>CAWUFW010005490.1:0-1323258 GCA_963921515.1 Calotriton arnoldi
CAAAGGGATGATGGACGGAGCGCTTGAGCTAATCAAACACTCACCCCCAGTCAACTGATCTGGGTTTAATCCATCATCATTCTTTAGCTCACTCCACCACCCCAGTTCAGACATGGCCATATGCAAATCAGTCTGACCCTGTGCCTCATGGGAACAGTCCAGCCCGAACTGCCAAGCCATGTCTTCCCTGGACCGGAAACAAGCATCCTGGGAGCGGTTTCTGGCTATTCAGCCGTCATCAGCCAGGCTAGCTTGAATCCAGTGGCAAAGTGAGCAAGGGACCCACGTCTGGGCATACCCTGCCAACTTAGGGCGAACAAAGCGATACCAAAGGGGATGATGGACGGAGCGCTTGAGCTAATCAAACACTCACCCCCAGTCAACTGATCTGGGTTTAATCCATCATCATTCTTTAGCTCACTCCACCACCCCAGTTCAGACATGGCCATATGCAAATCAGTCTGACCCTGTGCCTCATGGGAACTGTCCAGCCCGAACTGCCAAGCCATGTCTTCCCTGGACCGGAAACAAGCATCCTGGGACCGGTTTCTGGCTATTCAGCCGTCATCAGCCAGGCTAGCTTGAATCCAGTGGCAAAGTGAGCAAGGGACCCACGTCTGGGCATACCCTGCCAACTTAGGGCGAACAAAGCGATACCAAAGGGGATGATGGACGGAGCGCTTGAGCTAATCAAACACTCACCCCCAGTCAACTGATCTGGGTTTAATCCATCATCATTCTTTAGCTCACTCCACCACCCCAGTTCAGACATGGCCATATGCAAATCAGTCTGACCCTGTGCCTCATGGGAACTGTCCAGCCCGAACTGACAAGCCATGTCTTCCCTGGACCGGAAACAAGCATCCTGGGACCGGTTTCTGGCTATTCAGCCGTCATCAGCCAGGCTAGCTTGAATCCAGTGGCAAAGTGAGCAAGGGACCCACGTCTGGGCATACCCTGCCAACTTAGGGCGAACAAAGCGATACCAAAGGGGATGATGGACGGAGGCGCTTGAGCTAATCAAACAGTCACCCCCAGTCAACTGATCTGGGTTTAATCCATCATCATTCTTTAGCTCACTCCACCACCCCAGTTCAGACATGGCCATATGCAAATCAGTCTGACCCTGTGCCTCATGGGAACAGTCCATCCCGAACTGCCAAGCCATGTCTTCCTGGACCGGAAACAAGCATCCTGGGACCGGTTTCTGGCTATTCAGCCGTCATCAGCCAGGCTAGCTTGAATCCAGTGGCAAAGTGAGCAAGGGACCCACGTCTGGGCATACCCTGCCAACTTAGGGCGAACAAAGTGATAACAAAGGGGATGATGGATGGAGCGCTTGAGCTAATCAAACACTCACCCCCAGTCAACTGATCTGGGTTTAATCCATCATCATTCTTTAGCTCACTCCACCACCCCAGTTCAGACATGGCCATATGCAAATCAGTCTGACCCTGTGCCTCATGGGAACAGTCCAGCCCGAACTGCCAAGCCATGTCTTCCCTGGACCGGAAACAAGCATCCTGGGACCGGTTTCTGGCTATTCAGCCGTAATTCAGCCAGGCTAGCTTGAATTCAGTGGCAAAGTGAGCAAGGGACCCACGTCTGGGCATACCCTGCCAACTTAGGGCGAACAAAGCGATACCAAAGGGGATGATGGACGGAGCGCTTGAGCTAATCAAACACTCACCCCCAGTCAACTGATCTGGGTTTAATCCATCATCATTCTTTAGCTCACTCCACCACCCCAGTTCAGACATGGCCATATGCAAATCAGTCTGACCCTGTGCCTCATGGGAACAGTCCAGCCCGAACTGCCAAGCCATATCTTCCCTGGACCGGAAACAAGCATCCTGGGACCGGTTTCTGGCTATTCAGCCGTCATCAGCCAGGCTAGCTTGAATCCAGTGGCAAAGTGAGCAAGGGACCCACGTCTGGGCATACCCTGCCAACTTAGGGCGAACAAAGCGCATACCAAAGGGGATGATGGACGGAGCGCTTGAGCTAATCAAACACTCACCCCCAGTCAACTGATCTGGGTTTAATCCATCATCATTCTTTAGCTCACTCCACCACCCCAGTTGAGACATGGCCATATGCAAATCAGTCTGACCCTGTGCCTCATGGGAACAGTCCAGCCCGAACTGCCAAGCCATGTCTTCCCTGGACCGGAAACAAGCATCCTGGGACCGGTTTCTGGCTATTCAGCCGTCATCAGCCAGGCTAGCTTGAATCCAGTGGCAAAGTGAGCAAGGGACCCACGTCTGGGCATACCCTGCCAACTTAGGGCGAACAAAGCGATACCAAAGGGGATGATGGACGGAGCGCTTGAGCTAATCAAACACTCACCCCCAGTCAACTGATCTGGGTTTAATCCATCATCATTCACTAGCTCACTCCACCACCCCAGTTCAGACATGGCCATATGCAAATCAGTCTGACCCTGTGCCTCATGGGAACAGTCCAGCCCGAACTGCCAAGCCATGTCTTCCCTGGACCGGAAACAAGCATCCTGGGACCGGTTTCTGGCTATTCAGCCGTCATCAGCCAGGCTAGCTTGAATCCAGTGGCAAAGTGAGCAAGGGACCCACGTCTGGGCATACCCTGCCAACTTAGGGCGAACAAAGCGATACCAAAGGGGATGATGGACGGAGCGCTTGAGCTAATCAAACACTCACCCCCAGTCAACTGATCTGGGTTTAATCCATCATCATTCTTTAGCTCACTCCACCACCCCAGTTCAGACATGGCCATATGCAAATCAGTCTGACCCTGTGCCTCATGGGAACAGTCCAGCCCGAACTGCCAAGCCATGTCTTCCCTGGACCGGAAACAAGCATCCTGGGACCGGTTTCTGGCTATTCAGCCGTCATCTGCCAGGCTAGCTTGAATCCAGTGGAAAAGTGAGCAGGGACCCACGTCTGGGCATACCCTGCCAACTTAGGGCGAACAAAGCGATACCAAAGGGGATGATGGACGGAGCGCTGAGCTAATCAAACACTCACCCCCAGTCAACTGATCTGGGTTTAATCCATCATCATTCTTTAGCTCACTCCACCACCCCAGTTCAGACATGGCCATATGCAAATCAGTCTGACCCTGTGCCTCATGGGAACAGTCCAGCCCGAACTGCCAAGCCATGTCTTCCCTGGACCGGAAACAAGCATCCTGGGACCGGTTTCTGGCTATTCAGCCGTCATCAGCCAGGCTAGCTTGAATCCAGTGGCAAAGTGAGCAAGGGACCCACGTCTGGGCATACCCTGCCAACTTAGGGCGAACAAAGCGATACCAAAGGGGATGATGGACGGAGCGCTTGAGCTAATCAAACACTCACCCCCAGTCAACTGATCTGGGTTTAATCCATCATCATTCTTTAGCTCACTCCACCACCCCAGTTCAGACATGGCCATATGCAAATCAGTCTGACGCTGTGCCTCATGGGAACAGTCCAGCCCGAACTGCCAAGCCATGTCTTCCCTGGACCGGAAACAAGCATCCTGGGACCGGTTTCTGGCTATTCAGCCATCATCAGCCAGGCTAGCTTGAATCCAGTGGCAAAGTGAGCAAGGGACCCACGTCTGGGCATACCCTGCCAACTTAGGGCGAACAAAGCGATACCAAAGGGGATGATGGACGGAGCGCTTGAGCTAATAAAACACTCACCCCCAGTCAACTGATCTGGGTTTAATCCATCATCATTCTTTAGCTCACTCCACCACCCCAGTTCAGACATGGCCATATGCAAATCAGTCTGACCCTGTGCCTCATGGGAACATTCCAGCCTGAACTGCCAAGCCATGTCTTCCCTGGACCGGAAACAAGCATCCTGGGACTGGTTTCTGGCTATTCAGCTGCCATCAGCCAGGCTAGCTTGAATCCAGTGGCAAAGTGAGCAAGGGACCCACGTCTGGGCATACCCTGCCAACTTAGGGCGAATAAAGCGATACCAAAGGGGATGATGGACGGAGCGCTTGAGATAATCAAACACTCACCCCCAGTCAACTGATCTGGGTTTAATCCATCATCATTCTTTAGCTCACTCCACCACCCCAGGCCAGGCATGGCCATATGCAAATCAGTCTGACCCTGTGCCACATGGGAACAGTCCAGCCCGAACTGCCAAGCCATGTCTTCCCTGGACTGGAAACAAGCATCCTGGGACCGGTTTCTGGCTATTCAGCCGTCATCAGCCAGGCTAGCTTGAATCCAGTGGCAAAGTGAGCAAGGGACCCACGTCTGGGCATACCCTGCCAACTTAGGGCGAACAAAGCGATACCAAAGGGGATGATGGACGGAGCGCTTGAGCTAATCAAACACTCACCCGCAGTCAACTGATCTGGGTTTAATCCATCATCATTCTTTAGCTCACTCCACCACCCCAGTTCAGACATGGCCATATGCAAATCAGTCTGACCCTGTGCCTCATGGGAACAGTCCAGCCCGAACTGCCAAGCCATGTCTTCCCTGGACCGGAAACAAGCATCCTGGGACCGGTTTCTGGCTATTCAGCCATCATCAGCCAGGCTAGCTTGAATCCAGTGGCAAAGTGAGCAAGGGACCCACGTCTGGGCATACCCTGCCAACTTAGGGCGAACAAAGCGATACCAAAGGGGATGATGGACGGAGCGCTTGAGCTAATCAAACACTCACCCCCAGTCAACTGATCTGGGTTTAATCCATCATCATTCTTTAGCTCACTCCACCACCCCAGTTCAGACATGGCCATATGCAAATCAGTCTGACCCTGTGCCTCATGGGAACAGTCCAGCCCGAACTGCCAAGCCATGTCTTCCCTGGACCGGAAACAAGCATCCTGGGACCGGTTTCTGGCTATTCAGCCGTCATCAGCCAGGCTAGCTTGAATCCAGTGGCAAAGTGAGCAAGGGACCCACGTCTGGGCATACCCTGCCAACTTAGGGCGAACAAAGCGATACCAAAGGGGATGATGGACGGAGCGCTTGAGCTAATCAAACACTCACCCGCAGTCAACTGATCTGGGTTTAATCCATCATCATTCTTTAGCTCACTCCACCACCCCAGTTCAGACATGGCCATATGCAAATCAGTCTGACCCTGTGCCTCATGGGAACAGTCCAGCCCGAACTGCCAAGCCATGTCTTCCCTGGACCGGAAACAAGCATCCTGGGACCGGTTTCTGGCTATTCAGCCGTCATCAGCCAGGCTAGCTTGAATCCAGTGGCAAAGTGAGCAAGGGACCCACGTCTGGGCATACCCTGCCAACTTAGGGCGAACAAAGCGATACCAAAGGGGATGATGGACGGAGCGCTTGAGCTAATAAAACACTCACCCTCAGTCAACTGATCTGGGTTTAATCCATCATCATTCTTTAGCTCACTCCACCACCCCAGTTCAGACATGGCCATATGCAAATCAGTCTGACCCTGTGCCTCATGGGAACAGTCCAGCCCGAACTGCCAAGCCATGTCTTCCCTGGACCGGAAACAAGCATCCTGGGACCGGTTTCTGGCTATTCAGCCGTCATCAGCCAGGCTAGCTTGAATCCAGTGGCAAAGTGAGCAAGGGACCCACGTCTGGGCATACCCTGCCAACTTAGGGCGAACAAAGTGATACCAAAGGGGATGATGGACGGAGCGCTTGAGCTAATCAAACACTCACCCCAGTAAACTGATCTGGGTTTAATCCATCATCATTCTTTAGCTCACTCCACCACCCCAGTTCAGACATGGCCATATGCAAATCAGTCTGACCCTGTGCCTCATGGGTCCCAGGATGCTTGTTTCCGGTCCAGGGAGAACATGGCTTGGCAGTTCGGGCTGGACTGTTCCCATGAGGCACAGGGTCAGACTGATTTGCATATGGCCATGTCTGAACTGGGGTGGTGGAGTGAGCTAAAGAATGATGATGGATTAAACCCAGATCAGTTGACTGGGGGTGAGTGTTTGATTTGCTCTAACGCTCCGTCCATCATCCCCTTTGGTATCGCTTGTTCAGCCCTAAGTTGGCAGGGTATGCCCAGACGTGGGTCCCTTGCTCACTTTGCCACTGGATTCAAGATAGCCTGGCTGATGAGGGTTATGAACCCGAAACCGGTCCCAGGATGCTTGTTTCCGGTCCAGGAAGACATGGCTTGGCAGTTCGGGCTGGACTGTTCCCATGAGGCACAGGGTCAGACTGATTTGCATATGGCCATGTCTGAACTGGGGTGGTGGAGTGAGCTAAAGAATGATGATGGGATTAAACCCAGATCAGTTGACTGGAGGTGAGTGTTTGATTTGCTCTAACGCTCCGTCCATCATCCCCTTTGGTATTGCTTTGTACGCCCTAAGTTGGCAGGGTATGCCCAGACGTGGGTCCCTTGCTCACTTTGCCACTGGATGCAAGATAGCCTGGCTGATGAGGGTTATGAACCCGAAACCGGTCCCAGGATGCTTGTTTCCGGTCCAGGGAAGACATGGCTTGGCAGTTCGGGCTGGAATGTTCCCATGAGGCACAGGGTCAGACTGATTTGCATATGGCCATGTCTGAACAGGGGTGGTGGAGTGAGCTAAAGAATGATGATGGATTAAACCCAGATCAGTTGACTGGGGGTGAGTGTTTGATTTGCTCTAACGCTCCGTCCATCATCCCCTTTGGTATCGCTGTTTCTGTCTACAGCCTCTCTTTCCTTATCCTGAAGTACCCTATTAACTGGTGGATTATGCAGTACTTGAGCTACCAATGGTGTTCTCAAAATTGGTGCACTTGGGGAACATCCACCCAGCCCTTCTTGGTATGGTGGAGGATTCTTTAATATTTCTTCCATAAATTCATCTTCGGATTCTCCAAACCCTGTCATGTGTTTTGTCTTTTCTTTGCATTTGCTCCCTAATGGCTCATCTGTCATGAATACTGGATACAAACCTTCGGTAAGCATCGCTCGTCTCCGCTGTTTCATCTGACTTTCTCGTGTCTCATTTTGGTGTCTAGGGAAAAATCCCCTATAACCCCTATTGCTCCTGGGTCTATCACGTTCAAATGCCTCTGTTTCCCATTCTTCTAGGGCTTCGTATTGCGTTAATCTTGGTCTGGGTTCTAATTCATTCATTCTTATTCTTAAATTTTGAAGAATTCTCCCATTGAAAGTACCATTCACTGGGAAAGCTAATATTCCGTCATCTTTTGTATATTCTATCCAATTTTCTAACCATACACAAGTATGATAACCCCTATCCATCATCATAAATGAGGCGGGCGTTTTTGCTGGTGGAATGATAATTCCTTCCATAGTTTTGATTGGCTTATCCTTCTTAAAATAATTCTTGATCTTTTGTAAAAATGAAATTTTTCTCTTTTCTCCGTACATTTTGGGTAAATATCTATGTATTGAATTATATTCTGCAAAACCTAGGAATCTCCTGTCAGGACGTGTTCCTATTAAAGTCGGATCGCGTTTCCATATATAATCTACACTGTCCACTAAGATTTTGACTTCTATGCTGACAACCAATCAAATTCCAGCTAACATTTGTCTTGGGCCAATCCTAGCGCGGCTTTTCTATGACGTCTGTCTGACGACCCCTCCTTTACAATCTGCGATTCTCTGTCCCTCGCTGTTTCAACCAATGCCAGCGCGGCGTTTGTGACGTCAGCTTCTACTCCGGCAGCTGACCCTCCCTTTACAAAAATCTTACGCAAAACTTTATTTTCTCTACGCTTCTTATTAAAATTCAGTAACAACATAAAACATTCGCTATCGTGCCAGTTTCTCTACATTGGAAAAGATAGTTTTTCTCACACTTAGTAAAACCTTTCCGTTTACTAAACATACACTACGAGTAAAACCCTTCTGTTTACTCTTCACATAAGCTTCGGAAGTACCTGCTACTTCTTCAATGTTACCCTTTCTAGGTGATATAACATCAAATTTTCACCAGCGTATTCCTTTGCTGTCACTCACACGCACAGAGTCCCTAACAAGTACTGATAGCCCTACTTAACTTGTCAGTACTATTTCTGCCTGACAGATAACCTCACTGCAGTATGGCTTCCACTTACCATCCGCTATTCAATTTCCCCGGGGATTCTAGACAACATAAAACAAAACTTTTAAAACAAACGGATGTTAGTTCATAAAAATAAAATTCTCATTACCCAATTAACAAAGTGAAACCATCCTCTGATAACCAGAAAACTGATCCAGCGGGTTACTAGCAACAAGCATTCATACACAAAATACTCACCTGGGCCCATTCATTCACGCTAACTAATAATCACCGCTGGTGGGAATCAGTTGTACTCTTTATCAAAATCCCTGCTACCAATTACCTTTCTGATTGAAGAGTAATGACTTACCAATGGACCTTTCATAATTGGGGATAAAAAGAGATCATACAAATACAATTTCATAAAACACCTGAAATAACCACTGACTCAGGAAGTTTTTAAAATGTTTATCTAAATTATTTTAGCAGAGTAATTTACAAGCCACATATCACTCAATCGCATATCAAGGAGGAAGTACACTATAATATCACCTATTAATCACAAATGACGGTCCCTCAGAAAGGAGAAGATAGAGACAGCAGTGCAACTAAAGATTACGCTTATATTTACCTAAAGGTGTGAAAACCAAACCCCTTGACCAAGGAGTTGGAAAGATGGATCCCAAGAAAGATGGAGACCAAGACCTCCGGACCAGGTTCAGGACAGGATAGGTGACCTCTCTACCAACGACGCCTGCGTCGTTCCCCTCTCTGACACTTCGTTCCTCCTCGATTCTTCCGTGTCTTCTTTCTAATGGAATCCGCCGCCCCCACCTCAGGACCTCTTTGGACAACGGTTCAGTCTGCAATCGATCAGCTCGTTCTGTGCTCCCAAGCCCTGTTCTGTGCTGGGCTCTTGTGCTAACTAATTAGCTAATTCTATATCTATTATACCCTTCTACACCCAGGTACCTCCCATTAATGTTTCAAAATTATGGGCCCACTACTTCTGATTGGACAAAGGCAGGGGTTTGATCCTCACACCATGACAATTTAGTTCGATTTCTTTAAGCCCATTGTTTTAAAATACCGCCCCTTACAATTAATACATTTGCTTTATTTCCCACCTGTCTCACGACAATTTTTAATATAAAGTGTATACAAAATGTTTCAATTGGTAGGACATCTCAGATGTACAGTGAAGGTGATCAGCGGGTCATGTCCTTGGACATCTTCCAAGTTGACTTCATCGCTTTGTCTTGTTAGTTTCAGAGAGCATGCGCAGGTCACATGGCTCTCAAGCTGCTGTTCAGTTAACCCAGGCCCATTTTACGAACTAATAGAAATCAAAGAAGAAACATATTAAAATCAAAAATAAATGTTTTCACTGTATACCCCCTACTTCTACTCTATTCCCATTTAATTATAAAATCTATCCCGCATTAATAGTGTTAGAATACCACATTATTAATTGCAGCAACGCGAAAGCTTTAGCATGTGAGAACATAAAGCAACCATTTTAGCATACACTGCGCAGAAGCAAAAGATTCCCTCCAAGCAAAGAAAGACGTCATACCACGTGATATGGTTGACACATATGCGCAGTTGAGCTCCCACGCTTTAGCGGCCATTTTGGATAAGACAAGGATTACTTATTAGTGGAAAACACATAGGCAAGCATCATCTGTATAAAAAAAATGTTGTGTATGCACTTATTAATAAAGACGTTACAAGGATTTCAGTACAAATTAATTAATACTGTGAGAAGATTGCTTACGAGCAAGTCTCATTGTGAGTCCTTGCTCCATCAAGTCGAAAACCAGCAACTACAAGTCCAAATGGGAGCAAAAGGTGGGGGGACATCTGCAAAAAGTACTGTTTTTTTATATACATATATATATATAAGCAGACATCAAGTGTCCTCATGACACTTGATGTCAGCTTATTATATACCATCATTGAGCACTAGAAGGGCATCGAAGCATGTCAGAATTTTCTGCGTGCCAGGTCTCTCAGATACCTTGCGCACACCGAGATAATTCTGGAAATGATTCGCCATTGCCTTTCCAACAACATTTCCTCTTCAATGGTACTCTTTACAACACACACCATCAGCAGCACCATGTTTGAGTACCTGGTACCTCTAGATGTGTATCATCGCTGTTTCTTGCATCTAATAGGTTTATTTTTAACTTTAATTCTTCGTTAAAGATACATCAATAAACACCTCTGATAGGTTGTTACAAACAATATATTAATTTTAAAATGTTTGTATGTAATTGATAAGGGTTTTTGTCACTCTTTTCTGTTATTTGTGCACCTCATGCAACCGGGTACAAAACAGCATTTGACATTACATTACTTAAATATATATTTTCAGTATGCCATTGATATTAATTATTTTAAACGGGTAGTTCCTCCTTTGAGGTGTGCACAGAAATGAAATTTGTTGCCCTGGTAGTACATGTGCAAAACGTCTGTGAATTCTTTTCGTGACAAGTATAATTGTGCTTGTTAGAGTATTCCCCACCCTGAGTGGCATTTACTCACATATAATATTACTCACACGTGATAATATTGCGCGTGATGACTCAAAGGTTTTAGGAGTTCAAAGTCACCTTTTCTGAGTACGTAGCACTAGTAAATTGAGCCGCCAGAGCATGTAAGTCAGACTTACATGTGCAATTGGTCAATGAATCAAGCAGCTGGACTTTATTAGGACAAAGTTTTCTTAATTTGTAAGGCTGGAAACAAGAAGCGACCTTGTGGTAATCACCAAATCTATTTTAGGAACATAGTTTGCGGCCTACGTCGTGAAGATCAATAAAGATTTGCATGTGCTTAGCAGCCAGTGCTCGAGTCAAGAGCGCTTGGCCGCAGAACACGCCTGATGCAACATGCTAAGGTACACAGGACTGTTTGCAACAGATGACCTTTGGATCCGTGCGCTGAGAGGGGTGGGGGGCACAAGCTGAGAGGACTGCAGTATTTGCCCATACGTCACTCTTAGAGAGGCCTTTTGAAGGAAGGGAGAACATTACTAGTTGTAGCCATCATTAAGGGAGTCAGGCCTTGTCGCTGCAGCTGCATTAGCGCTGGCCATCCGTTGGTTAGTTACCGTAGCTAGGAAACAGAGGCTGGAAGGATACAGGGCTGGTCAACAGATGAGCTGGTGTAGATTGGAGAATATTTACAATGGCGCGCGACTGTTTGCGCTGCCCCAGGCCCAGGGCGGAGAGGGACCCAAAGTGTTGAGTCTCTGTGTGCAAGTGTATTAAGAAGAGCTTTGTAACTGCCATTAGCAATGAGTTCATCACGGCATTGGGGAAGCGGACGTTACCGCCCCGTCTGCCTCCTCCTTCCTCTGTGCAGGACTGTGACGTGGAAGGCTTGGGCTCATAGAATTTCATTGACGTCACAAGAAACCCCTGGCTAGTTTGCAGCTGATGCAAAGAGTGATTGCTCACTTACTTCATGGTATGAGTAGGTCGTAGCAGAAGGCTCCAATGCTGTACTCTCAAGATTGAACTGCTCCCTCTTTTTGAGGAGCTGTCAAGATTCCAGAAATGGCTGACCAGCTATGTTCAAGACAGAGTTTCTGGTATTGCAACTCACTGACTCCTAAGCCTTTATGCATGCATATATTCCATAATTATTACCCAAGACATTCAGGTGCAAATTTACTAAGAACTTGGGGGCATATTAGCAAGACCCACGTTAAAATTATCGCCGTTTTAGCGGCAGGAAACTGCCGCTAAAACGGCGATAATGGGCTTGCTAATATGCGTTATGGAATTCCAATAGAAGCCCAGGTTAGATGTCCTGCACATCTAACCTGGGCTTCTATTGGAATTCCATAACGCATATTAGCAGTTTCCTGCCGCTAAAACGGCGATAATTTTATCGCCGGTCTTGCTAATATACCCCTTGCTTTGTCTGTGAGTGACGCAAGTCATGGCAAGTCAACCCAAGTCCTTAAGTTGGATTTACTATCCCACGCACAGCCACGCAGCTTTGTGTGGTTTAGTAAATACAAAGTAACACAAGGCAGCGCATAAGTCTGCCTTGTGTTACTTTGCGTTGGGTAGGTGTTACATGGGTGGAGCATTGGCGTTCCCACCCTTTGCTGTGTGCGGTTTAGTAAATACAAATAAAATAAGGCAGTGCATAGTGCTGCCTTGTGTTATTTTGCGTCGGGTAGGTGTTACATGGGTGAAGCATGGGCGTTACCATGCATCCACACATGTATTTTGACATAAACCCAGATTTACATAGACATGTAAACCTGGGTTTGCACCAAAATGGTGCCCCTACTTGACAGAGGCATATCAAGTATAAATATCTTTATTTCTCTTGGTTAATTCCTCTTTCCACATGTGCTGCATTCTGCAGCACACATAGAAAGAGGAATATTTCTCTATGGATTGTGAAGGTGTCCCTTCCAGCACAAAAACAATCCTGCCCATAACGGAAACACCCTTGCTCTATGGGGCCTTGCTGCATTGCGTGAAAGAATGGTAAATATTACCCATGGTAACTGAATAAGGTGGGACTTTTTTAATGATGCAATTACATTAATCTGCATGGCTTTATATTTTGTGAGTGGATGATAGGATCAAAGGTTGAAATTGAGAAACATTTGTCATACTACATCATGGACAGGAGTCCGAACTACGTGCAGAATTCACAGACGACTAAAGATGGCTAGAACTAGTTTAGTAAACTGAACATTTTTTCCAGACATAATGGAGGTTACCAGGAATATGTCAGACCGCTACCACCTCATCCATCTTCCCTATCACAATACTTACTCTCCTGATGTGCCAAGCCAGATAGCCCTCACTCTGCCTAAATGAAGAATGACTGCGACATAAGGTCTACCACCAGCTTCAGTGCCTTAACAAACACTTGTAAACACAAGAGATGATAGACGGAGCGCTGGAACTTTTCAGACACTCACCCCCAGTCACAGATCTGGGTTGAATCCATCATCGTTCTTTAGCTCACTTCGCCACCTCAGTTCAGACCCAGCTATATGCAAATCAGTCTTGACCCTGTGCCTCATGGAAACAGTCCAGCACGAACTGCCAAGCCAGGTCTTCCCTGAACCGGAACCGGTCCCAGGATGCTTGTTTCCGGTCCAGGGAGGACCTGGCTTGGCAGTTCGGTCTGGACTGTTCCCATGAGGCACAGGGTCATGACTGATTTGTATATGGCTGGGTCTAAACTGGGGTGGCATGGTGAGCAAAAGAACAATGGATTTAACCCAGATCTATTGACTGGGGAGTATGTTTGATTTGCTCTGCATTCCGCCCATCATCTGTGTGTCTTTTGCTTTCTCGGCCTAAGTGCGCCGGGTATGCCCAGATGTGGGTCCCGGGCTCACTGTGCCACTGGATTCAAGCTAGCCTGGCTGATGAGGGGTGATGCCCCGAAACCGGTCCCAGGATGCTTGTTTCCGGTTCAGGGAGGACCTGGTTTGGCAATTCAGTCTGGACTGTTCCCATGAGGCACAGGGTCAAGACTGATTTGCATATGGCTGGGTCTAAACTGGGTGGCATGGTGAGCAAAAGAACGATGGATCTAACCCAGATCTATTGACTGGGGTACAATGTTTGCTGGTGGCAGACCTTATGTCGCAGTCATTCTTCATTTAGGCAGAGTGAGAGCTATCTGGCTTGGCATTCCGTCCATCATCTGTGTGTCTTTTGCTTAATAACCACTTGTGGCACTGATAAAATAGCAAAGAGTAGCGCAGTCAACAGGTTGGAAAGGACTGGCTCAGATGTGTGGGTATGCATCATACAGGTCAAACGCGACCAGGAAGCCACTAGGTGAAATCACAAACATGATCGTCTGAAATTATGTCAATTTGAATGCTTCTTATCTATCACAAACCTATGGAGGCCTTTGGACTCCTGATGCTTTCTGCACAAGAATGAGAATCGAATAAACACCACTGCCCTGCTGGTGGGTCACACATAGATAGTGGCCTTATGGGCAGACCGGTGTGTAAAAAAACTGGATAGGGAAGAAGAGCTACCAGTATGGTTGCAAAAAGTTATCGGAATAACAAAGGTTCAAGTTATGCAGCCTTGGGTCATTGAGGAAGGAATGGGGATATGGTACCAGAATGTCAACCTAAATATTGTCTGACAGATGTAGCATGTCCAAAACTTGAAAAAATATTTTGTGGGAGGGCAACATATTACTATCTAAATTAACAAATGTCCATAATATTCAAGCTGAGCTCACTCCTGATCAAAAGGTCATAATCAAAGTTTGTGTTCTTGTTATAAAGAATTGGTACTTGAAGCGCTGGACTTTCACATATTCTCTATTCACAAGCCAATTTTCAATCTTTTAAGACAGACCCAACCAATGCGTTTCGTCCCTGTATAAGGACTTCAACAGGGCAGCAAGTGACTCTAAGTTAAACTTCCCATTGTCTGGCTTTCATCACTTTCAATCCATTTGTAATGGCGCAAAGTTGTTTCTAAGTCGGGCAAAGAAAATGCTACCCTTTCCAGTTGGAATCCTGATGAAAGGCAAACAATGCAAAATGTAAACGGGAAACAGCGTTTACATCGCATGCGATCCATCGCATGCCATTACAACTTGCTGTAGGGGGCAGAAGGTGTTGGATTGAAAATCCTACACCTTCCCTGCTGTTGCACAAACTGGAGTAGGAATAGTAAATTATACTGTTCCTAAGTCCAGCGCGCGCCCTACAGCAAGTCGTTGTAACGACTTGTGATGTAATGGTTCGCGATGTAACAACGCGGTCGTTGTAACAACCGCGTTGTAATGGCATGCGATGTATTGCATGCGTAGTAAAGACATATATATAATGTAAACATAACACCATTGATTTTCCTCAATGAGGGTTCATGTCCTCCTTTACCAGTGCTTTTAACTACTGAAATTTGTCTAGACCACAGGTACTCATAGTACGGCCCGCGGGCCGGCGGCGGCCCGGCAAGCCTTCCTTGGCGGCCCGCGGACCTTGCAGATACCTACCTGTGTTTTTTCTTCTTTTTTTTTTTTTAAGTGCCAGCAAACACCGCCGGTTGCAGCAGCGCTCTTTGGGGGCCGGGCGATTCTTTAAAAAACCATTCACTTGTTAATGAGGCTTTGTTGTATTTCACCTCTTTTTAGCGCCCCTGCATCTCCATGCAGGGGCGCTAAGAAGATGTGAAATACAACAAAGCCTCATTAACAAGTGAATGGTCTTTTAAAGACCTGAGGCTGTGAAGTACTCGGGTGCGGCTGTGTGTGCGCCCGGGAAGTTGTCTCAGACCGGGCTGACACACACGCGGGGTGACGTGACAGAGCGAGGGAGACAGACAGAGGAAGGGAGACAGAGAGAGGGAGACAGACAGAGGGAGGGAGACAGAGAGAGGGAGACAGAGGGAGACAGAGAGAGAGGGAGACAGAGGGAGGCAGAGGGAGACAGAGGGAGGGAGTCAGGGGAGACAGAGGGAGGGAGAGGGAGACAGACAGAGGGAGACAGACAGAGGGAGACAGAGGGAAGGAGACAGAGAGAGGGAGACAGAGAGAGGGAGACAGAGAGAGAGAGGGAGACAGAGAGGGGGAGACAGAGGGAGGGAGACAGAGAGGGAGACAGAGGGAGAGAGAGAGAGAGAGGGAGACAGAGGGAGGGAGACAGAGAGGGAAACAGAGGGAAACAGAGGGAGACAGAGGGAGACAGAGGGAGACAGACAGAGGGAGACAGACAGAGGGAGACAGACGGAGGGAGGGAGACGGAGGGAGACAGACAGAGGGAGACAGACAGAGGGAGACAGAGAGAGAGGGAGACAGAGGGAGACAGAGAGAGAGGGAGACAGAGGGAGACAGAGGGAGGGAGTCAGGGGGAGGGAGAGGGAGACAGACAGAGGGAGACAGACAGAGGGAGACAGACAGAGAGAGACAGACGGAGGGAGATAGAGGGAGGGAGACAGAGGGAGACAGACAGAGGGAGATAGACAGAGGGAGATAGAGGGAGGGAGACAGACAGAGAGAGAGGGAGGGAGGGAGACAGACAGAGAGAGAGGGAGGGAGGGAGACAGAGCTAGAGGGAGGGAGACAGAGCGAGAGGGAGGGAGAGGGAGGGAGACAGAGAGAGGGTGACAGAGGGAGGGAGACAGAGAGAGGGAGACAGAGAGGGAGACAGAGAGAGGGAGACAGAGAGAGGGAGACAGAGGGAGGGAGACAGAGGGAGGGAGACACAGAGGGAGAGAGAGAGAGAGAGAGGGAGACAGAGGGAGGGAGACACAGAGGGAAACAGAGGGAGACAGAGGGAGGGAGACAGAGAGAAGGAGACAGAGAGAGGGAGACAGACAGAGGGAGACAGAGGGAAGGAGACAGAGAGAGGGAGACAGAGAGAGGGAGACAGAGAGAGGGAGACAGAGAGGGAGACAGAGAGAGGGAGACAGAGAGAGGGAGACAGAGAGAGGGAGACAGAGAGGGAGACAGAGGGAGAGAGAGAGAGAGGGAGACAGAGGGAGGGAGACAGAGAGGGAAACAGAGGGAGACAGACAGAGGGAGACAGAGGGAGGGAGACAGACAGAGGGAGACAGACAGAGGGAGACAGACAGAGGGAGACAGACAGAGGGAGACAACCAGAGGGAGACAGAGAGAGAGGGAGACAGAGGGAGAGGGAGACAGAGGGAGACAGAGAGAGAGGGAGACAGAGGGAGGGAGTCAGGGGGAGGGAGAGGGAGACAGACAGAGGGAGACAGTCAGAGGGAGATAGAGGGAGGGAGACAGAGGGAGACAGACAGAGGGAGACAGACAGAGGGAGACAGACAGAGGGAGATAGAGGGAGGGAGACAGACAGAGAGAGAGGGAGGGAGACAGAGCTAGAGGGAGGGAGACAGAGAGAGAGGGAGGGAGACAGAGGGAGGGAGACAGAGGGAGGGAGACAGACAGAGGGAGACAGACAGAGGGAGGGAGAGAGAGAGGGAGACAGAGAGAGAGGGAGACAGAGAGAGAGGGAGACAGAGGGAGGGAGACAGAGAGAGGGAGACAGAGAGAGGGAGGAGGGCGACAGACAGAGGGAGACAGACAGGGAGGAGGGCGACAGACAGAGGGAGGGAGACAGATAGAGGGAGACAGAGGGAGGGAGACAGACAGAGGGATACAGAGGGAGGGAGAGAGAGAGAGGGAGGGGGAGAGAGAGAGGGAGGGAGGGAGACAGAGAGAGGGAGGGAGGGAGACAGAGAGAGGGAGGGAGACAGAGAGAGGGAGACAGAAAGAGAGAGAGGGAGACAAACAGAGTGAGTGAGACAGAGAGAGGGAGGGCGAGAGAGAGAGGGAGAGAGAGAGTGAGAGAGAGAGAGAGATAGAGAGAGAGAGAGAGGGAGGGAGAGAGGGGGAGGGAGACGGAGAGAGAGGGATGGAGACGGAGAGAGAGAGAGGGAGGGAGAGATAGAGAGAGGGAAGGAGACAGAGCGAGAGAGAGAGAGATAGATAGAGAGAGAGAGATGTGTGTATGCCGGGTCTGGTGGCTCAGTGGACGAAGGCGTCCGCTGCAGGGGCCTGTGTTCAACCTCATGGTCATAGTTATTTTTTTGTTGCTCTAGCCCCGCCCCCTCCCCCACTGACCCCGCCCCCACCGGTGCGGCCCTCGGCCACAAACCACACTGTAAATTTGGCCCCCGAGAGAAAGTTTGTGAGTACCCATGGTCTAGACAGACGCTTTCTATACCACAGGCACGGACTGATTTACAGAGACATTATTTACACCTATACTTAAAAGTAGCTTACACTTACAATATTTCAATATAGTTTATGTATTGATTGCAAGGCTTTTTGCCTTCCTGACTTAAATCAATGTATTTTCTCCAGGCTTTACTTAGACTGCAAAAAGCTCACTTCTGTTCATTCACTCCAGCTTGATAAATAATTTTTGCCATATATATAAAAAATGAGATGCATCAATTATTGAAACAAAGTAATGACTAACAGCATAATGCCTAAATGTCATTATATACAAAGGATGTGGAAGAGAACCATAACGAAAGCCGAATGGAAGTTTAAGCATCGAAACGTATTGGGATATTGTAAACTGTATTGAAATATCGTTTTACAGAAAGAAAAAGAACTTGATTACAATGAAGAATAAAATGTATTAAAGATTATCAATTAAGACATTGACTACTTGTATTAAATAACAATTGCACCACTGAATAGGATTAAAGGGAGTATTCATTTTGCTAAAACGAATACTACATTAGAAGGGTTGCTCAATCTTCATAGTGGAGCACCACAAACTTAACTGAAAACAAATTAAAAATGTTAAAAAAATGAGAGTGTGTCAAGGATGAATATTCATAGCCTTGGGTAGCCAGCCATATACTAAACTGCTAACAGGTGCATGCTTTTGCTTAGTGATGCCAGTTTAGGTGTCTAATGTGAGCCTTGATGTTGCTTCAAGAGGGGAAACGCTACAGAAGATTCAACAGCCGAGGTGCACTTAAGAAGAGAAAATACTAGTTTGCCCGAAATGCTGAAAATCATTACAGTATTTATTCTCCAAAGACTGTGTTCTCATGGCACTTCGAATATACTGTGTATATTATTACAATTATAACATACCTTGCTTACGTTTCACCACCTTTATCGGTTCTAACAATTAATACACACAACATTAATTGCAAGCCAGTCCTATGGTTTGCCATTGCTTGCTTACATTACTAGAGCAGTATGGCAGGAGGTGTTTAATCATTTAGTAATTTAGGAAAAGGTGATCATCCATTAGATGAATTTGGCTAAAAGATTAGAAAATAGTGTTGACACTCCTATGAGTGTGGAGCTAGAGAGACATACATTTCTCACCTACAAAAGAATGGCTCATGAAACAATTGAAGTCTTTGTTGCGGCTTTGGGGCTGTTGTCTGCAACGTACGAATTTGAGGGTTAACCTAATACATACACATAGAGAATGAGATTGCATAAATGGGCAGGATCCTGAAGCACAGTCTAGTCTTTTGTGCCAAGCTAACTATACACTGGCGTAATCTACAGGAGAGTAGAACAGTCAGTAAGATCTGTGAGGGTGACGAACAAAGGCATGTCGGGGACACTTAACTATTAGAAGAGGAGCCATGTATGGAAAAAAATAGGGGATTACAAAAATATTGCCCTGCAGAAAGAGCTGTGTTACAGGTGTGGATTGTTGCAGCATGTGGCTTTTTCAAACGTGGCCAGCAATAAAAAGAAATATTACTCATGTGGCAAGTTGGGGCATTTGTTCAGAGTATGTAACGAACTGGAATTCCTAAAATAAACAGTTTTCAATAAGAAGTGAAGATTAACAAAAGTACACAATATTTATTATTATTTTGTTAGAGAACTGATGAGGTGTTTGTAATAGTAAATGGACAGCATATTAGTCATTTAGCTAATTCAGGCACAAGACTCAACAATATTAACAAACTGGTGTTCAAAAAATGGTGGGGTGGTAGTAACTTTGGATTTCGATGCTGGCATGATTATTCTAATAAGGTATTTTTGGACCAAGGTCTTATTGAAAGGGTCAAGGACAAAGAGAGAGTAATGTGTCTTTAAGGGTGGTATAAAAATGTGCTAGTGGCAACATCAAACAGAATTGTGTATGGCCCTGAGCCCAGATATAGAACTTCAGTTATTGGTTGTAAGGGGAAACATCAATTGCAGTAATTAATAGTGCAAGGACATTCACTGGTGACCAGCACAAAATGAAATTGAAAGAGGGTGCCATTGCTGTAAGAACCACAAAGAGCACCCATCACTGCTAAGGCAGTCTCTGACATGCTCAAAGCCTTCTGATAGGATAGAACCATTGGGTTGATTGAGACTTTCTCATGGTTAAGGTCCTCAGGCATTGGTTGTAAAAAAGGTGATAAGTGCAGATTCTGTGTGGACCTTGGCAGTTTAAATAACATCTGGTTTAGTTATCACTCATGACCTAAAATGAATAAGCTTATATCCACTTCAGGCTCTTCCTGCTATTTTAATGTTTTACACCACCACACTGCATACAGCTACTAGATGAAGTTTTTAAACAATGCTTATAGCCTGGTTGAGACTTGAGAGAAATACGATTCTGAAATATGTTCTCAAGTTAAGTGGCAAGGCCTAACAAAAGGACACATGGTCATTTTGACGGAAGGAGGTAACATATCTGGGGGATAGAATTGTAAGTGAGAGAATAAATCCCAAACCCAATTAGGATAATGCCATTGGGGATGGTTCCTATCCTACCTACAAAGAAAATCTGTTTTTATTTCTAGGCCTATATGGATTTTAGTGACAGAGTTTACAATGTTTAGCTGGGTTTATCACCTATGTTACCTCAGCTGATTTGTGAATGTTGTTGTCACTTAAGGAAGGCCCAAGAGGGCTGCCTTTAACCACTGAGCAAGCACTCCTTCCTGGAATCATAGTCTATTAGTAAAATTTGTGGGACCAGTGGGTTTGTTGGGGATACATTGATTGATCTAGTTTGGCAGTGGAGTACTTGTAGGTACAGGAAGGAAATGGAGATTGGCAGATCTAGTGTGTGGAAGGCCTGACCAATAGGCTTTGAGAGTGAGAGGCACTGTTAAATCCTGGAGAAAATAGGGGACCTTGTGGTCCACGAGGTAGAGTAGTGCAGGCAGGTCCAGATTAGGGTGAGACAGTACAAGGAACTGTGGTCCAGGAGGCCAGAAGTTGCCCATCTAAGAAAAAGGGAGGAACTGTGGATCTGAAGGGAGCCATTAGGCCCAAGTTGGTGGCGAGTTTAAAGGAAGCTGGGGCATAGGGAATATTTGGTATTATAGGAAATGTAGATTAGCTTTGTGGGGTAATATTGCCAGGTGCAGCATTGTTCATGTAAGAAAATCCCTGTCATATTAAAGGCATCTTACGCACAATATGTGGTGCTTGTAGTTCAGCAGGGCATTTTACCCAAAGCCCTGCACCTCGTGCAATCATGGTAGCTTGCTCCAAAGCCAATTTAAACAGTCAGATAAATATACACTGTGTTTGATTAAATGATATACTAAGCAGGGGTTCCCCTAACATGGCAAGACCTCATTTTAAACTGTGCATAAAATAAGCTTTCGGAGGGATTTTTTTCATTGTTGCCCGAGAGCAATGCTGATGGACCACTGGCAGCTAAAAGAGCTGTAAAGTGCATATCCAAAATCTAAGAAAAACACTGGGGAAGAAAACGATTGGGGGCTTGGTGTGAAGTCAGGCTGTATCCAGGGGTTCTGTACTTGCCAGCCATTTCCCCCTCTGGGACTGTGAGAATTAAGCAGAGTAAGCATTTGTTTCACCTTAGAAAATAAGGCTTTTTTTTAAAGGTATCACATGGAGGTGCCACTAAATGTTACATCCCAAGTTAAGAGAAACATCTGAGATTGGGACACTATTAGTGACTACAGAAGAATTATGAGTATGAAACTATCTTATGGAGCTCTTCTTCTTGATTGGGTTTAAACTTTCTGACTCATTTGGCCACTCAGCTTCAGATTCTTCTGTCTTCCTAGAGCCATGTTCTGAGCTGTCATGCTCTCATTTTTGCCTGCACCTTGAGGGAAAAAGAAGCCCACCTGGCTTGCTATTTCCCCCATCTGGGACTATCACTCTTCTTGTTGGCTTCAGTCATTCCTTCACAGAAATGAATGACGTTGAGATCTACTTCAATACACACATTACTTAATGATTCCAAGATTTCTCTAAAATCTCCCACTTTGTTTTTCTGCTGTTCATTTGTGTTTAGAGCCCTTGTGTGTGAGGAGTGGCCCATATATAACTCTAGATATTGGTCCTGCCACACCAGTCTTCACCTCCCACAAACATTCACAGAATCCTAGGACATGATGGAGTGATGCACTCCAGTCTTACTTCTCTTCATTCCGTGTGGTCATCGCCTCCTGCTCCCCCGGTCATATGGCTACCTGCAGCCACATGTTCTGGAATGGGAGGCTGTCGCTGCATCCTCTCCTGCAACGACACCCTACTATAAAATAACTATAAAGGCTACACAGGCTCCATCAATTAACAATAAAAGTTGCCTACCTCGATACCGAACCAAAGAGCTGGATGAAAGTATTGATGCACTAGAGTGCTGTGTTGAGACTCAGAAATGGACCAGGAAGCTCCTCCTGCTGGAGTCTATTCACTGATAATTTAAGGGGCTGGTTCTTTTTGCGTCAGGGGCTTTTACAAAGGATTATAGGGAGTATTTCACATATATATGTATTAGGGGAATATACATAATGTAGCACAATAGGTACCTACAGACCATATCAGTAACTGATTTCTAGGAGGAGGCATTCTTAGTGCTTGGGTAGAAGGAAGTGGAGTGAAGGAGGTAGAAAAGTGGATCCTGAAGATGAGGGTCTGGATTTCTTTCCTGGTGGACAGGAGAGAGAGGTGGCTAACCTCAGGTAGAGTTTGAATTTGTTCCAGAGTGTGGGGGCAACTAAAGAGAGTACAGTTTTTCGAAATTATCTTTACTTTTACTCCGAGTCTCCGACATCATCAGGTTGGTGCGGCACATGAGACGGGTGTGCCTGGAGGTGAGGCACTGTAGCCCTGTAGTCTGATTTGTTGGTATCGATGGCCCTGTTCATTACAAAGAGAACTTTGCATTTGATTTACATCAACAGTGCGCGCCACAGGAGTTCCTTGATAGTAGAAGTGAGATGACAATGGGTTCGTTGCCTTCGAAAGTTTCTTTCACCAGCACTTACATCGGTGTAGGTGTTGACTGCTGGGCTACAGTGTCTCGATCTATGTTTACAGGGTGCTTTATCTACTGCACTTGGCTTCACTCTAGCATCCCTTTTTGGTTCGATTTGATGGCTGCAAGCATGGCTTTCTGTACTTGTTAACAGCTGGCTTGTTTCTAGTTGTACAGATAGCGACTGCCATTAGAGCAAAACATTATGGCATGGATCACATGGCTATTATATTACTCTATTTAGAGAACATTCATGGGCAGAGTCCAACACCCACTCACATCCTTCAGAGAGTAGCTGATAATGGCAGCAGCACTCGAGTAGCAGATCAGAACAGCCAACCATGAGAATGGCAAGCTCCAATCCACACTTTCTTTGAGGGGAAAATGCTACTTG
Source organism: Calotriton arnoldi (assembly GCA_963921515.1). Taxonomy (NCBI): domain Eukaryota; kingdom Metazoa; phylum Chordata; class Amphibia; order Caudata; family Salamandridae; genus Calotriton; species Calotriton arnoldi. The sequence continues at coordinate 23,057 of CAWUFW010005490.1, forward strand.
TTTTACTGCTGATGAGTGTGGAGAGGGCCCCTTCTCTCTCTCGACAATGATAACAAGTTGCATATTACACTCTACAAATCTGTATATATATTTTTATGGCATAACCTTTTTTACATTTGTATTTGCATTTTTAAAGGATTTCCTTAAAATCAGGAAGTAAGTGGTTACAGTTGTGCAGTATAGTAAAATGACAGTGAAGTGGCGTGATTCATTTCCTAGTAGTAAAGCCATTAGAACATGCAGTTTGTGAGGCAGTTTTTTCTCATGTAAATTTCACTGTACTGTGGTAAAAGGGATTTGCGCTTTGCACTGTACTAATAAATGTGTAAATATGAGTTTATCAGTACTGTTGATCTAAACAACAAGTGCTATTAGGCCACATTTACTTTCACTGCAATGGGATACATAAATAAATGTACATTCACTGAAAAGAGCAAACGCTAAAGTGACATTATAGTTAGGTATGGCACTAAGATTTTAGCTTACATTAAAAAAACAGATATTCACAGAAGAAATTTAAGGTTAAAGTGACTTTATAGTTAGACCTTGTAATAATATGAACACTATCGTTTTAAAAGAAAAAAAAATCACCTGTTATTCCTATACCTATAACTTGCTCCCTGGAGGTTGAAATGAAGCGATGGATAACAAAACAAGAAGCAACGTTTTGATAACGAAACAGCCTAGGATCCTAAATGTTTACACCCTACCTGAAATGCATAAGGAAAGGTGACCTCCTCCTGGACGTTCCATAGTGTCAGGCATATGGTCTTTATTAGAACCACTTACTAAATTCGTAGATTAATTTCTCGGGTCCCTAGTTAGTAAAATGTCATTGTACCTGAAATATAGAAGAAACATTGTGAACCTGATAAGAGAGACAGAATTTGATCTGACCCAGGAGCTGATGATCAGTCTCGGTATAGAAGCTCTATATACAAGTATCCCTCAAGAAAGGACACTTGAAGTGATAGAAAATATACTGTATGATCAGGAGTGGCAATCTATTACATCTGTCACATTCATGAAGGATTTTGCACGAGTAGCACTGACGCAAAATTTCTTTGAATTTGAATTCCAACTAAAACAGCAGGTACAGTGTAATACGATGGACACTACATTTGCTCCTGGCTTGGCCTGTCTCTACATACACAATTTCGAACAATGGCATGTGCTATCCCCTAGCAACTACTTTCCTGATAATCTCAAGCTCCAGTGCAGGTACAGCAACAATATTTCCATACTATGGAAACAAGATGAGGTAACAGCTTGCTATATGGACACATTTTGAGGCTCTGAAGGAACTGCTCCAAAATAGAAAGGAATGATGAACAAGCCAAGGATCTCATATATAAATTTCAGGCTCGGTATTATCCCCCCAGGATGGGATGGAGAGCAAATAAATTGGTAGGAATTGCAACAGAGATGCGCTGCTGGATAATACAGGACGATCAACAAACAACAGGATCCCGTGTCTTTCCCTTTTCCAGCCTTTCAAATAAGGGCGCAAAAATATCAACAAACATTGGAGAATACTCAGTACCAATCAGACAACCTTGGAGGCACCACATTTTTAGGTTAAAAGTGGTAGAAACCGAGAGACGTCTTGGTTCTCACCGTACCTAACTTCGGTACTAAAGGTGTATAGAAACTGAGGTCACACAGTACCTGCAACATCGACAATGTCGTATATATATAATTGTCTGCCCCTGTAGCCTATGTTACTTGGAAATGACTACACATACGGCCAAGATCAGAATTAGTGCATTAGCTTTCGCTGCTAATGCACTAATACACACATGACAGCACACTATATGGAGTATGGACAGAATGTCAGTGAGATGTCATGGGGAATCCTGGAGAAAATTGAGGACACAGGTGATCGTAATATCAATCAATCCATCTATCACACACTGAGCAACAAAGAGTTTATCGGCTAGGTTTAAATGATGAAATACCATGACTATAATTTGCAGGGAATAACTAATACTGTGTCTTTTAGCAAATGGGTTTAATAGAGGCTATAATAAGGATAGGTTATATGTGCATGTGTGGAAATTCCAGAAACAAGTATTCTGACTCTTATATTTGATAGATAACTATTGAGGGTCCTCAGTTAGATGCAGCTATGGTATCCTCCACAAGCTTTCTTGCTTGTTCCTGTCCTTTATAGAGATATCATGGATATGGACCCTCAAAAAACAGCTGGGCTAACTAAAACAATTATCAAAGATACCAGTTTTATGCTATATAGGCAGTCACATTGAGGCTCTCAACCACCATATGCCTAATAAAGTGGAAAGGAAGCTTAATTTTCTGAATTTCAATGCCAGGATCTGCCCATGCGTGCAGAATGGTCATGTGAATGCATAATGACAGCACACGCTCACTGTGTTATACTCCAGCACCATGCTCAGTGTGCGCTCGGTAGCTTAAAATGCTGGTTAAACAATGTGATCATGTTTCTGGATAGGGTACTGATACGCTTTAGGTACTACAGACCAATGGATCCTCTTGATGAGATGGCATTACACTCTCACCAACTCTAAGCAGTGGGCTGTTGGCCTATTGACACATTGGATGACACTTCTCTAACTTGATACTCCGCATTTTCTGGTTTGTGGCCTTTTAGAGTGTGCCTACAGATGGCTGTGGTGGTGCACTTTCCCGAGGGCCATAAACCTCTCAATTTGAGGAGGACATAGTGATACATATGGTCAATTTCATGAGTGGCTTTAGTGTGGAGTGCCAATGCTTGGCTTTTGCGGATCATGAGTTTGCAGTGGGGCTACATGCAGTGCACAGTAACAAGCATTCAACAGCAGATTTTTATTTTTTTAAGATATTTATATTGGATTTAGGTGTAAAACACAACATGTAAAGCAATACAAACCCTGAACAACTCCCCCCAAGAAGCTGCGGCACCCACTAGGATGCAAGCCTGTAGAGTGTCAGTATCCGACCAGTCCAATCTACAAACACAAAAAGGGAGCACATTTATTTCCACAAGGCCCAAGGCCTTCTCAGCATGTTCAATCACTGCCAAAATGTTCCCAGGGCTCACCTCCCCCCTCCCTCCTGGTCATTCATCATCCTCCACATCCCAACGACCCCATATCTTTCCAAACTTCCTGGGGCAACTACTCGCCTGGTAGATTGGCTCCTCCACTTGCCTGCTCCATTCCATAATGGACTCCCATGCCTGCACTGTCGACAGCAATGATCCACCTCCCAGTGCCGCACCACATCCCTGCTGGCCTGCGCCCTGCGCCCTGCTACAAAACAGAAGCTTGTATCTATCAAGCATCAACTCCCCCTATATGCCCCAGCAAATCAATCAGGGAGTGAGCACACAGGCCCCCCCAGCACGTCTGAGAGTCTGCCTTGAACTCACTCCTAAATGGCCGCACCCGCGGGCACCCCCAGAGTGTGCGCACCAATTTACCCTGTTGACTGCAGTCCCTCAAGCTTGGTCTGAGTCACACCTCCCCATCGCTCAAACGTGTATAAGCATGTAGTGGGCCCTGTGCAGCAGCTTCAAGTAAATGAGCTGGAACCCCGGCAGGAAGGCCACTTCCCCTGTGTATCTACATGCTGCCCTCCACTCATCATCCGCCAAGCGCCCCAACTCCCCCACCCAACGATCACGCAGCCAGTGCAACGGGCCCATGTGTTACTAAGCAGTGTGGAATACAGCTAGGAGACAGCATGCTGACATAGCGGAGCTGGAAATGCCCTAAGCTTCATGGGATCTCATCCTCCATGTTCTGTGGGCAGAGAATCTTCCTCCACAGGATCGCCCTTGCAGATAATACAGAGTCCGATAGCGGTGTCTCCAATGTCACCCGATCCTCCCAGCCCATCCTGCACGTCGCACGCTGCCAAGTTCACACCACCCTGGCATTTGGCTCTGGGAGGGTCATCACCCTCCCCGCTCCATAAATCCACTACACAAAACCAAAATGTTCCAACGCCCATAGATCCTCCCCAATAATACAACTGCAAATCCGGGAGGGTGATACCCCCATCCTCAGTAAGCACACCACTGTCTCAAGTGCAATCCTCGGGCCACCCCCATCAAACGAAAGAAGCCACACCTCTGCCTCCACCGCGTGAGAAAACTGGCCCGGAACCTCGAATAAAGAGTTTTGTACCACATAGACAAACTTAGGGAGATAAATCAACTTATACTGAGCTGCCTTACCCAATAGAGAAAAGAGCAGTGTTCCACGTCCCTACAGAAGTTCCTAAAAATTCTCCCAGCCTTCCTCTCATAGATCACCGTGCGATCAGCGGTCACATGGATCCCCATGTATGTAAACCCAAGGTCGGACCAAACCAACTACTGGGGCCAATACTCCCACAGCGTCCTCTGGGGCAACAGGTAAGTTACGGATTCGCTCCAGTTGACTTTAATTCCTCAAAAAAGCCGGAAGGTGTGCAGGATCTCCATGACCTCTGGAAGCAAGCAGTCTGGGTCTGCCAAAAAGAGCAATATGTCATCCACATGCAAAGTTATCATGTCCTCCCAATCATCATCCCAGCGTGGGCCCTGCAGCTGTGCATCCCAGCATAACCAAGCAGCCGCGGCTACAACGCCACCGCAAAAAGGAGAGGGAAAGAGGTCACCCCTGCCTGGTACCCCGACGCAATCATATATGAAAAAAACATTGATACGGAGGAATTAATATATTGCTTTTATTTTATCGTAGGGAATATTTAATTACCCTAACTTTAGTCTTTAGTCCTACAAAAATGTTATTATCTGATTTGATATAAGGCACACATACACAATGGGACCGATCTTCACACAAACCTAATAACAATAAATTGCACAAAGACATACAAAAATACATAAAATATATATATACAAAACAAACAATAATGCAATCAAATCTATGTTGCCAATACCCTAAAGTACTTATTCTATAACTAGTGTCTACCCATTTATTCTGGGCAGTACACTCGGAGGTAGTCAAAGTGTGCACAGAGGCAAAAGTGCCTTTTATATAGCTCTCTTGGGTCACAAAAAGTGATTTTTATAAATCACTCATTATTGATTTAATGAAGACTCCTCCAAAGTGAATGTCGTCGACGCGGGCGTGTTTCAGCCTTTGGATTCTTCTCGGCCTCCTCAGGACGAGGACAAAGGAACAATGATCATAAGATCCTCTAAGGGTCGTATATATTGTAACTCCGAGTCTTGAGCACCAAATGGCGCCTCGATCCACAATAGGTCCCCTCTCTCACAGGTGAGGGTCAATCTTATACTGCAAGTGAATTCTTCTGATATTCCAAATATCAACACTGCCTACCGGTCAGCTGTTCAATGTCGAGCCAATTTGTGCTCGCGGTCCTCGCTCCAACGATCAGCGAGTGGTACCCCGACCCAGCTCAATCCGACCAGCCACACTCTCACCATCTGGTCCTGGCACAGGAGCCACACCCATGCCCAGAGTTCCGGGCCAAACCCAATTCACTCCAGAACATCCCAGAGGTATAGCCACTCCACAGAATCAAACTACTTCTCGGCGTCCCATGATAAGAGAATAGCCGGTTCCTCAAAATGCAGCCTACGAGCCAAAAAACCGAAGAGCCACCAAAGATTATGATGCACATACATATGCTGCATGAATTCCGACTGGTCTGGAGCCACAACATCATCTATCACCAGGGCAAGGCGATTCATCAGGACCTCAGCCAGCAGCTTAGTCTCCAAGATCAACAGGGAAATCAGACGATGTGAAGCACATTCCCCTGGAGGCTTCCCTGGTTTATGAATCAATACGACTTGTGCCTGCCGTAGATGCCTCGGTAACACCCCCCAGACTGAGCCTCACAAAACAAAGCAAGCAGGGGTTTAAGGACTGTACTCTTAACACACTTAAAGAACTGCAGGGGAAACCCACTGGGCCCCTGTGCCTTCCCACTTTTTTTGATGGGACAGGGCTTCTGCAAACTTCCTCTCTGTAATCTCAGCCTCGAGCGACTCCTAGGCCTCTCTGCCTAAACAGGGCACCAGGCAATCACATACGAACCCCGGCAAGCCCTCCAGCACCACCAGCGAGAGCCGAGAGACATACAGGCCGTAAATATAATTGGCAAAAGCCCTAGCAATGGCCACGGGAGTTTCGGCCCTTGCCCCGGTCACCATGGGTGCCGTCCGAATCCAGTGTTGGCCCTCCTCTCTTAGGGCCAGCCATGCCAACATCTTCCCTGCCTTGTTCCCAGCCTCATATAGTCTGCTCTGCTGCACCCGGTACAGCTTCTATGTCTCCTGATGAACCTTCTAACTATATTTCTCTTGCAGAGTCAGACGCCGTGTCCCGTCCAGTTTTAGCTGCTCTAAATACTCGGCCTCCCACTCCGACAGCTCCCTCTCCAGCTCCCTCACCTTCTGTAACGGTTCCCTATGATTGCCCACCACATGCGCAATCAGTTGACCATGCGTACCATTTTGAATGCTTCTCAGAGCACTATCCCGTATACACTGAGCCCTTGTTCTCCCGGAAATAGTGGTCCGACGCCTCCGATACCCAACGTCGGGTGTTCCAGTCCATCAACTCCCATGGATCCAGCTGCCAGCCTGACCCAAGGCAGGGCACAGGAGCCCACAGTTCGGTAACCATCAGGCAGTGATCTGAGATAACCCTAGTCAGGTAGACAGTGTTTCTGTATTGGAAACTCTGTGACCCCTGTACCAAAAAATAATCCAAGGGTGCCAGGGAGCATGAGGCATTAGCTGCATGTGGGAACTGCTGCTCCCCTGGATGCGATATCTGACACAAGTCCTCCAATCCCATTGACCTCAGGAATGTGCATAGCCTCGGATCATCCCTGGGTGTCTCCCCTGACAGCACTCCACAATCCTCAGCCCCATGCAAAGTCAAATTGAGGTCCCCCCACCAGCAACACAGCCTCCAGGCAGTCCTGAGTCTAGCGCCCCATACTCTCAAGGCCCAAAACCTGTAGTCTTTGGGAACAATACCAGGAAACTACAATCAAACGCTCCCCATTCCATAGGCCACTCACTGCCATCCAGCAATCAAACAAATCCGCCCTTGTTTGCATCACCAGAGGTTAAGGCCCCCCGCCCGACCGCAGCCGAGTAGCCCGCATGGGCCAGCAACTGAAACCTGCCTATCCCCAAGAAGTCACAGTGGGAACCCTTTAAATGCATCTCCTGCAAAAGGACCAGGACCAGCGCCTGCCACACCAAATACTGCTGCACCACCCCACTTCAATTAGAACGATCCACCTTCCCAATGCCCAAGGCACCTGTCCCCCACAACTATTTGCATTGCTTACCACCCTGTCCTCCAAGATAGATACAACTGCTTATTTGAATTAAAAATGCCTTATGTAATGTTATGATTTTGTTGTTTCTAGCCTGTTTATGTCTTCCAGTTTTATTCTAGGTACCACATCGAGGCACACTACCATAACTGTGAGTATTTTTGTGTGCTCCCTGCTTGACAACTGGTTTGCATGGAATGAATGAAGGAGGCCTAGGGCTCATCTTTTGTATAATTGTGATTATGTCATAATATGTAGATCAGGAAGTGACTACTCAAGATAGGGGATATAGGGGCACATGCATCAAGCTAGGCAATTGCGATTCCTTAATAGCTATTATTAAGGAATCGCTATTAAGGAATCGCAATTGCCTATGCATGTAGAAATCGCTCAATAAATAGCGATTCCTAAACATTCCTTAATTGCTACTCGCAAATTGCGAGTCGCAATTAAGGAATACCTACCCATTAATTCCTATGGGCCATGAGGCCCATAGGAATGAATGGGAAGATATTCACTATTAGCGATTCGCTATTAAAGAATGGCTAATAGCGGGAGCTATTTCAAGGGTGCCAGGGTGTCAAAAGGACACCCTGTTGCACCCCTGAAATCTGCATATGAGTACATCTTGCACACACACATGCCCCAAGGGCATGTGTGTGTGTAAATGGAAGTTTGAAAAATGAACTTTAGTGCATTTTTCAAAGTTTTGCAAATTACCATGCAGTTTAACTTCATGGTAATTTGCTCCCCTATTAGCGAAATCGCAATTTTTTAACTTTAATGCATTGCATTTAAGGAATCTCAATTTGTGATTCCTTAAATGCAATTGCAATTTAAGGAATAGCAATTTTGCGATTCCTTAAATTGCGATTTCTGCATTTGGGATGATGCATCCCAAATGCAAAAATACTGGTCGCAAAGGGGCAGATTCTGAGAATCTGCCCGTTTGCGACCAGTATTTCGGTTGATGCATGTGCCAGATAGGTGCTAACTAAAGTCAACTATCTTGTGCAGCTCTAACTAAGACGACTGAAACATTTGGACAGAAGAATGGGGAACTATTGACATTTCCTACATCCACCTTCCAATTTTTAGTCTTTTCATAGGTAAACCTGAATTAAAGTGCATAGGGCAACTTGAAGACAATCTTACTCACTTTCCTAACAACACCCCCAGCCCCCACAAAAGATCTCCAAAGTGCTTCTGAAAGTAATAGAAGCCCTTTCAAAGAATCATTTATGGGGTTTAATGTGGTGTGAATGAGGAGCTTACCCTATGATAAAGAATTCCACCATGGTCGGTAGGTGAGGGCTTGCGTCCTTTTTTGAGGGGACACCACGAGACCCGAGTTCACAGGCTAATAAAATATTTAAATGCTTTACCTTTCTCATCTATTAGGATCTTCTGATTATAAATAACTGACACTGAGGTGACACCCTATGGATACCCTATTCCTCTCATTTCCTCTTAATGATTTCTAAACATCAGCATTCCACATATTGCCATTCCTGAACATCATGTTTAATCTGGATTCCACTCTCACCAACGTGCACACGGAGAAACAGATGCCACTGTCACTCAACATGAGTTTACAGAATAAAGTTTAATACATAACTGTAAATGATCAGTGAGAGGCTTTGCATGTACATCACTGCTTAGCATGTAACCTAGATTGAACAGAATTTCTTATAATAAAGAAGCTCTTTGGTAAACAATGTTAGAAGTGCTTTAGCTGTTGACCCTCTAGAGCCCTGCGCTGCCTTTTGGTGAGGTTCACACTATGCAGATACCAGATAAATGCACACATAACTCTCAGTCTAGTTCTCTGCAATGTCTAATTTCCACCCTCTCTCCCTTCCTCTATTCTTTTAAATGCAACTCACATGTGTCATTCACAATCAGCTCGCTCCCTACCTTGATTCTTATTCTCTTCTCTCCCTACCTCAGCCTGGCTTTCATCACCCTCACTTTCCAGAAAATACCATATTCTGAGTCGCTTTTCAATTTGGCATTTCACGTTCAACTCTCAAATGGCTATTGTAGTACTGTTGATGTTTGCATCATTCTCAATGGAATGTTATGCTCTTGGGTTCGATGTATTTCTGTTGGTTGATTCGTTGATTTTGTTTGAAATGCGAGTAATTAACAGTTGCTTTTTGGTTGTACGATGTGTGGGTGCTCCTTTTATATCTCCACTTTTATACTTATAATTTGCAATTGTTTCTTACTATATTTTGGCGACGAGCTGAAATAAGTCAAATGAGCATTTACTGCTAAGCTGCAAGCGTGGTACATCACAGAAATCTTAATTTCGGAAAACAAATTGATCAAGTGGGTTACGTATGAATTTAATGATCACATGCAGCTGCAAACCTGGTGAGAACTGACTTTATAATCAAGTGGTGCCTTGCTTTGCTGTGAACGGAGATTAAAGGAGTATGCTGTTTCAACGTAAAGCACATGCAGAATTTGATAGCATCGCAAGATTGGCTGCCAAATTCACATAGGACGGCGAGGAATGGAAGCCATTTGAATCTTCATGAAATGCAATGTAAAATGGCTGGAACGCATGCAGAGAAACAAAACACGACCGCCATCTCATAGATAGTGAAACAATGCTCTTTGCAGCGTGCTCATGAATCTGTGAGCGTTTGGCAGCCATGTTGAAATAGTAGGATGCAGCCTGCAGTAGCGGCTCGTGGAGGGAGTGCTGTGGGGCGGTGAGGCGGGGCGGGAGAGGAGCAGGGTGGGGGTAGTAAACTACGGCATATGGCCGAACAGAGGTGAGTAAACAAATAAATAAATAAAATGAATTTCATTGCGCGTGCTGCATTGCCAAATGCGATGCAGCGCGGCAACGAAATTCGTTTTATGTATTTATTTGTTTACATACCTCTGTTCGGCCGTATGCCGTAGTTTACTACCCCACCCTGCTCCCCGCCCCACCGCCCCGCAGCACTCCCTGCACGAGCCGCTACTGGCAGCCTGTGAATACATCCTGTTACGTGGAAATTCAAACAGTGTAGCGTTCAGCTAGAAATTATCAAATATGATACTTCAATTTCGGTGATAGGTGCACATTTGACATTTCATCGATGCTGACAGGCACACCTTTAAGACAGCCTGTCATTTCCATAAATATTTTGACAACGGTGACAAGCACACCCATAGACCAGTCCTATAGTGAATGACACACCTTATAAACAGTCAGTATTGCCACACTATTATATTCAACATGAGTGTTACTTGTGATAATCCACCTCCACCATTTTCTAATAGTTCCAGTGAACCTTGTATGAAATGGAAAAAACGGTTTCGACAGCTCAGGAACTATATGTTAGCTATAAATGGAGATTGGTTTGATCTGTGATAGAAAAAAAGCTTTGCTTTTAAATTTGATTGGTGTGGATTCTGAAGATAAATTTGAACACTTACCACCTAAGCAACCATTTCAAGGTATTGATGCAAGGGATGTTGACCTATTGATAGACTCAAGAAGAGATTTATGGGGGAACTGCATATTGTACTAGAAAGATTTCAGTTTTTTATCAAACATCAACTGATGAATGAGACTGTGGACTTGTGTGTCTCCGCTTTAAGGGTATTAGCTGCTGAATGCATTAGGAGCAACAATTAACACATATATTAGAAATCAGTTCATTATTCATTATCCTAGAAAAGTATTCAGGAACAACTGTTACAACATCATAATCCAGCCTTAAAAGAGACTATTGAAATAGCAAAGAGTGTGGATCGATCTAATAATGAGTTCAAATCTATCAATATGGAAAGCGCGGTGTCTGATATAGCAGGAACATCTCCAAGAGAATTTTTTTATTAAACTGTAGTGAAAGTAAAATTGAGTAAAAACAGACAAGGAAGCAATAATGTTTGTCAAAATAAAGTGCAATTGGCTCCAAAGCGCACTCTGCACAGTTTAAAAACTGCCCAGTGAAAGAAAAAGAATGTTTAAAGTGTGGGAAAATTGGATATTTAGGAAATGTTTGCATGTCGAATAACAATAGAAGAATATCTGTTGTGCATGCGGGTAGTGATTCTGAGGCCATTTGTAGAGACAATGTTGTGCTTTGTGTTATGGAAAATGCCCAGGATTAAGTGACTAAGGAAGTAGGTTTTATGAAAAATACCCAGGGTGGGGTGAACATGGAAGCAGGTGTTAGGTCACAGGTATATGTGTTGGGTAATATAAACAGTGTGAAGGTGGCATCAGTGGATTTTATTGACAATGAACCTTATGTGCCACCAAAATATCAAATTGTAATTGAAGACAGAATGGTAGAGGTCATGGCAGATTCAGGTGCGCCTTATACTATCTTATCAGATGTGTAGTTTTATAAAAACGGGATAAACAACTGGAACCCAGTGATGTAAAAGTGTTTGGTTTTGGTGGTAAGCAAATTGATATGCTAGGGTATTTTGTGTCTGATATTACGTTCCAACATAGGTCCATTCCTGGTAAAGTTTATGTTGCTGTGGATGGGTTACAGCTTCTTTGTTGGAGACATCAAGGGAAGCTTGGAATTACGCTTAACCCTAATGCCAAGAATCCTGTATATATTGCTGAACATGTACAAATGTTCTATGGTTCAGGAGTGCAACAAGGACTGTGATAAGTTGGAAATTCTGTTGGAAAAAAGTTGTTGTTTCGTGATGAACTGGGAAAAGTTGTGGGATTCTTGCATCAAAATCAGTTCAAACAAGATGTATGTCCAGTTAAACACAAACTTAGACATGTTCCTTTATCAAAAATGATTTGACTAAATTGTTGTTGGATATGCGTAAGGAGGGTGCGATTGAACCAGTGAATGCTGCAGAATGGGTGTCTCTGGTTGTGTTAGTAAAAAAGAAAACTGGAGATTTTCACATAAGTATTGATTTAAGGACAGTAAATAAACAGACCTTGATTGATTGTCATCCTTTACCACGCATTCAGGTGCTTTTTCGCCAAGTTGGATGGTGCAAAAATTTGTACAACTATTGATTTGAAATCAGCTTATCATCAAATTGAGTTAACTGCTGATTCTCGCCAGATAACTACTTTTAGAGGGAGCTTACATATATACCAGGATGTCTTTTGGGTTTGCTTTTGCTGCATCAGTATTCCAAAACCTTATGTTTTGTCTACTTGGAAGTATTGTCGGGGAGGTTGCTTTTTAGGACGAGATTCTGGTGTATACTGATATGGCAGAAAACCCTTTTTTCGTGCTTGATAAAGTGCTGACAATACTGCCTAAAAGAGGAATGACAGTTTGTGTTGATAAATGTAAATTTATTTCTAAAGAGGTGGTATACTAAGGTCAATTGATTGTGGACAAATGTATTTTACCTAAAAAGGATTTACTGAAGGATATTGAGGGCATTCAACAGCCTGTTAATAGAGGTCAAGTCAGATTCTTTTTGAGGTTATGTGAATATTATTTAATATTTGTTAAAAAATTTGCTGATATTGAATTACACATGAGGAAGCTTCTTAAGGAGAATCTTAAGTATGCTTGGTCACAAAAACACACAGAAGCATTTATTTTGTTAAAAAGGGAAATAATTGAGTCTTAACTGTTGAAACCTTTTACAGTGATGCCTTTAATGTTGTTACAATTGATGCTAGTGCATCAGGCTTGGGTGCGGCATAGAGTTAATTTAATGCAAAACAGTAACACACTATTGCTTTTGTGCCCAGGCCATTAACGCCTACAATATGCAAGTATTCTACAATTGAGCGCAAAGCTTTGGCATGCGCTTGGTCTGTTGAACAATTCAAGACATATTTATGAGGAAAGTAATTTCTGTTTTGGTCTGATCATAAACCCTTGGTTGCTGTACTGTCTAAAAATGTTGTGGGTGAAGTGTCCTCTAGATTGGTCAGATTGTTATCCAAGTTATATGAGTATAACTTCAAGGTTACCTATATTCCTGGTGTATACAATGTGATAGCGGATTGTTTATCTAGATTGGTGGGTATTCAGGATAACTATAAGGTGAAGGAGGTACTGGAAGAGTGTGTTGTAGCGACAGTGGAGGATGTGGTACTTTCATCTGGACAAGTCTTAACCATGGAGGAATGGTTGGGTGTTTCAACTAATGAAGAAATTTTATCTTCTGTTAAAAAAAATTCATTGTACAAGGCTGGCCATGTGAAAAATTGTTGACAAGGGAATTTGCAAGTTTTTTTGGAAAGCTAGGATGAATTAACTATTGAGTATGATTTAGTGATGTTGGGTGAATGTTTTGTTCCCCCAGTCAATATCAGGAATATGTCAATCGATCAATCAGGATTTGTAGAGCATGGCTGCTTCACCTGTGAGGGTCTCGAGGTGCTATCGGATGATGCTGCCAGTTCTCCCATTGGTTGAACATTCAAGTTTTGAGGTCCTTCCTAAACTGCTGGATTGATGGTAAGGCTCTGAGTTGCAGAAGGAGGTCATTCCAGGTCTTGGCCACCAAATGGGAGAACGAGGATCCTCCGCTGTTAGTCCGGTGGATGTGATGTGTGGAGCTAGGGTGATGGATCAGGATCTGAGTTCCCTGGTGGGCTGGTGAAATGTCACACGTTGGTTGAGGTACGCAGGTCCTTCATTGGGTAATGCCTTGTATGTGTGGGTGAGTAGCTTGTACTGGCATCTCTTCATGACTGGTAGCCAGTGGAGTTTCCTGAGGTGAGGAGTTATGTCCTTCTGTCTGGGGAGCTGGAGGATGAGCCTGCCACTGTGTTCTGGATCGTCTGGAGTTTCCTCATGAGTTGGGCTGTTATTACAGCATAGAGGGAGTTGCCGTTGTCGAGTCTGCTGGTAACGAGAGCCTGCATGACATTTCACCTATTGTTGGTTGGGAGCCATCTGAAAACCTTCCTGAGCATACAGAGCATGAGGAAGCAAGCGATGGAGATGGCGCCGACTTGCTGCTTCATAGATATCTGGTTGTTAAGGATTATGCCGAGATTGCGGGCGTGTTCGGTGGGTATTGGGTTGGACCCAGCTGCGGAGGCCACCATTCGTTGTCCCAGTGTGTGACCTTGCCTTTCCTGAAGATGAGTACTTCTGTCTTGTCAGTGTTGAGTTTGAGACAGTTGTTGTTCATCCAGTCGGCCACATCTTTCATGCATCTATGGAACTTGTCTTTGATGGTTCTTGGATTGTTAGTCAGAGAGAGGGTGAATTGGGTGTCGTTGGCGTAGGAGATGATGTTGAGTCCGTGGCTTGTGACGATGTTGGCCAGGGGGGTCATGTATGTGTTGAAGAGGGTTGGGCTGAGAGGTGAGCCTTGAGGTACCCCGCAGGTGATGTTCTTAGGGAGCGAGGACTAGGGAGGGAGGATGATTTTCTGAGTTCCTCCAGTGAGGTATGATGCAATCCATTTTGGGGCTTCTCCTTGTATTCTGATATGTTAATATCTATTGCACATTTGGGACATATTGGTCAACCTAGAAAGCTAGAGAACTGTTTTGGCAGCCATGTATGGATACAGAGATAATTACCTTTATAAAGAATTGTGTATTGTGCCAAAATTCTGATAAATGTTTGAAACTACAGAAATAGGACCAAATCAGGAGTGAGTTACCTAATGAACCATGGAAAGATTTGGCTATGGATTTTATGGATCCTTATGAGGGGGTAGAGCAAAGATACATTTATGCATTGATTATTATTGATTATTTTTCAAAATGGGTGGCGTTGAAATAGATAGCCAAACCTAATGTTGATGAATTGTTGATTTTCCTTCAAGAATGTTTTGGGAGACGACTGAGAGGTAGGAAGATCCTATATAAATTCTTACAACTAGGGTTGGTCTTGGCTAGACGCAGGGTGGCCATTATGTGGATGGGGCAAAGAGCACCCAAGATTGCAAACTGGAATAAGTATGTCATGGAGTGAACTTTAGCAGAAGAGATGCATATGTTGGCTAGTAGACGAGATGACAAGGTGGCGGATGATCTGGTTGAATGGAGAGACCTCTGTGCCACAAGGCTAGATCCTGATTCTGAAATGGTGTCTGATGATAGTGCTGATACGATTGGCGGGGTGTGACTTGTGGTCCTTGGATTTGTACCCTGCCATGCTAATGCTGTGCATTGGGTGTATACACCTTCTTACCTTGCATCCTATTGTCCACTGCTTTATTGTTGTGAATGTATATGAAACTGCAGAAAAAGGTTTATATAAAACTAAAAAAGAATGTTTCAGGAGAGAAGGTTTTCCAAATTCTGTTACTACGGATAATGGAGTACAGTGTACTTCTGCTAAGCTACAATTCTTTTTTTAAATTTAGGTATAACACATAAACAAACAGCATTGTACTCTCCTAACATGAATGGCCTGGTATAAAGGTTTACATTGGTTGCAGGTATTCAATTAGCTATTAAAGGAAACATTGATGTGAAATAACATGTGGCTAAGTTAATTTGGTCAAATCATTGTACGCCTCATTGTTCTACTACATTTTCACCATTTGTGTTGTTGAAATTAATGAAACCAAGAAATGGGTTAAATCCATGTTGGTTGCTGCGAGAAATTTTTTTGATGACAAGAATGAAAAAATGAGATTGGATAAAGGAAAAGATATAAGATCATATAAGAACACTTTAGAGATGGGTGCTATGGTAAAAGTTAAACTTCCTTGACATGTGTCAAAAGGAAGTTCAACATTTTCAAATGTATGGAAAATTATGAAGTTGGGTTAAACCTCTGCTCTTTCAACAATGGTTCATGGTGGAATTGTTCAAGACTGGCTATGGTGGAAAAAAGGCTGACTTGGAAATTGTGGATGCAAATGTTCTTGATTTCTCTAGTAATACTGCAGTGACACAACAGAGTGTGAAAAATGAATTGTCTACTCAAAGGGAAGATGTTTCATCATCATTTTCAGCTTTACCTGAAAGCAATGTTTGGAACAGTATGTTGAAACCAAATCTATTAGATATGTTTAATCACCTAACAAGTATAATGATTTTGTAATGTATTAATTGTAATTATCTATGTATGTGCTTTTTAAATTGATGTTTAACTTATTTCTATTTTGAACATTTGTTTGTTTTGTATTTATTAAGGGAGGAGAAGTGTCGTACTGTTGATGTTTGCATCATTCTAAATGGAATGTTATGCTTTTGGGTTCCATGTTTTTCTACTGGTTGGTAAGTTGATTTTGTTTGAAATGCTAGTTCTTTACAGTTGGGCTGTGGTTGTACGGTGTGAGGGTGCTCCTATTAAAGCTCCACTTTTATACTTTTAATTGGCAATCGTTTCTTACCACAGCTATCTTTCTATATCTCCCACCTCATACTCCTGTTCCTATTGTATGTCCTCCTCCTTGGCCTTTGCTCTGGGTCTGTTCAAAGATCTGTCTCCGCCCCCTCCTCTTTTCCATCTAAAGTGCTTCATCTCATTATTCAGTTCCTCTGTCATTTCTTCCAATGATCGCAAAACTGTTCTCTTTCTCTTGTTTCTCCACAACGCCATCTCATCATGTCTCAACACATTCCAGCTAAGGATGGTACATCACTCATATCACATTAAGTCTAACAAAACTTCTTTCCTGCTCACCCTGTTTTTCTTCCTCCATTTCACATTTTATTCTTCCCTTCTGTTCTCCCTCTTCCCCCTCTAATAGACAAATTGGAATAGTTCCTCACTCTTGTTCTGTACTTACCTATCTTCTTTTTCTCTTACGTGCTATTTCCAACTATTTAGCAGCTGCAAAATGAATCCCTTTCTGACCTTTCAAATTAAAAAAGTTGTGATCATTTCTTTAATTTTGTGTAACTTATGCCTCTGCTCTTGTTTGCTTGCCATAGTTCTTTCTCTCTAATCTATCTTTATTTTGCATTCAATCTTCCCTTGAACAAACTCCTGTCACACATATTTCAACAATTCTTTGATCCATGTGATGCCTCCTCTTTCTGAATTATGTTGCCCATGACTTTGCTCCATTCAATCTTTCCTCTCTTGTTTAAATTCATACCTGTCATATTCAATGCTCTCCTCTCAATTCCTGCTGGCTGTGCCTCAAGTTCCTGGTGCTTCAGCTCGCTCCAGGTTCTTTTTCCCATCTTATGTGTGAACCAGCAGGTCAATCAGTACAAGGAGGGGTGTTCCGGGTGCCTCATTCGACCCTAATCTGTGGAAATAGATATAATATTCTAAATCGCCACAATTTGTTGATTGCACCTGGGCACACGTGGAATATCTTGAATGTTGAATATGTTCAGACAGCAGTTCCATTTAGTGACAGTCTCCAAGACTTTCCCATGGGTCTCTGATCATATTGGATCACCGTTTTTACTGTATCTAGGTATGTTCAGATTAAGAAGAAAACAGAAAAAACACTGTTAGGTTCTAAACATTTGCTCTACCTTATTTAATGTATAGCTTCATCACTGACCTCAAAAATAATTGTTACCCCTTCATGCTGTCTAGTTTTGCTGTCACTTAATTTGTCTCACTCATTGCCATACAGGGAAGATAGACTGCTAACATAATCCTCTTGTAAGTTGTTCAACTGAACATGAAGACCTATTCGGATCGCAATATCATGTGACCTGTTGCATTTTGCAACATCTTTATGGCAAGCCATATTGTAGAACATCACTTGATTTGGGGAGTTATCTGACGCTCTATTTTAAGATGCTATGATGTGTTCTAAAAACCTTTCATCAGGTGTAGTAATATTCTAGTAATCGCATATCATTCGCTGAATGGTTTGTGACCTCAAAAACGTTTATTTACTATGTTTGAAAGTGGTTTGTTAGACCAATCGTAGTAAAAGCAAAGTGAAACAAATATTTTACGAATCACTACTTTTACGAATACAAACAGTGGATAACTATTTGTGTACCTAAATGCAACAACTAATTTGTATGCACAAAGTATTCACAAATTGCATAAGGTCGCAAAATGAGCACTATGCGTTAACAAACTACTATATTGTCAGAGCAGTTGCTAATTAGCTGCAAGTATAAAAGAAGGGAAAACTATTTTTCTTTCTCTATGGCTTCTCTATATGATTTGGCAAAGAGGATGAGGGTGTTTGCTCCACAACAGAGAGGAAGAATCAGTCAGGAAAGATTTTTCAGAGTTAGTTATTTTATTTCAACAGACTGAGGACCAGATTTATGACAAATATCAGCTGAGCAGTAATGTCATTTTGGACCTTATTGCTGAATTAGACCCAGTGTTATATACGGGGCACACACACAGGAGTACCCACGCATGTGCAGGTCTTTGCTGCCTTCTCCTTCTAGCATCAGGCAGTTTCAAGATGTAGCAGGCACAGCAGGGTGGGGTCATAGAGCTCTCTATCTCGGTGTTTTCACAATTTTCTAGATGGAATGTTACTTAACATACACACACACACACATTGCTTTTCCAAACACTCCTCAATTTGCAAATTTCCCACAGCTTACAGGTATGAATGATTCACTTGTTTTAATATGTCCACCAAGTGCTGCAGAATATGTTTAGAGGAATTTCAAAAGCCACCATTCTTTAAACATCCAGATAGTATCCAAGGCAGATTGTTTCATTTACTGATCTTGTAGCTAAATTTCAAGAAAGTAGCCATGACTCATATTTTCAGGCACTGCGGCCTATGCAACTGTCTTTCTAGAGGTATCTTTGGAGATGCCTACCTAAAAGGTAGCATCATATGAATGTATTTATAGTATTTAATTTAAAGTCCTAGATTAATTTGTAGTAACCTTATTTTTCTTGTAGTTGATAGCGCAGATGCTATACGCTCTTGAATTAAAACACCATACTTAATATGGCAACAGCTAACAAGACAAGATATAACATTGTTCATCGATGTACAAGGGCAGTAATAGAGTGCACCTTTGAACTTCTGAAGTCCAAATCCAAGTGTCTGCATAAGAGTGGTGGTTCCCTTCAGTATCCCCCTAATGAACCTTGAAAGATTGTTGGAAGCTGAGCTAAGTTGCACAACATAGCTACACAAAAAAGACTCCAACTACAGACTGATGGTGACAGTCCAAATGACGAAGAAGAAGCACCACAACATAACCCTGTTCAACCAGGGCTGTTGGGAATGTCGCACATAAATAACAAGAAACTATGTTTAAGGTAAGTATTTTTAATGTTAATTAAATAGGACTCTGACTCATTGGACAGAATAGTAAATTATTTTTCCATGTTTATACACAAGAAATATTATGAACCATATGTTAGAAATGGGGGTCTCTAGTTGGCAGAGGTAGGTACCTATGTCCAAATAGGGACCCTTGCTTAAAGTCAGGGTAAGGGGGATACACACTTTAGATAACCCCTGCTCACCCCCTGGGTAGCTTGGCACGAGCAGACAGACTTATCCCAAAGGCAATGTGTAAAGTATTTGTACTCAAAACACACAGTAATACAGTGATAAAACCACAAATGGACACCACATCAGTTTAGAAAAATAAAGTATCTTTATCTAAACTCAAGAAGACCAAAACGACAAAAATCCAACATACATGTTTTAAGAATATGACTTTAAAAATTGGACCATAGAAAACTATGGATGCGTGATTTCTCACAAAGTACCTGTAGTTGTGACAAAATTCACAAGGCCAAACAGCCGGAGAGATGGGAAGCGTCGAAAAAGAAAGAGATGCGTCAGTTCCTGAGACTATGGGAGGCGATGTGACAGTTCTGCTGCACGCAGGAGAAGTGATGCGTCGAATCCGGTCTGTAGGGGGAAGTGATGCGTCAATTCCGAAATGGTTCGGATTCGCGGATGATGTGTCGGTAATACTTGCCGCACAGGTACGATGCATGGAAATCCGGGATGCGTCGGCGATCGATGCGGTGGTGTCAAGCTGCGCTGCGTTGGTTTCTTCAGCCGGGACCCCTCAATGCGTCGGTTCTTGCAGCGGCGACAGGCGCTGCATTGATTTCAGCAGCGATGCGTTGAGATTCTTCTCGCACCGCGGTGCTGCATCGTAAAAACTGTTGCAAGAAGAGCGATGCATCAATTTTCTTGTAGTTGCGTTGTTTTTCCAGCTCCCAACAGCAGGAACAACCTCCAGATGCCCAACACAGTCACAGGCACCTCTTGGCAGGTCAGAACTCCCAGTCAGGAACTTCAAGGGAGCTGGGGGTGAAGTCTTTGTGTTCCTGAGACTTAAGAACAGGAGGCCAGCACACACAGGCCCTTGGAGGTCTTCCTCAAGAAGGGGACACAGCACACAGCAAAGTCCTTATCCTTTCCTTGGCAGAATCAGCTACTGCAGGCCAACCTCAGACAGCACACAGCAAAGGGGCAGTACTTCTCCTTCAGTTTCTCCAGCTCTTCTCCTTGGCAAAGGTTCCTCTTGGATTCCAGAAATGATCTAAAGTTCAGGGGTTTTAGGTCTAATACTTATACCCCCAACTGTCTTTGATCTCTCTGTGCAAGGGTCTCTGAGCCCAGTCCAACCCAGTTCTGTCCTCACTGGTGCAGTATGATCACAGGGGGTGGAGACAGCATTGTGCAAGTGAGACAGACCCTATTCAGGTGCAAAGAAATCTCCTCCCACTACTCTAAATTCAGCCAAGGTCTATTCAGCTTAGCTCTGAGTCATCCAGGAAGGGCCAGGCACACCTCAACCCCCCCAGTGGCTGTATACAGTGAATGCACATCCCCAGCCCCGTCACTCCAAAACCAGACAGTCAATACACAAACAGGCAGAGGCACACAGAATGGTTAAACAAGAAAATGCCTACTTTCTAAAAGTAAATTCTAAGGAACAGCTGTGGTGCACTCAAAATTAAACTCTCGTCCAAATAATCTCAGGACTCCAAATTAATCAAGATTGGTGTGCTCACTCTGAGGTGGTTCTACCCTACCACCTATTCAGAAAGAAGAGATAGACTAGGACCAAACAGTCCTAGACAGAGTGTGCACTACCAGTGTAACTCAGAAATGAGTATATCATCAATTTATACATCAAACGTAATACAATTATAGAAGCAGTTATGTTTAGTAATCAACCTAAACAAAAAAGCTTTTTGCAATGTAACTGCAAGTCAACATAAACCAATGACTTCATCCGTCGTTTTTCTTGCGCTTCTTTTTATTCTGAAGCAAAGTTCATGAATTATGTACAACTTCAATGACAGTACACAGATTCCTGTCAATCACGTAGTAAAATATTCCCAATGCATTTCGGTGTAACAGACACCCTTCATCAGGGAAATCTATAACAAAACATACACACAGTGAATATAATCACATTTATGTCATAATTAAAAATAATAACCATACTGGCCTATTTTATCCGGGAAAGGAAAGATTGCGTTGCAGATAGAAAGAGCAGATATAATATCCACCAACCATGTGGTATCACTAAAACCTAAAATGAATGCACGAAGAAGAAAAAGAAAAAGATGCCACGCCACCATTCAAGTGAACTAATAAACTGAACATGCTAATGGAGTGCTGCATCCCAAACTTTACTAGGTGTCACAAATCATGCTACTGCTGATTGATACCCATAATGTGCACACCATAACTGATATGCGTGACCTCAGTACCTCCGTTTATCTCGAACGGTGTTATGAAGCATGCAGACTCTTCTGTTACTCAAGCTGAAAATATATCAAAGGGCGCTCAAAATGTCCCATCTAAGTTCTGGAATGCAAGAAAATACACTAAGATGTGATTTGCGCACAATATAAACTGTATGGCACCCTAAAAAAAGAGAACACCTATCACAACTTTCACCACTAGCCTAAATGTCCAATACCAAGAGAAATCGTACACATGATATCAAAAATTGCGTGATGAGTCTCCGAAATGCAACCATTAGAAAATACAAACAGATTATAGGACTAACTTCCACCCACTAACCCTCCGGTTGAGAATATAAACTAGTGGTGAAACAAACGTCCCCTGACCATCCTGTCTTTAACTCTAGCTCTGATAGAGGACCGAATGTCCCTCTGACCTGAAATCCTAACTCTCACCTGCTGCCCAGTCACTCGGCTCTGAAAGGAATCAAGTCGCTGATCACCGAAGTGCTTCAACCTACGCGAAGTAAAAACCACGTGGTGAAACACCAGTCACCCCGCTCCTACTGTCCGCCGGTCTAGCGATCTACTAACTGCTAAATGAAAGCAGTCCTCTGTAACACGCTCACAAGAGTTGAAAAAACGCTCACTCATGTGCCGCTATTTAATAGTAGCGTCCTGCTCACAACCCACCCTTTGAACGTGAGCTGCGTCATTCGGTAACCCCTGACAAGGTGAATACATGTCAGATCTACGAGAAAGCCTGGCGGCCATCTTAACCAGTCTAAATAGTGAGAGAAACCCCTCAAAAAACAAGAGAAAAGAAGAAGAAAGTATAATAATGATCGAAAAGAATTCAAATGCCCAAACACCATTAGAAAGAAGGATCCACAAATAATACCCAGAAAAAAGATGGAAAATAAAAAATAAAAAATAAATAAGAATAAACATCGTAAATAAAGAAATAGCTATTAGGAATTTTGCAGACACCCTGTGGCGCCTACTCAAAAGAGTTCAAACTCACTTATACTGTTGAAACTGTATTCTCTCTTACATAGTTTAAACAATGTTTGAAGCAACATGAAAATACATGAATTTTATATTAACAATGACTAACTCACGATATGAAGTTAACAATTGTGTACTAAATCCATTCTTAATGAAATAAAATTGTAAAGCGTTTTGCATACATCAACAATAATTCCTTGGAATACCCCCATATTGCTCCGTATTGACTTCATAAATCAACATGTGGCATGTATGATAATGTGTACAGCTGTTCCTTAGAATTTATTATTATTGATCTACCCAAAACAGCACCAAGCTGCACCACAAAAATGTCTTTTGAAGAGATTCTTCATCTCACAGACAACAAAGCCGAAACCAAAAATTTACAGCGCAACAGAAGCGCAAGAGATTTATGGCCTCATCCGGGAGGTTCGCACTTTTGATTTAACTCAAGGGCCAGTCACACAACAATTGAGACAGTTAGAATATTTGATGCGTCGTGAAATCAATCAGCGCCTGCATGTTACCACTTTAGTCCAGTATCATAAGGCAAGTAGGATTCCTAGGGGTCTGAGATTACCTTTTTTCATGTTGCTTCAAACATTGTTTAAACTATGTAAGAGAGAATACAGTTTCAACAGTATAAGTGAGTTTGAACTCTTTTGAGTAGGCGCCACAGGGTGTCTGCGAAATTCTTAATAGCTATTTCTTTATTTACGATGTTTATTCTTATTTATTTTTTATTTTTTATTTTCCATCTTTTTTCTGAGTATTATTTGTGGATCCTTCTTTCTAATGGTGTTTGGGCATTTGAATTCTTTTCGATCATTATTATACTTTCTTCTTCTTTTCTCTTGTTTTTTGAGGGGTTTCTCTCACTATTTAGACTGGTTAAGATGGCCGCCAGGCTTTCTCGTAGATCTGACGTGTATTCACCTTGTCAGGGGTTACCGAATGACGCAGCTCACGTTCAAAGGGTGGGTTGTGAGCAGGACGCTACTATTAAATAGCGGCACACGAGTGAGCGTTTTTTCAACTCTTGTGAGCGTGTTACAGAGGACTGCTTTCATTTAGCAGTTAGTATATCGCTAGACCGGCGGACAGTAGGAGCGGGGTGACTGTTGTTTCACGACGTGGTTTTTACTTCGCGTAGGTTGAAGCACTTCGGCGATCAGCGACTTGATTCCTTTCAGAGCCGAGTGACTGGGCAGCAGGTGAGAGTTAGGATTTTAGGTCAGAGGGACATTCGGTCCTCTATCAGAGCTAGAGTTAAAGACAGGATGGTCAGGGGACGTTTGTTTCACCACTTGTTTATATTCTCAACCGGAGGGTTAGTGGGTGGACGTTTGTCCTATAATCTGTTTGTATTTTCTAATGGTTGCATTTCGGAGCCTCATCACGCAATTTGTGATATCATGTGTACGATTTCTCTTGGTATTGGACATTTAGGCTAGTGGTGAAAGTTGTGATAGGTGTTCTCTTTTTTTAGGGTGCCATACAGTTTATATTGTGCGCAAATCACATCTTAGTGTATTTTCTTGCATTCCAGAACTTAGATGGTACATTTTGAGCGCCCTTTGATATATTTTCGGCTTGAGTAACAGAAGAGTCTGCATGCTTCGTAACACCGTTCGAGATAAACGGAGGTACTGAGGCCACGCATATCAGTTATGGTGTGCACATTATGGGTATCAATCGCAGCAGCATGATTTGTGACACCAAGTAAAGTTTGGGATGCAGCACTCCATTAGCATGTTCAGTTTATTAGTTCACTTGAATGGTGGCGTGGCATCTTTTCTTTTTCTTCTTTATTCATTTTAGGTTTTAGTGATACCACATGGTTGGTGGATGTTATATCTGCTCTTTCTATCTGCAACGCAATTTTTCCTTTCCCGGATAAAATAGGCCAGTATGGTTATTATTTTTAATTATGACATAAATGTGATTATATTCACTGTGTGTATGTTTTGTTATAGATTTCCCCTGACGAAGGGTGTCTGATACACCCGAAATGCATTGGGAATATTTTACTACATGATTGACAGGAATCTGTGTACTGTCATTGAAGTTGTACATAATTCATGAACTTTGCTTCAGAATAAAAAGAAGCGCAAAGAAAACGACGGATGAAGTCATTGTTTTATGTTGACTTGCAGTTACATTGCAAAAAGTTTTTGTTTAGGTTGATTACTAAACATAACTGCTTCTATAATTGTATTACGTTTGATGTATAAATTGATGATATACTCATTTTTGAGTTACACTGGTAGTGCACACTCTGTCTAGGACTGTTTGGTCCTAGTCTATCTCTACTTTCTAAAAGTGGCATTTTCAAACACACAATTTAAAAACCATCTTTACTAAAAGGTGTGTCATTAAATTCTGAGTTCAGGGAGCCTAAACTTTTTTTCTCTATCTTGTCTGAATGGGAATTTATGCTTGTAAGATGTTACAAAGCATTTCCCATTCTATCCTATGGGCAAGATAGCCTTTCAATAGCGAAAAACGAAATTGGCAGTATTTCACTATGAGGACATGTCACACACACCAGTACATGTCCTACCTCGCACATACACTGCACCCTGCCAATAGGGGTACCTTGGGCCTACTTTAGGGGTGACTCACATGTAAGAAAACAGAAGTTTAGGGCCTGCAAGTGGGTGCACTTGCCAAGGTGACGACATGGCAGTTAACAACTGCGCACAGGCACTGCAGTGGCAGGTCTGAGTTACCTTTTCAGGGCTACTCATGTGGGTGGCACAATCAGTGCTGCAGGCCCACTAGTAGCATTTGATTTACAGAGGCCCTGGGCACACTTCAGTGCACTTTACTAGGGGCTTACCAGTAAATCAAATATGCCAATCATGGAGAACCAATTTTAACAACAATTTACACAGTAAGCACTGGCCCTTTGACGCTGATCAGCAGTGGCAAAGTGCCCAAAAGCATCTAAACCAGCAAAAACGAAATCCAGCACAGCATCAAAAATACAGGAGGTAGAGGCAAAAAGTCAGGGGAAACCACACCAAAGATGCCAAGTCTAACAAACGATCAGTAAAACAAAATTGTACCTTACTTCATTCAACAAACATTTTGCTTCTGTAGCAAACATACCCAAATAAAGGAAACATATGTTTTTTGGAGGGTGTAGACTTGTCGTGAACACTGTCACAATACCTTTCAGACTTTTCCATTTCCATCAATTTGTCATTTTACACTCTACTATTTCCATTCCCTTATTCAGAGTTTTCTATTTCTAGAAAGTGTTACGTTCTAAAACATGCATAAAAATGCTAGAAATTACTGCACCTTATGCACCTATTTTTATCATTATGATAATCGAGTTGATACATTTGTTTCTGTAAAAAGGTTTCCCTACCTCCTCTCTATCACCCTACTGACTTGCCATTTTAGATGGTGGAGCTGGATAATAGCTGTTCTGCTCCTCTTCTGTAAGCAATCTGTAGGAAACAGAGTACTTCTTGATCTGGAGGTCATCAGTCAGGTCATGAGAGACATTCAGAAATTGCGGTTGGCCTCGAAAAACTAATTGTGATTCGCTATTTTAAGGAAGCGAATCTTAAGAAAATTTCTAATTTAAACTAATGCCGCTTTGTACATTTGATTTTGCAACTCACATGATTTGTTCCCATTCACAAATTACAATTCACTTAACAAATGTAAATACTTCTAGCCTCTTGCCCATAAATTGTTGTTTTGCCACTCTGCTGTCTTGCAGTAGCTGGGGCCAGGAAGGGTGTCAGCAATCATGCCCAGATGCTATATGCACTACTGCTTGTAGGAATTTCAGTGGAAGGTCAGCATTTTGTTCCTTCTCATGATTACATCTGAGTCTGATGTACACCTGTGAATGCCTCTATGCCCAACATATATCGCTCTTTTCTGCTATCTAGGTACTGACTGACTATTTATGTGATGTTGTGTGAGTTATCTGATACTATCTGCACTTTCAGTGAGTGCTTACTCTACCAGTTTACTTGAATGTGTTGTGTGGCTGATGGCAGATGTAGCAGGACCTGTACGCCATCAGTGGCACCAATTACATTGGGAAACTTGGCTACCCCATAGAAATCAACCCCCAAGACGTTGTTACTCAGCATGTGTTTCAGGATATAGTTGTATGAATAGTTGTGTGCTGTCAATGAGTTAGCTTAAAAGACAAAAACGCAAATCCATAGAGTGATCCTTTATTCCAATGGGAACCTGAAAATATAATGACAAGAAGCAAAAACAAAGATGAAAACGTTATTCCAAGGGAAAACTGGGTGTATATAGTGACAAGAACAATAATCCCTCTCAAATGATTTTAATAATGTGTCAAAACTTACAAGATTTGTGAGACAGAGTAAATGGAAAGAGGTCTCCAACAAGATCCTGTGATTATTTACAAAAGGAAAAAATAGAAAAAGGCATAAAATGTTCACCTATATTATTCAGTGTATTAATGCAACAGTCCCCTAAAACATTTGAAGCAGCACAGTGATTAGTGTGAGCAGAAATGGGCATGTATAATGAGAAAACAATGTGTCAAAAATTCCCCAATTTGCTTAGAAAGTCCTACAGTACAGTTACAATTATTTAGTTTTCATTTCCTATTTAGTGTCACTAATATTATCAATTAACAAGGTTTCAACCAAATTGTGAAATTGTCCAGGTCTTCATCTGGAAAGCAGAGCTTCCTATAGTTACAGCCAGAAATCATGAATTCTTGGAACAGAGTAAATTATCTGAAAAAATGGACCAGTCATAATCATATTCATCAATAGCAATAGGGTTGAGAATTCTCACTCATGCTGGTCAGAGTCATCCACCTGGCTGAGCACTGAAGAAACTGTAGATTCTCATCAAGACATGTGTAGGCCCCATAATCACGAAAACATTATTCAGTTAGCATGGCACACCATTTTGGGAAAGATCACCTGCCCAGGCCATTGTGGAATAGTAGTTCCCTGAGGAAAGCAAGTGTATTGAGACCAACATCGGTCCTTGGGTAGACAATGACTGGCTATGTCTGTATCAGGGCTCATAGAGGTGATGAGGGTATGTTAGATACGTGGGATTAATATATACGTCCTGAATATTTTCTCATCACTGTGGTCGGAGTATGACTCGGTTCCTATGCAACCAGTCCTTCTCCTACTCTGTCTTTTTACATTCTGAGCTGTAAGAATTCACTTCCTTCGCACTGATGTATACAATGTTGCTATTTTGTTAAATGCCATGTATTGTGGACCTTCTTTCTGAAATTGTTTGTACCTGGTAGCAAGGGCAGCCACTTTTTGTGATTTTTGTTCCACTTATGCATTTTGAAAATCATCTGTGATCCACTTACTGTATTCTCAAATGTTGAGTAGCAAGAATCCAGTATGTTAGATACGTGGGATTAATATATACGTCCTGAATATTTTCTCATCACTGTGGTCGGAGTATGACTCGGTTCCTATGCAACCAGTCCTTCTCCTACTCTGTCTTTTTACATTCTGAGCTGTAAGAATTCACTTCCTTCGCATTGATGTATACAATGTTGCTATTTTGTTAAATGCCATGTATTGTGGACCTTCTTTCTGAAATTGTTTGTACCTGGTAGCAAGGGCAGCCACTTTTTGTGATTTTGTTCCACTTATGCATTTTGAAAATCATCTGTGATCC
Organism: Calotriton arnoldi; assembly: GCA_963921515.1. Taxonomy (NCBI): domain Eukaryota; kingdom Metazoa; phylum Chordata; class Amphibia; order Caudata; family Salamandridae; genus Calotriton; species Calotriton arnoldi. Next base: position 51,529 of record CAWUFW010005490.1, read on the forward strand.
ACTTACTGTATTCTCAAATGTTGAGTAGCAAGAATCCAGTTGTGAAATCACCATGTGAGTTTGGCACTGAGCCATTCAGTACTCATGGAAATATATTTCTTTGCTCTGCAAATTGGCATTTGCTCTACTGTAGTGCACTTCAAAATGGTGGTGCATTTTTGCCAACCTCTGGGTGAATCACTATAGATTGGTAGATAGTTCTTACACCTGGTACCCTTGTGAATAGCATTGATCTTTAACACACTACTGAGTCCTCTGCCTTCAGTTATTATCAACTGTTTAATTAATACACTCTTAGGAATTTAATACAATAACGTCTGTTAAAGTTAAAAGATCCACTCGAGGCAATGTTTACAGTCCTCTCGGTTTCTTAGAATTATTTACTTACTAATTACCATTTTTATGGCACCATCTTGGCATCGGCAGCCTCTATAAATACAGTACATTTATTTAGAATAATATAAGCAAAAGGTTCCACACGGCTAAAGACTGATAAAGGAGCTGGACAGGGAAACCGAACATAACAATTAGAAACAGAACAACCCACCTCCAAATGTATGCTCTATATATAGAGGTTATAATGCTATTTGATCTAGTTGACTGATGCAATTTTGTGTTTTCCTTTTCCCACTATTGTTCATTTCATGACGTAGAGAATATGTTTTTTTGGGCTTTGATTCTTAATCTGTTTAGTAGTTGATAATAATGTGCTCTTGGTTTATTGTTCTTTTGATTAATAGGGACTACTTATTCTAGCCATATATTTAGCCCTTGTGCTTTACTTACCAGCATATTACCTCTGCTTGTCCTACTCACCTTGTGAGTCCTTATCTTTCCAATATGGCCACCATGGTTGAGTTAACCAGAGGACATGGCTTTTCGCTTGTGTCATATGCTGATGACACCCAATTGGTCATTTCCATCTCTTCTAACGTAGACACTATTGTGGGAAAATTCCACAGCAGTCTAAAACATATCATGGACTGGATGCACCAGAACTATCTCAAACTAAATACCGGAAGGACTGAAGTGATGGAGTTTGGATCTGGTGCCCCACTCTGGAACCAGGATTGGTGGCCGGCAGAGGCAGGAAACTGCCCTGTACCCGCAGGAAAGGTCAGGAACCTGGGAATCTTAATGGACGATCAGCTGAGCTTCCTAGGCCAAATTAACCAGCTTACATCAGCGGGCTTCTTCCAGCTGAAAGTGCTCCGTAAAATCTTCCCTTTTATTCCTCCTGAATTACGGACATCAGTTGTTATCGCTTTGATCCTTTCTAGGATTGACTATTGTAATGCCCTCTTCATGGGCATAAATAAGCGTCAACTCTCAAAACTGCAGTGTATCCAAAACGCTGCAGCTAGAATGCTGTTGAATATTCCTAAGTTCCACCATATATCTGGCAGCATCAAAACCCTTCACTGGCTGCAGGTGCAACAGCAAATTGAGTTTAAAGCTTTATGCTTGGTACATAAAACCAGTTTGGGGGTGGAGCGGCGGATCTACAGAAACTATTTCTACAGTACACTCCTCGACGCAACCTTAGATCGGCTAACAAAGGTCTAGTCCAGATTCCCAGAAAACACAGAGCTAGATGGGGTGGTAGGAGCCTGACATACTGTGCGTCCAAACTATGGAATGAGTTACCTGACGATATCAGACTCCAACCATCCAGACCTCGTTTCAGGAAGTTGCTGAAGACGTGGCTATTTGCTAGGCAGAAATAATGTTACCTCTCCTGTACTAAACCTGTGTCCTCCCTCAGCGCCAAGACCCCTCGGCATTCGTGCGCTCTACAAGCATAATACTTACTTACTTAGTTATTATTGACATTTAGCCAGGTAGGGTCTGGAGGATTTCCCCTTCTTTAATCAAAGAAGCTATTTCCTTATGGCTATCCATTATTTGGTTGGCTGATTTAATTTGTAGTAGGTATCTATAGAGACTTTTGCCCTTCTTTTATTTTGATACATAATAGCGATTTGGCTCTTCATTATACCCCTTTATGATGGCTGCCGATGTTTTTTTCAGCCTTAGCCACATGTGTTTTGTATTTGGGCCCTCTGTGGGATGTCCCTTACTCTGATTGGTCAAGGAGGCATATAGATGACTGTTAGAAATGGGGGTCTCTAGTTGGCAATGGCTGGCCACTGTCCAAGTAGGGACCCTTCTTCCTAAGTCAGAGTGAGAGGGTTCCACCCTTTGATAACCCCTGCTCAACCCTGTGGTAACGTAGCACGAGCAGTTAGGCTTATCTCAGAGGCAGTGTGTGAAGCATTTATGACCATACACAGTAACACAGTGAGGAACACTACAAAGGACACCACACAAGTAGTTATCAAAAATAAGTATCTTTTTATATAGACTTAACACAAGACCAATAACGATAAAAAGCCACAATACTGTAAAATAGGATTACTCTTGGAATGCTGCAAAAATAGTTCAAGTGCGCAAAGAGGAGTTCAGTTCAAAGCAGTGGTCTCTGCGACCCTTTTACCTACAAAGTACCTGGATTTCGTAGCAAAATCAACAAATTGTCGCAAAGAAGCTGTAGCGATGAATTTCTGCACGCGAGGCCGGCGATGCGTTAAATCCTTGCCGCGAGGGAGGATGATGCGCCGATCTGCTGATGCGTGTAGAGACGATGCGACAAACTTCTGCACGCTAGACCGTTGATGCGATGACTCCCTGCCGCAAGGGAGGAGGCGAGGCGACGATCTTGTTGCGTGTGCGATGGGGCTGCGATGCGAAGAAATGGTGCTCCGCGAGGGAGCGACGATCCTGATGCAATGCGATGAAAATGGCGGACGCTCGACGTCCGCGCTGCGATGTCGTGAAGAGATGATCTCGGTGTGATGACTCGATCTTTGGTTGCGAGCACTCGGCGGCAGCAGCGCGATGATTTTTCGGGCGCTCTCGGCTGCGGCGGCTCGCAAACGTGCGTTAGCGACGATTTCAGCACTCTCTTCTCTGTAGTAGAACTAGAGGCCCTGGAACTCACAGGAGCCTCACCTGCAGATAGAAATCCTCGCTGGGAGGAATCAGGAGGCTGGTGGTGAAGTCTGATGTGCCTGAGACTTCAACAGGAGGCTAGCTCTCTCCTAGCCCTTGGGTGATTGCTTTAGCAAGATTAATAAAAGTTCTCTCAAAAGTCCTTTTCCCTCTTCTTCCAAGTCCAATGGTAACCACTGCAGGCCAATCCCAGAAACAGCACACAAGCACAAGGATAGTCACCTCCTGCAGATTCCTTCAGTTACACGGACAGAGGTCTCGTCTTGACATCCAGGAGCAATACCCTTGTAGGGGTTTCAGCACAGATATTTATACCCCAAAAGTCTTTGTTCTCAAAAGCTACAAGTCACTGAGCCTAGCCAGAACCAGTTCTGGTCAGTCCTGGAGCACTTTGTTTACCAGGCTGCATCCTTCCTTTCAGAAAGAGGGGGTCTGCTATCAGACACACAGTAGGAGGTGGAGCCAGCATTCACCTTGCCAGGCACAACCCTATTCAGGTCAAGGAGCCACCCCTCCCCATACTCTAAATGCAGATCTCCTATTCAACCCAGGTCTGACTCAGCCTGCCCTGTTCCTCCAAAACCAGACAGCCAATACACATAACAGCAGAGCACACTGGAAGGCTTAGGCAAGAAAATACCTACTTTCTAAAAGGGGTATTTTCAAACACAGAATATAAAAATAAACTTCACTAAAAGATGTATTTTAATATTCTGAGCTCAGGCATACTAAATTCGTTTTTCTACCATGTTCCTGGGGTCAGTTAGGACTATAGAATGTAATAGTCAAACTGCCCATTCTAGCCTATGGGGAACAGGTAGCCTTACAGTAGTGAAAAACGAAATTGGGTGTAATTCACTACCAGGACATGCTACACACACCAAGGCATGTCCTACCTTACACACACAATGCACCCTACCATAGGGGTGACTTACATGATGCCAAGGGAAGGTTCAGGGGCTGGGAAGTGGGTGCACTTCACAGCCAAGATGGCAGTTCTGGACTGCACACAGACTCTGCAGTGGCAGGTCTGAGACACACTTTACAAGCTGCTTCTGTGGGTGGCGCAAACCAGCGCTGCAGGCCCACCAGCAGCATTTGGTTTACCAGCCCTGGGCACACACAGGCCACGCTACTTGGGACTAACAGGCAAACCAAATAAGCCAATCATGGATATACCAACTCACATGTCATATTTACACAGGGAGCATTCGCGCTGTGGCACTGAAGGGCAGTGGCACAGCGCCCAGAGCATCTAACACCAGAAAAAACAGAGGAGACAACAGCGAAAAATGGAAGGGAGACCCACGCCAATGGTGCCAGGTCTAACACGTGTCCCCTCCAGCTGAAATGTGGGGAGAACTACCCATCCCTTGGAAGTTCTCATCACAAAGGCGGAAAAATCTGGACAGACCATCAGCATTGGCGTGTTCTGTACCAGGGCGGTGTTCCACCGTGAAGTCCATACCCTGTAGGGAAATGGACCACCTCAACAACTTGGGATTCTCACCCCTCATCTGCATCAACCATCTGAGGGGCCTGTGGTCTGCCTGAACCCGGAAGTGAGTCCCAAACAGGTATGGTCTCAGCTTCTTCAGTGCCCAGACCACAGCAAATGCCTCACGCTCAATTGCACTCCACCTCTGTTCCCGTGGAAGTAACCTCCTACTGATGAAGGCTACAGGTTGGTCTAGTCCCTCCTCATTTATCTGTGACAGAACGGCCCCCACCCCATGCTCTGAAGCGTCTGTCTGGACAACAAATTCCTTAGCAAAATTGGGCACCTGGAGTACGGGTGCTGTACACATGGCAGTTTTGAGGGCATCAAAGGCTTTCTGACAGGTGTCAGTCCAGTTCACAATCTTTGGCCGCTTCTTGAAGTCAGCTCAGTCAAGGGTGCAACAATGTTGCCATACCCCTTGACAAACCTCCTGTAGTAACCCGTGAGTCCTAAGAAGGCCCTCACCTGGGTCTGGGTCCTTGGGGGCTCCCAAGCCAGGATGGTTTCAATCTTGGGCTGCAGGGGTACCACCTGGCCACTCCCCACCTGGTGTCCCAAGTACACCACAGAACCCTGCCCAATCTGGCACTTACTGTCCTTGATTGTGAGGCCTGCTCTGCGCAGCGCCATCAACACTTCCCAGAGGTGGCGCAAGTGGTCCTCCCAGGAGGAACTGAACACTGCAATGTCATCCAGGTAGGCGGCACTGAAATCCTCCAGCCCAACCAACACCTGGTTGACCAACCTCTGAAAGGTGGCAGGGGCATTCTTCATCCCAAAGGGCATCACCCGGAACTGGTAGTGCCCATCTGGTGTGGAGAATGCTGACCTCTCCTTTGCCCCATCAGTTAAGGCGATCTGTCAGTACCCAGACGTCAGATCAAACGTGCTGAGGTACCGGGCAGCCCCCAACCGATCTATGAGCTCATCAGCTCTGGGGATGGGGTGCGCGTCGGTCTTCGTGACCGAATTGAGACCTCGGTAGTCCACACAGAACCTAAGTTCAGGAGTGGCACCAGGCGTCGCAGCTTTTGGTACCAAGACCACGGGGCTGGACCAGGGGCTGCTAGAGGACTCAATCACCCCTAGGGCAAACATTTTGGAGACCTCCTCCTTAATGCAAGCCCTGACCCTGTCAGTCACTCTGTAAGCCTTGTGCTTGACAGGAGGACTGTCCCCGGTATCCACCTCATGGACGCACCAATCAGTGACACCAGGCACCAGGGAGAACAAATCAGAAAATTTCCCCAACAGTTGGTGACAATCTCTCTGCTGCTCAGGGGTCAGTGTGGTGGAGAGGATCACACCCTCCACTGACCCATCCTTCTCTCCTGCACACAGGAGGTCAGGAAGAGGCTCACTCTCCTCCTCCATCCCATCATCTGTGGCAAGAAGCATGCCCACTTCAGACCTCTCAAAGTGGGGCTTCAGGTGGTTCACATGCAGGACCCGCAAGGGGTTCCTGGGAGACTGAAAGTCCACCAAGTAGGTAACTGGACTTTTGCGCTCCACCACCTCAAATGGACCGGTCCACTTATCTTGGAGCGCACAAGGCTCCACTGGGGCCAGTACCCAAACCTTCTGACCAGGTTGAAATTCGACCAAAGTGGCATTCTGGTCGTGCCAACGTTTCATTTCCTCCTGGCTGGCTTCCAGATTTGCCTCAGCAATCTTTCTGAAACGCCGAGTCTGGTTCCTGAAGGCCAACATGTAGCTAAATACATCTTGGGGAGGTTTCCTGGGAGATTGCTCCCAGACTTCCTTGACCAGACTCAGAGGCCCTCTTACCGAATGGCCATAGAGGAGTTCAAAGGGACTGAACCCTAAGGACTTCTGTGGCACCTCACGGTAGGCAAACAACAGGCATGGCAAGAGGATGTCCCACTTACGCCTCAGGGGCTCTTCTAGGCCCATGATCATGCCCTTCAAGGTCCGGTTGAACCTTTCAACCAGACCATTACCTTGGGGGTGGTAAGGAGTGGTGAACTTATAAGTTACCCCACACTCCTTCCACAGAGACTTCATGTACTGGGAGATGAAGTTGGTCCCCTGTCAGACACCACCTCTCTGGGGAACCCCACACGGGAGAAAATCCCCATCAGTGCACGTCCCACCACGGGGCCGTCACTGTCCTGAGCGGGATGGCTTCAGGGTACCGGGTGGCATGGTCCACCAAGACCAGGATGAACTTGTTGCCCATGGCTGTCTTGGGGTCCAGAGGCCCCACAATGTCAATGCCCACTCGCTCGAATGGGGTACTAACAACTGGAAAGGGCTGGAGTGGGCCCTTGATCTTCCCCCACTCTTCCCACTTGCCTGGCAAGTCTCACATGTCCTGCAATGAGTGTCTGAACTCTTGCGCATCTGGGGCCAATAAAAGTGGGTGGCCAGCCTTTCAAAGGTCTTGGTCTGCCCCAGATGTCCTGCCAATGGAATGTCGTGAGCCAACCCCAGTAGGAAGGCTCTGAAGCACTCGGGTACCACCAGCACACGAGCTGACCCCGGCTCAGCAGCCTTAGGCTCGCTATACAGGAGACTGTTCTCCCAATAAATCAGATGTGAACCAGACATGTCACCTTCTGCCTGGGCTGCAGTCTGTCGCCGCATACCTTCAAGAGAGGGGCAAACTCTCTGCTGCTCACAAAATTCCTCCCTGGTGGGTCCCCCTTCCTGCTGCCAATGGGTCAGCTCAGGCAGGTCCCCCAGTTCGGCGATCTGCTCCCCGGTAGGCTCCAGGGCATCCCCTCAGGGTCTGCTCCCTCCTGGGCCGTGGGAACCAAGGGGGCTGGCTCCCCGTGCCCCCTGCCCCTTCTCTCTAAGGCAGGGATCTGGGCCATACTCTCAGGCTCCAGGTCCTTCTCAACACCCTCCTTGGCTGCCATGGACCGAGTGGTGGCACACGCCCACTCAGGCAGACCCAACATCTCTAAGTGAGATTTCCTCTCCACCGTAGCCCACGGGGAGTTCTCTAAATCATTGCCCAACAGACAGTCTACAGGCATGGCGGGCCTCACAGCCACCTGAAGAGTTCCTGAGACCCCCCCCCACTCAAAGGGAACCTGAGCCACCTCACATTGGCTCTCTGAGTTGCCTGCGGACACTACTAGGTAGAATGCATGGGGGACAACCTGCTCTTTGGACACCAACCGGGAGCGGACAGCAGTTACACTGGCTCCTGTGTCTCTTAGAGCCTCCACTCTATGGCCTTTGATGGTCACCCACTGCCTGTGCTTTTTAGTGTTATCAGTCAGTGCAGTCTTAGGGACCATCTCAAAGTCTCCTAATGAGACAAGGGTCAATTCTACGGGATCCCACCCCTCTTGGGCACCCATCTCCTCCCCTCCCAGGGCTACACTAGCAAGCTGGCGGGGTGGTGCACGGGGTGGTGCACTAGTGTCCCTCTGAGGACACTGGGGATCAAAGTATCTGTGGCCCACTTGACCACACTTAAAACAAGTAAGGGGCCCCTCTGAACAGGCCTACCTGTCGGGGGCACTGGCTTCTTCTCTTGGGGAGGCTGGGACACCACTGCTTGGTTCCATTGGGAATTACTTTGGGGCCCTCTTTGGAACTCCCTCGGTTTACCCCTGTCCCCCCACTTCTCTGCTGGGGACCCTGCCCACCTTTGGCGAAGTCTCCCACTGGACCCTTGCGAACCCGGGTGCTCACCCAGCGGTCCGCCTCCTCAGCAAGCTTCCTAGGGTTAGTCAGCTTGCAATCAATCAGGTGCTGGCGTAGCTCAGGAAAACAGTTACTAGATAAATGCTCCCATGCAATCAAATCATAAAGTTGCTCAAAAGTTTCTACTTTGCTACCTTTTACCCAGCGTTCCATTGCTCTGCAAAAAAAGACACATATTCAACCCACGTGGTACCCTCTAGCTTCTTGCAGGTCCTAAACCTCTGCCTATACATCTCAGGGGTCAAACCATAGCGGGTCATCAACGCTTCCTTCATGTGGGCATAAACCATCCTACTTTCTGGGGGCAGGTCCAACAAGGTATCCCTCCCCTCACTCACAAAGCGTCCCCACAACCCCGCTCCCCAATCCTTCTCAGGGACCCGGTGGGACACCATGGCTAATTCATAAGCGGCAAACCATTGCCCAATATCTTCACTTTTGTGGAAATCCTTAATAACCTCCTTGGGTATATACACTCTATGCTCAGTATGCACTACAGGTATGCTGCCACCAGAGGGGGAGATCTCTACACTCTTTACTTTAATCTCCAACTCCCTCAATATTCTCTCATGCTCAAGTTTCATTTTCATAATCTCAAATTCTAACTTCTTGTTCTCTAGGTCCCTGTGACCATCCATTTTAAGCTTAGCCATCTCCATATTATGCCGCCTATCTCTCTCCCTGTCTTCCATCTCTTCTGGGGACAGAGCCTTAGCGGACACACTAGTGCCCGGGCTGGAAATTGCTTTATCTCCTACTAAGTCTACTACTTCGCCCTGCTGCTCTCCTGCATTCTCTTCCCCTCCACAAGCTCTCCCATATTCTTAGGGGCATCCCTGGCTTCTAGCCAGGCCTTCAGCGCCTTGTAATACTCCTCTCTTCTAGTGAGACTTGTGATAGGGACTGTGAATTGTTTGCAAAAATATTTGAGCTGCTTGGCATTGTAGGTTTCTAATTTCTCTTCTTCCCAGGAGAGATCCTCCGAGGCATTGGATCTGGGCTTGCCCATTGTAGTAATAACTGGCAATATTAATCAAAAATAGAATCAAAAACCTCAAAACGTATGTGGTTGCGGTATGGTCTGCACTCACTAGTAGTGTACACTATAATTACTGTATGCGATCATAAATGCAAGTCCAGATCCTCACCGCTGACCACCAATGTTAGAAATGGGGGTCTCTAGTTGGCAATGGCTGGCCACTGTCCAAGTAGGGACCCTTCTTCCTAAGTCAGAGTGAGAGGGTTCCACCCTTTGATAACCCCTGCTCAACCCTGTGGTAACGTAGCACGAGCAGTTAGGCTTATCTCAGAGGCAGTGTGTGAAGCATTTATGACCATACACAGTAACACAGTGAGGAACACTACAAAGGGACACCACACAAGTAGTTATCAAAAATAAGTATCTTTATATATAGACTTAACACAAGACCAATAACGATAAAAAGCCACAATACTGTAAAATAGGATTACTCTTGGAATGCTGCAAAAATAGTTCAAGTGCGCAAAGAGGAGTTCAGTTCAAAGCAGTGGTCTCTGCGACCCTTTTACCTACAAAGTACCTGGATTTCGTAGCAAAATCAACAAATTGTCGCAACGAAGCTGTAGCGATGAATTTCTGCACGCGAGGCCGGCGATGCGTTAAATCCTTGCCGCGAGGGAGGATGCGCCGATCTGCTGATGCGTGTAGAGACGATGCGACAAACTTCTGCACTCTAGACCGTTGATGCGATGACTCCCTGCCGCAAGGGAGGAGGCGAGGCGACGATCTTGTTGCGTGTGCGATCGGGTTGCGATGCGAAGAAATGGTGCTCCGCGAGGGAGCGACGATCCTGATGCGATGCGATGAAAATGGCGGACGCTCGACGTCCGCGCTGCGATGTCGTGAAGCGATGATCTCGGTGCGATGACTCGATCTTTGGTTGCGAGCACTCGGCGGCAGCAACGCGATGATTTTTCGGGCGCTCTCGGCTGCGGCGGCTCGCAAACGTGCGTTAGCGACGATTTCAGCACTCTCTTCTCTGTAGTAGAACTAGAGGCCCTGGAACTCACAGGAGCCTCACCTGCAGATAGAAATCCTCGCTGGGAGGAATCAGGAGGCTGGTGGTGAAGTCTGATGTGCCTGAGACTTCAACAGGAGGCTAGCTCTCTGCTAGCCCTTGGGTGATTGCTTTAGCAAGATTAATAAAAGTTCTCTCAAAAGTCCTTTTCCCTCTTCTTCCAAGTCCAATGGTAACCACTGCAGGCCAATCCCAGAAACAGCACACAAGCACAAGGATAGTCACCTCCTGCAGATTCCTTCAGTTACACGGACAGAGGTCTCGTCTTGACATCCAGGAGCAATACCCCTTGTAGGGGTTTCAGCACAGATATTTATACCCCAAAAGTCTTTGTTCTCAAAAGCTACAAGTCACTGAGCCTAGCCAGAACCAGTTCTGGTCAGTCCTGGAGCACTTTGTTTACCAGGCTGCATCCTTCCTTTCAGAAAGAGGGGGTCTGCTATCAGACACACAGTAGGAGGTGGAGCCAGCATTCACCTTGCCAGGCACAGCCCTATTCAGGTCAAGGAGCCACCCCTCCCCATACTCTAAATGCAGATCTCTCTATTCAACCCAGGTCTGACTCAGCCTGCCCAGTCCCTCCAAAACCAGACAGCCAATACACATAACAGCAGAGCACACTGGAAGGCTTAGGCAAGAAAATACCTACTTTCTAAAAGGGGTATTTTCAAACACAGAATATAAAAATAAACTTCACTAAAAGATGTATTTTAATATTCTGAGCTCAGGCATACTAAATTCGTTTTTCTACCATGTTCCTGGGGTCAGTTAGGACTATAGAATGTAATAGTCAATCTGCCCATTCTAGCCTATGGGGAACAGGTAGCCTTACAGTAGCGAAAAACGAAATTGGGTGTAATTCACTACCAGGACATGCTACACACACCAAGGCATGTCCTACCTTACACACACAATGCCTGATGCCAAGGGAAGGTTCAGGGGCTGGGAAGTGGGTGCACTTCACAGCCAAGATGGCAGTTCTGGACTGCACACAGACTCTGCAGTGGCAGGTCTGAGACACACTTTACAAGCTGCTTCTGTGGGTGGCGCAAACCAGCGCTGCAGGCCCACCAGCAGCATTTGGTTTACCAGCCCTGGGCACACACAGGCCACGCTACTTGGGACTAACAGGTAAACCAAATAAGCCAATCATGGATATACCAATTCACATGTTATATTTACACAGGGAGCATTCGCGCTGTGGCACTGAAGGGCAGTGGCACAGCGCCCAGAGCATCTAACACCAGAAAAAACAGAGGAGACAACAGCAAAAAATGGAAGGGAGACCCACGTCAATGGTGCCAGGTCTAACAATGACGTTTAAAGTCTGAATAGCCGCCCGCTGGTTCACTTTGCATTTTTGTTGGCAGCGCGAGCCTCTGCCCCGTTGCAGCATTTTTAAACCGGGCAATAGATGGAACGTGGGCCATGCAGTACCAGGTAAGCCACTTTACAGCTTTTTTCCACCCAATTTTCTACAGATGCAGGGCGTCTGTAATCTCCATTTCTACAACGTTGCATTTCCTTGGCTCATATTTGGGCTCATCTCAGTCCCGATGCCGGACACTTGCAACTTCCATCCCCATGCAACGGCAACCTTAGGATTGATATCTGGGTTTGTCTCCTCCCCCCACCGCCTTTTAGTTGGCACCACCTACTGTCTTTATTACATCGCTGTGCCGCCCCTATGAGGAAACCTTCCAGCTTTGGCTAAAGTGAAGTCGACTGGATGAGCCTAAATAGGTAGCTCTTTTTCCACTATATTGGGTTATTGGGTTTCTACATACCTGATGATTCATTGTGCTCGAGTTTTCCCGATAGTTGATTGTTTGATTTGGGTTTTATTTTTGGGTTTCGTTGGTAGGAGCTATGCTCTGCGGATTTGTAAAGCGCGTAGCTACCCGAGGGCTTCCCAGCGCTGAGTGAGTCATAGTGTGCAAAGTGAACTTCTAGGACAGTAAATAGCTAAGACTAATGTGGGTATAGCCGTGTTTTAAACATTTAGTCTGAACCATAACTCATTCATTTAGTTTCTCAGCTCAGCAGGGAAGTGGGAAGTCCCGGAACCAAACCAGTGATATCCATTTTATCAATAACTGACTTATATCTGCTGTATCATGGCGGCATGTGGACAACTCCTTTGATAACAGGTGTACATTTTATACTACACCTAATTGGTTAGTAAGGTTTTTTGGTGCTATTTAGACATATGAATTGGATGCTGAAACATATTGGCATGGGTGTAGACATGAACTGGCGATGGTTGTTTATGTTTATTTTTTTTTCTTCATGTTTCACCAGGCCACTTTTGGGTGTATGGATTAAGGTTCTAATGCAGTGGTAAGTATACAGTGACTCTAATCTCTGTGTCTGTCCTCTCTCTCTTGGGTGAACTTCCTGAGGTATCTTGATGTGCGTTGAGGACTATTTTTGTTCATTTATTAATATGCATGCTTTCTATTTTTAGAGAACCGGGGGGCGACTGTCCATTTTCTCTCTCCCCATTTGTTTATTTTATGTTTGATTGAATCATTCATTTCTGTCCTGAAGAAGGTGTGTGGTCGGCTGGCCACTTCACACCGAAATGCACGTCGACACGTGCGCTTTTGCCTCTCCGACACTGAATTGGAACACATTTAGCCAAGATGATTTAAAGGATTATATGAAATTAATTGTATGAACAGATGTCTTGTATGGACCTGTAAATGTATATCAGGCATAACAATATCTTAACGAATATAGGGGTATATTAACAACAGGTAGTCACTAAACGCGCTCAGAGCGGTTTGTGCTATCGCCGGCTATCACTGGATTTATACGCCATGATAGCGCTGTATTAACAACGCTCTGCGCATTGGCGATGACAAATCCAGTGATAGCCGGCGAAAACCCCTTCAACGCAAGTATTCCGGCGAAGAATGGACAGCCATGCCGGCAGAGCTCGCTGATACGGAGGGGTGGATTAAACTTCATAATCCACCTCCCCATAGGATATTATTGCTAAATCTGCTTTTTAGCAGACGTTAGGATCTGGCAATAACAGGGTCTCAGCGCGAGTTCAGGCAGCACTTCGCGGGTCCGCTGCCGGCTTGTTGATTTGGCGAAGCCGTGTCAGCGGGTACTGCAATGCTGTTTTACCTCCGGAACGCCTACTTTGCATCTAATTAGCGATGCAAGGCGAGGCGTTAGGAAAACAGCTGCTAACATGCGATAATGCATGTTAGCGGCGCATTGCTGATATCGCGCTATTGTCATCGCCGCTTTTCCGGCGCTACGCGCCTGGAAAGCACCGATGATGTTTGTTGGTAATATGCCCCAGAATTCTTTACTAGGCGCAGTATTTCGAGGGAAATTATTTCACCTCCGTATTTATATTTGAAATGTCAACACGGCTTTGTATAACAATTTTAATGTGTTTTAGGATGATGTTTAAGGTATGAATGGTATGCATGAAGCTGGTGAGTGTGAAGTGTTTTAGCTGATGAGGGTGAGACGATTCTCTTCTGTGGAATTATTATGCTTTAATCATTATTTTCTAAATATTGTTTATAAATGTAAAAAGAAAGGCAAGAAAATAGAGATATATTCTTTATAAAAAACGTTGTTGCGTTATTAATAGTTCTGTTTGACTCTGAATATTGAGGATTTATTTGGAGGACGGTTGTTCTGTTTCTTATTGATACATTTATTGAGAATAACTTAAGCACAGGAGTCAGGAGTGAAGAGCCAGCTCTCAGAAAAAAATATGTCGATATTAGCAGGCTCTTGATGTATACCTTGTTTAAATGGTCAAATCTACACGTAGCAGTTTTACTCACCCAAAGACATCTCAAACCTGTGAATCTTTGGAATTTTATGTAAATAAACCGAGATTGCACAAAGCTCTCCCATTTCACACAGAGCCATCTGGCCTACCACTAATAGAGCAAGAAGCAGCAGATGGGTGTGCGCAGTAACTAGGGCGCAGCTTACCAAACAAACATGCAAAAGCAGCAACACATTGTCAGGCAGTTAAACAAAGAAATAAAAGATTGCCTAAATGGAATAGCACACTTCTGTGCAGCAAATGTCTTTTACAGGAAAAAGATAATCCCGCGGTCAAGATGAATCATTGAATGGTTGTGTAAGGGCATATTTTTTAGAGTCTTGGCGAAAAGTGTAATAGAAGTGTGGTTTATACAGCGCTTTGTGCCGAACGTTTGCTGTTTCTATGCGCTGTAAATAACAAGTATTACTATTACTTAATTTGATGGTACTCAGTTTACCAACTGTGTAGCGATGGAAGACTGTCTCTTTCTTGCCAAGATTCCCACTCAGAAGCAGCAGATCACCACCTGTTTCAGGTGGCGAGTGTTTAACTCTTTGCTTCTACCAGACTCCTTTGTCTACAGCTTGCTCTCTTATTTTAAATTAGCTTTACCTTCGTTATCACCAATATAAACATTTTCTCCTATTTTGTCCTATTAGAAAAATACGTCATCAATGTAGAAGTCTTATTGAAATATCACCTGGCCTGGCCTTGTGTCTCCAGGAGTGTAGGGGTGCTTTACACATGCAGCATGCCTGAGGTATAATGGATGATGACATCTTCAGAACGGGAAGACTGTAGATGTGGGGGACAAGTGGTGAAGGAAGCCATGTGAAGACAGGTGAAATCAGTAAGAGAACAAAAATTGAGAAAAATTGACGGCAGCAGAGTTATGGTCAAACATGCAGACCGGTGTTGAAAAATATGGGTTTTTCTTTTTCCTGTATCATCCATAGCTGCTCATGTAATCTGATGGCGTCAGGAGCATGCCAGAAAATGGTCTGAGCTTTGTAGATGGTTTAGTCTAATTTACAGAAAAAGATTACCTTCAAATGGGAAAACATTGTTTTTCTGCAAAAAATGACGATGTTCTGGTCGCTTAAAAATTTAAATCAGGCAAACATATCCAAGATCTCAGGTGGCGTGTTCACTGTTAGAATGTCTGACTTTTCCAAGTCGCCATAAACTCCTCTCCACTATCTAAGGTATGTGTCTTAACACCAGAGGAGTGCACTGGTGTTAAAGAATTGCATGGTGAAAAAGTTTAATTCGGTATGGTTCTATCCCTCAAGTGTTGCACTGGTGGAAGAGAAGCATCCACCCATCATGAGCCCTTACGATAATTAATGCAGTGGTGGCCCTAGGCATCACATCAAACAGAACAAGCCATTTGCTCTGGAAGGCTCTGTGTTTGGGTCTTATTTTAAGTTCTGTTATAATGGAAAATCCTTGAATTTCTAGAGCAGGTGCTAAATCTGGAGGAGGTATTACCAGCAAAATGGCCACTTGAGGATCCTCTTCCTTACTGGGTGCTTCCTCCAGAAATTGGAGGATTTACCACTATACCTCTAGTCTAAAGGGGTTACATTAGCCTTGTTGGTGGTAAAAGGTCACTGAAAATATCTCTGCTGAAACAGTGGGAGTACTTTGGCAAAACTCTACTCATGGACAGACTGCCATATCATGGCTGTTAGATTTGATTTTCCGATACAAAATGTGAAAGCACTGGTTTATTGCTGAACACACTGCTTGGTCTATTCTCCACTCACACGGGGAGAGGGGGGCACTCATGCATTTTTCCTATTCGAAATGCTGTACTGGAAATACAGTTCCATAAAGCATGTCAAATAAGTGTGGCCTTCTGAAGCCATGGCAATGACAGTCCTGCAGCGGCTGGCGCGCAACAAAGGGATCTGCGACAGCAGAGAGGGCTGAGTCCCCACCATCCGGAACAAGGCAGTTCTGTGACTATAAATGAGAAGGGCGTTTGGGGCAGCTGTCAATTTTTCTCTTCTGAATACCCCCCACGTCAGGCCCTGTGCGTCAAAGCATGGCTGAAGTGATAGTTCACACTATACACACACCGACATATAGGTCAGAAATCGCCAGCCCTGTTGCTTCGCTAGGTCCCATAGCTCACACATGTTTCAATTTCAGTCTGACACCTACTGCATTTCTGGCACATTCAGTCACACACAGCACCTACAGCGCCGCACATAGCCCTGTACCCTCCACTACTGCATTTCTGGCACATTCAGTCACACACAGCACCTACAGCGCCGCACATAGCCCTGTACCCTCCACTACTGCATTTCTGGCACATTCAGTCACACACAGCACCTACAGCGCCGCACATAGCCCTGTACCCTCCACTACTGCATTTCTGGCACATTCAGTCACACACAGCACCTACAGCGCCGCACATAGCCCTGTACCCTCCACTACTGCATTTCTGGCACATTCAGTCACACACAGCACCTACAGCGCCGCACATAGCCCTGTACCCTCCACTACTGCATTTCTGGCACATTCAGTCACACACAGCACCTACAGCGCCGCACATAGCCCTGTACCCTCCACTTCTGCATTTCTGGCACATTCAGTCACACACAGCACCTACAGCGCCGCACATAGCCCTGTACCCTCCACTACTGCATTTCTGGCACATTCAGTCACACACAGCACCTACAGCGCCGCACATAGCCCTGTACCCTCCACTACTGCATTTCTGGCACATTCAGTCACACACAGCACCTACAGCGCCGCACATAGCCCTGTACCCTCCACTTCTGCATTTCTGGCACATTCAGTCACACACAGCACCTACAGCGCCGCACATAGCCCTGTACCCTCCACTACTGCATGTCGAAGATCTGCTGGACTTCAGTGTTTACCGCAGTTACCCCTCAGGCACTTTAACTCGAACAGCATAAGCATGCAGATCCAAAAAGAAGACAAACAGGAAACCACACTCCGTGGAAGGGATTGGCCACAATGGAAAAGCTGCAAAAGTAATGTGGAAAGATGTAGATAAAAGAAGGCAGGAAATTGGAAAAAAAGGCATATTATAAGTAGTCCACAGAAAGAATGAAAAGACAATGAACGATATTGCATTAAAGAAACACAGAAACAAAAAAAGAAACAAAGATGCAAGGCGAGGTAAGTGAAATAGAATTAAAACTATAAAAGTACTACAAACAAAACAAAAGAAAATACATTACTAATAAAAGAAGAGTACATTTGACATTTCATGCAGGTGAATTAACAGTGCCGAGCAAATGCACTGAGCCAGTTGTAGTAGTAGACTATATCAGAGGCATGATTGGTACAATGAAGCTCCAGAAATCACTCTAGAAATAAAAGAAACAAAAACAACACCTGTGCAGTATTTAGATACACAGAAATTAGGGAAGTACCATCCCTAACACACAATCTATTTCTTAGCTCTACTTCTTCTACTCACGGGGCCGCATCGCCATGGATTCAGGCTCCAGCTCTGCTATCAGTGCACTGCGGTGGCCGCCTCAGGAGCAGGGCCACTAGGACAGGCCTTGCCACGCCGGCCACACCGGATAAAAGCTATGATTCAAGGTGTTTAGGCATGATTGGTAGAGAAATATTTGTATCAATTAAAGAACTGCTGATGCCAACATAGCATCTCTGTAAAATATTAAAGATTAAATTAAGCTAAAGAGGGAGGGGTGGTGAATCTAACGTGAATGAAATGAAAATGTTGGCGTTGGAAATGAAATCCGAGCAAACCGCGCTCATTACCCTGGCGTTAGTCAAAATTAGAAGCTAAGGTCATTGACACGGAAGATCAGCCAGCTTGTTATCTAATCATTTTAAATACCGGAAAGGAGGGAGGCATCTTTGTGAAGAGTTCCTAAAAGAGAAGCTCCCATAAATACTAAAATTGGATTTGAACTATGCATTTGAAATTCAAACCGCAAACAAAAATCACTGTCTCACAAGTACAGCACTAACGAATCTACGTTGTCAGTCTTCAGAGCATAGCGCTACACTAACTCACACAGCAAGACATCACATAAACATCCTAAAAGTTATTTTCAAAAAAGAATATAATCAGAAGGAACGAGTTTTAGGTCTACTGGATGAAAATGAAGAAGTTTCACATTCTCTACTGTCTCTTGGAATTCGCCTTAATGAAGACCACCCACAACTCAGACCGTGATGGCATGAGAATGTGCCACGCATGCCGTGCAGCTGTGCTCCCTGCCCTGAGTGACCCAACTACATGTATCTGGTGTCATGATTTCTTATCTTAGCCCTAGCCTCAGGCTAATCTAGTGTGTTGCACAGATTCTTATGCCTGTCCCTGGGACTTGTCCTGTGGCCTGACTGGGTGCACCAAGCGTGCCTTCAATGACAGACAGTGGACTACTGCCCCTGCCATGAGATTGGCATGTAGAGCGATAGTGGCAGCATACTGGTGTTTTGTGAGCCTATAGTTGTGACCAGACATTATCTCTGTCACTCGAGGAGAGGCCTTCTGGCCCACTTGTGTAAAGTTCCACTTCTGTGTGCTTCTCGAGATCCTAGCGCTAACATCCAAAGTGTATGTGTACCTGTTTTGTGTAAGTTGCCTGTGGGATAGATGTATTTTGTATGCAAGTAATCAAAGAAATGGAGGTCAGAGGGATCCATTTTGGATGCCTGAGTGCAAAAGATGGAAGTGAGGTTGTTTTCCCAGAAAATAGACGTCTAGTGCTGCCATTTCTGAAGTTAGAGGCAGGAGACCTAGACACAGCTCTGAGGGAAGAGGAGAGTAGGCTCTTATAGAAATACAACTAGGCCTTTTGCTGAGCAAGTAGCTATGATTAGTCTTTCTGAAACACTGTCATTTGGTAGGTGGTAGGTGTGAAGGGTGAGACTGTAGGCTCTGTTGTGCAAAGTTCCATGAGACCCAGCCTTTTGTCTTTCACTGATCACACTCTTCAGCTTGGCTGATGACAGCCAGGTGCAGAAACCTCACGTCTCTATGCGGCTCTGTTGCGGGTGCTCCAGGCTGGAGACAACTGTACTGTACAAAGCATCACACTACACAAAGGCTGTGGCTGGAAAGCAACCTGGGAAGATGAGGAGCACAATAGCAAACTGTTTTCTTTTTTTTTTTTTTAAATGTTCTTTTATTTTGAAAACAGTGCAGCTCAGGATGATATTCAGATCATACAATCCTCAAGAAACAAATTTCACATATGTGCTTACAAAAAAGCTTACTTCGTATCCACCCCCCCCACCCGTTTCCCAGACCCAACACACACGGCATCAGTTGTTTCATCAGTATGCTACCCCACAACAGTACACATAACAGCAGGTATTAATGTGTCCACGTTTCTCCCGTGAGATGCCCATCAGGTTCACCCAACATCATCTGTTATCTCTGTCGTGTAGTTCCTATAAAAAGTATACAGGATCTGCGCGTTTAGACAACATACACTGTAGGATTGGTGTCAGACTGACTCTGAACACCCCCACCGGGTATGTTGGCCCTTTTGTACCAACTAGCTCACAGTGCCACTAGAATCTCCTCTTACCAAGGAGAGAATAGTTCCTGGCAACCATCGAACATGACAACCCTGATCCCTCAGGACCTTGGAATCAATATACTACCTTTCGCTCAGTCACTCGTGCTTACTTAGTCTGTCTCAGAGAGATACACCGAATAAACAGGCTGGGCGTTTTTCAATAAGCATTTATTGAACAGTTGTTATTCTGGTGTAAAATAAATGAGCTGTAACAACCGTTAGACAGTAGAAACACACAACTTGGACAGTGGACCAACAAATAGCGCTTGTGGCACCAATCACGAAAATAATTCTTGCCAATGAAATCAAAATCTCAAACTATCTTGTGTGCAAGTTTCTAAAAGTGCCCCCTGTCCAAGGGCACCCCCCTTTACCCCAGGGGCAATTGTATAAAAGAACTAGATCAGAGCTGCACCACTTTGGAGTACACAAGTCCATACAAATAGTTATAGCTCAATCAGGCGCAAGTTGGAACAATTTCTTCTTTATTATTTCTTTTTTTATAATGCAAACAGCCAACGCGTTTCGTCCTGTAACGTAGGATTTCTTCAGGGCATTCCTCAATCTAAGTCGACCAGATGAAACGTTCCAAATGGTATTAGGCTTATAAGCAAATCTCGTTTCAAACATAACCAGCAATCTCAATTTGTATTTCAAGGGGTTGATCCGAATTAAGGGTCAAATCGTATTTCAATGAATCTCCAATTACCAATGATCATAACAAGGACAGTAGATTAGCGTGATATAATAACCACGAATATATAATGGAAATACTGGTGCATTAGAACCAGCACATCTTTTTCGGACCGCTCCTAATATTTGTAGCTGCACTTCATCGCGGCGATTACGCCCGGCTTCATGACCAGCATAGTCCTCCCGCCCGTAGTTCAAAAAAAGAACCGTTAGACAGTATAAGATATAAATGATTAGCAGTACTATAAAGGTGAAGGGATGGTATAGCTCTACCATCTTGCAATAATCATGAATACATTAGAGTATATAAAACATATGATAAAAGATGTGTACTCCTACGATGCCTCCCTAACTAGATGTACCTAAGTGTACCTCTCATGTATGTAGGTGTTAAGCCAATAATCCCTCTAGGATTTAGTCACCCCATTACCTGAAGTGAGAGACTGTGGGACCCCGTCCTTGTCTTGAGTTGGACACCCCGCGAGGGATGTTAGACCACTGCGAGCTGTAGTGTCTGCATGCAGGAACCTCAGCGTCTCTGGTCAGTGTGTCGGCCGGGAAGTCTCGGTCTCCTCTGCTCTATCTTAGCAAGATGTGATGTATATATACCCATAGGTCTCCCCAGGGGTCCTACCTCGCTGTATTACTGTGTCGGCCTAAGGATGACGTTGGGCATGAACTATGTACATAGATTTTATACAGGAGATGGTAGTCCTGCTGTGCTTCCAAGAATCCTCATGCATAATGTATGAGATTTCGGACTAGGGAAAACCCGCGTTCTGAATGCAGTGTCGAATCTAGGTAAAAGGTCAGTCCCTGTAAACCGTGACAAGTGTAATGTAGGGAAGAATATAGGTGAAGGGTAATAAAGTTACCAGGGCCTACATTATGGTACCTATATGGAATATAACATCTCCATTGAATAATACTGCAGCCATTTGCCCAAAACTTTACAAAATTTTCTGGGGCATGCCCTGCTAGCATATGCGTTTTTTCTAGCTACCATATACATGTCCATACCTCTCCTCCACTCATCTCTGGTGGGGCAAACCTGCGATCCCCACTACCTAGCAGTATCTCTTTTAGCAACCACTAGACCCAAGGCTACAGAATAGCAGTTGTGCTCGGGGGAGGTCTACATCGTTGGGAATCCCCAGGATAAGGAATTTGGGGTCAAGGGGGAAATCGATCGAGAGCACCCTACCAAGTTCTACCCTAATGCCCATCCAATAATCCCGGATCACTGGGCTACTCCACACCCTGGGGCAGAAGGAACCCTCTTCTCCCCAACACCTCAAGCACTGGGATGTCTGGGCCCTCCCCATATTATGGAGGCGGCGCCTGTTATAGTAAACTCTGTGTAATATTTTAAATTGTACTAGGCACAGTCGAGTTTTGATTGCCACCTCCATCGGATGCATCAATGCCGCTTCCCAATCAATATCTTCCAGTTCCCCTAGGTCTCTGTCCCACACTTCCCTCAACTTGCGGGTTGCGTCAGGCATAATCTTATTGAGGGTTCTATAGGTTAGGGAGATCGCCACTTTACCCAGCTCTTTAGTCGAGAGCCGGCCCTCAAGCGTGGACCACGCTGGGACACCCTCCCCTGGAAGTCCCTCGGCACACCAGGCGTGCCGTATTTATGCGTATTTTAAAAATTGATTAGCGTTCGTCCTGTATTCCCTCTGAAGCAATGCAAATAGCATAATGTTACCACCCTCCAGCAAATTCCCTACTTTAGATATGCCAAGCAAGTCCTAGGACCCAAATCCCTGCAACTTCCTCATCTTGGGGAGCCATTTCCCCACCCACAATGGCGTTTCTCTGGTAGTCTTCCCATACCACCCAATCTTTTTCAATGCCTTTTCCAAGGCCATTAGGGTAACCTGTGTCAAATGTAGGAGAAGCCTTGTCCCGCTGCCTCCGTATAAGTATGGCATATGTGACCCACCCTCCACTGTGTCCATTCCAGCCTAAATGTGGAGTGGTCATCTGGGGCGAACAACCAGTCGTTTATAATGATGAGGTGTGCTGCCCAATAGTATGCACGTATATCCGGCAAGGCTAGCCCACCGTTATATTGGTTGCGTTGCAGGGATTATAAAGTGATTCTATGGTGGCCACCCTCCCACAACAGTTTCCACATGTCACTCTCTATGGATTGGAAAACCTCGGGGGGATCATATAGTAGGTGTGTTGCAAGACATAAAACAATTTGGGTAAAGAAATCATCTTGAACATGGCCGCTCTACCAATGAGTGTGAGTGGCAGCTTGCTCCATCTCTCCTCGACAGGATCGGATCACCCTCCCAAGGTTGCGAGCATAGCATGTATCTAGGTCTAGTATCATAAATATACCCAGATATTTGAATCCCAGGGAAGTGTAGGTTAAGCGTTGGGGTAGGGGGGGGCATCTCCAAGCTCTCTTGTGGGAGAAAAAGCACTGACTTATCCCAGTTGATACAGTATCCAGAATGCCTCCCATATTCCTCAAACACTTGGAACGTCACGGGAAGAGACAGGGTAAACTCAGTCAGATACAAGAGGATATCGTCTGCATAGAGCGAAAGGCTTTCCTCCACCTCTACCTCATCTGGGAGCTGGATGCCATGACTGTCAGGGTGGGACCTAACCGCACAGGCTAAAGATTCTATTGTTATGGCAAAAAGGAGGGGGGGACAATGGGCAACATTGCTGTGTGCCTCTACCGATTGGAAATTCCCTAGAGACCACTACAGTCACCCAAACTGTCGCCACTGGGGCCTGGTATAATAGCTGGACCCACCTCCTGTAGCAAGGACCAAACCAGAATTTAACCAGAGTACTGTCTAGGAAGGGCCAGTGTACTGCATCAAATGTCTTCTCGGCGTCTAGTGCAAGGAATATATGGGGAGGTCGGGCGCGACTGGACTTCGTTCAGCCAATTGTGGGTTCTACGGAGATTGTAGCGGGTGGATCTCCCGGGCATGAATCTCAACTGATCTCTATGAATCAAAGCCATTATGACTAGCAGCAGTCTGGCTGCCAAAATAGTGGCCAGGATTTTGACCTCAATGTTAAGTAATGAGATCGGGTGGTAGGATCCACAGCACTCTGTAGGCTGTCCATCCTTTGGTATAACCACTAAGATCGCCCATCGCAGGTCTAGAGGGAGAATGCCCTGGTCACCCACTTAAAGAAACAGGTTTAGGAGATGGGGTCCCAGAAGGCTCGAAAATTGTTTGTAGAATTCAGCAGGGATCCCGTTGGGACCCAGGGTCTTATTTGCTTTAAGCTTGGTAATGGGTGATTGGATATCTGCCAGGGTAATATCTGCTTCAAACACCTCTCTTGCCTCTGCATCAAGTGTAGGCATTGTTATTGATAGCAGATTTTGGTAGATATTGGGCTGAGTCTTGAGTGGCCGAGGCTCATAAAAGTTCTCATAATATTGTGCAAAGGTTTCTGCAATCGCTTCATCAGAATTCACTAGAGTCAGCCCGAGGAGTGTCATTTAGTGCACCCACCTAGCTTCTGCCTCTCGTCTACCAAGCCAGACCAGAAGTTTATCTCCGATGTCGTAAGGGCAGCGCAGGGAGGCCATCATCTGGGTCTTGGCTCCCTCCTGTGCTATGGACTTGTATTCCTCACTCAGAAGTGTTAGTTTTCTAAGGGTGGGAGGATCGGGGTCCAGGCCAAGCTTATCCTCAGCCTCCAACAACCTACACTCCATTTCTTCCAAGGCTCCTGCCTGTGTCCTCTTCTTACGTGCTATGAGGTTCTGGACGCTACCTGGAGGACCATTTTATAAGCCTCCCAGAGCGTTATTTTAGACGTTACAGAGTGCTCATTTTCTTGAAAATATAGCTCAGAGTCCACCCTCAACCCCACTGCCACCTCCTGGTCCCTCTAAATACCACGCATATAGCTTCCAGCTGTCCCCCTCTTGGGGGTATGACCCAAGTTCTCCAACAGAGGGGAGTGATCCGACAGGCCCCTGGCCAGGTATTCTGCCCGCCAGACCACATCCACTTTACCTGCAGGAGCAAAAATATAGTCTACTGGAGGAAAAGACTTATAGGCTCCTGAAAAGTATGAGTATTTCTGTACAAAAGGATGGGTACGCCGCCACAGGTCCGAAAGGCCCAAGGTGGCCATGAAAAGGGACAGTGGGGTGGGATGTTTATTTGTTGCGTGGTGACCCAATCTATCGCACTCGGTTTGCATGACATTATTGTCACCTCCCAAAATATGGAGTGAGGTGTCCGTTTCCAGTAGTATTTTGGCTAACTTTTCCTTGGTGGGGGGGGGGGCTGCAGGCAGGGGGGGGTGCGTAAGCACTAATTAGCGTAATCTCACTCCTGCCCCAGAACCCTCGCACTCCCACGTATCTCCCCAGCAGGTCTGTCCATTGTTTTAATATATGGAATGGTGGGTTTTTCCTAATCAGGATGGGTACACCTCTGGACCCGGAGGTGTATCCCACATGTGCGAGTGTGGTGTAGGCCCCTCTACCCAGGAGTTTACACTGTGTGCCTTTGAGATGGGTTTCCTGTAAAAGTATCATGTCTGGGTTCTGATGCTTGATGTATTGAGTTACCAGACCTCTCTTAGTCCTGTCACCTAGCCCATTCACGTCCCAAAAGAGAACAGAGAGGGCCTTAGTGTCCACTTGTTGGGTCCTCATGAGGAGCAGGGCTGGAAAACAGAGTAATGCTCATCCCAGTACATTGGTAGGCCACGTGGCGCATGACATCTATGTCGGGGTGTCTAGTGAACTGCTGTGTCTGTGTTATCATGTTGTGACCTAATTTACCTGGAACCCTCCAAACAAGAAACCCTCCGCCCCTCGTCGATACCCCCCAAAGGCCCCTTAGAGTGCAGAACCCCATACCACAACAACAACTTCTCTACAGGGGATCTGAGAGGTCTGTAGCCCCCCCCCAGCCACCAGTTAACGTCTCAAACCCTCAATCACACATTCAGGGCCAACTATCACTGGTAGCAGTGGCCGAGGAAATCAAACAAAGCAGAACAGTGAATCCGTCAGTTTCCGCTGTATCGTCCTCGGTGGGTCATGACTCCATTGTGAATCAGGGCCCTGGATTTCATCGTATGATCCTTGACTAAACAACCGCTGCTAAACCAGAAGATGTAGCATCTGAAGGGGACACATCAGGGTCTTTCTCCAAATATGTTCTGGCAACCATCAGAGGGTGGGGGGTCTCAGATTCAGTTTCCTCCTCTTGTCCCACCAACCTACTTTTTTGGAAGCCGCTTCATCCCCACCGTCTCAGTCTGCGGAGCCTCCATGATCTCACCTCATGTCTCTTTGCCTTCAGGGCATAATGGGCTGCTGGGAGTGGCATCCTCTCTGTCAGATCCGAGGTGCAGCTCACAGCTGGGCAGTACCTCCCCTGTCTAGTTCCCTGTCCGGGTTCAGCTGTTCACTCTGCTTCAGCCGGGGCCTCTCTTCCAGCCACTCCCATGCCTCCTCAGGACTTTGGAAGAAGAGTGATTTTCCTTGGTAGATGACCTTCAGTTTGACTGGGAAGAATAACACATATTGTAGTTGAATGGATCTCATTTTCACTTTCACTGAATCAAATCTGCGCTTCTGGTGCTGTACTTCCCTTGTGTAGTCTGGAATTATCGTGGCGTACCTCCCCTATTTTACGCACCTCTGTAAGGATTGTATCTCTCTCCCGAAAGTACAAAAAGTGGGCAATTACTGGCCTCGGTGGGGCCCCGGGCGGCAGCCTACTCTCCAGCACACGGTGGGCCCAATCAATTACAAAGAAGGGAGAGATTTTATCTGTTGGCAGAATGTTCCTTAGCCAAGGATCCAGGAACTGCTGCATGTCCGTGTCCTTGACCCCCTCAGGAAATCCAACAAACCTGAGGTTGTTCCATCGGTCCTATTTTTCAGCATCTTCAAGCCGCCACACCACTTCTTTATTCATAGCCAGGGCCTCCACCACATCTTTTTCAGGGTCTGCATTGAGTCTTCCAGTTTGGATATTCTATTCTCCACTGAAGTGACCCTCTCTGCCACATTTCGGAGGCCCTGATGCAAGAGGGACACCTCGGAGTGCACCTCTCCCATCCCTTTCTCCAGGGCCTCCCTTGAACACTGGATAGCCTGGAGAAGAGCGGCATTGTTGGGCTCTGGCAGCGAGGGCACCTTCGCCATGGGTGCCACCACCTTCACGCATGTGCCCATTTTGCCTTATCAGGGAGGCTTTGGGTCTTTGTCTTTGGCGATCTTCTGGGAGGTAAGGGGACAGCACTCCCCAATGTCCCTAGTGGGTCTGCACCAGGATGGAGGGCCGTACTGGTGTACCCCAAGGCACAGCCTCTCCCCAGCAGTATGTGGGCTCCTCCGTCTCGATAGGGCCCTTTCCCCCAGACCACAGGGGTCACAGCTGCGGTCATGTTCACCACTCTCTGATGAGGGGGTTCTCAGCTTTACTCAGGCAGGATGGGTGGGCACTTCTCCAGGGCCTAGGGTGGGGGTCTTCAGAGAACGCATGGACCATCCTGTGTCAGCCACAGTCGAATGGCTAGTATATTTTCTCCCGCTATTCACGCTGATGCCCTGGCTGGCCTCTGATGGTCTCAGAGCAAATTTCCCTGTGTGGCTCCCTAGTATCACACCTCAGATCAGGCAGGATAAGATTCCATAGTACCACACTATGTGGGCCGTGCTTCAAATTGTTGCTTCCAGAGATGGGGCAGTCTGTTTAAGTACAGTCCCAGGGAGAAGAAATGACTCTGCTCTACAGCCCTGCCACAGCCCCCCCAGGGGGCCACCGCAGCAGTCATTCACATGTTTTAACGTTTGCCTGGCAATTAGTCAGGAGATACGTGGCCCCCCAGTAGTCACGCTGATCTAACTGCCTCTTCACCTCTTTCTTTCCGGCTGTCCCCAGCCTCGGGGACCCCTCTGGCACCACCCCAGAGTCCCTGCCGCTCCTCACCGCCAGGCCTCCCCACGCTTTGCCACCTCTTGTATGGTCCTAGAGGGAGGCCGTCTATGCTGCGAGGAGACTGCAAGGATATGTCGCTTCCCTGGGCACTCACCTCCTCTGGTGTCTGTGGCCACGACGGGTGTATCGAGGGGTGCTGGCCTCGCCGTGGCCACTTCCAGCCGCTATCTCCTTACGCGGACCGGCAGGGCCGTGACCGACCGTGGCCACTACCTACAGGCATGGAGCGGGTTCCCGGCCAGCCGCCCTCTGAAAGTGATTGGAAGGGGGGATGGAGCCTGACGCCGTCTGCTGCCAAGCACCTCAGGTGGGGTCTTGCAGCGGGGCAGACCAGGTCACTGGAGTGGCAGGTTAGCCTCTCTGGGCCACTTTCGCTTCTTAATGTCGGTCGGTGGCCATGCTGGGAGGATGATGCCGCTCCACACTCTGGTTCCTGGCTGGGCGGGGTATGGCGGTATTGACCCCTACCCCTGTCAATTCTCTGGATGCCCAGAGATGTGAGTTTCCCAGTTCAGTGTCATCCAATAATTCCAGATTAATGTCAAGTCAGTGCGCTCTGGGACGTCTAATCTGACATCTTGCTTGCCACGCCCTCCCATTTCAAACTGGTTTTAAATGTGCCAACAGTGAATCCACAACTGCAGCATACGTTTACTGCATAAAAGTGGGATCCATCGACCCACTTGTGATTTCAGCTCCAGGTGCTCAATGACCAAGGAAGGCAATGCTCTGCTGATTACTCAGAGGAATGCTATTCAACCAGAGGCAGTTTCCCAGAGGTGAGGGGACATCACCTGAGTCTACACCATGCTGTAAGAGCCGGTCACCTGTCCTACAGTGACTGGAAATAAGTGTGCCTACTGAGAGAGAGAGAGAGAGAGAGAGAGATAGAGAGAGATGAAGCTTGCCAACTCTGCAGGATAAATGTCTGACAGGGAGGAGGGAAGTGCAGCTGGACACCGGTGTGGTGGAGTCTACCAAAAGAGAAAGACTATGGGCAGCTATCCGAATGCCTAGATGTCAGTGGGCAGCAGTCTCTCTTCTTGTGGTTACTGGCAGAAACCGTTCAGGACGACCAAAGTTTACCAAAGCCCAGTTAGAAATGTGATTCTCAGTGGTATGACCTGAGTCCTGAATAGAAGCTGTGGGGTGTTCTGAACAGCTGCGTCAAAAAAGAAGTTGGGCATTTCCTCTGTACCCAAATACAAAACTGCTGCTTGATCTATGCTGCATTCACCAGAGAGTGAGACCTGTACGCAATCTGATCAAGATGACTGCATCATCCCGGGACCATCCTGTGTTTGACCACACCACACAAGAACTGATCAATCCGCCACGCTGCACTGAACTTTGGGCACCTGCTTAGCTAGCCCATGGGATCCAGAGCCTTCCAGAACTGCCAACTCCGCCTGCAAGTAGCACCTCCAGTCACATGAGGTCACACAGCACCTGCTTCATCAGAGATAAGACTACCTGAGGAGTCTCTGACAAGAACTGCCTGCTCGTGCTCTCCCAGAAGTGGGAGAGCAGGTGCGCAGACGAAGAGCTGGTCAGCCACTCGAGTGCACCAACCTAAACACAGAGTGCCTCATTTACAATATTTTGACGCACTGCAGCATAGCAAGCCTAACTGCTGCGCTGTTGTGTGCCAAAACAAAAGGGCAGGAATGCACCGTATATACAAGATACTGTTCCTTCCTGTCCTTCTCCCCTGCACCGGCGTACAAACAGCAGCCGTGCACCAGCGCAGACACCCTTGCGTCATTTTGCAAGGGTGCCTGTGCTGAGGGGATGATTGTTTTTGTGGAGGAAGGGAAGGGACACCTTCCTGCACAAAAACAATTACTAAAGACATTTTCCTTTTTCTATGCGTGCTACAAAATGCAGCACGCATACAAAGAGAAAAAAACAAGGAGAAATAAAAGTATTTCTCCTTGTTGCACCTGCTTATGCCTTCCCTGGGGAGGTGTAGGATTCTGTCGCATTGCCAGGTGTACAAAATGTTGTAAATCTGATAATGCGTCATGTTGTTTGGATGTTGTGTGGGAACACCCACAGCAACACCCATGGAATGCCCCTTTCATGCAGAGTTATGCATGAAAGGGAAACACATTTACAAGGCCATGAAAAGTCACGCAGGTTAACTTTACATGGTCTTGTAAATATGGGGAAGCCCATTGAGCTGCTTGTGCATCAATAAAAGTGATGCACCGGAGGCACAATAGGCTTGTAAATAAGCCCCAGACTGAGAAACCTTGCTTGGTGACATAATGCAAACTGTGAGAGAGACTTGCACAGTGAGAGAGTATGGGAGTAATCTGCACCTCTAAATAATCACGCTTGACATTCACCCAGTGAGGAAACACCCTACATTGTAAGTGAGACTGTGTAAATAGCAGGAAATGCGCTGACAGCCTCAAGTGTCCGGGAAACTATGTTGCATCTTGTTCGTGTTGTTTGTGTGGTATTTAGTTCTAGTATCTTCCTAAAAGTAAAGCACTGGAGTGGGCAATTATTTATTAAACTAATGTATGTTTGTTGAGCGATGAGCTCAAGCACCCCATACTGCCACCCTGAGAAGCCAGTGACTGCTCACCATTGCTTCCACTGAGGTCCAAGTGCTGAAGGGGTTGTAGTCCAGTTTGCAGAGCCATAATAAGGTTGACCGTGGGACATCATATGTAAATTACCCAATGGCCACAGTTGAGGCCTGTTAGCCCCTGCTTGTCTTGTTCTCTTCTCACCCCCAAATAGTGTCTGACAGACAGTCTACAATGGTAAGAGAATGCTTAACTCAAAATGACCCTACTGGCATTGATTAAATCCAACTTGACATAGAAAGGAACCCATCTGGTAAAAAAATATTGCCAGGTTAATGATCTCTCCTGGAGCCTGCAGTGGGGACTTAGATGACACAACGAGCATACACCAGAAACATATTTAGCCTATCACGATGATAGCTATATCGCTATTTAATATTTGTCATACAGGACCATTTTGATATATGCAAATGATGTGGCTGAAGCTATTATAATAAGACAGTATGAAGCATTAGCTTCTAAGGATCTATTAAACATCTTCAAACTCTTATGTGATCTGATGTGTCAACTGTTCACCAATAACTTTTTATGTTTCAAATCATTAGAATATATTGAAGGATATTCAACAAGCAAAGTATATTTGCTAAATGCATACCATTACATTTGTTCATATTACCTCTTCATATTCATATTAGCTCCATCTCAGCTAAAAGTATTTCAAATGCATATTGCATGTTGGGAAGAGTTTGGCCAAGGGTCTCCGTCTTTCTTATACACCACCATTCTCACAGAGGAATTGAGAGATCAGAAAACGACCGTACATTGATTATCATTGACTCTTGGAACGTTTATACTATAAATGAGACCTGGATCATTCATAGTTCCTCGTACATTAACAAGTTCGACCGCTCGGCACATACCTCATCAAGAGCTAAAAAATATTAACCACTAGGAACAAAATTAAAATATGTTCCTGGTATATCAAAGCCCGGAATCTGTTGGTTCTGTTATAACAGATTCTCACCTGACTTCATGTGAGCAAAAGATTTTACCAACATCATCCTGATTCTACAAGATCGGCTTCTTATCCCAGGACAACTAGTGCAGCCTCATCTGTAAAGTCTTGCACCGGGAAACCCCAACTTATTTAACAACGCTCCTTATATTTTGGGGTGGCCTAAGGGATCTCTGAAGTCATATATCCCTACAGCTAAAAGTTTCTCGCTTCAAAACCTCTCATGAGCAGAGCACCTTCTCTGGTGGTGTCACCTCTTCTTGGAACTCTCTTCTTAGAATTAAACTAACAATTCTTTTGTTCACGGAACTTCTAACAAATCATATTTTTGATCACTACCTAAGCAGAGACAGATCTTTCCCCTCCCCAAATTGTACCCCCAGTTACCCTATTGTTTACTAAGTTATTCTCAGACCTTACATGGCTTGCTGCATCTTCCATTTTCATTGTCATTTTCCAGATCATTGTTGTTCCTGTCTATTACAATGTATCTTTATAGAAGTTCAAATATGTTCTGTTTAAAGCACTCTGATTCTCCCTATTGTGTATGTGCACTATCCAAAATGTGTTAAACAAACAAAAAAATCAAATAAATCCATCCCTCATAAATTCCTACAGCTGAAAGTTCCTAAGTCCGTTTTTATATAGCGCAGCTACTCACCCTTACGGGTCTCAAGGCGCTGGGGGCCGTCGTGGAAATTAAGTGAGCTATTGCCCAGAGTCACATGGTGCTGAGCTAAGCTGCCGCCGGAGCCGGGGATCGAACCGTGAACCCTGTGCTCCGAAGTCAGCTGCCCTGGCCGCTGCACCACACCTCTCCACTGTTCCTCACTTCAAAACCTCTCAAGCGCACAGCTTTTTCTGTGAACAATGCTCTAATTCTCCCTATAGAATAGGTGTGCTGGTTGTTAAGCAAACATCTAAAACACATGTTTTCAATCACTACATAAACTAAGACAGGTCCCTCTACTCCCATAATTGTACACCCAGTCAACTGATTGTGTAACAAGTTCTTGGCAGAGTTTACATGGCTCTTTCAGGTAACATCTGCGTCTATTTTCACTGTCATTTTCCATCTCATTGTTTTTCCTGTCTATTACAATGTACCTTAATAGAAGTTCAAATAAATTCTGTGTACAGCACTCTAATTATACCTTTTGTGTAGTTACACTATATCAAATGTATTGAATAAATATAAATAAATAGATAACGGGAAACAGATGCATCAATACCTTTTCTGGACTCACTATTTAAAAGGGACGAATCATCATTCTGCTCACCAAGAAAGCCAATTTAAATATTGATTGTGAAGATGGTGTTAGATGAAGATTTTACACATGTACCAAATATGCCTCACAAATCCTCCAGTACAAAATATATATGCTAGAACAGACAATGACCCTCAGTTTTGAATAGAATTTGAAGCCTTTGCCCTCTTTCAAATACAAAGAAGTTCTTCTTGTGATAGAAGTCAATTTGAATTTTTTAAAGGATCCTGTAAATGACAGACATTTCCAGTGACATGCCACCAAACACACACTGGGACACGCAGAAGGTGATTGAGCATCTGTTGCCGGTAGACCTATATAGAGTGTATAACCTGAATGGACAGGATTTCACATTCTTTTCACACATCCACAGATCCTACAGCCACATAGATTACTTAGAAGTGTAAGGAGAATTGTGTTAATACTGTTGTGGAGGGGGGGGATGCACACCCTACAGCCCTAAATTGTATTCAAACTGTCTGAGTTAATATTGCTTTATCTGTAGAACACTGTGTATGACTCCAGACAAAATGTTAAGGCTGTGAAATAACAAGAGTACAAGAAATATAATAAAGTAAAAAGTATAAACATTTTGCAAAAACTGTTCAAAACAAATGTTTTAACAGAACATAGTAATAATTCAGTGATGGAAAATATGTACCTTTATTGCTTTTTCCATAAGTATTGTACACATTAGAAAATTATTCTTGAATTCATATGAGGTAACAGTTGTACCTGGTTAAACCATAAAAATGCAAAATATCTAAATCAGTACTTAGGCAGACACTGAATAGGATTTTGCTATGATATAGGCACAGCTTGTGTACAATTATAAGTAAAGTTCATACCTCTTGATGTTCCTTATGTTAAGTAAAGAAGACAGTAGTGATGCTACTTTTATACACTTGAGCCAAGCAGTAGAGATATAGCAAGAACAATTGGGATTTTATATTAAATATGCAAATGTACTTTATTCCACAGTTCAGATAATTCTGGTGTGCTCTGGTCATCAATAACATGCCTCGGAAGTCAGCCATCTCAAACACTGGAACTATTAGTCAGAAAATATAATTGAAGTTGTAAATACTTTAAAGATGTTTGATTAATCATGAAAGAGCCTGCAATAAAGAGTCACTGGAATATAACACAGAAATAGCTATTTCAATTATTCATTAAACAGAAAATGAAACAAAATGTATCGACCTTCAATGGTGATGTTTTTGAACCGAGGACAATGTACATAATGGTTATCAAATGCTCTAATTGCTAACTTTGTTAAGATCAATACTAATTAATAAGCACCATAGAAAATGATCTTTGAAATGACATATATTATGTACATGCATTTAATGAATAAGAGAGGAGAAACGGAACTGAGGAAAAGCGAGAGAGCATCCAAACACCACTGTGCCAAAACTCCTTCAGAAAATGCAATTTCAGACCATGGCTTTGTTCTTTTTTTACTGCTTTGGGTTTAAAAGTCAAAATATTTTATTGGTACCTATTCTTCAGTTAGATTCATTGTAGAATCCCATCAATGGCAGTTTCACTCTCTCATTACAATGACAAAAACATTCTTGTTACATAGGTGAGTTCCAGAGCAATGTTTGGCCATAGGTTTTCGCTAGACGAAAATCTTTCATCAGAATGTAATGGGTGTATTTTTTCTTTGTTGTGACGCTTCATGTTATTATTAGAGTGTGTGTAACTCTCTCCAGCTTTCTCCTCAGCCAGCATTAACTACGGGCAAGAGAGAATGAAATACAAGACAATTTTCATGCAATAGTACAGTTTCTGACATCATAACGCTCACAAATATTTCTAGGGAGTGGTGTGTGTGCTGGTATGTGAGTGTTAAGCCAAAAAACAAAGTCATAAAAATTGTATGATAGGGTTGAAATCCTTAAATGAAAATAATGCATAAAAATGTGGAGTTATTGAATCCTTTACTTATTACTTTAAATTAACATTCACCAAATTCAGATTTGAAAGACTAAGCAACCTAAATAAGCGGTGCTGTAATGCATCATGCAGGTAGTATCATTTTTATATTTCTTATTGTAATCATTTCACATAATCTGCAAGTAAAGAGACTAGGGGGCCGATTCCGATTCGGGCCGGAAATCTCTCCGACCGAGCCGGACCCGGAGAGATTTCCGACCGAATCGGACCCGTGCAGCCCGACCGAACGAGTACGATGCGTCCGTATGCTTTCGTACTCGAGTCGGTCGGACTCCCATTGAAGTCAATGGGAGCCGGTCGTACAACGCGTACGCGGGCTCCCATTGCCTCAATGGGTGCGAGGCGAACAAGGGCGCCCCCTACAGCTGGTACGCGGCGAAGCGACTCGCGCCGTACACGCACAGGTAGGTGTGCGACTCGCGCGGCTACGCGTACAGGGGGGTCCGACACGGACCCCCGAAGTACGGCTCCGACTGCTCTTTTGAGCCGGACGGCGCGTGTCGGTCGGACTGCTCGCGGCGCGCATCGTACTTACCCGGCCGGGAAACGTCTCCATTGCGCGGTGCGAGTCGTGTCCGAGCGAGTCGGTCGGTGCGGTTAGACCCGGGAACGAGTCGGTCGGAGCGGTTGGGACGCCCGAACGAGTCGGTCGGCGAATTCGCATCGTACTCGCTCGTCCGGACGCGCGTACGAATCGGTCGGGAAATAGGGCTCCGAATCGGATCCGGTTATGCCGAATCCGATTCGGAGCCCTACCGGCCGAGATCGGAATCGGCCCCTGGGTGTACATATACCTGGCTGATGATATCACCTTGACATTTCCAGAGTGGGTCCTGTTGCCTGCTCTGATGTCAGAGTAGTGAGAATAAACCCACTCTATGTAGCTATGGTTCTTGCGGAGATGTGGATAAATTACTAGGTCCCCAGGAGAGGGAGCTGGCTTTCATGACAGCCTTACATGTAAATACGGAATGTTTACGCAGAGAACTCCTCCAGGTCATAAACATTGTTGTCATCACTAAACTCCCATTTGGTGGCAATCAGTCCAGTGGAGACAGAAACAAAGTCTTGACCGTGTGGCAAAGCACCGTAGTACAGACACCTGCCACTGCTTGCTATGTTGTACCTTTCAGAAGAAAACAGCAGTCATATCTTTATGCAGAAGAATAAAGACCGACCTAGACAAGGCCTGCACTCGACACACCGGACTGACACTTTAAAATCAACGATTACTCCCACAATACATCAGAGAATCTAATTGCCAAAGTTCTGTTGCTTTTTAGAGTAACTATTAGATTGGACTGACGACCTTGTGACATTCTGGTGAAACACTTACTCTTCCAGGTGTTAGAATCGAAAATGTCCCACCCCCGTCCTCCATGACGTATGCTGTGTTATGTTAGCATTCATGTAGCTAGGTCATATAATTGTGATTGCAAATGTGTATGTACCCATCTTCTGTATGGTAGCGTAGGCCTAAGTTAGCATCTGGGACGCCATCTTCCTTTCCTTGAGTATTTAAGTTACGCTGTGAGCAATCCTCAGCCTCTGTGCCCCCGCTCTCTCTTGTCGATTGAGCAGAATCTGCTGTTTAGAAGGTTCCCATATCTCATCCAAACATCGGGACTTAGATGCACGATGAGAATGGTTTATTCAGCTCCGCATTCCTATCATTGGACATAGCTATGCTCCCACACCGGAGAGAGCTGAGACCGAGTAGGATGGCCTTGGGAGCGTCATAACGTGTACCCATTCCGCAGGGGGTAGCTCATCCTCAGTGCATCGTTTGTCCACCTTTCTGCCCAAGCAGTATTTTTCCATCAGGGGCGGGGTTTCGAGAGGTGTTGGAAGGTTTATTCTGTGCTACCAAATGTTTGTTAGTCAGTCCCCTCAGTAGCATCTAAGGAGGCTAGTCAGACTGGACTCCGCTGCAGCGTATTTTACAATAAACTAACTTGGTTTGTATTCTCTACTGCGTCAGTGACTCTTCATTTCTGGGAAGGCTAAGAGGAGGTCGCGAGTGACCCGGGTTGCCCTAATCGGGTCACTTCCTTCACAGGTAAGTTCTGAGGGCCTTTTTGGAGAGTCGTAATGCTAATGCAAGAAGACATATGTCATGTCAAGCATTCCCTTAATCTTGTGAAGCTCGTGCCTAGCTCCCTGGTAACAGGAGGATTCTAGATTGTTTTATAGACAGATTACTGAGGAGCTGGCAGTGTTAGCAGGAGAGTGAAGGTTGTCTACATGTATTTTCCCTGGCGTTGCAGTTACTATCAAATCCTACTTAAACTACGTATGTTGTGGCTTCATACTTTACGAAAGGGGAGAAGAGTGGCTAGAACACCATAGAACCACAGATTCCTGGAGGATCATTTGGGCACCTTTAAAGTACGGCGTTAATTGAGGGGGACGATTCCTCAAACCGGAGCACCTTTTGTTCAGCGGAGATTTGCCTTGCTGTGAGGGTGTCTATTTTACCTCTCCGTGATATTTCCAGCACGGTTACAGTGCGGCATTGTTTGAAAATCCCTCGTGAGGGTCGTGAAGTGCAAGTGCCATCTGTCCGATGTGGTCACAATGGTGGCGTATACTAGCAACCAGCATGTTTCCCTGGTACGTTTGATTGCTCCAACCTAGAAAAAGAATATCGAAGAGAGACCACACGGCATTCATTGGACGAAAAAAAGGATTATCAGGACTTCCTTGGTCCCCAGCCAAGCCTGTGCCTGCAGCGGTCTAGTTTTTTTTCTTTTTCTCCCCATACGCACTTGACGCGCTTCCCTGTGGTTTTTGCCTACGATTGTTTTTTCAGCAGTCCAGTTTATTTATTGGACACGTTCTCCTATGCAGCCTCTCCGTTGTCATCGTCTGCGTGGAGTGATGGATGTTGTTGGTAATTGATGCGCGATTACCCATATGTTCTGCTCTTCAAGGACAATGCTGTGAGTATTGGGGGAGTTTCAAGAGCCTGGTATTTTTGTTCCCCACAAACTGCTCTTCAGGATAACGCTGTGAGCTTTAGGGGAAGTTTCTGGAAGCCTGGAATTTCTGTACCTCGAATAAATATACTACTCCACAAGCATTTTGTCCTGCTGGAGGTGAACCATGCATGAAATGGCCGGATTGTATTTTCAGAATTATTAAGACACAATCGACATTGATGGAAAAATGAAACCAGAACAATAAAAACCTGCATATTTTGACATTCTATGCAACCTATGGGGTTAAAATGTTTGAACAATTACCGCAGGTTGGTAGGTGGTGATGATGACAATTTGTTTGAAAAAGCTATTGCAGCTTTTGATAAGT
This sequence comes from Calotriton arnoldi, assembly GCA_963921515.1. Lineage (NCBI taxonomy): Eukaryota > Metazoa > Chordata > Amphibia > Caudata > Salamandridae > Calotriton > Calotriton arnoldi. The sequence goes on from CAWUFW010005490.1 coordinate 88,892, forward strand.
ATTTTGCACCAAATGTATGCATAGGCATTGTGAGACACAAATTCTTTGAGAGAAAGCAAGAAGCAAATGAGAGTGTGGATGACTATTTGTCTGCTTTACACAAATTATCTCTTGATTGTAAATTTGAGGGATTACAAGGACAATTTATACTTGATCAAGTGGTTATGCATACGAATGACCATGCAATCCAGTAGAGATTATGGGTTAATGGAGACACGGATTTACAAGATATCTAGGCAATTGTAAGAAAGGTGGAAATGTCTAGCCGCAGTGTGAAAGCCTTTAAGGGTGAGATTAGGAAGTTACAAAATGAGGTAATAGGTAAAATTAAAGGTAAAGGAAAAGATAAAGGTAATACATCAGAGAGAAACACTAAGGGGCCGATTCCGATCTCGGCTGGTAGGGCTCCGAATCGGACTCGGCATTACCGGATCCGATTCGGAGCCCTGTTTCCCGACCGAGTCGGACGTGCGTCCGGGCGAGCGAGTACGATGCGAACGTACGCGAAATCGCCGACCGACTCGTTCGCGGGACATAACCGCTCCGACCGACTCGCACGGACACGACTCGCACCGCGCAATGGAGACGTTCCCTGGCCGGGTAAGTACGATGCGCGCCGCGAGCACTCCGACCGACTCGCGCCATCCGGCTCGAAAGAGCAGTCAGAGCCGCACTTTGGGGGTCCGTGTCGGACACCCCTGTATGCCTAGCCGCGCGAGTCGCACACAGGGGGGACCCATGGGTCCCCCCTACCTGTGCATGTACGGCGCGACCCGCTTCGACGCGTACCCGCTGTAGGGGGCGCCCTTGTTTGCCTCGCACCCATTGAGTCAATGGGAGCTTGCGTACGCGTTGTACGACCGGCTCCCATTGACTTCAATGGGAGTCCGACCGAATCGAGTCTGATAGCATGCGAACGCATCGTACTCGTTCGGTCGGACTGCTAGGGTCCGATTCGGTCAGAAATCTCTCCGGGTCCGGCTCGGTCGGAGAGATTTCCGGCCTGAATCGGAATCGGCCCCTTAGTGTAGTCAGAAAAAAGAAAAAGGAAAGGCTAAAATGCTACCATTGTGACAGTGACTCTCACCTTGCTAAAATACAATGTTCCATATGTGGTAAGATTGGGCATTTTGCCAAGGTTTGTAAGACTAAGAAAACTGTTAAAGTGAAATGTTTTGAGGTGGAAGAGCACCTTGATGAGGAGGTGCAAGTCAACAGAATATTTTGCACAAAAGATTAATTTGTGTTGAAAAATGAGTGGTGATGACAAACCTGTTCGCCTAATGAGGATTGGTGGGGTAGAAATTCAAATGTATGTAGATTGGGGATCACCCTATACAATCATTATTGAGAATGTATGGAAAGAAAAATGTGTAGATCACATTGGAGCGAGGTTCCTTCCCACGGATGTTAGGCCAGAAGGATTTTCTGGTGAGAAAATTGAGATGTTAGGTTGCAGATCTTAACTTTTCAGATTCAAAAGTAGGAATAGCAGAGGAAACTTGTATATTGCAAGAAGAGGGCCATCTGTTTTGGGGTGGCACGGCGAGGGTAATCTTAACATGATGTTGAACCCGAACAGTTCTCAACCAGTAATGATTATGGATGACAGGGGGTTGGTAGTGTAATTCTGGAGAGATTTCCCAAAGTGTTCTCAGGTAAAATTAAGGATATTGCACAGCCAAAAATTCACAAAGCCAGGAATATTCCTATTCTGTTAAGAGAGGAGGTGCAAAAGGAACTTAACAAATTGATGAAGGCTGACATTAGTGAAGAGGTAGAAGGGTCTGAATGGATTCACCTACGGTAATTGCCAGACGAAACAATGGCAAAATCAGATTATGCATTGATTAGCGCAATCTTAACAACAATATAGTGATAGACAAATTTCCCTTGCCAAAAATCTCTGAAAAGCTTACTTCAATAAATGATGCAAAGTGGTTTACATCACTTGACCTTTCAGCAGCGTACAATCAAATATCCTTACAGGAGGACACTAAGAAATTCACTGCATTCACCACACCTATGGGATTTATCAGTATAAGAGAATTACATTTGGGCTAGCGTCCGCCGCAGTGGGTTTTTCAGAGATTAATGTACTGGCTCTTCGGTAAGGTGAATAATATAAGGTGTTTCCTGGATGACCTCTTGATCTATGGTAAAACTAAACAGGCAGATGATACGCCTGTGAACAAGGTGTATAAAAATTTACATAGCATTCTGTGACATATCTCGGCCATGTGTTAAGTGAGCAGGGCGTTTCTCCCTAACCTGAATTAATTGAAGCTATCAACAATGCCCCAGCTCCTACCAACAGCAAGGAATTAAGATCCTTCTTAGGAATTGTAGAGTTCTACTCCAAGTTTGTAGAAGGGTTCTCTAGCAAAGTTTGCAATGTGAGACAACTATTGAAAAATAAGAGCAAATTTTGTTGGACACTTGAATGCAGAATAAATTTGAGGGAATCAGGAGTGCTATTGTTAAGGCTCCTGTCTTGAAAGGTTTTGACCCCAATTTGGAGAATTAAATTCCGGTGGATGCAAGCAACAAAGGTTTGACGGGGAGTCTTAACACAAAAGGATATGAAGGGACAGGAAAGAATAATTGCTTATGCATCAAGGGCATTGTCACCGATGGAATAAAAGTTCTCTGACATAGAGAAGGAAACTTTGGCTTGTGTGTAGGCATTGGAAACCTCTAGACCTTTTGTATGGAGTAAATCATGCACTGTTAGGACTGATCATAAGCTGCTTGTGAAACATTTGATGACTAAAGGGATGTTTAAGGCTTCGGCTAGAATAGCAAGAATGTCCATGAGACTGCAGGACTTCATCTTTAGGATAATATGTTCCTGGTAAAAGCAGCATAACAGTTGATTTCTTGTCTAGGGTGCCTTTGGACATTCAAGAGTGTGAGAAATATGAATAGGAAGAGTTCAGAATAATCTTATTCACGATCAAGGTTTGGTCGGGGTTAAGAAAGAGGAATGGGAAAAGGAGTGTGCTACTGATGCTGTTTTTCATTGAATCAGGTTGGCCCAGCAAATGCGAGTTAACCACTGAATTGAAAATTTTTGGGGAGATAAAGAATGAACTATCGGTGGAAGGTAGCATTGTACGAAGAGGTGATAAGGTTGTTCATCCTGTTACCTTCAGTTTATGTCATGAAGGACATGGAGTAATTGTCAAAACCAAACAAATAGTCAAAAAATGGTTTTGGTGGCCTGGATTGGATGTGTTCTTGGAGAGAATGGTGAGAGAATGCATCACTTGTTCTAATGCTGACAAGTCCTTATGGACCTTAAGGCCCAGCAAGTGTGAGGCTATTGTTCCGCATAACCAGTGGGAGACAATTGCCATAGACGTCCTAGGGCCCATTGAAGAGGGGCAGAAGTATGTGATAGCCTTGATTGATACCTTTTCTAGATGGTCTACCATCAAAATTGTGGAAAGGGTAGGCACTGATGCTGTCTTAACATTTATGGATGTGGTTTTCCTAAATGAGGGGTTGCCAGCGCAACTGATCAGTGATAATGGTGTACAATTTATTTCTGGAAAGGCACATGATTATTTTGCCAGTGTGGGTCTCAAGCATAGAACCACTTCACTCTATAATCCCAGTGGGAACGGTATGATAGAGCGCTTCAACAGGGTGATTAAAATGCTGTGCAATTAGCTATTAAGAACAAGGATGATTGGGAAGTCCAAGTATTCTAAACAGTTTGGATATATAGAATGGTTACTCATGATGCTTTGGGAGAGCAAGGGAGGCCAGGACCAAAGCTTACCCAGAATAGTTAGTACATTCTGTTAAGACAAAGTTTTCCATGGAGGAGGTCAGTAAGAAAATTGTGGCTACCCAATTAAAATACAAAGGACAATATGATTTAAGGAAAACACAGAGGGGCTGATTCCGATCTCGGCCGGTAGGGCTCCGAATCGGATTCGGCTTTACCGGATCCGATTCGGAGCCCTATTTCCCGACCGAATCGTATGTGCGTCCGGGCGAGCGAGTACGATGCGTGCGCTCGCGAAATCTCCGACCGACTCGTTCGCAGGACCCGACCGCTCCGACCGACTCGCACGGGGACGACTCGCACCGCGCAATGGAGACGTTCCCTGGCCGGGTAAGTACGATGCGCACCTCGACCGCTCCGACCGACTCGCGCAGTCCGGCTCCAAGGAGCTGTTGGAGCCGCACTTTGGGGGTCCGTGTCGGACCCCTCTGGAAGCGTAGGCACGCGAGTCGCACACAGGGGGGACCCATGGGTCCCCCCTACACGTGCATGTACGGCGCAACCCGCATCGACGCGAACACGCTGTAGGGGGCGCCCTTGTTCGCGTCGTACGACTGGCTCCCATTGACTTCAATGGGAGTCCGACCGAATCGAGTCCGATGGCATACGTGCGCATCGTACTCGTTCGGTCGGGCTGCTAGGGTCCGATTCGGTCGGGAATCTCTCCGGGTCCGGCTCGGTCGGGGAGATTTCCGGCCTGAATCGGAATCGGCCCCTAAATATACAATAGTGGAAGTTGGAATAATGGTCAAGGTGGGGAAACCTTGGAGAGTCAAGAAAGGAGAAATCAGGTCACTGAGCTTTTGATGGTAATCAAGGTATTGTGTAATGCTCTCATGTTGAGTGATGACAAGGTTTGGAACTTAAAAAGAATTGCTGTACTTCACAATGAGAGTGTATGGAATGAAGAGATTACTGACAAAAGTGTAAACTCTCACTTGGAAGATGTTGAGCTAGCAGCGGTTGTTGGAATGGAAAGGAATGAGTCAAAGAGGCAGATGGAGGCAGAAGGAGGTGTTGCAGGAGGAAGTGTTGCAGGAAGAAGTGTATATGAAGAAGGCACTATGTGTGGGGAAGGTTCAGTGGAGGTGAATGGAAGTACTACTGACATGCAAGGTAGGGAATATGGAAGTGAGGATAGTGCTGAAGTGAGGGAAAAAGAGAAACATGTGAGGATTAAACCTAAATGGTTATTGGATTATGAGTGTGAAATAGTATGTGATTAATGGTATTGTTCTGTTATTGGGTTAGTTTTTTATATATATTATTTTCTGTTAATTATGGCACTGTATTTTAAAAGTTTATATCTTAGGGGCCCATTACGATGGCGGGCGGAAGCACAACCGCCGTGCTGGCGGATGCAGAAACCACCAGTTACCGCCGGCACGCAGCAGTCCACACGCCCGCCCAATTACGATGCGAAAAGCAGGCCAAACACCGCCGGCAAGCCAGCAACACCGTCCGCCATCAAAGTGCGCCCGCACACGTAGCGGCGCAGCACAACTGACACACACCGTCCGACGAAACACGTCCCGCCCGGCGCATAAATTACGATGCCGCAAACAAACGGCTCCCACGGCAAAGAGACACCGCACGTGAAAGAGAGGCGGAAACACGGACGCAGAGCACGGACAACGAAGAAGCGGCACCCCGGGCATGAATCCAGCACTGCAGGCTCTTCCCATGCTTCTGCTGATGCACTACCAAGGACGCAACGTACCGCGGAGACGCAGGTAGGCACACACACAACAAGTGCACGCAAACAGCGCACACAGTGCAAGGGCGGAAAAAGCGGACAACCCCCCACCAGCGCGTGCACACTACACATCCACCATTGCATCCACATATGACACACAGGCCAAATCCTAACATCGCGGAACACATGTGTACACACCACCTGGGACTAGGAACCAACCACCCCGTCACGGCCCCAAAGCGCCGATGACGCCGCCACACATGCGCACAACGCAGAGGCCAACCGCAGCGCCATGCATGCGTCGCACACAGACACAGGGACACAACCAAGCAGCACACACACCAGCCCCACCCCGAACGCACATGACACGTGACAGGCCGGCCACAGACATGTCCCCAACGCCCAATTCACGGACAACACCCAACGCCACACAACCGACGCACACATGTCAGTTAAGTCACGCAACAGCAGGACACACCCCAGTGTAACAAACATGGCGAAGCACACAGCGGCGGCAACACCAACTAGGAGAAGCAGGGCCCCTTCGGGAAGAGGAACGCCAGTACCACACTGAAAAACCCATACCACCCTGCACATATGAACAAGACACATGAAACGGAACACCAAAGAGCCCGGGGACCGACAACAGGTGGCCCAAGAATTACATCCACACACAAGGCCCAACGCAGAGCGGAAAGGCAGCCTGCCGCCCACACAAGGGAGAGCAGACAGCACTGAATGACCTTCCATTCCAACACCGAAACCACAGCCCTACGACAGAAGCCGGTGAATACAGCCATTGTCCAAGAATAGACCAACACAGGCATGCCGAGGAGACCGACCACACGGCAGATAGCGCATATCACAGAAGCACACAACGGACGGGGAAGAAAGAAGAAAACACTCCCCCATGTCGGCCACATGCAAGTTAATTGGAAGGAGTCACACAGCACCGACCTTGAACTGTCTGAGAAGCATGTGGGAAGAGGGCCCGTGTCCTCCAAACAAGCCAACAGAACACAAGTCCTGTCTCCCCACGACTACACAGAGCTCACAGCAACCCCGGAGCGTGCACATTGCAGACTGCACACACAGCCGGAGCACGCCACCTCTACGAACCGCTGCGAAATGGCAACCGCAACACACCTACCCAACTACGCCGAAGAGCTCAAGCTGTACCAAACCAACACGATACATACATTGGGATGCGATCTCCTGTCCCTGCTGAACGTAAGTTACCGACTGACTTACCGCATCACATTGTTCAGCTGCGTCATGCCCGTCTTCTACTGTCGGAGGTGTCCCTACCAGCATCCCGTCGAGATATGCCTCTCCAACCCGGCATGTCTGAAGGCGGACCTGCTACCACTACTCCTCCCTCTGGACGCACACGACAGGGCCTGCTCTGCCTATGGGGGCATGGCGTATGTGGCCAACATCGCACGCGCACTGAAATGGAACCACTGTGCCTCCACACGACGGATCATCGAGAACAGCTACATCGAATGTCACCCAGCATGCCCCATCATGGTCCTCCAAGGGACAACCTACGAACAACACCTTGACAGCCACCATCCGCTTCATTGGCTGGCAAACATGTACACCACCAATGACATGGAAGCCCTGCTGGACGGCATCGCATACCTGACAACCTGTAAATACGTCGGACCACAACGCAGGTTCCCCGAGTGACCTATGAAGTCCAACCCCGCACCCATGCTCAGCTTCCGCACGGACTGGCCAGTCACCACCACAACAGCCATACCAAACGACCGGCAACTGTAACCACACCATCAACGACATCGCCATGACATCGGATATGACCGGGACATGCACACTGTTCCCCATCACATCCAGGAACACCGCATGCATCGTGGGAGGCAGTGGCATGGGCTCTGTGCATCGCACCCACATGGACGGAACTGCACGAACAACCAGGACACGACATGGATCCAGCGCACATGGACACACACACCGCTCAGTGGACATGAATAGGTCGCCTGGAGTCTGTGGGTGCTGCACCCCTCCCACCCCCGCCCCGGGAATCCCATACCAGGACCTTTGCATGGACGACAAGTGCATACAACAACAACACGACCCCAGTGACTGTGACATGTCCAGTAACCACCACAGTGCAACAACAAGTGGCACGCCGCTGCATGCACGCAAGCACATGCCCTGATGTCATCTCACATGCACGCGTGCATGAGGAACAACCGCAGCAAACCTGTCACATGGAACTGAGATGGACTGTGCCCATGATGCCGAGCGGTCTGGTTGGCTACATGTATACCGTCTGTGTCAAAGTCCGCAGCTCCGCAGCTATACGTAAATGTACATTAGCACAGCCTTGGCCAAGCAGATGTAACCCCACACCCTATCCCATTTGTAATCATGCTCAGTATATCCTCAACATGTATTCCGCTGCCAGTAGTGTCCACTATACTGCATCACAGAGGACAGAAGACTCAATATAATGTTTGAAACCAGAACTGTCTCCGCTGACTCATTTCACAAGTACGAATGAGAGAGGATGAGAGTATGTGAAGTACACGGCAGTCGTGACATGACCATGTAGTCCACTGGTATTGGATGTCAACGCAAATGAGTAGCACTACTGTGGAAGACACACATGTGTCGTGTGAAGTCGCATGGACGCAGTGCTCAGGTGGGTGGGTGCGACGGGTAGATGCGCACATGCCAAGTTGGAGCACGCCGTGTTGGGAGGGGTCATGAACAGTACACCACCGCTTCCCTGGGCATTGTGAGAGGACACCTGTCGGGGGGAGTGAACACGTGTGTGCACAGCAGCCGGGCACACGTACAAAGCGGTACCAGGCGCACCTCAGCCCACACTCTGTGGACAAGCTGGATCCTGTTGTGCGCCCGCCATGCCCCTTGACAAGGCACACACAGCCCCAGTCGACCAGGTGTAACCCCAACATAGTCAATCCGCACAGGCGATACAGGGCACGGGATGGCAGTGGAGCATGGTGTGTGAGAGGTCTCCTCGCGCTCCTCCTGGTCATATCACGCAGGCAATAGAACCTCAACGTCCAGCATGGCAAAAAGTCAAATGGAAGTGTAGGGGGGACGCACCACAGCACGAGCAGCACTGACGTCACGGGAGGTGGCTCGCACCATCCCATCCATTGCCCATCATACCAACCACGCCACATGCCATTGCGACTAAGTGCAAGCGCGTGCGCCACCACCCCTGAGCCCTCCCCAGAGAGGCCAAAGAGTGAATGTGTGGGCCATCAGCCACAGACGGACGCAGCATGGCCGCAAGGGCAGCCACAGCCACTGGGTGTCGCAGGTGGCGGATCCGGAAGGCGAAGACTGTGATGCATAGTCCATGCAGGCCGGGTCTCCATTTGGGGCACCACGCAGGTGGACGGCGTCCCGCCACACATCATACCCTGAGACAGCCCACTCGTGCAACTGGACCCACACATACACTCCTTGCCCTCTCTGGTGCGAGCTTGGGGCTGCCTGTGCAAGCGCTAGCCTCGCAGGTGAGCATGCATATTGGGGGGCGAGGGGAGGACATGAGGGCTGGGGCGAAGATGACTGTATCACTGTCAGTTAGTACAAGGGATGACCCAGATGTGGAAAGGAAGAGACGTGTCCCGTGTGTACTGCAACTAGTCGCCAATCCAACTACCCCCCATGTCCGGAATGTAAGCCCGCACCTAGGCCCGCCCATCCGCCACATCGAACATACCACCAGCACGACAACCTTCCCATTCGAAACACTGACTGGGGGTGGCGACCAGTGAACAATCATGTGTAGCCTACCCACGCGTACATGTGGGCCCTCCATGATCCATGTCACCTGCGGCAAAGACATGACATGCGCAATGAGGGAAGTGAGGAGAGCTGTCCGCCCCACGCGCAGAAGGTGCATCAGCTCCACAGACCCAGCAGCGAGTCCAGCAGGGGTCACATGTGCAGGGGCAGCTGTGCCTGGTGTGAAGGCACATGCATATAGACAGCACATCGACCAATGTGTAGTCTGCTCACATCCACAGTCCATCATCATGCGGACATAGGAATTGAACACAGGGCAACACATCTTAGTTGGTGCACCCACCGTGACCAACAATGCGCAATCATCGACGTACCCGCCCTGTGCATGGCCCCCCACCCAACGGAGGCACATCCAGTGCCACCATCCCACACACACAAGCCTTCCACGGAACATGCTGTGTCCAATGGTCAGTACAGAGTCAGCGCCCATCTGGTGGATCCTGAACAGGAGACACATGCACACACATGCCAGCTCCCACTATGTACGTCTGCCACCTGGCACGTGCAATGTAACCTCTCACCTGTGACGTGTGACTGCAAGCACACAGCCGTCTTGGCATGGGGCTGTCAATGTGGACACCAGTCAATGTTTCGGGAGCTGTGATCCGTACAGTGCTGTACATAGGGTGCAGTGCTGACACCTACTACTGTCTCATATCCCCTCGTGCCACAGGTCCCACTTGTATTGGCCGCTCAGCCCGTGCCCACATCGTCGTCGTCGTGTGCCATACTCATCCAGCCTCGGAAGCAGTTCCATGCTCAGCAGACACTCATGTTGCCGTGGCGTTGCCGCTTGACGAATATGCAGTCAGTCCCCATCAGCACGCCCCGCAAGTCATTGGGGCCTAGATCCCCATGTGCATGCACATGGCAGTGGTATGTCTCACTTGCCATTGCCATTGTTGGGAGACCTGTGTAAGTGTATTGTGGCCGTGCCGTCCCAGCTTGACAGCTGGGCTGTGGCTCATGTGCTTGCTCAGTCATGTCAGTGATGTGTATGCGAAATTGCTATGTGCCGTGTTGCTTTGACATGTGTCCTCTGCCATTTAACCCAGGCGGAGACCGAACATTGACCGCCCATACCAATTGCTGGCGGACATGGACGATACAGAGGTAATCAGGAAGTTTCGGCTGGACAGGCCAACTCTGCATCGACTGTGTGCCATGTTAGAGCCCCATCTCCATCCCCGCAGGGTGTATCCGACTGCTGTCACCCCCACGGCTAAGGTGATGGCCGCCATGCATTTCTTCGCCACTGGGTCATTCCAGCACACAGTGGGCAGTGGAGGAGGGATGTCCCAGCCCATGTTCAGCAAGGTGCTGAGGGATGTACTGGCAGCCATGATGCTGTACCGGAACAGGTACATCAGATTCCCCAGGGCTCGTGAATTGGCGGCAGTGAAGGGTGCATTCTATGCCCTTGGCAGAATCCCACACGTCGTGGGAGCCATTGACTGCACTCATGTTGGCCTTGTTCCACCACAGGCCACTGAGCACCTGTACCGCAACAGGAAGCACACGCACTCCCTGAATGTGCAAGTGGTGTGCCTTGCGGACATGGTGATCACCCACGTGTGTGCAAAGTTTCCAGGCTCGGCCCATGACGCACACATAATGCGCAACAGCATCTTGCCACGACTGATGGCTAATCTGCAACAGGATCGTGGCTGTATTGTCGGTGAGTATGTGGAGTGGTGTAGCGTGCTGGTTGTGCGATGCTGTCCCCTGTCCAGTTGGAATAGCAACGGTTCTCTGTGTCCCTCACACCCAGGTGACTCTGCGTATCCGAATGGGGCATGGCTGCTCAGTCCATTGAGGAATCCTCGCACCCCAGCAGACGATCGATACAATGAGGCACATGGGAGGACCAGACGTGTGGTCGAGCGTACCTTTGGCCTCCTCAAGTCCAGGTTCAGGTGCCTGGACCGCACCGGAGGTGCACTGGCGTACTCCCCACAGAAGGTGTGCCAGATAGTGGTGGCGTGCTGCATGCTGCACAATCTGGCCATTCGGAAGCAGATCCCCCTCATTGTGGATGACGGAGATCAACCAGGGCCCCAGCCCGCAGACCAGGACAGCTCGAGTGAGGTGGACAGCGGAGAGGAGGAAGCTGGGAATGTGCGCCAGCAGCTCATCGCCCGCTACTTCACTTGACGGTGAGTGTCCATGTACGACGGATGATGTGTCTGTATCTATGCAGGTGTGTGTGTGCTGTGTCAGGGTGGCCGTATGTTCACTGCGTGCAGTGTGTCAACGCTCCATGGCCAGGGTAGTATGCCACTGTTGGTGACTGTGGCATTGTGCCCTATTGCTCTGTGCGATGTGTGTACATTGCTTGTAGTTGTTGACATGTACTGTGTGATGGGTGTGTGACACACTCATTGAATGTGCTCCTGTTCTGTCTCCCACCCCTAGGTCCCTACAGGCCCTCCGGATTCCATTTCCATGCCACGCATCAGGTGCCCTTCCGCCCAAGGTGGCCGATGTATTCCGTACAAATAAAACACAGGGCACAAACAGCAGTTAGTGAAAAAGGTGCATTTATTACAAACTGTGACATGTGATTGTGTGTAAGGTGATGACAAAAGTGGTGCGTGCAGTGACAATGAGCTGTCGGTCATGGCTGCGTGATGATCAGGGTGTACCCACTGGTTCTATGTCCATAGTCCAACACACACATGCCATCCAGATGGCTGTGTGGAGTGGGATCGTAGAGCAAGTCAATGCAGTGGCTGGTCAAGGAAGGCTGGCGGAAGGCTGGCTGGCTGCCTCACTTGCGACTGGAGCGTGCGAAGTCCTCCCGGGAGATCTGTTTCCTCTTTGGACGGCCCCTTCCACGTTTGGGAGGGGGGTGTGTGGTGGCGACCTGCTGGTGGTGGGTGAGGTGTGCTCACTGGCTGTGGACGCAGGGGAAGTGGACACTGCTGGCCGACCCTGCGCCCTAGCAGGTGGTGGCGGAGGTGGTGTTGCTGGCCTTGCCTGTGACCCCACCGCCACCACCAGCTGGCCCATGAGGTCCACGAGTTGGTCCATACGGGACACGAATTGGCCCATATGGGCGTCCATGGACCTCAGCACCCCCAGCACCTCCCGCGTGTCAGTAGCAGACCTGGCCCATTGTCCTTGGGCCTCTTCATAGGCCCCAAGGACTCTGGCCATTTGAGGCAGGGCATGGCTCCCAGGGGAGGCTGGCGTTTCCCTGACCCTGCTCCTCCTACCAGTCCTGCTGCCACCGGCCTGCCCACTAGCCACATTGCTCACCACGGTCCTCGCTGTGGCTCCCAGGGTGGATCCAGTCGGCCGGGCCACCACCTGCGCTGGGGCTGGTGCCAGCGAAGACGTGGTGGTGGTGGAGGCGGTGGTGGTCGGTGCGGCGATGGTGGCGGTTGCGGCAGTGGTAGTGGCCGCAATGACCGTGGGTGTGGCCGCAACGACAGTGGCAGCAGGGGACTGGGACTGTTCAGCATCCCTGGATGATGGGTTGGTGGGTAGGAGGGGTCCTGGGGAGCGGCTGGGCCCTGCCACGCCAGATGGGCCAGCTTGGTGGTCCGTGTCCGAAGAGGTGGACAGATCCTCCAGATCCGTGTGTCCTCGTTGGGGGCTTGTAGGCTGGCTGTGCTGGCTGCTGTCTCCATCCCCAGCGTCCAGCAGTTCGTCACCTGTGGAGAGAATGAGATTTGTTATTGTGTTGCACCTGGCGAAGTATGTATTAGTCGTCTGACATTGGCAGTTCGTGCAATCTCGTACATGGGTTTCCCGGAGGCGAGTGTGTGGCTGTGGCATCTGTAGTTGTGTGTGCTAGGCAATGGGACTGTGTGCTGTGCACATGTGGCATGGGACGGATTGGCCATGCCGATGGGTGTGTTGCTTTGCCCCTACTCATTGTGACTCTGGTGTATGCGGGCTCCTGGCCCATCCTGGGTCTGGTTTGTACTTTGCTTTTGGAGTTCAAATGGAACGCTTAGGAACGCATATGGCAACATGGGGGCCATGCCCCAGATTCGCATTTGGGATGGAATATGCTTTTGGGGTTCAAATGGAACGCTTAGGAACGCATATGGCAACATGGGGGCCATGCCCCAGATTCGCATTTGGGATGGAATATGCTTTTGGGGTTCAAATGGAACGCTTAGGAACGCATATGGCAACATGGGGGCCATGCCCCAGATTCGCATTTGGGATGGAATATGCTTTTGGGGTTCAAATGGAACGCTTAGGAACGCATATGGCAACATGGGGGCCATGCCCCAGATTCGCATTTGGGATGGAATATGCTTTTGGGGTTCAAATGGAACGCTTAGGAACGCACATGGCAACATGGGGGCCATGCCCCAGATTCGCATTTGGGAGGGGATATGCTTTTGGGGTACATGCTGTGAGCCATGGGTGCCGAACGTGACATGTGTTGTGGCAGCATGACAGTGCATGGTCTGAGGTGTGTGCATGCCTGACATGCCCTGCATATTTGCTGTCTGTTGTGGTTACTGGACATGGCATTGGACGCATCGTTATGAGTGAGTGATAGTTGTGTGCCAGCCAACGTATTGCAGTTGTCCCATCTCCTTGGTGTGCGTGCTGCCCTGTGCCATGTGCATCACTGCAGTGCTCGGGGGGTGTGGCCCATGTTGTGTGTTGTTGCTCACAGTGTGTCGTGCGCTTAATTGACTTCTGGCACATGGTTGGTCATGGGCATGTGTCTTAGCGTGACTGCTGTATGTGTGGCAGCTGTGCGGATGACATGCCTTTCATGAGACTGGGGCTGACGGATGGGATGGATGGTATGTTGTATGTGCATGGTGTGTCTGTGAGTTTGATGGGTTCAGTGGTGTTCGTGTGCATTTCTGTTGTTCCGCTCTGTTGCGTCTAGTGTTGTTTGTCTTACATAGGCGTAGTTGTGTGGTGTGTGGTTGACAGGCAGTAGGGGCTACATGGACAGGACTTCAATGGTGTTTCGGTTGTGTGTGATGAGTTGCACAGTGGCTGCCGTGTGGGACTATATTCAGTGTGGCTTGTGCATGTAGACGTGGCTCCTTGGGTGTTGCTATGTCTGTGATGGGTCATGTGGGGTGTGAGTCTGCTGTTCATGTCCGTGTGCACATTGTTCACTTGTTCGTGACGGTGGGCGGTGCTGCGTGTCCGTGTGCTACGTGACATGTCCCATGTGTTGGTGGTGTTATGGTCCTCATGCCTCCAGTAATCCAGCCCTGTCCAGTTTCCCACCTGCAAGTTGTTCGTGCGTGCACTGTACTGGATGCCACATGGCTCTAAGCGGGGGTGCTCCATGTTGCAGGTCTGTGGGGGTGGGGGGTGTAGTGGGTCGTGGGGGTGGCTGTACACCCACTGACACCGATTGCTGTGGACCGTGATGTCTGCCTTTCGGCTGTCGTTGTGCACTGCGGTGGCTGACACGTGGCTGTGGGGTGTGGGGGATGCTCCTCCTTGCTGTGCTGTGGGACTGGGGCCTGGTGTGTGTTGTACTTGGGCTGTCCACCGTCCCACCCACTGCACTTTGTGTTCCTGCCACTTACCTGTTACTTGTCGGTTAGTGCAGCTGTGGCGGACACATGGGTGTGGTGGGTGCTCGTTGTGGCGCTTCTGGCATATTTGGGGACCTGTTGGTGGTTACGTGGCTGGCTTAGTGTACACATGTCCCCACGCATCTTACAGTTGTTCGGTTTGGGCTGTGTGTGGTAGTGTCTGTTGCATGTGTGTGTGATGTGTTGTGTATTGTGTGCTGGACATGGGGGTGTTTGTCCCTGGGAGCTGTGGCATGGTGGTAGTGCATGTGAGTACATAGCGGTGTGCTAGTATACATTAGTTTGTACTTACCAGCCTCCACTCCCCCTGCTAATCCGGCGAGGATCTCCGGATGGATTACGACTCGCACCTTCTCCTCCCACGCTTTGAAGGTCTTAAAGAGCGCGGGATTCCCTCCGCCAGTGACGGCAGCCAGCTCTCTGTTTTTGCCCTCCTTCTTCTTGACCAGGCTCTTTACGTCATTCCAACGTTTGTTTATCTCGGTTCTGTTCCTGGGCAGGGTCCCGACTGCATTGACCTGGTCTACGATCCGGGTCCACATTCTGTTTCTGGTGGCTAGTGGTGTGTGCTGGACCATGTTCCCATAGATTTGTGGGTACACCTTGATGATCTCGTCGACCATGACCGTCAGCTCCATGGGCGTGAACTTGGGCATCCTTTGTGGTGCCATGGTGTTTGTGGTGCTGGTGCGGTGTGTGTTGTGTAATGTGCAGGGGGTTTGTGGTGCCGGTGTTTGGTGGTGGTGGTGGTAGTTGTGATGTGTGCGTTTCTGTGGTGTGCTGCTGTCCTTGCTGTGTCACTGTGTCCTCTCCTCTCCTCTCTGGTTTGCAATGTAGCAAGGGGTTGTGGTCTGTGGGAGTGCTGCTTTTGTACTCACCTATGTGGGTGTGTCCTCATGGTCTGTTGTTTTCAGGTGTGTTGTGTCTGGGGTTCTGGCCTTTGTATTTTTTGTTTGTCCGGGGGGTGTTTTCGGGATGTGTACTGTGCTTGTGTATTTGTGTGTGCCTTGCTGTGTGGACTTGTTGGCCATGTTGTGTGCTATTGGTTTTGTGTGCGGATGGTTTCTGTGCAGGTACGTGGGCGCCATGGCTTCTGCCGTGTCGATTCTCATCGGCGTTGTTTGCGCTGGCGGGCGGTATATTTGTTGTTTTTCCGCGCTCATGGCGGTGCGATCGTAATTTCACGTGCGGTGTGTCGGCCGTGTGGGCGGGCGGTTTTGTGTTGTCGTGCGTGTTTCCGTCCGTGGCGGGCGGTTTGACTCCGACTCGGACGATGGCGGGCGGTATTTTGTGTGATTTTTCCGCCGATGGCGGTTTTCGGTTTGTGTACTCATAATGGCGTGGTCGGTGTTCAGGCGGTGTGTGCGGGCGGATTTTTGCCGCTTCCATGCCTGGCGGATTTTTTTACGCCGGGTATCGTAATGGGCCCCTTAGTTTTGTTTTATGATTTATGAAGGGGGAAGGTGTGTTATGTCAAGCATTCCTTCATTGTTTTTCTTTAACCTTGTGAAGCTCGAGCCTAGCTCCCTGGTAACATGGGGATTCTAGATTGTTTTATAGGACAGTTACAGAGGAGCTGGCAGAGCTAGGAGGAGGGTGGAGGTTGTGTGCTTGTACTTTCCCTGGTGTTCCAGTTACTATTAAATCCTACTTAAACTACGTATGTGGTGGATTCATACTTTACAACATATACGCCCTCTGACTCACTTGAAAAAATCCTTACCATGGCCCTCTGTCTTAAGGAGTGAATAGTTTAAGTGTTCTATTGTTTTACACCTGGGTGAATACTTTTATAATTTACTGTTTCACCCCTAGAGTTAGAACAATGCAGTAGTTGCACACCCGAATGAGCATGAAGATGCATAAATAGATGCGGGAACAGAAAATGAATGAAATCTTCATATACACATAGTGCAAAAACAGACAAGTGTACACATTGAAGAAAATTCACTGAAATCAACATATTTATAAGTGTGTGAGGAATGTAAGAGACCAGAGTCAGCTTTTGCAGTACTGTAAAAGGAGATACTCGTTTTGGGCAGGCATGAATTCATAAATGTGGAGAATATTCCTGTTTGTGGTCCATGTAGATGGAAGACTGGATTCTTTCCGGCATTTGGCCATTTGGGTGAAATCAGAAGATTCTGATTGTCAGATAGTACATTATGGGTATAAATGTATAGTGTAAAGGTGGGAGAAAGGCAGTCAGGTGCTAAGCCATGAGTAGCTTTAAGGAAGAGTGTTAAATGCTTCTAACAGCCAACTTGGGTTCTTGTGCAAACTTGATGACCTTGTTCACTGGGGTGAACGGATAACTAGAAAGGTCCACATGTAGAATAATACACCCTGCTGAGAACAACAAATTTGAGCAATATTTGTACTGCGTAGAGTGGGAGGAGGGGTTGGATTTTAAGTGTGCTTGGTACTGCCCCCCAGTAGCAGTGGCAGTGATGAAGGAATCCACTCACATAATATAATTCAAAAGAATACTATTATTCTTGGCAGAAGGGGTGAAGGACAGAACGTCAGTAGGGAAGTCGATGGTAAGTAGTTAAGGGGCTAATGTAGTAGAGAAGGGAAGGATACGATCTCTGTCTCTTCCACATGAGTGATCATAGCTTTATTCAGTGCAGAATAGCTGTGAGAAATTCCAACATGCATGACAGGAGGGAGGTAACCACGCATGGAAAGGGGAGAAATAGTTAAGTCTCATTACCATGTAGCTGGTATGAAAAACTAAAGGATAAATGATGTTACCAAAAGGAAATTATGTAAAGAGAAAGCAGGTACGGACCCAAAACTGAACCTAGAGGGACACCAACTGATACAGCAGGAGGCAAAGATGACTTTGAGTCCAAGGTGTCTGAGAATATTCAATCAGAGAGTTAAGAGAACCAATTGATGGCTTAGCCTGTGATGCCTTTAATAGGAGTTGAGAGAGAAAAGTATTGTGAGATGATCAACTGTGTTAAGATCAAGGAGTATCAGAGAGAGAGTTATAGATGGGATAGATGGTTCTGATGGGCTGCTGTGATGAAGCAGAAAGAAAGTGCAGTGCAGTTTCAGTACAGTGTACGGAAGACAGACTAAAGAGGGTTGAGGAGGTCATTAGAGGAGCGATACAGAGTAAGGCAGTAAAACAAAATGTGTTCCACTATTTCAGAGAAAAAGGGAGATGAAAGATTGCCTGAGTGATATTACCACTTCAGATTGAAAGCATTGTGGCTAGATGCCAACTTTGAGAGAGAGAATAGTTGAAGGGAGAGGTAAAGTATAGAAAAGCCTACCAATGCATTGCACTGGAGAGCAAGCAATGTTACACTACTGACCAAGGAATAATGCACAGAAAATTGGAGTTACTTTACAAAAATACCTTACTTTTATGCTTGGCTAAATTGCACTTCTGTCATTTCTAAGCCACATAAATAATAGGTGGTATTACCCAAAGTAATGGTACTTGTTAGAACTGTCAGCTTTAGGGTGGTCTTCCCTAAAACTTGTTGCCTTCACCATCCTATTTTGCTGAGTTAGTTTTGGTCGGCTTTAGGACTCTGTGCACTTTACCACTGCTAACAAGTGCTGAAATGCTTGTGCTCACTCACTAAAACATGGTAAAATCGGCTTACACCTAATTGACATATTTAATTTACTTGTGAGTCTCTAGTAAAGTAGTATACCTTATACCCAGGGTCTGTAAATTAATTACTACTAGTGGGCCTGCAGCACCTATTGTGCCACCCACTAAAGTAGCCCCTTAAAACACGCCCCAGGCCTGCCATTGCAGCCTGCATGAAGTTTTAAACGGCCAGTTTGAATTGACAATTTAACCCCAATTGCCAAACCTTAAAGTCCCGATTTATTGATATAAGTCAGCCAGAAGGCAGGCCCTAGGTATTCCATAGGGCAGGGTGCATGTAAATAAAATGTTGGAATACACTTTCAATTTTTACATGTCCTGGTACTGAAAAACTCCTAAATTAGTTTTTCACTACTCTGAGGCCTACTTCTCCCATAGGATAACATTGCATTGCCTTATTACATTAAATACATTGCTAAGTTTCCATTGGGAACAGGCAAATATTTCCTGTTTGGTGTCTGAAAAATTGCCATTTAAAATCCACTTTAATGGTAAAGTTGGATTTTAAGTTACAATTTTGAAAATGCCACTTTTAGAAAGTTTACAATGCTAGGCCAAAGGTCATAGCCTTCGAGTGCACTACCTTAGAACACTCCTCTGGAGTGTATCACATATTGTTAAGTAATCTATTATCACAGGTGAGTGCATGTACAGTAATACTGAAGAAACCAAAGAATTCAAAGTAAATATCAAGAAAATGTATACAAAAAATATTGATAGTAGCTCAAAAAATTCTTCTTTTATTGAGCAAATCTTATAAATCTCCGATAGAAAACTTCAATCAATGTTGAAAATGACAGTTGCGAGCTTCATGAAGATTATGAAAGAGTCCCAATGCATTTCGGGCATAAAGAACTGCCCTTCTTCAGGGGATTCTATAAATGAATAAACATAATGTTTTGATTTTTACATTGGTACATAACTGGAATAACAAAAGTTGTGCGGACATAGATAAAGCATAGGCTCAAAAAAGGGTTGATAACTGTAACCTGATGTAAATAATAAACTCCAAGACCTTCTGATAACATTGATTATAAAGACTGTAGCTCATAATAAGCGAAAAGATGAAGAAAATAGAAAAGTCCAACATCTAATCCACTAGAATGTGCAAGATTGTGCCGTAGCGATGTGAGCTAAGCAAGCTTTACAGTGTGCACTGGTGATTCAGGTCTGGAGAATAGAGGCAAATGTGTAACATTAGATGAAAAAGGGTGCCCAAAAATACCAAATCTTGCTATACGTGATTGAGGGTGAAAGTAACATGCACTACGAAGTGGATGCATTCCTTCAGTAACAAGCTGTTACCTGGAAGCTCGGTCGCGAATGCGACTAAAACGGGTACACCGAGTGTATCTGAAATACACGATCGCCACTCTAAAGAAAGGAGACGACCAGCGTTATAGTCCATATGGTAATTAACATGTGGGAAACATAAATATTGCTCAAAAAGACAGAGCTCCAAACTCACCACAAAACCTCTCACAGTAAATACTGAATCGGGCAAGATGAAACTGTTTAAGTCCGGCCACCTATATGAGAAAGTATGACCGCGTTAGACTCTGCTATGCTCGATCCGGCTATGAGTACATGCTGTCGAGCTTCAAGAAGGTCAATAAATAAATGGTATTCAGGCTGCTTACCGCCTAGTGGTCGGGAACCGCGCCGTGATTCAACCTCAACTTCGTGAAAATGGAATTGCGTCTGACTTCCTGTCGTGCACGTCGTGGTTACAACGTTACCACGCTACACGGAAACTAAGTAGCCGGCCTGCCTTAAAGGCGCAGAGTCTATATACTACAATCCTGGGAACGGAGTGTCTTAATAAAGTTACATGCAGGAAACTGCTAAATAAATAATCCAATGTGCAAAAAGTGAATGAACATACGAAAAAAATAAAAAGTGAAAAATGATAATGTGTCAAAGGTGGTGAAACCCATTAGATTATGCCAAAGGATAAAGGACAAGAAGGCAAAGATAAACCATAGAAATTGTTCAACAATTACATAAAACGAATGAACAAACATTGCTCAATAATCGCATACTGCGTATACAATCAAAATATGTCTAATATTTAGAGACATAGAAGTTCAATAACTGCATCATGAGTCTGCATCACTGATAAATCATTGACTAACACTGGTACATTGCCAGGGTTTACATATGTAACTCAAATGTCCTCACAAAATGGGGTGCATGCTCCCACTGAACAATGTTACATAGCTTCAGATAAATTGTGCGTCTATGATCATGAAAGATGACATACGACACAATGATTATATGAATACGAGAATTAAATCAACACTCTAACCGCGTATATCTACAAGCATATATACAAAACAAAATGAAACACCATAATGCATAACATGAATGAATATCCTGAAGAGATATCTCGATAATGTGTGGCAACCAGGGTGAGAATAAAAAGTGATGGATGCAAGGCCTGAGAGGGTGGGGTTACTATATGCAGAATAAAAAAAATAGAGTAGTCAAATGAAACAGTGGGTCAGAGAAAACATGAGAATTCAAGTTTATCGTTGAGCCCTTTAGGTATTAAGGTGTCCAAACAACGTATCCAGTAGGACTCCCGCTGCGACAAGTATTTAGACATATCCCTGTCGAATGGTGAATCGGAGCTGAGCTATCATATGGTGGTGTTCATGCCAGTGGACAGCTAGAGGTGAGGTAGTGTTTTTTGTCCTTATACGGCTTTTATGTTCTGTGATACATGTGCGCAGGGATCTCTCTGCTTTTCCTACATAATATAACCCACATAGGCATCATATCATGTAGATGACAATACGACTGTTGCAATCAGCAGTGAAGTTCAGTTTAATCTTTTTCCCAGACCATGGGTGGGATATGCAATCCCCAATGAGCACGTTATTGCAATGTGAACAGTTGAAACATTTGCGCATCCCCTTGTGCGTTGTTGTGGTTACGGATGCAGGTTGGTTAAGGTGTTCCCTTAAATTCTGAGACCGCTTGTACGCAAAAATAGGGGTGTTGGGAAATATGTCCTGAAAATCTGGGTCAGTCTGTAAAAGTTCCCAACATTTGAGAATCACTCGTTTAATTGCAGTGGATGAAGTGGAAAAAGTGGATACAAAGACTTCTCTCTTCACTGGTTGCTTGGTTTGCTTTTGAAGCAGTGATTCTCTTCGTAAATTCTGCGCTCGTCTTTCCGCCTCATCAACAATCTCTGGTGGATATCCTCTGGTTAAGAACCTGTTTCTAGTTTCGTGCATGGAAGTCGCCAGTTTGGTAGAGTCGGAAGTGATACGTTTGGCACGAAGAAATTGTGAGTAGGGAAGATGACGTTTCAATGATGGTGGATGAAAACTTGAAAATAGTAGTGAGTTGTTGCGGTCAGTGGGTTTTTTACACATGGAGGTCGTGATGTTTGTGCCTTTCACGTCAATGTTTACATCCAAATAGGAAATGCTTTGTTGATCCATAGTGAAGGTGAACTTAATCCTGGGATGTCTGGTGTTTAATGATTTCAAATTCTCCAATAACTCCTTCTGGGCACCCTGCATACAATTAGAATATCGTCTATGTTCCTCTGTACAAGATCAGATGGTCAGTCCACCCTGGGTCGGATAAAATATGGGTTAGTTCAAATTGCATCATAAAGATGTTCGCGTAGCTGGGAGCTCCAGAAAAACCCATGGAGGTTCCATTTGTTTGTAGGAAATATTTGTCCTTCCATCTAAAGTAACTGTGAAAAAGTGCAAATTGAAGAAGCTCCAGTAAAAACACTTTGCTGGCTTGTATGTCATCTTGGCGTAAAAGGGCCCATTCTACCACTTCAATTCCCTCGGAGTGGGGAATAGACGTATACAAGGCAGACACATCGATAGTGCATAACCAGATCTCAGTTGAAGGAGGTATTACAATTTCTTGAAGAAGCTGTAGCAAATGGGTCGTGTCCCGAAGATAAGTATTTCTAGCTTGTACAATGGATTGTAGAAATGTGTCCAAGTAGTGCCCCAAGGGTTCGTGTATAGAACCGCAACCTGACACGATCGGTCTCAGTGGCGGATCGCACAAAGATTTATGAACTTTGGGGAGCATGTATATTACTGGACGCCTTGGATACCATGTAAACAAATACTCCCTCGTCTTATCAGTAATCCAAGCCATCTCTTTGGCATGACTCAAAATTTCAGAAAGGATATTTTGAAACTCCTCTGTGGGATCTTGAACTAGAAGTAGATAAGTGGTTTCATCTTGTAACATAGTATCAACCTTGGAATCATAGAAACAACGATCCATAACAACCCATGCTCCACCTTTATCTGCCGGAGTAAGATGCAAGGAAGCATTACCTCTTAACGATTTCAGAGCCGCTTTGTCAGATTTAGACATATTCAAATGTTTAGATGGGCCTGAGGGCAATTTCAAAATGTCCCTTTTAACAAGCGTCTCAAATGAATCAATCACCTTGTGAGACACCGGTGAGATGAAGGTGCTTTTAGTTTTAAATTCACAATAATCAGATTGATCCTGAGCATTTGGATTATCTTCAAGATTGGAAAGAAATATCGTAAACGTAATTTTCTCATTAATTTGTATAAGGCCACTTCTGATTCAAATGGTTCTGTGTTAAAGGTAGGAACAAACGAGGTGCCTTTGTTCAGCAAAGCTATCAGAGCTTGGGATAATGAACTGGATGAGATATTTATTACAGTTGTTTCTTCTGTCTCCTGCCTGTGCCTGCCGGCTTTATTGTATCTGTGGCCTCTGCGGGTTTTGCTGCATCTGGCTGGACCATCACGGAACTTGTTGGTGGGTTGTTGGCTGCTGCGCTGATGTCTAAAAAAGAAACCTTCGGAGTAGTGGAAGTACCTGGGATAGCTTCATTCATGGTAGACATCGTGGTGGATGGAACAGGTGCCCGAGTCAGTTGGGTGTCACCAATAGACGCTAAACTCTGCTCTGAGGATGTAGTACCAGGATGTTTAAAATTCCTTTTCTGCGCATAAACTTCTGCCCAAGAATAAACCTCATCCATCTTATAGTCAATTGTGTCCCTTCAAAATTTACAAACCTTCCTTTCGTGAATTTCTTTTGCATAAACATCCAGTTTAGTATTGATATCCTTCAATGTGGATTCCCAGTCTTCTGTCTCCATGCGTTAAATAAGAGTAGCCTGTAGTTCTTGGATCTCCTGTTCTAGACCCATAAGTACTGAAGATAATTATTCAAAAATTAACAAAATTAAATCGAGAGAGCACTTATTCAATATTCAATACCATTTCTCCATGAATTTTCTGTTCATTTTAAACATCATTGGTTTGATCGCAAGTCCTCTAGGTATCCTACTTGCTTTATGGTATTGAATAAGTGTGGTGGCGTGAAGCCGATGATTAATTTCTCTTCTCATTAAATATTCGAGTTGCTTAAGTTGTTGAGTGACAGGACCATGTGCTGTCTCAAATGTCCGTACCTCACGTATGAGTCCACAAATGTCTTGTGCTTCTACTGAACTATATACTTTGGTGGAGGCCTTATTGTCTGTCAAATGTACAATTTCTTCAAATTACATATTGTGGTGCAACAAAGTAGCTGTGTTGGGCTGAAAGTGACTAAAAAAGTGAAAGAAGAACAGCTAGTATACACTCTCTTAAACAAAGGATACAGCAAATTACTGACAATCAAGAAAACACTGTGTGGTTTGGTGTGCACCCGAAGAGGAGGTACAGCCCACCCCCTGCTTAAAAAGTGTACAATGCTAGGCCAAAGGTCATAGCCTTCGAGTGCACTACCTTAGAACACTCCTCTGGAGTGTATCACATATTGTTAAGTAATCTATTATCACAGGTGAGTGCATATACAGTAATACTGAAGAAACCAAAGAATCCAAAGTAAATATCAAGAAAATGTATACAAAAAATATTGATAGTAGCTCAAAAAATTCTTCTTTTATTGAGCAAATCTTATAAATCTCCCATAGAAAACTTCAATCAATGTTGAAAATGACAGTTGTGAGCTTCATGAAGATTATGAAAGAGTCCCAATGCATTTCGGGCATAAACAACTGCCCTTCTTCAGGTGATTCTATAAATGAATAAACATAATGTTTTGATTTTTGCAATGGTACATACCTGGAATAACAAAAGTCATGCGGACATAGAGAAAGCATAGGCTCAAAAAAGGGTTGATAACTGTAACCCGATGTAAATAATAAACTCCAAGGCCTTCTGATAACATTCATTATAAAGACTGTAGCTCATAATAAGCGAAAGGATGAAGAGAATAGAAAAGTCCAACATCTAATCCACTAGAATGTGCAAGATTGTGCCATAGCGATGTGAGCTAAGCAAGCTTTACAGTGTGCACTGGTGATTCAGGTCTGCAGAATAGAGGCAAATGTGTAACATTAGATGAAAAAGGGTGCCCAAAAATACCAAATCTCGCTATACGTGAATGTGCCTGAAAGTAACATGCACTACGAAGTGGATGCATTCCTTCAGTAGCAAGCCATTACCTGGAAGCTCAGTCGCGAATGCGACTAAAACGGTTACACCGAGTGTATCTGAAATACACGCTCGCCACTCTAAAGAAAGGAGATGACCAGCGTTATAGTCCATATGGTAATTAACATGTGGGAAATATAAATATTGCTCAAAAAGACAGAGCTCAAAACTCACCACAAAACCTCTCACGGTAAATACTGAATCGGGCAAGATGAAACTGTTCAAGTCCGGCCACCTATATGAGAAAGTATGACCGCGTTAGACTCTGCTATGCTCGACCCGGCTCTGAGTACATGCCGTCGAGCTTCAAGAAGGTCAATAAATAAATGGTATTCAGGCTGCTTACCAGCTAGTGGTCGAGAACCGCGCCGTGATTCAACCTCAACTTTGTGAAAACGGAATCGCGTCTGACTTCCTGTCGTGCACGTCGTGGTTTACAACGTTAGCACGGATCACTGACAGAATATCGAGGAGCAGAATATCGAGATGCCAGAATATCGATGAAAAAATATAGATTGACAGAATATCGACTTCCTATCTACAAACAGGTAAGTACAAAAATATTGAATCCTAAATATCGTTGTCAATAATATAGTTTGCTAAAATATCGACTTTTTTAAATGTCTTAAAAGTAATATAAAATTAATTAAATAATCAATATAATTAAGTAAAGCATACTTACAAATAATTAAAAATTGTTAAAATTAATACATAATAAATATAATGTAAAATAAATAAACATGCATTTTTATTTTTTATTATATATAATAACTTAATAATATTAAAAATAATTAATATTTTTAATTATAAAATGTTAAAAACATAATTTAAAATATAATTACATATATATAAATAAACCTATATTATAAATATAAAAATAAATTATATATAATAAGTTAAAACATTAAAATGAATATTTTTAAAAAAAATAATATTTTACACTGCATTAAATATAACATTACTGGAAACGTTGCATAGCATAGGGGATAAAATAACTATTTCCACTCCAACAAGTGGTACAGTAGGGAATGTGTTGGATAGTGGGAGGGTAAAAATTACTATTCCCACTCCACTGAGTGCAACAGTAGGGAAAGTGTTGGATAGCGGGTGGGTAAAAATTACTATTCCCACTCCAGTGAGTGCAACAGTAGGGAAAGTGTTGGATAGCGGGTGGGAATAATGTACTATTCCCTCTCCACCAAGTGTAACAGTAGGGAAAGTGTTGGATAGCGGGTGGATAAAAATTACTATTCCCACTCCAGTGAGTGCAAAAGTAGGGCAAGTGTTGGATAGCGGGTGGGTAAAAATTACTATTCACACTCCACCGAGTGCAACAGTAGGGAAAGTGTTGGATAGCGGGAGGGTAAAAATTACTATTGCCACTCCAGTGAGTGCAACAGTAGGGAAAGTGTTGGATAGCAGGTGGGTAAAAATTACTATTCCCACTCCAGTGAGTGCAACAGTAGGGAAAGTGTTGAATAGCGGGAGGGTAAAAATTACTATTCCCACTCCAGTGAGTGCAACAGTAGGGAAAGTGTTGGATAGCGGGTGGGTAAAAATTACTATTCCCACTCCAGTGAGTGCAACAGTAGGGAAAGTGTTGGATAGCGGGTGGGAATAATTTAATATTCCCACTCAACCAAGTGTAACAGTAGGGAAAGTGTTGGATAGCGTAGGGGAATAATTTAGTATACCCACTCCTGCAATATAATTATTAATTAACAAGTAATTATTTTTTCAAAATTAATTTACCTCCCACCATTTTCCCCTATAAACGTCACCTACAAGATTGTAAAATATTAATAAATTAACATAATTAATTGAAAATTAATTAATTAACTAATTACAATTAACAATAACATTAATAACAATAAAATCTAAATTAATTCACAAAATTAACACTATAAAATAACTTTTAATAAATATAATATAAAAAATAATAAAAATTACATTAAAACTAAAGTACTTCCTACCCTACTCCCTATCAACCCTCACCCCACTCCTAAAAAAAGTACACAAATAACATATTTACAAATTAATTACTAATAATTAATATTTAATTAATTACTAATTAATAAAACAAATTACACAATTAGCATAATTACCAATTAATTATTAATTGTGATTAATCAATTTATAATTAATTAATAATAAATTAATTAACTTAATTAACAATATAAATTATTAAATACTAAATTATTAATTAATAAAATAATTAATTAATTTCAATTAAATTACTTCCCACCCTATTCCCCTATAAACCCACAATCCGCTACAGAATTAAATTGCGCAAAAAATAATTAACATATAATTAATTATTTCTAAATAATTCTAAAAAAATATATTATAATTAAATTACTTCCCACCCTATTCCCCTATAAACCCACAACCTGCTACGGATTTATATTACGCAAAAATGAATTTAATTAAAATTCATTACTTTTAAAAAATTCAAACATACATTACAAAAATAATACATACTTCTAACACATATACTAACACTTAATACACTATAAAAAAAATCGATATTTCTAACAACTATATTATGACTGTCGATATCACTAACTTCGATATTATGAAAAACGATATTTCTTACCTGCATTTCGATATTCTGCACCACTATATTTTTGTAAGTCGATATTATGTCCATTCTATATTTTAAACTCGATATTTTGCCATTTCGATATTTAAAATTCGATATTGTGACTGTTTACCGTTAGCACGCTACCCGGAAACTAAGTAGCCGGCCTGCCTGAAAGGCGCAGAGTCTATATACTACAATCCTGGGAACGGAGTGTCTTAATAAAGTTATATGCAGGAAACTGCTAAGTAAATAATCCAATGTGCAAAAAGTGAATGAACATACGAAAAAAATAAAAAGTGAAAAATAATAATGTGTCAAAGGTGGTGAAACCCATTAGATTATGCCAAAGGATAAAGGACAAGAAGACAAAGATAAACCATAGAAATTGTTCAACAATTACATAAAACGAATGAACAAACATTGCTCAATAATCGCATACTGCGTATACAATCAAAATATGTCTAATATTTAGAGACATAGAAGTTCAATAACTGCATCATGAGTCTGCATCACTGATAAATCATTGACTAACACTGGTACATTGCCATGGTTTACATATGTAACTCAAATGTCCTCACATAATGGGGTGCATGCTCCTACTGAACAATGTTACATAGCTTCAGATAAATTGTGCGTCTATGATCATGAAAGATGACATACGACACGATGATTATATGAACACGAGAGTTAAATCAACACTCTAAACGCGTATATCTGCAAGCATATATACAAAACAAAATGAAACACCATAATGCATAACATGAATGAATATCCTGAAGAGATATCTCGATAATGTGTGGCAACCAGGGTGAGCATAAAAAGTGCTGGATGCATGGCCTGAGAGAGTGGGGTCACTATATGCAGAATCAAAAAAATTGAGTAGTCAAATGAAACAGTGGGTCAGAGAAAACAGGAGAATTCAAGTTTATCGTTGAGCCCTTTAGGTATTAAGGTGTCCAAACAACATATCCAGTAGGACTCCCGTTGCGACAAGTATTTAGACATATCCCTGTTGGCATGTGTTGTCACTGTTTCAAGAATGGTGAATCGGAGCTGAGCTATCGTATTTGTATACTTTGTATAGCTTTGTATATTCTTCCCAGACAGCCACACAATAGAGGGATTAGGTGTGCCTGCATGGGCCATCACTGGGAGGATGGGGGCTGAGTTGGGCACTGCCCCACTTGCAAATCAATGCACTGTGCCCTGCCTTCACACAAAGGACTTGTCACCAGTGCATTGTGCCTGTAGCCAGTCTGGAGCCAGGGCAGGGGAGCCAGGTAACTCCTAGAGCTTCAAAAGGTATTCTCTAGAAACTTCGACTTCAAAGAAGGCACCAAGTATGAAAAATATAACCCATTCTTTGATTCACTTTCCAGATTTGTGGAAGGACTCTCAGAGGTCTGCATGCTGCTGCGCACTTCAGAAGACTAATTTGCTGCATCCGGAAGGACTGCTTTGCTGCTTGAAATCACTTGCCTTGAACCCTCAGAGGCCTACTATGCTGCTTGAGCCCTGTTCCAATTCTTGAAACCACGACTACCAGTGTGACTCCAAAGGCTAGTTGGCTGGCCTCCTGATCAGAGCATCAGGGACAGAAAATGCTCCATACATCATACACCCACACCTGAACCCAGCCTGAGTGAGTTCTAGCCCCCCAAGGGGTGCCTCTCCACTCCTGGACACTTGGTGGTGGCGTTGAAGGTGCCCAGATGGCTAAAATCCAAAGTTTTGGCCAAAAACTGCTGTGAGAAGCGAGAAGAGACTGAGACCAACCTGCTTGTCTATTCTCCCAAGGTGCATCGCCGGTCGGCGTGACTTCATGGCAGCTCATGCTACATTATTCTCAAATCATGTCTGGCTGTTAAATACTGACGGCGTTCATCAAAACATCAAGACCATATGCTGACTCTTGACTACGCGACTAATGTTGAAACCTTATTGTTCAACAAGTTCTTTTCAAAGAAACGGTTGATAGCAGGAATGTGGCAAAAATTTGAATATCTTCATACGACCAATAAACTTATGGTTCTACATTGATTTTTTTTTCAAAGGGTGCTTTATTCTACATAAGAACTTTCTGTCCTGAAGATGGTCTTATAGATGGATTCATAACAAGACTGAAACATCGACCAACATACCCATTTTCATTGTTTGAATAACTTTTTTGTATAAGAATTTTGTGTTCAATGTTTAACATTTCTTTGGAATTAGTGATTAGAAATGGGCATTCTACATGAGTGACAAGTAGATAGTGGATTGAAGTATTGTTAATCTCTGCCATTCTTGTATGTGAGAATATGTTTGTACCCTTGAATTATATTTATTTGAATATAAATGTTATCAATAAAGAATACACCTGTTTCAGAATTTATATGTTTGAGGCCACTTTTTGGGTACTCCTAAAAGCCAATGTGAAGTAATGTTTTTGTATATTTAAATTAATGCGCTTGTAGGCACCTTTACCTGCCAAAACATTATTTTCCACAGCAGCAAATCCTGTTCAGTGGTCCTTCGCAGAAGGGGTATCATATCTGGCCTTGTGGAATTCTCATTGGCTGCATCCTTGAGCTTCACACAGCTGGAGATTTTTGACTTCCAAAAAAGAGTCTAAGTCAGAACTTGAAAATCTTCACCGCAACTTTGTCCAGCGGCTCCCTGACGCGTATACCTCCTCCTTGGACATCATCTGCATCCTTGCCCTGCTGAACTTCTACCTTCGCAAAGACTTTTTGTTGAAATTT
Source organism: Calotriton arnoldi (assembly GCA_963921515.1). Taxonomy (NCBI): domain Eukaryota; kingdom Metazoa; phylum Chordata; class Amphibia; order Caudata; family Salamandridae; genus Calotriton; species Calotriton arnoldi. The sequence goes on from CAWUFW010005490.1 coordinate 119,178, forward strand.
CTTCCAAGTCCGAAGGTAAGCGCCGACCGGGACGAATCCACTTCTTATATCCAACTACTGCTCGATCACGGTTGGCCATATTTTTCTACTTTGACCCTGTCTCTCACGACTAGATATCCGTGGTTGGCACTTTGATCTTTTAGACACTTATTTTTACTTTGAATTTAAAAAATTCATAACTCTGGTTCTACTAATTGGATTTTTGTGGTTTTGATGTCAAATAATTTATTAAAATTTACTCAATATTTCTAAATTGGTGTGGGTTTTTCTTGTGTTGTGTTTTTATTTTATTACTGCTTGTGTGCTGCATAAATACTTTACATATTGCCTTTTAGTTAAGCCTGACTGCTTTTGTGACAAGCTGCCAGAGGTTTAAGCACAGGTTAATTTAGTGACTTTTGCGGTTCACACTGACAGGGATTGTGGCTGTTGCTTGAGCCGGGTTAACACCCCACTCAACCAACCACCCAATTTACCACATTGTTGTTCAGTGGTGGGGTCCAGTATTCATGTTTGTACAGTGCCATACAGTGATTTGTTTAATACAAAAATCCCATATAAATAATTTGACACCAGAATTGACCTATTTTTAAATTCTTATTTTTCCATTGGCTTTTTTCTCCTTTTTTTAAAATCTAAGTACCCTACCTCCCTTTGTTGCACCTTGGAGATGGAGCTGCTCAACATCGACACCCTCACCAGGGCTGAGCTGCATTAGCTCTGCAAAGAAAGGGGGGGAAGGCAAGTACGAAGGGCATAAAACTAGACCCCCAGATATCACCCAGAGCCTATGAGAAAGTTCAGAGGTGGCAAGCCACTTAAGAGGAGGAGGACCCTGAGGAGAAGGAGGTAAACTTGGATGATGATGATAATTAGGAGGACCCAAACCTGAGTCCTGACCTGCAAGAGGAACACAACCCACCTCCAAAGAATGCCCATGATGGGGCAAAAAGCAGTGTGTCTGCCTGGGGCCTGTCCCCAGAGGAGCTGGAGGATAGGAAGGCAGAGAGGGAGCTCAAACTTTAGCTAGGCAAGATGAAGCTGGAAGCAGAGAAGAGGAAGGCTGAGAGAGCCTTGGATGAGAAAAAACTGCTGCTGGAGCATGAGAAAAGCATGAAGCTGGAGCTCATGGCCAGGCAAACTTCAGAGTCCAACAGCAATGGCGGCAACATTACCCCAGTGTCCACTGGAGAAAAGAGAATCTACACCCCAAACAATCTGGCGCCTTAGGTTGTTGTGGGGGATGACATGGACAACTGGTTTGAGGCCAACGAGGTTGCCCTAGAGATGCAAATGGAAAGGGGAAAGGATGAAGTATTCCCTCATGAAGGAGGCGGTGACCAGGAAATATGGGCTCGCCCACGACAGATATAGCACCAGGGTCTATAAGAAGGTATTTGGGGGGACTCCCAAAAGGATGGTCAGGGTTCCCACCAGAAGAAGGAGGGGGGAGATAAAACTATGGAGGAGTTCTCTCAAGGACTCTTAAAGGGTTCTCAAAGCAAAGGGTCCCAGTCCCAAACTGACCACAAGAAATCTGGATTTGGGGACAAGGGTAATGGTAAGTTTTCTTGCAAGTGCTAAGAGTGCTACAAGTTTGGGCATCCCAATTGTCCTAAGAGGGCACAGCCCCCCAAAGGTGGGCAGATCCAGGTTTGGCCAGTGTAGCACTTGGGGATGAGGTGGCCCCAGTTAGTGTGGGCGAGACAGCTGAGGTTATCTTGGTGTCCCTGGGTGACAGAGAGATAGTGCCCAAAGCCCACATGCCTTCTAATTCTTCCAACAACAAACAGTGGGGCACCTCCAATAGAAAGAGGGTGGAGGCTCTGAGAAACACAGGAGCCAGCATGGACCTGGTCCTTTTTGCAGGGTTATCCCTAAACTTTTTGTCTTCCTCCTCCTATTTTTTCTGACCTGTTTTTCTTGACTTTAGGACTCTGGGCACTTTACCACTGCTAACAGTGACAGTTGGGCTCTTGTGCATTCACTTTAGACAGTCACACAAAGGGAGCTGAGGTGTGCCTTGCATATCCTGATGGGCCATCACCAGGCTGATTAGCCTTCCTGAGTTAGAGATGTTGGGAGGAGTTGTCACTGACACCTGGGCAGGGCTGTGCCTGTCCTCACACAAAGCTGCCTCCACCCCCCCTGTAGTGTGTCTGGAGCCAGGTCAGGGAAAGGCAGGGTCTTGTGCACTACAAAGACTTTCCTTTGAAGTTTGTCTACTTCAAAGATAGAAAGGGGTATAAGTATTAGAACTCTGAGTACTGGAGCTGCGACACCATAACTTCAGAACACTTCAGGAATAAAGGACATTCTGCCAGGAAGAAGCGCTGGATGCTGTAGGAGGAACTGACACTCTGCCTGTTGCTTTGTTGTGCTGGCCTACTGGTTGTTGCGTCTGTCCTGGGAGTGAAAGGACTGGACTTTGCTTTCTACATCCTGCTTTGAAGGTTCTCCAATGGCTTTTGTGTGCTTGTCTCATGTTAATGTCTCAGGGCCATCAAAGACTTTACCTACTAGTGCCTGGGCTCTTCTGCTGAGAGCCCTGATGAATATGCCTCTTTTTTCCGCTTTCCCTCACCCCGCATGTTGTTACAACGCGGTCGTTACAACGACCGCGTTGTGACAACGCATACCATTACTCCGCAATTCGGTACAACGACTTGCGGAGGGGGGCGCTGGATGTTGGAATAGTATAATTTACTATTCCAACTCCAGTCTGCGCGGATAGTAGGGAAGGTGTTGGATTTTAAATCCAACACCTTCTCCCCCCTCCGCAAGTCATTGTAACGACTTGCGGGGTAATGGTATGCGTTGTTACAACGCGGTCGTTGTAACGACCGCGTTGTAACAACATGCGGGGTGACGGATGCGGAGTAAGGGGTGTTTGCCAGCCCTGACTTGCCAAGTTGTGTCAAATCCATTTCCTGGGCCCTTGGAAGTAGAATCTGGTGATCTAGGAAGAAAATCCATGCAGCGACTCTCAGCGTTCGTTTTTCTGACTCAGCACCGCCTTGCGGCTGAATAAATTAATGTATCGCCACTGTGCGGCCGAAGAATCAATGTAGCGCCTGTAGTGCGCCTCAAAAATCACTGCAGCCCGAGACTGGAGCACCATGTCAACGACGTCTGTGGCACCCACTCTGACTCCGATGCAGCCCCTGCTTTGCGGCCGAAGAATCGATGCATCACCTGCTTTGCGGCTGTGAAATCACCACAGCGCCTGCTTCGCCACTGCCTCATTGACACAGCCCATCTGGATTTTCGACTCATCTTCCCTTGGTGACAAATTCTTCATCGACGTTGCCCAGCAGTAAAGAACTGAGGCCGCGTGTCCGGAGATCAACTCATCACCTCCCCTTTCTGTAAGGAACCAATGCATCACCTCCCCTGACAGCAAGGAACTGACGCATCACCTCTCCCGACAATAAGGAACGGAACCATCACCTCCCCTGGCAGCAAGGAACAAATGCATCACCTCCCTTGGGAGTAAGGAACCGACGCATTGCTTTGTTTTTCTGGTGCCTCACCTCCCCCTTGCCTGTTTTCATCTTTGAATTTTTATGCATCCCAGGTACTTTGTGCTAAAAGTGACACACCCATAGATTCCTATGGACTGAACTGATTTAACCTTTGAAAAGTGATAGCTTTACTTGTGTATGTTGGTTTTTTGTTGTTTTGGTCTTGTTTTGTTCAGATAAATATTGGCTACTTTTCTAAACTGGTGTGGCGCACCCTGCCTGGAAGGAGTTCATCACCCTCCATACAAGATGTCACGGGTTTGAGACCCCCACCACTTTCATGCCACCATCACACATGATGCCAAGTGAGATACTAGCTTTTGAAAAAATGGTGATGAAGGAGATTGTCTCCTTGAGTAAGAAAATCAGATATGTCCAATAGAACTTAACATATAAGGAGAATTTAGCTATCAATAACCTCAAGAAGAATACTGAAGTGGTTATCAATTCAGCTGATAAAAGCAGAGGAATAGTTATCCAGGATATTTCAGATTACTGCTTTGAAATCCTCATTCAGCTGAGTGATACCACCTGCTATCAAAAAAACAACAAAGATCCCACTTGTGATTTGAAACTGATGATAGCCAAGACTACTCAGAAAGGTTTAGAACTAGGTTTCCTATGCAAAAATGAGCATGAATTCCTGAACAGGGAACAGTCCTAATACCGGTAATATATACCCTCCCTAAAATCCACAAGAGGTTAGACAATTCACCTTGGAGGCCCATTGTTTCAGGGTGTCATTCAATTCTTGAACCACTTTGCCAATACATAGACTTCTTTCTAAAACCTTCGGTAGCCCTGACCAAATCATACATAAGAGACAGCATGCACTTCATTAAAATGATTGAAGGCACTGCTTTCAATGAAAACACATACTCACTAGTTACCATGGATATCCAATCACTGTACACAAACATTCCCCAAGCCGAAGCACTCAGGGTAACTTTAGTCATAATGGACACGCGTGAGCAGCCCATGCGGGTACCCAGCTGGTTCATTGTGGAACATATGGAACTGGCCATGACTAAAAACTACTAAGTTTGATCATTGTTTCTATTTTCAAACCAAGGGAGTAGCCATGGGCGCAGGCTTTGTGCCGGACATGGCATCCCTATACATGGCTGACTATGAGGAACATAAAATCTTCACACCCCACAACCCATTCAACAACAACATACTCAAATGGGCAAGGTACATCAACGATGTTTTTCCTATTTGAAGGGGTCCCCTACATGACTTACACTCATTTCATACATGGCTTAACACCCTATCCACAGATATAAAATTCACCATGGAACAGAACCGAATGGCCATTCCTTTTCTGGATTTAATGGCTAAAGTAGAACAAGAACAAGTGTTTGTCTCCCTTTATAGGAAATCCACAGAGAGAAACTCCCTACTTCACTATTCTAGTAGCCACCTCAGGAGTCTCAGGGCCAATTTGCCAATTGGGCAATTCTTATGTATCCGCAGTAATTGCACAAAAAGATCTGATTTACTTAATGAATCAGACATCCTTATCAAAAAGTTAGTTGAAAGGGGGTACTCCAGACATCTGGTAAGACAGGCGAGAAAGAGAGCATATTACAACCATAGAGAGGATCGGTTGGAACCACGAATGAGAGACAATATAGGAGAACAGATCGTCTGTGTTACCACATTCAATTCAGCAAGTAACGATGTTAAAGAAAGCATGAAAAGACACTGGGAACTAGTTGAAGATCACCTCAATACCGAAGAGGAACCCTTGTTCTCTTTCAAATGAGGTAGCAATTTCAAAGACGCTCTTGTAAGGGCAGCTCTACTACATCAATCCAAAATCACCCTTAATACACTATGGGGATTACCGGCAACAGTAGGCCATTATATATGTGGCCATTGTGTGGCTTGTAAATTCTGCACCAATACGAATGTTTTTTACACAAAAATGTCAATTGTTATTAACTGTTTTTTCCAGTTGCAATACTCGAGATGTTACATAGGCCAAACAACACAGAAAGTTAAACGCAGAATCCTACAACACAGGAGCAGAGTCAAGTGTGGAACCACAGGAGCACCACTGGTGGAGCATTTCCAACTGCAACGTCATACCAGTGAGGACATACGATGGCAGGTGGTTGAGCAGATTACACTGGGCCCATGTGGTGGAGACAAAGAAAACCTTCTATCACGGAAGGAGCTACAATGGATGGACAAACTTGGATCAATTACAGATGGCCTTAACACAGTAGAGTATTGGAGACAAGCAGCCTTCATCTGAACTTTAGTGGATTGACATCTTTGGTCTCAGTTGAAAGGACTATGGGCAAGAACTTGAACTTTACGCATGGGACTGGTTTCTCAGCCTATAATATGTGGACACAAAATTCACTTGTTATTCGTCGTAGGGCTCTATATGTAAATGACAAGTAACATGCTAACCTCATAATGTTGAGGGTTTTAGTGACCTCCATGAGTGATTTATTTTATTTCTATGATTTGTTAATCTAATTGATAGCTCTTGCGTACGTCGCTAATTTGTTTCAATTGAATTCCACATTTTCACAGATAACAGCTAGTTCACTACATATAAAATTTATGATCAGACATGGTGGTCATCACGTTTTGTAGGATGGTTTATTTCAATTTCAACAAATACCACATCTTTTCTGATGTGGCTAATTCCTTCATATTGGCATTAGATTCAACAGTAATCTTTTGGCTTTAGAACCAAATAGTATTTCTTTAAGGCCATGGATTTTTTTCATTTCTATTCTGTATGAATATTTTTCCATATGCAAAATCTCATAACATTTGAGTCTACACCGGATTAATTCACCTTACGTTGCGGCCATAATTGTGTTTCTGCATGCTCACAGCCTTTATTCATGTCGGTATAGCATGACGGACTGCCTCAGTAAGTTCATTCTGTTGCTTACATGCGGCTGCGTGCACGGCATTGATGAGTCTTTAAACCTCAAGAAGGTAATGATTGTATTCATTCCCTTCTAGTTACACTGATTGAACGATCGTGTTGACCTTGAGCGGTGAGTTTCAATGGGCTTGTCTATTTGTATTTGAAATGATCTCCTCAAGAAGTAAAATTCAATTTTAGATACAATGTTTCACTTTTTCAGATCTTGATTTTATCCAGAGTTAACCGATACTCCCTGGTTTTGGCTATATTAGCCGACGATTTTATAAAGGCGATTCCCTTTAGCACTATCCTACTGGTGAGTTTGTAATTTTCTGGCACAAGATAATTGTTGTTGCCAGTAACTTGTAACTTTGAAATAAGACAGGGATTCCCCACATGGGAGAGATGCAATGTTTTCTTTCTCCTTTTAACAAACACCTACGCCTGAATTATTCATTCCATTCTTGTCAATCCAAGTTGATGACAACATATGAGTTGATACAATTAAGGGCTTGCATTTTGATGAGTATTTTGCATTATGGCTCACATACTATGGTGTTAGTACCCTTATTTTTAATTGCACTGTTGTTGATTTTCATAGATTGATGTATCACTGACAATGGACATACAACAATCATTCCCTGTGGTAGAGATGGCCAAAAAAGATGCCCTGATCCTTTGACGGTGTTGTTTATTTGCCTACTTGGGTGAGTACTTGCAAGTTTTGTCAGGTGGTAAAATTGTGCAGAATCCAATTGGATATTTAATATATTGTTTTCTCTATAAACAACTTATCAATTAGGAATTACATACCATGATAATGGTTCCAAGTGACTTCCTGTTACGCAACACAATTCATTGTGTTAGTTACTGCCACAACTCTTTGGTACATTAAAAACTAAACACAAAAGTAATTTTTTTGTTCCTCAAAATTTACACAAATTATTGAAACATGAGTCTTTCACTTCAAGGTGCTTCCATCATATTCTTCGCCCTGATGATGACCCTTGTTTAAATAATCTCTGTGTGTGGTCGAAACATCAACAGCTATTTCAGTGGACTGTTTTTTAATTGATTTAGGATAGCAACCTCCTACACTGAGGGGTCGATTCCGATTCGGGCCGGAAAAAGCACCGACCGACTCGGAGCCGGAATTTATTCCGACCGACACGTACCTGTGGCGCCCGACACGCCAAATACGATGCAAGGCGTGCAAAATCCGACCGACATGTACCGAACCCAAGCCGAACGACCGAGCCGCACGGAAAACAGCAATCCGGCCGGAAAAACACGCGAATCGAACCGACCGACACGCACCCGGAACAAATCCAACCGAAACGTACACGCGAACTCCAAACCGCAAAGTACGATGCAAGGCGCGAAAACCACGACCGAGTCGTACGGAGGACAAGCCGTACGACCGACACGCATACAAAACCGAGCCGAAGTAACACAAAACGCCACGACCGACGCGTACGCAGCATAGAGAACTGCACAAACACAGCGTGAACGAAACGGAGAACACCGTACGAGACAAATGCAGGGTCCGACTCGATCACAAGAACGTTTCCAACATGCACAGACAGTACAAAGGAAAAATTACACAAAAAAAGGCCAGACAAGCAATTACAAAGCCAATAAATACTGGGGGGGGGGTGGGGACAGAGAACAAGTGGTGTCCTGCTGGCAACTGTGCAACAACCAACAGCAGGACACCACTGACTGACATCCTGAGAGACAACTTCCACTCCCTGCAATGGAAGCACGTTCCATGGTGGGATATCTGGCTGGCTGGGTGGGAAGGAGGACTCGCACCACTGACCATAGTCACAAGCACCTCCCCTCACACACACCCTCAACACATACTCCACATAACCCACCTGGGAGAATGCAATGCCACACATCCTAACTCAAGATCCCACAAAGAACCTCCACCCTGGGTTATGTCGTGTGAAGCACAGGGACACTCTTGGGACTTTCAGCCAAACAACTGCCAGGACAACACTCCCAGCCATCCTGTCAGCACAGGCAGCCCACCCCACAGGGAAGCAGAGTCAAAAGGAAGGAAGGATGGGCATGCTGGGAAGGGGGTGGAGGCAATAGCATGATGGGAGTCGTAGTCACAGCTCTACATCCCCCACCACATGGCCCAGCAAGCTCACACTCACGCATGCACATCCCACAGAGAGTGGAAAGGCCCATCAAAGATGTCTGACACTGTTGCTGCTGGGGAGCACAAGGGCATGCTGGGAACTGCACACCAACCAACAGCAGGACACCACTGTCAGCCATCTTGCCATTGCTCTCACACCCACACACACTGAACTCCCCACAAAAGCAAGTAAGTATGGGAATGCTGGGAAGTGGGGTGGAGGCAATAGCGTGATGGGAGTCACAGTCACAGACATAGCTCACCCCCACAACTGTCCCATCAACACCACCCTGAACCATGCTCACATCACAGGGAGTGGAGAAGGACTCACAAGATGGCTGACACTGGCTACTGCTGTGGGGAGCACAAGGCCCTGCTGGCAACTGTGCACCAACAAACAGCAGGACACCACTGACTGACATCCTGAGAGATAACTTCCACTCCCTGCAATGGAAGCACGTTCCATGGTGGGATATCTGGCTGGCTGGGTGGGAAGGAGGACTTGCAGCACTGACCATAGTCACAAGCACCTCCCCTCACACCCCCTCAACACAAACTCCACAGAACCCACCTGGGAGAATGCAATGCCTCACATCCTAACTCAAGATCCCACAAAGAACCACCACCCTGGGTTATGTTGTGTGAAGCACAGGGACACTCTTGGGACTTTTAGCCAAACAACTGCCAGGACAACACTCCCAGCCATCCTGTCAGCACAGGCAGCCCACCCCACAGGGAAGCAGAGTCAAAGGAAGGAAGCATGGGCATGCTGGGAAGGGGGGTGGAGGCAATAGCATGATGGGAGTAGTAGTCACAGATATTGCTCAGCCTCACAACTGGCCCATCAACACCACCCTGAACCATGCTCACATCACAGGGAGTGGATAAGGACACACAAGATGGCTGACACTGGCTACTGCTGTGGGGAGCACAAGGGCATGCTGGGAACTGCACACCAACCAACAGCAGGACACCACTGTCAGCCATCTTGCCATTGCCCTCACACCAACACACACTGAACTCCCCACAAAAGCAAGTAAGTATGGGAATGCTGGGAAGTGGGGTGGAGGCAATAGCATGATGGGAGTCACAGTCACAGACATAGCTCACCCCCACAACTGTCCCATCAACACCACCCTGAACCATGCTCACATCACAGGGAGTGGAGAAGGACTCACAAGATGGCTGACACTGGCTACTGCTGTGGGGAGCACAAGGCCCTGCTGGGAACTGTGCACCAACAAACAGCAGGACACCACTGACTGACATCCTGAGAGACAACTTCCACTCCCTGCAATGGAAGCACGTTCCATGGTGGGATATCTGGCTGGCTGGGTGGGAAGGAGGACTTGCAGCACTGACCATAGTCACAAGCACCTCCCCTCACACCCCCCCCTCAACACAATCTCCACAGAACCCACCTGGGAGAATGCAATGCCTCACATCCTAACTCAAGAGCCCACAAAGAACCACCACCCTGGGTTATGTTGTGTGAAGCACAGGGACACTCTTGGGACTTTTAGCCAAACAACTGCCAGGACAACACTCCCAGCCATCCTGTCAGCACAGCCAGCCCACCCCACAGGGAAGCAGAGTCAAAAGGAAGGAAGCATGGGCATGCTGGGAAGGGGGTGGAGGCAATAGCATGATGGGAGTAGTAGTCACAGATATTGCTCAGCCTCACAACTGGCCCATCAACACCACCCTGAACCATGCTCACATCACAGGGAGTGGATAAGGACACACAAGATGGCTGACACTGGCTACTGCTGTGGGGAGCACAAGGGCATGCTGGGAACTGCACACCAACCAACAGCAGGACACCACTGTCAGCCATCTTGCCATTGCCCTCACACCCACACACACTGAACTCCCCACAAAAGCAAGTAAGTATGGGAATGCTGGGAAGTGGGGTGGAGGCAATAGCATGATGGGAGTCACAGTCACAGACATAGCTCACCCCCACAACTGTCCCATCAACACCACCCTGAACCATGCTCACATCACAGGGAGTGGAGAAGGACTCACAAGATGGCTGACACTGGCTACTGCTGTGGGGAGCACAAGGCCCTGCTGGGAACTGTGCACCAACAAACAGCAGGACACCACTGACTGACATCCTGAGAGACAACTTCCACTCCCTGCAATGGAAGCACGTTCCATGGTGGGATATCTGGCTGGCTGGGTGGGAAGGAGGACTTGCAGCACTGACCATAGTCACAAGCACCTCCCCTCAAACCCCCCTCAACACAAACTCCACAGAACCCACCTGGGAGAATGCAATGCCTCACATCCTAACTCAAGATCCCACAAAGAACCACCACCCTGGGTTATGTTGTGTGAAGCACAGGGACACTCTTGGGACTTTTAGCCAAACAACTGCCAGGACAACACTCCCAGCCGTCCTGTCAGCACAGCCAGCCCACCCCACAGGGAAGCAGAGTCAAAAGGAAGGAAGCATGGGCATGCTGGGAAGGGGGGTGGAGGCAATAGCATGATGGAAGTAGTAGTCACAGATATTGCTCAGCCTCACAACTGGCCCATCAACACCACCCTGAACCATGCTCACATCACAGGGAGTGGATAAGGACACACAAGATGGCTGACACTGGCTACTGCTGTGGGGAGCACAAGGGCATGCTGGGAACTGCACACCAACCAACAGCAGGACACCACTGTCAGCCATCTTGCCATTGCCCTCACACCCACACACACTGAACTCCCCACAAAAGCAAGTAAGTATGGGAATGCCGGGAAGTGGGGTGGAGGCAATAGCATGATGGGAGTCACAGTCACAGACATAGCTCACCCCCACAACTGTCCCATCAACACCACCCTGAACCATGCTCACATCACAGGGAGTGGAGAAGGACTCACAAGATGGCTGACACTGGCTACTGCTGTGGGGAGCACAAGGCCCTGCTGGCAACTGTGCACCAACAAACAGCAGGACACCACTGACTGACATCCTGAGAGACAACTTCCACTCCCTGCAATGCAAGCACAGTCCATGGTGGGATAACTGACTGGCTGGGTGGGAAGGAGGGCCGGCTGTCAACCAAATACAACCAATGCAGACCATGTTCGCACCCCAACAAATACATAGAAATGCCCAAATAATGCAGGACAATGTGCCACACCAATATCAACCCCTGACTGTGACGACTTAGGACAATGCAATGTACAGGCCCGCACCCAGAGGCACAGTCACAACTGTCAGGTGTGTCAACCATTGATGCCTGCAGAAACATAACATACATTGTGTGTGTCTCCCAAAAACAGGTGATGATGGGGGCACAGCAGCGCTGAGGAGACCCAGTCCCAGGCTCAAGAGGATGCGGAGCTCACTGGTGTCGTACAGCCTCTGCCCTCCTCGGACGAAGAAGACCAACCTGGCACATCCGGTGCAAGTCTACATGCAGCACCAGCAGGACCACCAGCTGCACGCACCAGCTGCACCCCACCCCTCCAACGACTGTCACCACAAATACCATCCCTGCCGACATGGACAGAACAAGGAGCAACACCAGCACAGGGACCCTGGACCAACGTGGGGCCATGGACACCACCACCACCACCAACCCCCAAGGTGGACCAGGGTCATCTGTGCGTGCCACTGCACGCACTGCACATGTCGGCAGGGGTGGTGGGAGGGGTGGGAGACAGAGGTCGCTGCTTGCAGAGGTTGCTGGTGTGCATGATGACCCACAACTGGTACGCATAGCTGATGCGTACCAGTCCAGCACCGGAGATCTCAGCCAGGTAGTGGGGCTCCTCAGAGACATGAAACAGCAGCAGGCTGCCCATCATGCCCGCTTGGACTCACACATGTCCCGCGTGGACTCACACATGTCCCGCGTGGAGTCCAAGTGGGACGCACTGCATGAGATGACGGCGGTGCACAGGGACATTTTACAATGCCTCCGCCAGATGAACAGCAACCAGTCCACACCTCCCTGTGTGCCAACAACATCTGGTGCTGAACAAACTGCAACTGCCACAGGGAGGGAGGATGACTCTGGCGGAGAGTCCCCTGCACCGCAGCAGCCTGTACTTGAGGGCCCCCCCCCAAAGAAGAGGGGTCGTCCGAGGAGGGGCAAGTGAGAGGCCGATGGCCAAGCGCAACTCCCAGGAAGCCTGAACCTGTTCTGGATGTTCACCTTTGTGCCCAGACTGTTCACCCTGTTGACGGTAACACAACTCCCACACATTGCATGGGGAGTACAAGTTGGACCAATGTCTCAGACAACTGTGGCCCCGATACCGGGGATTTTGTCTACCAGGACTTTCAATTCACCTAGGAACTTCTGATTGCAAGATATATGTACAGCACTACCCATCCTATGCACTATTCACACAAATGTATCACAATAAACACACTAATACACCATACTTGCCTCTGTTGTGATTCCAACGTGGGTGCTGTCATGGGGATGATGAACTGCAAAATTACACTGTGTATGCGAACTGCAACAGCAAGTACAACACAGGCATGTGAGTAAAGGCAACATGACACATATGAGGGAGACACACCACCAGGGCTACACAACACATACACACCTAGGCCATCTGACTCATTGCCTACACTGATGTTGCCAGGGAAGACGGTGCAATGCACAGACACCACACCTATTCCCAGTTGTAGTCAAGTAGCCCACAGGTGCAGTAAGCAAATGGCAGTCAAATGTGTGACCACAGACAACGCACATCACAAAGTGAAGCACAGGTTTATTACACAGTTGCAACATGTCGTAACCACTACAGATGCAAGGTAATCCCACCTGGCAGCGGGCACACAGTCAACAACTGTAGAAGGAAGGAAGTCCATGGGTGTGGCGCACATCACCTGTAGGGACACAACAGCTACCACCCTGGAAGTACAATCACGTCGTCGGTGGACACAGTTGACCAAACGAATCTGAAAGTACCCTGTGAAGGACAGAAATGACACACAGTCAAAAGCAATGGAGAACAGGACAGAACAGCAAAACTCATGCACAATACATGTTACAAGATACCCACCCAGAACCAAGTTAGCATGTCAACACTGTTGGGGAGTACAGACCACCTGTAAGCACACATCGCTACACACATCCAGTCAAGTAGCCCATGGACACACTCCAACAGCACCAGAGCACCACCTACACATATCATGCCAACTCACATCATTGACATGACACCTCAGGATACTCACATTCAGCTAAAGAAGTTGGTGATGAGCTGTGTGCGGACATCACCCTCATCATCATCATCATCATCACTGGCATCGTGGTCCAGGCCAGGATCCTCCACAGGTGGCGGATGTTGGTCATTGTCATCCTGGATGAGAGGCAACTCCTTCCGCACTGCCAGGTTGTGGAGCATGCAGCAGACGATGATAATCTTGCACACTTTCGCAGGGGCATATGGGAGGGACCCTCCGGTCTTGTCCAGGCAGCGGAAGCGGCTCTTCAGGAGACCAAATGTCCGCTCAATCACTCTCCTGGTCCGACCATGTGCCTCATTGTAGCGCATCTGGGCTGGTGTCACAGGGTTCCTGAGGGGTGTCAGCAACCACGGCATGTTGGGGTATCCCGAGTCACCTACGGACAGACAAGTGCACATTAGCTGACTTGGAAAAGTGGGCGGAATACTACAGATCAGATCACACACAATGGCACAAAGTCAGTACACACCGACAAGCCAGGCACGCTGGTTCTGCATCTGTGCCATCATCCTGGGGATGCGACTACTCCTCATCACAAAGGCATCGTGTGCTGAACCAGGGAAACGGGCACACACGTGTGTGATGGTCATATCTGCAAGACACACCACCAGTGCATTGACCGAGTGGTAGTGCTTGCGGTTCCTGTAGGCCTGCTCCTGGGCCTGTGGTGGTACCAAAGCCACATGTGTCCCATCAATGGAGCCAATGACATGCGGCATCCTCCCCAGGGCATAGAAGTCACTCTTCACGTCAGTGAGTCGTTGCAGTCTAGGGAAATAGATGTACCGGTTCAGGAATAGCAACATTGCCACCAAAACATCGCGGAGCACACGGCTCAACATGGTCTGTGACATCCCACCAGCAGTCGCCACAGTATGTTGGAAGGTACCGGTGGCAAAGAAGTGTAGGGCTGCCATCACCTTCACCTTGGGGGTCAGCGCTGTAGGATACGGCCGGCCAGGCTGCAAATGTGGGGCCAACTGCACTGCCAAATCCTCAATCAGCTGCCTGGTGAAGCGGTACCGTCGGATGCTGTCCTGTTCCACCATCGTTGCCAGGTCTGGGAATGGTCGATGGACAGCAGGAGCCCTGCAGTGCAGAGGAGAAGAAAGCAAGATTGTCAGTCAGCCCACATATGCGGCATTGAACACACTCAATATCCCAACATACATCATTATGAGGCACAACTACATGAAGTGTGCAGTTCCGTAAGGACATGTATGGTACATACATGGCCAACATCTGTCATCACGGTTCAACAAGTGGCATCAATAAGTCCCAGGTTGGCCCATTGGATATCATGAGGCCGTGTCACAGTTCCCATCTCCTGCTGCCGTGTCACAATCACCCTCCACAGTGACATGTGAGGACAGATGTGCCCCAGGCATCACAGCTCAACGACAGGTACATTCCCAGGGACCCTGTATTGCCACATGGACACTGGCATTACATGGAGTATCATGTATACACCACAGCAAAACAACTATGACCCCCACAGGTAGTGGTCCCACTTGCCACTGCAGGACAGACATGGACGTCTGTGACACACACACGCACAACATCAAAGTCCATGCACACACAACGTGGATGTGGAGACTGTCTCCCATTGTGCACATGAAATCAGAGACATTGTAAACACTACATGCACACAGACTGTGGAGGACCATCACTATTGTGCCACTGGGACACCCTGGCTCAAACATACCGTCCCACATGGGACTCACGGGGTATGTGACATGACATACACATACACCACCGTGAAATGTGACCATGGCACATGCACAGATATGAACAGTTGCACATCACAGTGGTCATGTACACGTAACACCCAGGATCCTGTCCCCATGAACACGTGCACAGCCTGGGGGTGGCTGCCCCCAGGTGACACCCACAGGACAACATGTACACCAACATACACACAATAGGAAATGCAGCCTTACATGCCTTATTATACAGTTTGGACAGGCTGTCGTGTTGTAGGTGTGCCCCTCACTCCCTGGGAGCTATCTGTGGCTGGCATATGTCCATCTGAGACAGGCATGGTGACATATGCCAGTCACTTGTACAGGGATGCGTTGAACAGCAATGGACCGATCGGTGCCCCCGGCCGGCCCATTGCATTCAATGTGTGCAGGTACGCGTTGTACCCCTGTACGCGTTGATCAGCAATGGACCGATCGGTGCCCCCGGCCGGCCCATTGCATTCAATGTGTGCGGGTACGCGTTGTACCCCTGTACGCGTTGATCAGCAATGGACCGATCGGTGTCCCCGGCCGGCCCATTGCATTCAATGTGTGCAGGTACGCGTTGTACCCCTGTACGCGTTGTACCGCAATGGACCGATCGGTGCCCCGGCCGGCCCATTGCATTCAATGTGTGCGTGGTACGCGTTGTACCCCTGTACGCGTTGTACCGCAATGGACCGATCGGTGCCCCCGGCCGGCCCATTGCATTCAATGTGTGCGGGTGCAGCGTTGTACCCCTGTACGCGTTGATCAGCAATGGACCGATCGGTGCCACCGGCCGGCCCATTGCATTCAATGTGTCGTGGTGCACGCGTTGTACCCTGTACGTGTTGTACCGCAATGGACCGATCGGTGCCCCCGGCCGGCCCATTGCATTCAATGTGTGCAGGTACGCGTTGTACCCCTGTGCGCGTTGATCAGCAATGGACCGATCGGTGCCCCGGCCGGCCCATTGCATTCAATGTGTGCGAGTGCAGCGTTGTACCCCTGTACGCGTTGATCAGCAATGGACCGATCGGTGCCCCGGCCGGCCCATTGCATTCAATGTGTGCTGGTACGGCGTTGTACCCCTGTCCGCGTTGTACCGCAATGGACCAATCGGTGCCCCGGCCGGCCCATTGCATTCAGTATGTGCGGAGTGCAGCGTTGTACCCTATGCAGCGTTGTACCGCAATGGACCGATTGGTGCCCCCGGCCGGCCCATTGCATTCAATGTGTCGCGAGTGCAGCGTTGTACCCCTATACAGCGTTGATACCGCAATGGACCGATCGGTGCCCCGGCCGGCCCATTGCATTCAATGTGTGCGGGTACGCGTTGTACCCCTGTACGCGTTGTACCGCAATGGACCGATCAGTGCCCCGGCCGGCCCATTGCATTCAATGTGTGCGGGTACACGTTGTACCCCTGTACGCGTTGATCAGCAATGGACCGATCGGTGCCCCGGCCGGCCCATTGCATTCAATGTGTGCGGGTGCAGCGTTGTACCCCTGTACGCGTTGTACCGCAATGGACCGATCGGTGCCCCCGGCCGGCCCATTGCATTCAATGTGTGCGAGTACGCGTTGTACCCCTGTACGCGTTGTACCGCAATGGACCGATCGGTGCCCCGGCCGGCCCATTGCATTCAATGTGTGCAGGTACGCGTTGTACCCCTGTACGCGTTGATCAGCAATGGACCGATCGGTGCCCCGGCCGGCCCATTGCATTCAATGTGTGCGGGTACGCGTTGTACCCCTGTACGCGTTGTACCGCAATGGACCGATCGGTGCCCCGGCCGGCCCATTGCATTCAATGTGTGCGGGTACGCGTTGTACCCCTGTACGCGTTGATCAGCAATGGACCGATCGGTGCCCCCGGCCGGCCCATTGCATTCAATGTGTGCGGGTACGCGTTGTACCCCTGTACGCGTTGTACCGCAATGGACCGATCGGTGCCCCGGCCGGCCCATTGCATTCAATGTGTGCGGGTACGCGTTGTACCCCTGTACGCGTTGATCAGCAATGGACCGATCGGTGCGCACCCATTGACAATGGCCTAGCCTGGCAACGGACGCGTTTTCGAAATTCGAACGAGTCGGTTGCTGGAAATTCAGTTGGTCACCCACAACAATGTTGCAAAATCATGTATGTCATGAAGTTGAAGATTTGAAGGATGCTGTGGGCGTGTATTGGTGCTGCTATTCCATGGATTGGCCAGATTCAGAAGATGCAAACGACTTGGACCTATCACTTTGGACACAAGGGACAGTATCTGCCTCTCCAGCACATATATATTGCTGGCTGTTCCCCTGAGAGCTCACTTGCCTGCACTACATGCTCCAGGACGACATCTGCCACTGCACTGCTGCTGTCTCTGCCCCTCTGGACCCTGCAATGGCACGTACTGTGGAGAGAGCCCCAGCCTTCAGCCTTGAGGAGAACCAGGCCCTGCTGGACAGCCTACTTCCACAGTACAGCAAGCTGTATGGGACACCAGGGGAGCAGGTGAGTGTTCTGTGCACTGCCTTTCTGAATGTGCATTTTGTCTGACTAGCAAGGCTGAAAGTCTGCACGCCACTGGCTAGCAGGCTCACTGAGTAGTTGTCACCCCCATAGTGTGTAGTGACATGCACTGGACAGGTATGGTGCAGTGACAGTGCATTTGAACAAGGTTTTACTTCCCATGCAATGATACCATGTAGTGACTTCTGGCAAACTGTCCATGGGCAGCTTTGCACTGCCTGTGTACATCATGTGCCCCTGTGATTGAGACATGTATATACAACTGTGTCATGCACGGATATGTTGCATGTGTAGTAATGGCCTTTTCACTTTGTCATCCTGACAGGTTAATGCCCATCGGAAGCAGGAGATCTGGAAGGACATCGTCCGGGCTGTCCGGTCCGTGGGGGTCTACAAGCGCCGGATCCGCAACTGCCAGAAGAGGTGGCAGGACCTTCGGGGCTGGACCCGGAGGATTGCACGGGTCCAGCTGAAGCTGTCGCCTCCTCGCAGGAGGGGCGGAACACGGACCCTGACCCCACACATGCTCCAGATCCTGGCGGTGGTGTTTCCAGACCTGGATGGGCAGCTGAAGGCCAGACAGCAGCAAGGAGGGGTGAGTCAAAGACTGCACTGTGAACTCTGTATTACATGCTATGTGCCCTCCTCTGGCCTGGTTCAACTGCCACAGTACAGCAGTCATGTTGTCCAGGAGCCATGTCCCTCTATTGTGCACTGCCCACTCCTCATCTGATACCCAGGTGTGGCCCTTACATTCAGGGAATTGTGTCACTTGGGACTGTGTCCTTGCAGTTTGCTTCACTAAAGGTGGGGGACAGCATCTGTTTCCCTAACTCTGTTGTGGGCATCATGGGTGGGTCCATTGTTCACACAACGCCTGTGTTCGGACATGTAATCTGCGTGTTGCTTTGATATGCGGTCCACTTGCTGAGCTGAGCCACCACATGTGCCTGGGGTATGTGGCACACACCCATGCAGCGGGTGGGAACAATGTTTGGGCCCCAGGAGTGTGCAGATTACGTGTGTCACACATACATAGCCAGCTATCCACTGTCCAGGGCTCATCCCTCATTCATGTGGGGCAGGACAGTCATGCCTACTCCAGGCCATGCAATGCACTCTGTACTCCCACTCCCGTGTATCAGCTGACACATTGTGCGCAGTGATTTGACCCCTCAGGTGTCTGCCTCTGTGTCAGTGTGCTGTGGATTTGTTGCCAGGACTGCTGGGGTGTTTCTCGGTAGGGGCTCAGCATGCCACTGGAGATGTGACCATAGGAGGCGATACTTGTGTGTCACATAGGTGTTTGATCAGCTGCCCGTGCAGACTGGGGTATGCGAATGTGAAGTTCAGGCAGCTGTTCCCCATTCACAGCAGATTGTGAGGGGCTCAGGTTCAGAGGGTAGTGTCACAGGTCTCCCATATGTCCAATCGGTATGACCTGGACAGATGAGGGTTAAGATGATGTGTTGTGTGGGGGATGTACATGTGCACTTGTGCAGCTCCAGGACTTGCATTCCCCATGACCTACTATTGTGACACAGTGCAGAGTGTTGTTGTCTGGCTGCCAAGTCATACATCACTGAGACAGTGATGTATGACTTAGCAGTCATGCCTCCGCCATGGCATGTGTCTACTTATTGGTGATCCTGCAGGGGAGTGACATGTGCTACATGCACACCATTGTGGCGATGGCTATCAGGACATGGGTGCATCATGGTGTCTGTCGCTGGTATGCATCACATGCATTTCCTATTTGACTCTGGGCGTCCCTTTCATCCGGAAACCTGTACTGACTCAGTGGCAAGAGTTGTGATGTGTGCATGTCCACATGCTACACCGTGTCCTCTGCACTGTCCAACTACTGTGTAGTTGGTGCATGTGTCCACACTGGGGTGTTGCTATCCAACAGACACCAGACAGATGGGTGCAAGGCCATGTGGGATGTGAGTGCCATGGTTGGCATCAGACTGACAATTGGCTTCTCCTGTTCAGTTAGGGCACTTTTAGCAGTGTACAACTAATGATGCCAGGGCTTGCTCTGTAATGTGCTGTGCTCACAGTGGTGTGTGCGTTTGGTGCAGGTGACTGATGTCTGTCTGTTTCCCCATTGTTTGCAGATACATCCACGGCCACGGAAGGGGACAGCTCCACGGACCAGGAGGAGCCGGAGAGCCAGACTGGGTCAGCAGCCGAGGAGTGGTCGGAGGGACCCAGTGGCACGGAGGGCGAGGGGAGCCACACCGAGGAGTCCTCAGCACCATCCACCTCAGCTGAGGACCAGAGCAACTCGGAGGATGACTCCCTTATGGAGGCGGGTGTCAGCAGCCACCACACCCCAGCTAGTGTTGCTGTCCCCGCCACCACCAGCACCACCACCGCCCTCCCATCGGCTCCCATTCCCCAGGTCCGTGGAGGCTCCCATGTTCGGGAGCGTGTCTCCTTTGGGCCAGGCACCGCACCCCCTGCCCCTGTGTCCCCTGCTGCCCTGAGTGAGGAGTCTGTGTACCTCCTTCGCCAGCTCCATGTAGGGCAGACAGCCATGCTGAGTGTCCTCCATGCGCACACCGCTCTGTTGACTCAGCTGGTGTCGTTCATGGAGGGCATCTCATCGGGCATGTCTGACCTACAGAGGGGCAATAGGTCCATGGACTCCTCCCTGACGGCAGCAGTGTCCCTCCTCAGACAGTCCCTCACCCCTCCTGCCTCTGCTCCATCCACACTCCCCAGCACCTTACCCGTCCCAAGCACACACACACCGGCACAGGCACACACCAGCACACACACATCCAGCACACAGACACACACGCCACAAACAAAACGCACACGCACGCACAGTCAGGGGACTGAAACCAGACTCACAGGGGATGGGGCCCTGGAACACACACACGCATCCACGAGCACTGCGCAGTCCTCAGTTGCCTCTCCCTCCAAAGCACCCTCCCTTGCCACACCTGCAACCCCAAAGACCCAGCGGCTCTTCCTCAGTGACCTCGGCCTCTTCCCCTCCGATCCAGCTGATACAGCATTCAGGGGGAAGAGGAAGCCCACCGACACGGAGCAGAGTGCCCCTCGCCCCCGGACACCCTCCCCCAGGCGCAGACAGACTGAGGCCCCCACCCGCAAGTCCCCCCGGAGTCGTAAGAGCAAGACCCCGCCGCCGCCCTGCAGCTCAGGCACCTCCATCCCTCAGGCCCCCACTCCACAGGTGCCCCCACCACACCCAGCCCCAGGTTCCCCCACCCACAGATATACCAACCCCAAGAGGATCCGGCCTTCTCCCCCTGCCACTTGCTCTCCCGGCACCACACCCCCCGCTGCGCTTGTCTGTGCCACTGATGTGGTGAGGGTGTCCTCCCCCTCTGTCCAGCCCACCTTGCCTGTTCCCCATTCTCCTCCCCTGGTGGTAGGCACTGCAGTGGAGTCCACTACCACCCTGTCTGACTTGGGCACTGCAATGGCGGACCTGTCCACTCCATCTGCAGGGTCCACTGCAGTCGTGCCGGCACCCACAACATCTGAGTCATGCCCCCCATTTGTGCCGGCACACACCATGTCAGACACCTCCACTGCAGTTGTCAGTGGCTCTCCAGCACCCACCACCCCTTCCCTGCTTCCTCCTGGTGAGCCCTGATCCTGTCCCTTCGGTGCCTGGCCTGCCCCCGGTTGCCCCTCCTAGTGGATTGTCCCTGGTTTTGTGCAGGCATGCGTAGGGTGACATCTGCCACTGTCACCCTGTTTGGACTTTGACAATGGACTGGCCATTGGCCTTTGTGTTTTTCTGGACTTTGTTTTCATTACACACATATGCTGAATAAAGCAACTTTCTGTTCTCTAGTGCTTATGCTTCTGATGTACATGTTGTTGATGATGCTAACCATGCCCTTGCTGCAGTGATGGTGATATTTGGTCTCATGATAATGAAGTGTTACTGTGCAGGAACCCATGTGGTCCAGGGGGAATGTGTCCTATCCTGTGGTGTATCCATGTCAACCATAGCAGCATCTGAGGGTGTCATGTGTTCAGTATTTGGCAATGGGATTTCCTACTTAGATTAGCTATTTCACATCTGTGGCTTCCACCCCTGCACATCTGTTGTGCCTGCCATTGTTCAATTCGTCTACTTCCCTGACCGTGTGGCCATCTCCACTGGACATGCAGGTTTGGGCATCAATGGGGAAGGACTCATCTGTGTTGTCGGTGCAACATTGCTATACAAGTGTGTTGGATCTGTGCTGATGATTTCGTTGGCACTTCCATGACCAGGCTGATGTGACGGGAGCCCTCATTTGGTGCTAATTGTTGATTGTGTGACCAAGTGCTCAGCTGACATGATGGGGCCCTACTGAGGCAACATATGGCACAGCTTTCCTCACACAGGAGTGGAGTCCCCTCATGGCAGTGTGTACTCCTGTGACATTGCCTGCGCCCAAGGTGTGTGTTGTATGTGCATGTCTGTGTGTTCACTTCCGTTTAGCTGTGCATGCTGTGATCCCTAGTGTTGTACCTGTTTGTGATGCTTGCTGAGTTGACCTATGTTCCCCCAAAGTCTTCTCCCTGGGTTCTCTGTGATGTGGGTGCATGGCACATTACTGGTCATCAGGGTGTCACCCATAGGTGTGTTTGCTGTCAGGGCTGAGTTTGTGTGCAGACGCAGATGGGTCACAGTCAGGTTTCCCCTTGGCACTTGTTGTTTGCCCCTGTCATGTGATTTCCAGTTTGTGTTATCTTTCAGTGATTGTGACACGTTGTGTGTGTGACTGCTGGCACTCCTCAGGGTCCGGGCTGCAATGTTGGTTGTTGTCTATGTGTGTTCTTTGTGGGTGACCTTGGCTTCTTCATTGGTGTGTGACTGTGGCTGGGATCCCATTGGTTGGTGTGGTATTGCCGTCATGTCCATGTACAGCGTAGTGTGCAGTGTGTCAGACATTCAGGAGTCTTGTTGAGTGGCCATGTGTGATGTGTTTCTGCACCTTGGTTCCCACCCACCACCCTGGAATAGTCATGGGTGCATGTGCAATGTCACCAGTGCATGTGTGCTTCACTGCTGCACATTGTTGGAGGTCGAGGGGTGTGGTGTTGAGTGTGTGCAGATGAGAGTTGTTGCCCGGCTAGGCCCCTGCCTCCATGTTGGCCTTGGCTTACTGGCCATGCTGATTGATTTGTGCTTGTGTAGGTGTGATGGTAGTTTGTTGCTCAGGACACATGACTGTGGTTCACAGTGTGAACGACATTTAGCTTTGTCATCACAGTGGGATTGTAATGCAGCCCAGGGTCACCACATTGTGGGGGCCCTGGGGGTAGTGCTGTGGTGTGTCTGTGTCTTGCTGTGTCAGTTGCTGTTCCTACGTGCCTGTGTGACATGTGTGATTTGTGCTCCCTCTCATCTGACAATGCCTGCTTGCCCACATAGGGGATTTGGATCCATGAGTTACCTTTGTGTGGCACTGTATGCACATCTGTATGATTGGTATTCAGGTCTCCTCATGTGTTGTGTGGTTGCCTGGGGACACTGGCACCCCCCCTCACCTGTTGTGTATGATGTGCAGTGTGGGTCTGCCTGTTTGTGTTTGTGCATCTGCACCACTGCATTGGCATATCTTGGGTGTGCCATTGGCTGTATGTAGTTTGGTGGCTTTCCCCTGCTGTCCCTGGGACTCCTAGGTCATCGGTCAGCACAATGATCATGGTTTGTGTGTCCCATTGCGGCCATGGTATGGTATCTGTTCACCTCACATCTAAAGTCTCCACAGGGTATCTGCATTTGTGTGCCCATTGGTGCAAATATGTGGGTCTGCATTCTGATGGTCACTTCTGTCATTGTGTCATTGATGAATGTTGACAGTGTCAGCCCCCATGGGTGTTGTTTGTCTGCACATGGCCAAAGGTATGTCTTATTTGCACTGCAGTATTTGGCTCCCCCAATTTATGTTGCAATGGGACACATGCACTACTTTGCCACTGATGTGTTTTATGTTCTGTGACCAGGAATCATCCATGCAGTTTGGCAGTTGCAGCTCTTTCTTTGTCAACACTTACCTTTTGGTCACTGTGATGATGGGGGTTTGGACCCCATTGCCACAATGTTCAAAATGTGCTTCAGCTATGGACCCCACACTTACCTTTTGGTCACTGTGGTGATGGGGCGTTAGACCCCATTGCCACAATGTTCAAAATGTGCTTCAGCTATGGACCCCACACTTACCTTTTGGTCACTGTGGTGATGGGGCGTTAGACCCCATTGCCACAATGTTCAAAATGTGCTTCAGCTATGGACCCCACACTTACATTTTGGTCACTGTGATGATGGGGGTTTGGACCCCATTGCCACAATGTTCAAAATGTGCTTCAGCTATGGACCCTACACTTACCTTTTGGTCACTGTGGTGATGGGGCGTTAGACCCCATTGCCACAATGTTCAAAATGTGCTTCAGCTATGGACCCCACACTTACATTTTGGTCACTGTGATGATGGGGGTTTGGACCCCATTGCCACACTGTTCAAAATGTGCTTCAGCTATGGACCCCACACTTACCTTTGGTCACTGTGATGATGGGGGTTTGGACCCCATTGCCACAATGGTCATGGCCTGCTTGCATTGTGGGGGCCACACACATATATGTGTGGCACATGTGCTAGGGGGTCACATTGTATGTTCAAAGTCATGTTCAGTGTTGTAGGCATTTGACACAGTCTACACACGCTTGTCATGGTGTTGGGGGATGTCTTTTTCTTGCATTCCCTAGGTTGTGGTGTGCTGGTTGTGTCATGCATTGTCCATCCTATGAGTGGGGGTGGTGTTGGTGGTAGGCATCCAGCCCCCATGGGTAGAGGTGGTAGTAGTGACAGGCATCCAGCCCCCTGGGTAAGGGTGGTAGTAGTGGTAGGCATCCAGCCCCCCTGGGTAAGGGTGGTAGTAGTGGTAGGCATCCAGCCCCCTGGGTGAGGGTGGTAGTAGTGGTAGGCATCCAGCCCCCCTGGGTGAGGGTGGTAGTAGTGGTAGGCATCCAGCCCCCTGGGTAAGGGTGGTAGTAGTGGTAGGCATCCAGCCCCCCTGGGTGAGGGTGGTAGTAGTGGTAGGCATCCAGCCCCCCTGGCTAAGGGTGGTAGTAGTGGTAGGCATCTGGCACCCCCATGGCTAAGGGTGGTAGTGGTGGTGGGCATCTGGCACCCCCATGGATAAGGGTGGTAGTGGTGGTGGGCATCCAGCCCCCCTGGGTAAGGGTGGTAGTAGTGGTAGGCATCCAGCCCCCCCTGGGTAAGGGTGGTAGTAGTGGTAGGCATCCAGCCCCCCTGGGTGAGGGTGGTAGTAGTGGTAGGCATCCAGCCCCCTGGGTGAGGGTGGTAGTAGTGGTAGGCATCCAGCCCCCCTGGGTAAGGGTGGTAGTGGTGGTAGGCATCTGGCACCCCCATGGCTAAGGGTGGTAGTGGTGGTGGGCATCTGGCACCCCCTGGCTAAGGGTGGTAGTGGTGGTTGGCATCCAGCCCCCTGGCTTAGGGTGGTAGTAGTGGTAGGCATCCAGCCCCCTGGCTTAGGGTGGTAGTAGTGGTAGGCATCTGGCACCCCCTGGCTAAGGGTGGTAGTAGTGGTAGGCATCCAGCCCCCTGGGTAAGGGTGGTAGTGGTGGTGGGCATCTGGCACCCCTGGCTAAGGGTGGTAGTAGTGGTAGGCATCCAGCCCCCCTGGGTGAGGGTGGTAGTAGTGGTAGGCATCCAGCCCCCCTGGCTAAGGGTGGTAGTAGTGGTTGGCATCTGGCACCCCCATGGCTAAGGGTGGTAGTGGTGGTGGGCATCTGGCACCCCCTGGCTAAGGGTGGTAGTGGTGGTTGGCATCCAGCCCCCTGGCTTAGGGTGGTAGTAGTGGTAGGCATCTGGCACCCCCTGGCTAAGGGTGGTAGTAGTGGTAGGCATCCAGCCCCCTGGGTAAGGGTGGTAGTGGTGGTGGGCATCTGGCACCCCCTGGCTAAGGGTGGTAGTGGTGGTTGGCATCCGGCACCCTGGGTAGGGGTGGTGGTGCGCATTCAGGCCCCTGTGTGCATATGTGGCATTGGTGATGGGCATCCCGCCCCTATGGTGCTGCTGTTGCTGGTGTAAGTAAATTCTGCATCCCTCTGTGTGTGTGTGATGTGTCGTGTACGTGTTGTATGTGTTTTGTGGTTGGTGTCTGACTTACCTTCTGCGCCGTACGCGTCCGTGCCTGTTCCGGTAGTAAATGTAGAATATTGGTATGATCGGGCCGAAGGGATTCATGGTTGGTTCGTGTCGTTCGTCCTTCTCGTTGCTTCGCGTCGTCCTCGTCGCTTCGCGTCGTCCTCGTCGCTGGCGTGTTCGCCTCGTAGCCGTGGATCGTGTTGTGGCGCGAATCGGAGCTTATGTGCGCCTCTCCCGGATGCTTTGACGTGCCGTGCGTAGCGACGGGTTCGGCGCGTACGGAAAGCGCATCGTACTTGTTCGGCCGGACGGAGCTGCATTTTCCCTTCCATGCGACTCGATTCAGCGTTTCAGGATTCGCCTCGGTCGGAGAACAGGACCTGGATTGGGTGAGTACGACTCGGCCGGATTCTGTGCTGTTGTGCGCATCGTACTTACTCGTTCGGTCTGCTGTACGGATCGGTCGGGAAACAGGCATTCGCATGGCTTTTTTCCCGACCGAATGGTATTGGGTGCGCCTCTGCCCGAGATCGGAATCGGCCCCTGAGTGTTGTACAACATCCATTTATCCTTATTAGTCATTTGTATATATATTTGCTTTTAGTATAGCACTTGCACAGTCTATTCTTACCTTTTCACTTGCACTGTGCTACAACACCATTTGGAGCACCTATTTTTCAATTTATTTGGTAAAGTGAATATAAGGCATTCTTCAAGTGATATTTTTGAAATGTACTGAATAAATTCTGTCTCAATCTCATATTAAACCAATTTATTGATGCTTTTTTGACATGCTGCCACAGAAGTTGAGGCTTACATATCCCCCATAGCGACCTTTTGTTCCTTTATTAATGGAAGGAAGTGAAGGTCAGGTCACATCTGGAAATGTCGAGGTTACCTGAGTGGGTCGGTATTGCCACCAGACCATGGATGCACAGGATGGGAGTCAAACATGACTGAAGCCTAGATGAATGGCCCAGGCATCTGCCAAGAAAAGGGAAGACGCTTGGGAAACCAGCCACCGGAATTCCCACTGTACAGGTGGATGGGGCACAGAGAGTCCACCCTGGAGCCTACTGGGGAGGACATGGCCTCCCTTGGAGACCTGCCTGAACATGCTGGAATCCAAACAGTGAGGAGCGCCATTGCGCCCCATTACCAGTCGCACAGCAGCATCTGTGAGGTACTCAATCAATTCCGCGTTTGATAAGATAATCCATTTTAATTACGCAGGAAATCATTCTTTGATAGCCGTATTCGCCTAAATCCAATGCATTCCGGGCTTACTAGCCCTTCTTTAGGGGTAACTACAAGATAAGAACATTGTTTACTATTTAGCTACGTTAAACATGTGGCGCAAACTATGCATCTCTCACTATAAATGCAGAACCTTCGCTTCATTCATTTTTAAAAAAAAGAAAAACTTATATCCACTTAAAAACATACCAACTGAATCCCCCCTGTGCCTTCAATACCCCTATGAATCTGTCGTGAACTGAATAGAAAATTCCCCAGTGAAACCACATCCTAAGAACATTATATTCACATTTAACATTCTCTCCACAAGACCTCCTACAAACAACCAACACCCTCTTTGTTTTTAAAAAAATGAATGAAGCAAAGTTTCTGCATTTATAGTGAGAGATGCACAGTTTGCGCCACATGTTTAACGTAGCTAAATAGTAAACAATGTTCTTAATCTTGTAGTTACCCCTGAGGAAGTGTTAGTAAGCCCAAACTGCATTGGGTTCGGGCGAATACGGCTATCAAAGAATGATTTCCTGCGTACTGGGGAAAAAGGCCTGGATAGGCATATCCTCAGTATCTGAAGCAAAGGGAAAATATGGAACCTTACATGTGAATGGATAAAGTTGTGAATAAAAACAAGTGACAAACATTTGAATTAAAATGAATGAAAATGGATTATCTTATCAAATGCGGAATCGAATGAGTACTTCACAGATGTTGCTGTGCGACTGTAATGGGGCGCCATGGCGCTCCTCACTGTTTGGAGTCTTACATACGTGCTATTGAGGCAAAGCACGTGCCAGGTCTGCACGCGAAAACAGAAAATCATGAGCAAGTTGGTATAATTGAAAAAGCTGGAGTGCATCCTATCACTTATTCAGAAATAATGAACATGCTGGACGGCAAGTAGATGGTGGTTGTTAGACCTGGCACCATCGGCGTGGGTCTCCCTTCCATTTTTTGCTGTTGCCTCTTATGTTTTTGCTGGTTTTAGATGCTTTTGGGCACTGTGCCACTGCTGTTCAGTGCCACAGTGCAAGTGCTCCCTATGGTAAATTGATGTATGGATTAGTGACTCCATGATTGGCTTGTTTGGCTTACTGTCAGACCCTAGTACAGTGCACTGCGTGTGCCCAGGGCTTGTAAATCAAATGCTGCTGGTGGGCTTGCAGCACTGGTTGTGCCACCCACCGGAGCAGCTTGTAAAGTGTGTCTCAGGCCTGCCATTGCAGAGCCTGTGGGCAGTCTGGTACTGCCATGTTGACTGGGCAAGTGTACCCACTTGCCAGTCCCTAAACCTTCCCTTTTATACATATTAGTCACCCCTAAGGTAGGCCCAAGGGCAGGGTGCATTGTAGGTAAAAGGTAGGACATGCCCTGGTGTGTGTGGCATGTCCTAATAGTGAATTACAGCCATTTTCGTTTTTCACTATTGCAAGGCTACCTGTTCCCCATAGGCCAGAATGGGCAGTTAGATTATTACATCTTATAATCCTAACTGACTCAGGGAACCAGGTAGAAATTCGAGTTTAGTACGCCTGAACTCAGAATGATAAAATACATCTTTTAGTGAAGTTGGTTTTAACATTCTGTGTTTGAAAATACCACTTTTAGAAAGTAGGTATTTTCTTGCCTAACTATCCAAGCCTGCCTCTGCTAGGTTGTGTATTCCTTGTCTGGAGTTTGAGTGACAGGGGCTGGGGGCTTCCAGGAGACAGGGTGAGTCAGCACAGGGCTGAATAGAGAGATCTGCATGCAGATAGGAGGGAGGAGTTGCACCTGGGACCTGAATAGGGCTGTGCCTTTCCTCCACAATGCTGGCTCCACCTCCTGTGGTGTGTCTGATGTCCCTGGCCTACACTGTGAAAGGAAAGAAGGAGTCTTGTCAACAAAGTGCTCCAGGACTGACCAGAACTGGTTTTGGACTAGGCAAAGGCCTCTCTGCCTTCAGAGAACAAAGAGAAAAGTAGTATAAATATTGGGACCCAGACCCAAGAACTTTAGATCACTTCTGGGAATCAAGACGAACCTTTGCTGAGGAGAAGAACCAGGAAGCTGAAGGAGGAGACTACCCCTGTGCTGTGTGTTTGGGGGTTGGCCTGCAGTGGTTGCTTCATTGCCAAAGAAAGGAGAAAAGGACTGAGTGTGCTTTCTATCAACTTGAAGAAGAATCTCCAAGGGCTTGAACTAGAGCTTGCCTCCTGCCTGAAGTCTCAGGGATACAAGACTTCACCAACCAGCTCCCCCTGAATTCCCTTGCTGGGAATTGAAGTGCCTGCTGCTGTGCTGGGCCTTCTGAGAGACTGCGTGTCGCTGGGAGCTGGAAGCGCGACGCAACAACGAGAAGCGTGTCGCCGCTGCAGCCGCTGTCATCGCATCGCCGAGGAAGCGAGACGCCGCTGCCGCTGTCATCATCGCATCGCCGAAGCGCGGCGCATCGCCGGAGAAGCGGGACGCTGCCACAGAGGACATCGTCGCATCACCGGAGAAGCGCGTCGCAGGGCCTGTCGCGGCTCCAAAGATCATCGAGTCGCCGCACGGCCGTCGGGCGTGCACGCATCACACCAACGTTGTCGCATCGCAGCCAAGACGCCATTTTTATCGCATCGCACCGGAGAAGAGTATCGCATCGAGGTGCCATCTGTCGCATCGCACCGGAGAGCAGTAAGAAACCGACGCATCAACTCCCCACACAGTAAGGAAGCGAGCATCAACTCCCCTGCGCAGCAGTAAGGAACCGACGCATCCACTCCCCTGAGTGTACGGAACCGACGCATCACCTTCCCTGCGACCCTTTTGTTTTCTTTGCGTTACGCATTCAAGGTACATTGAGAGTAAAGTGTTGCATCTACAACTTGAGAGAACTGAACTATTTTATAACCTTTTCAAGTCTATTTTTGAGTACAGTATTGTGGATTTTTGTCGTTTGGTCTTGTGTTAAGTCTATATAAAAATACTATTTTTATAATACAACCTGTGTGGTGTCCATCTGTAGTGTTGTCACTGTATTACTGTATGTGTTCACAAATGCTTTACACACTGCCTCTGAGATAAGCCTGCCTGCTCGTGCCAAGCTACCAAGGGGGTGAGCAGGGGTTATTTTAGGAGTGTAGCCCCTCACCCTGACTAGACGCAAGGGTCCCTATTTGTCACAGGTACCTACCTATGCCAACTAGAGACCCCCAAATCTAACATTGGTGGTCAGCGGTGAGGATTTGGACTTGCATTTGTGATTCATATACAGTGATTGGTGTACACTACTAGTGAGTGCAGACCATAACGCAACCACATACTTTTTGAGAATTATTTTCCTTGGAACTTCTTTTCTATTTTTGATTCTTGAGAACTGCCAGTCTTTTTGCTACCATGAGCAAGACAGCATCCATAGTATCTGTAGACATTGTTTTGGAAGAAGAGAGAATTGATACTTACACTGTGCCTTATCTCAAAGCTTTGTGCAAGAAATTTAAAATCTCTGTGAAAGGCCTCACCAGGAAAGAGGAATACCAAAAGGCGCTGAGGGCCTGGGTAGAATCTAGGAATGCCAGTGAGCATCCTGAGGAGCCAGTAATGGAGGCAGAGGATTTAAATGAGCACCTTGAGGGGCCAGTGGGCCCAACTGGAGGGAAAGCACCTTCAGGGGTGGGCAGCAGTGTTTCTTCCAAAGGGTTGTCCCCAGGAGAGCTGGAGGACAGAGCAAGGGAGAGGATGCATAAATTGGAGCTAGCTAGGCTCAAAATGGATGGTCAGAAAGACATAGAGAGCAAGAAAATAGAGCTTGGGATGGAGTTAGAAATGAAGAAGTTAGCCTTAGAGGAAAAGAGAATGCATTTTGAGCATGAGAGAGGATTGAGGGAATTGGAACTCAAGGCCAAGAAGTTAGAGGTTCCTCCCTCTGGTGGCAGCACACCGCCAGTGCATGTAGAAGCAAGAACCTACATTCCCAAAGATGTAGTTAAAGATTTCCACAAGAATGAGGATATTGGTCAGTGGTTTAGGGCTTATGAAGCTGCAATGTTGGCCCACCGGGTCCCTGAGAAGGATTGGGGAGCGGGGTTGTGGGGCCGCTTTGTTAGTGATGGGAGGGACACTTTGTTGGATTTGCCTACAGAGGAGCAGATGTCCTATACCCACATGAAGGGAGCCCTAATGTCCAGATTTGGTTTGACCCCAGAGCTATATAGACAAAGGTTTAGAAATTGCAGAAAACTGGAGTCTACCACTTGGGTGGAATATGTGTCTTTCTTTTGCAGAGCATTGGATGGTTGGGTGAAGGGTAGCAAAGTGGATAATTTTGAGGCGCTCTATGATTTGCTTGCATGGGAGCACTTGTCAAATAACTGTTTTCCAGAGCTACGCCAGCATCTTATTGATAGCAAGCTGACTAACCCTAGGAAGCTTGCTGAGGAGGCGGACCGCTGGGTGAGCACCCGGGTCCAGAAGGGTCATGTGGGAGACTTCGCCAAAGGTGGGCAGGGTCCCCAGCAGAAGAGTGGGGGGGACAAGGGTAAACAGAGGGAGTTCCAGAAAGGGCCCCAAAGTAATCCCCAAGGGAACCAAGGGAAAGGTTCCCAGCCTCCCCTGAGAAGAAGGCAGTGGCCCCGACAGATAAGCCTGTTCACAAGGGGCCCAAGACCTGTTTTAAGTGTGGTCTAGTAGGCCACTGTTCTTATGATGCTAGATGTCCCTTGTATGGGAAGACAGCACCCACTGGTGCACCACCCCGGCAGTTGGCTAGTGTAGCCCTGGGGGAGGAGATGGGTGCCCAAGGTGGGTGGGGTCCCGCAGAGATGTCCCTTGTCTCTTTAGGAGACTGTGAGGTGGTCCCCAGGACCCAACTGCCTGATAACACTAAAAAATACAGGCAGTGGGTGACCATCAATGGCAAGAGGGTGGAAGCTCTTAGAGACACCGGAGCCAGTGTGACAGCTGTCAGTTGTCGGTTGGTGTCTGAAGAGCAGGTAGTCCCAAATGCATTTTACCCAGTTGTTGCCGCTGACAACACAGAGAGCCACTGCAAGGTGGCACAGGTTCCCTTTGAGTGGGGGGGGTCTCAGGGACTCTTCAAGTAGCTGTGAGGCCAGCCATGCCTGTTGAATGTCTGTTAGGTAACGATTTGGAGAGCTCCCCTTGGGCTAAGGTGGAGCGGAGAGCTCATTTAGAGATGTTGGGTTTGCCTGAGTGGGCCTGCGTGA
The DNA here is from genome assembly GCA_963921515.1 of Calotriton arnoldi. Taxonomy (NCBI): domain Eukaryota; kingdom Metazoa; phylum Chordata; class Amphibia; order Caudata; family Salamandridae; genus Calotriton; species Calotriton arnoldi. The sequence goes on from CAWUFW010005490.1 coordinate 151,802, forward strand.
CCACTCGGTCTATGGCAGCCAGTAAGGGTGTTCAAGAGGACCTGGAGCCTGAGAAAATGGCCCAGGTGCCTGCCTTAAAGAGAAGAGGTAGGGGGCCCGGGAAACCGGCCCCTGAGGTTCCCACGGCCCAGGAGGAGGCGGACCCTGAGGGGGATGCCCTGGAGCCTACTGGGGAAGAGATTGCTGAACTGGGAGACCTGCCTGAGCTGACCCATTGGCAGCAGGAAGGAGGTCCCTCCAGGGAAGAGTTCTGTGAGGAGCAGAACAAGTGCCCTTCTCTTGTGGGTTTGCGGCAGCAGGCTGCAAACCAGGCAGCAGGTGATCAGTCTGGATCACATTGGATCTACTGGGAGAATGGTCTCCTGTATAGTGAGCCTAAGGTTGCTGAGCCTGGGTCAGCCCGTGTGCTGGTGGTACCCCAGCGCTTCAGAGCCTTCCTACTGGGGCTGGCTCATGATGTGCCTTTAGCAGGACATTTGGGGCAGGACAAGACCTTTGAAAGGCTTGTCACCCATTTTTATTGGCCCCAAATGCGCAAGAGTTCAGACACTCATTGCAGGACCTGTCAGACTTGCCAGGCAAGTGGAAAGAGTGGGAGGAAGCGCAAGGCTCCTCTCCAGCCATTCCCTGTGGTCAGCACCCCCTTTGAAAGGGTGGGCATTGACATTGTGGGGCCTCTGGATCCCAAGACAGCCATGGGCAACAGGTTCATCCTGGTCTTGGTGGACCATGCCACCCGGTACCCGGAAGCCATCCCTCTCAGGACAGTGACGGCCCCCGTGGTGGGACGTGCACTGATGGGGATTTTCTCCCGCGTGGGGTTTCCCAGAGAGGTGGTGTCAGACCGAGGTACCAACTTCATTTCCAAGTATATGAAGTCCCTGTGGCAGGAGTGTGGTGTAACCTACAAGTTCACCACTCCTTACCACCCCCAAGGTAATGGGCTGGTTGAGAGATTCAACCGGACCCTCAAAGGCATGATTATGGGTCTTGAGGAACCCATGAGGCGTAAGTGGGACGTCCTCTTACCATGCCTTCTCTTTGCTTACCGTGAGGTGCCACAGAAATCTCTAGGGTTCAGTCCCTTTGAGCTTCTCTATGGACACCCAGTGAGAGGACCTTTGAGTTTGGTCAAGGAAGGCTGGGAGCAATCTCCCAGGAAACCTCCCCAGGATGTATATAGCTACATGCTGGCCTTTAGGAACCAAACTAGGCGATTCAGAAAACTCGCTGAGGCGAATCTGGAAGCCAGCCAGGAGGAGATGAAGCGGTGGTACGACCAGAATGCCACTCTGGTTGAGCTTCAGCCTGGTCAGAAAGTGTGGGTCATGGCCCCAGTGGAGCCCTGTGCGCTCCAGGATAAGTGGACCGGACCATTTGAGGTGGTGGAGCGCAAGAGTCCGGTTACCTACTTGGTGGACTTGCGGTCTCCCAGGAACCCCTTGCGGGTCCTGCATGTCAACCGCCTGAAGCCCCACTTAGAGAGGTCCGAAGTGGGCATGCTCCTAGCAACAGATGCTGGAATGGAGGAGGAGACTGAACCTCTTCCTGACCTCCTGTCTGCAACAGAGCAAGATGGGTCAGTGGATGGAGTGAACCTCTCTTCCACCCTGACCCCTGAGCAGCAGAATGACTGTCACCAGTTGCTGGGACAGTTTTCTGACCTGTTCTCCCTGATTCCCAGTGTCACTGATTGGTGCGTCCATGATGTAGACACTGGGGACAGTCCTCCTGTCAAGCACAAAACTTACAGGGTGACTGACAGGGTGAGAGCTTGCATCAAGGAGGAGGTCTCCAAGATGCTTGCGTTGGGGGTGATTGAGTCCTCTAACAGTCCTTGGGCCAGCCCAGTGGTCTTGGTCCCAAAGGCTGCCGCACCGGGTGTCTCACCAGAACTGCGGTTCTGTGTGGACTACCGAGGGCTCAATTCAGTCACCAGGACTGACGCGCACCCCATCCCCAGAGCTGATGAGCTCATTGATCGGTTAGGGGCTGCCCGGTACCTCAGCACGTTTGATTTAACGTCTGGGTACTGGCAGATCGCCTTGACTGATGGGGCAAGAGAGAGGTCAGCATTCTCCACACCAGATGGGCACTACCAATTCCGGGTTATGCCCTTTGGGATGAAGAATGCCCCTGCCACCTTTCAGAGGTTGGTCAACCAGGTGTTGGCTGGACTGGAAGAGTTCAGTGCCGCCTACCTGGATGACATTGCAGTGTTCAGCGCCAGTTGGGAAGAACATCTGCGCCACCTCTGGGAAGTGTTGATGGCGCTGCGGAGAGCAGGCCTCACGATCAAGGCGAGTAAGTGCCAGATCGGGCAGGGTTCCGTGGTGTACTTGGGACACCAGGTTGGGAGCGGCCAGGTGGCGCCCCTACAACCCAAGATTGAGACCATCCTGACTTGGGAACCCCCAAGACCCAGACAGAGGTGAGAGCCTTTTTAGGACTCACTGGGTATTACAGGAGGTTTGTCAAGGGGTATGGCAGCATTGTTGCACCCTTGACAGAGCTGACTTCCAGGAAGCAGCCCAAGAGAGTGATTTGGACTGACACCTGTCAGAGAGCTTTTGATGCCCTGAAGACTGCCATGTGCACGGCGCCCGTGCTCCTGGCACCCAACTTCTCAAAAGAGTTTATTGTGCAAACAGACGCTTCAGAGCATGGTGTGGGGGCTGTTCTATCACAGATTAATGAGGAGGGCCTAGACCAACCTGTAGCCTTCATCAGTAGGAGGTTACTTCCACGGGAACAGAGGTGGAGTGCAATTGAGCGTGAGGCATTTGCTGTGGTCTGGGCACTGAAGAAGTTGAGACCATACTTGTTTGGGACTCACTTCCGGGTTCAGACAGACCACAGGCCCCTCAGATGGCTGATGCAGATGAGGGGTGAGAATCCAAAGCTGTTGAGGTGGTCCATATCCCTACAGGGGATGGACTTTACGGTGGAACACCGCCCTGGTACAGAACACGCCAATGCTGATGGTCTGTCCAGATTTTTCCGCCTTAGTGATGAGAACTCCCCGGAGGTAGGGTAGTTCTCCCCACATTTCAGCTGGAGGGGACACGTGTTAGACCTGGCACCATTGGCGTGGGTCTCCCTTCCATTTTTTGCTGTTGCCTCTTATGTTTTTGCTGGTTTTAGATGCTTTTGGGCACTGTGCCACTGCTGTTCAGTGCCACAGTGCAAGTGCTCCCTATGGTAAATTGATGTATGGATTAGTGACTCCATGATTGGCTTGTTTGGCTTACTGTCAGACCCTAGTACAGTGCACTGCGTGTGCCCAGGGCTTGTAAATCAAATGCTGCTGGTGGGCTTGCAGCACTGGTTGTGCCACCCACCGGAGCAGCTTGTAAAGTGTGTCTCAGGCCTGCCATTGCAGAGCCTGTGGGCAGTCTGGTACTGCCATGTTGACTGGGCAAGTGTACCCACTTGCCAGTCCCTAAACCTTCCCTTTTATACATATTAGTCACCCCTAAGGTAGGCCCAAGGGCAGGGTGCATTGTAGGTAAAAGGTAGGACATGCCCTGGTGTGTGTGGCATGTCCTAATAGTGAATTACAGCCATTTTCGTTTTTCACTATTGCAAGGCTACCTGTTCCCCATAGGCCAGAATGGGCAGTTAGATTATTACATCTTATAATCCTAACTGACTCAGGGAACCAGGTAGAAATTCGAGTTTAGTACGCCTGAACTCAGAATGATAAAATACATCTTTTAGTGAAGTTGGTTTTAACATTCTGTGTTTGAAAATACCACTTTTAGAAAGTAGGTATTTTCTTGCCTAACTATCCAAGCCTGCCTCTGCTAGGTTGTGTATTCCTTGTCTGGAGTTTGAGTGACAGGGGCTGGGGGCTTCCAGGAGACAGGGTGAGTCAGCACAGGGCTGAATAGAGAGATCTGCATGCAGATAGGAGGGAGGAGTTGCACCTGGGACCTGAATAGGGCTGTGCCTTTCCTCCACAATGCTGGCTCCACCTCCTGTGGTGTGTCTGATGTCCCTGGCCTACACTGTGAAAGGAAAGAAGGAGTCTTGTCAACAAAGTGCTCCAGGACTGACCAGAACTGGTTTTGGACTAGGCAAAGGCCTCTCTGCCTTCAGAGAACAAAGAGAAAAGTAGTATAAATATTGGGACCCAGACCCAAGAACTTTAGATCACTTCTGGGAATCAAGACGAACCTTTGCTGAGGAGAAGAACCAGGAAGCTGAAGGAGGAGACTACCCCTGTGCTGTGTGTTTGGGGGTTGGCCTGCAGTGGTTGCTTCATTGCCAAAGAAAGGAGAAAAGGACTGAGTGTGCTTTCTATCAACTTGAAGAAGAATCTCCAAGGGCTTGAACTAGAGCTTGCCTCCTGCCTGAAGTCTCAGGGATACAAGACTTCACCAACCAGCTCCCCCTGAATTCCCTTGCTGGGAATTGAAGTGCCTGCTGCTGTGCTGGGCCTTCTGAGAGACTGCGTGTCGCTGGGAGCTGGAAGCGCGACGCAACAACGAGAAGCGTGTCGCCGCTGCAGCCGCTGTCATCGCATCGCCGAGGAAGCGAGACGCGCTGCCGCTGTCATCATCGCATCACCGAAGCGCGGCGCATCGCCGGAGAAGCGGGACGCTGCCACAGAGGACATCGTCGCATCACCGGAGAAGCGCGTCGCAGGGCCTGTCGCGGCTCCAAAGATCATCGAGTCGCCGCACGGCCGTCGGGCGTGCACGCATCACACCAACGTTGTCGCATCGCAGCCAAGACGCCATTTTTATCGCATCGCACCGGAGAAGAGTATCGCATCGAGGTGCCATCTGTCGCATCGCACCGGAGAGCAGTAAGAAACCGACGCATCAACTCCCCACACAGTAAGGAAGCGAGCATCAACTCCCCTGCGCAGCAGTAAGGAACCGACGCATCCACTCCCCTGAGTGTACGGAACCGACGCATCACCTTCCCTGCGACCCTTTTGTTTTCTTTGCGTTACGCATTCAAGGTACATTGAGAGTAAAGTGTTGCATCTACAACTTGAGAGAACTGAACTATTTTATAACCTTTTCAAGTCTATTTTTGAGTACAGTATTGTGGATTTTTGTCGTTTGGTCTTGTGTTAAGTCTATATAAAAATACTATTTTTATAATACAACCTGTGTGGTGTCCATCTGTAGTGTTGTCACTGTATTACTGTATGTGTTCACAAATGCTTTACACACTGCCTCTGAGATAATCCTGCCTGCTCGTGCCAAGCTACCAAGGGGGTGAGCAGGGGTTATTTTAGGAGTGTAGCCCCTCACCCTGACTAGACGCAAGGGTCCCTATTTGTCACAGGTACCTACCTATGCCAACTAGAGACCCCCAAATCTAACAGTGGTCCTACCAGCGAGGAGTTCTGTAAGGCACAGAAGGATTGCCCAGCCTTACAGGGCATGTGGCGGCAGGCTAAATCCAAGGAAGCTGGTGACATCTCTGGAGATCACCTCATTTATTGGGAGAATGATCCCCAACATAGTGAACCTAAGGCACTTGTGCATGGGGCAACACATGTGTTGGTGGTCCCCCAATGCTACAGGGCCTTTCTACTGGGTTTGGCTCTTAAAATTCCCCAGGAAGCACATCTAGGGCAACACAATACCTGTGCCAGGCTTGTCTCCCACTTTTATTGCCCCAGATGAGGACATTCTCAGATATTTACTCCAGGACTTCTCACCTACTAGATGAGTGGAAAATGGGAAAAAAAGCTAAAGCCTCCCCTGAATCCCTTACCTGTTATTGGCAACCCATTTGAAAGGGTGGGCATCATCCTTTTAGGCCCCTTGGAGCCCAAAACTGCCTGAGACAACAAGTTTATCCTAGTTTTAATGATTATGCCACTAGATACTGTAACTGTGCATGCAGTGGCTAGGGTCCTCATGGAGATTTTGTATCCAAGTAGGGTTCTCGAAAGAAGTGGTGTCTGACAGTGGCACCAACTTCATGTCAGCATACATGAAGCCTATGTAGGAAGAGTGTAGGATAACCTACAAGTTCTCCACACTCTACTATCTGCAAACCAATAGGCTTGTTGAAAAGTTTAACAGGACCCTGAAAGGCATGACTATGGGCCTACTTAGGGTCCTATGAGGTGATTGAGAGGAAGGGGGAGACCGCCTACCTGGTGGACCTCAAGACCCCCAGGGACCCCTTAAGGATACTCCATATCACTCCTCTCAAGCCCCACTATAAGAGGTTTGAGGTCGCCATGCTTTTGGTGGCAGATGTTGGGGTGGAAGAGGAGAGTGAACCTCTCCCTGACCTTCTAGCATTCAAGGAAAAAGATGGGGCAGTAGACGGTGTCAGCCTCTCTCCTATCCTGATCCCAGAACAGCAGATGGACTGTCACCAGTTGTTGGGACAGTTTACCCCATGTTTTCCTTCACTCCTGGGCGTATATATTCATGTACCCATGATAAAGATACTGGGGGCAGCCTGCCTGTCAAAAACAAAATATACAGGCTGTCAGACAAAGTGAGGGCCAGCTGGTGAGCTGAGCTCATTTACAGGTTAGGGGCTTCCATGTTCCCGATTCATTGTAATTGTATTTATATTGCTCTTACTACCCCTGATGATGCATTGAAGCGCTTTCCAGTGAGTATCCACTTCTCCGGAACCCAAAAAAGATTAGTATTGGATTAGTATAGGGAAATATAACTTGTTAATTTGAGCGGTAAACAGGTGAGTCTGTTAGTCTGATTGAAAAGGATAATGGAGGGGTAGAGGAGGGAAGAGGCTAAAAAGTGTTATTTGGGATATCACAGTAGTAAGATGAGGTTTGGGATGAGTCAAAGGAGGGATAGAGGAGCAAAATGTCTAGAAAGGGATTAGGGAGAATCATAGTAGTAATGTGAGGTTTGGGATGAGTCAAAGGAGGGGGACAAGAGAGAGAATTTAAAAAGTGTTATTTGGGAGATCATAGTAGTAAAATTAGGGTTGGGATGAATTAGAGAGTGAGGTAGAGGTTATTTTGAGAGAGGTAAAGGATGAGACACAAAGTAATGCATTGGAGAGAGTTGAAGTTTTTTTTTCTACAGTAGGAGTAAAGTAATAAATATATAGATACATAACTACATAGAAAGGGTATACATGTATATGGAAAATAATATATTGAGATATAAAATTGTATTGTATAAAGTTCTGTATGTACATGTGTGGATAGATAGTTAGAAACTCAGGCTTTCAAATGTTGCTGCACGTGAAGCTAATTAATGTGTGTACTTTTATTTTTTAACTGTTTTTATTTTAGTTTTATATTTTCCTCAATATTTCAATAGTGAAGCACTTATAGATACAATTCTTATGATCATATTTACATATTGTGATAGATAACATGACCCATAGTGTACTCTACTCAAATAACTTATATGAAACTATATATATATATTTTTTCACCATAAGTAATATATACATTTTTTTAGCCGCCCTAAAGTATATCTAAATATTTTTAAACCATAGGTAGCAAATATATAATTGTACGAAGAAATGCACATATTTAAATACATACATATAATCAAATTATAAATGTTTACTTACATATAATCAAATTATAAATGTTTACATACACAGGCATATGCTGCACATTTGTGTTTTTAGTATGGTGGTTATGTAGGAAAGAGCAAACTCTTGAGTAGTCTTCTGAAGTTAAGATAATTATCCATGGATCTTATTTTTGGGGTTAATGAATTTCATAGTTTGGCTGCTTGAACAGAGAAAGATGTACCACCCATGTTTTTTTTTGTATGCTGGGGTTTTGAAGTGAAGTGGCCATCTGGAGAGGCAGAGGTTCCTTTGTTGTATGTATTTGGTGATTTTATTCTTGTTGAATAGTAGATCTGTTCCATGTATTGCTTTGTGGGTGATACAAAGCAGCTGCTTGAAGGGGGATCTTCTGGCAACCACTAACTAAAATAGGGCCCTCAAGGAAGGGGAAATGTGGGCTTGTGGCTTTACGTGTAGGAGTAGTCTGGCAGCAGAGTTCTGAATTAGTCTTTTCCTAATTGATGATGATCTGTGGTAGAGGCTATTGGCATTATCAAGTTTAATGCCAAACAGTACAAGAGAGATAGTAACCTGGACCTTGTGTTGATATCTTAAGTAGGGGAAGATGTGTCGTAGAGTTTTCATAGTAATGAAGCTTGATTTTGCTAATTTGTCCTCTTGGGTATTTTTTTGATAACTTGGAGTCCGTTGTAATTCCAAGGTTTCTTACTTCCTTTGATACTTTAGGAGGTGGTCCAAGATTGTCAGGCCAGGCGCAGAATGGGTCACAATTTTTCTAATCGCCACATGTGAATATTTCAGTTGTGGAAGCATTCAATTTGAGATGATTCCAGGTCATCCACTGATCAACGGCTCTGAGGCAATTGAAGATTTTTTTTTAAGAACATACTTTATTGGTTTTTGCCAACATCATGCTCCAAGAGCCATATTATACACATACCTGCTGAGATAAAGCATTGGCATAAGTAAACAATATAGTATTTTGTAACTTTACAATAAACATGCTGCGATGGAAAGAAAAGAACGAATGTCACGGAGAGTTGACCCTGTCCCTGTATCGCTTCCCTGGTGATCAATCCCTGTCATCAACTTGTTGGCAGTGAGCATATTCTATGTGTTAGCCGTGGAGCAGTACCTCTATATCTGACGATGTGGGCTGGGATGTCGGTGGGCCAAGACAATACCTCTGTAGTCTGCCCAGTGCTGCCATATGCGTGCATGTTTTTGAGGGCAACCCCGAGCCGTAAACACATGCTCCTCCAACCCCATACAGAAATCTAATCCTCTCTTCCAAACACCCAGCAAGGGTGGGGATTCTGCTTTCTAAGAGCAAGCTATGTCTCGTTTGGCCAGGGTCAAACCTAGAAACAGCAGGTGGCATTTGTACCTGTTACCCCCCGGCATCCTCAGAGATATGTAGTAACGCAAGCCGTGGTGTACTGTGTAGGGTCCACCCAAGCACCTCAGCCCGACACCTAAATACTCCCTTCCAGAACCTATCTAGGGCCGGACATGTCCATACCATGTGTAGGAATGTGGCTTCTTCTGCGCCACAGTGTAAGCATGCTGGGGAGGCTATGAGCCCTGCCTTCCACAGCCTCAAGCGTGTGTAATATGCTCTGTATTTTAGCTGAATCAAACGCAAGCGCGAGGAGACTGCAGCCCCCCTGGGAGACTCCAGGGCCTCTCTCCAGTCATCGTTGTCGATGAGACCTACATCTACTTGCAAAGTTTCTCTAAGTGTCTCCAGTGTGGAGGCGCTATGGGTGACTAGTGTCTGATATATTTTGGAGATTTTATGGTCCTCTAGGTTTCCCATGAGAAGTTTTCCTTCCAGTGGGCTAAATTCAGGGAGGGCCATGAGGTTTCTAAGTTAGGGTGCGAGGGCGTGATGTAATTGTAAATATTTTTTAAATTGGGTGCGCTGCATGGAGAATTCTTCTTGTAATTCTGAAAAGGATTTGAGAGTGAGGCCTTGAACGAAATCCCCCAGAGAGGATATCCAGATCCGGTCCCAGCCTTGGAAGCCCTGTATGTGTTGCAACTGTGGAAGGAGGCAGTTACACCATAGCGGGGCCTCTCACCAGCCTATACGGTGAAGGGACTGTTGCCATGTTGTCAACACCACTTTAGTGGCCGGGGGAAGAGCCTGAGTATTTGGACAGCCGTCTAAGTATTTGTATAGTGAGGGGTCCCCTAGTAGCTATCTCTCCATGGCGTACGCTTGTTCGTCTCTTGAGCCATACCACCAGTCTTTAATACTTGTAGGTGTGAGGCTGCATAATGCGACTGTATGTCGGCGGCTGCAATGCTCCAACAATAAGTGGAGATTAAGCAGGTGCAAAGCGCCAGTCTGACCACTCCACTCCCACACAGGAACCCGCTGAGCATGGAATTTATCTGTCTAAACCATATCTGTGGAAGAGGGTAGGGATGATTCTGTAGTTGATATAGGAGCCTTGGGAGAGATATCATCTTATAGATTGCCGAACGGCCTTACAGGGAAAGGGGCAAACCCGCCCATGTCTTCAGCTCGGATTTAACTTTAGCGAGAACCATATCTATATTACGCGCCCTGGAAACCTCCTGTCTGCCCGCTATGAAGACATCCAAGTATTTGATGCCATCGTGCATCTGAGAGAGATCCGCAGCCCATCTATAGTCACCGGGAGACCCACGCAGAGGCCATAGTGTGGACTTGTTCACATTCATAAAAAGACCTGACGTCTTGTGAGAAGTTGGCCTGGCATATGCTGTCCACTAATTATAGTGGGCACCTTGCACCAGTCCAAATTGACTCTTATGGTAGGTAGGTTAAAGACAACCTTATTGAAAGCTATCCTAGTGGTAGCTATGGAGAGCAGCCTTCAGGCTAAGTCTTGAAGGAATGTAAAGCAGCTTGTTTTACCAGTCTATAATCTCTTGAGTGACCAAATGAAAGAGCACCACACCAGGTATATATTCAAAATATATGTATTTATTACTAAACACACCCCTCTAGTCTCTTTATGAGGCTAGAGTTCGAAGTACATAGGTTATAAGATCTTAAATCACAGTAATAGCACAAATACACGTTTGGGCCCTAGGGGCGTACTCAAACCATATACCAATAAAGTGGTATGCGAACCACGACTGAACTAGACACTAGGCCTAGAGCCTCTAGAAGTGCTTGGACCACAAGGAACCACCCAAGGTAGTGACACAGGGGACCCACGGGAGACGCGTGCAGTGTAAATACACAACCGCGATACGCCGTTAACTTCTATGGAGAAAGTCGGGATCGGGAAAATAGAGGAAAGGGACACTTAAAAGAGGACTAGGACAAAACCCTTTGAGATCTAGGACTTTGAAGAGTCTCTACCCACGGGAGCACCGGAGTACTCGTGTTACCTCACCCAGGGAAGCCGGGTGCATAGGTGCCTTTCGGGGTCGGGTTTCGTCGTCGGTTCTTATGGCGATCTGCTGCAAAGTGCTGCTGGCGACCAGGAGAAAAGTGTCCGGGTGGATCCAAGAGTGGATCGGAGTTCTGAAGAACCTGAAAGCAGAGGGGACAGAGTCTGGGTCACTAGCCAGTGACCAGGGAGGCGATGGACAGATGCCCACCGATGTCGAGTGCTTCAGGTTCGATGACGGTCGTCTTGACTCTTCAGCCACGAGGTCCGGGAGGCGTTGTCGGCGACCAGGAGCAGGATTCGGGCTGTTGCTCGATGTCTGTCGAGTGCAGAGGTGTCGGCGACCAGATTGGACCCAACAAGCCTTGGCAACGGCAAGTCTCGAGTAAGATGTAGATCGTCGATGATGCAGACCAGCAAGGTCTGGGGAACTCACCCAGCGAAGGTAAGTGAGGGCAGGCCTGGAGCAACCAGACTGCCAAGTAAAGAAAAGATTGGCCTTCGTTAAGGGCTACTAGCCAACGGGCTAGCGACCGCGAAGGAGCCTCGTGACGCCGCACGTGGAGCTGGCTTACAGGACACTCGTGGAGTGGGGGCCAGTGATCTTCGGTGCAGGTGGTGCTGGAGGCTAGGGCTACTCGGAGCCCAAAGCACGACTTCTTGGGAGACCCAGAAGATGGTGCACTTGCAAATGTGCTTGGTGTCCAGGGGTCACGGTATCAAGTCACCCACGATAGCCACGGGCCTCAGCTTTACTGGGGACTCAGGGTAGCCTCGGGGAAGTCTGAGAATCCACCTCTGGTGATGCGATGACTTCGGCGTCCGACGGGAGCTTCAGTGATGCGAACCGGACAGATGCTTCTTTGGTGCCTGCCAAGCAGGGGAGTCACTCCTTGACCCCAAGGGAGATTCTTCAGTCCTCTAATCGTGAGTAGAGCGTCGAAGGTCCAGGATTCTGTTTCAGAGTTTCGTCCAGGTATAATCTAAAGTCCTAAGGACTGGGTTCCTACCTTTATTCTAAAAATAGGGGATGGACTACTCTGTGGCCCCACCTATGGGTGGGTCAGGGCAGAGGGGTGGCTACCCCTTTCCTTTGTCCAGTTCGCGCCAAAGCAGGGGCTGCAAGCCCCTGATCCGGTTTGAACTGGGGTATGCACAGGGACACCAAATGTGCCCCCAGTGCAGGACTTCAAAGCACCCGAAAGTGCTCCCGCCCAGCCCCAATACACATTGTCCTGTCTGGGGAGGTGGTCACACCTCCTTGGGACAGGAAACCTATTGTCCAGGCCTCCCCTGCCGGAGTTTCGTCCAGCAGCAGGAGGCCAGACTCGTGTCTGTGGCAGCAGCATCCATTTTGTGATGCCAGGGCTCTGGAAAGAAGTTACCGGACTCGCCAGAGTTAACATGCCTTTCCCTCTAGAAGGGTGGAATGCTACCCCCGCCGCCAGGATTGGCGGGGGGTAGTATTCCAAGATGTTTGACACCAAACACGACATGTTTAGGTGCAGCCATTCCATAGTTAGCATTTTACCGCGAGGATATAATGCGTTTTAGAGTATATGGTCAGGCTGCACTACAAACAGCATCAGAGATGGTCTCCGAACGCTGCAGAGGGGCCCTGCTCATGCAGGGGCACCTCTCACATAGGAACCATGCACTCTGCCTTTAGGATTGATAAGGCCTGCCTTAGGAGTGACTTATAGGTTTATATGTGTGTACGCTTTTAGTGACATAGGTAACCTATACCACAGCAAGGGGTGCATGCACCACCTTACCCAGGCTGCAGTAGCAGACCTGTGGTGTCAGTTTGGATGGCCTACCAGGGGTGGCATAATACATGCTGCAGCCCCTGGCAGGCCTCTGAGGTACCTATGCCCTTGGTACATAGTATACCATATACTAGGGACTTACAAGGGCACTCCAGATCCCAATCAGTGATGTGCCTAAGGCACATGGAGACCCTTTTAAAGAGGAAACAGCTAGGCTGGGGTTCTGAATAGCAGGGCCCCAGCCAGACTAATGTCGAAAACCAGTGAAGTATCAGCAAAAAGTGGGGGTACCCCTGTGAAGCAGATCCTACTCTCCTACACGTCTCACTAAATACCCGTATGATTTGAAGGATTCGGGGGCCTGACCTATGAGAGTCTGTCATGAAGAAGAGAACATTCTCCGCGTACAGGGCTATTCGGTCTGAAATTCCAGCAGACAGGGCTATTCAGTCTGAAATTCCGGCGGACCACTCGAAGCCCCGAACCCGGGCATCGAGATGAACTCAGGGCGCAAGAGGCTCAATGGCCAGGGCGAACAATAATGGAGACAATGGGCAGCCCTGCCTGGTGCCCCGGCCAATTGGGAAGGGTGGAGACACATGCCTGCTATACGTACTGATGCAGTCAGTCCCTGGTACAACATGCACATGTACGATAGGAATTTGGGGCTAAAATTCAGATGTTCCAGGAGAATGAGCAAGTAAGTCCAACTGACTGAGTCAAACGCTCTGTCGATGTCTGCTATGAGTAGGGCCGCTGGGCGGTGAAGGCGATCCATGGCAGCTATCATATTGTGGACTCGATGTATGTTGTGTCGTGGGGCGCGCCGGGGCTTGAATCCTGCCTGGCCTGGATGGATCAGGTCGGGGAGGTGAGCCAGGAGTCCAGTGGTAAGCGCCTTGGGGAGGAGCTTCGCCTCCACGTTTAGAAGAGAGATTGGCCGATATGAGGTGTGAAGCTCCGGGGGTCAACCTGGTTTCTGGAACACAACGATTTCTGTGTGTCTCCAGTCTGGGGTCATGCATGCAGTCTGAGCTGACTCTTGTACGACCGCCAGGTAGTGGTGCCCTAACTGGGCCATGTAGGCTTTATAAAATTCACTGGTGAAACCATTGGGGCGAGGCGCATTCCCAGTGCGCAGATCAGCCAGTGTGACGGTCAGTTCCTCCAGTGTCAGTGGGCCTCGAGAGAACTCCGGGCCTCCTCAGAGAGGGCCTTCGGAGGAATGTCGTCAAAGAACTGCTCGATCACGGAGACCTCAAGGACCTCGCGTGTATAGGGACTGGTAATAGGCTGCAAAGCTATCAGCAAGCTCTGCAGGGTCCGTCACTAGTACATTATCGGAATCACGAATCCCCGGAAGTGGAGCATATGCTTGAGCCTGTTGGCATAGACGGTAGAGGAGTCGCCCAGACTTGTCGCCCCATTGGTAAATTCTACTCTGTGTAGCGAGCCATGCTCCCCATGCCTCATCCATCAGCTTACTTTGGTATTGTTGCTGATTCAGGCGCAGCTGCCGACGCATCGCGGCCCCATCCCTGTCTCGAGCCTGAAGCTCCAACATCATAATTTGCACCTCTACCTGAATGAGTGACTGTCTCAGCTGCTTGCGCTCCGCCGTACACTAACTAATGTCCACCCCCGCATTGTGGGCTTTATTGCCTCCCACAGGACACAAGCAGAGGATGCCGACTCCTCATTATGTGATACGTATTCCAAAAGCGCTTTGTGGATGTGCCACACTGAGAGCTGCCACCTGAACGAAGGTCGGCTCGGGCCTATCAAGAGATGAACTTCCAAGGGAGAATGGTCTGATAGACCCCTGAGAAGGATTGTTGCCGTCGGTATCCTGTGCGCGAAAGCACGGGGAATGAATATGTAGTCTATCCTGGAATAAGATGAGTGAGTGTGGGAGAAAAATGTGTAGCTGGCATCCGTGGGGTTATGTGCCCACCAAGTGTCCATCCACCCCACCATGTCAGCCAGGGTCCGTAACTTAGACTCAGGGGATCTCGTGATAGTGCCAGCTGGGTGCCATCTGTCTATGTTGGGGCACATCAAGTCGTTCCAATCTCCACCAACCACTGCGAGCCCATCAGGCAGGGTGCCCCAGATCCCCACCAAGTGATCTAAAAAGCTCTGGCCAAGGGGCGTGGAGCGTAGATTCTGCCAAGCACTATGTGTTCCCCAGCGATAATCCTGTGTACAAATATGTATCTGCCATGTGTATCATCCCACTTCTGCACTAGTGAAAATGCGATCCTACAATGTATCAGGATGGCTACACCCCGGGAACACCGCGTAAAGCCTGCATGGAATGTATGTACATACCCATAACGGGCCAGACAAGGGTTTTTTGTGCCAAGCATGTGTGTCTCTTGCAATAGGAGTATGTCTGCGCTTATATGTTTGGTCTGACAGAGCACTGCACCCTGCTTGATCCTGTCCAGCATGCCCCTCCTATTCCAATTCACTATGTGTAACTGTCCAGAAGAGTGCGCAGCTGGTTCTGCCGCCATCATGCTATGAGGGATCGATACGCAGTAAGGGATAGTGCAGGGGAGCACAATTTCATGGACCTTTGAACTACGCAGCGCATGTGTGTCCTAACAAAGCAAACATAAACAAGTGTAACATCCCCACCCCCTCCCATCCCACCCCAATACCTCAAAACAGCTGAAGTATCTATTGCTGGAAGCACGGTACCCCACCACCAATGGGGAGGCGGAGTACGGTCTCCCCAATGGATCCCCAAAGTCCCCATAATGTCCCGAGCCCTGTGGGGGTCCGGAGCACACCTGAGCGGATGGCCCATACTTGACCTGAATGCAACCGTATATGTTCTGAGGGAGTCAGGACTACCCTCCCAGGGAGATCAGTCTGTAGTTTGGGCGGCCTATTCTCTGGGTCATTATTGTTGTTCATAGACCACCACATGGATCTGGATCTGTGTCTTCTTTTATCTATGGGTTTTGGCTGTGAGCGGCTGGACTCTCCCATCGAAGAGTGAATTGATCCGCAGTGGAATATGTGGTTTCAGGGTCCTTAGTTCGTCTGTACATGTGAAGACTTCTTCCGGGGTGTTGGATGAAAATGGTGCGAGAATTTAAGACTACCCGCAGGCAGGCTGGATATGGGAACATATATGGAATCTTGAGGTCACGAAGGCGTGCCTTAGCAATAGTAAAGGACTGAAGCTGCTGCTGGATCAATTTTGTATAGTCTGGGAAAATCATAATACGATGGGAAACGTAGAACAGATCCAACTTTAGCCTCGCCAGCTTCAAAATTTCAACATCTCGGTCATGGAAGTTCAGAATCCGTGCGATCATAGACTGTGGTCTATCCCCGGGTGGAGGCCACTGCTGCAAGGCCCTGTGTGCCCGTTCAACCACAAAACCCAAGGAAAGTGCGTTATCTGGGATACAGGAGTTGAGCCAGCGGGTGAGAAACTTCCCAGCGTTGTCCCCTTCACAGTTCTCAGGAAAGCCCACACAACGGAGGTTATTTCGTCTTGCTCGCCCTTCTGCGTCTTCAACCTGTAGGGCCCTTAGTCAATTGTTCCAGGGAGGTGACTTTGTGTTGGAGCGTGGATACATGTGAGCCTCCATTATGCGGTCCACGGCGTTGCGAAGGACTTCGCGCAGAAGTGTAACTTTTGTACCTACCTCGCCAATCTGGGTCTCCTGCGCCTGTCCAGACTGGGTGATGGCAGCTAGGAGAGCAGCATTGTCAGGCAGGCCTGTGGTGCTGTCCGAGTTTTCCGCGGGTTGAACCGCTGTCGTCGTGAATTGGTCCATGGTGCTTTGTTGAGGGCCAGGCCCAGGGGCCCTTTCTATGGACATGCTGCACAGGAGCTTCTTCAGGGTCTAAAGTGCTTTGCGTCGGCTGTCTCCCCGGGTCCAGTGGCCCCTTATACTCAGTCCTCAGGGCAGACCGCCACAGCTTCACGCTGTTGGCTGGGAAGGGCTAAAGCCACAGGCAATGCTACTAGGCACGGTAGCAGGTTGCACAGGAGGCTCTTCAGGGCCCAAGGCCGTGGACCCCGGCAATGTTCCCGGGTCTCGCGGCGCTGCCTACTTGATCTTTAGGGAAGACCACCATGGCCAGACTTGTGGGCCTGGAGAGGCTATGGCCCCAAGCACTGCTACCCGGCACTATGTCTGGTTATTCAGGAGGTTCCTCAGGGCCTAAGATTCCTGCTCCTGGTTGTCTCCCCGGGTCTTGCGGTGCTCCTCGCTCAAGCCCCAGGGCAGGCCGCCGCGATTCCAATCAACGAGCCCAAAGGGGTAATGACCTCAGATGCTGCCATCGTGTGCTCCATCGAGGGAGGCCAGGGGAGGGCCCCCCTGACCGCAAGCCGCACCGGGGCCTAGCCTGGCCGCCTCCACGACCGGGAGCATGCCCCCCTCAATGGGTGCCTCAACTCACTCCTGTGCGGCGATCGCAGGATCGTTGCCTCCTGTGTTGCTGTCCGGGGCTGCCACAGTGTCCAAACACCTCCTCTGATCAGGTGCTGCCGGCTACGGTGCCATGTGTGGATTGGGCCGCAGGCCTAGCCTGGGCCTCCACGATTGCTGGTTTGCCCTTTGTCACCCGCGAGGGCACCTCACCGCAATGCTGGTCTGGGCAAGGCTCGTCCTCAGCCCAGGGCTCCGGAGGCATCTCTGTGTGGCCACAACCGGCCCTTTCCAGGAGGCACGCACGGCTTTCCCCCGGCCGCAGCCGACAGAGCGCTCCGCAGCGCTGCGGTCCGTATGGTGTCCTGCGGTCGTTTACTTGACCCGAAGGCAGCCCCTATGCCTCCCCAGGGGGTGTTAGGCAGACAGGGACTTTCAGATCAACGAAAGAGATTGCATTTAGGAGGATTGTTGAAGGATATTGATGCGGGCCCACGGAGATCGCTCATGGCACGTCAGCCATGATGGGCTGCTTGGCTCCACCCCTCCAATTGAAGATTTTTGAGTTTCCAATGCCTTTGGGTCTTTCCAGTTTAAGAAGTATTTGTGTGTCATCTGCACAGTTACAGCATGTGAGCTGAAATTCATTGATCATTGCCGGTAATAACTTCATGTAGATGCTGAAAAGCATGGGTGAGACGATAGAGCCTTGAGAGACCCCTGCTTTTGTGAAGTACGGTTTGGATGAGGAAGGGGGAGTATGGATGACAGTTGTTCTGCTTTGAAGGTAGAATGTGATCCAGTCAAGAGTAGTGCCCTCTATGCCGGCTTCGCAGAGTTTTTGGATTAGAGTGTCATAGTCAACTGTGTCGAAGGCAGATGAGAGGTCAAAGAGAAGTACTGCAGCGACCCCGTTCCAGTCTACTGTGTTTTTAAAGTCATACCAGATGGCGATGAGGGCACATTCTGTGCTTCTTCCTGGACAGAATCCTGTTTGGAAGTCGCAAAGTATGGAGTTATCGGCAATGAATTATGACATCAGGTCAAATGCTGCTCTTTCTATCAGTTTGCCCAGTAAAGGTCCATTTGTAATCGTCTGTATTTTTGGGGTCATATTGGGTCATATGGGTTCAGGTTAGTTTTCTTTATTAATGGGCATATGTATGCCTTTTCAAGTCTTCTGGAAAGATTCATGTAGTTAAAGAATTATTGATGATTCTTCTTACTGGTGTGGCAGCTCAGGTAGTTAAAAGAATGTTTTTGAAGATTTGTGCTGGACCGGAGTCAGAAGGGTAGTCGGCTGGCCTGCTTGCTTTGACAAGATCCATAAATTCATTTTGTGATAGTTGTTTGAAGGAATGCAGAGGCTGGGTAAGTCTACTCTTGGAGGAGATTGTTGAAAATGGGTTGGTGCTGGTGGTTTTCCTTTTTATTAAATAGGAGTCCAACATGTCAACTTTGGTTGTGTAATGATTTGCCAGTTTGTCAGTAAATTCTTCAGTGTTGGGATGAGTTCCTTCTGTGCATTTGGGTTTACGACATTCTGTGAGAATGTAATAAAATTCTTTATTTGCACATTTAGTATTTTGAATTCTACCTTAATAGTACCTTTTTTCAGCTTTTTGATTGTTGACTTTTATATTTTGTTAAGTTTGTGTAGGTGAAGTTTATCTTGATTGCTATTTGTTTACAGCCAGGTGCATTGCAGCTTTGCAATTTGTTGTTTTATCTTTTTTAGTTTTGCCTCCCTCCAAGGTGCTTGTTTTCTTTTGTCCTGTTTTGTTGTTCTTAGTGGTATTCGGATATCAAAAGCTTCCAGGAGCCACTCATAACATTTTTGAATGGAATTTATTGTGTCTAACCTGTGTTGGATGTTAGTTGTATTTCTAAGGATTCAAAATTGAGTTTGCTCCACGGTTGATAGGTGGATGCACGTCAGGTGGCCTTAAGCGTGTTGATTTGTGGTATTTTGTGTTGGAAAGCTACCAGATGGTGGTCCGACCATGTGACTGGAGTAATCTTTTGAAAGCTAACTAGATCTGGATTTGCAAAAATGACATCTAGGATGTGTCCAGCGATGTGTGTGGGTTTGTGGAGGATCTGATGTAGGTTCAGTGTGTCTAGACCAGTGATGATAGTTTTTGGATGGGGTATATTGGATTTGTCAAACCATCTGTTTAAGTCATCAAGAATGTACTGGTTGGAGTGTAGTGTCATAAGGTTTGAAACTGTGTCTAGAAATGTGTCTGGGAATGTTGCATTGCTAGATGCGATTTTGTGTGACAGTCAGCAACACTAGAGCCATGTTATCTCCCAACCATGATTCAGTTATGTAGAGTAAGTCAGATTGTGTGTCAGTGTGTAGGTCGTAGATGTGGTGCTTGCTTTTAGAAAGTGATCAAGCATTTATTAGTAGGCGATCTAAAAATTGTGTTTTGGTGGTGGTGTGACTTTGTTTTCTAGAAGTGTGAGTAGTATATTTTGAACTTGTAGCAGGTGTGTTATTAGTGCTGGTATTAACTGCATGAGTATTGGAATAGTGTTGTTTGTCTATATCGTAATCTTCATCCAGTTGGCTTAGAAGGCATTTTGTTGGGTCTGCGTGTGTAGGTGGTGGTTGAGAGTGAGTTGGTGAGCTGTGGTGTTTTCGTATAGTAGTCTTGTGTAATAGGCAAGGCGATGCAAAGTTGTGAAGAGTGGCATGTTGTTTATTTTGTTTGCGTCTGTTTAGGGTGGAAGGTGTATGGTTTAGGGGTGGTGGAGCATGTGGGTCATGATTTAAGGCTCTAAATTGAGCAATGGATGAGAGACGGGTGAATGAGAGCTGTTGTGTTGGGGACTTTGCGGTAGGTGTTGACAAAGATCGAACATTTGGAATTCAAGATGGTTTAGGATCTGTATTATATGTGGAGTCATGAGGGTGGAAGTGGGTGTTTGTTTCTATTTTGTGATGGAATGAACTATGAAATTGTGTGTGTGAGAGATTTTAATGTGCTGGTTTGTGTTATGTTTTGTTTTTGTGGAGTAGTGAGATGAGATATTAAAGTAGTGGATTTCTGTGAAGGAATTGGACTCAATGTACTGTTGATGCTGATGAGTGAAAGTGAATGGTAAAGGGGTGGTGATGTGCATTGGAAAAGAGTGTATGTGGTGTGTGAGAGGGGATGGACAGGAGTTATGTGTGTTTGTGTTAGATTTGATAACTGGAAGAGGTAATGTGTGTGGTGGAGTGCAGTAGCGGTCGGTGGCGGGAGTGCCGCCGGGCGCTGACGTGGGGCGGGGGAGGGGTAGGGTGGGGGGTAGTAAACTACGGATTACGGCCGATTACAGGTAAGTAGACATATAAATAAATAAAACGAATTTCGTTGCGCGCGCCACGTCAGCGACCGGCGGCACTCCCGCCACCGACCGCTACTGGTGGAGTGGCATGTAAGAATTGTTTGGTTGTGTGTTTTTGGGAAAAGGAAGAGGCAGGTGTTGTTGGTGGATGATATGAGGGAGGGTTGGGTATAAGTTTATGTTTATGTTTATGGATTTGTAAAGCGCATAGCTGCCCGAGGGCTTCCCAGCGCTGAGAGAATTGGCAGAGGTTGCATAGAGGATTACGGGAAGAGCCATGTTTGAGCTTTTTTCTGAATGCCAATTCATCAGTTAGCATGCGTGTTTCCCTAGGCAGGGAGTTCCATAGTCCCGGGGCCAGATACGAGAAGGATCTACCTCCCCATCTGGCTCTCTTTATCCTGGTCTGTTTCATGAGTACATCTGTGGAGGATCTAAGGTGCCTACCTGGGATGTAATGTTTGATAAGTTTTTTAATTAAATTCGGGCCTTTATCATTCATGGCTCTATGGGCGATGCAGAGTGATTTGAACTCTATTCTGGCCTTTATTGAGAGCCAGTGTAGTGTCTTCAGGGCTGCCCTGCTGACTGCTGTCTAGGGATGCGGAGTAGAATCCTAGCTGCTGTTTTGTGCCACTTGTAATCTGTTTATGACGTATTTAGGTGCGCCAAGATACAGGGAGTTGCCATAGTCCAGCCGTGACAGTACTAGGGCCTGTACCACTGTTCTCCGAGTGGTTTCAGGAATGAGCGGTAGGATCTTCCGTAGCATTCGCAGTGCTCCGAAGCATGAGCCTGATATTTTTCTGGCTTGAATCTCCAATTCAGTTTGGTGGTGATGGATAGGGGTCTGTCAGGAGTAAGTAGAGGGTAGAGCTGGTGTTTTGTATGTACAAAGAGTGTCTGTTTGATTGGATTAAGGTTATATATATTGTGGGTTCGTGTTGTGTTGGTGATGTGTTGATTTGATAATGGTATAGGACAGAGTGGTGTTTTGTGTGAGAATGAAGGTGCCATTGTGTGGCAGTTGAGATAGAAGGGTGTACAGGTGTGCTTTGTGGGGTTTTGTAGTGGTTGTTGAGACACTGAAATGTGGATAGGGTTTGTTTGTAGTAAATGAGTAGTGTGCATTTGCTGAGAGTGTGTTATTATTTTTGATGATGTGTATGGGTAAGGGTGGTGGCTGGTAAATGGTAAAAATGGCAAAAAAGGCAGCATTTCTAGAGCTGTGATTGGTTGATTTGGCCAGGTCTCCTATTGGTTTTAGGTATAAGGTTAGGGTTCAGATTGGACCAATGGGAGACCTGGACGTATCAACCAATCACAGCTCTAGCTCAAGCAACCAATCAAACCCTAGTCCTATCAGCCAATCAGCACTCGAACCTTAAGCCCTAGGTCTAATAGAAACCCTAGCCCTGGGAACCAATTAGACCCCTGGCCCTATCAGCCAATCAGTACTCAAACCCCAAGCTCTAAGTCCAATAGAAACCCTAGCCCTGGCAATCAATCAGAACCCTAGCCCTGTCAGCCAGAGGTGGGTGAACCAGGTCTTGGCTGGGATGGAGGCCTTCAGTTCTGCTTATTTGGATCACATACCTGTCTACAATAGCAGCTGGGAGGAGCACCTGATTCACCTCCAGAAAGTGCTTCAGGCCATGGAACAGGCAGGCCTATCATGGTCAGCAGGTGCCAGATAGGGCAGGGTTCTGTGGTGTACTTGGGACACTTCGTGGGTGGGGGTAAAGTGCAGCCCCTCCAGGCAAAAATAGAGAATATCTTGGCCTCGAAGCCCCCAAAACCCATACAGAGGTGAGGGCCTTCTTTGGCCTCACTGGGTAATACAGGAGGTTTGTTAATGGGCATAGCACCATTGTTGCCCCCTTAACTGAGCTGACTTCCAAGTTGCAGCCCAAGAAGGTGATCTGGACACAGGACTGCCAGAAAGCCTTTGACACCATCAAACAGGCCAAGTGTACAGACCCTGTACTCTAGGTCAGTGATTTCTACCAGGAATTCATTGTGCAAGCAGGTGCCTCAGAGGCATGGCATAGCGGCAGTGTTATCACAGTTGAAGGTCCTAGACCAACCTATAGCTTTTATCTCTAGGAGGGTACTTCACAGGGAACAGAGGTGGAGTGGAATTGAAAGGGAATCATATGCTGTGGTCTGGGCACTGAAGAAGCTGACTCCACACCTGTCTGTGGACTCACTTTCAGGTTCAGACAGACCACAGGCCCCTCAGATGGCTCATGCAGAAGAGGGGTGAGAATGTAAAACTGTTGCAGGAATGGACTGTGGAACACCGGTGTTCACTGTGGAACAGCGCCATGAGTCAGACCACTCTGTCATGAGTCAGACCACTCCACTATTGATGGTCTGTCCAAGTTATTATGCCTTAGTGATGAGAACATGCTAGACCTGTCATCCTTAAGGTGACCTTCCCCAAAACTTTTACCTTAACACTCTTAGTTTGCTGAATTAGTTTTGGTTGGTTTTAGGGCTTTGTGCACGTTACCACTGCTAGCCAGTGCTAAAGTGACTGCACCCACTCCCTAAAACATGGTAAAATTGACTTACACTGGATTGGTATATTTAATTTACTTGTAAGTCCCTAGTGAAGTGGTATGTCACATACCCAGGGCCTGTAAATCAAATGCTACTAGTGGTCCTGCAGCACTTATTGTGCCACCCACTTAAGTAGCCCCTTAAAACATTTCTCTGGCCAGCACTGCAGACTGCATGCTGTTTTAAACTGCCAGTTCGACTTGGCAATATAACCACCTTGCCAAGCCTTAAATTCTACTTTTATTACATATAAGTCACCCCTAAGGTAGGACCTATGTAGCCCATATGACAGGGTGCATTGTTACTAAAACGTTTGGACATGTATTTTTCAAGGTTTACATGTCCTGGGGCTGAAAAAACTCCTAAATTTGTTTTTCACTACTGTGAGGCCTACCTCTCCCATAGGATAACATTGGGTTGCTTTGTTACATGGAAGAAGCGCTAACCTTCTAATGGGTGCAAAAATATGGTCCTGGACCCAATTCTGTAGGAAAATAGGATCAATGAAGAATATTTAAAATTCAATTAATGCTGGCCAATGGATCAACAGCAAGTAAATTAATACACATGAAACATAGCTTATTAGCACCTTGAAAGAGAAAAGAACAAAAACACACACACCCGTATATAATTGCAATACAAAAGAATTTTACTTCGTTGTTCATTAATGCATCAGCATTGGGTAAAGACATTACCACCAATCATCCACAATATAAAGAAATTAGGTTGCTAGAAGAGAAAGTGTAAGGGAGGAGAGAGTGCTCATGTGGTTTAGAAGAAGGAATGGAGAAGAGGAAGTGGTAGATAATCAACTTAGTTATCTATTATATGTTGGTACTGGGTCTTGATTTGAAACACCCCTCAGTACAGTCAGACCTGTCCATATTCGAATACAGTAAATAATTTAAGCATTCTTGTACACGTGCCAGAATGCACCATCAGGAACACGGGGCAAGGAATTGTGTTAGGGTACAGGTTCTTTTATGGAGGTAGGCGTCGACGTTTCGACCCGACTTATGCGAAGAGGGTAGCTTAAGACCTCCGCTCGCGGGTCTTCATCAGGACAAGGGCAAGGGCAACCTGGGGAGGTGAAGATGAAATTACTAACATATATTCTCCACCTGGGTACCAAGTAATATGGAAGGGGGTGTGTACTGACCTAATACTGGCGCCAAGATTGGGCTGACCAAGTCGATATTCCCACTTGGATAATAATTCTGAAGAAAAGATAAATTCTATTAGAATTGTATGGTAAAAGTCTTGATTACAAAAGTATAGGGTGCTAGTGTTATGTCCCGTATAGAAGCCCTAATGTAGACCCGTTCATACATGCCCTAAAATGGACGTATTCGTATTTGCCCTAATACGGTCATATTCGTACTTGCCCTACTATGGTCAAAGCCGCATATGCCCTATTATGGTCATAACTGTACATGTCCTATTATAGTCATGATTCCTTATATAGGCATGATCTTTCACCTACATTGGTCCTCGCTAGTACACAACGAGCTCTGAGGGCTGAACGTTATCTAGTCTGTGGTTTTGAATACAGCAGGGTTTTTCCCAAACACAGGCCCACACTGTACTCATCAATTATGCATGGCTCTCTAGGAATACACCACCTGCATAATATATATGTACAAAGTTCACCCCTGACGTCTTCCTCATGTCTAACAAGGGCCAATACAAACCATACGAAGCAACTAGAGTCTTCAGGGTATAAATACACCACATCTTACCCCAGTAAGACAGTGGGAACCGAGACTTCCATGCTTTCACACTGACCAGAAACGCTGAGGCTTCTGCATGCAGTCGCTCCAGCTGACAGCGGTCTAACACAGCCCTTGCGGGGTGTCCAACTCGAGACCAGGATGGGGTCCCACACTCTCTCTATTCAGGTATGGGGGTTCGACTAAATCCTAGAAGGATTCTTGGCTCTTAGGCTTTTAGACCTACACATATGCTAGGTACACTCAGGTACATCTAGTTAGGCATCGTAGGAGTACGCACACTTTTCATAATGCTTTTTATATTCATGTATGTATTCATGACTATTGCAATATGGTAGAACTGTTCTATCCCTTTGCTTTTATCGTACTGCTGATAATATATCTCTGCTATTGTCTGCTGGTTGCCGCAGCACATATATTTTACACCAGAATAACAACTGTTCAATAAATACTTATTGAAACGCCCAGACTGTTTATTCTGTGTAACTCTCTGAGACAAACCGAATAAGTAAGCACGAGTGACTGAGCAAAAGGTACTACATTGTTTCCACGATTCTGAGGAATTTGGGTTGTCATGATCTAAGGTTGCCAGAAACTAATCTCTCCCCGATAAGAGGAGATTCTAATGGCACTGTGAGCTAGATAATGCAAATCAGGCTAACATATGCGGTGGGGGTGCACAGAGTCAGTCTAACACCAAGCCCACAGTATATGTTATCCAAACGCGCAGGTCCTGCATGGTTACTATAGGAACTACACGACATGGCGCGGCCAAAGTTGGTTGGGTGCTTATTTAACAGTAGAATCTGAGTAGTTCAGTCATGCTACTCTCAGAGAACCTACTCACAAAACCCCAGAGACGTCTGGAGTGGGTGGGCACAAAATCCGCCACAGCTGAGTAGTACGAGAATACTATTTATTGGCTGTTGGTTAATCAAGCTTGAAGGACATTTAGTTCCTAAATTGTGCATAACACCTCATCTTAGTTCCATGGGAACACCTCTTCCTCCAAACATGACTGGTTCAGGGTATGAGAGAGTTGACCTGAACGTTTTAGAGGGAGAAGAAGATCCTGAGGATGCAATTCAGACTGCACCAAAATTCAGAAGGACAGTCACCATAAGACTA
Source organism: Calotriton arnoldi (assembly GCA_963921515.1). Classification (NCBI taxonomy): domain Eukaryota; kingdom Metazoa; phylum Chordata; class Amphibia; order Caudata; family Salamandridae; genus Calotriton; species Calotriton arnoldi. The sequence continues at coordinate 177,634 of CAWUFW010005490.1, forward strand.
TTAGAAAATGGCTTACCAGCCACGGGTGGCATGGTAGTTTTCGTGATTGAGGCACACGAATCAAATAAAACAGAGGTATTCTATTCATGGGTTACACTCCCAGCAGCAAATGCCATAACAAAGACATTTCACTACTATTTGAGAGGAAATGCACCAAGGGAATATGCCCCGTTCGCGGACATAGAGATTCCACTCACTTACCAGGAACATTTTTACTGGTTTAATGGCGCCCTACCCCACGTACGAGGAAGAGTAATATTAGGCCCGCTCGGAGGAGACGGGGCCACATAGCCAATACTAGCGGCTTATACACCGCACCCTGACATTGGCATGCCACAGCCAGAATTACTCGTACAACACAGAGATTTAATTAAAATCTACAGAAACCTGACACAATTCGTCATGAGGACTTTAACAATCCAACCTGCACCAGGTGCAGCAAATAGTACTCCAGCTCAGGGTCCAGGAAATAGAATTACTCCTCAAACATTACACGCAGTAATGGGAAAAATGCCCGCAAAACGCAAACAAATACCATTCTGGATAGCTCAGAAAATAACTCAGCTTGAGGCAGTATTCCCGAATACTACTACCTATGAAAAACACAGAATTCTAACAATCTGCTTGCCCATGGGGATCACACCACAAGTAGAGGATTGCACCGCTTGGGGTTCAGTCTTTGCTGCCATATATACCAGAACACATGGTATCCCGTCCTTAGCAGTAGTACCTGACGTATTGAGACAGATACAAAATGAGTACGGAGCAGAACCTGCCCTTAACTTAGGGATGAAGTTACTAAATAACTTTGACCAGGTATCAGCCATAATACTAGCTAACATTAAGGGGGAAGCAGCTTCAGTGGTGATCCGCCAACGCCTAAGGGAGTTCGGTCCAATAGATCAACAACACGAACTACCAAAAATAATTAAAACTGCATATGCAGAATTAGGCAGAGACAGTTTAGGTGGGAAAGCATTAAAACCACAACTGGTGGGCAGTCCTGAAAAAGACACTACAAAGCAGACGCCTACTTCTTCTAAAAAGAAGTGGGAAAATAAAAAACAACAAAAGTCTAAAGACAGCAGATCTCAATCCAGAGGTAGGTCTCCTCAACAGGAGCCCTCTGAAAGGAGGTATAACCTCAGGAATATGGATAATATTAAAAGACCTGACAGGTATCAGGATACTGATACTCGTACCTCTCGTTCCTTTCAGGGTTCATCAAAAAACTCTGAGCGGGAAGGACGGTCAGAGGAGCGTACAAAGTCCAGAGACACGCAACGCGCTGCGGACTACGCACCTAAAAAAGAAGATAAACAAAAACAGAAACCTCAGTTCAAAAAGAAGAAGGTAGCAGGTCTCAAGATCAGACATGCCCAGAAGTCCGAGGACACAGCTTCTGAACGGGGAATGGGCTCTGACGATGCTAGAGAGCGCGGCAGAAGTAACGATAGCTCGCCAGAACCTGAAGGAATTTCTGGTGACAGCGGAGTTGAGTGAGTATATCACGGTGGAAACACCTGATACTCGGATAAGTGTCCCACATAAGTTACATGAGATAACACTCCGGCTGGAGGGGACAAGCCCAGAAAAATTAAAAGTCTCTTTTGGAAAAATCTGTCATCTGGTTATGACATTCTATTAGCAGAACAAGACTGGCCACCAGCATTCGTCATGGAGTGCCCTAGGGGAGAAACTGTAATTTGTCCAGCCTTTTCCGACCTCGTTCCCATACATTTAAAACATGCATATGCGCAGGAGTGGGCGGTTGCCCTAGCTCCAGCATTGTACAAAAATCATGTTGGTTGGGATGACAATTCAACCCACCACGTGATCCCATTAAAAGTTTCCCCAAATGCTCAAAGGCAATATCCTATAAAGCAGGAAGCTAAAAAACAAGTCAGGGAGATCCTAGATCAACTAGAATACCAGGGGGTGATTGAAAATTGCACTTCACCTATGAACAATCCTTTGTTTCCCGTAATGAAACCTGACAACACATATCGTTTAGTTTTGGATTACCGACATTTAAACACTTGCACAAAGACATTTGCAGTTCAAAATGCACACAGTGCCGCATTAATGAATAACATTGTGCGCAAAAAATACAAAACAACACTTGATATCTCAAATGGATTTTTCTGCCAAAATATAGCGCCTGAAAGCAGGTATCTGACCGCATTCAGTGCGTTAGGGTCCCAGCGACAATTTTGTCGACTAGCCCAAGGGTATAAAAATAGCCCCGGGGTGTTTTCAGCAAGGGTAACAGAGTTACTCCAAAATTTGGATGAAGAAGCATTGTCCTATGTGGATGATATTTATCTGATGGACGATGACTTACCGAGGCACTTGACCAGGGTGAGCACCATTATTATGGGATTCGCCTCTGAGGGCTATAAATTTAATTAAAAAAATCAAAAATTGCCCACCTCAGTGTCCGATTTTTAGGATACGAGCTGTCAAGTGAAGGAAAAAGCCAAGCAGCTAACTTTTTAGAAAAGTGTGCGCTGCTCCAACCTCCAAAATCATTGAAGAACTTACAATCAATTCTGGTATTCCTAAATTTTGGTCGAACATACATTTTGGATTACGCTGAAAGAGTAAAACCTTTCTACGACTTAATAAAACCTGATTTTTCAGTCAGACAATGGACACAGGAACATACAAATATCCTGCGTTCCCTACAGGAAGACATGATAGCTTCTAAACACTTACAGACACGCGTAAACGTACGCAACTTAGTGATCCGAGTAATAGCGGGTCAAGGCGGGTACACTGATTTGACTTTCAATGAAAGCGAAACAGTACCAATCGCATACAAATCACACTTGTACACAAACGCAGAGATGCGTTTCACTTCAACAGAAAAATTCCTGACAGCAGTGCAGACCGCTGTAGCAAGATAAAGAGCACTGGCTCAAGGTAAACGCATAATTGTCGTGACCCCAGTACCAACTTTAGAAGCTGTTACAAAAGCTAGCATTCCAAATGTGAAAGCCTTACATCCCAGATGGATACAATGGGCTAATTCTCTTACTGCAACGGATGTTGAATACAGATTTGATCCAAGTTTAAAAACACAAGCATTTCTGCAATACGAACAAGAATATCCTATTCCAAATGAGATTTTGCCTCTAGATCAGTATGAATACATTATTTACACTGACGGATCTGCTCAACCAGCCATAGGGAGTAAGCAAGCTTACAGCGCAGCATGTGCGATTGTTAACGGTCGCATGCACGATGGAAAGTTCCATCCGAGTTGCACTAAAACGCAATCTCTAGGAGACTGCACGGCTCAGTTGGCAGAGTTAAAAGCACTGATACTGGCACTTGTAAACACGGAATACGAATTCCCCACACTAATTGTGTGTGATTCCTTTTACTGTGTACAGTCGTACAATGAATATTTACATCATTGGGAACAAAACGGGTTCAAAGATGCAAAAGGTGGCACAATTAAGCATAAAATGCTATGGGAACAGGTAGTGGAGTTGAGAAACGAACTACCAAGGGCTCACGTGATACATACACTGAGTCATCAGCGTGATGGCGTTCACGTTGAAGTCAATTCATTGGCTGATGAAGCCGCAAAGGGGGCTGTTCGCACAGCCGCCGTAGCTGCAGTTACTCGTTCAAAAACGAGAGTAGGCGGCGAGATTATGGTAGCTGTCAATGCTTCACGCCAAGGCAGCACAGCAGTACCAAGGAAATTTCCACTCAAGTACTCCAACAAGTTAGATGCACAAAACATTCCATATGCTCAGATTCCTGGAGTGGGGGATAGAGTAATACCAAATATGGATCGTAGGCAAGGCTTAATTGTGGCAGCACACGTAGGAAAAGGTTCTGTACATAAGGGACTTAGGGAGACTGTTTCTTCATTGAAAAAACGCTACTGGTGGCCCGTGAGGAGAAGGCAGATTAGAGACTATAGGGCATATTCTCAAGGAGCTATCGCCGAGTTAACGGCACTTTATCGCAGCCAAAGTTGCGATAAATTCATCGCCCCATTCACAAGCTGTGTGTTAACAGCCCATAACACCAGTTAACCTGCGATAGCAGCCGCAAAAAACATCGCCACAGATGACCCCAGCAACTATCGCTAATGAGATGCAGAGTAGGCGTACCTGTGCAAAAAGCCGCGAAAACACCACTCCGCAACATTCTCAACCACCAGCCAGATCTGCGAAAAGACCACGAAACATGCGATAATGCGCGTTAGCAGCAGGAAATTAACACCTGCTCTGACCTGGTGTAAAGTCGGACGGCAGCCTGCACCACAAAAGGGAGCCCAGCCCACAGCCACACCTGAAGACCAACAGATGCCATGGAGCCACTGAACATGTGGGCCAGACACCCAAGAGGGCCCCAACACCCACCGCCACCACCCCCAGGACCACCCCCCGGCACCCACCGCCCCCCCCGGACCAACACTGAGGCAGCGCAGACAAAGACAGCGACCCTCCGAAAATGCACCAACCTCATAGACCCAACACCAGAGAATGTCATTGCTCACTATATGCCCAAAGGGACAACCCTCCTCCGCATCCTGACCACCATTGCCCACAGGCTGACGGTACCAATACAGCAGATAACCAACATCCCACGCAGACAAAGCTGCTGGCCGTGCTGCACGTGTTGGCCTCTGGTACCCTCCAACCAACATCCGCCTGAGACGGAGGAGTCACACAACCAGGCAAATCCAAGTCCCCCACAACGGTCATGGATGACACCATCAGCTTGGTACCCCACTATCTATACTTCACACACACTGCGCAGGAACAGCCGGAGACCAAGCAAGGCGTGTACGCCACAGCTGGCTTCCCGCACGTGTCAGGGGGCAATTGACCGCACACATGTTCTACTAGTGGCCCCTGGTGACACTGCACACAATAAGCGCAACAGAAAGCGCACGTATCCCACCAATGTGCAGGCAATAGTGGACCACCGTGGAATCCCCGACAACGCCGCCGCCAACCACCCAGGCAGTGTGCATGATACCTGCACCTCACGACAGTCCATCATCAACCTGCGCCACCAGGATGGCACCCACGGAAATGCACTGCTCGTTGGCCAATACCAAATGCACACACCACACACCTCAAGTCCACAATCATGCAACACACAACACAGGAAATGCACACGTTACAAGCTCACATACAACATGCACACCCACCAGACACGACAGCACAACTCACTGTGGGAACCTGGGCCAGCCATGTACATGAGCCATCAACGGCATGGCACCTCGGACACACAATAGCAGAATGTCGGAAGAGGTGGGGACCAGGCATGTGCGAAGGAGGCAAGGGACCGATGAATGAGAATGTACACAATGCCAAGTGTGGCGTGGATGTGCTGGCCAGACTGCAGTATGCAGACCACACACATATCCATGTCGACACACAACGCAACCATGTCACCCCAGCCAGTGGGGAAGATCGCGGAAATGTAGCTTGTGACGTCCCCCCGTAAGCGTGAGCGGAGTGGGCTGGCCCAGCCTACGCCAAGCCAGCGTAGGGGTGTGAATAAAAGGCACGTAACTCTGGGCGTGGTCCTCTTCCGGAATGCCCAACGTCTCTGCCAGGGCGGCGCCTCTCACCCCGCCACGAGGCCGACGCCGTGAGCGGTGTTGCCAGCGATCCTGTGCGCCTGCTGCACCCCGGGACGCTGGTCCCCGAACCAGTCCTGCCCGCCCCTGCGCACCCAGGCCTCAATGTCCACCTTCCGACACCGGCGTGTGTCGAAGAGGGCCCACCACATGCCGGTGCAATCTCCAAGCCAGAGGCCTGCGACCTTGGCAGCCTCCTCAGACCATCACGGCCTCCGCAACACAGGCCCGCAGTACTCCATTCTCGTTGACGTACTCCACCGGCATGCACAGCGGACAAGTAGGTCACACATTTGGAACTGAGTCTTGATTACACCATGGCAGAGCACATAAATCATGGCTGAGTGTATGTCACTATACACCCTTCGATGTGGTGCCAACAGGTCTTAGTGTTACATCACAGCCGTAAGAATCTGTGGGCCCACGCGGACTACTGCTCTCGGCCTGCGCTGCACTCGAGTAGGTCACAGAATTGGAACTGAACATCGATTATTCAGAGGCAGAGTACGAATCATTGCACGCAAGGAGGGGCATAAGAGGATGACGCGTTGCATTTGGGAGGAAAAAAGGATCATCGTTACGGAGGTGATCGAACACTACTGACAACTGCCCTGATGTCACTAACTCTGGGCATCGCGAGCCTACGACACGTGGCTGTGGCCCACTGCTGACCGCTGCCTCCGGCCTACACTGCGGTCCAGTAGGTCACAGAGTCTTGATTCGGCAATGCCGGAGTACATATCAGTGTATCGGCATCATCGCAGACTGCATCCCCTCTCAGCCCCTGTGCTACTAAGTCTGTCCCCCGACATTCATGGACACTCTCTGGTCGTACATTGGTGGCGTCTGAGTCTATGGACTAGGGGGTAGTTTTCATCCTCATGCAGCTGATGCCGAATTGGTGGTGGCAACGAGGCAGTCGCTTTCCACTCCTCCATTTGCTGCTTCCGGATAGCTTCTGCCCTCTGCATCATGCCCTGGAGGACACCTTCCACTGTCCCCCGCAACCCTCCACCACATTCACCTTCGACATCGACGGGGACCCGCTCAGTCTGCGTGGCCCTACCTCAGTGGACCGCAAGTCACCGTCCCGTGGCGGTGTGCCTGTGCCTGCCGCTGTGCATCCGGGGCCACCAACTCTGTGCAGCTCAAGTCAGGAACCCTGTCTGAATAAATATTGGATGACCTCTGTGACGGTGGTCTTGGGGTCATCGACGCCATGTGCATGTGGCCCTGCGCTGTCTGCTGCCTCCGGCCTCAACTGCGGACCACCAGGGCTCACATATCATATCGAGTCGTGACCGGCCCGGACGTCGCATCACCACAGGAAGCACACGCCACCATCGCGAGGGCCAACTCCAACCACCATCTGCCAGAGTCGAAACAGTGGTACTGGCAGACTAACAGAGTTGCTCAGACCTGTCGTGGATGCCATCATCTGCCTGATCCCCTGCTCAGCACTCCAGGTGCCACTGACTCAGTGCACCGCAACACATGGACTGTTACTGATTGAGTTTTGTGCTGTGGAGAGGTTGCGCAGCAATGTCACCTCCGGCAGTGTGGGAGACCTGGGACGTTGATGAGGAAGTTGATGCAGGTCTAACACACCCCACTGCATCTGCATCAGGAATATCCCGAATGGACACAATCCTAGTCATTTTCATCACATGAGCGCGCTCAGCTCTAGTGCCCCAACCTCAGTGCACTGCAACTCACAGACACTTCTGTTTGTATGTTGGGTGACCTCTGTACTTGCTCCGGCTCCCTCCATGTTGCTCAGCAGTTGACTCTGTTATGCAGGTGTTTTCTGTTTCCATTGCACTGGTGTCCACTGTTCAAGTTGTTGCCAGCACCAAGCACTCCATGCGGGCTGGCTTATGCTCACCCCACACACATCCAGCACAGGCGTCACTGTACAAGTGGCCCTGCCAATAAAGGGGCCGGGGGCACGTGCCCGTGGCCAGTTCAACATAATATCTGTGTGTGTCCCTGTGGTCTTGTTGTATGCATGAGGGCCCTGGGCCTTACGACATTACAGTGTGCTGTGTATAGCGGATGCAGACATGTCACCGCAGGCCGTGGTACTGTACTGGGAATGTGCATCTGCATGTGTCTCTATGGCAGTGTGGGTCTACTTTGTGGGGTGTAGGTGGTCCCTGAAGGGTAATTGACACCCACGTATGTGATCTAGTTCGCCTTCCATGGGTTCGGACCACAGCCGCACCTGTTCGGCCACCTCCTTTTGGCGTTCTGACACCTGGCATTGGGGTGCCATGTGTGGGTCGGTGAAGTGCTGTGAGCCAGCCGTGCTTGCGGGTGCTTCATGCTGTGTGGTCTGTTGCAGGGGCTGGGTTCTCCTCTGAATAGCTTGTCTGCCCTGGTCCTGGTGGTGGGTTGCGTGGGATGTCCATGGGCTGTTGTAGGGCGTCGGTGTCGAAGGTGTGGTGGTCGTCTCTGGCATCACTGATGGGTTGTCTGGTCTGACCTGCTGGAGGTGTTGTTTGTCCCTCTGCAATGTGAAGAGGAGATGCACGTTGACATTGTGTTGACATTTATGTTGGCGCATTGTTCTTGTAGACATGCAGACTGTGTGACAATGTACATTGTGACTGTTTGGGCGGTGCTGGCAATTTGAGGGGGACAGTGGACATTTGGACTACATGACTGATGTGAGGTTGTACCCGTACATATGCATCTCACAGTTCCCTGCTCTGTCAAATGTGATTGGCCTGTTTCTGCGCATGGGCGGACCCAGTTGTGTTCTGCAGTGTCGGTGTTGCACTTTGTGCCACATTGTCATGGGATGTGCTGTGATTGCCATGTGTGTGTGCTGCAGTGTGCCACGGGGATAGGGGACATGACCCTGGGTAATTTTGGGTGTGCAGTGTGCTACACATCCTTGTGCATGTATGCCATTGTGCCTATCTCCCCCTGTCCCCCCAGTCCCTGTTCGTTACTCACCCTGTTGTTGTTGTGTCAGGTCCTCTCGAGCTGTGTCCGTACTCCCACCTCCTTGCACCGTCTCCACACTGATGACTGGCCTCCATTTCCTCCAGTTCCTCCTGTGGCGCAGGACTCCCACCTCCTGTCGCCGTTGCTGCCTTCCTGTTGGCAGCGGCTTTGGGCCTGGTTTAGGTTTTCACGTCATGCCAGCGCCTCTTGGCCTCCTCCATTGGCCTCCTCGACACTCGGACTGCATTCAAGGTAGTCTGATTGTGGGTCAGTTGCTGGTAGTGTTCTGTCACATCCGTGACGCTGGTCTTGTTTTCCTACGGACTGCACCCCGTCTTCCTCTCCCTCTTCTCCTTGGCCTTCCCCGACCCCGTTGGTGCTTGCTGGTGGTCTGTGGGGCTTGTGGGGTTCGAGTTGGCCTCTGCGCTGGGTCAGGGTGCATCCATGTTGCTACCCACTTTGGATTCTTTCTGGTGTGTTGTTTTTGTTGCTTTTATAGTGCATTTTCCCGCCAGACGCATGGGATTTGCAGGCCTGCCGCTGGTTTTCGCTGCTTTTTGTATTGCGATTGGTCTCATCGCAGCTTTTTTTGCGTTCGTGTTTCGCATTTTTGCGGCGTGGCGTTGATTTTAACGCGGCCATTTGACGCGTTATCTGGTGACTATCGCATGGTACCGCCGTGTTGTGAATACTTGGTTAACACGGCGTAAATTTCCCGCGATATTGGAAGTTGCGTTAAGTAACTTTTGCGATGGTTATCACACGTTCTTGAGAATATGCCCCTTTGTCTGGAACTGCGACATCTGCAAGCAGATGGAAGGGTCCACCACAACAGGTCCAGTACAGATACCATTATTAGACAGCATTAGATTGTCCGTTCGTGTACGTCCAGCTCAAATTTCCCCAAGATTTGGCCTCAGCGCTCGGCTGACGCTCGAACTGTTATAAAAGATTTGGGAGTCTTTATCGGCACATACGCAGTTGGCACGTTACAATCTGACCGTGGTCCGGCGTTTTGCTCTCGGGCTTACAAAGAGGCCATGGAAGGAATGGCCGTTGCATTGCGGTACTCCTCTCCGTATCATCCCGAGGGAAATTCCGTTGTGGAGAAGAAAAACCGGGACTTAAAGCAATCTTTAACAGCTAGGGTATTAGGCAAGGGCGGTAGATGGGTCGATCACCTTTATGGGGTCCAACGAGCTATCAACAATAAGCCAAAAAGCTCTCTAAGGGGTGTCACTCCTTACGAGGTCCTATTTGGGACAAGAATGTGGGTACCTGATCATGATTGTGAAGGCACAGTGGCGGATGAAAAACCATTTGATATCCATGATCGTTTGGCTGTTTTACAGGATCTAAATGAAACCAGGACACAACGAAGTAACGTGCTCCAGAAACAGGCCGCCACTAAGGAAGTCAAGGCAGTAACGGCAAGACCTGTCTGGATCCCAAAAGTCGGGGATCTGGTCAGAGAGAAGATTGCTGATAAGAAAGAATTTGGGCCATCCTACAGAAAGCCTGTACCGGTCCTTGCAATCCAAGACACAAGAACTATACTTCTGCTGCCTCTTGCCGGGAAAAAGGAGAAAAGATTTGTCTCAATCGTCTTAATCAAACCACACTATGTGGCCGATACTAAACAGTAGGCCTCGTGGACTCCACAATAGCAGACGCCCTCCTCTCGCTCCAATCCAAGAAGTCCAAACAGAAAGACTCATCACGTTTGAAGAGCCACCTGTACGGAATGATGGACTAAGCAACAATGCTATGGAACTAGATGATGTGCACATGTTCATGCAGTGTCCTCAGATCCAGGGCTTCTGGAGGCAAGTGGGTAAGACTATCTCAGATGTAATTGGCCAATAATTCAAGGTAAGCCTGGTTTTAATTATTTTGGGAATTTTGCCTGAAGATAGTATGAATAACAAACTGTCAAATGTTCAAGCTTCACTTCTGTTTGTTCTAATTCTTCTGGCAAGAAGGCAAATTTGTCTAAACTGGGTTTCCCCCATTTTGCCAAAGTTTTTAGATTGGGTCACGTCTGTTAAAAGAGTCCATAACTGGGACATGGGATGTAAGTCAAAGAAAAGACCGAGATTTTGGGGGTTATGGGAAGAGTGGGTTAACAACTTGGGTCTTGAAACTTCCTAGTATAAACAAAAGTCCAATGATTAGGAAACAAGTGAGTTTTTGGGAAGATGGTTTATGCAGAAACCATGGGCTCGATACTATTCTTGTTAATTCCCAAGCGTCATGTGGTCGGCAACTCTAGGAACCCTTGAGGTGGAAAGAGATCTACAGGGTTGCGTGTCCCCCCCTACTGGGTCCAGGAGGGTGCCATGGTACCGCTTTAAGACCACTCACTTTCTTTCTTGAATGAGGACAAAAAAACAAAAACAAAAAACAAAAAAAACAATGCTATGGAACTCGTTCCACTTCAACAAGAAGAAAATCAACTTAACAACCAAGTTGCAATCAGACCGACTACGGATATCTACGTCAACATGCCTCGTCAAGAGCAAAATGCGATTTCAACAAATCCCGATGCAATTCCAACAATTGATCGAACTGCTTCTGGCTATTTCATGAACTTTGATACGTTTTCACTGGATCCAAGCGAGCCGGGAACGACGCCAGCCAAAAAATCACTCCAACAGAAACTCACTGACTTTTTGAACTTTTTTAGAAAGACTTACCTGGTGTCACCTTGGATTGAACTATGGTATATCACTGGGATTTTCTTTTTTCTTTTCTGGCTTGGTCTAATTATAACTTTTAGTATGCTTATTAATGGACGATACCTCCAGCAGAGCTCTACAACCCAAAGAGTCAATTTGATTTTAAAACCACACCAGTCTTCACATCGTGAACCAAGAGACTTGTCTTGAGTGAACATCACAGCAGTTTCTATATCGGACGGTATAGTATGGGACAAGATTGATTATGATATATTCGGTCCGACTGAACTTTTAAAGCTTAAACATGTATTTAAAATTTCTTTAAGTGATATCATTACCTCCAGTACATTTTCTGATGATTGGGACACTGAAACTGTAAACAATTTGGGGCCATATGTATCAAAAAAGAGTTTTGCGATTCTCAAATTGCGATTTTTAGCGAATCGCAATTAGAGAATCGCAAAATGTAATGTATGTAGGATTTGCTAAACTTTTTGCGAATCCTACATATTCCTTATTTGCGAATCGCAAATTGAGATTCGCAAATAAGGAATACCTTCCCATTCATTCCTATGGGCTAGGAGGCCCATAGGAATGAATGGGAAGACATTCTCAATTTGCGATTACCAATTAGAGAATCGCAAATTGAGAATGCAATTTCAAGGTTGCAAGAGTGCCAAAAGGACACCCTGTTGCACCCCTGAAATATGCATGTGTGCACATTTTGCGCACATACATGCCCTAAGGGCATGTATGTGCAACATATGGCACTTTTAAAAAAATCAAAAAAGTGCTTTTTTAAAGAAAATCGCAAATTACCACCAACTTGAAGTTGGTGGTAATTTGCAATTCCTTAAGGCCAAATAGCACATTTCTGGTGCTTCCAGAATTGCATTTAAGGAATTGCAATTTGCAATTCCTTAATTGCATTCGCAAAATAGAGAATCGCTAATTTTGCGATTCTCTATTTTGCGATGGCCTTTTGGGATGATACATCCCAAAAGGCTTTTTCCCATTCACAAACGGGCAGATTCTGAGAATCTTCCCATTGGCAAACGGGAAAAAGGCTTGATACATATGGCCCTTAATGTCTGATTTAGAAAAAACTGCCACATTTCCGAACAATTAAATGTTAGAAGGTACTTCAGACTATGATACATTGTACTGTTACCAACATTGTGGTCATCATTTCTTGCATAAATCTATAACACCTAGAAATGTATTTGAATACCACCAGTGGGAACACTGCCCAACTCCTCCTAAAGGTAGTTCGCAAACTTTTGCACAGAAATTCTCATACTTTTCAGGGTTCAACACATCTGACCCAAAGTCATTTTACTACAAAGTGGCAAAAACATCAGCGCAGAAAATTATGTTAACTAACACCAAACAGATTTACTCTGCTTCCTTTATGGCCCAGTTGTCTACACAGGGTTTTGACCTATGGAAGGACACTATAGATTTAAAATCAATCTGGGGTTCTAGGGACTGGCAAGTCCAGGGGAATGAAGCGCTATTTAGAGCATGCCTCATTCCACAGCAGATTATATTTCTGAATGAAACTGTGCAACAGACATCCTGTCTTGGACTATCCAAGAATAAGGAACTGAACTCACCCGGGTTTCCTACACCGTCACAGATGGGTGGGGGGCAGAATTCAACTACACAAGGGGTAGGATTAGATGACATTATCCAGTAGAACAGATCAGATCCTGATTGGACGAAATGGATGATTTGGCCCATTGACACAAACACCTGTCAACAGAGATTTATGAATACAACCGAAGGGTTTAGTATCCATAGGCCAGATACACGCTATGTACAGAGACAACACCCAGGGGTAGTGACATCCTATAGCGTTGGGAAGTTGTGCCTTGATTGGCTAGAGACCTCAACACTCACAGAAGTAAAACATCACTTGACCTTACTCACACCTGATGTAGACCTTAGGGATTTTTTACTAGGCCCAAGGAAAACACATCAGAAACGTTTCATATATGCTGGCATTTATGCCTACTATAATGAAAACTGGAAAATATCCCAACAAGAGGCCGCAGAAAGAATACGGGAAATAGACCGTATTAACTTAGCGAAGGCATTAGCTGTAGTGGATAATGGGTTAACAACTTTCACCTCCAGGATTTACTCCTTAGGCAACATTGTGTCTTTGGCAATCGACGTATTAGAACAAGATCTGGCCTTGTTACAACACGGGCAATCTCAGCTACGTTCTATTATGATGCTAAGCAGGACGCTACAATCTTTGCGTGCAGGCTATGTGCCTGGCGTTTTATAAACACCACGTCTCTGTTTTCAGAACACAATCTAACTGATAAACAGATAGAAATGGCACAGAGGGGAGCCAAATATACAATGCTGCGTATTGAGAAACTGGAAAGGTTACCATTCACTGTAGCCGAATCACCATCAACAGAATGGCTAATTCATGGCCAAATCACTCTGCCGGTCACTACGTTTCAGTTTCAATATTGCCTTGAGCAAAGGCAGGCAGGCAAATATGAGAAAATGGGTAAGGGATACATCAAGGAAACTTGGGAGTTACCATATAGATATTGATGCCGGAATGGGGATCGAGAAGTATAGCTGAGTGGTACAAACTGCAAGAACGCTTTAAGCAGTTCTCTCATGTGTCAAGATATTTCTCTGCACGGAGCCTGTAGCGGTTCAGTAGCGAACCTATCTTGTTACATGTCAGGGACCCCAGCGGCCAAGATCACGCCGGTTTTCCAGCTGCTCTCCAATGGGAGTTACTTAATGCTAAATGATCAAGGTTGCTGTGGGATGCTTCCGGGCGTCGCATATCTGGTCACTGTTAACTCCAGGGTTACTTGCTGTATGCAAGTATTGTTTCCCCCACTGAACACAGTCAGGGAGGCGCCGTTATGGCCTTCACTGAAAGTTTCTTTCATACAATTTGATACTCTGAGCAGATTGAAAGCCATGCTTTTACAGCAACTCGTGCCCTTAACCTCCGCTCGAGAAACCTATGAACTTCAAGTTGCAAGGACCTCGACTGAGATACAGGCGCTTTTACGTACAAACTGCCCCTTTCATTTCGTAGAAATGGTGGGGTGTATCTTCAATATGTCTGATACGAGCGGTATTGTACACCTATTTAAGACCATAGGGTCAGGACTGTTAAGCACCTTTCAGACAATCCTCGGAGTAATCCCAAATTTTATACACTCCGTATTGGGAAGCGTATTTGGAGGACTCCCGCTTATCCTATTGCTGGTTTCAGGGGTCCTATTCATAATACTACTGCTACGCAATGGACGGCCCAATTCCCGAGGGAATGGCGAACATGCTCCTGGAGCGGAAATACCGTGAACGCATGGTACAACTTCTGGGCATTTCGTGCCTGCGAGAACTCAATGCCTCCTGGTTTCTATCCTTTCGACCAGTCTGGGTAGACTGCATCTTACTTGTTCTTCAATGCCTGCTTTGTGGAGAAGAATGCACGTTGGATCTTTGTCTAACATTTCCATCAGATGCGCCTCCGGACACGGATGCAATGCTGGACCCCATATAGGCCCATGCTTTGCGTTGTCCCCAGCGGCTTCCAATTCTGATGAATGCATTCCTTGAGAATCCACAGGTGCCGTTTGCTCCTGCTGGGTTAGGTGACTCCTCCACAGGCACCCAGGTAACAACTGCCGCACAAGCTGCCGCAGCATCGACTGTTGGCAGTGCTACATACCATCTATGTGCGATTGACGTTCTCTGTGAGGCGTTGGATTTGTCCTCTGCAGTAACTAACACCGATAATGTTGTGCTTCCCAGCCAGGACACCTAATCTCAAATTGGCTCATCGCGTCCTGGGAAAGAATTCGCCTTCTCCACTCGCTCTCATAATAAACGAGCAAATTTGGAACATTTCCTAAATTGACACTTTCGCTTGAGAAAAGCATGGCCTTCTTCCGGTTTGAGTGAAGCAACTTATATAGAGAAACAAAATAGACATTCTTTTAGTGCCAATTGGAAATAGCTGAATTATTAACATTTTAGGAAGAAACATTTTTGTTTACAATTTTAAAACCATGTTTTTACTTGCTTTTAAAATGTTTTTAAATTGTCCAGATTTTAAGTATGGTTTGTCATCCTATTCGGAAGAGGAGTGGGTGTTATATCCCGTATAGAGGCCCTAATGTAGACCCGTTCATACATGCCCTAAAATGGACGTATTCGTATTTGCCCTAATACGGTCATATTCGTACTTGCCCTATTATGGTCAAAGCCGCATATGCCCTATTATGGTCATAACTGTACATGTCCTATTATAGTCATGATTCCTTATATAGGCATGATCTTTCACCTACATTGGTCCTCGCTAGTAAACAACGAGCTCTGAAGGCTGAACGTTATCTAGTCTGTGGTTTTGAATACAGCAGGGTTTTTCCCAAACACAGGCCCACACTGTACTCATCAATTATGCATGGCTCTCTAGGAATACACCACCTGCATAATATATATGTACAAAGTTCACCCCTGACGTCTTCCTCACGTCTAACAAGGGCCAATACAAACCATACGAAGCAACTAGAGTCTTCAGGGTATAAATACACCACATCTTACCCCGGTAAGACAGAGGGAACCGAGACTTCCTTGCTGACACACTGACCAGAGATGCTGAGGCTCCTGCATGCAGTCGCTCCAGCTGACAGCGGTCTAACACAGCCCTTGCGGGGTGTCCAACTCGAGACCAGGACGGGGTCCCACACTCTCTCTATTCAGGTATGGGGGTTCGACTAAATCCTAGAAGGATTCTTGGCTCTTAGGCTTTTAGACCTACACATATGCTAGGTACACTCAGGTACATCTAGTTAGGCATCGTAGGAGTACGCACACTTTTCATAATGCTCTTTATATTCATGTATGTATTTATGACTATTGCAATATGGTAGAACTGTTCTATCCCTTTGCTTTTATCGTACTGCTGATCATATATCTCTGCTATTGTCTGCTGGTTGTCGCAGCACATATATTTTACACCAGAATAACAACTGTTCAATAAATACTTATTGAAACGCCCAGACTGTTTATTCTGTGTAACTCTCTCAGACAAACCGAATAAGTAAGCACGAGTGACTGAGCGAAAGGTAGTACATTGTTTCCACGATTCTGAGGAATTTGGGTTGTCATGATCTAGGGTTGCCAGAAACTAATCTCTCCCCGATAAGAGGAGATTCTAGTGGCACTGTGAGCTGGCTAATGCAAATCAGGCTAACATATGCGGTGGGGGTGTACAGAGTCAGTCTAACACCAAGCCCACAGTATATGTTATCCAAACGCGCAGGTCCTGCATGGGTACTATAGGAACTACACGACACTAGCCACAACAACTTACCCACAACAGCGGGTCTGGAAGTCTCAAACAGTCAAAGTGCAGCCGCACAATGACTATGATTAGGTATTGAGTATTCCAAACCATTCAATAATGTGGATTAAATCCATGTTCTGCTGAAAAGACAACAAACAATAGAATCGACTGTCAGGCACTAATGAGGACAACATAAACCATAAGGGGGTTAAAAACTGGTCGCTAAACTCAAGGGATCCGGTTGGAATTACCTTAATTACACGGAGCGCTGCTCGAAAAACACCTGCTTCCTCGAAGACAAGAGGGAGAATGATAACGAGGGCCCGGTATTTGACAGAAAAGCCGCGTGTGCGTCGCACGTACACAATGCAGATTGTGACGGCGCGCGTCGGCCCGATACTAAGCAGCGTAAAAAAGAAAACAGACTGTCTTATGCCTTATTTTAAGGAAGCCTGCATATCAGATGACAATTCAAAATGAAGGGAACCCTTAATATATCAATAAAGGACAACATAATTTACAAATAAGCTATGAAAGTGCGAAAACGACTCACGAATGAGTGCAACATTGAAAACATCAACGATTGTAAAACATGCGATTGAACCGATTATATACAGAAATTTATGAAAACCGTGATCATTTCCACGGGCAACTGATAATTAGCATATCTTAAAATAAGAGAATAACAGATTAATAACTCAATGGCATATTCTGAAGATATCAAAGCCTACATGTTTACAGACAATACAATTGCAGGCACAGTAAAGGAGAAACCCTAATTAATCACATAGATGAGACATAAATATATTACAAAATATGTACAGATGAAAGTGCAAGAAGACTCGATGGTGAGTGCAACATAAAAAAATGAAGGCAAAAAACATTAATGGTTGCAAACCATACAAATAAGGCGATTATAAACAGAAAATTATGTACAACGTGATAAATACCACGGGCGACTACTCGGCATACTAGATCATAAATTGGCTAAAATATCATAGGCTAACAATATATACACAGTGATCATAATGTTGAGCATGAGAATAAGGTTAACAAGGGTTCAACCGTTATTAAGGGTGGCTGCCTGTCTAGCAATTTCCTCGTGTTCATTGAGGCCCTTGGATGTGGTGTTAAAATTATCGATCCATTTGCACTCCCTGAGACTGGGAGTATTGGTGAAATTACCCCCTCTGAGGTTCACAGTGACTTTTTCAATGACCCACCATTGGAGGCTCTCTGGGGGATGATCAAACCTGAGAAAGTGTTCAACTAAAGGGGCTCCTTCCACTTTGCAGCGTACACGACTGCAATGTTGTAATATGCGTGTCTTAATTTTCTGTATGGTTTGCCCAATGTAGAGGAAGTCACAAGGACAAGCAATTGCATATATAACTCCAGAGGTATTGCAGTTAGTATGGTCTCTCATGGTATGTGTGTATCCATTGTGTGTAAAACACTTGATCTCCTTGGTCATGGGGCACGCCTTGCACCCTCCACACTTGAAATGACCCTTGGTCGGTTGTGGGTTCCAAAGCGTCATCTGTGTATTAGTAGGGGGGGCACCTTCTAATGGGAACAGGTAAAGATTTCATGTAAGGTGTCTGAGAACCTGTAATTTAAAATCCTCTTTAATGATAAAGTCGGCTTTTAAGTAACAATTTGAAAAATACCACTTTAAATAAGTTGGCATGAATATTTGTTGTCTGCAGTCTGTTCCTGGGTCACATGACTGGGTATAGTTGGCAGTTGGACTTTGTATATTCCTCCCAGGCAGCCACACAATAGAGGGATTAGGGGTGCCTCAATAGGCCATCACTGGCAGGATAGGTGCGGAGCTGGGCACAGACCCACTTACAAATCAATAGACTGTGCCATGCCTTCACACAAGGGACTTATTGCCAGTGCATTGTGCCTGCAGCCAGTCTGGGGTCAGGGTAGGGAAGGCAGGAAACCCCTACCACTTCAAAGGGAATTCTCTAGAAACTTCTCCTGCTTTAAAGAAGGCACTAGGCATAAAAATAGGAACCTCAGACCCACTCTTCAGTTCACTTTCTGGACCTGCGGATGGACTCTCAGAGTACTCCCTGATCTGTGGCCTGTTGTGAACTTCAGAAGACTGCATTGCTTGCATGAATTCAGCCTGATTTGAACTCTCATATGCTTTCCCTGATGTTTAAGCCCTGCTCCACTTCTTGAATCCAGGACTACCAGAGTGATCCAAGGACTGGTTGGTAGACATTCTGATCAGAGCCTTAAGGACAGAAAAGGCTCCTACCATCTTGAACCCACACCTGGACCCGGCCTTAGTGAGTCCTAACCCCCCAAGCGGTGCCCCTACAGTCCGGGACCATTGGTGGTGGTGTTAAAGGTGCCCCAATAGCCAAAATCCAAAACTCCGAACTTCGAAAATTGTTGCCTAAAAACTGCATGAGAACTGAGAAGAGACCGGGAACAACCTTCTTGTCTATCTGCCCAAGGTCCCCAAAATGCATTGCCAGTCGTCCTGAATTTGCGGAAGCTCCTGTTATGTTCTTCTCCGCAGCTGCAAATCCTGTTCAGCGGTCCTTGCAGAAGGGGTATCAGGCATCGTGGAACTCTCGTAGGCTACAACCTCTAGCTTCTCCCCGCTAGAGATTTTGCACTTCCTAAAAAGAGATTCCTTGTACATCGTCTGCAGCTATGCCCTGATGAACTTCTACCTTCTCAGAGACTTTTTGTTGAAATTTCTTATAAGTCCGAAGGTAAGCGATGACCGGGCCCAATTTATTTCCTGTATCCGACTTGTGTTTCATCGTTGTCTGCCATGTTTTTTACTTTGACCCGGTCTAGCACAACTAGAAGTCCTCGGTTGGCGCTTTTATCTCTTAGGCACTCGTTTTTACCTTTACTTTAAAAATTCATGACTCTGTTTCTACTGAGTGGATTTTTGTTATTTTGGTCTCAAATAATTTATGAAAGTTTACTCTATGTTTCTAAATTGGTGTGGGATTTTTCTTGTGTTGTGTTTTTACTTTATTACTGTTTGTGTGCTGCATAAATACTTCACACATTGCCTCTAAGTTAAGTCTGACTACTTTTGTGCCAAGCTACCAGAAGTAAAGCACAGGTTAATTTAGTGACTTTTGTGGTTCACCCCGACAGGGGTTGTGGCTGTTGCTTCAGCAGGGTTGACACCCCCTCAACCAACAACCCAATTTCTCACAATGCTCAATTTCCCTACCTGAGGAGGATGGAATGTTGAGTCAGTCTGGCCTTACAGAGATCACTACAATGTCAGCTGTGAGGAGTTAACAAAAAAGGCTCTCTACTTTGGAGCTATCATATTTGTTAAACAGCATGATACAGCATCAATATCCTCTGGAGCAGGCGTGGCCCATGCAGGTAAGAGCCATGGGGCCGGTTAGGGGGGGGGATATTTTGACAGACGACGACAAGGAAAAATTAAATAAATAATATATTTTTCCTCGTCGTTGTCTGTCGAAATCCCCCCACCCGGCCCCACCGCTCTTACCTGCACGGGCCGTGGCTGCTCTAGAAAGGATTACTCTAGATACAGTTTCAGTGCCAAATCGCTGCTGGCACAGTGTGATTCAGAGCAAGCAACCACCCAGAGCAAAGTCCTAGATCCCTTTCCAAACCTCAAACCACATGCACTCATTTCCTTGAATTTTATGTTAGTGTTAGAAATCTCACACCTCGTCTGTTGAAAATTTTAGCACCAGGTTTGCCCCACTAACGAGAGAAAAAAACATAAAAATTAAGCAACAACTCAATGTATGGTTTAAAATATCCTGGTATAAATGTGAGCTAGTTCAGAAACAAGAAATAAAGTTTTGAAAATTGTCAGTCATCATCAAACGTGTGATGTATTTGTTTAGCGCTCTTCTCCCACTGGTCTTGCGCCATTGCTGACCTCATAAAATATGCAATATGAAGTGCTCAAACCCTAATTGCATATTTGTGTCAAACCCTAGGTCCTATTGCTTCCGCCAAAAAGAGATTTTCATTGTGCCATCCCAACTGATATTCCAGCTGTATTTTATTTTGGAAGAATTTACTCCCTGAAAGAAAATGACAGAGAGATTCTCATGGACTATTTACCAGAATGAATTAATTATCACAGCCACCTCTCCTGCTGGGACCTCAGTGATTTTTGTCTCTAACGAAAACTCCGAGATTAAACCATGTATCGATTATTGAGGCATACATTAGTTCTTGATTAAAGAGAAATGTCCTCTGAGGCATTATGAACGTTCTGGAAAGCTTTCATAGTATTCACTAAGTCAGATCAATGAAGGGGCTTTAATATTCTGCATGTCACGCATTGAAAGGAGTGGAAGGTGGCTTTTCGTACACCTTTTTGTCATTTTGAGTATAGAGTCATGCCCTTTGGTTCTTGCAATGCCCTGGTTGTTTTCCAGAGATTCACGGATCATATATTCGTAGATATACCAAACTATTATGCAGTGGTATAATTTGGTGATATACTCGTTTATTTCCAGAAAACATCAAGGAGCATGGAGTTCATGTGACATCTCTACTACATAAGCTACAGCCAAATAAGTTGTTCAGCAATCTTCAAGAAATCTAAATTCGAGAGCATAGAGATCTAGGGCCATATGTATCAAGCCAAATTGCATTCGCAAACGCCGAAATTCGCAGAATTTCGGCGTTTGCTGAATGCAATTTTGCTTAGAGGTATGTATGAAGTCAAAACTGCCTCGCAAAATAAGGAATCGCAAAATTTGCGATTCCCTATTTTGCGATTGCATTTAAGGAATCGCAAATTGCGATTCCTTAAATGCAATTTAAAAGCACCAAAAAGTGCAATTTGACCTTAAGGAATCGCAAATTACCACCAACTTCAGGTTGGTGGTAATTTGCGATTCCTGAAAAATGCACTTTTTGCATTTTTCAAAGTGCCATGTGGCGCACATACATGCCCTTAGGGCATGTATGTGCGCCACATCTACCCATGCTCATTTCAGGGGTGCAACAGGGTGTCCTTTAGACACCCTGGCACCCTTGAAATTGCATTCTCAATTTGCGATTCTCTAATTGGGAATCGTAAATTGCGAATGTCTTCCCATTCATTCCTATGGGCCTCTAGGCCCATAGGAATGAATGGGGAGGTATTCCTTAATTGCGAATCGCAATTTGCGATTCGCAAATAAGGAATATGTAGGATTCGCAAAATTTATTGCAAATCCTACATACATCTCGTTTTGCGATTCTCAAATAGCGATTCTCTAAAATTCGCTATTTGAGAATCGCAAAACAAACTTTCATACATATGGCCCTTAGTACCTTGGCATTGTGCTTAATCCCTGCAAAATGTCTATGGATCTCAGGAGAGTTAATGCAGTCCTTGACTTGCTGGCTCCATGAATATGAAGGAAACCGAATACTTCTTGGGCTTTGCCAGCTTTTATTGTCATATTAGTAATTTGTTTGTCCAACCAACCATTAACATCTCCAAGTTATTAAAGAAAGAAAATATGAAGAGAGGATTTGCTAGAAATGAGCAAGCTAAGTCTGTCAAGAAGTAAAAGAGCTTTTAAACAAGTACCAATTTTTCACCAACCAAGTCCCCCTAAGAAATTCATTGCAGAGACGGATGCCGCTGAAAGAGCTGTGACATCCTTTCTATTACAGAACCAGGATGATGATTAAATGGCACTTACCAAAAAACTATCCAATTCTTAAATGGGAATTGTTTTCCATAAAACGTACATAAATTAAGGCATTTTTGATAGGAGCATTACACCCTTTTGAAGTATGAATGAATCACAGAAACCTAGAGTGTTTTTGAAACCTTCTTTACAGAATAGTCGTTAAGCCAGATGGGCATATTTTTCTCTCACTATGACTTCTGTATCACATTTATCCCGGTCACGTTTATTCCTGGTTTAAAGAATACTGTGGCGGCATCTCATACTATTTGTGGCTTCTTGGAACCTTACTGTATCACTGATAGTTAGGCCAAGGCTTCAAATGGGATGAAAGATTGAAGGGGGTATCTAAAAGGGGGTGGCCTATGTCATTAATGGCGTGGCCTAAGCATATAAGCTAAATGATTGTGATTCCCATAGTGTGCCGCCCAACCAGTATTTTGGTTCCTCTGAACTTTGTTATTTCATCCAGATATTTAACACAACAACTGACGTACACCGAAAACCACCCAGGACTATTGGATTTGCCAATGGGTGTTAGCTGCTTAAGATAAGTAACAACTCTTATTTTCATGTACATACTATTGAAAATGTTTCAATTCCGAGATTGTGAGACTGAATTAAACATTACTGATGCCTGGGAAGGGTTAGTAGTCTTTAGAGTGTCTCAGTCACTCCTGTTATGGTCACTCTGTTAGATATGTACACACTTTTTCTCTCCACATCTCATCTGTTTGCATACCTTACACTTAATTTCTTCAGCATACTCTTTCCTGAAAGCACTTACTCATATCTCCTGTACTTTACCACCCCCAAACATACAACGCACCCACTCACCTATAAGAACTGCATTTTCTTTGGCATTTGCCTTGTCAATATTGTTCCCCTTTTCACACACATTTGCACAGAATCACAACTGCAACTGGAATACACGACTGTTGCTGTGCGCCCTCTGCAGAGAGGCCAAGGATTAGATGACTATATATTCTGAACACCTTTTTTTGCCCACTGACAGACACTATTAGAAACTCATACTGGAGTTGTCCTCAACTCCAGACCTCTCAGTTGTGGCCCCGTTCTAAACACTAAGAAGCAGGGGCATAGCTAGGGGGGACACAGGGACCGGTCCGCCATGGGCGGCACTGTTTTTGAGGGCGGCGCGCAGAGGCACTTCACCCTTTCACTTCACCCCTTCACTTAACTTGCACCCCCCCTCTTACCTGCACGCACCGGCTGTCACTGGGCAGTAAAAGCGCTAGCTATCCCACTGCTAAGAAGCAACTCGCTTTGAAGATTAGTTCAGAGAATAGTATCTAGCATGCAATAAAATGCAGAAACCCAACATCCTGGAAATAGCAAACGGTCTTGGGAAATTCATGATTAAGTAAACATGTGAAATATAAACGGGGACTAAATCATTGGAGTGGATTACCTTAACGTTTTTTACATTATGTGTTCAGAGACCCATCAGTGTTTTTTCCATTAAAGGTAAAGATATGAATATATGACACGATACTGACCTGTTTCAATGTCCGTTTTTAATTACTACCAGGCCTCAGACACAGAGGGACCCGGTCCACTTAAAGCCCTGAGATAGACTAAAGGATTCTCTAGTGACAGAAGGAAGCAGGTTCATAGGATTCCTGTGATATTTTTAGGTTGTATTCCCCTGGGCGGATGGAGAGAGGTGTCAGGGTAGGTGCTGCCACAGCAGATATGAGCAGTTCCCCTTTAGCATTTGAAATGAGGGGAGAGTCCTCAAAGTGTGCTGCACGCTGCCCCCCTTTATTTCTATGCATAAGAAACAACCTAACCATATGCAAATCAGTCTTGACCCTGTTCCTTGTGGGAACAGTCCAGCCCGAACTGCCAAGCCAGGTCCTCCCTGGACCGGAAACAAGAATCCTGGGACCAGTTTCAGGGCATCACCCTTCATCAGCCAGGCTAGCTTGAATCAAGTGGTGTAGTGAGCACGGGACCCATGTCTGGGCATACCCTTCCCACTTAGGGCGACATATGCAAAAGAAACAATTGATGGCTGGAATGCTGGACAATGCAAGAATTCACCCCCAGTCACAAGGATCTGGGTTAAATCCATCATTCTTTTGCTCACCACACCACCCCAGTTTAGACCCAGCCACATGCAAATCAGTCTTGACCCTGTTCCTTGTGGGAACAGTCCAGCCCGAACTGCCAAGCCAGGTTCTCCCTGGACCGGAAACAAGCATCCTGGGACCGGTTTCAGGGCATCATCCTTCATCAGCCAGGCTAGCTTGAATCCAGTGGTGTAGTGAGCACGGGACCCACGTCTGGGCATACCCTTCCCACTTAGGGCGACATATGCAAAAGAAACAATTGATAGCTGGAATGCTGGACAATGCAAGAATTCAGCCCCAGTCACAAGGATCTGGGTTAAATCCATCATTCTTTTGCTCACCACACCACCCCAGTTTAGACCCAGCCATATGCAAATCAGTCTTGACCCTGTTCCTTGTGGGAACAGTCCAGCCCATTCATTTGTTGCAGTTACACTTTTCGCCCTAAGTGGGATGGGTATGCCCAGACGTGGGTCCCTTGCTCACTGTGCCACTGGATTCAAGCTAGCCTGGCTGATGAAGGGTGACATACCCCGAAACCGGTCCTAGGATGCTTGTTTTCGGTCCAGGGAGGACCTGGCTTGGCAGTTCGGTCTGGACTGTTCACATGAGGCACTGGGTCAAGACTGATTTGTATATGGCTGGGTCCAAACTGGGGTGGCATAGTGGGCAAAAGAACGATGGATTTAACCCAAATCTCTTGACTGGGGGAGAATGTTTGAATCATTCAGCATTCCGTCCATCATTTGTTGCAGTTACACTTTTCGCCCTAAGTGGGACGGGTATGCCCAGACGTGGGTCCCTTGCTCACTGTGCCACTGGATTAAAGCTAGCCTGGCTGATGAAGGGTGACAGACCCCGAAACCGGTCCCAGGATGCTTGTTTCCGGTCCAGGGAGGACCTGGATTGGCAGTTCGGTCTGGACTGTTCCCATGAGGCACAGGGTCAAGACTGATTTGTATATGGCTGGGTCCAAACTGGGATGGCGTATTGGGCAAAAGAACGATGGATTTAACGCAGATCTCTTGACTGGGGGAGAATGTTTGAATCATTCAGCATTCCGTCCATCATTTGTTGCAGTTACACTTTTCGCCCTAAGTGGGATGGGTATGCCCAGTTGTGGGTCCCTTGCTCACTGTGCCACTGGATTCAAGCTAGCCTGGCTGATGATGGGTGACATACCCCGAAACCGGTCCCAGGATGCTTGTTTCCGGTCCAGGGAGGACCTGGCTTGGCAGTTCGGTCTGGACTGTTCCCATGAGGCACAGGGTCAAGACTGATTTGTATATGGCTGGGTCCAAACTGGGGTGGCGTAGTGGGCAAAAGAACGATGGATTTAACCCAGATCTCTTGACTGGGGGAGAATGTTTGAATCATTCAGCATTCCGTCCATCATTTGTTGCAGTTACACCCCTTTTTTTCTAGACAGCATCCAACAGCCATTGCAGCTGTGTGGACTGCTCTCTAATGAGATCCCTTGCTCTTCCTCTGTCTTTATAGTAAGCAGCGTGCCGGGGCGGTGCAGGAATTTGAGCAGTGGTGTCATGTCTGCTCAAGTGTCAAAGTTATGGCAGGGTTCATTCTGGCGGGTCAAGCACATGTGACCTTGTAGTTTGCACAGAATGCAGCAGCATTGTCATGTGAATGAATGAATAAAAGAATGGATTCCGTGATCAAAGAGAGCAGGCCTACAATCAAACTCAACGAAAAACAATCAAAATCATCTCAAGTTCATTTTTCGGCCCAAGGGGAAGGTTCCCTCCTACCATAAACAGCAGCACTGGTTGACAGTGTAAAAGGAGCTTCCAACACACTAGCACTGTGGAGTAATGTATATGTGTAGATGATATACCGTGTTTGTGCCATCAGATTTCTGTATGTAGGGCGGATCCAGGCTGCACGGTGGGCACTTTGAAGAATAAGAAATGTAAGAATCAGGCGAAATTCCTTGTTAAAAAAAAAAAAAAAACTGAATTCCGTTTATAATAGTTGAATTATATTTACTGCATGGATGCGTGTCCATCTGGTGAACTTTGGCATTCTCTGCATAAGCAGAGCCCATGAAGACAGAACCAGCCTTGCGAGGGGAAGGCTTTCAGCACTGACAGGCCTGCTTCTGAGAGAGCACAGTGAGCATTGTTGGGAAGCGGCGCCTTCGCCTATAAATAGATAAACTGGTGGCTGATCATCAATAGGTGTCTGTGTGTAGTGTGCGAAAGATGCAGTAAAAATGGAGGAATGACGGCAGCAGACAGCACTTCACCAACAAGGCGCACTTCTGTTTGTAAGCGTGGATTCTAGTCCCCTGCGACAGGATCAGCAGCTGGGCATCGGATGGGGTGTTGGGCTGGCAACATGAGCGAATACAGCTCCGTGCTACTCTGCTGTCCGTGCTACTCTGCTGTCAGTGCAGCCCCATATAAAACCATGATTCAAACCTCCTTCCTGCACAGCTCAGGTAGTTACTGGCTTCGCACAATAATCGGGAAGCCTCTGAGGTTAGTGTGGACTCTATATGACCACCTCGGATGTATGTTGTTAAAAAGAAACAGGAAACAAAAAAAGTGATGGATGGAATGCTTGAATTAATCTCCACCGCTGGAAATGACTCTGGGCTGCTTTTCAGTCCATTTCTTTTGCTGACTGTGCCATTCCAGACAAGAACCACCCTCATGCTAATCAGGGTTTGCCATGCTTCAGTAAGAATAGTACACCCCGACCTGTCAGACAAGGGCCCCACTGTATGAGAAAAGAGCAACTCCAGACTGTTTTTGGTCTAGTTAGGCCTTGCCAGTGAGGCGCAGCTTTATTCCGCTGGCACAGTGAGCACATGAACCACATCTGCTCGCCCCTGTTACACTTAAGGCGTCACACTGATGAACACAGAACACTGATCATTGGAATGCTTGACTTAATCTCAGCCACAGCTAAATACTCTTGGCTGAATTCCAGTCTATAGTTTTTTTCATGTTGCTTTTGTTCCCATCTGGAGGGGGCCTTACCTGGTACTTCCTCTGTTCCTACAGCGGCAGGATTAAGTCTGATATGACTATAGCTGGTCTCTGTCTAGAGTGGAATAGTGGACAAAATAACGATGGCCTGGGATGTATCCCGAGTAATTACCAGTGACTGAGATCAATGCAAGCATTCCACCCATCACTTTAGCAAATGGTTTGCGTGAATTAACATGTAGGGTATATTGGGCTGATTACATTGCTGGCAGTGATTACGTTGATTCTAATATGGCGTTGCTGGATTGATGATGAGTGTAATCCAAGACTTAATGCCTTGTTCAGAGTTTGGCAGCCATTGTACCCCTTCAAAAGATGGTAGTAGACCTATTCGCCATATTTAGAATGCCATTCACTAAAATGCATTTGTAATGCAGCAGATGGGACACCCACCACATTGTGGATAAAGTACCTTATCTGCCAAACTCTAACTAAAGCCCCAGGTGTTTTAATTTGTTCTCTAGGTTGGTCAAAGTAGACAAGTTTGTCTGTATTTGTGGTGTGCTCAGGGAGTGTGCACCCTTAATATATTGACACCACTGGCACACAGTATTTTTTTTTTTAGTTTAAAGAGCTTTATTGAAGCAAATAAGAACAAGGGTACAGCATTATATCAACGATTATAGAAGAATTACAAAAGATATCATACAGTATATATAAGCATGGTAAAAAGAAAACTTAATACAACTACCTTTGTCAAAAAGTAAAACCAAAAGCTAGGAGCAATAGTGAAGAGTTATGTACCATAGCAAATTAGCATTTTAAGTTTTATAGGGAAAGAAAGAAAAGATAGAGAAAGAGAAAAAGAAAGAAAAGGAAATCAACACAAAATCAACATCCTTACCAAATATAATAAATAGGAATATCCGATAACGAGCACTATACACTTTCAGGTAACAAAGTGGTAACAATACATTGTCTTATATGAGCAGTATAAGAAAAATATAACACAATACTCATGGCGGCTGGAAGACAAAGGTATTGTCTTTGTTGCGTAGTACAGAAGAAGATAAATAGTTGGTGAGTGGAGACCACAAGCCTTCTTTTTGAAGGAGCTGTTGAGAGGTAGCGGCAGAAGCTCTATCTAGCCTATGATGGTAACAGAGAAGATTCCACCAACCAGAAAAAGTGACCTTAGTGGCATCCTTCCAGTTGGAAGTAATAACCTGAAAGGCAATAGCAAGTAGCAAATCCACAAACAAGCCCATCTTGTGAGCACCAAACCAATTTACAGAGTTACTGCCCAAAAATATGGA
Organism: Calotriton arnoldi; assembly: GCA_963921515.1. NCBI lineage: Eukaryota > Metazoa > Chordata > Amphibia > Caudata > Salamandridae > Calotriton > Calotriton arnoldi. The sequence goes on from CAWUFW010005490.1 coordinate 206,257, forward strand.
GTAGATATCAAAAGGAAAATGGATAGAGCAAATGGAGGTGATTGAGTTACATACCTTTGTCCAAAAGAGGAAACGCTAGGGCAAAGAAAAAAGGAATGTAAATATGTGCCAGGATGTTTTTACAGGACCAACAGTTGGGGGATAATTCGGAACTGTACTTGGAGATAGATAAAGGGGTTAAAAACAGCCTCTGATAAAAGTAATAAACAGTTTGAGTGTTGGTAGCATTACAGGAAGTGTGGTGTATTCGTGTCCAGATAGAGTTCCATGTGTGCACAGAGAGGGTACGCTGCAAATCTGATTCCCATAAAAGTGCAGTTTTACTCTTGGGGCGATTGGGAAGAGGAAAATGAAGATATTTGTAGACATGAGAGGCCTGAACGGAAAGGGATGTAGATAGTGGTTCTAACGGGGGGTCTAGTGAAGAGGTGGGTGATCTAGAGAGAAGAAAAACTGTTGGGTTAAGAGCAATCTTAAAGAGTCATACTTAAAAGGGAAGTGGCAGGTAGGCAAAATTTTGATTGTACGTCCTGAGGAGATAGAAAATGCGTACCATGTACTAAGTGTTTAACCTGGATGATCCCTTTGGCCGCCCAATCTCTCCCAAAAATGGTACGGTTGGAATGTTTAATAGACTTGTTATGCCATATAGGGGAATCCAGGAACATTTGCAGAGGTGAAAGAGATTTGTTAAGAGTCGGATTAAAGGTTGATATAAATTGTGAGATGATTGGGGAGTTAAATGAGCAAGGAGGATGAGAAAAATTGGCTAACGAAGAAAAGGGAAACGGATAAATCACGAATTCCTCCAATCTATGCCATACCGATACGAAGAATTCGTCCGAAGGAGATAGATAAGGTAAAACTTGACGAATTAAAAAGGAGGAGTGGTACTGGTGGAAATTGGGAAAATTGACACCTTCCCGATCCTTAGGAGCAGACAGGGAAGATAAAGAGATACGAGCTTTCCGGTTATTCCAGAGAAATTTACTTAAAACACCATTAAGAGTTTTAAAGAATTTTAATGGAAGCCTCACTGGTAACATGGACAAATAAAAATTAATAACAGGGAGCATCATCATTGTGATTGTGTCCAATCTGCCCCACCATGACAAAAATAAGGGAGACCATTTCTCTGCCATGCAAGTCACCTTTAATAAAACATCCTCCAAATTAAGCTGAACCGTTCTAACAATTGAAGAAGAGTATTTGATCCCCAGACATGTAATGCAATTAGTACTCCATTTGAAATCCGTTCCTTCGAACATACTTTTTAAGCAATATTTGTTTAATGGAAGCACTTAGGATTTAGAAAAATTTAACTTATAGCCTGACAAGGCGGCGTATGAAGATAAAAGATCCGTAAAAGCAGGCAAAGAGGTAATGGGATTGGAGATATATAACAAAATGTCATCTGCGTAAGCAGTGAACTTGATTTCAATTGATTTGTGTGTAAATTAAAACCCCGAAAAGCGGAAGAATATCGTAGAGAGTGAAAAAAAGGTTCAAGAGATAAGATAAAGAGCAAAGGTGAAAGAGGGCGGCCTTCATGAGTGCCCCTTTAGAGGGTAAAATAAGACAATTGAGATCCATTAACAAAAACCGAAGTGGTTGGGGAAGAATATAACAAACTTATAAGAGACAAGATAACGGGACCAAAACCATGCCATTTGAGTGCGCGCATCATAAAAAGCCAATGAATGCGATCAAAGGCTTTCTCAGCACCTAGGGTGATGGCTGCTACAGGGGAGGAACTATTAGACGCAAGATGAATGATATTTAGGAGGAGGAGCGAGGAGGCAACGAATCAAAAAATACATCCAAAGCAGTGTCAGAAGGAGAAGATTCAGAAGTGTATACGGTCTTATAAAAATCCGTAAAACATTTTAATACCTCCTCATCTTTGAAGTGATTAATACCGTTATCATCAATGATATTAACTATTTTAGATCTTTGAGATTTGACTTTCAAATAGTTAGCTAGCAATTTACCGGCTCTATTACGACCACGGTAGAATTTGGAATTAATTTTTAGTAACGTCCCAGAGGCTTCCTCCGTCGATTTCCTGTTAAAATTCAATTTTGCTTGGACTAATTTCTTAAGAGTAACATCATCATTAGAAGAAAAATAAGTATGCTCAAGTTGCTTAATGGAAGATAGTAAGGAAGCTGATTCCTTGAGAAGTTCTTCTTAACAGCCACGTAATCGATGACAAATCCTCTGGCTGTCGCATTAAAAGCGTCCCAAATAGTGTGAAACGGTATGTCCGGACTAGTATTAAAGAGAAAAAATTCTGACAAAAAATCTTTGAAGCGCCCAATGAAAGTAGGATCTTTGAGTAGATAATTATTAAAGCGCCATCTACGGGGTTTGAAGGGTTCAGAAGGGAGATCTAAATTAATAAAGACAGGAGCGTGATCGGAAATAAGTATGAATCCAATTTCAGCATGGGTTAGATTAGTGAGAAGGTGAGGACTCAAAAAATTGTAGTCAATTCTAGATGTGGAATTATGTGTGGGAGGATAAAAAGTGAATTCCAAACAGTCCGGATTGTATATCCTCCAAGCGTCTACCAAACCTCTCGAACGAATAGTGCTCGTAAAGGTTTTTTGCATTTTATTAGGGATATATCTAGAAGTGGATTTCCTGTCAGTGAAGGGATCCATGACCTGATTGCAATCCTCACCCACTAAGAGGTTGGAATCAGAACAAGAGTGGAGGATATGTGACATAGACTTCCAAAACTGTGAATCAATACCAGTGGGACCATAAATGTTAAGGAGAGAGATAGGGGAACCATTTATAACTAGATGAAGAAGAAGCCATCTGCCATCAGCATCCTTCTCCTCCTTTTCTATAGTAAGGGAAAGGGACTTATGGAATAATGTCACCACTCCATTTTTCTGTCTTTAGCTGGGGAACAATACACATGACCCACCCATTGCTTTTTAAGGGAGCTAATATCATTTTCATTAAGATGTGTTTCTTGTAGCATCGCAATTTTACAATGTACTCTAGATAAATGGGTAAGTACCCTTTGTTTCTTGACGGGATTACGCAAACCCTTCACTTTCCACTTGTCATAATGAGAAGGAAAAAGCAGTAAGCAACACCATAAGCATTCTAAAATTGGTAAAACTGAGAATTCAACGTGTGAAAATTTTGAACCAACAAGTAAAAAAATGTGCAATAAGAACAAATAAAGAAAAAGGATGTTAAAAGAGTAAAAAACAAGAGAAGAGAAAGAGACGGTAATTATCAAAGATGATAAATTCGGGAAAGAAGAAAGGAGAGAGAAGCCACAAGTCAAAGAAAAAAAAACGGAAAAAAAAGAAACAAGAATAGAATAGAAAAAGAAAGAAGAAAGAGAAGAAGGTATAAATGATAAAAAGAGAGAAGGTGACAGGAAGCCAAGAGACTACAGTCAAGGTGAGCAGAATACATTTCCAGGCTGAAAAAGACAGCATGAGGAAGCGGGGAGCCGCGAAAGGAAGACAGACGACAGAGTCAATGAAGTCAGGAGTTGGCCTAACGGCTAGGGCGGTCGACCTCGAATCGGTGGGAACTGGGTTCGAGTCTCAGCAATGACGCTGAACATCCTGTGATTCTGGGCAAATCCCTTAATCTCCCCGTGCCTAACAAAAAAAATGAATGTGTCCTCATGTAACGCAACTGGTGCTATGTAAAGCGCTCTGATACTCGATACCTTCGGGTCAAGCTCGCGCTATATAAAACTCCATAAAATAAAAATAAAAATAAAAAATAACGACGAGGACCGCTAGAGGAAAAAAGGCGAGGAAAAAGTAGTGGAAAAAAGGCGAATATAGTAAGGAGCTGCAGCGAGGAAGTATGGTGAACAAAATTGACAAAAAGAGATAAATACTAAAACAAGCAAACATTTAATACGAACATACTTAATGGAGGGAGTAACACTTACCACACATGAGGAAGAACTAGGAACACTAGGAGCGGGAAGGGAGGAACAGGAAGGAGGAAACATCGAGGAGGGGTGTCTGCACTGGACAAGAGACATCTGTGAAAAGAAACCACATAGTTAATAGGGAATAGCCTCCTGAGAAGGCAGACACACAACCACCACGAGTGAAACAAACTGGTAACGACGAAAAAGGTGAGAACATCAAAGCATGTAAATTAAGAAAGGTTAAGCCAAAAAGGAACTAAAACTTAGTGAAAAAGTCAATATTCAGGTTTTCCCAAAGTCCATTTCTTCTCCTTTGTGGCGAAAAATAAACTGTCATAGGTCCTCAGGGCAATCAAATGAGTAGGTCCTTTCCTTGTAGGTGACTTTAAAAAAGCAAGGATGCACCAGACCATGTCTAGCATTCATGGACCGAAGAGCAGGACGAAAGGAGAGAAACTCCTTACGACGAGCTGCAGTAGCCCGGGCCACATCCTGAGAAAGAAAAACTCTTTGGCCAGACCACAACATCTGCTTTCTATGCTTTGCCGCAGACAGAACCATTAACAATTCAGTATATTCCAAAAAAAGGACAATTATCCCTCTGGGGCGACTGACTGACAATGTAGAGGGAGACCCCCCAAACCTAGGACCAATACGATGAGCACGTTGCAGATTAAGAGTAGTGCCTTCCTTGAGACCAACTATTTTAGGAATATGAGTTTTTAGAAAGGCAAGCATGTCAGGCCCCTCCTCCCCCTCAGGAATACCATAAATTCGAAGGTTGTTGCGCCTATTGCGATTTTCCAAGTCCTCCGTTTGGAGTTTGAGAAGATCTATTTCTTTGGACATAGCTTCAAACTTCGGAATCACATCCTGAGCATTACTGATCTTCTGCTCCACCACAGAAACTCTCGACTCTAAATTGGACCATTTCTCCTCTAGTCTCTGAAGACAGATAAGAGGCGTCTCTAGTGACCTAATAATGCTGAGAGGCTTTGAAGTCGGCAAGGGGAGATTAAAGTTGGCCAAAATATCTCAAAGAGGCATTGAGGACCTGCTTCCAGCAGGAATTAAAACCTTTCCAGAGTCCAAAACTGATTGAGAATGCTGCTGTTCACCGCCGCATCCCACTACAGACAATATGGCGGGTGCCACCAGCACTCCTGAAGAGAACGCGACACGGGGGAAACAGGGACGAAAAACAGCTTAAAAAAGTTTTTTTTTAAAACAGCTACCTGTGCTCCCGCGCTCCCAATGCCTTCAATTCATGGCGCCCAGAGACGACTGCTTCCGCTCCATGAAGAAAGCGGTCCCGGTCGGCGCACGGAGCCTCACCGAGACGCGGCCATCTTGCGGCGGCTCAAGCCACGCCCCTCTGGCACACAGTATTGAGGTCAAAATCTCAAAAAGAAAATATTAACAAGTATATTTAGATTTTCTATGCCTCATATATTTACGTAGGTGGAATATATATCTATACATCTATATCTATATCTCTACATCTATATCTATTTCTATATACCTATATCTATCTATCTATCTATTATCTACTGGCGGTCGCCAGTAGATAGTTATAGTTAGGACCTATTATCCATAGGAAATTCGTAACATTCTATTCCCAATAACTTTGGCGTCGTTTGACGAATCATCGTGAAATTTTCAAAACTAGTGGGGCGCTCTGGTCCGCTCCTGTCTTGAAAGTTTCGGGGTGATTCATCAAGCGGGGGGCGAGAAAAAAGGGGGGTCCCAAAACGTGTTTTCTCCATGTTAATTCCCATAGGAAATTGTAGACACGGCTACAGGCTGAACTGCTGAACGGAATTACACCAAATTTTGCAAAAAGGTAGTGCTTGGTTCAGAAAGCGACCTTTTTTTTAAATGGTGTAAATCCGTTCAGTAGTTGCGGAGAAATTAAAAAATAAGAGTGAAAAAATCAATTTCCCATAGGAAACTTTATGCAAGGCTACAGCCAAAACTGCTGAACGGAATTACACCAAATTTGGCAAAAAGGTAGTGCTTGGTTCAGAAAGCACCCTTTTTAAAAAAGGTGTAAATCCGTTCAGTAGTTGCTGAGAAAATCCAAAATAAATGTTTTGATATCTATGGCCGCTTAGGGTCCGCGTACCCTCCCGATCACGAGCTGTATGCTAATTGGCTGTCAACACTCCAAATCAGGAAGTGTTGGCAGCCATCTTGTTCCTCGGTACAACCGAGGCACAAGAAAGCAGTAAAATAACTGCGCAAATCAGCAAAAACTCGCTGGGTGCGCGGATCCAGCCGATAAAAAAAAAAATCGAAGCACGGTCTCCCGCGCTTCGATGCTATTTTGCCCCCTGGTGGGCCAAGTCCCGGGGGCATGCGGGGATTGCTTTTTATTTTATGTGGGGGGCCACTAAGGCCCCCCAAGCCCCGGGAACTGCCACCCCCCCGGGGGTTTAAAAAAAATGGTGCGGGAGGGCTCTCCGCCCTCCTGCAGCCCCGGGGACCGCCACCCCCCGGGGCTTCTTTTTTTAATTAACAATGACCTGTGTGGGGGGGCTCCTGCCCCCCCACATGCCCCGGTGACCGCCACCTCCCCGGGGAACTAAGAAAAGATATGTGGGGGTCCGTTTCGGACCCCCGAAGCCCCGGGGACCACCACCTCCCCGGGGCTTTACTAATGCAGGGTGGGGGGCCGCGCGGCCCCCCTCCTGGAGCCCGTGATGGCCCTGGGGACCGCCACCCCCCAGGGCCGGCTCCTGCAGTGTCCCGGGACACTCGCGGCTCCCGTCCTGTGATTGCAAACTTGCTTTGCTTCATTGAAGCGAGAGCAGGGAAACCTGCTCTCGCTTCAATGAAGCAAAGCAGATTGCTTTTCCATAAGGGGAGCTGCATGTCAGCAGCTCCCCATGTGGAAAAGCAATGCCGGCTCCCGCAGGACGCGGGGAGCCGGCGGGACCGTGCGGGGATTGGAGACCCCCCCACGGTCCCCAACGAGTGACCAGGCCCCGGGGGATGGGGTCCCCGGGGGTATTAGTGGCCTGGGAGGGGGGCCAGGCAGCCCCCTCCCCAAAAAAAAAAAAAATTTAAATAAAAAAAAAAAACGTAAAGGCCAGCCCCGGGGGATGGGGTCCCCGGGGCCTTAAATGGCCTGAGGAGGAGGGACACGCAGCCCCCCTCCAAATATTTAAATACAAAAAAAAGAGGGCATGCCCCAGGGGATGGGGTCCCCGGGGCCAATAGAGGCCCAGGGAAGGGGGGCCACGCAGCCCCCTTCCCGTTTTTTGCTATTTAAAAAAAAAAGAAAATCCTCAGGCCCCGGGGGATGGGGTCCCCGGGGCCGAAAGTGGCAGAGGGAAGGGGGGTCACGCAGCCCCCCTCCCATACAAAAAAAAAAAAAAGACCGGCATTGTGCCGGAGGCCCCGCCCCCTCCCTGCAGCAGTCTGCAAACGCGCCCCCTGGCGCGTTTTAGGAAGGGGAAGTAATTCCCCTTGAATACTGGAGGTCCCTGGGGGCCAACTAGCCCACCAGGAACCTCCAGTATGCGCCAGGAGCTGCGTTGCAGAGAGGTGTACAGAGGCCACGCCCCTTTTACACATCTCTGCAACGCAGCTGTGTGGCGCTTTTTGGAGGTACATGGTGGGCTAGTTGGACTCCAGGGACCCTCAGGATTCAAGGGGACTTAATCCCCCAACTTAAAACGCGCCACAGGGCGCGTTTGCACAGTGGTGAAGGGAGGGGGCGGGGCTTCAGGTGACAGGTGTGCAAACAGACCCCCTGGCGCGTTTTAAGATGGGGAATTAAATCCTCTTCAATCCTGAGGGTCCCTGGGGGCCAACTAGCCCACCAGGTATGTCCAGAAAGCGCCACAGAGCTGCGTTGCACAGAGGTGTAAAAAGGGGCGTGGCCTCTGAACACCTCTCTGCAACGCAGCTCCCTTGCGCATACTGGAGGTACAGGGTGGGCTAGTTGGACCCCAGGGACGCTCATGATTCAAGGGGACTTAATCCCCCAAATTAAAACGCGCCACGGGGCGCGTTTGCACAGTGGTGAAGGGAGGGGGTGGGGCTTGAGGTGACATGTGTGCAAACAGGCCCCGTGGCGTGTTTTAAGTTGGGCGATTAAGTCCCCTTCAATCCTGAGGGTCCCTGGAGTCCAACTAGCCCACCAGGTACCTTCAGTAAGCACAACAGAGTTGCGTTGCAGAGAGGTGAAAAAAGGTGCGTGGCCTTGGAACGCCTCTCTGCAACTCAGCTCTGTGGTCCTAACTGTAGGTACCTCGGGGGCTAGTTGGGCCACAGGGACACTCAGGATTCAAGGGGACTTAATCCCGCAACTTAAAACGTGCCACGGGGCGCGTTTGCACACATGTCACCTCAGGCACCCCCTCCCTTCACCACTGTGCAAACGCGCCCTGTAGCGTGTTTTAAGAGGTAGTTTTAATCCCCCTGCCCTATTATGTACTAGGGACTTATAGAGGAGGTCATGCTAATCACAGGGGTACCCCAACGCATAGTGTTCCCTAGTGTATGTAGGTGTTTTAACTGTATTCTAAGTGTGTTTTAGCATAGCACTGGCTCTGGTTAGTCAGAGTCAGTTACCACCAGTACACGTTGGAAAAAGTTGTGGGCACAGGATGATTTTGGAACAAGGCCTCTTTCTGCTCCTCTGTTGGTTCTTTCTGCACATCTTTTGCTTCTTCCTGCACTTTTCTTCGTCTTTGTGGACTTCTGTTGCTTCTTTCTGCATTTCTTTTGCTTCTTTCTGTGCGTTTTTTCTTCTTTCTTCACATGTCCTACCTCTGTAGGCATAGTTACAAACTAGCATTTAAAAAACCTTTGAAATTCACTTAAAAAACCATAGGTTTCAAGCACGTTATAGTTAGAAATTAGCATTTAAAAAACTTTTGAAATTCACTGAAAAAACCATAGGTTTCAGACACGTTATAGTTAGTAATTAGCATTTAAAAAACCTTTGAAATTCACTGAAAAAACCATAGGTTTTAGGAACAGTTATAGTTAGTTGGACATTTCACTCGTACAAAACCCGTGAAATTCCCCCGTTATAGTTAGTTCAGCTAACTATAACTCGCGCCCCCGCAATGCACTGCTGATGATGTCACATATTACATCACTCATGACATGGTCAGTGACATCACTGATGACATCACTGATGACATCTCAAATGACATCACTGATGACATTATCCATGTGATAATTTGATGCATCTTCTCACACCCTAATATAACTTTTGATACACCCACTGTAAATTACAGACTGCCATTGTCAAAACCATAGACACTCCAACACCAATAACTACATACACACTCACTGATTCTTAGGTCTACACACACATCCACTCACTCACCTCTACAGTCACTCATACTTACGGTCACTCAGTACAGGACTTTCATATGCACTTATACAGCTACATAGACACTCACACACCGCCACTCATCCATAGAGGTACTCACACACCTAGTCAGTCATGCAAATAATTAATCACACTGCCATTTATTCACCTATACAGTTATACACACACCAGCTCACTTACTCATACAAATATTAGCACATTCTTACGCTCTTCTACAATCAGTGATACAAGTACACACTCATCCATACAGCCACTCTCACAATCACACACTCTCACTTATAGCCATTTATATACTCCAACACACATATATACTGCCTTTGACATATTAGTTACTCACACATGTACCACTAAGATATACATTCACTCACTAACACACCCATACACACACTCATCCACCCATACAGTCCATCACAGATGCACTCTTGAAACCATGCACCCAGTGAATCACCCATTCACACATCTATGCGCAGTCACACACACCCCACCCACACAAACACTCAGGCACCCATACAGATACTCAGACAACCAATCAATAACCCATGTAGACACTCATGTAGCTATTCGCAAACCTATGCAGCAACTTACACACCAACAGACGGATACAGACATTCACACAGTTTAGTCACTAACCCATGCATTCAGTAAGATACGTTTAATCACTCACTTATAGAGTCAGTCACGCACCTACTAAATCATCCATCCAGACACTTATACACCCACTCATTCTTCAATACACCTTGGCATATATATTAAACATATTTAAACTTTATAGAAACACACAGTCACTGGATGATGTCATCAGTGATGTCATTTGAGATGTCATCAGTGATGTCAACAGTGATGTCACTGACCATGTCATGAGTGATGTAATATGTGACGTCATCAGCAGTGCATTGCGGGGGCGCGAGTTATAGTTAGCTGAACTAACTATAACGGGGGAATTTCACGGGTTTTGTAAGAGTGAAATGTCCAACTAACTATAACTGTCCCTAAAACCTATGGTTTTTTTCAGTGAATTTCAAAGGTTTTTTAAATGCTAATTACTAACTATAACGTGTCTGAAACCTATGGTTTTTTCAGTGAATATATATATAAATATATATATATATTTTTTTTTATTTAAAAAAAAAATATTCTACACATTCTGCTCCTTCCGATCTTCTGGCCCGTCGGTAGGTGGTGCGTTATGCCGGCAGAGCACACCGGACGTATTAACTATTTTTCTCCAAGAACAAAGTAGAACGCACTCTCAGTGGAAATATACTTGGTAGTTAGAATTTATTTGAGTTACTCGTTTCGACTGCAAAGCAGTCTTGGTCACACATCGAATTGCTACAGACCACACCATTACATAGAAAATGTAGAACATAAGATGGACAACGCCAAATGTAAAAGTGTTTCTTCAATACTACTGTGGCAGACATTTTGTAATGTGCAAAATAGTGCTTGTTACTACCTTTGAGTACCATTCTATTGTTGCTAGTGCGTTTCACAACAATAGCGTTATGTTGAAAATTACTTATAAAGTCCACTCTACATATTCACTGCGTACATGCCCAGTGGCAATATTCTAAAGGATAAGCCTATAATACGTCTTATATGCAAAAAGGTCTAAAACATCAGGTGGCCATCTTACACTCTCTTCTATATGTGTCATAACAAGGATTGTACCTTTCATAACAAGAGTTGCGTCTTCTATGTTCTACATTTTCTATGTAATGGTGTGGTCTGTAGCAATTCGATGTGTGACCAAGACTGCTTTGCAGTTGAAATGCGTAACTCTAATAAATTCTAACTACCAAGTATATTTCCCCTGAGAGTGCATTCTACTTTGTTCTTGGAGAAAAAAAAGAAATATAGAAATATATATATATATTTCTTTTTTTTCTCCAAGAACAAAGTAGAAGTGGAGTAAGGCATAGCTCCATAGTCTGTAACCAATGGGACACAGTTCCGCTGTCTGTGTCAAGGAAGGTGTAGCTGTACCATCCATGACTAGCAAGGGAGAGCCCTGCTGCCTGCACTGAGCAAGAGATCAATTATCTGAGCAAGAGATTGCTCTGCTAAACGTGATAGACTGCTGTGCTGTCTGTTGCAAGTAAGGGATGGCAGTGCTGTTTTTAACTACTAGGAATTGTTCTGCCACCTGTGACAGAAGAGAGATAACTCTGCTGTCTGCGCTTAGTGAAGAGATGAGGAAGGAATGACTTTGCCATTAATAGCAAGTGAACATTTGGCATATTGTTCCTGTCTATGGATAGATTATAGCTTTTCCCCTGTCCTGCTGCTGTTGTTAGAACTCTGCCCAGGAGGGCTAGAGAGACAGACAGGTTTTTCTTCTCCCTTCCACTAATTGGTATTTTTACCTCTAGACACTGGCAAGCCTTGCTTGTCTCTCATTTAAGCTGTGCATTTATCTGTAGCACTTAGAATTGCAGAGACAGTTGTTAGGCGGGAAAGCTAGGGGAGTGCCAGTGGCTCATTTTTCGACAGAGTTTGGGCTTCTAGAAGGCAGGTACACCAGGGTTTGACCCCAAAGCCGACATTGTGCTGTTAGGAAAGGTGACTTCCCAATACCCCGAACAATGGCAGCAGGGCTGATGCCTATGCTCAAGTGAGGCCCAGCCAGGCTGTGTGCGCCTTAGGATGGCCCAGAGGTCAGGTTTCACTCCTGGATTTCTGAGAGAAGACAGAAGATTGTGGCAACAGGCAGCCATTCTCAGGAGCGAGAACCACAAAAACATATGTACACAGCTGCACATGCACACATATGTTACCTCATAACGAGGCTCCTCTCTCGTACCCAATATATTCCAATCCATAGGCCCACAGCACTGGTTTATAGGTCTCTACTGCAACTAAAGACACGAGAATCAGTCCCATGCAGCTCTTCTTTTTTTAAAGGAAGCACGTATTGGATTGTTCAATCCAGTACTTAATTTGTGAAAAAGTAAGTGCCAGGGCCCTCGTCAGGAGGCCACCCCAGCTTTAACTACCCAGTCCCACTGCCAGCGCTACCAATGACAGTACATACACGAGTACTAGCAATCACACAGCTACAAGTGTGACAATTCAGACCATTCAAGGCCCCCCAAAGCTGTAACGATGGCTTGGGAGGCAGGTATTCATGGGCGTCCGCGGGGGGGGCAAGGAGGGGCACTTGCCCCCCCTGGATCGCTGGTCCGTCCGGTGCAGGACGTACAGGTGGTGACGTGGATGGTGCGGCCCTGTGTGCAGAATTTATTAAGGGGAGGCGGCGCCCCTTTAAATAAGTTGCACTCGATTCAATTCAGCTGCCTGGTTTCTTTTTCTCAGGCAAACTCAGGCACTCCGTAACTTGCCCCTCCCCCCTCCCCCAAGTCAGCCCCCACCGTCAACTATGAGGCAGCAGGCTCACACTAAATGATACAAGTAGTTACTTTAAGGCACGAGGGGACGCGCCTTACGGTAACTACTTGTGTCATTATTGACAGCCCCCACAGTGGTGTTTGTCTGCAGGGCCGTCAATATTAAGAGTGCGAGAAAGCGCTTGCAATGACGGCCCTGCTTGATGAGCGGGAAAACTGCTGCTGATCGGCAAGAGAGAAGGTCCGGGCCTGGCTGCTCCCACAGCTTGAAGTAAGCATAACCTCTCCTGTTTTAGCTCCTCACTTGCTGAAAACCGTGACTCCAAGAACTGGCTTCCCTCTCTTTCCTCTCCTTGCTTCATTTGTTCACCTTTGAAATGGATCTAAAAAGGAAGTAATACTTTTGCTGGAAATGTCTTTTTCTGACATTTTTCTATTCCAAAGTGCAGCCTCGGGATGGAGAGAAAAGAAAATTTTAAAAATACGAAAAATAATAACTAAATAAAGCAAGACAGAGTGGTCACAAAGTGGCCAGCTTGGTTTTATTCACACCCAAACACATTAGCGCCACTTTACAGACTTTGCCAGTGAAGCACTACTTTCATTTTTTCTCGTCTTTGAATAGCATTGTTTTCCTCAGGTGAGGAAGTTCACCATTCCTGGAGGTAATGCGATATCTGGTTGATGTGTGGTGTAGAAAACGTTTAATGTGATCCTTATCAACTGTTTTCCTTATATTAGTTTATAAAATGTGTACTGCAGCTTTATGTTCATGAATGTGGTCTTTTAAAACCATACTCCTTATGTTTTGTAAGGAATTAAGCAATGGACATTGAAACGGGTCCCTTCTGGGCCATGTAGTCATGTCCTTTGCTTTTCAGGCATAAACCCTTGTTGATTTCTGAATAGTGAGTGCACAAGGGCCATCACTGAAACTATATTGACGTTCTTGCTTTTGGAGTTGGTTTACACCTTTTAGATACAAAATAGTGCTTAAATTAGCAGTCAGATTACGGCATGTTTTGCTTATTTTTGGTATCCTCAAAGTGTCGGTATGATGAATCGTTTATTTAATTGGGGAAGATGTCAATTTTTGTTAAAGTACATCTCAGGCTGTGTGAAATATTGGTACATAGAGGAACGCTATGTAAGGTGCTTTATTAGGGGTAAGGGTTTCAGTTGGTTATGCGAAACTTGAGAGGAGCCGCATTGTGTGTTTGTGATGCAACTCCGCCTAGAAGTTGGTTTAGTACCTGTGGTGAGTGTGAAGTGAGCTAGCCCCCATTTCATGAACAGAATAGGACAGTATAGAATGACTTAATTGACAGCCCATTGCGGTGGCATATTTGTGGGGTTTCGCTCTTTTCTGTGTGTGCTTTGGGGGTTATTTCTGAGGAGGGCCTCTTCGGGGAGTTGCAGCTAAAGCCACTTGTGTGGGCTATGTCTCTGGGAGTACTGTGCTGGTATTAAGTACCCCATGCCGCGGCATTGTTATTTTACCTTTTTGGCGGGGGTCGATGTTAATGTTGTTTGGAAGAAATAAGTATTGGTATGAGGCTCACCTTTTATGTGGGTCTTTGTTTGGGTGAACTGCAGAGCTTTGGTGACATTGTGGTGGTTGGGCATTGTCTGCGAATATACATTTTCTGGGGCAGTATCAGTCATATGTATAGGGTGACCAGATGACTCTCACCAGGGCACAACTTTTCCAGTTTTGATTTGCCATACCAGTGCATTCTGGGAGCTGTTGTCTAGGTTAATTTTATTTCAACCAATTGGTCGAACACACTAGCTAATAATGTAAAAGCAAAACCCAAGTCTGGAAAAGTGATCCTCCCCGTAACTTGCAGGCATCTTGTCGCCTTAATTATGAAGCACCAATGGGTAGTGTCTCAGAAAGGAAGAACTCTTCCTTGGTGGTGTATTTGAGAGATGCAGTTCTTTTGAATAAGTGTCTGCAAAGCGCTATGCTTCTGTTGGGATCTGTGTGAGGTGTCACTATTTTGAACAAAATTTGACCTCAAGCTCCATAGGGGCATTGTCGGTGTGAAGTGCAGCTCTTTAGGCAGGAATGGGTGTCGAGACTATGCATGTGTGTGTATGCAATGGTGTCAACATGGGGTGTGCATATTTGAAGCCACTTCTCTTGGGCTAGCAACTGGAGAAGTATCTCTTTGGGATCAAACTAATTGGCTTGTCATTGAAGGACGAAAAGGAGCAATGAAATCAGCACAGACAAACTTTAAAGTTGAATAAAGTTCATGTTATTATTGAGACAAGAAAAAACTAAAAATAATTCCCCACCCCTTTAGTTTTTAAACTAATAGAATGGACAATGAAAAACTAATACATCATACCATTACCATCTACTATGCAATAACCTAGCCTGTATTTGACTCTCGGCTATCTCTCTCACCACTTTACCTAGTTCTTTGGGTTCTAGGCCCTGTCCACTTTGCATTGGCACATTGGTCTCCTCTTAGGCCTACCAGACACCTTCTTCACACTGATCTTTTAGTCCTTTCTCAAACTTACCGGTATCAGACCAGCACTGCCATATCTCAGTGATTCCAGGTTATATTATGTCTGACCCGGACCCTCTAGACAAATTAAGAAGTAGAATGTTCAATTGACTAGTTACCCCACCCCCTTTTTCTTAACACTAGAAGCAACTGTATGCGTCTATCTCCAACTTTAGGTCATCTCTCATCAATTCACAGCAAGTCTTACTTGATATGATTTATTGCTTCCGGACCTGCCTCTTTAGCAGATTACTTTTCTCCTAAATGTATCTGTTAGCCCTGGGCATCTGTGTCCTAGCTTTAGCAACACCAGAAAGAGCTGGGGCTACCTCATAACCCCCTCCCCTCCCATCTACAGTACTTTTTTACTCTCACCAAATCACCTTTTTATTAAGTGACCTCAAAACACAGTTTCTTCTATAGAATGGGCAAGGCCCCTGAATAACGTAAAATATGGCATCAAGCTCGTCCTCCATTTTCTTGCCCCCCTACTCCTAGCTGAATGTAACTCCCAAGTCTGTCAGAACTCCATCTCACCAAACCCATGAACTCCATTCTGTCCAACCTTATTGTTTGCCTTTTGGTCTCTGCCTCTGTTCTAAAGAGGTGTGCATTAGAGGACATGTAGCCCTGCCACTTCTGTGTTCAATGACTTGCACAGTACACCTAAAACCTACCCATTTATCAGTCCCCTGATTTCCTTGTTTCAGTTTTCCTGTACCTGGCCTTTACTTCTGCACTGAGATCTCCCTCTCTTGCTTTTCCACAGACTCTAAAGAGGACATTCCTCTGTGAGTTTCTGTTCAAGTAGATAGATGGAATCAGTCATGGCTTTGGTACTTAATGAGTTGCTTCATTAATATTGTTCTAGACAATGTGGCTTAGCGAGGCTGATCCTACTAGCTCTTGAATTTGACACAATCGTCCACTGTATCATCAATGAAAGGTTTGCTGATGTGGATAGATCTCTCTAGAACCACATCAATCTGATTTAGATTTTTTTTTCCCGGCTATTTTTAGTTGTTTCCTCTGTTTCATTGTAGTTGCCAGGTCATCTGCTGTGGCGCCTCACAAGATCTTTCTCTCCCCCCCCGTATGGGTTTCTTTGTTTATTTAAGCTCTTTGTCTTATTAGAGTTTTTATTTATTTATTTATTTATTTAATACTTGTGCTCAATCATGTCGTAGGATGGTGATGAAGTAAAAATGTTGCCCCCCCCCCCCTTGGAAAACTTTCTGCGGACGCCCATGCAGGTATTAGTTCTTTTAATATCTATTTCATTAATAAACAACTCTTGCTGTGCTCATCTCTATATTACACAAACAGCGCCACCATGTGGCAGTTGTCATAAGTGCCAGTGTTGACAATTAAGTGCCAGTGCCGGGCACTGGAAACCACAGGCTCAAATTAAGCACTGGTCCAATTGCAGGAAACTCCTACCAAACGTGATTCTTCAAACACTCTAAGGCAATATTGTGAAAGGTTTTGCACAGGGACAACAAGTGTAGCCAATCTATGTTGCACCACATCTGCTCCTTACATAATTGGCAGGAAGGAAATGTTTTGCAACATTCCCAAAATTGAGAAAATTCATTTACCTCTTTTTTGTTGATAACCTAAAATGGGAAAACATTTTTTCTACACTTCTCTACTGTGAAAGATGTAAATAAGTATGAGACAAAATCTGATTGTCACAGTCCTTATTTCATACGCTGTAAAAATCATGCGAATCCATTTGCTGTATTTTGAATGTATGTGCATAGAGGGCAGGTCATGGTGGCACATAGTGTCCAGAGCCAAGCAATAACTCATGCATGGGGCTCTGTTAAATCTAGTGAGAAGGCATCACTCTTTATTGAGAACTAAAAAGAAGGTAAACACTTACAGGAGATAAATACAAATCCTTTCCCCGGCGGCTCCTCTTAATGTTGCCAGGGACCATCTGGTTCCTTAAAAAAACTTGGAAAGATGTTAAGCCCATCAGCAGGTCTATATGGTGCATGCAGAACACATTGAAAGCAATATTTCACATTAACGCTGTCACATTAAACAAATATGATCGAAAAAACCTTTTGATCAATAAAACTGTTTTTTTTTTAATTTGTTTACCGAACGTATCTGACCTTTGTGATACTTTGTGTCACTTAAACACTAAACTACTCCTTAAAATGTAGAAAAGATACGCTTAATTTTACAATAGGTAGTCTTATTTCTAAAAGTTCTTTTCACATTTCTATGTGTAATAATGAATACTTTAATTTGCTGTTTTGCATAGCGTTCTCACCAAAGCCCGATACAGAGCTCTAATAGAAATAGAATATGTTTACAGTAATCTGAAATCCCTGGGTGAAAAACTATACACATTCTCATAGTAGAACAGCATCAGAACATCCAGTTTTAAAGATTATGTATTGTAATATTTATTTTGTAACACAGAAAAACTCTATCATTATAAAGGTGATTGATTGCAGGTATAATGTCTAGTGGATTTTATATCTCAGATTTGACTGGAAAATAGACCCATTTCCATTCAAGTGAGAGGCAGATAGGTTTGTGGCATCTGTTCATGTGCGGAAGCTATGTTGTTACATATAGTCTGTGCCAGCAGTTCTTAACCTTTTAACTTCTGGGGACCACCAATGAATCATTACTGGAATCCGGGGAGCGCCACTGAGTAATTACTGGGAGGCGGAGACCAAAACAAAGCAATTTCTATGATAGGAACCTCAAAGCAACACACAAAAATACAGAAACTAGTATATATCAACTAAATACGGAAATAAATTAAATATTTTATTGAATTTTCAAATATAGAAAAATTGATTTTTGAATTTTATGGGAAGGCTAGACTTTTAATTCTAAAAGACTAGGTGAGTGCTAGAGTCTAACATAACACTTTGTCTATTTTGCTTCTAGTGCATGATTTCTGTTTATCAGTGCTTCAACTGAGGTCAACCGTTGTTTGGAAGGTATTTTGTTTTCTGTACTTGCACTGGTCCTGCAAATTAAGCTAGGATACCAACTTTATTTTTAGCTCCAAATTTCAAATCCCTTCACATATATAACTAGTTTTAACATTTTCAATTTTGCATTTTGCTTCTTTCTTTTTTTCTTATTATTATACTAATATTATTGGATTTTCAACAGTTGTAGATCCCCATTGATCCATATAGACCACAGGTTAAAAACCGCTGTTCTAGTGCTAATTAACCCCCTCCTATTTTTAGGTCTCGCCTACGCAGCGCGCATGCGCCGCTTAGGAGGGCCTTTAGCCGTCGCTCTTCACTTTTTCAAGCACTGCACTCGTGCTTGTGGCGGCATCCACCTTGCGGGAGCGCGCAGCGGCGCGCCACAAGCACGAGTGCAGTGCTTGAAAAAGTGAAGACTACTCTCGCTCTCACTTTTTTTTTCCTTATATCACTCGCGTGCGTGCACACCACTCGCAGCTGTCATACTGCCAGACTTCCAACGCTTGAGCTTATGTCGAAATGTGTTTCCAGGCACAGTGCAGCTAATGGCTGTCTTTCCTTTTGTTGAGCACGCTATTTAATTTTTATTTTTAGTAGACCACCTCGGAGCATCACAATATGTGCTCTCATGCTGTGCTTTATTGATTTCCACCTCCTGGTTCGCGTTGAGCTCTCTCCCCACCCTCCGAGCACAAACACAGCGTTTCTCTCCCCCCACCCTTTCCCTGTGCATCAAGTGAGGCACCATCCGTGTTCTGTGGAAGAGGGGGAGCATTTAGGCCCTATTCTACAGGCGAATCGGCAGGGCATAACTTTAACAAATGTCATCACATCGTCCGCTCTTTTGGGCAATTTTATAGGCTAGCTGACCTGGTGCGGGCCTATAGCGTGTCGCTGACACCAAGCTTGTCTGCTGCCAGACTTCCAACGCTTGAGCCTATGTCGAAATGTGTTTCCAGGCACAGTGCAGCTAATGGCTGTCTTTCCTTTTGTTGAGCACGCTATTTAATTTTTATTTTTAGTAGACCACCTCGGACAATCAAAATATGTGCTCTCATGCTGTGCTTTATTGATTTCCACCTCCTGGTTCGGGTTGAGCTCTCTCCCCCACCCTCCGAGCACAAACACAGCGTTTCTCTCCCCCCACCCTTTCCCTGTGCATCAAGTGAGGCACCATCCGTGTTCTGTGGAAGAGGGGAGCATTTAGGCCCTATTCTACAGGCGAATCGGCAGGGCATAACTTTAACAAATGTCATCACATCGTCCGCTCTTTTGGGCAATTTTATAGGCTAGCTGACCTGGTGCGGGCCTATAGCGCATCGCTGACACCAAGCTTGTCTGTGCTGCTGTGTGTGTTTCAGCTTCGCCTTCCCCTGCATCTAATGTGCTGCATCGCAAAATACTTATAAGTTCCCAAAAGGGGGACCGATTACATTGCAAACGCGTTTTTTTCCTGTGAGCATGGACCAAGCCCAGATGTATTTACCTTAATTTCTGTCCCTCCACTTCAGGTACTGTTTGCCTTGTCTGTGTTTCTTTATCCTACTCGCCTGTTCGTGTTTCTTTAAGTTGTTCCTCTTTCTTTCTTTCTTGTTATTATTTATACCTCCCTCCCGCCCCTCATTCGTGTTTCTATATCCTCCGCACATTGTTCGTGTTTCTTAGCCATTGTTTATTTCCCACACCCCACCCACAAGTTGTTTGTTTCTTTATCCGCCCTGCTCCTGTTTGGCCCTTCTATATTCCCCCTCCCCCCTTCCCTCCGAACAGCTTTCCTCCTTACCACTCCCTTATTTCATGCTGCTTTACCCCACAACCCTGTCGTCATAGCGCTTTTCCCATAACTTTTAGCTGTGTTGCATGGCTGAAAGTTATGATGAAATAGCGCTGAGGTGCATTCGAGCGCTATGAAAAAAGCGCTATAACGTGCTAGTTGGAATGAATGGAGCCACAACAAACACATCTTTGGCTGCACCAGGCTGGGCCCGAGCACAGAGCTCATTAGTGCTATTAGGTATGTTTGCAGTATGTCAAGCACGAGATACTCCAGATTGTAGCCCAGCTGAGGAGCCTTAGAAAACATGGCTTGTATTCAACGTATTAATAGTAGTACACTATACTGCTAGGTGAAATGATCCGCGTTCACGGGTGACTGTTTGTGGAGGGGGATGGTCTGAAAGGGAATAGATGATAATTTATGGATGGAGCTTAGAGAAGCAGAGCCCAGACGTCCATTAAATAAGGCCCGTGCTAATAATTCCAAACAGAAAGCAGAGGCCAGCGCAGGGACTTTACCACTCACCAGCTGACCCCCGGGTTCTATGAGTAGCTCATATTGCAAAGCATGGCAAGTGCTCATATATATACACATTCTCTTCTGTCCACTGAGTGCATGTGTAGAGATTGTGTGCACCAGCAGGCAAAGCAAGGCACGCACATTTCACTGTCAAGATATGGAAAACCAATATACATGTACACGTGTTTCAAACCTTTGCTCTAATAACATAATAAACAGTGCCCGCCGTCATAGCACTTTTCCCATAACTATTAGCCATGTTGCATGGCTGAAAATTATTTAAAAAATAGCTTAGTGCTGCACTGTAGTGCTTTGACAAAAGTTATTACACAGCCAGCACTGCCCGCATTATACCACTTTTGTTTTTTCTTTCAGTTATGCTACACGGCAGCTGTGCTGCTGTACAACATGGGTAAAAGACAATGACAAAGCCAATAGCTCTCCCATCTGCGAAACCTTTTGGCTTTGTCAATGCTTGTGGTGCTTTGTCTCCACTCAGTTCAGTGGTTTGAAATCTCACGCTCCTCATTGCTTACATTTGTCTTCTATCCACTCTGTTCAGAAGGAACACATGCCAGCCCCGGCTTCATGAACCGTTCTTGGTATATTATTGTCTGGGTTCAATTGACCATTTCATTTCTATAGTGCACACTGTGCTAAATGTACCCTTTTTTAAATTCAATAAATAAACGTTTGCACTAACCACTCCTCTAGTCACCAACGAGATGCTACTTACAACTGTGCAATTTCCTACACCTGGCAGAACTTGCAATTTTTTTTAATTTGTGAAGTTTGCAAAGTTTCTTAGTTTACTTACCTTTTTGCCCCTGCGAGATTTTGCTTCACAGTAACTACAAGATACTTTCACTCTAAACCAAGAAAGTGGCATACAATTAAGATACCTACCACTTTGAATCATATGTCCAATGACACCGAGCGAGCACAGCAAGCTAGCCCAATCCTCCTTACAAAACTTCCCTTCCACCCTTCCTTTCATCAATTAATCCATTCGTCCTTTCCACTTCATACACCCATCCATCCTTTCCCCTCCCATCCACCTATTAATCCATTTCTTCAATCACCTTTTCATCAATCACGACCCATTTATCCACTATTTCACCTTTCCATCCACCCACACATTTTTCTATCAATCACTTTCTCTTCTATTATCCTTTCACCTAATATCCATCTATTCACTCATTCATCCTTTCACCCTTCCCTCCTTCCTGTCCTCTATCGATCCTCCCAGTCATCCTTTCTCTGTTCATCCATTCACCCATCCTTTCTTCCTTCCATTCTCAACTCATCCAGCCACCCAACTCCCTTCCATGCACTCTTCCATCTTTCCACCCTTCCATTCATCCTTTTGTTCCAGCAGTCTTCCAGTCCTCTTTTCATTCATCCATCCTTTCACTCGTCCTTCCATCTTTCCAAACCTTCTTTCACCCTTCTTTGTTTTCCTCTTTTCCTCCAACCCCCTTTCCTTCTGTCCCTATTTTAATTCTTCCTTCCACACTTCCTTCTTTGCACCCTTCTTTTGTTTCACACTTCCTTCCACTCTTCCCTTCACATTTCTTTGTTTTATCCTTCCATTCATACTTGTATCCTTCCTCGTTCCTTCCTTTTTTCCCTTCCTCATTTCACCATTTATATTTAGCAATCTTTTTCTTTTCTTCCCTCTTTGATTTTTACTTTTTTATCTTTTTCTGTACCTCTATCTGTTTGATGCCTCTACTTTTCTGGTTTTCCACATTTTATTCATTCAATCCTCTGTCTCCTTCTCGCACTTGGCTCAGTTTTCAGCCGTAGGCCCGCACGCCTCAGCTCTTTCTGTTCTGCAAACCTGAAGACAGACGAAGCCCACAAAAGAGTCAACATTTTAGTGCCTTATCAGCCAATTGGCTCAGTGCAACACCCACCACACCTCTAGCTGCTATAGTACAGGGTTTAGGCATAGCCAATAGGTCTCGCCTTTGGGACCTTATAAGTGTTTAGTTATCCAGCACAATATCTTTGGTGCAACAACATCAACTGTTGCAGCATGGCTAAACACTTAAAGGTCCCAAAGGCGAGACCTATTGGCTATGCCATTGCTTGTTTAGCGATTGCTCCCGCTTTCTATGTTTAAGGTAGGGATATTAGGTGTTGGTTGTCGGTGCTCGCTTTAAGAAGTGAAAAAATAGTGGTTTATGGAATGTCCAGGGAAGTCGTTATGCATTTTTTCAACTGAAAATCGAGTTCGGGTGTCAAGGCATTCTATGGCCCATGCACGGCAACCAGCCAGGATATAGCTCATATGACGTAGCAAAGGACCCACCCATATTTTGGATAACCTGGCTGCCATGCTTCAGTGTTAAGCTTCCTTAATGCTTTGCCATTAACTGACCTTTTACAATGCTTAAACTCCACTTGTGGACGCCGCTTCGTTTTCATATTTAGACTACCTATATTTCGCTTCCGGCTCCTGGAGAGGGATCCTGCCTTGTGCGAGGCTGAAACCGTGAATCACCACTGGAACGTCACACTTGTCATGCTTCCCCCGAAATGACTGCGGCGCTCACTCGCTAGTGGAATCGCCCCTTCCTAACTGGTGAAAACATTGAAGCTGAAATGAAAGGCCCACAAGGGTGGGACGTGAGATGCGGCATAAAACTGACAGCGGGGATTACAAAATCGAAAACAAAAGATGTCCCTGTTCACGTTTAAATGGGAGAGCGGTTTGCTCTCCTTTGTCGAGCAGCAGTGCCAGTGGGTGCCGCGGTTGGCGGCCGCTGACTACGCAGTATTAAACGTCAGCTAAGAATAGGCACGAGACGGTAACAGGATAAGACAGTCTGGCGCATTCGGAAAATCGTGCTTGCAGCAGGCTTCACTTCTCCTTTAGACGCAAGGTCTTCCCCTCTCCAGCTCGTTAACAGACGACGGTATTACAAACCGATTCAGACACTGGCCTAATAGGCGTTCTCTACTGGCTCGCGCCTGAACGCTAATAAAAATGAAGAGGATCGAGAACCTGTACACAGTGGAGATGTTATAGGATTCACTTTTAATTTCTTTATGCACTTATTATTACCCTGTCAATATTGTTGCTTTTTACGACCACGCCCTGGTGAAAGATATGTGAGTACTGAAATCACTGGACTATATATCCGGAATCTAAGGAGTTAGCCCTCCGTGCAGGTAAAGCATGAGATTTAAAATAAACTGACCTCGTTTTGCTTTTTTCTCCATTGCTATTATTTAGTAGCACTATTCAGACTCCAACAGCAATAATTTCATCACAGAAAAACATGAAAAATGTTGAGCAGCATTGGATTCGAATCAAATCCTCTAAAGAGGTGGAAAATCGGAGCAGAGGGGCAAAACCTGTCGGGAGGTGAGGGCATGCGTGGGTAGGGCAGGCAAGCGAAGGGCTGAAAGGCGTCCATGCTCCCTATGTGGTGTTGGTGTCGGTCTGTCGAGGTGTGCCTCTGCCTGCAGCCACTGGGCCGAATCTGCCCTTGATTTTACCGGGTGCGTTTCTGCAAAGTAATATAAGGCCCGGTGTGTCCGCGCCCTGTGATCCCAGGTGGTGGAACCCCAGGGTCTTGTAATTGGCTGACTTGTAAAAGAGGACTACCGTGTGCATTGAAACACCACGCACGCTACTTAGGCACTGGTTCTATCTCTGTTCTCAATCACTTGTTAGTGACACATGTTTGTTTCAGCACCATGAAAGTGTCATGTTATATGCATACAATACATCGGAATATTCTGAAGTATTACTATCTATCTATTTCACCTTTTGACACACATTGATAACGGTGTGCAACACTCACATGTTTCTGAAGAAAGTCAGCTACACACATTCAGGTGATCCAATCCACATTGATATTTACCTGAAATCAATTCAATTGACTGTCATGGAAGCACAGCAATACCTGTTTAGTAATGCTGTCCTTTTTGCCTCTGAGGACATGCATGTATGTACATGTATGCCATGTCAATGAAAATAAATGCGGCCCAATGATCCATGAAATCGATTCCTGAAAACATACACAGTGCTGGACACAAGAGAAAGCAAGCCCACTTGTACACACTTCTAGTAGTAAAAGGTGTGCATCAATCATTCAGTACAGCCCCTGTGTTCTGAAATGTGTCTTCCGCTTTGGAATTAAAATGTTCTCACATCAGCGCCGAGACACCTAAGGGTATTTGCGCACTTTACAAGTTGCTTAAAATAAAATAAATAAATAAATAAAATAAAATAAATTAAAGTGTCTCTGAAAGCACCTCTCTCCAGCTAGAAACAGCTCCGCAGAACTGCACAGCACAACTATAATTACTCCGCCTGTGTCTCCCTGGAAGGCCCTTCAGGATTCAAGGCATTGGGGCTGAAAATAGATTTGGGGTTGGTTTAGATTCTGAGTGCGTGTTCAGATATCTACTGCTTTTAAAACGTTGTGCGAAATGTAATGAAGAATGTGTGTGACTATTGAAACAAAATGTATGGAATGACACCTGCACAGAACATCGTTTGATGTGCCAGAAATCAAAGTAGAGACAATATTCTAACTGATTTATGCAGATAATTCAGCCCTACTGGCTAGAACTGACAACACAACAAATCAGCTACTCTCCAATCCAACTATATCCAAGTGAATGAAACCACATCTAAAACCATGACAGGAGGCCTCAATGTTGCACGCAAATGATGAATACATGCCAGTAACCTGTTTCAGCTACCTAGCAGTAACTTTCTGCTTGCCTAAAAATTGGAAGCGTTATGTTGGGAAAGCTGGGAAGAACATTGATGTTGTACTGCTGGGTCAAGTGAGCAAACATGGCCTCCAAGCAACATCCGAGGTGAAGGTATATGAGAGTCAAAGGTGGAAACCGGCTCCTCTTCAAAGCAGAACTGTGGGGGTCTCTCCAAAGAAGCCAACAAGACTGAGAAACTCAAAGGAGTATATCCTGCTGCTTCCACAATCACTTCCTTCCACAGTCGTCCAGGTGGACTGCGGCTACTTCCCTCTTGAGCTTGCAGCCAGGTAGGAACTATGAATTTTATCTTGAAAAAAATCAACATCCTCCAGAGAAATTAATACAATTGTCTGCCATGGAAGCATAGCAATACCTTTTTAGTAGCACTGTCCTTTTTGCCTTTGAGGATATGCAGTGGGAAAATCGTCATAACCCCAGAATCTAAAGATTTGATCAGGCGTGCAACGCACAAAGGGCTAAAAGGGCTTCAGCCCCCCCACCCCCCACCCCCATCGTGTGTCTCAGCCCGGGCTGCTGCAGCTCGAGCTGCCGTGGGCTCGACTGGGCAGTGTCTGGAGTCTTATCTCTGGCACACCCGAGTTTTTCACAGATTTTTACAGGCCATTTGCATATTTACATATCTTTGTAAACTGGTTACCGAGGCTTAGTTTTTCTTTCTGGTTCCAGTACCACCTGAGCCCCCACTCTGCCTATTCCTTACATTTGTATTTTACATTTGCTGCCCTAGTGTGAGAATGCATTTGATGAAAAGGAATATAAAGTAGGGCCGCCAAAAGAAAAATGCCAGCCATGTGTTGTTTAAAGAGCTTGCAAAGACCTCGTCTTGACACTAAATACGGTTATAAATAAAAAAGTATGTATTCATTTGTAATGTGACTTTTCTGTTTTAGTTCCCTTTAATTATCAGTCATAGATCATTCAGGCAGCCCTAGGACACAATTAAAAGTGCTTTCTATTTATATTTGCTGTTCGAAGTATGTACAGATAAGTGCCGAAAATACGGCTTTAGGTGACTGTTTATTTTTGTACCATCTGGGACATCAAAATAATGAGCTGGCAAACCTAATCATAAGACTGGAAGTTTGTTGCAGGATCAGCACATTATTTATTTCCTCCACCCTCGATGCCTGATTAATGCCAGCCCACTCCTCTGTCCTTTGCCTGCTGCCATAGTAGGACTCATTTTTAGCACTTAGCTTCATTGTTGTATTTTATTTACTGCACTTAAGTTTTATTTTTTATTTTTGCCCAGTGCCTCAGCCTCCGTTTTCCCGCCGCTGTTGCCCCTGCGGCCCCTCCCCCCGGACGGTCCCCGCTCCCGCCTCCCAGCTGCATGTCCCTCCCCCTTCACTACTTAATGGCGGCCGCTGCCAAAGGCAAGCCCGTCTGCGCCCATCTGCGACCTGACCGCGACTAGCGCCAGGGACCCTGGATCACCCACCATCCACCGCTACGACTCAGCCGCCCTCCTCGCGCTCAACCCCGGGAGGAAGAACAACTGCCAACAGGCCACGCCGAACACAACCCACGGCCAGTACTCCTGCCGCCACTGCCGCCAGACCTTCACCACCGCCCCGGCCCCCAACACCACCGACGCTCTAAGATGCATCCTCCTCAACGTGCGCTCCATGCACAGACACACCGTGGAGATCTGGAACCTCCTAGACTCACTCTCGCCCGACGTCGCCTTCTTCATGGAAGCCTGGACCAACGCCTCCTCCCCCCGACATCGCC
Source organism: Calotriton arnoldi (assembly GCA_963921515.1). Classification (NCBI taxonomy): domain Eukaryota; kingdom Metazoa; phylum Chordata; class Amphibia; order Caudata; family Salamandridae; genus Calotriton; species Calotriton arnoldi. The sequence goes on from CAWUFW010005490.1 coordinate 233,164, forward strand.
ATTGCCATCCCGGACGGTTACAAGATCCAGAGGAAGGACCGCCCCAACCACCCGGGAGGAGGCCTTGCCATCGCACACAAAAGCTCCCTCCGCCTCACCACCTCCAGCGAAACCTTCCCCGCCGCCGAAGAACATGCACCTCCAGGTCCAGACCAGCCCCAAATCCAGAATCCGCGGCACCCTCGTCTACAGACCCCCTGGCCCTCTTCGCCGGCTCCATCACCGACCTCATCGCACCCAACGCCATCGCCTCGACGGGTTACATACTCATCGGCGGCCTGAACTTTCACCTCGACAACCCCAGCGACCCCAACTCCATCACCCTACTAGACAACCTCGCCAACATCGGACTGAAACAACTTGTCACCACACCGATGCACAAGGCAGGACACACCCTTGACCCCATCTTCGCAGGAGGAAACAGCGTCCACTTCAGCCACACCACGCACCCCCCGTGGACCGACCACCACTGCGTACACTTCAGCGTCAACAAACCCAAGCCGCCCGAACCCGCTCCCCGCCCCGTAAAGGAACTGGAGCAGAGTCACAGAGGAACAGCTCAAATCCACCCTCAACCACAACAACCCCACCTCTGCAACCGACGCCAACCTTGCAGCCAGAGAGTTAATGTTAATGTTAATGTTAACTGGGACTTATAGAGCGCATAATCACCGACAGGTCTCTTAGCGCTATGAGAGAGAGCCTAAACCTCACCAAATCAGCATGTACATGCACCGAACTTGGCCTAGGTTGTGCCCCAGGCTTCAGTAAAAAGAAGCGTCTGAAGTTTTTTCCTAAATGGAAGAAGGGTGGGTTTTTTGCGAAGGCTTTCCGGCAGCCTGTTCCAGAGTTGCGGGATCATTGCGGAAAAGGCTCTGCCCCCTTTGGAGGATGTATTGAAGCAGGGGCAGGCCAAGAGGCCAGCTTCAGACGATCGAAGGGTACGCCCTGGCACATAGTTTGTGAGGCGCTCCTTAATGTAGGCTGGGGCCCGGCCGTGGATGGCTTTGTGGGCTATGCAGAGACCTTTGAACCTGGCTCTCTGTTTGATCGGGAGCCAGTGCAGCTGCTGCAGTAGGGGGGTGGCATGTGCCCGCCTGGGAGCCTGAAGATTAGTCTAGCGTCGTTCGTTCCACACATGGATCACCAACTGCGCAGACAAACTCGTCCCTCTGCGCAACGCCGACAGACAACGCCCCAAGAAAGCCGCCTGGTTTACGACAGACCTACAAGAAGCCAGGCACACATGCAGACGCCTCGAGAAGAACTGGAGGAACAACAAGACACCTGAAAACTACACCAGCTACAGAACGCCATGATGGAATACCACCAACACATCAGAACCACCAAACGCTCCTTCATCCACAACAAAATCAGCACCAACTCCAGAAACTCTAAGGAATTTTTCAACGTCATCCAGGAATTCACCAAACCCCCCAGCGAAGCAACGGACATCACCCCTTCACAGGACCTCTGCGACAAGCTTGGATCCCACTTCCACCTGAAGATCAAAAACCTCTACGACAATTTCAACAACCACGCACCTGACTCCGCAACCAGCCCGCCACCCGGCAACACCAGCCAGCCCACCATCTCCTCCTGGTCACCTGTCACCACTGAAGTCACCACCTCGACCATGAAAGGCATCCACTCGGGAGCCCCCACGGACCCCTGCCCACCACACATCTACCACAGAGCAGCCACTGCCGTAGCACCAGAGCTACGATGCATCATCAACACCATCTTCGAGAACGGCATCTTCCCCAATGACTGGAAAGGTGCAGAAGTCAGGCCCCTGCTCAAGAAGCCCTCAGCAGATCCGACGGACCTAAAGAACTACTGCCCCATCTCGCTCCTCCCCTTCGCTGCGAAAGTCATGGAGAAAACCGTTAACACAGAACTGACAAGGTTCATCGAGGACAAATCCATTCTCAACCCTTCACAATCCGGATTTCGCAGCAACCACAGCACCGAGACCGCCCTACTCGCCGCCACAGATGACATCCGCACCCTCTTCGACCAACGCCACACCGCAGCCCTGATCCTACTCGACCTATCAGCAGCTTTCGACACCATTTCCCACCGCACACTAGCTGTCAGACTTCAAGACGCAGGCATACAAGGAACTGCCCTCGACTGGATCCGATCGTTCCTCACCGGTAGAAGCCAAAGGATCAGACTGCCGCCCTTCATCTCCGAACCCACGGAAATCAACTGTGGAGTGCCCCAGGGATCATCGCTCAGCCCAACCCTCTTCAACATCTACATGGCCCCCCTCGCCGCCATCGTCCAACAGCACGACCTCAGCATAATATCCTACGCCGACGACACCCAGCTCATCCTCTCCCTCACCAAGGACCCCACCACCACCAAACTCAACTTCCAGGAAGGAATGCAGAATGTCGCAGCCTGGATGAGCAACAACTGCCTGAAGCTCAACTCAGAGAAGACGGAAGTCCTAGTCCTCGGGACCACCCCATCGGCATGGAATAACAACTGGTGGCCCACCGTCCTCGGCAGCCCCCTAGCCCCATGGACCACGCCGGGAACCTCAGCATCATTCTCGACTCCTCCCTCTCCATGAACCGACAGGTCAACGCCGTCGCCTCAAGCTGCTACAACACCCTCCGCATCCTTCGCAAGACTTTCAAATGGATCCCCACCGACTCAAGGAAGACAGTTACCCACGCACTCATTACCAGCAGATTGGACTACGGAAACGCCCTCTACGCCGGCATGAACAAGTCTCTTACCCGCAAGCTCCAGACAATACAGAACACGGCCGCCAGACTCGTCCTGGGGATCCCTCGACACGAACACATCAGCCAACACCTACGGAATCTCCACTGGCTCTCCGTCGAAAAGAGAATCTCTTTCAAGGTACTCACCCACGCATACAAATGCTTACACACCGGCCCCCAATACCTCAACAACAGAATCAACTTCCACGCACCCAAAAGGAACCTCAGATCCGCCAACCTCGCACTCGCCGAAACCCGACGCACCCACAGAGTAAAATCAGGGGGAAGAGCCTTCACCCACATCGCGGCCCAGACCTGGAACGAGCTCCCGATCGACATCAGACGTGCCCCCTCCCTGAACACCTTCAGGAAGGCACTCAAGACCTAGCTCTTTGGCTAAACAGTACTGCTGCCCCCCCTGCAGTGCCTTGAGACCCTCACGGGTGAGTAGCGCACTTTAAAACACCCTGATTGATTGATTGAATGCCATAATAGCAACAGTTTAACTTATATCTGAAACCCTATGCCGCCGTCAATAACATGCTGAGTTACTTCAAGTGTCTGGGAATGCACCCTGCATTCAGACAACTCACTCTTCATTCTCGCCCTTCACTTTCACACTCACCCTGCACTCACAGCGATCACAATGCACTCACACTGATCACCATGCACTCACACCATTCACCCGCTCACCGTGCACTCACAATGATCACTCTGCACTCACCATGCATTTGTGCTGTTCACCCTGTACCTCACCCTGCAGTCACACAAGCACACTACTCACCCTGCACTCATGTGACACTTCACCCACCTGTCCCCCTCACTGCTCATTCTGCAATCTCACTCAAACAAGCCCATCACTAACCATACATTAATTCGTCCCACTCTGCACTTAACATCCACACCTAAATTCATATGGTCACCGCACTCACCCTGCAGTTACTCCTCTTACCCTACTCTCACACTGTCACATCGCTCACCGTGCACTCAGATGGGCACTCCTGCCACCCACACAACGCAGTGGATTAATGTGCCTGCTACAAAGAACGTGTACCATGCAGATCACAGAACTGAGTGTGAGTAAACTATGAGTAGCGCTATAAAAAAATGAAATGTTTGTCAGAAAGGTGCTATAGAGACATGAGGTGCATTGTTGGTGAGTGGTACTGAGGGAATTCATGGAGAAGGAGGAAATGGGGGAGGGGACACCAAAAAAGACTGTTCCATCGTGTGCGACCAGTGCTAGGGCCAGCCCTGGCTGGGAGTATTAGCTCCCCCGAAGTTCGGGTTTAGTTGCGCCCCTGGATTTGATACACATTCAGTAGAAAGAGAAGTGGTTGAAAATGTAAAAGTATCTAGTGACCAAGTTCTTGAGCCACCTTATTTAAAGTAGTGAGGACGAAAATGGTTAAAAACTGATATTTAAAGAAGAAAGACCATTAATTCATCAATCAACTCATACAGCCAACACTTTACAAACTCTATATTTTGTCTACCATAGTTTATTATTTACTCTCCTTTTCTTGGCTCTGTGGTGACGCAAGCATATTTATAAAGCAACTCATTTGCCATAATGAGTCGTTTTATAAGGCTTTCATAGGGCAAAAGATGCGCCGAAACCAGCTGTGCCACGCATAATATGCTATATTCAATGTAGGTGTTCACCCGCAAATATCGTCGTAAATGTCTTGCAGTCATATTTATGGGTTTGCCAATGGGTCCTGAATAGTTGTGAAGTGCATCACAAAGCCTGAAATGCACCAGAATTGCTGTGCAACAGGAACCCAGGCATAGGAAATGACACAATGGCTGTGGTACAAAAGCAGCAATCACACAAAACATTTTGGCAAGCTCAACTACACCATGGAGGTCATCATCCCTCAACTAGGAGTTGCTAGGAGACCACCACCACCACGTGAGCAGCGAAGGAGGAGGAGAGCGTGTTCTGGGAGCGCATATCCCATTGATCTCAGGGAAGATGAGGTCATCAAATTCTAAAGACTCAGGAGGGAGTCCATCATTCAATTGTAACAGAAAATTGGGCCAAGTCTACAGCCACCAACTGCAAGGCCCAATAACATTCCCCACATGCAAAACTTATGGCTGTGCACCACATGCTGGCATCCGGTTCCTTCCAGATCTCAACAGCCAGATTGGTAGGAATTTCACAGGGAGCATTTTCTACCTTCTCACCCTCTGTCTTGGATGCCAGCCTCAAACTCACACCCCAGTACCTCCTCTTCCCCAAAACTCAACAACAACTGGAAACCAAGCAAGGATTTTATGCAATTGCTGGATTTCCACATGTCCTTGGTGCAAACTGATTGCACACATTTGTAGTTGGTGCCACCTGCTGCAATATCCCACCTCTTCAGAAACTGGAAGAATACATATTCCATCAGTGTCCAGGCCATAGTGGATGACTAAGGGGTGTTTCTCAATGTACTGACCAAATATCCTGGGAGTGCACAGGATGCCTACATCTTCCACCACAGCATAATAAATGAGCGGTTCCAGAATGGAACTGGTCTCCTCATTGGTAAGAAAAGCAGACATATTCATCATACTAACTAGCAAGGTTCAATGTATGAGATAATGGCCATATCTGTGTTTGTCAATGGAGGCTGTGCCATGTGCACATAGTGGGAAAGATTCACTCCAACATGTAGACAATGCCGTTCCATTGTGTCATTCTCTCACTAATCATGCAATGTCTGAAGCAAAATAACAACTTTGAGAAGTATTGTGTCATCTCACACTGTATGAAAGGACAGAACCACATAATCTGCAGTGGTTAAAAAATAAATTCACGAATCATATGCCAAACAAATCAAGTCAATATGAGTACAAAGGATACATATTATTTAAGTGTGAGATGAGTGTTTTTCAATGCCGTACTGTTGGAAAATGGCGCTCTCTGAAGGGTCACCCCAAACTTTTTGCCTTCTTCCTCCTATTTTTCTGACTTTCTTCTTATTGGCTTTAGGACTCTGAGCACTTTACCAATACTGACCAGTGCTAAAGTGCATATGCTTGTCCCCTAAACATGGTGTCATTGGCGTATCCCCAATTGACATATTTAGTTTACTTGTAAGTCCCTTGTAAAGTGGTATACTGTTAGACCTGGCACCATTGATGTGGGTTTCCCCTGCACTTTTTGCCTTTGCCTCCTGTGTTTTTGCTGTATGTTGGACTTCGTTTTGCTGGTCTAGATGCTTTGGTCACTTTGCCACTGCTGTTCAGTGCCAAAGTGCAAGTGCTCCCTTTGTAAATTGTTGTTATTTGGTGTTTCCATAATTGGCTATTTGATTTACTAATCAGTCCCTAGTACAGTGCACTGTGTGTGCCCAGGGCCTGTAAATCAAATACTGCTAGTGGGCTTGCAGCACTGATTGTGCCACCCACATAAGCAGCCTGTAAATTAACTCAGGCCTACCATTGCAGTGCCTGTGTGCAGTCTAGTACTGCCATGTCGACTTGGCAAGTGCACCCACGTGCCAGGCCTTACCCTTCCCTTTTCTTACATGTTCGTCACCCCTAAGGTAGGCCCAAGATACCCCTGTGGGCAGGGTGCAGCGTATGTGAAAGGTAGGACATGCCCCAGTGTGTCTGGCATGTCCTGATAGTGAAATACTGCCAAATTCGTTTTTCACTATTGCAAGGCTATCTGTTCCCATAGGATAGAATGGGGAGTTTGCTTATAAAATCTTATAAGCATAACTACCCCTGGGGACAAGATAAGGAAATAAAGTTTGATATGCCTGAACTCAAAATGTTAAAATGCATATTTTAGTGAGGGTTGTTTTTCATTCTGTGTTTGAAAATACAATTTTTAGAAAGTAGGTATTTTCTTGCTTAGCCCTCCAGTGTGCCTCTGCTAGGATGTGTATTGACTGTCTGGCTTTGGAGTGACAGGGGCTGGGGAGGTGCAGTGGCTCCAGAGAGTCTGGATGAGTCAGGGCTGGGTTGAATAGACCTGGGCTGTATTTAGAGTAGGGGGAGGAGAATTCCTTTTACCTGAATGGGCCTGGTCTGCCTTCCACAATGCTGCCTCCACCTCCTGCCAGGAAGCTGCACCAGAGAGGACAGAACTGGTTTTGACTGAGCACAGGGCTTCTCTGCCACCAGAGGACAAAGGATTTTGTAGTATAAATATTGGGGCCCAGACCCCAGACTTTTAGATCACTTCTGGGAATCAAGAGGAACCTTTGTCAAAGAGAAGAGCCAGAGAAGCGAGGAGGAATATTGGCCCTGTGCTGTTTGCTGTCTGGGGTTGGCCTGCAGTGGCTACTTGCTGCCAAGGAAAGGAGAAAGGACTTTGCTGTTTGCTGTGTCACCTGCTTGAGGAAGATCTCCAAGGGCTTGAAACTGAGCTTGCCTCCTGTTCTGAAGTCTCAGGGACACAAAGACTTCACCACCAGCTCCCCTGAACTTCCTTGCTGGGAGTTTTGACCTGCGAAGAAGTGCCTGCTGTTGTCTTGGACATCTGGAGGCTGCTTGCCGCTGGAGCTGCAAAAAGTAACGCAACTTCGAGAAGCGCGAGGCATCTGCACCTGTTTACGATGCATCGCCGAAGAAATCAGCGCAGCGCCTGCCCACGGCTCGCGAAATCACTGCACGCCGCATCAAGAGCACCGATCTCCAAAGTCCGAGATCACAGCAAGGCCTGCTGTGCGGCTGCAAGAACCCACGCATCGTCCCGGATCATCGCATCGCGGCGCCAAGTCTGTCGCATCGTTGGGGGACGCAGTAAGAAACCAATGCATCACGTCCCTACGCAGTAAGAAACCGACGCATCACCTACTCTCCGGTAAGGAACCGACGCATCACCTCCCCTGCACAGCAGTAAGGAACTGACGCATCACCTCTCCCGGAGCAAGGAACCGACGCATCACATTCCCTGAGTGTAAGGAACTGACGCATCACCTTCCCTGTGACCCTTTTTGTTTGTGTGTGAGACGCATCCAAGGTACTTTGTGTGAAAAGTGTTGCATCTGCAATTTGCTTTGAACTGAACTATTTCTACCATTTGAAAGTCTTATTTTTATTACTGCATTGTGGATTTTTTTCGTTTGGTCTTGTTTTGGTTTAGATGAAGATTACTTATTTTTCTAAACTGGTGTGGTGTCCATTTGTAGTGTTTTCAGTGTATTACTGTATGTGTTCACAAATGCTTTATACACTGCCTCTGAGATAAGCCTGTCTGCTTGTGCCAAGCTACCAAGGGGGTGAGCAGGGGTTATTTTAGAAGTGTATCCCCCTTACCCTGACTAGAAGCAAGGGTCTCTATTTGGACAAAGGTACCTATCTCTGCCAACTAAAGACCCCCATTTCTAACATATACCATATACCCAGGGCCTGTAACCTAAATGCTACTATTCGGCCTGCAACACTGATTGTGCCACCCACACAAGTAGCCTTGCAAATTTGTCTCAGGCCTGCCATTACAAGGCCTAAGAGTGAAGTTTACTGTCACATCGACTTGGCATTTAATACCACTTGTCAAGCCTTAAACTCGCCCTTTATTACAAATAAGTCACCCCTAAGTCAGGCCCTAGGAAGCCCTAAGGGCAGGGTGCTCTATAAGTAAAAGGTAGGATATGTACTTTTAAGTTTTACATGTCCCGGTAATGACAAAAACCCAAATTCGTTTTTCACTACTGTGAGGCCTACTCCTCTCATAGGCTAGCATTGGGAATTCCTTACAACAAAGGATTCCTGATTGGAAAGTGTTAGACCGGGCATCTTTGACGTGTGTTTTCCCTGTCTTTTTTGCTTATGATCTCCTGTTTTTGACTGGTGTGCTGCATTTCGTTTTTGCTTGTTTTAGAACTCTGGGCACGTTACCACTGCTGACCAGTGCTAAAGTGCAAGTGCTCCCTGTGTAAAATATATCTGTAATTGGTTTATCCATGATTGGCATATTTGATTCACTAATAAGTCCCTAGTAAAGGGCACCAGGTGTGCCCAGGGCCTATAAAGCAAATGCTACTAGTGGGCCTGCAGCACTGATTGTGCCACCCACACGAGTAGCCCTGCAAACATGTCTCGGATCTGCCACTGCAGTGTCTGTGTGGGCAGTTTTAAACTGACATTTCGACCCTGGCAAGTGCAACCACTTGCCAGGCCCTAACCTTCCCTTTTACTACATGTAAGACACCCTTAAGGTAGGCCCAAGGTAGCCCCATGGGCAGGATGCAGTGTAGTGATAGGTAGGACATGTACTGGTGTGTTTTACATGTACTGATAGTGAAATTCTGCTAATTTAGTTTTTCACTATTGCAAGGTCTATCTCTCCAATAGGTTATCATTGGAGCTGCCTTGTAACATCTTACAAGTGTAACTTCCAATCGGGAACAGAGAGATATTTGGCATTTGGGGTCTCTGAACTCACAATTTAAAAATACATCTTTTACTGAAGTTGGTTTTTAAATTGCGTGTTGGAAAATGCCACTTTCAGAAAGTATCATCTATCATAACGAGGAGTGAGCTTGTTCTGGACCTAGTGGGATGGGAGCAGTAAACTTTTAAAGAGTGTGAAGGTACCCCCTATACCACAGATCATGAATAATTTCAAAAGAGAAACATCCCTTGTTCGCTTCTCAAATTGTCAACCAATGACCATTGTACAATTTATTTTAGCTTAAATGCTGATCACTCCGCTACTACATATCTGTTATTAGTATAAAGTTGTACACCTAAAACAAGAGTAGACAAAACTATATTTAGAACTGAAATCATTGTTTTTTTCTTGTTAAGTACCACTGTTGATACATTCACTGATGTACAAAGGACAAATTATATACAATTTGTAAAAAAAATACTTATACGCACGACAACATAGAAGACACATAAATTAATATTGAGACATTACATAAACATATCACATTTATCATTTGTACAATGGTCATATGTTGACAATTTGAGAAGCGAATGAGGGACGTTTCTCAGTTGAAATTATTCATGATCTATGGTATAGGGGGTACCTTCACACTCTTTAAAACGTTTAGAAAGCAGGCATTTTCTTACTTTACCATTCTGTGCCTCTGCCTGCCTATGGAATCCCCATCTGGGTTTGGTTGACCGTTGGGCTGTTTGTGCATTTACTCTAGTCACTCACACAAAGGGAGCTGATGTGTGCCCTGCATATCCTGATGGCCCATCACCAGGATGATGGGTCTTCCTGAGCTAGAGTGGTGGGAGGAGTTGTCACTGACACCTGAATAGGGCTGTGCCTGTCCTCACACAAAGCTGTCTCCACCCCCCTGTAGTGTATCTGGAGCCAGGTAATTGAAAGACAGGGTCTTGTGCACTACAGAGACTTTTCTTTGAAGTTTGCCTACATCAAAGGCAGAAACTGGTATACTTACTGGAGCTGGGACACCATAGCTTCAGAATACTTCTGGACTAAAGGAAATTCTGCCATGAAGAAGAGCTGGATGCTGTAGGAGGGACTGACACTCTGCTGGTTGCTTTGTATTGCTGGCCTGCTGCTTGCAGCTTCTGTCTTAGGCAGTGAAAGGACTAGACTTTGCTTTCTGTATCCTGCTTCCAAGGTTCTCCAAGGGCTTGTGTGTGCTGGCCTCCTGTTAAGAAGTCTCAGGGCCATCAAAGACTTCATCTGCAGCCCCTGAACCCAGGTGGTGCCAAATCCAGTTCCCATCCTGGGCCCTTGGAGGTGGCTTGGCTTCTAGGAACCAATAAAATCCATGCATCGACTCGCAGAGCCTGTTTTCTTAACACAGCACTGCCATGCGGCTGCCAAAAACCAACACATCGCTACTGTGCGGCTGAAGAATCGACGCAGCACCTGCCATGCGACTGGAAGATCACTGTTTCCTGAGTACCGAGCACTGCATCACCGACGCCTGTGACGCATGTTCCGACTCTGGTGCAGGCCCTGCTGTGTGGCTCAAGAAATTGAGGCATCACCTGCTTCGCGGCTGTGAAATCAATGCTGAGCCTAATCTGCAGCCACCGTATTGACACAGTACATCTGGATTTTCAACGCATCGTCCCTGGTCGCCAAGTTCTTCATCGACTTTGCCAGGAGTAAGGAACCGAGGTTGTGTGTCCGGATATCGACATATCACCTACCCTGACAGTAAGAAACCAACGCATCTCCTCTCCTGACAGTAAGGAACCGACGCATCACCTCCCCTGGCAGTAGGGAACCTACACATCACCTCCCCTGGGAGTAAGGAACGGATGCATTGCTTTGCTTTTCTGGTGCCTCACCTCCTCTGCACCTGTTTTTGATTTTGAAGCATCACATGTACTTTGTGCTGAAAGTGACGCATCCATAGATTTGTATGAACTGAACTGTTTTTAACCTTTAAAAGTGATATCTTTGCTTTTGTATGTTGGACTTTTGTAGTTTTGCTCTCGTGTTATTTAGATATTGGTTATTTTTCTAAACTGGTGTGGTGTCCATTTGTAGTGTTTTCACTTTGTTACTGTATGTGGTGGTACAAATGCTTTACACAGTGTCTTTGAGATGAGCTTGACTGCTCGTGCCAAGCTACGAAGGGTGTGAGCAGGGGTTATCTTAGCTGTGTGACTCGCTTACCCTGACTAGAATAAGGGTCCCTATTTGGACAGGGTGCAAACCTCTGTAAACTAGAGACCCCCATTTCCAACAGAAAGGAGTAGCTGCATCATGTTTCATGTCTTTGGAATGGTAAGGCTAAATCCTCTTTACTGGTAAAGTTAGATTTAACATTTCTGTTTAAGAAATGCCACTTTTAGAAAGTACTTCTTCTTTGATTTAAACGGAAATTAACTTGACATTTCAAGGACAGTAGAACAGAGCATGGAGTTTTATTGCAGTAGAATGTGATTGATTTAAGGCATGTCATTGTAATGGTTTATGCACTTTGAAGGATTGTTCATGATTGTAATATGTCGCGCACAATTTTTTGTTCATATTGATATGCTTAACTTTTTTTCATTCATTATTCATTGTTTAGAACGATTTATTTTGTTTCTTTTAGTTGGGTTCACTGTTTTCCGACATTTAGGATATTGCATTATGGGAATGTTAGGCATTTGTTGTTTCACGAGGTAACACAGGACATCTCAGGTCACGGGGTTCTGGTTCAATTAAGGTTTTATTGGAAAAACGTGCGTGAGCAGGAGTTAAGTAAGGGTTTGGCGGGAGGAAAGTTGATGGTTTCAGTTTGAAAATCGAGGATGGCACGTACACTTTAAGCTGCCGGGTGTGATTTCACGAGGTATAAGAGTATTGTTTGTCAATAATAAGGGGGTTGGGGAGAGTATCTTTTCATCACTTTGTTTTATTTCATGAGCACGAGCATTGATGTGGGGAGAAAAGGAGGGGTGATCATGGGTAGTATTTGGGAATAGCACTGTTTGATTTTACTGTTTTAAAACAGCAAATGCTTCATGTTTGAATTATTGTTGATGCAGTTCGTTTTGGTTTTATTGCAGTACCCCTGATGAAGAACTAAATATGTTCGAAATGCATTGTTTTTTTTACTGCGTCGATTCGAAAGAAGGTTGACAGCACGTGTCTATGTTTAAGCTTATGGCAGCATAAGGCATCTGAAAATGCGGAATAAAAATTCCAGTTCAACCTGGCTGTCTCAGGAGTGATTTTATAAGCATGGAATATATGTTTTACTTGACATGTTGAAATTAATTGGATCACTGGATTACTCTGGATAAACGTGGTAAATTTGGTTCACTTTAGAGGAAAGTTTCCTCATTTCAGCAGTGCAGCAGCTGGGGGCGCAAGTGTCGCCCTCTTGGCAAGTATCACTTTTAGAAAGTGGACATTTCTCTGCTCTTACTGCTCTGTGTGCCTTGCAGCCTGTCTCCAATACATGTCTGGGGTGGTTGACAGCTACACTTTGTGCATTCCCTCCAGACAGACAGCCATAAACACAGGAAGGGTGGGTGTGCCAGAGAACTCATCTACATTCATCTGCATTCTGATTGCTCTTCCTGGGCAGGAAGAGAGGGGAGAGCTGACACTTACACCTGAATAGGCAGTGTCCTGTTTACCACACAAAGGGTTGCTTATCCCCTATTGATAGTCTGGATCCAGGACTGAGAAGAAAGGGGACCTGTGCACTTCAAGGGCCTGCTTTGAAGTCACCCTCACTTCAAAGGCACAACTGGGTCTCTGACCCTACCAAGACAGTACACTACTGGACCTGTGAAGAACTCTGCCAGGAGTAAAGACTGCTGTGCTACAAGCATTGCCACTCTGCTTGACTGCTGCTCTGGAAGACCTGCTTTTCTGCTTTGCTGTTCTGCCCTGCTGCCTGCTGATCTCTGCCCTGCTCAGGACAATGACTGGACCCATCTCACTTGAACCCAGAGTGACTCCAAGAGCTTTATGGTTTGCCATCTGTTCTGAAGTCTAAGGGCCATCAAAGACTTCCTTCAGCTCTGCAACAGCACCTGGACTCTGCCATCTGTGAGTCCTGCCCTGCCAAGTGGTGCCAATCCAGTCCTGGGCCCTTGAAAGTGAGCATCTGCTGTGCAGAACCATCAAAATCGATGCAGTGACAACTTTGCACCGATCAGAACCGACGCATTGCCCTTCGACGCCTACACAGGAACTAATCGACGACATCACTTCAACGACAACGGACAGCGCAACTCGACAATGCATCACTTGCATCGTAAAGTAGTTTGTTGATGAAGCCTTCATCGCCTGCGCAGATAGAGAGACTGATGCATCGAGTCTCTGATATTGACGCTTTCTCCATCCATGGTATTTTTTCAGAGGGACCTGTGTGATTCCTTTAGCCGGCCTGCCCTCCATCGCGGTCGGCTTGAACTTTGGATTTACCCCGGTTCAGCATGATCTCAAGTAACCCCTAAGCGCTATTTGCTTCTAAGCACCACATTTTTAAATTAATCTTTAAATATTTATAACTCCAGTTCTACTTATTGGATTTTTGTTGTTTTGGTCTTTTTTTACTCATAAAAATATAATCTATGTTTCTGGTGATTTTATGTGTGGAGTATTTTTGTGGTGTTTTCATTGTGTTACTGTGTGCATATGTGTTGCACAAATGCATTACACATTGCCTCTTTAGATAAGCCTGACTGCTCTGTGCCAACTACCAGAGAGTGAGCACCGGTTTTATTTTAGTGTGTATCTAGCTTACCCTGACTAGAGTGGTGGGTCCTGCTTGGACAGGGTGCATGCCTCTTGTTAAACAGAAACCCCTGTTCTAACACGTACCTAGTCTTGGTAGCAGTAAATGTTTCGCTAAATTATTTGTGTGTGAACAAATCTGTTGTTCATAAGTGAATGTTTCACACATGCCAGTAACCTTGGATGTTGAGCCCAGTTTCTGGAGCAACACTGGAAGAAGCTGTTGTAAATACCATTTGTGTCATGCAATATAGTGCAGGCCCAATTCATGTGTAAATATCAGGGTCTGGTACCAATGTGATACCAACAGTACAAAGCACACATATATGTCAGCCATACTTACAGTCTAGGTACAAACATGCACATAGGTATCAAGCCATATTGACATATTTAACCAACGTGATAGATCAGCAGCTTCATGCTGAAACTGCCTATATTCCCAGCTTCTGAGTCCATTAGTGTAAAAATCACAGTAACTAACATAGAATAAAATGCAACCAAGGCAAGGTATTACTGTGTACTCAGGATCCCACTCTGAACATTCTCTTGCCACATCAATGAGGACAGATCCAAGACATACAAGTACAGAATCACCTACAAGTCAAAATGACGTACATATATGTGAAAACATAAAGCCTTGTGTCCAGGTCTGTAGTTGAAAGTTATTTGTAGCTATATCAGTTTGTCCTACAGAAAAACGGTTCCCATTGTCATACCTATTTGTTAATCTAAATTCAGCATGATACCTTGTCCAACAGAAAGCATTAGCTGTAGGCTGACCACAATGGTACGCAGTCAAAATATCGATTTTTGTATATCGACCTACACTAATATCGAGTTTTTTAATATTGTAGGGACAGAATATCGATGTCAAGAATATTGGTGACCAGAATATCGACCTTAAGGTAAGTAATATAGTTTTTTTACATTGAAGTAAGTAATATCGAAATAAGTAATATCGTTAGCAAAAATATCGTTGTTAATAATATCGATATTTATATTAGTGTTATGTATTTTAGTATGTATTTTATATGTATTTTTAACATTTTTTGTAATGTATTTTTATTATTTTTAAATATATGTATTAAATGTTTAGAAATTAGTAATTTTTTAAAGTAAATTTTGCGTTTTAGTATCAGAGCGGGTTGTGGGTTTATAGGGGAATAGGGTGGGAAGTAACTTAATTATAACTAATTAATTAATATGTTTTTATTTATTGTTTATTAATGTATTGTCAATTAATTATTAATTGCTAATTAATTTTTTAATCGATTAATTTATGATTATAGTAATTATAATTAATGTATTATTAATTTTTATTTATTGTTATTGTTAATTAATTTATTGTTAATTTATTATTAATTGGTAATTAATTTTTATTAATTGATTAATTGATAATTACATTAATTGTGTTCTTTTTTATGTGTAGCGGGTTGTGTGTTTATGGGGGAATAGGGTGGGAAGTAATTTCATGTTATTTAAGTAAATATTAATTTAATTTTATTGGTACTTATTATTAATTTTTTAGTTAATTAATTATTAATATGTTATTTATTTTACAAAAATTATTTAATTAATAAGTATGTCAATTTAACCCCTATGCTATCCAACACTTTCCTTACTGTTGCACTCAGTGGAGTGGGAATAGTAATTTTGACCCCTACGCTATCCAACACTTTCCCTACTGTTGCACTCACTGGAGTGGGAATAGTAATTTTTACCCCTACGCTATCCAACACTTTCACTACTGTTGCACTCACTGGAGTGGGAATAGTAATTTTAACCCCTACGCTATCCAACACTTTCCCTACTGTTGCACTCCCTGGAGTGGGAATAGTAATTTTAACCCCTATGCTATCCAACACTTTCCCTACTGTTGCACTATATATATTTATTTAATTTGTATTTATATTATTGTTTTATGTGTATAGATGTATTTATACGATATTTTTTTTATTTTTATAAGTTATTAAAATAATTATTAAAAATTATTAGTAAGTAAGTATATATATTATATATTATATGTATATGTTTAATTTATTTTTACATGACATATATATTACTTATAATTTTTAAACATTTTAAAATATTTTTAACTGTTTATTTTTATTATATGTATTATTTACTTTATTTTACATTATTTTTTTAACTTAAATAAAAAACGATATTTTTAACAACGATATTTTTGACATCGATATTTTTTTTCTCGATATTTTTGTACTTACCATAATGTAGATATGATGTCGATATTCTTGACTTCGATATTCTTCCGTCGATATTTCTGTAGGTCGATATTCTGACCTTCGATATTTTGTCAGTGATTCGACCACAATATATATAACTATCCACATCACATTTTAGAAAAGCAGCAAGCAAATACCCATGCTAAATTAAGTGAATAAATTAAAAGCTGTGCCAATGTCATGTAGGCAAGCAACCACGTCAGAGGTTTCCAACCCACATATGTATATGTGAGTGTCAAATATGTTGGCACTGTTTGAACATACCTAAGGCTGAATAGATGCCAGAAAATCAGATCATAAGTTTATCACTTTCCACATATGGTGAGTGCATATAACATAGAGAGGTCAAGAACATTTAAAAATATATATCATAGTAAATTACTGCCTGAACATGAAAGTCAGCATGTAGAAGTGTCCAAAGTCTTAGGACATGGTCAACATTTATAATGACACATAGAACTGGAAAAGACATGTGTAAACCAATGGTCAACAGTATCTAACCCATATTGTTTCATGCTCTAAAAAATGTGTATGTGTTTGAAAGTATACATAACACACATGGACAGTTATGTCTCTTGAAAAATGTGCTAAACATTAATAGTTGTGTTTTTGTACTTTCAGCTGACCGAGGATATGGATTGCAGCCATGGGTCATGACCCCAAACATCCATCCCAGATAGAGACAGAAAAATGCTACAATATGGCACTGATCAAGACGAGAAATGTAGTGGAGAGGACTTTTGGAGCACTGAAGTCCAGGTTCAGATGCCTGATCATGTCAGGGGGATTATTGACTCTCCCCCATGGTCTGTCAAATTACCCGTGTCTGTGCTATTTTGCACAATATCTGTGTTAAAACAGATGTTCAGTGGGACTTTGAGCCAGAGGGTACAGATAAAATGGAGAAGGAGGATGAAAATGAAGGCGAGGTCCAGCACACATTGGCTGGCCGGCAGAGATGATACCGGATTCTGGCAATGTTTTTTACGTAAACCATATCACATGATGGAGATAAAGCTTGAAACTTTGATAACATTTCAAAATATGAAAAAAAAATCAAACTCATTCATTGTGCTGTCTTCACTTCAAAGTCAATGTAAAAATCAAGTCACACACACTGTCTCAACTAGATTTAGGCCTCCACATGTAACAATCATGTTGTCTGAGCTGGTGAGCAACAAAAGGCCATGCCTCAAATTATTAAATCAACCAACGTAACAATGCAATGTAATACAGTGTACTGCATAAACGTGACATGCCAGGATTGCCACATATCTACATTTAAATTGTCAATTCCTGTCCTCAAAAACTTAAGCAGTGCAGTGTAGCACAGCTAGAAGTCTTGCTGTGTTCTGCGGCTGCAAAGTGTGTTTCATATGGCACTCACTGATTGATGGAATACTAATAGGCCACAATTGCTCTACTTGAGGCTAACTCCTTATTGTAGGGTGTCTCACCCTTGTACAAGCATGCACATTAATTGTCATCATGTTGCAGGGGCAAATATTGTTGCACATACCATCACAGACTATCAGTGACATTTGTCATGGTCAAAGGCCTAGTCACAGGTGTTGATGTTGAAATATGTGAAGAAGGCATACATTTATGTTTGGAGATCTACTAAACACTACACATGTGACAACTTTTGGCCCTGACTGATGTCAATACCATATAGTGCCACAATTGACAAATTACACAGGTGCTTTTATTTACACAGCAATGCAAGCAGGCCCCAAGGACTCTAACGGACACATTAACCTGAAGAAGTAGCAATGTGTGGCATTAACCAGAGAAACAAGGCAAGGGAGATGTTTGCCTAACATCACAGCTCATGAATACAGAGATGGTAAATGTGTGAAGCGTCCAAGTCAAAAGTCAAGCACATATGTATGTGTTCATACACAATCACACTGAATATGATGCAATGGAGATCTACGGTATGAAATTAACTCTATCCATTCATCCTTTCACTCATCCATATCTCCAGCTACTCTTTCACTCACTCATCCATCCATCCTTTCACTCACCCACCCTTTCACGTTATTTGTGAGCATCTGCTTGATGTTTTCCAGAAAGAAGAGGCCCATCAGGCACACCACCCCTGCTGTAGCTGCTAAAGTGGGGGGTT
Source organism: Calotriton arnoldi (assembly GCA_963921515.1). Classification (NCBI taxonomy): domain Eukaryota; kingdom Metazoa; phylum Chordata; class Amphibia; order Caudata; family Salamandridae; genus Calotriton; species Calotriton arnoldi. The sequence goes on from CAWUFW010005490.1 coordinate 251,410, forward strand.
GACAACAGCCCTGGCTGCTCCGAGATTAGAATTGCATAGTTGTGTGTCTCACCAACTCTGGTATATAACCAGAGGGGAACTTGAAATATGGATGTGTGCCATTACCTAGTCCTGCTTCAAGGATTGCAGTCTGCTTGGCCCATGATTATCACAAACACACCTGCCATCATAATAGATCTACACTACTACTGACTTTGCCAGGATTAAGACAGAGCTAAAGTGTGGATGGCATCATGTTGTGTAGTGAACAGTAGTAGTGCAAATTAGCATTCAACCCTGAGGTAACTGCACTGAAGCCTACTGGAACAAACACACATCCTCAAAAGGTTTGGTGCTGTGTGTCTCACCCCTGCATGGCAGTAGGTTGTAGAGGAAATGTAAGCATGACAAAACCATGTGCAGAATTCATGTGCCTGTGCAAGACATACACAACATGCTACGTAAGTTCTACAGGAGGCTAGCCCTGCACACCAGAGGCCCTCATCATCAGCCGGCTGAACTGCGGCAACACTCTCTACGTAGGAATTGCTGCACATCTCCTACAGAGACTTCAGACCATACAGAATGCTGCAGCCAGACTCGTCCTCGACCTTCCCCAACAAGCACACATCACACCCCACCTCAAGCAACTCCACTAGCTCTACCATAGAGAAGAGGTGTCAAATCAAGCTACTGACCCACGCACCCAAGGCGCTTCACAACCACCTACACTAACCACCACCTGAACTTCCACCAACTGTCCGAAACTTTGCTCCCCCACTATATCACTTGCTTAAATTCCCCTCATCTAATGAAGCAGAAGTGGATGACACTCCTTCTCCCACACCGCAAATAAGACCAGAAACAGCCTTCCCACGCAACTCCGGACCATCACCTTACTTCCGGATTTCCAAAGGGCTCCAATACCTGACTGTTCAATAGAGACTCCGAGACCTGCAAGTGCCTGGATACCCTACCAGGTGATGAGCTGCACTTTACAAATCCTGATTGATTGCTTGATTGTTAAGCTGCATAGAAATATGCCCTTTAGTGTCACAGTCACAAAATGGAGAAAAAAACAACCCTGCTTCAGCACATGGACACTGTCACCTGTCACACTGACCTGCCAAGTGTGGCCACCTCAGTCCAGGAACCATGGAAGTGGTCCTGAGGTGTATAATCCAGCAGAAGCCATGCTTCTACTGTAGATCTCACTCATTCTCTCTGTTGCACAGAGCCAAACTCGAGCATTTACCCAGTTGGTCAACTCACAACTCGCACATCGTACATGTTTGGGTCTGATTATGCATGTCACCACCATTGCATGTAAGTAACGGTAATGCAATGCATCACAAAAATCAACACATTTGTTGGAAACGGGTGGCACACACCCAGGATATGGCGCAATGGGTGTGGCAGGCAGCAAACTAGGAAGTGTGCAAGTTACTTTCATTTTCTCTTACTCTCTGTTAGTTTGTGCTGGGTGTTGGCGATTTGTTTGAGCATCTGTGATTTTTGGTCTTGTCAGTGTCTGATCTGTCCGTTTCTTGTGTGTTTTATATACCTTTTGTGTCTTTTAATATTGTTTTGTATAAGTATTTGTTTTTCTCTTGTTGGGTGTTTGTCTTTTTAGGGGTTTTCTATATTAAAGGTAGAATTAGTTTTAAGAGGCATACTTTTTGTGTGTCAGGAGCAATACGGACATGTCGCGAAGGGGAAAACATTTCTCTGAGGGAGAGTTGGGTGGTCTCCTATGGCTACTAGTACATTACTTGCCCAGGATGCTGGCCTCTGGGGGTAGGGTCAGCCAGGGGTACCCAGGTATAGACAAGAAGGACAGGTGGGAGCATGTGCGCTGGCACCTGAACAAATACTTTGGGCAGGATCGGACCGTTGCCCAAATAAAGAATCGCTGGGCAGACGTGGTGGCCAGGGAGGCTGATCTTGTGGACCACCTTGGACTGGAAATCGAAGGGCTAGCAGGTATGTATGAGTGAACCATCTGCTTGTAGGAATGTATCTACAGCAGTAATGCAAAATGTAAACATGTAAGAGACATTATTTGATTTGTTGAATTTTCACATTGCAATATGCAACTTCCAACATGTACACTGCAATTAATTAATGTAAAGAAATTAGGCCACCTAAGGAAACTTTGTGTGCATCAGGGTGTGTACATTAAGCCAGCATAAAGCAGTGCAGTGGCAATAGCTGCACTTCCATATGCTGGCACAAGAGACTGATCAATGGGTTGTGAGTGGTTGTATTCAATGAATATGCATGGTATTTTGAGCGTTCACTTACTTAAAATATGTGAATGACCAGGGAATGCTCCCAAATTGCCAGAGAACCACCATTGATGGCTAAGTAGGAAATCCATGTTCAATCTCAAGTCATGTGAAATGTTCCATGTGTGCTGCATTGTGATGCACATATACACAGATTAAGATGCCTTAGACAAATGTAAATGTGTAAAAAAGTGGCCCTTATAGGGTAGCACTAATCAAACCTGATTACAAGGCATGCATCCTTGCACATAGTTGGGAGGGACCAAGATTTCTCACTAGTTAGCACTCTGTGCACCAGTGTCATTGAAACCCTTATTTGTACACCTGTCCTTTTCCCTCACAGCACTACTTAGTTCTGTCTAGGGCCAATGGTGTAATCCATTTGTCATGGTACACTGGGGCCTGACATGATGCTGACCAGCATTAGGAATGACATCACAATCCTGAAGCATGCATCAGGCATGTGATAATAGATACCTCTGACCTTCATCATCCAGCCAGCTCAGCTCAGCAAACTGACTAGCTGCCTCCCATATTAGTACAATATATAAATATGTGTGTAAAGAGTGTTGGCTATATCTGAAATACTGGGATGACATAGGTATTCACTTTGAATGTCGACCATGTGTAACTCCACTATTTACAATGCAATGTCCAATTTTGCGTCTTATAGGTGGACATCTCCCAAACACACAGGGTGAAGTGGACAGCTTCAGGGACCCCAGTGCTACCAGTAAGTTTAATAAGTACATGTATGTAGCTTTTTGATGTGTGTGTGTGTAATCTATGTGAACTGTAACATTGTGATGTGTTTTGGGAGGTTTCAATCACCTACTAACCAATTTACAGTCAGTGTGTCAACACAACAGAACAAGGCCACGCATTCATTTGAAAGGAACAAGGAGGAATGTCATTGTGAATGTGGGGTATGAGTAAGCAGGCCCACAGGATATAAGCATCTTTACATCTGTGATGATGTTGTCATATCTATATTCTTGATGCTTTTGTCACAGTAACCATCATCTGGTGCATAATCTGCAGGTGGCCAACACAATCACATTAGGTGGTACCACAAAATGCACAAACCAAATAAATCATGTATCTACATATGTAGCTGCAAAGTCAATTGCATGTTGCTGAGATAGACTGGGCAGGTTTCTGTTGCATATGTCCATTAATGTGTATGACATAGGTGCTGATGTGTTATAAGAACACCGTTACCATGTGTGAACAGAGGGGTATCCTGAAATCAGAGTAAAACAAAATGTGTGTCACTATACAACATATATTCCATCCACATGCAAGATACTATGCTCATACATGCTGCATACATTTGACCTCTCTTGCAACATCATTTCAGTGTGACTGACCATAGGTGTGGCTAAACATTTCTGCTGTGTAACACTTGAAATGTTTGTACCTGTCCCTGTAGGCGTGTGTCAAATCAAAAGGCAAATTGAAAATGCACGTAGGACAGTGTCAGCAAGGTAACCATCACAATCTAACTATTTTGACTATGATAGATGCTGTGAATGTTGTTGTAACAGGGTAAACTTTGCCTACATCATGGATTTGACCCATGTCAGAAAACAAAAGACATGGCTACATGTGTTTCAGTAAGGGTGTTAGTACATCATCATAAGGTCCTCAAAAATGACTATTTCTTACCCTACCCCGAGGGATGGCTGTTGTAATCCGGCCTTAGGGGTACCAGAGTCTCCCTCAGAGTAGGCCATGTCATCACTATATGAAATGGTGTGGCAGAGGAATATTGACACTGATGCCCTGGAAGCTGTAGGACTGTTGGCTTGCTACTTTAGGTAGCCATGGCGTTGTCTAAATCATTACCAGAATGGCTGACTGTTGCAGAGTGTGGATGTACACATGGCAGGGTTCTGGACATATTGTTTTGCAGATCTTAACTGGATGTCAGCCTTCAGATCTCTGTGCAATGTGTAATTTTTAAAGGACTTTCTGCCACATGCATCAGCATAAGGAATTGCGAATCCTAAATAGCGATTTTTAAGGAATCGCTATTTAGGAATTGCAATTCCTTATGCATGTAGGAATCGCAATATAAATTGCGATTCCTAAACATTACCTAATAGCGATTCGTAAATTGCGAATCGCTATTGAGATAATGTCACTCCATTCATTCCTATGGGCCTCTAGGCCCATAGGAATGAATGGGAATGCATTTGCAAATTGCGATTTCCAAATTGGTAATTGCAAATCGCGAATGCAAATCCAAGGGTGCCAGGGGGCATAAGGCCCCCCTGATGCACCCCCTCAAAAAGTTAAGTGCGCACATGTGGCGTACACACATGCCCTTAGGGCATGTATGTGCGCCAGATGTCACTTTGAAAAATACACTTTTGTGCATTTTTCAAGGAATGCGCAAATTACCATCAACTTGCAGTTGATGGTAATTAGCGTTTCCTAAATGCAAACTTTGCATTTAGGAAAGGCTTGATGCATCGCCTTTAGGGAATCGCAAATTGCCATTCCCTAACTGCATCCGCAATTTAGGTAATCGCCAAAAATTGCGATTACCTAATTTGCGAATTCAATGCCTTTGATGCATCAGAAAAGGCCTTTCTGCCCTCGCAAACGAGCTGAATCTGCGAATCGCCCCGTTTGCGAGGGCAAAAATGCTTGATGCATGTGGCCCTTTGTGCTATTGCAAATTCTGTAAAACCTATGGAGTGCCAGTAGGCCGCAAAGCATGGATTAAGTCTAATTGACATGGTGTGGTCAGCTGGCCAAATGCAAAAGCCTGCACATTAATTGGCATTGAAATACCAGCCTCATGCCCCATATATCCTTTAGGTTCTATTCTGAACCTAAACTTCTCCAAGGCCTTGGAGAAGTAAGGCAGCAACGATATTGGCCTATAATTGCTGGCTACCGAAGGATCAGCTGAGGGTTTTTTTAGGAGCGGGAGAATTTTTCCATGTTTCCAACTGTCCGGCATCAATCCCTCAGACAAGGACAGGTTCAAGACCCGGTTGACGGCTGGATTCAATACCTCGGCGATGGATGCCAAAGTTTTGGCAGGACAAGGGTCTGCGGGAGAGCCGTATTTCAAAGCCTTCATTATTTTAAGTGATGTGGCCCGTGGAATCGGGGGAAACTCCAGAAGCGTCTCATACAAAATTGGAAAGGCAGGGGAGGACAGGCCAGTATTACCCTTGCTAGTTAGAGGCAGATCCCCAAATGAATCCTGGATAGTTTTGATTTTATTATAAAAGTATTGCGCAATATGATTCGTCCATTCATAAGTAGGGGTGAAGGGGCTCTTTATTGCATTGGGGGAAGAAAAGTCCTTTACAATCTTTAACAGTTCCCTGCTGCTGTTCCCAGCTTGTTCAATTTTAGAGGCCAAAAAAGATTTTTTTCCCTCACGGACTTTGGCATAGTGGGCTTTCAGCGCCAATTTATAGGTGATTTTATTCAGAGGATCAAAGTTTTTCCTCCATAGTCGTTCTAGACATTTACACGCGCTTTTGCTTTTCCTTAGCGCCTCTGTGAACCATGGGGCTGAGGCTCTCCAGTGTTTGGCTACTCGAGTTTTGGGCGGAGCTGGTTGCATAGTCCACTCCTGGAGCCAGCCTTCCAGTGAGAGCACATCATACTCTAAAATGCCGTTGGCGGGTATAGGGTGTTGACTAAGTATAGCCGCTAAAGCCTCCGGCGTAAGCTGCTCGAAAGGTCTAAAGCTTCTGGCCCGCGGCTTGCAATAGGACTGAGACCTTCCTGGTACCCTGCCTATCCTAAAGGTGAGCAGGAAATGGTCGGACCAGATAATAGGAAGGGGAGCAAATGTTTCAATCCTAGTTGTTGAAAAGATCTGGTCCAGGATATGGCCCTTTTCATGAGTGGGGAGCGAGACGTAGGGAGTCAGGTTGAAGATGCTAAGGGATTCACACAGCTTCACGGACTCTGGGTCGGCCAATTGGTCTAAATGTATGTTAAAATCCCCCAGAACCAAACACTGACTACATATGAGTAAAGCAATTTAGATGCACATTACCTGGACAGTCTTACTTAATCAACTTTCACGTATGTTGATGATCAAGTTTCTGCCCACTTACATGATGCAATACCAACGCTCAAAGTTTCAACTTCTAGACTATGTGTCCAATTTCAGATAAACACATCATCATGAGTGTGACCCATTGTTCTGAATGATATGGTTGTTGTCATATTGTGAATACATTACCATATAGTGCACCTACACTGACCGCACTTGACTCAGTTTGACTTGTTCAAGTAGGAGAAGTCTTTGTACTGAAGGAAAAGGGTTCATGTCTAGATTTCAAAATTAGGAGTTGGTCCGGACAGGCACATATGATTGGGTAACAATGTCAGGCTATTATCACACACATCATGTACATCTACAGCTTGTGCTAATATGCTACTTTACCTCTCTAGATAACATGACAGCTGAGGATGTCAAAACGTTTGAGATGCAAATGAATCGCTACCGCCGCATCAGGTGTGTCTCCTAGGTGTACAGAAAGATGGCCAAGCTATATAATAGGGCCAAGGCATTGAGGTCCTGAAAGCACTAAATTCATTCGGATACAGCAGTATCCGATGTTGTTCTAAAAAACACAGGTGTCCAACAGCAGCAGCAACCAACCCAACCACAGGCCAAAGTCAGTACATCAGTTGCCTCACAGCTACCAACAGCACAAGCGAGGAGGCCCAGAAGAAACAGGTATTCTGTATTTAAGTACTTTATCCTCAGGGATTTGAGGAAACTGAACCAGAGGATGGATGGCTTCCAACAGGAGCAGGCCAGCCTGCATGAACTTGTGTTGACGTTGCAGGAGGCCATGGTGCTAGTGTCAGCACTTGTCTAGACTCTCTCTCAGAACATTACCCTTCACTTTTTTCATTCTGTTGTTTGTTTTTCACAGTTATTAGGCATAGTGTTAATTAGGCTTTAGTATAGGTATAGTGTAGTTAAGTGTTAGTTTTTAGATATGTAATAAGGTAGTTGTTTTTAAGTCTGTTTTTACACTTTTGGGTTTTTAAGTGGGTGAAGGATTAATGTTTAGTGTTTAAAAAAATCTATATAAAAAATAAGAAAAATATACCAAATAAATATATATTTGTTTAGTTTTACATGTATAGTTAGTATCTGTTTAGGTGTAGTTGCTGTTTGTTTTGTACCAATCTATGTGTATTAAGAGGGTTGGGGGTTGATGTTTAACTTGTCATTTGTGTATAGTGGTTTAGATAGTTTTAGATAAGTTAGGATAGTGGAAGATAGTGTTAAGGTTAGTTACGGTAGGATTGGTATGTGTAGGTAGTTTAAGATAAGGTAAAATAGTGCAAGCTAGTGTTAAGTTTAGTTAATGTAGGTTAGGTAGGTGTAGGTTGTTCATAGAGATTTAGATTATTGTTTTCTACTTTCACAACTTCGCAATCATTCCACATTTAACAGTTGTTATCATTGAGTAAATTGAGTTGAGTTCATGATGTGGCTTTTGACCTGCAGTCTTTGAAGGTATATATTGCTTTGCCAGAGGCCCATCAGCAGGTGTTAGTCACATTGGAGTCAAGTAAGGACCCTTTACCATTCTTTAGGCACTGTAAGTGGTCCTCTTTGGGTGATTTCACACACATCACAACACCAAACGTCTCCTAAGGTGGCACTGTGTGTGATAGAGATAGAGCAAGTATAGTTGTCATAGGTTGGTCACTACTGAATACAGATTCCTGGCTGTGCTTGGACACACACTGGTGACTGCCACTAACGCACATACTTTTGCACCATTGTGAACGTAGGTCGTAGTTGTTGGCTTATTACAAATCATGAATGAGTCGACACCTGCCTGAAGAACCTCCATCATCATTGGCATTCACTACTTGCTAAGCATGGCACTTCATGCATGTATCTTTGGTTTACTACTTTCAAAGTTTCATGCACATAAGTCTCCCACATCCTCTTCCCCTAGGGAGGTTTTGTTTCTGGTTCTGTGCTGCGGCTCCTATGAAAATATATTTATGTACAATGTACAAATGATGTAATTTGTGTTACACTCACACTCAAAACATATGAGGCCCCTCAGAGGCAGAAGAACACATTTCCCCTACTTATGCAAGTGTAGCATTATTGATAATTTATCAGTTGACATAGGGCCCACACAATAAGCCCTTGCATTTCTTGCATACTGACATCTAAGGTATATGATTGGCCTTGTGCATCCCTGTGTGGCACAGGAATGATGCTAATTCAGAAGGAGTATGGCCATTAATAACTGTGTATAATTAGTACAACTATGCTAATTTATGTACTGTAGGATCTCTGCAACGTGAGTAGTGAGGCCATCATATTAGGATGATCACATTGTCATGTTCACCGAGGTAGATATATGGGGATAAGTGGAACAGTGTTATGGCCTCTCATGCATTACAGACCCCATTTATAGCAGGTAAGTGTTAGACCTGGCTTTTTCAGTGGGCTTTATCCCCAGACTTTTTGGACTCCTGTTTCTGACCTGTTTTTGTTGGTTTTATCACTCTGGGCACTTTACCATTGCTGATCAGTGCTAAAGTGCATATGCTCTCCATGTAAATTGTGTTTATGGATTGGTGTTTGTATGATTGGCTTATCTGACTTACTACTAAGCCCCTAGTACAGTGCACTGTGTGTGCCCAGGGCCTGTAAGTCAAATGCTGCTAATGGGCCTGCAGCACTGATTGTGCCACACACGCAAGCAACCTTTTAAAAGGGTCTCAGACCTGCCACTGCAGCGTCTGCATGCAGTTTCTTCTTAATGTCAACCTGACAAGTGCACCTACTTGCCAGGCCCTAACCTTCTCTTTTCTTACATGTAAGACACCCCTAAAGTAAGCCCAGGGTACCCCTGTAGGCAGAGTGCGGTGTATGTGAAAGGTAGGACATGTACTGGTGTGTGTAACATGTCCTGATAGTGAAATACAGTGTATTTAGTTTTTCACTATGGAAAGGCTATCTGTCCCATAGGATAGAATGGGAGTTTATTTATAACATCTTATAAGTAAAACTTTCCATTGGGACCAGGTAGGAAGCTGGAGTTTGGTATGCCTGAACTCAGAATATAAAAATGCATCTTTTAGTAAAGATGATTTTTATATTGTGTGTTTGAAAATACCACTTTTAGAAAGTGGGTATTTTCTTGCTTAGCCATCCTGGGTGCCTCTGCTGGTTTGTGGATTGACTGTCTGGCTTTAGAGTGACAGGGGCTGGGGATGTGAATTCTCTCAGACAGCCACTGGGAGGGGGGGGGGGGTTTGAAGTGTGTCCTGCCTTTCCTGAATGAGTCAGGGCTGGGCTGAATAGACCTGGGCTGCATTTAGACTAGTGGAAGGAGATATCCCTGCACCTGAATAGGCCTGGTCTGCCTTACACAATGCTGTCTCCACCTCCTGCCAGGAAGCTGGGCCAGAGAGGACAGAACTGGTTTGGACTGAGCACAGAGCCTCTCTGCCACAAGAGAACAAAGAGAAATTGAGTATAAATATTGGGGCCCAGACCCAAGACTTTAGATTACTTCTGGACTCAAGAGGAACCTCTGCCAAGGAGAAGACCTCGGAAAACTGAAGGAGATGTACTGCCCCTTTGCTGTGTGCTGTGCGGGGTTGGCCTGCAGTGGCTGTTTCTGCCAAGGAGAGGACCAAGACTTTGCTGTGTGCTGTGTATCCTGCTTGAAGAAGATCTCCAAGGGCTTGGTGTAGAGCTGGCCTCCTGTTCTGAAGTCTCAGTGACAAAAAGACTTCATTTCCTCTGTCTTCCTGCTCCTGGAACTGCTGTTTCAGCTGCCATAGAGGGGAATTTCAACACCGATGCTGGCGAGTGACTCCTGCTGACACCACACCGTACCGACTCTGACACCGTTACCAAAGGCGCTGCCTGCATCGGAGCAGAGGGCACTGCTCGTGACGCTCACGACGAACAGCCCGACTTGCACCGCAGGCCCGACCTCACCGACGCCGGTGCTTCATCATCCCAGAGCCGATACCTGACATGGGTGACCTCCCGAATCCATCGACCCCTTCATCGTCGTAAGGAACTGACGCCTCAATGCCACTGCGACGCCACCTCCCCGGCAACAGTAAGGAACCTACGCCTCGGGCGTGGCAAACCGCTAAGCAAGATGGCCGTGTAGCGGAGAGGCTCCGGCCTGACGTGCTAGTTCAATCATAAATCCGTTCACTAATCCGCACGGTGAACCGTGACATTTGGCGAATACCTGCACCGGAACGTGTGAGGAGCAATCTGAGCCCGAATCCAGAGGTAACGGACGAGGTGGATCGGAGAACGGCCCGACTGCGCACGACCCAGGCCCCGCTGCGTGATCGGAAGAAGGAGGAGGGGCGCCGAAGCATCTGAGGTGGCGAGAAGTGCTGGCGGGCCGCGACTACGTGGCTGAAAATCTGGGGTCGGCCCTGGCTGAGAACTACGTGGGCGCGCTCCTATACCTCAGCAGCCTAATCCCCATGTGTGGAACCAGAGGTGCGCAGCGGTGTTTGAGGCGGCATCAAGTGCCGGGCGGCTGAAGTCGCCGTGCTGATATCCTGAGACGGCCCCAGCGGCGAACTGCCCAGAAGTGTGCTGGAAAGCCAGGTAGCGGGCGAGCGGATCGGCGGAGGCGTCCTAGACTCACCGGCGCCAGCAGTGAGGTGCGGGGGCACATGGCTGGGAGTGCGGCGGCTGGAGTGGGCTTCCGTTACTGGCCCACTGGGACTTTAGCGAGGATTGAGCCCCTCCCAGCCTGGTCTCCTGCGGCCATCGTTGGGGCGGCTGCCTCCCCCCCGACACAACCCTGAGCTGCGGGTGTGCACTGGCGATCCCCTTACATCTGGGAGGAGGTGCTGGAGAATAAACTGCGGGGAACAAGGGCCCTTCACATTTCGGAAGATACAGCTCCTCTTTTCAACCTCTGACCGGCAACTGGCACACTGCTCCCATGACCTTCAGAGCGTGTGCTGTCCGTTGTAACTGAACTCTCCCTCTGCATCTTTGTTGCACGAATGCCGGCTGGGGTTGCTGGATTCCTTTCCCCTCCTCCCCCCCGCCCCCTTTTTCTTTGTTCTGACAAGTCGGCACTGAGGATCGGGGGAGCCGGATCCCAGAGGGGAGGAGGCGCAATTCGCACTGCGAACCATCCTGGCAGGGGCGATCCAGGAGGTTGGCAATCGACTGCAGCCCAGCGGTGCTGGGGGGTCATTGAAGGTCTCCCATTGTTGTGAATGAAGCGCGCCAACCACAATGCCATACAGGAGCAGGGAGAAAGACTAGGTGTGGATAAACTGAAACCCCAGATATAACCCACTGGAAGTAACACCCAACTTACCTTGGCTGATTTGTGAGGTGCGGGTCGCGGTGAGTTTCCCCTACTGCGGGCTGAGGAACCCCTTCCGGGCCAGACATGGCTGGAGGGAGAAGCGGAAAGGTGGCCATGCAGGCGAAGCTAGATAAATATGCCTGGCAAAAGGAATCGGGCCTGAAAGAGAAAGCTTGGGACCACCCGTTGTATAGGACACGGGAGGCGGGGGCTCACTAGAGCCGACCCTGAAAGACATAGTGGCCGCCATCACAACGGTCAGAACGTCGCTAGAAGCAAAAATCGATACCGTTACTAGTGAGGTTTCTCTAATGCGGGCAGATATGCGAAACATGAATACTAGACTCAAGGACGTGGAATCTGCCACCGGCTCCCTCGCCACAGACACTACGACGCTAAAAAAACAAATGGCTGACTTGCAAGCTTGCACTGAGAGACTGGCCGAACAACTGGATGAGTATGAAGGAAGGGCACGACGAAATAACATACAAATTGTTGGCGTGCCGGAACACGCGGAGGGGCTGGCTGTGGACCTGTTTGTGGAGGATCTAATCACTACCCACTTGCAGCCCGCCAAGCTATCTAAGTTCTTCATGGTTGAGCAGGCACACAGAGTGCCGGGAGGCAGGCCCAAACCCGGAGAACCGCCAAGACCAATAGTGGCAAGGATTTTCAACTATAGAGACAGGGACGTTATTTTGCAGACAGCCCGGACGGCGCCTCCTGTCGCACTTGACCTTTTTTCCGGATTTTACTCCTAAAGTCCAGCGCCAACGTCGTAGTTTTCTTGAGATAAAGAAGGCCTTGCGTGAAAAGGGACTCAAGTACGCAATACTCTTCCCAGCCAAGCTGCGAGTGGAGGCGGAAGGTAAAGCTTGGTTCTTCACTTCCCCCAACGAGGCATGGGACTGGTTCGAGGGATGGCGAACCGTGGGGAAAGGAAATCTGCACAATCAACGTAACAGACTGGGGCAGGCCCGCGCTGAACATGCTGCTGTAACTGAATCTGATGGCGCACCGCTGGCTGACAGTACCGTAATATGACTCATTGACACCCTGGGCCGCTGTACCTGTGGAGTGGGACGCGGCCGCCTCCGCCCATCTCCGCCTAAATGGACCTCAACTTCCCTAATGGACTCATAAGTAAGGTTTTGAATAATGTGTGATTCAACTCCCAGTAGAAATGGGATGATGGTATAATGGGATGCGAACTAGATTTCCGGCAGAGTTTTAATTCAGGAAAGGTTCACCCCATCTTATCGATAGTTGTTGTTGAACGGGTGGGCGGCTGTTCCACGCACCACTAGTTATTAGGGTGGGCGATAGGCGCTCTGCAGATTGGGGGAGGCGGGAGGTTCCAATACCGCCATGCAGGGATGCAGGGAGAGGGGTGGGGGTAAGGGAAGTTGTGGGGGGGGGGTGGGTTTACTGTCAGAAAGCAACTCTGGCACTGGGAATGCGAAACGTAGGATGATGTACTCAGTCATAAGCTCTGATAGACAGGGGGAAATGGGAAGTTTGTTTAGTTGTTTGTTCAGTTTGCACACCGAAGACATGAAGCGGCGGACTCGGTCCACTCGGACCTGCAATACTTGCACAGGGAGCAATAAGAAAAGTAATGCCCCTTATCTGAATACACTGTATCAGGATGGTGGCGGGCCTGTGAGGACTCAGGGCACGACATGTACTGACGTTGTAATTAGCAATGGCTCCATCACCAAAGCAGGGATTTAAGTTGTTGTCCTGGAACGTCAACGGCTTCAGTAATAAGATAAAGAGAGGCATTGTGTTACAGTATATAAAGCGACATTTGCCAGACGTGGTCCTGCTCCAAGAGACCCATTTGTTGGGAAATGCATGTAAAGCATTGACCAGGTGGGGCTTCCGGCTTGCGGCGCACTCTGCGTTTGGAGCTGGGTAACGGGGCGTGGGCATAATGGTGCACAAAAGCCTCCAGTTGGTGATAGACAGCACCTGGACGGACAACCTCGGGAGATTTGTCGCTATCTCCGGGACTTGGGAGGGACGTATTTTGAGCCTGGTGTCGGTGTATATTCCTCCTGGCCTCCATGCCTCTGCTTTTGGTGACCTAGGAGATCTCCTCCTCGCTCTGCCGGAGGGAAGACTCCTCGTGGGGGGAGATTTTAACTAAATAGTTTCAGATAGCCTTGATCGCTTGCCCCCTAAACACCTACCGCCCGCCCGCAAGCAGATACATAATTTCATAAAGGCAATGGGTCTCATTGATATCTGGAGGGCGCGCCACCCCATGGAGCAGCAATATACATTTTACTCAAGTGCCCACCGCAGTATGTCCAGGATAGACTATTTAATCACTACAGCGGATCAACAAGGACATGTTACTGAGGTGAGACATCTAGCTAGGGGAATACCAGACCATTCGCCTATCTGGGCCCGGATAGAGGTGGGGGAGCAACAGGTTGGAAGGGTAGCCCCAATTAGTCCGTGGTATCTGAAGGATCCCGCTATATGAGAAAAACTAGTGAAAAAAACTGATCTTTATTTCAGTGAAAACGAAAAATTGGTAGAATCCTCTCAGACACTATGGGAGGCCTATAAGACAGTGGTCAGAGGCCATGCCGTCTCATTGATTGCAGGCACTAAGACAGAAAAGCAGGCTGTGATGGCAAGCCTTGAAGCAGAGATACTGTTACTGGAAAATCAGTTAAGAGAAACTAGTACAGAAAAAGTCAGACACTCCTTGAAATTAAAGACAAAGGAGTATGTGGCCCAAGCCACAGATGCTGCCAAAGCCCAGCACAGGGCTACCCTTAGTAGAATTTATGAGGTGGGGGACAAGGCCGGTAAATTATCAGCATGGCTGGACCGCAGAGAGCAAGCCAGCAGAGTAGTGGTGGAACTCAGCGATGACTCTGACAACCTGTATACTGAGCCGCAAGATATTGCAAACATATTTGGGAGTTACTATGCCCAAATCTATAGTCCCCAATCAACTTACACGGTAGAGGAGGCGGACGTATTCCTCAAAGATATTCCCCTGCCTGTACTCTCAGACGATGACCGAAACGAACTAGAAAAGGAGCTGATCGCTACAGAGGTTGAAAAGGCAATACAAGACCTGCACTCGGGCAAGGCAGCCGGCCCAAATGGTTTACCCATTGAACTGTACAAACTCACTCCCAGCAGATTTGCACCCTACCTTACAGCTATGTTTCAGGAGAGCAGAGAGGTGGGAACTCTTCCGCCAGATCAGAGACTAGCAACCATAGTGGTTATTCACAAAAGCGGTAAACCAAAAAATAAAAGCTCCTCATATAGACCGATATCATTGCTCAACGCGGAAGCAAAAATCCTAGCTAAAATACTGACCACACGATTGCTACTAGTCATTACCAAACTGGTGCATCCAGACCAGTCTGGCTTTATGCCTGCGAGAAACACTGCTCTTAATTTGCGACGGCTCTATGGGGTGCTGGCTCGGGTAGATACAATACGAGAAGACGCAGTGGTGGTATCCCTGGATGCCGCCATGGCGTTCGACACGATTGAATGGCCGTATATGTTTTCAGTCCTCAGAAACTGGGATTCGGCCCAGGTTTTTTGAGCTGGGTGCAGCTACTTTACAAAAACCCAATGGCTCAGGTGGTGGTAAATAATCGCAGATCCCCAATGTTTACCCTCGGGAGAGGGACTAGGCAGGGATGCCCCCTTTCTCTGCTACTTTTTGCCCTTATGTTGGAACCGTTGGCAATGTGGATACGGAAGGATCCGATTGTCAGAGGGCTCAGGTGGGCGGACGACTGGGAGGACTGCATATCGTTATATGCGAACGATATACTGCTATATCTGGCATCACCTAGGGCCTCCTTGAATAGAGTAATGCATATATTTATAGCTTTTGGGAAGTGCTCTGGCTACAGCATAAATTGGTCCAAATCGGTCATTTATGTTTTGTGTGGCAAAACACCTACACTGCCACAGGGTATTAATATCACTGAAGCCAAAACAAGTTTTAAGTACCTGGGGATTCACGTGTCAAAAGATCTCGCCCTCTTCTACGAACAAAATCTCCTGCCCCCACCACAAGGACTTAGATCGGATGTTAAACACTGGGAAACGCTTCCGTTGTCCCTGTTGGGGCGTGCAGCATTGTTTAAGATGATGGCTTTGCTGCGTTTCTTATACGTATTACAAAACTCGCCATGTCTGGTAGGGGCGGACTATTTCAGATCCATAGAGAGCTCCCAAAGGAAGCTTCTGTGGGGAGACAGGCCACCCAGGATATCTATTTCGAAACTCACTCGTGGGTGGTATGATGGAGGGATTGCACTCCCTGACATAAGGCGATATTACTGGGCGGCTCAGTTAGCAGCGATTAATCAATGCATTTATAGACCCCCGGGAGATCCCGGATATCAAATGGACAGATGGCTGCTTCCTGGAAGAGATTTCGCGAGGGTGTTATGTACCAAACCCGTTAAATTGAAGCTTACTGGCCCCACACTACATGCGGTACACATATGGCGGGTGGCATTGAAGAGCTTGGCCTGGGAGGGGAAGATAGCACGCGCCACTCCTCTTTGGGACGCTGAGGTCTTTGGCAATCTTAGGAAAACCAAAGAATTTGATCATTGGGATCTGATCGGCATCTCTAGGGTTGGAGACCTTTGGAGGGTGGGGAAAGTGGTCGCATTTTCCCAACTGCAGAGGGACTACGACCTGGCCAGCACCGAATATTTCAGATATATGCAGATTAAACACGCACTGCAGTCGACTATAAATGGGGGAGAGACACCACCCGAATACTCCCTGTTAGAAGATAGAATCCTAGATGAATATATGCCAGAGAAAGCCATCACTCTAACTTATAAGAAACTAATTAATAACATGTCAGAACCCCTCCTACGGCTCCGTTCCAAGTGGGAATATGATGTGGCGGGGCTGGAGGATGACGAATGGCTTGAGGCACTCGCGTCCCCCAAGGAGGTGGCTATCTCATCTAGGTTGAGACTGATACAATTGAAAGTGCTGCACAGAATCTATCTAGTGGGCTCGGCAATGGTGAAAATGGGCTATAGAATGGAACCAGGATGCACGAGGAAGTGTGGACAAGAGGGAACCTTTATTCACACACTCTGTGAATGTACATATATACAGGGCTATTGGTCCGAGATTACGTCATGTATGGCAGAAGTGATGGGTTGTGCTATTGATTATAATATTAAATTGTGCCTTCTGAAAATATGGGGCCCCACCGATTTAAGCACCAAAGGTAAACTATGGGTGACTCTTGGTATGACTATTGCAAAGAGAAACATAGCGAGACTGTGGAGGGCACAGGATCCGCCGTCCATTGTGGGAGAGAGTGGGAGAGAGACCTGGACTGGTGCATGTTGACAGAAAGGACGGTGTAGGAGTCCAGAGGATGTCCGAGTAAATGGACACAGATTTGGGAGAAGTGGAATAACTATAGGGGGGAAATATGTGAGCCCCCGAGGCAAAGGTATGGGGAAGACCCATTGTAGACCACGATGACGTCCTGTGTGTATTAATTGGGAGATGTAATCAGGCAATGTAGCTATTGTTAAAGCTAACATGCGGTGCTCCCTGGATTGTTATTGTAAGAAAATGTCCAAGGTGTGTAACTTGTTATCAATAAAAATAATTTTTTTTAAAAAAGGAACCTACGCCTCACCACCCCTGTTATCGTAAGGATCCAACGCCTCCCGGCGCCAACGAAGCACCACCTCCCTGACGCCGTGCACCATCTTTGTTTTTATCATTTACCAATGTACTGTTCTTTAGGGTCTATGTGATGCCGGCCCGACGCCACGCACCTCGCGGTCGGCGCCGTACTTTGGGATTTTTAGCTGTCACGACGTCGTAATAGCCCCAGGTGGAGCTATTTGTTCCTACAAGCTTTATTGTTGTGAATAACATATTTTTGAAGATATCTTGATACATGTATGGTGGTTTCTTATCGTTTTGGTCTTGTTTTGTTTTGATAAAGATTTCCTATTTTTCTAAACTGGTGTGGTGTCCATTTGTAGTGTTTTCACTGTGTTACTGTATGTGTGCACAAATGCTTTACACACTGCCTCTGAGATAAGCCTGCCTGCTGGTGCAAAGCTACCAAGGGGGTGACCAGGGGTTATCTAAGGGAGTGACACCCTTACCCTGACTAGAAAAAGGGTCCCTACTTGGACAAAGGTGCAAACCATTGACAACTAGAGACCCCATTTCTAACAGTAAGAATTTGTGTGCATAGAAAGAGTCTTTTCACTGTGTGTCAGTCAAGTAACTGCAGCTTATTGTCGCACCCTGACGGTCCATTGGGAGACAACATATTCCTCATTATGCGATTGCAGTGGATGTGCTTGTTGTTAGTGAATATCCAATGACAGCAGGTGCTAGTGACTTTAGCTCTCTCTTCTTGAGCTGCTAAGAAGTGAGGTATGATAATACACATGCACCATGGTATCTGTAGTCCTTTCCGCTACAAACATATGACACTCTGGTTTGTAAGTTTAATTTGTTGACAAATGTGCGTTGGTCAGCATGAGCATATTTTCAGTGTTTGCGGCAAGAACACCAACATTGATTGTGGCCAAAGGATGACCAGACAGAGTCCATTTGGGAGCCATGTCATGCAACATGTAGAGTTGAGATGAATTTCAGTGAGGCACAGCCGCGGCCGGTCCATTGTGGCTGAGGGGCCATGCCCCCAACCTTTTGCCCCTCACGAACAGTGTCTGTCAGGCTGAACAAAGGTCAGTCTGACAGACGCTGTTCATTTTCAGGTCAGGCAGCCAGGAGCCAGACGTGCGCTAAATGCCCAGGCTACAGGCTGCCTGAGCTGAACTTTGCTGGGATGAGGAAGTCACAGCTCCTGTGGGTGTGACCTCCTCAGCTCAGCAAAGGTCCCTGAGGCCCTCCCCTCAGTGACGAGGGGTAGCGTCACTGATTGCCTCGCACCTGAGCGCTTCAGTTTTAAACCCTCAAGCACCCAGGGCCGAGTGTCAATCAGTGGAACTTCATCACAGAGTGGGGTGGGGTCAACAGTCTCACTGAACCCATCCCACTCTGTGATTACGTTGGGACTGCTGCCTTCCCTCGGTTGACCTTGGGTCAGCCAACGAGGGAAGGCAGCAGTCCCAAGTCTCATGGGACCTCCGAGGCAGAGCTGCAGGTAAGTGTGTGTGTTTTCTTTAAATTCATGTTTGGTGCGTGTATGTATGAATTTTTGGCAATGAGTGTTGTGAATTGATGTGTTTGTGTGTGTGCGCACATGTGAATGCTTTGCTGTGAGTGTTTATGTGTATGTGTGCGTGTGTGTCCCGTCTGCCCCCCTCCCTCCTAAACTTACCGGCCGCCACTGGTGAGGAGGTACAAAATGCCATTAGAGAAGGTAGGCTTCTTCAAAAATCCACAAGTGGCTAAGATCAACTGATGCACAAACAAAAAGGTACAGCACTGGGTGACAAAGGAGGTGGCATGATGATAGACACAGGACCACTAGGGAATTGGCCAGGAGGCGCAGACACATGTTACCTGGCAGTTTGCAGATGTAAACTGGGGAATTCCACATCTTCCTCCTCTGATGGGTTTTGTGCCTCCCCTGCAGTTGCTGGTGTTTGTGTGGGACGCATCTGAGGCACACACATCAGAAGCAGAAGATGCAGCTCCCCTGTCCCCACCAGCATTTGTTTGTGCCAGTACGGAAGGCAGTACATTGCTGCAAAGGGTCTGATGGCTTCTCAACAAGGCAACAACGTTGCAATTGAGGGCACCCATTGTTAATATGTAGGAGTCCAATGTGCGCTCCATAGATTCCGAGATGGTACGGATGGCCCCCAGCTGGGTGGCAACCTCACTGGTGTCAGATGTATTGGGCTGTTGTACTGCCCTCTCCCTCATGACACCAGTGATGTCAGATAGGAACACATCCATACTATGGAGCCAAGCGTAGTTGTATCTAATTGCCTGAGTCATATCATTATTGGGACTGAGACACCTAAGACTCCTTCTAGGGTGCCCTCTAGGGTCTCCATCCCCGCCCGCACATCATCAGGCATTTGCTGCTGGGCTCCTACCACTCTCTGTTGGAATTCACCTTGGGGGTCCTCGCAGTCCGCAACTGGCCTTGGACTGGCAGATGGGGCATTTCCTGCGGGTGGCGGTTTCTCTGGAGACCCAGCAACGCTGTCATCCCTTGCCATGACTGGAGGAGAAGATTCAAAGGAGTCCAGGAGTTGGTGGAGGGTGTCATCATTCATTGGGGCAGGATGGCATCACCAACAGGTTGGTCATCAAGGACAGGCTGCTGTACAGGAAGTGTTGTTTGTCCCTCTGCAATGAAATAGAAATATGCCATTGATGATCTCTCATAGATGTTGACATAAGCAATTTAGGGGACAACCAGACTTTTGTTTGAATCACTTTATATTACACATAGATGTGTAGAACATATCTTCCGACAGGTAAATGAGGCCATGTTACACTATTGTTGCCTTTCACATGTCAATATCTTTACATTGTTCACACAACCACTGAGTGATAAGGGGACCTATTTGTGTGATACCACACAATGCAACACAGCTGGGCAGCTTGCTGGTCTGCCTTGCCTGAAAGAATGAGTACAGGTAAAAGCCCCGTTGAATATATTGATTAGCTTTTACATTTTATGGCTGCATTGATGTAACATTCACTTATTGACACCACTGCTGAGAACATTGCACCATGTCACCAGGGTGCCTCCCTTCACTCTAGCCATCAGTCAGGCCACAGCACTGACAAAGTAATGTTATTTTCTCATCTATGACATTTAATCCTGCACTCTGCCTTTCACACAGTACAACAGACCCATCTGCTTTGCTGTGCTGTCTTACATGCAATTTGTGCAATCATGTGGCCGAGAGGTCATATTTGACACACATCTACAAAACGCTACACAGAAAGCTAGCTTGCTACACTGCAGGAGTGGGTAAGGGCATGTATTTAGCATTTTTACTTATTTGTGTGGATCCAGTAGTTTCCTTACACACACAGACATCTCCAGAGTCCAGACCAGTAGACACTGAGACCCGTCTCTGACGGTGATAGGCACCGTCACACTTGGGAATATGCAGCTGCTCATGCTCACTCCATCGCTCACATGCTCACTCTATTTCCTCATTACCTAAGATGCTCATCTGCAGAGTAGCACAAATGTCTTCACTGAGCCCCACTCACTTGTACTTTTACATGACCCCTCTGACAATCATCATTCAGACCAAGTGATTCTATTTCATCTCACACACTGATGACACCTAGATCATACATTAACTCTCAGGAGACACCAACACCACCCTCATTTATGACATTATGCAATTGATCAATAAACATACCTACCATGTGAGTGATATGACTCATGCTGAACCTCACAAGATAGTAGTGAGGATATTGAGCAACATGTACCTACCCTAGTTGCCCACACAACTACACCCAAACACCTCACCCTCCACCCATTCCAAAAACCAGGCCTTCATCATGGACTCCTACTTCACCCTGTCACTTCGCTATTCCCTGTTTCACCTTGTGCCACACACATCACACCTCCTTAAGATACAATGGCTCCCCATTAAAACACGCTGCCAGTTCAATATGCTCAGCCATACCTACAAGGCACTACACTACCAGGGACCTACCTAGCTCACACACCATCTGTGCTGCAGACAAACACTCATAGAGCTCTGCTGTGCATCACTTGAATTAACCCCCACCCCCAATATTCATTTGAGCCAAACAGAAGGTAGGGTGGTCTCTAACATGGCACACAACACCTGTTAAAACCTGCTACAGCACACCAGGACAACTGCATGCAATATGGTTTAGTGATAGTGACTGAACACCTGGGTCTTCACATAATCCTATTTGGAGAGCCTTCACATACTCAGCACCTGGATCCCCTATTGGGTGTGATCTTAATCCTCTGGCACCATTCCATTCCATTACTTTTCACTCTGCTTTTAGCTGCCTACCCCCAAGACAAGCACTCTTACTTCATGGTGCAAGGGGCCTGCATTGTTACTGGCATATCTGTCAAGTTTCCAAGGCCCATGCTTGATGTGCTGCTACAGGACAGACTTTTAACTTGGTATTATGAGACTTGTAGTCCTGGTCAAACATGTTGTACATTTCACTACCAGTCCCAGTATCAAAAGAACAACCTAGACTGGACCATCACATCACGCATGGACCTAAGAAACTTGGCAGGGATGGACTGCGCTAACTGAATAGTCACTGCAGAAAATATTTACATTTATGTGATGGATGAGTTAACATATGAGACATTCCTGCCCTTTCCCTTGCACACAGTGCAGTGTAGCACAGCAAAGTGTGTTGCTGTGGCGCACTACATGACAGCTTTGAACATATTGACCCTTGTTTTAACTTACCCTGTAGTTCTTCCTGGTCCTCAACCACAGCACTGTCCTTTTCTTCCACTCCTGCCACCAACTCTGTTGGAATGGCGGATGCCACCTGCTCCTCCAAAGGTTCAAACTCCTCCTGGAGATCTGGTCCTCCTCCGGTCCTCATTGCTGCCCTCAGGTTCTTGGCCAGTTTCTCTTTGGTCCTGCGCTTATAATCATGCCACCACTTCTTGCACCCTGGCACTGTCCTTTTTGTTCGACCTACACTGTTTGTCTTATCCACTATGGCCTGCCAAATGGCTTAATTTTTATAAAATTAAAAAGCAATGGCAAAGCCAGTAGGTCTCGCCTCCGCAAGACCTATTGGCTTTGGCAAAGTGTTTTAGCTATATTGTACACCAGCCTAGCTGCTGTTCATCATGGCTACAATTTTGTGCATAGAAGAGAGTGGATTGAAGTGGCCTAGAGTGGAGTAGAGGGGCGTAGAGTGGAGTGGCATTGAGTGTCGTTGAGTGGCATAGTGTGTCGTAAAGTGGAGAGACAGAGTGCAGTATCGCAGAGTAGAGTGGAGTGGAGTGTTGTAAATTAGAGTGTAGTGTCGTAGAGTATGTAGAGGGGCATAGAGTGGCACAGAGTGAAGGGGTGCAGATGGAGGGGTGTCGAGTGGAGGGGTGCAGAGTGGAGGGGCGCAGAGTGAAAGGGGGTTAGAGTAGAAGGGCTTAGAGTGGAGGGCTTTAAGTGGAGGGCCGTAGAGTGGAGCAGAGGGCCATAGAGTGTAGTGGCATAGAGTGGAGTAGAGTGTTAGAGAGTGGAGTAGAGTGTTGTAGACTGTACTGGAGTGAAGTGGAGTGAAGTAAAGTGTTGTAGAGTAGAGTGAAGTGTCTTAGAGTAGAGGATTGTAAAGTTCAGTAGAGTGCCGCAGAGTGGAGGGAATTAGAGTGGCGGAGAGTGGAGTGTTGTAGAGTGGAGTGGCATAGAGTGGAGTGGTGTAGAGTAGAGTGGCATAGAGTGTCGTGGAGGGTCATAGAGTTGAGGTTCGTAGAGTGAAGGGTCATAGAGTGGGGAGGTCATAAAGTGGAGGGCCTTCGACACCGTCTCACACCGCACGCTAGCCGCCAGACTCCATAACGCAGGAATACAGGGATCTGCCCTCGACTGGATCCAATCCTTCCTCTCTGGGAGAACCCAGAGGATCAGACTCCCCCCCTTCCTCTCCGTTCCCACTGACATCAACTGCGGAGTACCCCAAGGATCATCACTTAGCCCGATGCTGTTCAACATCTACATGGCCCCCATCGCAGCCATCGTCAGACAGCACGGGCTCAGCATCATATCCTACGCCGACGACACCCAGCTCATCCTCTCCCTCACGAAGAACCCAGAAGACACCAGACTCTGCTTCCAGGAAGGAATGAGAAACGTGGCAGCCTGGATGAAGGACAGCTGCTTAAAGCTCAACTCTGAGAAGACCGAGGTCCTCATCCTTGGACCCTGCTCCTCCGCCTGGGACAGCACCTAGTGGCCCTCCGCCCTCGGGAACCCACCCACCCCGACAGACCACGCTCGGAACCTCGGCATAATCCTCGACTCCTCCCTCTCCATGAACCGCCAGATCAACGCCATCGCGTCCACCAGCTTCAACTGCCTCCGCATCCTCCGTAAGACCTTCAAATGGATCCCCCCCAACTGCAGAAAGACCGTCACCCACGCACTCATAACCAGCAGACTAGACTACAGCAACGCCCTCTACGCCGGAATCAACAAAACTCTTCTACACAAACTCCAAACCATCCAGAACGCCGCAGCCAGGCTCATCCTAGGGACACCGCGCCACGAGCACATGACCCAACACCTACGAAGCCTCCACTGGCTCCCCGTCGAGAAGAGGGTCACCTTCAAACTCCTCACCCACGCCTACAAATCCCTCAACAACATCGGACCCAAATACCTCAACGACAGAGTATGTTTCCACGTACCCAAGAGGAACCTCCGCTCCGCCGACCTCGCCCTGGCAGAGGTCCCCCGCATCCGTAGAAACAGAACCGGCGGGAGAGCCTTCTCCTACATCGCAGCCATTACCTGGAACAAGCTCCCTGTTAACATCAGATGCTCCCCTACCCTACACACGTTCAGGAAGGACCTCAAGACCTGGCTCTTCGACTGATCCGGATCTGCTCCCCACCCCCAGCACCTTGAGACCCTCACGGGTGAGTAGCGCGCTCTACAAACCCCTGATTGATTGATTGATTGAGGGTCGTACAATGGAGTGGTGTAGAGTGGAGTGGCATAGACTGGAGTGGGGTAGAGTGGTGGGGCGTAGAGTATTGTAAAGTGGAGTGGAGTGGAGCAGAGTGTGGTAGAGTGGAGTCGGTAGAGTGGTGTAGAGTGGCAAAGAGTGGAGGGATGTATGATGGAACAACGCATTGCATTGCAACGCATGCCTTTACTACGCATGTGTTACAGCACGAATGCCTTTACAACGTATAACCTTTACCACACATCTTTTTAACAACAAATATGCCTTTACCACACATGCCTTCGCAATGGGTTTCGCTGTAAAGGCATGTAAGTTAAAGGCATAATTGTGGTAAAGGTTTTCCCTGACCCCTGCCCTTTGTCCTCAAACAGGTCCCTGGCACCACTCCAACCCCCCAGTCCTTTTTAAAAATACCCGACCCCTGCCCTGAGCCCTAAAACAAAACTCCAGTTCGACCACACCCGGCCCCCTGCCCTTGTTAAAAAAAACTAACACCTGCCCTGAGCCTTAAATCTAGACCCCAGTGCGACCCCCCAATACCCCCAACTCTTGTTAAAAATACCTGTCCCGTGCCCAAAACCCTAAAGCCATACCCCAGCCATAGCCCAGTGTGACCTCCCCCGGCTCCCAGTCCCTAAACCCCCCCCCCCCAAGTCTAAATCGCTGAAACCGTACCCCCCCAGTCCCAATCCCTCTTACCACACCATGATGACGAGGCAGCTCTTCTCAGGCATGGCGCAGGTTGTAAAGAGGAAGTGGAAGGGTCTCTCCATTTCTTCTAATGACGCCGATAGCCTTCACCACGCGGTGCCTTTACCACCACGCATATGCCCTTACCATTCATACCTTTACAAGGTTAATTCGTTGTAAAGCCATGCGTGGTAAAGGCATATGAGTTGTAAAAAAATGCATGGTAAAGGCTATGCATGGTAACAGTGCATGCGTTGTAACATATGCGTGGTAAAGGCTCTGCGTGCTAACAGCCGTTTTGTAATGGCTGTTTCCGAGTGGTGTAGAGTGGAGTAGAATAGAGTGGAGGGTCATAGAGTGGAGGTGCATAAAGTGGAGGGGGATAGAGTGGAGAGTCATAGAGTGTAGTAGACTGGAGTGTCATAGAGTGTAGTGTCCTAGAGTAGAGTGGAATAGCGTTGAGTGGTATAGAGTGGAGTAGAGAGGCATAGAGTGCAGTGATTTAGAGTGTAGTAGAGTGTCATTGAGTAGTGTGACATGCAGTAGAGGGGCGTAGAGTGGCATTGCACAGAGTGGAGTAAAGTGTTATGAAGTGGAGTGGATTGGAGTGCCATAGAGTGGAGTCGAGTAGAGTGGAGTGGCGTAGCATAGAGTGGAGTAAAGTGTCATAGAGTGGAGTGGCATGGAGTGGTGTAGAGTGGAATAAAGTGAGGTAGAGTGGAGTGGCATAGAGTGGTACAGAGTTGTGTCATCTATTCTAGTTTTGTTGGCATGTGACACTTTTCCGCTGTGAGCATGAGTAATAACGCCACCTTGTCCCCAAAAAACATTGCATGAAAAGGGTTTTACCCACAGCTGTTCTCAGCTAGACATAAACCGTAGTAAGAGACTTTATACACATCACCCATTAAATTGTCAGTCTGAATTCCATCTAGAACTTTATAAATGTGCAGCATCTCAAGGGAATTCAAAGGAAAGCCACCATCAAAGATGCAACTGATTCCGATTGTTACTGTGAATCTCTCTGAGTCGCCCCCGCTTTCACATTTATTTCTCTCTTTCCCTTTTTCTTTAATTTCCAATACAATTGCTTTTGCTTTACGCTTTTTCCTGCCCTCCCAAACTGTCCTCCCATTCTTGGTTCGTACGCCTACCTCGATTCATCCACACTTCTTCTCCTCCCTGCTTCCATCCATTAACCCTCCAGCTTCTTGACCCATTTAGGACTATTTTGAAACCAACCTAACTAACTTGGCGCTGTAATTGGTCTGCGACTGTTCAACTGTCAAACTGTTTTTTCCCTTCTGTACAGTTTGATGTAATTTGAAGCACATCTTCTATTCTTACATGTGCAGCGTGTTGAGTACGCTATATAAAAATGCATAAATAACAAAATAAGAGATAGCAACAATGGACCTTGAATGAAGTGACCTATTGCTGTAAGAATTCATGAGCATTCCGAGGCGGAGATGAGGTCACTGCAGAGGCTGTGAAAGGATACTCGGCTCAGTCCTACTTAGAGCCTGCATCCAGAGAAGTACTATTTTGGATTTTCTTCTGAACTGCTGCCCTTCAAATCTCTTGGGGTTAAAGTTATTACAAACAGTCGCTCGGGAAAAAAAGTAATACAAGTTTTATGAAAACATCTTCCTACAAAAAAAATATAAATGTAAAGATGTTGGGAGTTTATTGCAATGTTATCTGTACTTAATCTGATGTTTTAATATTTTGGCATATTGTTGGATTCTCAAAAGACACACACTGGCTTTAATCCAAATTCTGAGAGTTCATGAAAAAAGCAGATACATCTGGCAGGTTGGTTCTATGGAAAGGTAATGTTAAGCAGCCACGCATACACTAAAACAGATAGGCGCCTGATTACCCCCAAAATTTCACTTGCATACACACAGTATAGGCACAGCCTGAGCATACTTGTATTATCTTACCCACATAAATACAAAGTTTCGTACGTAGGCACACAAAATACTTAGGGGTATATTCACAAGAACGTGTGATAACTACCGCAAGAGTAGCGTAACGCAACTTTCAATAACGCAGCCTATCGTGGGAAAATAACCCCGTGTCAACGTGGAATTCACAACAAGGCGGTACCATGCGATAGTCACCAGATAACGCGTCAAATGTCAGCATGAAAATCAACGCCACGCTGAAAAAATGCGAAACGCGAACGCCAGAAATCATGCGATGAGGCCAATCGCGGTACAAAAAGTAGCAAAAAGCAGCCTCAGGCCTGCAAATCCCAGGCGTCTGGCGGGAAATTGCACCATAAAAACCACAAACACAACACACCAGAAACAAGCCAAAGCACGAAGCAACATGGATGAACCCTGACCCAGCGCAGAGGGCAACGCAAACCCCACAACCCCCACAGACCACCAGCAAGGAACAACTGGCTCGGGGAAGGCCAAGGAGAAAAGGGAGAGGAAGACGGGGTGCAGACCGCAGGAAAACAAGACCAAGGCCACGGAGGCGACAGAACACTACCAGCAACTGACCCACAAGCAGACCACCTGGAATGCAGTCGGAGTGCCCAGGAGGCCAATCCAGGAGGCCAAGAGGCGCCGGCAGGACGTGACAACCTAAACCAGGTACAAACCCGCTGCCAACAGGAAGGCAGCAACGGCGACAGGAGGTGGCAGTCCAGCGCCACAGGAGGTGCTGGAGGAAACCCAGGCCACAGTCATCAGTGTGGAGAGGGTGCAAGGAGTAGGGAGTACGGACACAGCTCGAGAGGACCCGACACAACAACAACAGGGTGAGGATCCAACAGGGACTGGGGGGACGGGGGGTGATGGGCACAATGCCACACATGCACAATGAGGTGTAACACACTGCACACCCACAATTACACAGGGACATGTCCCCCATCCCCGTGGCACACTGCAGCACACACACATAGCAATCACAGCACATACCATGACAATGTGGCACAAAGTGCAACACCCACACTGCAGAACAGGGGACACAACTGGTTCCACCCAGGCGCAGAAACAGAACAATCACATTGGACAGAGCAGGGAACTGTGAGATGCACATCTACCCCTACAACCCCACATCAGCCATGTAGGCCAAATGTACACTGTCCCAACTCAAATAGCCACCACCGCCCAAACAGTCACAATGTACATTGTCACACAGTCTGCATGTCGACAAGAACAAGGCGGCAACACAATGCCAACATGCACCTCCCCTTCACAATGCAGAGGGACAAACAACACCTCCAGCAGGTCAGAACAGACAACCCATCAGTGATGCCCGAGACGAACACCACACCCCCGACACAGACGCCCTACAACAGCCCATGGACATCCCACACAACCCACCACCAGGACCAGGGCAGACAAGCTACTCAGAGGAGAACCCAGCCCCTGCAACAGACCACACAGCATGAAGCACCCGCAATCACGGCTGCCTCACAACACTTCACCCACCCACACATGGCACCCCAATGCCAGGTGGCAGAACGCCAAAAGGAGGTGGCCCAACAGGTGAGGGTGTTGCCGAACCCATGGAATGTGAACTAGAACACATACGTGGGTGTCCAATACCCTTCAGGGACCACCTACACCCCACAAAGGAGACCCACACCTCCACAGAGACACATGCACATATCATGTTGAACTGGCTACGGGCACGTGCGCCCGGCCCCTTTATTGGCAGGGCCACATGTACAGTGACGCCTGTGCTGGATGTGTGTGGGGTGAGTATAAGCCAGCCCGCACGGAGTGCTTGGTGCTGCCAACAACCTGAACAGTGGACACCAGTGTAACGGAAACAGAAAACACCAGCATAACAGAGTCAAATGCAGAGCAACATGGAGGGATCCGGAGTAAGGACAGGGGTCACCCAATATTCAGTCTGGAGGTTCCGTGAGTTGCAGTGCACTGAGGTAGGGGCACTAGAGAAGAGCGCGCTCATGTGAAGAAATTGCTAGGATTGTGTCCCTTCGGGTTAGTCCTGATGCAGATGCAGTGGGGTGTGTTACACCTGCATCAACTTCCTCATCAACGTCCCAGGTCTCCCACACTGCCTGAGGTGACAGTTGCGTCCGCAGTCCACAGCGCAATACCCAGTATTAGATCCGGGTGTGTAGCTTGACTACCGCCACCAGTCTGCATTCCTGCCTTGGGGCTGTTGCCACCTGCCCTCCCATTGTCTGTGCCTTCTCCCGTCCGCACACTTGACACATCCTCCTCCTCATGGTCCCAGGTCATCCCCACTGCATGAGGTGACATTGCTGTGCAACCTCACAACAGCACAAAACTCAATCAGTAACGGACAATGGCTTGCGGTGCACTGAGTCACTGGCACCTGGAGTGCTGAGCAGGGTATCAGGCAGATGATGGCATCCACGACAGGTCTGAGCAACTCCGTAGATCTGTCAGGACCACCTTTTCGACTCCGGCAGATGGCGGTTGGAGGTGGTCCTTGCGGTGGTGGCGTGTGCCTCCTGCGGTGATGCGACGTCCGGGCCGGTCAAGACTCGATGCCATGTGTGGGCCCTGTTGGCCCGCAGTTGGGGCCGGAGGAGGCGGACAGCGCAGGGCCACAGACACATGGCGTTGATGACCCCAAGACCATCGCTACAGAGGCCATTCAATGTCTCAGAAGAAGGGGTCCCAGGCCTGAGCAGCACAGAGTTAGTGGCCCCGGATGCACTGCGGCCGGCACAGGCACCCAGCCACGGGACGGTGACTTGCGGTGCAGTCAGATGGGCCATGTGACCTGAGCGGGTCCCCATCAATGTCCGAGGTGTATGTTGCGGAGGGTTTCGGGGGACAGTGTCCTCCAGGGCATGATGCGGAAGGTCTGATGTTATATGGAAGCAGCAAATGGAGGAGTGGAAAGCGCAACCCTCCTTTGCACCAACAATTCGGGATCAGCTACCTGAGGATGAAAACTAGCCCCTAGTCCATAGACACAAACGCCACCAATGTACGACCAGTGAGTGTCCATGAATGTCGGGGAACAAACTTAGTGGCACAGGTGCTGTGAGGGGATGCAGTCTGCGATGATGCCGGTACACATATGTGAACTCCAAGAATGCCAAATCAAGGCTCTGTGACCTACTGGACCGCAGTGTAGGCCGGAGCCAGCGATCAGCAGTGGCCCACAGCCACGGGTCGTTGGCTCGCGAGGCACAGAGTTAGTGACACAGTGGCAGTTGTCGGTAGTGTTCAATCACCTCTGTGACGCTGATCCTGTTCCCTCCGGACTTCAACGTGTCATCCTCTTATGCCCCTCCGTGCGTGCGAAGAAATGTATTCTGCCTTTTGAATTACCGATGTTCAGTTCCAAATCTGTGATCCCACTCGTGCGCAGCGTAGGCCGAGGGCAGTGGTCCGCGTAGGCCCACAGACACGTGTGGTTGTGATGCCATGAACAGACTTGTTGCCACCACATCGGAGGGTGTATTGTGAATTGTTCTCTGCCTTAAATAATGTTCACTGCCATGGTGTAATCAAGACTCAGTTCCAAATGTGTGACCTACCTGACCGTGGTGTAGTCCTTAGGTAGCGGTCAGCACGGCCCATTCACCGAGTGTCTCCGGCTTGGGTTGTATGGCCCCACCGGCCTGCGTAGTTCAGGTTCAGTGGCACCACGTGTTAAGGTCACCTCCGTGTATGTGACCCGGCATTCGTCCGGACTGAGCCGCATCTTCCTCTTCCACCTCTCCGTGCGACCACTGGTGTGGACTCCGCCATTCGCGCTTTGCGACTAGGTGCTGGATGTGTGACCTACTGGTCAGCAGGGTAGTCCTGGTCCCTCATCCACGTGTAGCCGGCTGGCGTTGAACAGGATTAGTGGCACCACGTGTAGCAGGCTGGCGTTGAACAGGGTTAGTGGCACCATGTGTAGCAGGCTGGCGTTGAACAGGGTTAGTGGCACCACGTGTAGCAGGCTGGCGTTGAACAGGGTTAGTGGCACCACGTGTCGCAAGATGCCCATATGGAACTATGCCTCACTGATCGGGGGGGGGGTCTGGTGCTGTGGCCGCTGGCCTGGATTTGGGGTCACTGCCATTCATGACTCAGGACACAGTTTCACATATGGGACCTACTGGTCCGAAGAGTAGGCGGAGGGCGGCAGTGGAGTACATCAACGAAAAAGGAATAAAGCGGGCCTGTGTCGTGGAGGCCGTGATGGTCTGAGGTGGCTGCCAAGGTCTCGGGCCTCGGGCTTGGGGCTTGCGCCGGCACGTGGTGGGCCCTCCTTGACACACGCCGGTGTCGGAAGGTGATCAGTGTGGCCTGGCTGCGCAGGGGCTGGCCTGACGGGTTCGTGGTCCAGCGTGCCGGGGTCCGGCAGGCGCACGGCATCGCAGGCAACTCCGCTCACGAGGATGGCGTCGGCCTCGTGGCGAGGTGGGAGGTGCTGCCCTGGCAGAGACGTGGGTCTTTCCGGAAGAGGACCACACCCAGGCCTACGTGCTTTTTATTCACACCCCTACGCTGGCGTGGCGTACGCCGGGCCATCCCACTCCGCTGACGCTTAGGGGGGGGCGTAACAGGCAACATTTCCGCAAGGTCCCCACTGGCTGGGGTGACATGGTGGCGTCCACTGTCCACTACACTCCATACGCAAGCGGTGTATGTCGCCATGGATATGGGTGTGTTCTGCATACTGCGAGGTGTCCAGCACATCTCCGGCACTCTTGGCATTGTGTACTTTCCCAATCATGGTTCTACTGCATCCTTCACACATGCCTGGTTGCCACCTCTCCCCACATTCGGCTATTATGTGGCTGAGGTGCCATGCCGTTGCTGGCTCATGTTCAGGGCTTGCCCATGTGGACATTGTAAGTTGTTTTGTCGTGTCTGGTGGGTGGGCATATTGTTGTGCCTGTTGTATGTGATTTTGTGACGTGTGCATTGCCAGCGTCGTGAGTTGCATGGTTGTGGAGTTGAGGTGTGTGGGGTGTTCATTTGAATATTGCCAAGGGGCTGTGCATTTCCCTTGTTGCCATCCTGGGAACGCGGGTTGATGATGGACTGTCGGATGATGAAGGTATCATGCACACTGGCTGTGTATTTGAAGGCGACATTGTTGGGTGTTCCACGGTGTTCTGTTGTTGCCTGCACATTGGTGTGAGACGTGTGCTCCTGTTGCGGTGATTGTGTGCTGTGTCACCAGGGGGCACAGGTAGTACATGTGTGCTGTGTATTGCCCCCAACACGTGCGTGCATCCTGCTATGGCGTATGGTCCTTGCTTGGTCTCCAGCGGATCCTGCGCATTGTGTTGTACGTATGGGGACTGGGGTACCAGGGTGATGGTGATGTCCAGGACAGGTGTGGGGGACTTGGATGTGGCTGGCTGTGAGACTCCTCCGACTCTGGCGGGTGTTGGATGGGGGTCCCAGGGGCCAACAGGTGCAGCCACGCCATCAGCTTTGTGTGGGGTGGGATGATGGTTGTCCGCTGTGTTGTTGCCTTAGGCCTGTTAGGCGATGATGGTCAGGATGCGTAGGTTGATTGTCCCTTTCAGCCTGTAGTGGACGGTGACATTGTCAGATGTTGGGTCTGTGTGGCTGGTACGTTTCCTGGGGTTCCGCTGTCTTTGTCTGCGCTGCGTCTGTGGTGGTCCGGGGGGGTGTTCCGGGTGTGGGTTGGGGTCCTGGGGTGGTGGAGGTGGGTGTTGTGGCCCACTTGGGTGTCCGGGCCGCATGATGGGTGGCTCCATGGCATCTGTTGCCCTTCGAATGTGGCCCTGGGCTGTGCTCCCTTTTGTGGTGCTGGCTGCCGTCCGACTTTACACCAGGTCAGAGCAGGTGTAGATTTCCTGGTGCTAACGAGCCTTATCGCCTGTTTTGTGTTTTTATCGCGGATGTGGCTGGTCGTTGTGAATGTTGAGGTGTGCTGTTGTCTCGGCTTTTGTCACGGGAACGCCTACTCTGCATCTCATTAGCGATATTTGCGGGGGTCCTCTGTGGCGATGTTTTTTGCGGCTGCTATCGCGGGTAAACTGGTGCTGTGGGCTGTTTACACCGGCTTGTAAATGGGGGGGTAAATTTATCACGACTTTGGCTGCGATAAAGTGCCGTTAATTCGGCAATAGCTCCTTGTGAATATGCCCCTTAGTTGAGGCTGCAGTGAATGCTTCGTCACGGCGGCAACAGCGCTGCCATAATAACCCTCCCCCCCTCACACACAGACAGGTTTAAAGGCTAGGCGGCAGCGCTACATGGTATTTTTGGGGGTTATTGAGCAACTTTCAGTTCCCCCATTTGGTGACCTCAAACTGGCTGAACACTCTGACGGACAGCCAAGGAGTGGGCCAGACAGGAACCAACACCAGCCCTGGCTGAAATTTTCAAACCAACCCTGCACTGCAGTAGGCCATGACCAGAATGGAATCCTGGGTACATTATTGGGTCATGGGAGCCCATCCTCCTCTGAAAGCAGCCCCTATCCCTCAGCCTCCAGATGAAACACCAGACTGGAACAAGATCGGTCCAGCCTTGGCCACAGGGGAGAGAGAAGGATGTAAAGCAATATTCGGGGGCTGAAGGACAGACAATTGAACCAGAATGAAAGGGAAGTGGACACTTCACTGGCAAGGCGATGGGATAACAAATGTCATCTCGAAATCTAACCTTATGACCGAGTGTTTTTTGGTGAAAGCTTTAATTATATCTTTCCACCTGTGAACATTTCCAAAGTTGTCTTTGTGCTCCACAGTTGTCTTGACATTGGATAGAAGGATAGGAAATCATCAAAACCTACAGCATGGTATATTTAAAGAATTGTTTAACTGGTATTTTTGCCATTATAATCCCAGCCACATTGTGGCTGGATCCACGAATATGGGATATCCTCCGGTATTCCAGTTTTAAACTCCCCAAACTTTACTCAATCACATCTGTGAGCAATAGTAGAAAATATTAATTATTCGACTGTCCTAAATGCATCAAGATGTCTACGGCTGTGTTCTAGTTCTTTTGCTTTTAATATTTTCACTAGTGACTTGTCAATCATGTCTTGACGAAGCCCATGGAATGCTCTTCTCTCACCTAATGCTATCTGGGTGTAACTTTTCATCCAAACTCGAGTGTTTGCATAGAACTGAATGAGAGAATACTTTAAAGCAAAGCACTGGCAAAACCAGTGGAGCTGGCCATGCCAAAGTTTCTTTTCTTTTCTTTGCTTTTCGTTTCCCTTTTTCATTGCAAGGGCAACAAAAAAAAAAGAAAGCATGCCGCCTCCTAAGTCCTAACTATGGCTGTTATATGTTTGCAATAACACATTTACATTGTTACAATGTCACTTAACAATTTCATTACAGGAACTTAAAGTGAGTGACCAACTAACTGGGCACCCAAAGAGCAGGCAAAATAAATAGCACGCTTTACAATGAGCACGAGCCACGCAGCCTTTCTGTCGGTAGATGTGAGTGAGCCCAGCTCGCGCACTGCTCTCAGCCGTGAGTCGACTCACGCGCACAATGACATTCAAAGGCAGAGCTCGGCATGCGTTGTACCTAATAATGTCTTCACGCCAACCCTCTTAGCAGAACAGCCGATGCGTCACACTCGATCTCTGGCGTCAGAGACCAGAGGACCTGGGCCCCGCAACTGCCGACCCAGCGAAATGAAACGATGCGGGGTCGTTTTATGCGACATCTCAGTTCAGGGTTGAACCAATTCCTCTTTCACGGTCGGGTGATTTCAGTGTATTATGTTGGACAGACTACAAATGCATTCGGCACTTTACTTTCAGTGTCAGGGTGAGCACAGGATTATCAGTTGAAGGGTCCTATCCACTGTAAAGCCCAGGCAGTCACAGGGCTATTTCCAATCTCCGCAGTGTTCTGGTCTCTATTTGGAAGCGAACCAAGCCTTTCAGATAGAATTGTTGTCAGTGTCCAGACCTTCCTGGTTAAGGCAGCCAGACATTACACGCTCAAGAAGGCTTCAAAAGTATGATCCGAAGGTATTCCAGGTGCTGTTAAGGATTCTCGGTGGGCTGTATATTAGTCTCATTGGAGCGGCAGATGTATTTGGCTGCACACTGCATCATGACTCAAGGCATGCATGGTCCGAATGAAGCAATAACCCTTCTGCGTGTGGACCAAATGCAATCCTTCCCTTTGGCTCCTCCAAGTTCCGAAATGCACCAGTAGCACTCCTCCACTCCTCAGCTTCTCCTTTGTGTCCGCAACTTGGTCCTGAGCTACCCCAGGAGATGGTGGTGAAGGAACTTTCCCATACTTTTACACCTAAATGCTCATAATCTTAAAAGCAGGTGGTAATGGGGCAGGCCTAGAAGAAACAGCGCGTGATAAATATGGCGTATTCCTGCATTTTTAGGCAACCGCTTCTATGTCATGATGTTGGAGTAGAGACACTTGTGTAGAACCACCCTTTTCCCCACATATATTGGATCCGCAGCTGCATGTAGGCATCCTCGGCTGAGGCCTAAAGTCACTGGCCAGCTGTGGCGGGGAACAAGGGGAGCATGTCTTGACGCCGGACTCATGGCCTGAAAGCGATACTCCTGGCATAAGCTGCACGTGGGAATCATACGCTGCTGACACGATGGGTCAATGTGACTCCGTTTTTAGTGCAGCGGCATGGATTATTCCAAAGTGCGACATGGAGTTTAGGGGTGAAATCCAGACAATGTTCCACAATGTCCGCAAATCATCCCTGCGGCAGCATCTCCGCATATCATTCATAGTCCTGGTACTCCAGTAAGAAGTGCATAGTCACTGGACAAACACAGGAGCAGATTTACAAACCCCTTGTGCTGCCAGTACATCACTTTTTGTGATGCACTGACAGCGCATTTCCCTGCCCCATATTTATAAGGACAGGAAAAGCCACCCTGCGTGGCTTTTCCTGTCCTTGTAAATATGGCCCCTTTACACGCAGCATTTTGCGTGAAAGGGGCGTTCCATGGTTGTTGCTATGGGTGTTCCCACGAAACACCCATGGAACGAGACACATTTCCAGATTTATAAGGATTCGTAAACCTGAAAATGCGTCAGTATGCTACGCCACCCTAGGGGTGGCGTAGCAAGGCGCAACGAGGAGAAATGTTTTCATTTCTCCTCTTTTTTTTCCTCTTTCAATGCGTGCTGCATTCTACAGCACACATTGAAAGAGGAAAATGCCTGTAGTGACCATTTTTGTGCAGGAAGCTGCCCCTTCCTGCACAAAACAATCTCCCCATGGCGCAGGCATCCTTGCACCATGGTGCGACATATCATTGTAAATATGTCGCATTCCTGTGCTCTGAAAGTGCCGCAGCACAGCCAAAGGGCTTGCGGTGCCGCGCTGCAGCACTTTCTTGTAGATCTGCCCCACAGACTCTAGCCACCGCAGTGTGATTCTATTTTTGCAGCCCTGGCGCAGGGGAAAAACTTGAAAAAAGATCCTTGACGCAGAATGAAATTGTAGGGTGAAATCAGAAAAGGATCCGTGGCGCAAGGTATATATCTGGACCCACAGACAGCACTGTACAACAGACAGAAATCACTTACTCCAGAAGATGCGCACAGTCACTAGTATACACTCAAAAACTTGTTTTGTCAACCTTGGTACAATGAAATACTCTTGCAGCATATGGACCTGCAACCTGCACTGACAAAGAGCACACAGACCGTGTCAGCTGTCACTTACCCACCGAACTATCCAGAAGTTAAAATGACCAGTTGTCTGGGGCCTGATTAGGAATCAACAGAAGCTGTGAAAAGAAAAAAATAGGTTCAAACCAGCCCCACTCCCTTCCACCACTTTCGTTATCTCTCTCAACTTTTATGAATTCCTTTTCTATTTCCCTCCGTCTCTAGTTCCACTCGGCTCTCTCCGCTCCTTCTCTACTCTCTCTCTCATCTGCAATCAATCTCAGAGAGCTGGCGAAAGTGAGAGGGGTGCCAGCACCAACCTTGGACCTTCAAAAACCGCCAAATAGATCCAGCCCAGAGGGAAAAAGCTCGACGGAATAAATAGGGTTTTACGTGCGTCCTATTGGGAAATTTTGGGGCTTATTTACAAGCCCATTGCGCCACCGGTGCGTCACTTTGACACACCCGCGGCGCAATGGCCTTGCCCACATTTACAAGGCAATGTAAAGTCACCCTGCGTAACTTTTCATGGCCTCGTAAATATGGACCCCTTTCCACGCATTACTCTGCGTGAAAGGGGCATTCCATGGATGTTGCTGTGAGTGTTCCCACAAAACACTCATGGAAATTTTGTAAAACTGGGAAAGCATCAAAATCTTACGCCTGCCCAGGGGAAAGGTGTAACGAGGAGAAATACTTTTATTTCTCCTCGTTTTTCTTCGTTCTATGCGTGCTGCAGAAAGAGGAAAATGCCATTAATGATTGTTTTTGTGCAGGAAGGTGTTCCTTCCTGTACAAAAACAATCATCCCTGCAGCACAGGCACCCATGCAAAACAAGCATTTGCAATGCAAATTGGTCTCGCTTTTGTGAGAGTTAGATGTTTTGGCGTTGTAAATGACAATGTCTTTTACCTACCAAAGGAATGAAAGAGGAAAGAATATGGAAACAGAAAGGATGCTGGAGAAAGGAAGAAAGTGAAACAGATGGAACGAAAATGAGGAAGAGGGAGAACTGGGGTGAAAAGAAAATACAGGGGAAATTAGAAACGGCACAATAAATATAGAATGAGGAAAAAGAGAATTAAAGAAAGCAAAAATGTCCATAGATTAACGAAGTAAAGAAAGCAGGAAATAGAGACGAACAAATAGAAACAGGAGAAGAAAATAACAAATCAAAGCAGAGCGAAACAGAAAAAAGAAGCGAAGGAGAGAAAGAGAGAAAGAGAAACTGGCACTGAGATTAAGAGAGACAGATGCAAGGACCGAATGAGATATGCATTGTATAAAATAAAGTGAACGGAGGAACAAGGGCAGAGACTTTTACGGACAGGTACAAAGAGAAATGGAGAAATATTAGAAAAGCTGAAGTGTACAAAGAAGTCCATGTGTGTGTGACGTGGGCTTACAGTTAGGGCAACCTCTTCAACACACTTTGCTCTGGTGCTGCTAGTAGGCGGCGGTGCTGACAAGCACTTTTAAACAGGATGGTGGCAAATCAAAATGTTGAAAATAAAGTGTTTCAATAAAGACATTTGATCATAATTTTTTATCGCACACCGATGATATTGCACGCTCACTGTGCTGTGTAATACACTGCACTGTCTTACATGCTAGATCTGTGCTATGCAAATACTGCAAATGAAATATGAGTGCGCCTGTGCACTGTCAGTGACCAGGCCTAAGAGGGCATATAAGAGCTGAAACTGGTTACATAAATTGAAAGCTGTTACAAACAGGGGGCCCCAAAATACGTTTGACCCAGGGCCCCCAAAATCCTTAAAATGTCCCTGTTAAAGAGGAATATTTTAATTGGAGCAAAAATCTCCACCACACGTGTTGCGAAGAGCTGCCATGTGCTAGCAGCAAATCTGCAGTACTTCTGTCCATGGCCATCGAGGTGAAGATGCTGTGTACTCTTGAGTTTTTATTTATGGACCTTGTTCCTTCTTTAGTAGTTCTCCATTTACATTATATTTGCAAGTCACAAAACGCCCATGAAACCTTTCACCACATTTTGTCATTGCTTGCTACCCGAGTGCTTTGTTTTTATGGCAGATGCCTTTATTCTAATTACACACCCTGGGGTGGGGGCAGAGAGCGTGTATAAATAACAGGAGAGGATTTGGCCCTTCAGAGCTGCCGACTGGGAAGCCAAGCTGGAGTCTCAGGGTCGGCAGAACACCTCACGATTCTTGGCAAATAACGTAATCTCCCTGTGCCTAAAAAAATGAATGTAACTGGTGCTAATGTAAAAGCGCTCTGAAACTTTTGGTTTTGCGCTACTTAAAACTGTGAATAAAAAAACATGGGAGGGGGAGAAAACATGAAAGCAATGGAGCAGGGGCTTGGCAGGGACACGGAGGAAAGAGCAATAGAGGGGAGGCGTAGACAGCTAACAAGGGAGGGAGCATGAGCACAGAGGAGGAAGAAGCACAGGGGGGAGAAGAGAAACTATACTGACATCTATTAAGAATGAATCACGTCAGGCAAAAACATGGCCAATGTGCCCATTTAATTAGCTCCCTATTACCTTCTCTTCTACTACGTCTGCCTCGAGACACCTTACTTGGCAATCGAGTTTCTCTCAGTTAATATCCTGTGAAAGGATAGCCGAAGTGCACGTGGACAGCTGCAACACAGAATTAAACCCATGGGAAATACATTTGATCAAGTTTAACATCAGACTGAAAAATTCTCAGTTCTGGGTATATCCTAGGATCCCGACTGGAGTGGAGATGTCTCCCACGTGGCAGAACTTTCTTTTTCCTTGTTTTGCATTCTTGCTACAGTGCTGCGAAGGAGGAAGGCACGCTTCCCTTGTGGTGTGTACAACACTACCAGTGCACTCCCTGGATTGAACGGAATTACTATGACGGGGTATATGGTGGGCGATTATGTTATCCAGCACGGCTTTCCTGCTATCAAACCCTATGTTAGTGACGTGTGTTTCATTAAGGAGGTAGGGCCGTTGGGGTGACGAGGGCTGAAGAAGCTGCATGGATAAACCTCAGAAGCACTACCGGGAGATGTGGGGGGTGTGGCTACCAGCCCTGACAGGGAAGGGTACGAGAGGCCATCGAACACATGGAGGAGGGGTGGGGCTGACCACACCCCCACTGTATGCTTCTAGAGTTAAGAGTGTCGCCCGACACAAACAATTGCTCGGATGAGGGCTGTTTTAGCATAGAAAGATAGCAGATCATTGTCTCGCAGTTAGGAGGGGCAGAGTTAGGAGGGGCAGTTTAGTTGGGTTGGAGTAGCTGGCTGTCGGGGAGGGGCAACTGAAAGAGGCGGGATCTGCGAAGGCTCCCGTGTGACGGGAACCTCTAGATAACAGCTAGAAAAGAATACTTTTAATTCTTAATTATAAGCTGTGTGGAAGGGCCGATGGAAGTGAGGTGCAATAATAACTTAAGTGTGTCAGTTTCCCTCGCCTCGTGTTTGCTGCTGTGCCCTGCGGTCTGGTGCTTGCAGTGTGGTTGCTGGAATAAAGCGAGGGAGGGGCACAATTGGCACTGGGAGTGTACCAGAGGGTGGGGATAATGGCTGGCACCAACAGGCGGGCGCCAGGGAGCCACTGGCAGGGAAAAGAGCTGCTTTGGAGCCAAAAGGCATTACAGCCCTGCGATTTGGAAGCGCTGATTATTGAAGTTCTAAATGAGCAGCACAATGTAAAAACACATAAAACGAACATAAAATACCTTTTCCCCAATGCGCCAGTGATGTCAGCAGGCGGCATGGAGGACTCACCGCACACCATCTGTGCAGTGCGAGTCCTAAGTTGGGAAACACGCCGGACTCTGGGAAACGACTCAGTACACAGGTTTCCCAGCAAGAAAGGCACGCTGAAGTGGATGCCTGCTTGTGCCCCGGGGGGACCGCAGAGTGCGTTCTGCTAAAGAAGCACTCTAGTAGGTCCCTGCTTGTGCCCCAGGGGCACTATAAAGTGCACGCAATG
Source organism: Calotriton arnoldi (assembly GCA_963921515.1). Taxonomy (NCBI): domain Eukaryota; kingdom Metazoa; phylum Chordata; class Amphibia; order Caudata; family Salamandridae; genus Calotriton; species Calotriton arnoldi. The sequence goes on from CAWUFW010005490.1 coordinate 291,905, forward strand.
TCGAACACAGCAACGTGGGCACGAGATAAAATGTTTGAAGTTTTTGAATATGACGCGCTTGCCTCAAGTAAAAAAAAATTATCTGGGTCGGGAAACACACTCGGCACTCAAGTAAAAAAAAAAATATCCGTATATTGCAAACGGGAGTGCGGATGGGCGGGCGATAATAAGGCACGAACAACGGAAGTGGGGGGGTGGGAGAGAAGGCTCGGACAGCGGGAGGGGTGGCACGGGAACAAAGTAGTGCTCAGGAAACACGCAGTAAAGGGGCCAATAGCCGTGGAAGGAGACATGGCCCTCATAAGGCGGGACTAGCAGCCTCTAAACCAATCAGAAGGCAGCACTTAGAAAGGAAAAGCTACAAGCCAATGAAAAAGTGGACGGAGGAGTGGGCGGTGCTTCCCTCACCTATAGTGTATACTGCATGCCTCGCAAAGCGAGCAGCGCATGCGCTGCACTGCTAGGTGAGACCTGATGAGGCAAGGGTGCCTGCGCTGGCGCATGGCAGCCAATTGTTCTTCAGTGCAGGGGAAAGCACAGGGATGAGTCGTGTTGTTGTTAATACGATGCATCCCTGTGCTTTGAAAATGACGCAGCACAGCGCATCTAAAGGGCTTGCGGCGCCACGCTGCGTCAATTTCTTGTAGATGAGGCCCTCTGACTGTTTAGGCAGTGATCTAAACATAAGCGTTCTAACAAACTAGAACGACCTTAAGTAGGCCCCAGGCTACTCTCTCTCTCAACTGCCTAGAGACACTTGGGGCCTCATTTACTACAAAATGATGCAGCGCAGCGCCGCAAGCCATTATACTGCACTGAGCTGTGTCATTTTGAAAGCACTGGGATGCTCATATTAACAACAATACGACGCATCTGTGTGCTTTCCACCTACACTGGCACACAATTGGCTGCCATGCGCTAGCAAAGGCACCCTTGTGTCATGTTGCAAGGGGGCCTGTGTTGCGGGGATGATTGTTTTTGTGCAGGAAGGGACTCCTTCCTTCAGAAAAACAATCATTGATTGCATTCTCCTTTTTCTATGCACTGCAGAATGCAGCACACACAGAGAGAGAGCTAAAATCGAGGAGAAATAAAAGTATTTCTCCTTGTTGCGCTACTCCTACGCCTCTCCTAGCGAAGCGTAGGATTCTGACGCATTCTCAGCTTTTCAAAACGTTGTAAATCTGGGAATGTGTCAGGTTCCATGGATGTTGCATGGGAACACCCAAAGCAACACCCAGGGAACACCTCTTTCGCACAGAGCAATGCGTGAAAGGGGCCCATATTTAAAAGGCCATGACAAGTCACGCAGGGTGACTTTATGTGGCCTTGTAAATATGGGCAAGCTCATTAAGCCACCAGTGTGTCAAAAAACAGTCACGCACCGGCGGCGCAATGGACTTGTAAATGAGGCCCGTAGTGTTTTGACTCCTCGAGGGTAAGCACAGTTTTAAATGAAACATGCTGCCAGTTTGTTCATGCCTTACAAGTCTGTAGGGGTTGAGGTGTGGGTATTTAAAAAATAAATGAATTCAATTTACTGTATTTCTATTTTCTATGCACATTCTATCCCCATTTGCTTCAGTGTATGTGATGAAAGAGTTAGATAGGTGAATCATTGTTTCCTGATTTAAGATGTTTTCCATATGTTAGATGGTGTTCCATATGTAAACACATCTTGCTTTTATAGATTTTTACAAAGCTTGTAGCACCCAACAAATAACTACTGTAGGGAATTGGGCTACTGGTTGAGTGGGGTGAATCCCTAGAATCCCTGGTCATGCAGCAACCACAATTCTTGTCAGGGTGAAACCCAAGCAAACCCCAAATTTCCTTGTGCTTAACTCTCTGGTAGCTTGGCACAAAAGCAGCTATGCTTAACTTAGAGGCAATGTGTGAAGTATTATGCAGCACACAAGCAGAAATAAAGTAAAAATACAACACAAGAAAAACCCTACACCAATTTAGAAAAATAGAGTAACATTTTAATAAATAATTTGAACCTAAAAAAAACAAAAATCCAATCTCTAGAACCAGAGATATGCAATTTCAAAGATTTAGGGTAACTATAGCGCCTAAAAGTGCAAAGCGCGTTTATCTGGCCATGTGAGATAGGGTGAAAGTCACAAAATGGATTGCGATTGCGATGGAACCCTGGCCAGATACAGGGACCAGGTTAGTCCAGCTGAAAAAGTTACGTTCTAAAATCCAGCGCAAAGAGTTCCGTTCGCAGGGGAGGAGGCTGTGAGGAGCAAGGAGAGCGTTGCGGATGGTTGTCGCTGCAGTGCAAGGAGCAGACCTGGTGTCGCCGTTGGTCGTCACAGTAGCGCGAAGATCCTGTCAAGCGTCATGGATGGTTATTGCTGGAGATTCTCAATGTGGTCACCGCTGGCTGTTGATGTTGTAGTGCAAATGCAGATTTTGTGTTGCCGGTTGTCACTGGCGTTGCTATAGCGCGAAGAGTCGGATCCACTAGAACTTCGTGGTGGTGGTCGGTGCGGGTGCCAAGATCTTGGCGCGAACAGGCCTGTTCGCGGTTGCAAAGAGCCCAAAACTTCAGGATTTCTCGCTTTCTTAGAAGGGGCGCTCAAGTGATGTCAAATCAAGGGTTCAGGACTTCAGAGGTACCTCTTGGGGATCAGTAACTCACTCTAGCAGAGGCCGGCAGGGTTCAGGCAGATCCAGTTGCAGGTCCAGGCAGCAGAGAGGTTGCAGAGAGGCTTTTGCAGCTTGTTATGTCTGTAGTTCAGAAAAGGAGGTCAGTCAGCTGCCCCTTGGAGTCACTTCAGCCTGGGATGAGGGGCGCAGGTCCAGTCTTCCTTCTCAGCAAGGAGGGAAGGCCTCAAGCAGCAATGCATCAGGGTGTCCTTCTTCTGTAGTGTTAGAAATGGGATCTCTAGTTGGCAAGGGCTTGCGCCTTTGTCCAAGTAGGGACCCTTCTTCCTAGTCAGGGTAAGGGTGTTACACTCGTGAAGTAACCCCTGCTCACCCTCGTGGTAGCTTGGCACGAGCAGTCAGGCTTAATTCAGAGGCAGTGTGTAAAGCATTTGCACATAACCAACAGTAATACAGTGTAAGCACTACAAACGGACACCACACCAGTTTAGAAAAATAACCAATATTTTATATACTCAAGACAAGACCAATTACGACAAAAATCCACAATACTATACTTTAAAAATGAATGCTTGATACGGTAACTTCTTCTTTGCAGGAATAGCACAAAAGCAAAGTTCGTACGAGTCGGTAGCTCCGACCGAGCCTACCGTGATGCTGAAAACCACAGAGTCTAACAGTTCCAGCCGACCGCGTCGATACGGGCCAGCAGAGTCATGAGCAGACTCGGTTACAGTACCTTTCTCGTTGTGGCTGGTACGGAGTGTACGAGCCGGTCGGCGTTCGTCGCGGTTGCGGTGCAAGACGGAGCGATGCAAGGTGCGGTGTCCCTCGATGCGGTGCAGGCAGCGGCTCGATGAGCGTCGTGCAGACGGAGTCGGTGAGTCCAAGGCGTGTGATGCAGGGTGAGACGATGCTCGATGCGGCGCTGACAGGTTGCGATGCAGGCGACCAAGCCGGAGTGCAGGAGCTGGCGTCGGGCAGCGGTGCGAGTCGGAGCGGTGCGTCGCAGACGTGCGAGCGGTGCCCCAAATGCGGTGCGGTCACGACTCTTGAGCCAGTTGCAGCGACCTCGTCGGTCGGGTCCGGTTGGTTCAGTGAAGCGATGCGATGCGAACTGCGGTGCCCACAGGTCACGGTCCAAGCAGCGGCTCGATGTTGGCGTCGTCGGACTTCGCCCACGGTGAGACCAGGGTTGCGATGCGAAGCGGGGCGATGCGGTCTGCGGTGCAAACAGGTCACTTGCCAGGGATGGATTCGGTTGACGGAGTCGGGTGCAGTTCCCTTCCTCTGTGGCAACTGAAACAGCGTTCCAGAAGCGGTACCCAGAGGCTTGTGAAGTCTTTGTAGTCCCTGAGACTTCTTAACAGGAGGCCAGCTCGGTTCCAGGCCCTTGGAGATACTCAGCACAAGATTGTAGAAAGTTCAGTCCTTTCACTGCCCAAGGCAGAAGCAGCAGCTGCAGGCCAACCCAACAAAGCAACAACACAGCAATGGGGCAGTACTCCTCCTGGCAGCTCTTCCAGCTCTTCGTCTTGGCAGGTTCCTTGATTCCAGCGAGATCTAAATTCATGGGGTCAGGGCCCCAATATTTATATCCCAAATTCCTTTGTTCTCTGAAGGCAGAGAGGCCTTTGCCTAGTCCAAACCAGTTCTGGAGCACTTTGTTGACAAGTCTCCGTCCCTTCTTTCAGTGAGTAGGCCAGGGACATCAGACGCACCACAGGAGGTGGAGCCAGCATTGTGGAGGGAAGGCACTGTCCTATTCAGGGCCCAGGTGCGACCCCTCCCACCCATCTACATGTAGATCTTGCTATTCAGCCCTGTGCTGACTCACCCTGTCTCCTGGCATCCCCCAGCCCCTGTCACCCACATTCCAGACAAGGAATACACAACCTCGCAGAGGCAGGCTTGGATGGTTAGACAAGAAAATACCCACTTTCTAAAAGTGGTATTTTCAAACACAGAATGTTAAAACCAACTTCACTAAAAGATGCATTTTATCATTCTGAGTCCAGGCATACTAAACTCGAATTTCTACCATGTTCCCGGGGTCAGTTAGGATTATAAGCTGTAATAATCAAAACTGCCCGTTCTGGCCTAGGGGGAACAGGTAGCCTTGCAATAGTGAAAAACGAACTAGGCTGTAATTCACTATCAGGACATGCCGCACACACCCGGGCATGTCCTACCTTTCGCATACACCGCACCCTGCCCACAGGGGTACCTTGGGCCTACCTTAGGGGTGACTAACATGTAGCAAAGGGAAGGTTTAGGGACTTGCAAGTGTGTGCACTTGCCAAGTCGACATGGCAGCCCCAGGCTGCGCACAGGCTCTGCGTTGGCAGGCCCGAGTTACACTTTACGGGCTGTTTGCGTGGGTGGCACAATCCAGTGCTGCAGCCCACCAACAGCATTTGGTCTATAGGCCCTCGCACTCGCAGTGCACTTTACAAGGGACTGACACATAAACCAAATAGGCCAATCATGGAAACCCCAATCCATAACGCATTTTATACAGGAGCACTTGCACTTTCCCACTGGACAGCAGTGAGGAAAGTGCGCAGAATCATTACACCAGCAAAAACAGAGTCAAAACCGGGAGGTCAGAAAGCAAAAAGTCAGAGGAAACACGCCAAAAGATGCCAAGTCTAACACATGTCCCCTCCAGCTGAAAGTAGGGAGAACTACCCAACCCCATTGGAGTTCTCTTCACTAAGGCGGAAGAACCTGGACAGACCATCTGCGTTGGCGTGTTCTGTACCAGGACGGTGTTCCACCGTAAAGTCCATTCCCTGTAGGGAGATGGACCACCTCAGCAGTTTTGGATTCTCACCCCTCATTTGCATCAACCATCTGAGGGGCCTGTGGTCTGTCTGAACCCGGAAGTGAGTCCCAAACAGGTATGGTCTCAACTTCTTCAGTGCCCAGACCACAGCAAAAGCTTCCCTTTCTATGGCACTCCACCTCTGTTCCCTGGGAAGTAGTCTCCTGCTAAGGAAGACTACAGGCTGATCCAGGCCCTCTTCGTTCAGTTGTGAGAGCACCGCTCCCACACCATGCTCTGAAGCGTCAGTCTGCACGACAAATTCTTTGGAGAAGTCAGGTGCCTTGAGCATGGGCGCCGTGCACATGGCTGCCTTCAGGGCATCAAAAGCTTTCTGGCAGGACTCAGTCCAGATCACTTTCCTGGGCTGCCTCTTAGAGGTCAGCTCTGTTAAGGGGGCAACAATGGTGCCATAGCCCTTAACAAATCTCCTATAGTAACCGGTGAGACCTAAGAAGGCTCTCACCTCTGTCTGGGTCTTGGGGGTTCCCAAGCCAGAATGGTGTCAATCTTGGGTTGTAGGGGCGCCACCTGGCCGCTTCCTACCTGGTGTCCCAAGTACACCACAGAACCCTGCCCGATCTGGCACTTACTGGCCTTGATCGTGAGGCCTGCGCCTTGCAGAGCCCTCAACACTTTCTCAAGGTGCTGTAAATGTTCTTCCCAGCTGGAACTGAACACAGCAATGTCATCCAGGTAGGCGGCACTGAAATCCTCCAGCCCAGCCAACACCTGATTGACCAACCTCTGAAAGGTGGCAGGGGCATTCTTCAACCCAAAGGGCATCACCCGGAATTGGTAATGACCTTCTGGGGTTGAAAATGCTGATCTCTCCTTGGCCCCATCGGTTAAGGCAATCTGCCAGTACCCAGACGTCAAATCAAACGTGCTGAGGAACCGGGCAGCTCCCAACCGATCAATGAGCTCATCAGCTCTGGGGATGGGGTGCGCATCAGTCCTGGTGACGGCATTGAGCCCACGGTAGTCCACACAAAACCGGAGTTCTGGAGTGGCACCGGGCGCCGCAGCCTTTGGGACCAAGACCACTGGGCTGGCCCAAGGACTGTGGGAGGGCTCAATCACCCCTAACGCCAACATCTTAGAGACCTCCTCCTTGATGCTGGCTCTGACCCGGTCAGTCAACCTGTAAATCTTGTGCTTCACAGGATGGCTGTCACCAGTGTCCACGTCATGGGTACACCAGTGAGTAACCCCGGGAGTCAGAGAGAACAGTGGGGCGAACTGTCCCAACAACTGGCGACAGTCCCCCTGCTGCTCCTGAGTCAGAGTAAGGGAGAGGATCACACCCTCTACTGACCCATCATGCTCCTTGGTAGACAGGAGGTCAGGGAGAGGCTCACTCTCCTCTTCCACCCCATCATCTGTCGCCAAGAGCATACTCACTTCGGACCTCTCGAAGTGGGGCTTGAGGCGGTTCACGTGAAGGACCCTCAAAGGGTTCCTTGGAGCCTGCAAATCCACCAGGTAGGTGACGTCACTTTTGCGCTCCTTTACCTCATATGGCCCAGTCCACTTGTCCTGCAAGGCACAAAGTGCCACTGGGGCCATGACCCACACTTTTTGCCCAGGTTGAAATTCGACCAGAGTGGCGTTCTGGTCATACCATCTCTTCATTTCTTCCTGGCTGGCTTCTAGGTTCGCCTGAGCGAGTTTCCTGAAGCGGGCAGTTTGGTTTCTAAAGGCCAGCATGTAGCTAAATACATCCTGGGGAGTTTTCCTGGGAGCCGCCTCCCAGCCTTACTTTACCAAACTCAGAGGTCCTCTGACAGGGTGGCCATACAGGAGCTCAAAGGGGCTGTACCCAAGAGACTTCTGAGGCACCTCCCTGTATGCAAAGAGTAGGCATGGCAAGAGGACGTCCCACTTACACCTCATGGGTTCTGTTAGACCCTTGATCATGCCTTTCAAGGTCTGGTTGAATCTCTCCACCAGACCGTTTCCTTGTGGGTGGTAAGGAGTGGTGAACTTGTAGGTTACACCACACTCCTTCCACAGGGATGTCATATACTTGGATATGAAATTGGTCCCCCTATCAGAAACCACCTCTCTGGGGAATCCCACACGGGAAAAGATCCCCATTAACGCCCGGCCCACCACTGGCGCCGTCGTTGTCCTGAGAGGGATTGCCTCCGGGTACCGGGTGGCATGGTCCACCAAGACCAGGATGTAGCTGTTGACCATGGCTGTCTTGGGATCCAGTGGCCCCACAATATCCATCCCTACCCTTTCAAAGGGGGTTCCAACAACAGGAAAAGGTTGGAGAGGAGCTTTGACCTTCCTCCCACTCTTACCACTTGCCTGGCAAGTTTGGCAAGACCTACAGTGTGCATCTGACTGCCTTCGCATTTGGGGCCAAAAGAAGTGGGTGACAAGCCTGTCAAAGGTCTTGTCCTGCCCCAAATGTCCTGCCAAAGGCACGTCATGAGCCAGACCCAGTAGGAAGGTCCTGAAGCGCTGGGGTACCACCAGCACACGGGCTGACCCAGGCTCAGCAACCTTAGGCTCACTGTATAGGAGACCACTCTCCCAGTAGATCAGATGTGACCCGGACCGATTACCAGCTGCCTGGTCGGCAGCCTGCCGCCGCAGACCCTCCAGAGTAGGGCACTCGTTCTGCTCCCTGCAGAACTCCTCCCTGGTGGGACCCCCTTCTTGCTGCCAATGGGTCAGCTCAGAGATGTCTCCCAGTTCGGCTACCTGCTCCCCTGTAGGCACCGGGGCGTCCCCTCGAGGTCCGCCTCCTCCCGGTCCGTGGGAACTTCGGGGGCCGGTTTCCCACGCCCCTGCCCTTTCTCTTGGCAGGGACTTGGGCCACTGTTTCAGGCTCCAAGTCCTCTTGATCACCCTTTCTGGCTGCCATTGACCGAGTAGACACGCATGCCCACTCTGGCAACCCAAGCATCTCCAAGTGAGACCTGAGCTCAACCTCCTTCCATAAGGACTGCTCCAGGTCGTTTCCTAGCAGACAATCTACAGGCATGGTGGGGCTCACAACCACCCTCAAGGGACCTGAGACCCCCCCCATTCAAAGGGAACCTGCGCCACCATACATTGGCGCTCTGAGTTGTCGACAGCAACTACTTGGTGGAATGCTCCTGGGACTACTTGCTTCTCAGACACCAGGTGACACCGGACTGAGGTCACACTGGCTCCAGTATCTCTGAGAGCCTCTACCCTATTCCCATTAATGGTCACCCAGGTGCTATATTTCTTTGTGTTAGGGGGCACCTGGTTTCCTGGGACCATCTCACTGTCCCCTAGTGAGACAAGGGTTATTTCTGCGGGATCCCCACCCTCCTGTGGGCACCCCTCCTCCCTAAGCGCTACACTAGCCAACACTTTGGATTGTCCACCGGTGGGTGGCTGTGTCCCCTTTGGGCACTTGGGGTCCCCCTTAAAGTGACCTACCTGGTCACATGCATAACACTTGCGGGTGGCAGCAATTCATCCAGAAAGGCAGATAGGATTGTGCACATTCCCAAGAACGTAGGCAAGGAGTTCAAGAAGGGGGATGACATACAAAGGTGGTTTCAGGGTTATGAGGCAGCCATACACATGAATGGGGTCCCTGAGGAGAATTGGGGAGCAGGATTGTGGCCACTTTTCCCTGAAGAAGCAAGGGATGCTCTGATAGCTTTGGGTAAGGGGTATCACCTCACCTATGCTGACATGAAGGCTTCCCTGTAGAGACCCCTTTCTTCTTATCACTGGGGGGCTGGGAACCTTTACCCTGGGTACTAGTTTGGGGCCCTTTAGAGAACTCCTGTGCTTTACCCTTGTCCCCCCCACCTTTCTGCTGGGGACCCTGCCCACCTTTGGCTGAGTCTCCCCCAAACGCTTTCTTGTGGACCCTGGTACTCACCCAGCGGTCCGCTTCCATAGCAAGCTTCCTGGGGTCAGTTAGCTTACTATCAACTAGGTGCTGGCGCAGATCTGCAAAACATAGACTAGACAAGTGCTCCCATGCAATCAAGTTGTAGAGCCCCTGAAAATCTGTTACACTACTGCCCTTCACCCAACCATCCAGAGACCTGCAGAACACATCCACACATTCCAACCAAGTGTTGGCATCAGACTTCTTACTGGACCTGAACTGATCCCTGTACTTTTCAGGAGTAAGACCATACTTCGTGAGAAGGGCATCCTTCATGTCAGCATAGGTGAGGTGATACCCCTTACCCAAAGCTATCAGAGCATCCCTTGCTTCTTCAGGGAAAAGTGGCCACAATCCTGCTCCCCAATTCTCCTCAGGGACCCCATTCATGTGTATGGCTGCCTCATAACCCTGAAACCACCTTTGTATGTCATCCCCCTTCTTGAACTCCTTGCCTACGTTCTTGGGAATGTGCACAATCCTATCTGCCTTTCTGGATGAATTGCTGCCACCATCTGAGCCTGACTTACTCCTAAGTTCTAGCTCCTTCAGTTCTCTCTCATGCTCTAAGAGCATCTTCCTCTCCTCTATGGCCAATCTCTTCTCCTCCCGCTCACTCTCCAGCCTGAGCTTCTGCAGCTCAAACTGCCTTGCCTCCCGCCTGTCCTCCAGCTCCTCTGGGGACAGACTGCTGCTGCCTGACCTGGCGGGATCCCCCTACCCAAAAGCACATCCACCCTGGAAATAGGCTCCTCCGCCTCCTCACTGAGATTACCAGGCTGCCCATTGGCATGTCTGGCTGCTACCCAGGCCCTCAGCGCCTTCTGTAGCTCCTCCTTCCTTGTGAGGCCTTTAATTTGGACTTTCAGGTTTTTACAAATCGCTCGTAGCTCCTTTACGGCGTAGGATTCCAACCTATCCTCCTCAAAGATAACTTCCAGAGATGCAACGGATGATGCAATTGATTCAGGCATGACAAACGTAGTGAGTTGAAAACTGGCAAGATCAAAAATAGGCCAAAAGAAAAAGAACTAGTATGTGGTACGTAATGGTCTGCGATATGGTAGTAGTGCACACCAATCACTGTAAGTCAAGTGCAAACACAAGTCCTATCCTCACCGCTGACAACCAATGATAGAAATGGGATCTCTAGTTGGCAAGGGCTTGCGCCTTTGTCCAAGTAGGGACCCTTCTTCCTAGTCAGGGTAAGGGTGTTACACTCGTGAAGTAACCCCTGCTCACCCTCGTGGTAGCTTGGCACGAGCAGTCAGGCTTAATTCAGAGGCAGTGTGTAAAGCATTTGCACATAACCAACAGTAATACAGTGTAAGCACTACAAACGGACACCACACCAGTTTAGAAAAATAACCAATATTTTATATACTCAAGACAAGACCAATTACGACAAAAATCCACAATACTATACTTTAAAAATGAATGCTTGATACGGTAACTTCTTCTTTGCAGGAATAGCACAAAAGCAAAGTTCGTACGAGTCGGTAGCTCCGTCCGAGCCTACCGTGATGCTGAAAACCACAGAGTCTAACAGTTCCAGCCGACCGCGTCGATATGGGCCAGCAGAGTCATGAGCAGACTCGGTTACAGTACCTTTCTCGTTGTGGCTGGTACGGAGTGTACGAGCCGGTCGGCGTTCGTCGCGGTTGCGGTGCAAGACGGAGCGATGCAAGGTGCGGTGTCCCTCGATGCGGTGCAGGCAGCGGCTCGATGAGCGTCGTGCAGACGGAGTCGGTGAGTCCAAGGCGTGCGATGCAGGGTGAGACGATGCTCGATGCGGCGCGGACAGGTTGCGATGCAGGCGACCAAGCCGGAGTGCGGGAGCTGGCGTCGGGCAGCGGTGCGAGTCGGAGCGGTGCGTCGCAGACGTGCGAGCGGTGCCCCAAATGCGGTGCGGTCACGACTCTTGAGCCAGTTGCAGCGACCTCATCGGTCGGGTCCGGTTGGTTCAGTGAAGCGATGCGATGCGAACTGCGGTGCCCACAGGTCACGGTGCAAGCAGCGGCTCGATGTTGGCGGCGTCGGACGTCGCCCACGGTGAGACCAGGGTTGCGATGCGAAGCGGGGCGATGCGGTCTGCGGTGCAAACAGGTCACCGGCCAGGTATGGATTCGGTTGACGGAGTCGGGTGCAGTTCCCTTCCTCTGTGGCAACTGAAACAGCGTTCCAGAAGCGGTACCCAGAGGCTTGTGAAGTCTTTGTAGTCCCTGAGACTTCTTAACAGGAGGCCAGCTCGGTTCCAGGCCCTTGGAGATACTCAGAACAAGATTGTAGAAAGTTCAGTCCTTTCACTGCCCAAGGCAGAAGCAGCAGCTGCAGGCCAACCCAACAAAGCAACAACACAGCAAAGGGGCAGTACTCCTCCTGGCAGCTCTTCCAGCTCTTCGTCTTGGCAGGTTCCTTGATTCCAGCGAGATCTAAATTCATGGGGTCAGGGCCCCAATATTTATATCCCAAATTCCTTTGTTCTCTGAAGGCAGAGAGGCCTTTGCCTAGTCCAAACCAGTTCTGGAGCACTTTGTTGACAAGTCTCCGTCCCTTCTTTCAGTGAGTAGGCCAGGGACATCAGACGCACCACAGGAGGTGGAGCCAGCATTGTGGAGGGAAGGCACTGTCCTATTCAGGGCCCAGGTGCGACCCCTCCCACCCATCTACATGTAGATCTTGCTATTCAGCCCTGTGCTGACTCACCCTGTCTCCTGGCATCCCCCAGCCCCTGTCACTCACATTCCAGACAAGGAATACACAACCTCGCAGAGGCAGGCTTGGATGGTTAGACAAGAAAATACCCACTTTCTAAAAGTGGTATTTTCAAACACAGAATGTTAAAACCAACTTCACTAAAAGATGCATTTTATCATTCTGAGTCCAGGCATACTAAACTCGAATTTCTACCATGTTCCCGGGGTCAGTTAGGATTATAAGCTGTAATAATCAAAACTGCCCGTTCTGGCCTAGGGGGAACAGGTAGCCTTGCAATAGTGAAAAACGAACTAGGCTGTAATTCACTATCAGGACATGCCGCACACCTTCAGGGGTACCTTGGGCCTACCTTAGGGGTGACTAACATGTAGCAAAGGGAAGGTTTAGGGACTTGCAAGTGTGTGCACTTGCCAAGTCGACATGGCAGCCCCAGGCTGCGCACAGGCTCTGCGTTGGCAGGCCCGAGTTACACTTTACGGGCTGTTTGCGTGGGTGGCACAATCCAGTGCTGCAGCCCACCAACAGCATTTGGTCTATAGGCCCTGGCACTCGCAGTGCACTTTACAAGGGACTGACACATAAACCAAATAGGCCAATCATGGAAACCCCAATCCATAACGCATTTTATACAGGAGCACTTGCACTTTTCCACTGGACAGCAGTGAGGAAAGTGCGCAGAATCATTACACCAGCAAAAACAGAGTCAAAACCGGGAGGTCAGAAAGCAAAAAGTCAGGGGAAACACGCCAAAAGATGCCAAGTCTAACATGTAGTATCCACAGGTCCAGGAGTGTACTGAAGAGTTGGGTCTGAAGGTCCATTATTTATACCTGGTGCTCGCTTTGAAGTGGGAGAAGCTTCTAGAACCCTCCCTCTACAGTGGTGTCTGAAATTTCCTGCCTCCAAGCCCTAGCCCCAGCTTGTCTTGGGGCACAATAGACTAGTGTGAAACCCTTTGTGAGATAACAGCTCCACTCCCAATCAAGTCAGAGATTGCCCATCCTGCCGACACCTATGCCCCCTCCTTTTTCTCACTGTCTGGGAGTAATACACAGTGTCATGTGACCCAGGATACAGGGTACAGGCACCAAATAGTTAAGATAAGAAAATGCCAACTTTCAAAAAGTAAAAACAACAATTGATGGACAGAATGCAGAACAAGGTCATACATTTACCCCAGTACAGAGATCTGGGCCTAAATCCATTGTTTTTTTGCTCCCCATGCCATTCCAGTTCGAACCCAGCCATATGCAAATCAGTCTTGACCCTGTGCCCAAAGGGAACAGTCCAGCCCGAACTGCCAGGCCAGGTCCTACCTGGACAGGAAACAAGCATCCTAGGACCGGTTTCATGGTTTCACCCCTCATCAGCCAGGATAGCTTGACTCCAGTGGCATGCAGAGCACAGGACCCACATCTGGGCATACCTGTCCCACTCGGGGTGACAAATGCAAAAACAACAATTAATGGACAGAATGCAGAACAATGTCATACATTCACCCCAGTACAGAGATCTGGGCCTAAATCCATCGTTTTTTTGCTCCCCATGCCCTTCCAGTCTGAACCCAGTTATATGCAAATCAGTCTTGACCCTGCGCCCAATGGGAACAGTCCAGCCCGAACTGCCAGGCCAGGTCCTTCCTGGACTGGAAACAAGCATCCTAGGACCGGTTTCGGGGTTTCATCCCTCATCAGCCAGGATAGCTTGACTCCAGTGGCATGGAGAGCACGGGACCCACGTCTGGGCATACCCGTCCCACTCGGGGTGACAAATGCAAAAACAGCAATTGATGGAGAGAATGCAGAGCAATGTCATACATTCACCCCAGTACAGAGATCTGGGCCGAAATGCATCGTTTTTTTGCTCCCCATGCCATTCCAGTTTGAACCCAGCCATATGCAAATCAGTCTTGACCCTGCGACCAATGGGATCAGTCCAGCTCGAATTGCCAGGCCAGGTCCTCCCTGGACTGGAAACAAGCATCCTAGGACGAGTTTCGGGGTTTCAGCCCTCATCAACCAGGATAGCTTGACTCCAGTAGCATGGAGAGCACGGGACCCACGTCTGGGCATACCCGTCCCACTTGGGGTGACAAATGCAAAAACAACAATTGATGGACAGAATGCAGAACAATGTCATACATTCACCCCAGTACAGAGATCTGGGCCTAAATCCATCGTTTTTTTGCTCCCCATCTCCTTCCAGTTTGAACCCAGCTATATGCAAATCAGTCTTGACCCTGCGCCCAATGGGAACAGTCCAGCCCGAAATGCCAGGCCAGGTCCTCCCTGGACTGGAAACAAGCATCCTAGGACCGGTTTTGGGGTTTCACCCCTTATCAGCCAGAATAGCTTGACTCCGAGCACGGGACCGATGTCTGGGCATACCCGTCCCACTCTGGGTGAGAAATGCAAAAACAACAATTGATGGACAGAATGCAGAACAATGTCATACATTCACCCCAGTACAGAGATCTGGGCCGAAATGCATCGTTTTTTTGCTCCCCATGCCTTTCCAGTTTGAACCCAGCCATGTGCAAATCAGTCTTGACCCTGAGACCAATGGGAACAGTCCAGCCCGAATTGCCAGGCCAGGTCCTCCCTGGACTGGAAACAAGCATCCTAGGACGAGTTTCGGGGTTTCAGCCCTCATCAACCAGGATAGCTTGACTCCAGTAGCATGGAGAGCACGGGACCCACGTCTGGGCATACCCGTCCCACTCGGGGTGACAAATGCAAAAACAACAATTGATGGACAGAATGCAGAACAATGTCATACATTCACCCCAGTACAGAGATCTGGGCCTAAATCCATCGTTTTTTTGCTCCCCATGCCATTCCAGTTTGAACCCAGCCATATGCAAATCAGTCTTGACCCTGCGACCAATGGGAACAGTCCAGCCCGAATTGCCAGGCCAGGTCCTCCCTGGACTGGAAACAAGCTCCTAGGACCGGTTTCACGGTTTCACCCCTCATCAGCCAGGATAGCTTGACTCCAGTGGTATGGAGAGCACAGGACCCACGTCTGGGCATACCCGCCCCACTCGGGGTGACAAATGTAAAAACAACAATTGATGGACAGAATGCAGAACAATGTCATACATTCACGGCAGTACAGAGATCTGGGCCTAAATCCATCGTTTTTTTGCTCCCCATGCCATTCCTGTTTGAACCCAGCCAAATGCAAATCAGTCTTGAGCCAGCGCCCAATGGGAACAGTCCAGCCCGAACTGCCAGGCCAGGTCCTCCCTGGACTGGAAACAAGCATCCTAGGACTGGTTTCAGGGTTTCACCTCTCATCAGCCAGGATAACTTGACTCCAGTGGCATGGATAGCATGGGAGCCACGTCTGGGCATACCCGTCCCACTCAGGGAGACAAATGTAAAATCAACAATTGATGGACAGAATGCAGAACAAAGTCATACATCCATCCCAGTACAGAGATCTGGGCCTAAATCCATAGTTTTTTTGCTCCCCATGCCATTCCAGTTTGAACCGAGCCATATGCAAATCAGTCCTGACCCTGCGCCCAATGGGAACAGTCCAGCCCGAACTGCTATGCTAGCCTGGCTGATGAGGGGTGATGCCCTGAAACCAGTCCCAGGATGCGTGTTACCGGTCCAGGGAGGACCTGGCTTGGCAGTTCGGGCTGGACTGTTCCCATTGGAGCAGGTTCAAGACTGATTTGCATATGGCTGGGTCCAAACTGGGGTGGCGTGGTGAGCAAAAGAATGATGGATTAAACCCAGATCTTTGTGACTGGGGGTGAATGTTTGCATTGTTCAGCATTCCGTTCATCATTTGTTTTTATTGCTTTTGTTACCCTAAGTGGGAAGGGTATGCCCAGACGTGGGTCCCGTACTCACTGCGCCACTGGATTCAAGCTAGCCTGGCTGATGAGGGGTGATGCCCTGAAACCGGTCCCAGGATGCTTGTTTCCATTCCAGGGAGGACCTGGCTTAGCAGTTCGGGCTGGACTGTTCCCATTGAAGCAGGGTCAAGACTGATTTGCATATGGCTGGGTCTAAACTGGGGTGGCGGTGAGCAAAAGAACAATCGATTAAACCCAGATCTTTGTGACTGGGGGTGAATGTTTGCATTGTTCAGCATTCTGTCCATTATTTCTTTCTTTTGCTTTTGTCGCCCTAAGTGGGAAGGGTATGCCCAGACATGGGTCCTGTGCTCACTGCGCCACTGGATTCTAGCTAGCCTGGCAGATGAGGGGTGAGGCCCTGAAACTGGTCCCAGGATGCTTGTTTCCGGTCCAGGGAGGACCTGGCTTGGCAGTTCAGGCTGGACTGTTCCCATTGGAGCAGGGTCAAGACTGATTTGCATATGGCTGGGTCCAAACTAGGGTGGCATGGTGAGCAAAAGAACGATGGATTAAACCCAGATCTTTGTGACTGGGGGTGAATGCTTGCATTGTTCAGCATTCCGTCCATCATTTGTTTCTTTTGCTTTTGTCGCCCTAAGTGGGAAGGGTACGCCCAGACGTGGGTCCCGTGCTCACTGCGCCACTGGATTCAAGCTAGCCTGGCTGATGAGGGGTGATGCCCTGAAACCGGTCCCAGGATGCTTGTATCTGGTCCACGGAGGACCTGGCTTGGCAGTTCGGGCTGGACTGTTCCCATTAGAGCAGGGTCAAGACTGATTTGCATATGGCTGGGTCCAAACTGGGGAGGCGTGGTGAGCAAAAGAACAATGGATTAAACCCAGATCTTTGTGACTGGGGGTGAATGTTTGCATTGTTCACCATTCCATCCATCATTTGTTTCTTTTCCCTTTTTTAGCTTTCAAAAAGTGGCAATTTCATAATTGTGACTTAAAATCTGACTTTACCATTAAAGAGAGTTTTCAACTACAATTCTTTAGACACCAAACTCGAAATTCCTACTTGCTCCCAATTGAAAGTTATCACTTATTAAATGTAATAAGGTGAACCAATGTTATCCTATGGGAGAGGTAGGCCTTGCAGTGGTGAAAAACTAATTTCAGAATTTTTCACTTCCACAACATGTAAAATTTAAAAGTACATTTCCAACTTTTATATACACTGCACCCTGTCCTTTGGGCTGTGTAGGGCCTTACCTGTGGGTGACTTATTTCCATTAAAAAAGGAAGGTTTAGGTCTGGAAAAAGGTTTATTTTGCCAGGTCGAAATGGCAGTTTAAAACTGCACACACAGGCTGCACTGTTTAAATGGCTAGTTAGGTGGGTGGCACCATAAGTCCTGCAGGACCATTAGTAGCATTTAAATTACAGGCCCCGGGTACATATAGTACCACTTTACTAGGGACTTTATGTAAATCAAATGTGCCAATTGGGCGTAAGCCAATTTTACCATGTTTAAGGGGAGAGAACAAGCACTTTAGCACTGGTTATAACTGGTAAAGTGCGCAAAGTCCTAAAGGCCAAGAAAAACAGGCTCAAATAACAGGATGGTGCAGCCAAAAAGTCTGGGGATGACTCTCCAGAGAGGAAAAAGTCCAACAACTACCATGTCAGAAACAAACTGAGTGGCGGCAACCAGATTCCACGTTCTCTCTCTTTCTTTCTCTCTCTCACTTAAGAGTTTCAGAAATGCCCTTTTCATTCCACCATCCCAATGTTTACTTTACTAGGAGTTGCTTCTGTTTTCACCGTTCCTCCTCTGTTGGACCTGGCCCCTTTTGCAGGGTTATCCCCAGTCATTTTGGCTTCCTCCTGCATTTTTATGACTTTGTTTTTGCTGGTTTTAGGACTCTGGGCATTTTACCACTGCTGAACAGTGCTAAAGTGTGATGCAGCGGAAGTGGGGGCAAAAGTTGTTTACCACCAATAACCAATTTCAATAACCACCTGCCTTTTTCCCCGCATAAACTAAATTTGGCCCATACCTATAACAACTGATCCTCCTATGAATCTTTTGAGAGTTGTTAGGGACTGACTATTGTCAAGACGGAAAATACCCCTCTTATGAGGGCCTACAACAAAGGGAATATTCTACGAACAAGCTAAATTTTACAATGTACAAATCACATTAACCATAATCATCAATAATGACAGACTCTGATTTACTTATCACTTTGCTTTTTTCTATTTCTTAAGAATATGAATGGTCAATCAATCGACACAGAATTGAATCACAGATCATCACACAAAGAAAGTAAGTAATTCACAATAACATCTCATTTAACGAGCATGAGTGAGTGGATAGGAGAAGAGACAAAACAAACATTGAAATAAGAGCAATGCAATTACAGAGTAACATACTAACCTAGAGGAAACTATAGCACAGCGTGCTAATAGTCTGAAGAGCTAACCCTCCGGCTGGAAGGGAAAGCTGGGGCAACCTCACAAAGGTATGAGGAGCAAAGTTTAAGAGTCAGGATCAGACAGCAGCAGCCAAAAGAGAAGCTTAAGGAAACAGCACCACGGCTCTCTCCTCACAGGAAATGCTCTCTCTCTCTCCCATCGAGTAAATTCTAACACTAGTAGTTATACCCTAAATGTTAAAGTCCATCCCTAATTTGTATCAAAAGTCCAGACATTTCACAGTTCTCATTGGTCCAGGAACATAAGGTGTTCAGTCACACCACCTCCATCGCACCTAACTTTCAAAAGTTCTTTGTTAAGAGCCAGGCTGTCGTCATCGTCCTTCAGGAGAGGAAATCACAATATTCTTCTTCCTAGGCTCGCGCACATTTTCTAAACATTTGCAACATTTTACTAGAACAGTTATCCACAAAACTAAACATTTCCTTGGACAGTAAGGAAGTTCCGTTGATATCTCTTCCACGGAGCCGTTGACAAGAAAAAAATATAACAATCATTACGAAGGACAAAATACAATTCTTTACAGCCTACGTTTAAAAAGCAGATTAATCCTAACAGTGGTTTGAGGCCTTCTCTGTAATGCGTGCCATTTTCTCTTGGACAAATAAACAAACTTAGTTATTTGTTCACATAAAAAGCTCCATTACATTTTCATTTTAGTCTTCTATTATTCTAAAATAAACGCAAATATTCTCAACAAGTATTCCATGCAATTAATATCACTCACGTAAAGCTCTTTTATTAACGCGTTTAATTTACTTTTGCACATGAAGCTCAAATCCCTTAACATTATTTCTCTGCTATCTTTTGTGAAAAAATTATTTGCGGCCTACAGAAATCATTTGACATTTTCTCCTGCACATTTCTCGATTCTCTTTCCAAATACCCCATGTTAATATTTTTCTCAGTTAGTTTCACGACTTTTGTTAATAATTTTCACATGGAAGGAGGTTTAATCCATGCAAGTTTAATTTGCGAAAATCCTGCTCCATCAAGTGCAAGTGCTCCCTGTTTAAAATGTATTGATGATTGGTTTATCCATGATTGTCATATTTGATTTACTAGTAAGTCCCTAGTAAAGTGCACCATGTGTGTCAGGGCCTGTAAACCAAACGCAATTAGTGGGCCTGCAGCACTGATTGTGCCACCCACATGAGTAGCCCTGCAAACATGTCTCAGACCTTCCACTGCAGTGTCTGCAGTTTTAAACTGCCATTCCGACCTGGCAAGTGCACCCACTTGTCAGGCCCAAACCTTCCCTTTTACTACATGTAATTCACCCCTAAGGTAAGCCCAAGGCAGCCGCATGGGCAGGGTGCAGTATATTTAAAAGGTAGGACATCTACTGGTGTGTTTTACATGTCCTAATAGTGAAGTACTGCTAATTTCGTTTTTCAGTATTGCGAGGACTGTCTCTCCCATAGGGAAATATGGGGATTGCCTTAAAATATCTTTGAAGTGTAATGTCCCATTGGGAGCTGATAGAGATTTGGAGTTTGAAGTCTCTGAACTCACAATTTAAAAGTACATCTTTTGGTGAAGTTGTTTTTTAAATTGCGTGTTTGAAAATACCACTTTTAGAAAGTGAGTATTTTTTTGCTTAACCATTCTCTGCTTTTGCCTTTCTGTAGAATCCACTTCTGGGTTAGGATGAAAGCAGGGCTCTTGTGCATTCACTCTAGACAGTCACCCAAAGGGAGCTGAGATGTGCCTTTCATATCCTGATGGGCCATCAACAGGCTGATGGACCTTCCTGAGCAAGAGTGGTGGGAGGAGTTGTCACTGACACCTAAATGGGACTGTGCCTGTCCTCACACAAAGCTGCCTCCACCCCCTGTAGTGTGTCTGGTGGCAGGTCAAGGAAAGGCAGGGTCTTGTGCAGTACAAAGACTTTTCTTTGAAGTTTGCCTACTTCAAGGGCAGTACAAAGACTTTCCTTTGAAGTTTGCCTACTTCAAGGGCAGCTAAAGTCAAATCAGGCTATCCTGGTGATCCTATAAAACCGGACATCTTTAGGAAATTTTATAACTGCCTTATGATTGAGGGCCGGGAATTCATCAATGGTTCGCTTCTGTCGGCAGTGATTCCTAAGTCGTGGAAGCATGCCAAAGTCGTCCCATTGCTGAAAAAGCCCACACTAGACACATCTTTGCCGGAGAATTTTCGACCAATCTCTCTGCTTCCTTACCTGGCCAAGATTATGGAGTCCCATGTCAACATCACTTTGACCAAATATCTGGAGGCCAACCAGATTCTAGACAGATCTCAGAATGGGTTCCGATCCAGACACAGCACGGAATCAGCCCTTTTGGCGGTCACTGAGCAGCTGTGGGCCACGCTAGATGAGGGTAATACTTCGGCACTATTTCTACTCGATCTTAGTGCGGCCTTTGACACGGTCTCCCATAAGATTCTTCTCCAACGGCTTGAGGAGATCGGGGTCAAAGGTAGGGCTCTGTCCTGGTTTGCCTCATTTCTATCGGAGCGCTCTTTTCAGGTACATGCGCCCCCCTATCAGTCTAGTAACTACCCTCTTAGCTGTGGTGTTCCTCAGAGCGCTGCCTTGAGCCCCACGTTGTTCAACGTGTATGTCCGCCCGTTGGCCCTCTTGGCCAAAGAACGTAACATCAAAATGGTATCTTACGCGGACGATACCCAGTTGGTATTCAGCTTTTCCAACAACCCTGCTCAGGACCAACTGAAATTTCGTGCGGATGTTCTGGCCATTTCAGATTGGATGGCAAGCAAATATTTACAGCTTAATTCTGCCAAGACGGAGGTGCTCCTGGTTGGCCGTGATACCCACAAATGGGACTACCAATGGTGGCCCGCGACCTTGGGCACTCCTCCCCAACCGAAAAACGCAGTCAAAGACTTAGGGGTCTTGATTGATACCACCCTCTCTTTTGAGCCTCATGCAAAAAAAGTGGCCGGTACTTGTTTTGGCCTCCTGCGCGGTCTAAAACCCATTTTGGGGTTCTTTGATGCTCCTACCCGCCAACTGATAGTTCAATCAGTTGTTCAATCGCGCCTAGATTACTGCAATGGTCTTCTGCTCGGCGAAAATAAAACAGTTACTGCAAGACTCCAACGGGTACAGAATGCAGCAGCACGTACTCTCTTTGCCCTACCACGGCAGTGCCACACCTCCAATCTCCTTCACCGTCTTCATTGGCTGCCAATTAAATAGAGAGTCCAGTTTAAAACCCTCTGCACCACACATAAGATTGTACATGGCCAGTGCCCCCAAATCCTGCAAGGACTATGCACCCCATATGTCCCAACGCGAGCACTGCGCTCCGCTGACCACCACTTGCTGTGTGTCCCACGGGTTCGCCGGTGTAGAGCTGGGGGTCGCTCTTTCAAAGCTCAGGCCCCTGTGTTATGGAATTCTATTCCACTGGCTGCCCGCAGAACCCACGATCATTGGGCATTCAGGAAACTGATTAAAACTTGGCTTTTCTCCTCCATCTAGCCTCACTTCTTCTGGTCACTCGTCTGCTAGCGCTGGGACGCCCTGTTGCTGGGGCAGCCATGCGCTTTATAAATGACCCTAACATAACATAACGTAACAAAGGGGTATGAGTATTGGAGCTTTGACACTAAAATCAGAACACTTCTGGACTAAGGACATTCTGCCAGGAAGAAGAGCTGGATGCTGTAGGAGGAGCTGACACTCTGCCTGTTGCTTTGTTGTGCTGGCCTGCTGCATGCTGCTTCTGTCCTGGGAGTGAAAGGACTGGACTTTGCTTTCTGTCTCCTGCTTCCAAGGTGCTCCAAGGGCTTGTGTGTGCTTGCCTCCTGTTAAGAAGTCTCAGGGCCATCAAAAACATCACTTACCAGTGCCTGGGCTCTTTTGTTGAGAGTCCTGACTTGCTAAGTGGTTCCAAATCCAGTTCCTGGGCCCTTGGAAGTAGACTCTGGTGAACTGATGAAGTGTCAGCTCGGCGATTCCTCAGGAACGGTTCAATGCCAACCCTGATTACTATAATAGCACAGGTATTAGGGATGATCAAGCAGGGGAAGGAAAGGGTAGGGATCAGCAGGGAGGGAGATCTGAAAAGCAAACAATACTGATAATTAGTGGTTCTCTGCAATTATCCCTCCTAACGTGATATATAATAGCCTTCGTACCTGTAAACAAAAATAACAATCCCCCGTCCTACATGGCGTAAGAGTTAAACATCAATTCAACAATTTCAGCAATTGAAGAGTTTGTTCTGAAAAGAGGTTAAACAAGATAAAGTCTTAGAGCTCCGTTCTAGGGGGCTTCGGTTTATGTGTCACACGGTGACTCTCTTTACATCAGATATATATATTGCAGGTAAGCATACACACCATAACATAATTAAAGGTCCACTTCGCAGGGGATGAGCAGATGGCCGCCTCTTGAACCCCCTGTAAAGAGGAAGCAAACAACAATCACAATAATGCCTCAATGTATGCACATCCCATTGGATCCATGGAATAAATGTAAGTATTTTCCAAGTTGCAATGTGAAATAATAATACTTCCAAGAATAATGTCAATCCTTATTCCTAGGTATCTATGCACCTATATCCTCAGCGCATAGTAATTTTATATGACAAAGTCTTGTTTTAGCATTCTGCCATGCCAATGTAGAAATCGGCAGCAGACGAGAACTGATTGGCTTACTTTCATGCGTCCCAAGCGGTGCTGGTGCAGGCACAGCCAGCGGGACGCCAATCAAGACGGAGTGAGTCACGAGCGAGTTGGTGCAAGTGCACCCTTACCGGACTGGTAGCAGGGAAGGGCAGTGTGCAGAGCGCGCTGCTCGGTTGAATTATCAGCAGCGTCTTTCTTCCCCGGAGCTCCTTAAATACAGTCCTCCTCTTCCGGGTCAATGTTGCTTATTCCCAGGCAAATGCGGTTGCTTCTGCTTTGCCTCATGGGAATTGTAGTTTCTGCTCAATTCCTTCCTTTGTCACGCATCGGACGCCGACTGCCCTGAACGAAGGAAGTTTGGTCGCTTTCATGGGGGCACTCATTCTTGTCCACCACCCCACTGACAGGGACAACGCCTTTCTATACCGGGTGAGATAGGTTTCGCGGTCCGAAAATGCCCCTTGTGACGAGACTCGGGGCATGTGCGCTACATTGATGAGTGTGTGTGTAACAAGGAGAGAATTCACGCAGCGACTCCCAGCATCTGATTTTATTGACACATCGCAACAACTTTCGACGCATCGCCGCTGCCAGCACTGGAGCGCAGTTCCTGATCAGTGCATCGACCACGGCTTTCACCACAGGCCCCAGCTTTACTTCGCAGTGCATCAGAAGAACCGTCGCAGCGTGAGGTTTGAGCAAGGCATCACCGAAGTTCGTGACGCACTGCTCCAACTCTGACGCAGCGCCTGCTTCATCACTGTGAAATCGACGCAGTGCATCAGGATTTTTGACACATCATCCCTGGGCGCCGATATCTTCATCAATGTTGCCCAGCAGTAAGGAACCGAGGCCGCGCGTCCGGAGATCTATGCATCACCTCCCCTTCTAGTAAGGAACCGGCGCATCACCTCCTCTGACACTAAGGAACCGACACATCACCTCCCCTGTGTAGCAGTAAGGAACCGATGCATCACCTCCCGTGGCAGTAAGGAACCTACGCATCACCGCCCCCTTTTCTGGTGCCTCACCTCCTCTGCATCTGTTTCGTCTTTGAATTTTGACGCATCTAAGATACTTTGTGCTAAATGTAATGCATCCATTGATTTCAATGGACTAAACTTGCTTGATATCTTTACTTGTGCATATTGGATTTTTGTTGTTTTGGTCTTGTTTTATTCAGATAAATATTGGCTATCTTTCTAAAATGGTGTGGACTCATTTTGTAGTGTTTTTACTGTGTTACTGTGTATGTATGTACAAATGCTTTGCAAAATCACAGTGTTACTGTGTGTGTATGTACAAATACTTTGCACATTGCCTCTGAGATAAGCCTGACTGCTCGTACCAAGCCACAAGGGGGTGAGCAGGGGTTGTCTTAGCTGTGTGACTCCCTTACCCTGACTAGAGTGAGGATCCCTACTTGGACAGGGTGCAAACCACTGCCAACTAGAGACCCAATTTCTAACATCCTCGCTCAGATATTAAACCAATGAAAATCTCTCTTTGCGAACCCTAGAGGAAATGAGGGCTCCTGCAGGCCTCCATGTTGGCATAAACGTGAAAATGGAAGACGATTTGTAGAGAGGGCATGTGAGGGATCCGGGTTGATAGGACAGGAGGAAGAGGAAGATGGGGAATTACCTGTTATTCCACAATGGTCTGTCCGGCTCCCGCACCTAAAACACAAAAGGAAATAAAAACAGTTAAAACAAAGGAAGGACACAGGCAGGAAGTGACAAAATATAGAGAAACAAAGAAAGGACTCTATTCCCAACAAGAAGAAGAAAGAAACAGTGGCAGAGAAGAAGCACTCCAAAAGGAGGAGGTAGGGGTTGATGACGGGGCGGAGACAAAAGGATCGTGGAAGCAGCCAGAAGTGGGTGAGACACCGAGCGAGAGTGTCAGCAGAAGGGGAAGTCGCGGCCCAAAGAGGAAGACGGTAACTATATATGTGTAAGAGATATAGATTAGTTATGGATTCCTCACCTTAGAATTACACCCAGGAGTCAGACTGGATAAGGAGAATTTTTTCCTCAGCAGTACCCCTGCGCGTCGATAGGTGGCATCGGTCGACTCCGCGTTCGTCGTTGGCGTCGTGGTTGCTGGAATGATGTTGCAGTATCTACTTCGATGCCGCCCTCGCGCGCTGACATCAGTTCTTTACATGACATTCCACGCCAGAAGCGCAGAGCCATGCATGACACTGACAACTGGTGCATGAAAGACAACAGGATGTGTGAGCACACCGCTGACCTCTCAGGCAAGGTTCGCCCCTGGCATTCTGGGAAATGCAGTCTCTTGTAGCTCGCTCCGATATTTTTGAGTGTTTTCGAGTGTTTCGCCAAGGTTGGCGCAGATAGTGCTGATCTCTAGACATGTGTTTCTGGTTTATTAACCGTCATCAGTAGAGAATACAGTCTTGTATTTTGGGGTTTGCGGAGTAGGCTGCCAAACATTATATCAGGTCCGGTACCTCTCACTGGCGCGCAGGTGCTTCATCCACGAGCTCGTCAGCTCAATGACTCACGGGAGTACTTTAAATAGACAACAGGATGTGGGAGCACACCGCTGACCTCTCAGGCAAGGTTCGCCCCTGGCATTCTGGGAAATGCAGTCTCTTGTAGCTCGCTCCGATATTTTCGAGTGTTTTCGAGTGTTTCACCAAGATTGGCGCAGATAGTGCTGATCTCTAGACACGTGTTTCTGGTTTATTAACCGTCATCAGTAGAGAATACAGTCTTGTATTTTGGGGTTTGCGGAGTAGGCTGCCAAACTGGTGCACGAAAACTAGGGCCCTGAAAGGGAGTCCCTTACTCTAGAAGTCAGTTTGCAGAACGGGGAGGATGGGTGGGGTGGTGAGGAATCCATAACTAATCTATGTCTCTTACAGATATATCGTTACCGGAGGTAAGTAACTTGTTCATCTGAAAGAGACAATTAGTTATGGATTCCTCACCTTAGAATAGATACCCCAGCAATACCAACCCCGGTGGTGGGTCTGCGAACCAAGTTCACACCAGAAAGTCCTGGAGAACTGAACGGCCGAAGAAGGCGTCTCTCCGGACTTTGCTGTCCAGGCAGTAGTGTTTGGTAAACGTGTGCAGTGAAGCCCACGTAGCTGCCTGGCAGATGTCATGAAGGGGGGCTCCATGTCCCAAAGCAGTAGTAGCTGCCGTTGCCCTGGTGGAATGGGCACGCAACCCTACTGGAGGTTCCTTTTTTGCCAAGGAACAGCAGATTTTTAAACAAAGAACGACCCATTGAGAGATGGTCTGTTATTGTACGGCCCAACCTTTCTTGGCGCCCACGTAGCCAACAAAGAGTTGGTCATCCACCCAGAATTATCTTGTGCGATCCAGATAGAAGGAAAGTGCACGTTTTGGATCCAGACGATGGAGCCGCTCTTCCTCTTTAGAAGGATGCGGAGGCGGAAAGAAGGTGGGCAAAGTGATGGTCTGTCCTATGTGGAAAGAGGTAACCACTTTGGGAAGGAAAGAAGGCCTAGTGCGAAGGACAACCTTGTCCGGATGAACAGCCAGGAAAGGAGGTTTAGAAGAAAGGGCTTGAAGCTCACTCATCCTGCGGGCAGAGGTGATGGCAACCAAGAAGGCAGTTTTCAAAGTTAAAAGTATGAGAGGACAATCATGTAGCGGCTCAAAGGGAGCGCACATAAGATAAGTCAGAACCAAGTTCAAGTCCCACTGAGGCATTGCGAAAGGAATAGGAGGGAAGAGATGAGTAATGCCCTTAAGGAATCTATTTACAATAGGGGACTTGAAAAGAGAAGGTTGATCAGGAAGCCTAAGAAAGGCTGAAATGACTGAGAGATAGCCCTTCAGAGTGCCCAGAGCAGAGCCTTGCTTGGCCAAAGAAAGGAAGAACAAGAGAACCTCAGAAAGAGGGGTGGAAAGGGGATCCACAGCCTTTGCTGTGCACCATGCCACAAATGTGTTCCATCTGCAGGCGTATACCGTTTTAATGGAGGGACGCCTGGCTGCCAAGATAACATCAAAGACTTCGGGAGGAAGGTCGAAAGCCGTCAAGTGCCACCGCTCAATCTCCACGCAAGGAGGTGGAGGCTGGACAGGTTTGGGTGGAGGACCGTCCCCTGCTGCTGCGACAGAAGATCCTCCCGAAGAGGCAGTCTGATTGGAGGATCGATGGCCATGTGTAGCAGACTCTTCGTGCCCAATCCGGAGCCACAAGAATGACTTGTCGCTCTTGATCTTCTTCAGCACTCTGGGCAGAAGTGGTATAGGCGGAAAGGCGTATAGAAGACCACAACTCCACTCGCGACGAAAAGCGTCGCCTAGCGAGTGCCGCCTTGGAAATTCCAATGCGCAGAACTGCTGACATTGAACGTTCTCTTCGGTGGCGAATAGATCTAACCAAGGCTCTCCCCACTGCTGAAAGAGACCTTGCACCACCTTCGAGTGAAGACGCCATTCGTGATCCATCATGCACCTGCAGATGAGTTAGTCCGCTCTGGCATTCAGAGAACTTGCCAGGTGTTGAGCCACCAGGGATATGCCCTGATGTTCCAGCCATGTCCAAAGGCGGAGACATAGGGTCCACGACCCCACCCCGCCCTGTTTGTTGCAGTACCACATGGCAGTGGTGTTGTCCGTGAACACCTGCACTACTCTTCCCCGGACAGAGGGAAGGAATGCCTTTAGTGCAAGACAAATCGCCCGAAGCTTCAGATGGTTGATGTGGAGCGTGGACTCCGCCGGAGACCAGAGGCCTCTGATCTCCGACTCTCCCATGTGGCCGCCCCACCCCAGAAGTGACGCATCCGTCACCACTGTAAACTCTCTCTGGTTGGGGAAGGGAGAGGGATCTGCCATGGACCCAATCCTGGTTCGTGAGCCACCACTGCAATTGTTGAGCAGTGCCCTCCGAGATCTGGACGCAATCAGACAGATTCCCCTGATGCTATGCCCACTGGAACTTCAGGTCCCACTGCAGAGCCCGCATTTGCCACCTGGCATGATCAACCAGCAGGATGCAGGAGGCCATGAGGCCCAGCAGCCTCAGGGTCATTCTGACCGAAACCTGGGATAAAGGCTCGGAATCATAGCCCGAATATCCCAGACTCGCTGCTCGGGAGGATAAACCCGAAACTGCGTTGTGTCCAGAACCGCTCCAATGAAAAGGAGCTTCTGAGAGGCAGTCAGGTGTGACTTCGGCACGTTGATAGTGAACCCCAGCGAATGCAGAAGGTCCGCCGTAGTCTGGAGGTGGGAGATGACTGCCTGGGGTGAGCCCGCCTTCAACAGCCAGTCCTCGAAATAGGGGAAGACTGGAACCCCTGATCTGTGCAGATGGGCTGTGACCACCGCCATCACTTTTGTGAACACCCGAGGGGCGCTGGTAAGGCCAAAGGGGAGCACGGTAAACTGGAAGTGCTCGTGGCCCACCGTGAACTGCAGGTAACGCCGGTGGGCCGGCAGGACGGGGATGTGAAAATAAGCGTCCTGCAAGTCCAACGCTACCATCCAGTCTCCAGGGTCGAGAGCAGACAGGACCTGAGCCAGAGTCAACATCTTGAACTTCTCCTTCCGGAGGAAGCGGTTGACGTTCCTGAGATCCAAGATAGGACGCAGGCCCTTGTCCTTCTTGGGCACCAGAAAGTAGTGGGAATAACAACGACGACCTACTTCTGGGACAGGAACGCGCTCAATGGCTCCCTTGGCTAAGAGAGACGTAACTTCCTGTTGGAGAAGAGCCAGTGATCCTCCGATATGCGATGGAATTGAGATGGCATGGATGGAGGGGTAGTCTCGAAGGGGAGGGAGTAGCGCCTTCGGACTATCTGCAAAACCCACCTGTCCGACGTGATGTTGAGCCAGTGGGGGAGGTGATAGCGAATCCTGCCGCCCACTGGCGAATGATGGGCCTGAAAGGTCGGACTAGGAGGGTTTGGAGGCTGCTGCAGAGGGGGCGCTGGTGGACTGGCCAGCCCGCTGGCCCACCGACCCACGGCGGTGGGATCCACGTCCTCGGCCGCACAGAGGTTGGACAGCTTGCGCACGCCTGTGGCTCTGGGCGGAACATTGCGGGGCATCCCTTCCGTAGCCACGAAAGGGGCGAAAAGCAGACTGCACCGGGCGGGAGGTGGAAGCGAGGCCCAAGGATCTGGCCGTAGCCCTGGAATCTTTAAAGCGCTCAATCGCGTTGTCTGCCTTGTCGCCAAACAGGCGACGGCTATCAAAGGGCATGTCCAAAAGTGTTGCTTGGACATCCCCTGAAAAACCAGTGGACCTCAACCAGGCGTAGCGTCTCAGTGCTACTGACGTGGAAATCGTCCTGCCCAGTGAGTCGGTGGTGTTCAGTCCACACCGGATGGTGACCTTCGCTGCTTCTCTCCCTTCAGCAACAGCACGGGAGAGCACGGCCCGGGCCTCCTCCGGGAACTGTGGCAGCACCTGCGCAACCGTGTCCCACACCGAGTGGCGGGCGCCGTGTCCTCATCTAGGGTGAGGCCGGGGTTGATGCCGGTTGGGGACACAACCGGCGTCGGAGGCGGCGGGGGTGTCGTTACTGGATTCGGCGCCGGTGGAGGTGTCACAAGGTCAACCGGCACCGATCCGCATCCAGGCCTGGATCCTTGGGCTCCCTGCAGCACCGGAGCCGAAGCTGCCGACATCGAAGGCCTAGAGCCCCCAACCGAGTCCGCGGAGCCTGAGGGCGCGCCGACGGAGTCGGGCTGCCCGAAGATAGAATGCAAGGCTTCGTAAAAGCTTCGAAGCTGGGCAAGGGTCGCTCCGAGTCCCGGAAAGGGAGGGAAGGCCGGAGTCAACCCAACAGGCTCCGAGGGCGGAGCTGGACGACTCCCTTCCGCGTCCCGCGTCGCGTTGGCCGACGGACGGGGAGAACGCGAAGAGCGACGACGCTTCTTCGCCTTCTTTTTGTGCTGCGACTTACCCGAAGACAAAGACTTCAATGACGAGTGGTGGTAGTGGCTCTGCGAACGGTCCCGCGACCTCCCTCTCGACTGGGACCTCGAACGGCGCGGAGCGGACTGCCGGGCCTCGAGAAGATTTCGGGACCGCTCCGGCAAATACTTTGGATTCATGGCCCGGCAGTCGGAGCACGACTTCGGGTCGTGGTCGCGCTCCAGGCACCAAAGGCACACGAGGTGCGGGTCCGTGACCGCCATCAATTTGTGACAGGAGTCACAAACCTTGAAGCCAGGCGGACGTGACATCCCTCCGTGCACCAGGAGTCGATCGACTTAAAAAAGGGTGTCGACAAAAGTCGCAAAAAATGGAGTAAAAAAGTGACTTGAGGTACCGCTTTCTCCGGATCTGCGCTGGCTGGCGCAGAAAAAGAAAGAACTGACAGCGCGCGAGGGCGGCGTCTAAGTAGATACTGCAACGTCATTCCGGCAACCACGACGCCAACGTCGAACGCAGAGTCGACCGACGCCACATATCGACGCGCAGGGGTACTGCTGAGGAAAAAATTCTCCGGATCCAGTCTGACGCCTGGGGGTAATTCTAAGGTGAGGAATCCCTAACTAATTGTCTCTTTCAGATGTGATAAACAACATTTGTGCATGAAACACATGTAAATAACATTAGTGAATGTGTTTCCGTGGGATGGCATATTAAAGGCCTATTGACTTTGCCAATGCTTGTTTTTTTTACCAACAGCAGATAAGAGGGTCTGTCCTTATTTGCTTCAATTGGACTGATTCATTATGCCTAATTAGATTCTGCATACTGTCAGATGCAAACAGAAAAAACGGCGTGCCTTTGCGTGTAAGAAAACTACACTATGACCTGGTCGTGGAGCAATCGCTGGCCACAATGGCCTGCATCACGGAGAAGGCCTGACGCTCACGCACAAGTAAACAGGGGGGTGACATAAACAGAAGTGCACTCCTCGAGCGACATTCCATTCAGCAAGGCCAGTTGTAGTACTAGTGGCCACGCGGACCAAAGCCGGTACAAAGCAGTGCCAGGGAAGGCAGTGACCTCCTGCCACCCCTGCGCCGGCACACACAGGCCACTCCACCCATCCTTCCGCTGGTACAGAAGGGAGATTGCTGCAGCTGTATTTATAGCGTTATGTCATCAGAGGACAATGGCTAGTGTTCGGTTTCACAATACAGGCCACCACTTCCCTGCTGCGCAGCAGGAGACATTAGCTTGCAGCACACGGGGGCCTCGCTGACAGGCGAGTGGGAACAGATGCAAGAGATCTGTGTTCTTTCTGTCTTTCTTTCGATCTTTCTCTCTCTCTTTCTTTCTTTCCCTCCTACTTTCTGCATTTTTACATAGCGCGGACATTACCCAAAGGTGCCAGAGCGAGGCATATCCACTACGGGTAGGCACACATTATCTAAAGGATCCGGCGAGGTTCAAAGGGAAAGATATCTCAGCAGGTTAATGTATCTGCTACAGAGGACTATATCCAACCGGCAGATCGCAGATCATATTCTAGTTAGGGCCAACAAAGTCTTCCCGCCTTCCCAGATTGTTGAAATGACTGCCACTAATCGGGGTACTGCCAAAAACGATCTAGCTTTTCATGAAGGATCGTTTGTAGATTGAAGATCCTTATCCAGTAACCTTATCCGGTAATGTTAATATTTTTTGGTTTAGTTATTTTTTTTGTTATCTGATGTGTACTACAAAGTACGTTTCTGCAAAGAGATCTAAGATCAACAGTAACATAAAAGTATGGAGAACTTTTAAATCAATATGTTTAATTCATTCACCTTTAGCCTTCCCTTCATTCCTGTTCGGATGTTTTAGTCTTTCACCCCTGAAATAGGCTATGATGCCGAAGCATCCTGTAAGTAAGTGCACCCAGTGCTCTTGCTCCGGGTTACTCCTGAGATGGTCTGAATCTCTCTTTTTTCTATTGTGAAGTATAATTTTGGCGCTCGTTTGACATGTGATGTGATGAGACAGCCCCAGATCCACCAGCTTTCAAGAGGGGCCAGGCAGGTCAAGAATAACACGAGGCTGACTGCTCGGCAGGGCCCTTTGGAGGTACTGGAATTTTTAAACAAGATTTGGTACTGACTCAGCCCCAGCCTTCTAGAGTCTCCTGTGCCGCTCTCGTGATCCTGGCGCTACTTCGTCTCACTCATACCAGCCATCCAAAGTCTCCCATATGGTTCTGGTACTCCTGACATAAGCCTACCTCTGGCTTCGATAGAGCAAGCTGGGCCTGTCGACCCTCGCATACCCTTGACATGGTCACAGGCCTAACCCTCGACCTGTCTCGAAAACCTACAGACACTCCGAGCGTTCTGGGGCAGAGGCGTCTCAGGGTCCTGTTTTCTCAAATAATATGCGGTGAGGCACATCACAGTTTCCATTTCCCTTGATTCTTTGAGGCTCAGTCTCCACGCTCCAGGCTTGTCGTTTTTGGCACCACAGCCTTTCCTCTGCCTGGCTATCTAACACAGTATCCCTCCAGCACACACTCTTATCGCTTGGCAGCATTCTCACATCCTCTCCGAAGAAGCGTCTCTCTATTGTGACATACTCTGTGGCTCCATCCTCTGTAAATGTTTCAAACCCCGGATGTGGCTTTTACTCACTGTGCTCTCTCGGTGACTGCTCAATCCACTCTATATTTAGAGGCAGGGAGGCAGCCTGACATGGCTGACTCTGAATCAGCTCTGCCGGCCTCGCAGGGCGCATGCGTGTCAGGAAATCTATCTTCAAATTCTTTTACTTCTTACATGTAGCTGGTCTGCCTCTCTTTTCTCCGTATATCAATCAGTTACTAACCAGTTTCCAAAGCCACCACAAGGCACTTTAAATAGGCAACCCTGGGGTGCTGCGGCATTTAAAGCAGACCAGAAATG
This sequence comes from Calotriton arnoldi, assembly GCA_963921515.1. Taxonomy (NCBI): domain Eukaryota; kingdom Metazoa; phylum Chordata; class Amphibia; order Caudata; family Salamandridae; genus Calotriton; species Calotriton arnoldi. The sequence continues at coordinate 324,737 of CAWUFW010005490.1, forward strand.
TATCACCTGAAAGTGTCCCACAACCAGCGATAAGAATGAATCCCTTCCCTTCCTAGCAGTGGTGCTGGAACAATTCTCAGAGTGGGGGTGAGCACCAATATACCACTAAAGTGAAGTCATAAGGATTGTGGAAAATCCAAGCATCATACTGAGGGGGATATTCACAAGGAAGTGGCGGAGAGAGGCGTTAGCCTTCTTGGCTTAACGCCTCTCTCCGCCACTTCGGAAACGCCAGGCTGCACCATATTCACAAGGATATGGTGCAGCCTTGCGTGTCCCCCTGCGATGGCGCTAAGTTTCACAACTTAGCGCCAACGCAGGCACCCTTGCACAAGAGTGCAAGGGTGTCTGCAAGCAGGGAGGTTTGTTTATGTACAGGAAGGTGTCCCTTCCTGCACATAAACAAACCAAAAATGCCAGTTTGTAACTTACATGTGTGCTGCTTCATGCAGCACACATGTAAGTTACAAAACGGCATTTTAAAAAAAGGTTTGTTTATGTACAGAAAGGGACACCTTCCTGTACATAAACAAACCATGGTATTTTGCATTTTCCATGTGTGCTGCACAAGAAAAAGCAAAAACGAGGAGAAATAAAGCATTTCTCCTCGTTCCGCCAACTTAAGACCAGGGTTTTCCTGGTCTTAATTTCGGCGCTGCCTCCTATTTACGCTGCCCTTGTGAATAGGGGGCAGCGTCAAAATCAATGGGTGTTGCGGTGGAATGCCCACCACAACACCCACTGCACGCCCCTTTCACGCTAAACACAGCGTAAAAGGGGGCCTTATACACAAGGCAGCGTTAAGCCACGTTAAGTGGCTTAACGCTGCCTTGTGAATAAGGCGAGGCCCCTATCGCCACCGCTGTGGTGGCGATAGGGGCTTGTGAATATGCCCCTATGAGCGCTAAATGGGGGATATTCACAAGAACGTGCGATAAACATCGCCAAAATAGGCTAACACAATTTTTCATATCGGCGTCTATCGCGGGAAAATAACTTTGTGTCAACGTCGTATTCCCAACACGGCGGTAACATGCGATAGTTTCCCGAGAACGCCACAAATGTCCGCGATACAACTACTGCGACGGCGATAAAAAAGGAAACCCGAACGTGAAAAAAGCTGCGATGGGCCCAAATGCGATAAAAATCCAGCGAAAAGCAGCGCCAGGCCCGGAAGTCCCACAAGTAAGGCGGGAAAAATCACAATAAAAGCGGCAAAAATGAAATACAAATAAAACACAAACAACTGATACACCATGGAGTTAGCCGGAGCAAGCACAGAGGACAACCCGAACCCCACAAGCCCCACGGAGGACTAGCCCGGGACTTCGGGGTCAGGGAAGGGCAAGGAGAAGAAGAAGAGGAAGACGCGGTTCAGTCCGTAGGAAAACAGGATCCTGATTACGGAGGTGACAGAACACCATCAACAACTGTTTGTCACCTCCACTGTGTCATTGGCAACAAAAAATGGAATATGGCAGTCCATCGTGGACAAGGAGAATGCAGTCGGAGTGCTGAGGAGGACAATGGAAGAGGTCAAGAGGCGCTGGAATGATGTGAAGCGCAAAACCAAGCTGGAACTCGCCAACAATCGCAAAGCAGCAATGCAGACTGGGGGTGGGAGTCCTGCGCCACAGGAGGAGCTGGATGAGATGGAGGAAATGGTGTCCACAGTCATAAGTGAGGAGACGGTGGCAGGAGTCGGAGGACCGGACACTGCTCAACATGACCTGACACAACAGCAACAGGGTGAGTAACCACCAGGGACTGGGGGGATGGGGGGAGATGGGCACAATGGCACACATGCACAAGTAAGTACAGCACATCTGCGGACAAACCATGCCCAAGAGTCACAACTCCGACCAAGAGCCCAATTTACCCAAGTCTGCAACAGCTCAGCACTGTATAAGCACAGAAGTGAAAGGCACACCGCCTGAAAGGGATAAGGGCACATTTGACCAGGGGACACGCAAGGTGGACCTGCTGGCTTCTAGGCTGGTGTGCATCTCCCAATGTTGCTGAGGTGTCCACTGTGCCCACATCCCCCTTACGGCCATGTTGTACATGTTGTGGGACTCGAAACACAGGGTGTATATCTGCATCAGGCAGGTACATCTCTGACCACAAATGGCACCCTGTTGTCTTTTCCTGAACACCAATGACGGCCTTCATGTCATGGTCATGTACACGTGGGACGCTGATAAGTGGTATGACGTTCTACATGTGACACCCTGATATGGCATATCGAATACGTGACGCCCTAAACAGCCTCTCGGTACAGAGGTGACATACACACAATCTCTTCTTGCAACATATGCAAATGTAAGCACTCAATGTTGCACTTACACCCATCAGATTAATGTGCTAAGGCAGAGGACTGACATGCACACAGGGAATGTGTGTTGCTAAGATTTTATTTGCACATGCTGGTCATGTGGTCATCTTGTACTGTGCCATGATTGCTGTGGACAGTCACAATGTGAAGACATTGTTGATGATTGTGTTCCTTCGGGCTATTCCTGCTGCGGCTGCAGTGGGGTGTGGCCCACCTGCATCATCTTCATCATCATCGTCCAGTGCTTCTGGGACTTGGATCCATGGGGCATTGGTGCGTACACATAGGTTGTGCAATACACAACATGCAGTGATCATCTTGCACACTATTTCTGGGCTGTACAAGAGTCTTCCACCGGAGATGTCCAGGCACCTGAAACGTGATTTCAACACGCCAAACGTGCGTTCAACAATGCCCCTGGTGCGTTTGTGGGCCACATTGTACTGCATCTGGGCCGGGGTGTTCAGGTCTTGGAGGGGTGTCATCATCCACGGGCAGAGTGCATATCCTTGATCACCTGTGCGAGGTAAGTGAGGTCAGTGTTAACTGGTGGTTCTGCATGCTGTGTTGGCAGACATACAAGTTTTGTGGTGTGGGATTTGTGCGACCTTGGGATTCATGTTAGCCATGTATTGCTGCTGGCAAATGTGGTAGGACAATGTGTATTACGTAGCCTCACAGCTGCTCGTCCCTCCCACCGTGCCTCTTTATTTGTGTGTGCTGCGCGGTTGCATCAGTTGCACTCCTACGGCACACCATTGTCATGCCTGTCTGCGCATGTCCGCAGGACTGACAGCAAGACTGTAATGTTGGCCGTTGAAGGTGGGCGGCCACGTGTGTGTAGGCCTATGGTAAGGATAGGACGGACACAGATGTGGAGTTCTGGCCTGGCTGTACTCACGCTGATATTGAGGCTAGGCCTTCGGTCCAGGCTGCGGCAATGTAGATACACACACAACAGTTGGCATGTATGAGCCGAGACCCCGAGCGTCTCGTGCTCCTTTATTAATCCATTCGGGCGAGGCCGCCCTCCTGGTGCATGCTACATTGCAACATTGTCGATTACAGGCCGGGTGGCGCAGACACTACTACGGAGACACACGCCATAGTCACTTTTGTGGCCAGGCCGGAACTGGACCACGCCCAGAGCCCAGAACTGAACCACGCCCAGAGCCCCGGGCCATTTCTCCGCACTCCTCACACGCGTGCGCCGCCACCGCGGCGCTGGGATGTCGTGCGCTTCGGAGTATGGATCCAGACGATCTGCCCAGGCTTACCGGCGGCCTGCCTGGGACGGGGGTGGCCCCGTGACTGTGAAGGGCTCCAGTGGCGTTACCGAGGACATGCTGTTGGCTACTGGAGACGGACTTGTGGGGTAGCCCCTCGGGACAATGACTTGCGGTGCATGGAATTCGGCCCACCGGAAGAGCTGAGCGGGTGTGCATCATGCTATAATGCTGGAGGCTGGACGGTGACTTGTGGTGCACTGAGTTCGGCCCACTGGAAGAGCTGAGCGTGTGTGCAGCCTGCGATGATGCAGCAGGCCTGGTGGCTGGACAGTGACTTGTGGTGCACTGAGTCAGTGGCACCTGAGGCCCTGCGTCCGGCACGGGCCAACCGCCATGTGGCGATGACTTGCGGTGCACTGAGTTCGGCCCACCGGAAGAGCTGAGCGGGTGTGCAGCCTGCGATGATGCAGCAGGCCTGGTGGCTGGATGGTGACTTGTGGTGCACTGAGTCAGTGGCACCTGAGGCCCTGCGTCCGGCACGGGCCAACCACCACGTGGCGATGACTTGCGCTGCACTGAGTTCGGCCCACCGGAAGAGCTGAGCGGGTGTGCAGCCTGCGATGATGCAGCAGGCCTGGTGGGGCGGACTGGAAAGGATGTGTATGTTACTTGCTGTACCGCAGTGTGGTCAGAAGGCAGCAGTAGCCAACTCACAACTCCGCGGTGTGGTGCCTCTGGGTGCGCTTGGGGCCTGTTGCGCAGAAGCCAGCAATCGGCTGAGGAGGCTGCCAAGCTCGCGGAGCCCGGCCTTGGAGATTGCACCGGCACGTGGTGGGCCCTCTTGGAGAGACTCCGGTGGCGGCAGGTGAGCAGTGAGGCCTGGGTGCGCAGGGGCGGGCATTCACCGCTGGGCGCAGGTTGGGTCTGGGGATCAGCGGGCTGGGGTGCGGCAAGCACACAGGATCGCGCAAGCACCACCAGTCACGACGGCGGCCTCATGGCAGAGTGAGGGACGCCGCCCTGGCAGACACGCCACTGCAGGCGATGACGAGATGTGCGCCGGGTGGCATGGGACGTAGCCACCTCGTCGCCGGTGTGACTTTGCCCATTGTAGGTGGTCGGCCACGTGTGTGTAGGCCTATGGTCAGGATATGGTGGACACAGAGCCACACGCAGTAGTTACTTCGGTGGCCGTCCCGGAAGTGAACCACTTCCTGAGCCCCGGCCTATTTAGTCACTCCCCTACGCTGGACTGGCGTGTGCCGGGCCTGCCCACTACACTTACGCTTACAGGGGGGCCAACATGGCTACTTGTCCAAGGTGTTCCCCACTGCCTGTGATGACATGGTTGCGTCCACTGTCTTGTGGTTTGTGGCCTCCTGGCCTGCCTTGCTACGTTGCCTTAGGTCTGGCTGCCATGATGCTTTTCTTTGCACACGTTACTCTGAGCCGTTGTTCTGCCGACCTCTGCTCTTGCCAAGTTATTTTAGAACTGTCTGCATTTTCTGTCTCTCACCTTTTCTCCTGTTCCCTTTGGGCTCAGTCTGCACAACATTAACAAGGTCGAAAAACAACGTCCCTTGTTCTTGCTGATTTGGCCAGTCCCTCGCACCTAGACATAACACTATGTACGGCTGCCATGGAGAAATTTGTGTGCTTTTAATATTGCGGTTTTCCCGCTTAAGAGACACTTGGAGAAAAACCTTTCCAGGGAGAAGAGCTGTGATTGTCTGCTGATGTAGTCTTTGCATCTAGAGACTGAGGTATGGGGTTCTCTAGACAAAGCCCAGAGGTCTTCTATTTTTATAATACACTAGCTGCTAGCACGGGGAGGGTGGTAAGGTCATTTAGCCCTATAGCCACTGCTTTATGAAATGCTTTCCCCGTTTGTATTCTATGGAGTTGTAACTATGCTGATTATATTATTCTTATGCATTATGGTGATAGTACTGACACGTGTACTGTATCTTAGAGCACGTAAGTTGAAATAAACATTTTAACCTATACTGTGTCTCTTCTTACGCACGTTGTGGACAGGTATGAGTGAGTGACGAAAGGGTGTTCTTGCTACTGCGAGTCCTGAGAGAGAGATACCGTGTTCTGGGTTGTCTAAGCATTGGTAACCTTGTTGCTAATGGGACGCTAAGGCTAGTCGGGTTGGGGTTTTAGGTGCTAAGGTTTATGGTTGGCTCACCACTATATTCCGAGGTCCTATTATCCTGTGCATAGCTCTGTGTGTGCAGAATCCCTATAACATGGCACGACCAACGTGGGGCTGTTAATCTGCGAGACGCTTGAGTAGTGCTTGTGCTTGTCCACAACTCCCCTCACAGGCGCTTCCGGAAGCGTGTGTGACGGTGATACCTCCTATATTGACGTTTTTATAGGTTCTTTCAAGCTTGAGGTTGTTAAAAGGTTTCTTGACTAAAACCCTATTTGTGCTGCCTCCTTTTAGATTGTCGACTATTTCTAGCCTACAATGGCTGTTCAAATAGCGGCACATAGCCGTGCAGCGCTCCGGGCTCACTTAACGGTGTATGGAGTGCCAGACGCGGGTGTCGAGCTGATCTTTGTGGTACAAGCCGATGCGGCTTACCACTTTGAAGTGTTCTACTCTTGCGTCACCTTTCCAGCGGTGGACGCGAACGATAATTTGTTCCATGAATATGAACACACCGTTGTTCCTGCTGTCTATAGACCTTATACGAAACTTGAAGTACCGCTCACTGCTTGGCAGCACCGTGTTTGGTTTGATGGCGCCCTCCCCCAACCGGTTACCACGGTTCGTTTAGGCCCCTTATCTATTGATGGGGCCACTTGGCCTGTTTTGGCCGGGTACACCCCACATCCGCGATATATGCAAATACCAGTCGCGGACCTGCGCAACATGTATTCGGCTTTAGTGCGAGTGCATCGAGCCTTAGTGCAATATGTTACAGGCAACATCCAGGGAGCCCCACCTGGAGTTGCAAGCCATCCAGCTGGTGCAGGCGGAGTGACCATAAGTCCTGTCATGGTGAACTCGGTGATGGGCAAGCGCCCACAGAATAAGGATGATTTTCCTTATTGGCTTGCAGAGAAATTCGACCAGCTGGAGGCAGTTTTTCCAAATACAACACCGGTGGATAAACAGAGAATTCTTACGATTAGTTTGCCAAAAGACTTAATCCCCGAGTTGACAGCATGCAACAACTGGGGTAGGGTATTCGCAGCAGTGTATTCGAAGTGTTTCGGCACTCCGTCCATGACGGTTCTCCCCTCTGTAATTAAACGAGTGCAGGATGAACATGGCCCTGAGACTGGTGGGAGTGTTCGACGTAGTAGCTGAGTTGATCCTTGCGAATGTCAAGGGCGATGCAGTGAACTTTCAAGTAGCGAATGCTTTGGCCCCGGAATTGGACAAGCCGCGCGAATTACCGAAAATCATTACCCAGGCTTACAAAACTATTGGCAGAAATAGCCTGGGAAATAAGCCGTTTGCAAAACAGCAAACACAATCGCAACAACAACAACAACCGAAAATCCAATCTGAGAAGGATGAGAAACCAGTCTTCACTAAAAAGAGCTGGAGGTTGAAAAAACAGGGTAAGCAACAAAAGAGGCCGGGGTCGAGAGGCGCATCCCCGGTTTCAGTCTCTTCTGAACGCACTTATGATTTGCGCGATAGGGCGAGAATTAAATCTCCGGATAGGTTTCAGATCCCTGATACGCGTTCTCCTCGTTCTTCACAGGCACAGACAACTTTGCAGGCCAGTGGAGGAGATCGCCAGGATAGAGGAAGGGGTCGAGAGGCTCCACAGGGACGAGACCAACCTCGACAACAGGTCAGAGGGAAAGCAGAAGAATTTCAGCGTTCTCGCCCACAATTTCAGAAGAAGAAAGTTGCCGCTGTAACAGCGAGATATGCCACAGACGGTGAGAACGAGACTCCTGAATTGGACGTGGGCAGTGACCCTCCTAGACAGCGCCGCGGAAGTTACCATAGTGCGGGAGGCGCTACGTCCTCATATGGAGGCGACAGCAACTGAAACATTCATTACTGTCGAGACAGCAGACACCAGAGTGGCACCCCCTGACAGACTATATAATATTGTCATTCAAATCGAAGGTGATATACAGCGTGTAATTAAAGGGATTTTTTGGGAAAATCTGACCTCTTCGTACGACATTTTGTTAACGGAGGCGGATTGGCCGCCCCATTCGTACTTGCTGCGCGTAAAGGGGAGGAGGTAATCCTTCCGAGCTTTTCTCGACATGTCCCAAAGGACAAAGCGGAGGCTCTTGCAGCTGAATGGGCTGTGTCCCTGGCTCCAGCGTTATACCGCAATCACGTGGGCTGGGATGAAGACTCTCCCCCCCATGAAATACCTTTGCGGTCCCTTCCACAACCACAACCCCAATATCCCATTAAACGGGAAGCCAAAGGCCCCGTTTCCGAAATTCAGACTCAGTTGGAATATCAGGGAGTAATTGAAACATGCGTGTCACCTATGAACAATCCCCTTTTCGCGGTTTCTAAACCCGATGGATCGTACCGCTTAGTTTTGGATTACCGGCATTTGAACTCTCATTGTCGGACCTTTGCGGTGCAAAATACCCACAGTTCTGCGCTTGTAGACAGTCTTGTTCGTAAAAAATATAAAACGACACTTGACCTCTCCAATGGATTCTACACGCACAACTTAGCCCCGGAGAGCGGCAAATGGAGCGCTTTTACCTCTGGTGGTAAATTATTCAAATTCAGGTGTTTACCTATGGGCTACAAGAATAGCCCCGGCGTATTCGCTGCCCGTGTTGTCTCTTTGTTAGACGGCATAGACCCAGATGCATGTTCGTACGTCGATGACATTTATCTGACGGACGACGAATTGTTCCCGCATCTCTCCCGAGTAGACCGCATTATTCTAGAATTTGCGGTTCAAGGTTACAAATTTAACTTTGCCAAATCTCATATTGCCGAATTTACCGTTTTGTTCTTGGGCTACGAGCTCAACAATGAAGGTAAGGGCTTAGCCCCCATTTCCTAGAAAAATGTGCACTTTTGTGCCCTCCTACTACTCTGAAAAAACTTCAGTCTTTGCTGGGTTTTCTGAACTTCGGGCGTACTTACATTCCCGAATATGCTCAGCGTATCAAGCCATTGTATGCCTTGATACAACCTAACTTTTCGAAGTCTTGTTGGCTTCCGGAGCATTCCTCCATTCTGCAGTCTTTGCAGACAGACCTTCTTGAGTCTAAATACCTGTTGACGCGTGATAACCACACAAACCTGGTGATCAGAATAATTCCGGGGGCAGTGGGTTTCACGTATTTAACCTTTAACGAAGGTGACACAGTACCCATCGCATACAAGTCACATCTTTACACTTCCGCAGAAATGCGCTTTTCATCTGTGGAGAAAGTTCTTACTGCAGTGCAGATGGCGATTCTAAAGGAACGCGCACTGGCACAGGGAAAACGCATTTTGGTGGTGACGCCATATCCCGCCCTAGAGGCAGTAACAAAGGCGAGTGTCCCGAACTCTAAGGCGTTACACCCCCGTTGGATTCAATGGGCAACCTCTTTGACGTCTCCGGATGTCACTTTCATCTTTGATTCATCTCTACAGACTCAGGAGTTTTTACAGTATGAATTCGTTCATCCTCCTCCTCTGTCATTGCTCCCGCTTGAGGATTACGACTGTGTGATCTACACCGATGGTTCGGCACAACCGGCCACGGGGTCCAAGCATGCTTATTCAGCCGCATGTGCTATTGTTGCAGGTACCTTTGTGAACGGAAAGTTCAAATCCACTGTAGTGCACACTCAGGCACTCGGGGACAGTACTGCACAATTGGCCGAGCTGCGCGCATTGGTGCTTGCGCTTGAGTTCGCTACTCCGGATGTGACCACTCTAATTGTATGCGATTCTTACTACTGTGTTCAATCTTACAATGACAATCTGTTCTTTTGGTCGCAAAATGACTATAGAGATGCCAAAGGTAGCACAATTAAGCATAAAATGCTTTGGGTTCGAGTGGCAGAATTGAGACAACGTCTGCCACTCACACAGGTGGTTCACACACTTGGCCATCAACGGGTGGGCGCACACGCTGTTGGTAACGGTTTGGCAGACGAAGCAGCCAAATCAGCAGTAGTCACGTGTTCAGTAGCAGCAGTTACTAGATCCATGTCTAAAATTGATACTGATATTTTAGCAGCTATACCTGCAACGAAAGAAGGTGCTAATTACCCTAGGGGTTTTCCTTCCAAATATACTTATCAGTTAAGTCCCGAACAGGCTCCTTATGTAACAATACCCGACGTTGGTGATCGGCTGATCCCCAACGCGGACCGCAGACTTTCCTTGATAATGGCAGCACACGAAGGCATGGCTTCGGCTCATGCTGGAGTGTCTGCGACCGTTTCCATCTTGCAGCAGCGGTACTGGTGGCGTGGTTTATACAAGGACACCCGTGCTTACGTGCTTTCTTGTGATGTTTGTCAACAGATTAAGCCTTCCACGGTTACACGACCGACACAGACCCCGCTCTGCATTTCTAACAGACCCTTTGGGTGTGTTTACCTGGATCACTGCGGTCCATTTTCTTCAGACACTGCCTATAAATATATCTTAGTGGCAGTGGACTCGTGCACACGTTTCATCTGGGTCTGGCCACAACGGAGTGCTGACGCTCGAAATGTCATCAGGGATTTGCGTGTCTTTGTGGGAATTTTCGCTTGTGGCACCTTCCATTCTGACCAAGGTCCAGCGTTTGCCTCTAAGGCTTACAAGGACGCAATGGGTTCACTGGGGGTGCGGGTGAAATATTCATCTCCGTATCGGCCTGAGGGCAACTCGATCGTTGAACGAATGAACCGTGACTTAAAGCAATCCTTGACAGCTAGAGTCTTAGGTACTGGCAGGAACTGGCTGGCCCACTTGTATACTGTACAACGTGCACTTAATAATCTCCCAAGAAGACCTCTGGGTGGGCGGACCCCATACGAAATGCTCTTTGGCATAAGAATGTTTGTGCCTGACCTTGATGGTCTAGACATGGCGGCGCAATCCACCAAGTTTGATGTAGATAACCATTCTACTATGTTACAGGACTTACAAGAAGCCCGAGACAAACTTGCAATCGCACATTTACCTTCAGCCACAGACCCTGCACTGCAGATTCCGGTTGCCGGCTGGCTTCCGAAGATTGGCGACCTGGTTCGAGAGAAGGTGGAGAACAAGAAAGAATTCGGCCCCTCTTATCGTGCACCGGTTCCAGTCCTGGGCTTGAAGGGAACACGTACAGTCATCTTACCACCGCTTCCTGGTCGCAAGGAGGACAGATACATCTCAGTGGAAAATGTCAAGCTACAACATCTGGCCGATCCTGAATAGTGTTACACCAGCGGTCTCTTGTCCTGCCATTTACCGGACTTGTGTTCGAGGCCCTCCTGCCCGAACGGTCACTGATGTTACAATTGAGATGGTTGATTTGCCTGAAAGTATACTCGAACCCCCTGTCTCCCCCTGCGTCGACGAGAACGAGTATACCTATCCCGAAACAGAATCGGTGGCACACTTACCAACAACGCCACTGAGCCCAACACATTTTTCCTTTGACTCGGATTCCACCTCATCAATTGTCCCGTCCAAGTTCAGTATTTTTGTGTCCTGGTTTAGAGACAATTTTTTGATTCCCCCCTGGACATACATCTGGTTGGTGCTGTTCCTCGTTTTTTTGTTTATGTCCATTGGCTTTGTCACAGTGTTTTTTCTGCTCATAAATGGTCACTATTTACCTGAACGCTCTGCTGTGAACAGTGTCGCTGGAACTTTGGCACCACATTCCTCATCTCACATCATGAAGCATGACCACACTTTTGTGAACATTTCAGCTTTTCCAGTTGCTGATGGCATCATATGGGATGCGGTAAATTTTCAAATTCATGGACCGACAGAAATTATTAATGTTCCGAATGTCCTTCGAGTTTCGATGGGTGATGTAGTAAAAAGTAATATTCATTCTGACGATTGGGATGTGCATGCAGTTGAAGCATTGTTTGCTGATTTAAAATATTATGCTTCCTTTAACGCTGAAGATTTGTATATGAATTCTGCGAATTATGCCGATTTATACTGCTACCAGCATTGGGGCAACCATTTTGTCCATAAACCAAGTGCACTACGTAGCTCTGTGGCCTACACCCAATGGGAACATTGCCCAAACCCTTTACCGGGTCGCTCCCAGACTCTTAGAAATAAATGTACCTATTTCACTGATTTTAATAGATCGAACCCTGGGTCCTATTATTTTAAATTAACCGCCCCATCCACTCAGAAAATCATGTTGACCCACACCAAATTGCTTTATTCGGGTTCCTTTTTGAGCGCCTTAGCTGTGGGTGGTTATGAGTACTGGAAGGACACTGTTGATTTGAAATCAATCTGGGGCTCCAAGCCTTGGCAGGTGCAAGGCACCGCGGCCTTGCACCGTGCCTGCCTTATCCCGGCCCAAATTGTGTTTCTGAATGCTTCCATCTATCAGACTACGTGTTGGGGTTTGGCTACCACCAGACAAATAAACGCACCGTCAATTCCATCCCTGTATTCCACTCCAAACAACAGCTTGCACTTTAATATGTCCCTTTCGACTTTGCAGGCTTTGTTTCAGAACAATTCGTTTAATATTTCTACGCTTGTTCAGTCACCCTGGTTGGCTTGGCCCATATCATCTAATGCGTGCCAACTGCGTTTTACGACTCAGTCCCTGGCTATAAACAGGATAGGCCCGATCCTAGGTTTTCTGACTCCCGTACTGTCACAACATATTCTGTTGGTAAATTATGTAAACAGTGGTTGCAGCATTCTTCCCTAGACTCTGTTAAACAACATATGTCCCTCCTATCAGGCAACATTGATCTGTCCGACTTTATATTGGGACCTCGTGGTCCACGACCGAAGAGATTCATTTATGAAGCTTATAATGAACTCTGGAAGCTGTCGCAAATGGAAGCTGCTTCCCGTCTACGGGAAATAGACCAAGCAAATTTGGAAAAGGTGCTTGCTGTTGTTGACAATAGTATTAATACCCTGTCTTCCCGCATTTACACTTTGGAGAATATTGTGTCCTCTGTTGTTGATATTGTACAAGATGATGTTTCTGTGTTGTATCATGGTCAGAATCAATTACGTTCAGTTATGCAGTTTGCGTGGACTTTGCAAACACTGAAGTTAGGTAAAGTTCCTTGGCATTTTTTGAACACCACTGCTTTATTTCTGCCTTTTAATTTAACTGACAAACAGCAGTTCATGTCCATGAAAGATGCAGCTTACACTCTGTTACATATCGAGAAAGTGGAGCCCTTACCATTCTCTGTGGCGGAATTAGATTCTGCTGTGTGGCTAGTTCATGGGGTTATCGCTTTGCCTTTTCCCTTGTTTGAATTTAGTTTGTGCATGAAACATTATCCTGTGGGCCATTTCCAGCCTTTGGGTAGTGCCTTTCTGCATGAACTTTGGTCCCTGCCTTTCATGTACAAATGCCTTAGAGACGGGAAGGAAGTTTTTCTCACGGGGAGTCATGCGATTCAACTGTGGGTCATTCCCTTGTTTGTAAACACATTAAATTGCACGGAGCTTGTAACGTTTCCGCTCCGAATCTTGCTTGTGTGTTGAAGGGTATTCCCGCTCCTGCTATTTCTCCTACTTTTACTTTGCTTACAAATGGTAGCTATTTGCTTTTGAATAACGAAAACTGCTGTGGCATGCAGGCCGGCATACCCTATATTGTTACGGTTTCGCACAGGGTTGTCTGCTGCAAGAATGTGCTTTTTCCTCCCCTCACGACATCATAGATAATTCTATTTGGCCTTCCATTCCTACCATGAAGGCAGATTTCAATAAACTGAGCAGAATAAAGGCGCTATTATTGAACCAGGAGGTTATGCTCACATCCGCCAGGGAGACATTCATTCTCCAGGTGGCAAGTACCCACAGTGAAATACAGGCCCTTTTGAACACAAACCTCCCACAGCATTTCGGGGAATTAATTCACCGTATTTTTAACACATCTAACACTGAGGGTCTGGTGCACTTTTTTAAAATTGTGGGGTCCGGCCTTGTATCCACTTTCCAAACTATTTTTGGTGTGATACCGGCATTTATTCATTCGATTTTTTCCAGCGTCTTTGGTGGCTTCCCATTGATCCTCGCCTTGGCGGCTGGTGTCCTGCTGTTGGTCTGTTTTCTGCGCAATGGCTGCTCCCCGATGGGCCCTTCTCGATCCCGAACGCCTCCAGCTGCTCCGTGAGCGCATCCTGGCTGGTTTCGGAGTTCTGCCATTAGCGACACTGAGTGTGTCCTATACCCTTTCTTTTCGCTTTGCGTATTTCACTTGCGTGCAACCTGTGATGTCTTGCATCCGCTGTCCTTTCACCTGGACCATGGATTATTGCCTCTCCAATACGTCGTTGTCTGTTCCGGATTTTGTTCAGTTGGTGGGTCCCTTAGAGGCCCATGAACGGGACTGTTCCGTTGCAGGCTGCATGACGCGTGCGGCTGCGCTGGGGATTTTGGCACAATGGGATATCTGGGCGGCTGCTCAGAATCTCCTACAACAGAGCTTTATTGAATATCACGCAAGCTGTCCCGCATTGCTTTTGGATGCTCCGCCCTCTGAGGAACATTCCTGCTGCTTTGATCTGTTGGACTGGATGGCGTCTATGTTTTCTGACGATTCCAATGATGTCCTCTTGGATGGTATAGCATTTTTCTGCACTTACACGCTTTTGGACTGACGTAGACTGCCTCGCTGGCTCTGTTTTTTTTTTTTTTTTTTATATATAGGATACTTTTGTTTTGCTCGGTCCATTTGAACTCTGGCTTCGTCCTTTGTCTTGGCCGATGGACTGTCCAGGGGAGGGTGTCTTGTGGTTTGTGGTCTCCTGGCCTGCCTTGCTACGTTGCCTTAGGCCTGGCTGCCATGATGCTTTTCTTTGCACACGTTACTCTGAGCCGTTGTTCTGCCGACCTCTGCTCTTGCCAAGTTATTTTAGAACTGTCTGCATTTTCTGTCTCTCACCTTTGCTCCTGTTCCCTTTGGGCTCAGTCTGCACAACATTAACAAGGTCGAAAAACAACGTCCCTTGTTCTTGCTGATTTGGCCTCGTGGCAGAGTGAGGGACGCCGCCCTGGCAGACACGCCACTGCAGGCGATGACGAGATGTGCGCTGGGTGGCGTGGGACGTAGCCACCTCATCGCCGGTGTGACTTTGCCCATTGTAGGTGGTCGGCCACGTGTGTGTAGGCCTATGGTCAGGATATGGCGGACACAGAGCCACACGCAGTAGTTACTTCGGTGGCCGTCCCGGAAGTGAACCACTTCCTGAGCCCCGGCCTATTTAGTCACTCCCCTACGCTGGACTGGCGTGTGCCGGGCCTGCTCACTACGCTTACGCTTACAGGGGGGCCAACATGGCTACTTGTCCAAGGTGTTCCCCACTGCCTGTGATGACATGGTTGCGTCCACTGTCTTGTGGTTTGTGGCCTCCTGGCCTGCCTTGTTACGTTGCCTTAGGCCTGGCTGCCATGATGCTTTTCTTTGCACACGTTACTCTGAGCCGTTGTTCTGCCGACCTCTGCTCTTGCCAAGTTATTTTAGAACTGTCTGCATTTTCTGTCTCTCACCTTTTCTCCTGTTCCCTTTGGGCTCAGTCTGCACAACATTAACAAGGTCGAAAAACAACGTCCCTTGTTCTTGCTGATTTGGCCAGTCCCTCGCACCTAGACATAACACTATGTACGGCTGCCATGGAGAAATTTGTGTGCTTTTAATATTGCGGTTTTCCCGCTTAAGAGACACTTGGAGAAAAACCTTTCCAGGGAGAAGAGCTGTGATTGTCTGCTGATGTAGTCTTTGCATCTAGAGACTGAGGTATGGGGGTTCGCTAGACAAAGCCCAGAGGTCTTCTATTTTTATAATACACTAGCTGCTAGCACGGGGAGGGTGGTAAGGTCATTTAGCCCTATAGCCACTGCTTATGAAATGCTTTCCCCGTTTGTATTCTATGGAGTTGTAACTATGCTGATTATATTATTCTTATGCATTATGCTGATAGTACTGACACGTGTACTGTATCTTAGAGCACGTAAGTTGAAATAAACATTTTAACCTATACTGTGTCTCTTCTTACGCACGTTGTGGACACGTATGAGTGAGTGACGAAAGGGTGTTCTTGCTACTGCGAGTCCTGAGAGAGAGATACCGTGTTCTGGGTTGTCTAAGCATTGGTAACCTTGTTGCTAATGGGACGCTAAGGCTAGTCGGGTTGGGGTTTTAGGTGCTAAGGTTTATGGTTGGCTCACCACTATATTCCGAGGTCCTATTATCCTGTGCATAGCTCTGTGTGTGCAGAATCCCTATAACACCACTGTCCACGACACTACAGACTCCAGCAGTATGTGTCCACATGGACATGTCTGTGCTCTGCATACTCAAGACTGTCCAGCACATCACCGCCACACTTGGCATTGTGTGCAT
The DNA here is from genome assembly GCA_963921515.1 of Calotriton arnoldi. Taxonomy (NCBI): domain Eukaryota; kingdom Metazoa; phylum Chordata; class Amphibia; order Caudata; family Salamandridae; genus Calotriton; species Calotriton arnoldi. Next base: position 340,822 of record CAWUFW010005490.1, read on the forward strand.
TGTTATTCATAGGTCCATTGCCTCCTTCGCACAATCGTGGTTCCCACCTCTCCCCACATTCTGCAAATGTGTGGCAGAGGGGCTATGCCTTAGTGTATGGTTTGTCCACATTTCTGGCCCCTCTTACCATGGTTACTTGTGCTGTCATGTCTGGCAGGTGTGCATGTTGTTTGGCATGTTGGATGTGATTTTGTTACGTGTCCATTCCCACAGTTGTGCGTTGTGTGATTGTGGAATTGAGGTGTGTGGTGTGTTCCGTTGGTACTTAGCAGTGCATTTCCATAGGTGCCATCCTGAAATCGCTGGTTGATGATGGACTGTCGGAAGATGTATGAGTCATGCACACTGCCTGGGTAGTTGGCGACGACATTGGTGAACAGTCCCCGGTGGTGCACTATTGCCTGCACATTGATGGAATGCGTGTGCTTCCTGTTGCGGTAATTATGTGCAGTGTCGGCAGGGGGCACAAGTAGGACATGTGTGCAGTCGATTGCCCCCAACACGTGCGGGAATCCGGCTATGGCATAGAAGCCTTGCTTGGTCTCCAGCTGTTCCTGCGCAGTGTGGGGGAAGTGAAGGTGCTGGGGTATGAAACTGATGATGGCATCCAGGACAGGTGTGATGGCCTTTGATAGGGCTGGCTGTGAGACTCCTCCGACTCTGGCAGTTGTTGGTTGGAAGGTACCAGAGGCCAACAGGTGCAGCACAGCCAGCAGCTTTGTCTGCGGAGGGATGTTGGTTGTCCTCTGTGTTGGTACCGTCAGCCTGTGGGCAATGTGGGTCAGGATGCGGAGGATGGTTGTGCTTTTGAACCTGTAGTGGGCAATGACATCCTCTGGCGTTAAGTCTGTGAGGCTGATGCGTTTTCGGTAGGTCCGCTGTCTTGTTCTGCGCTGCCTCAGTGGTGGTCTGGGTGGGGGTGGTCCTGGGGGTGGTCCTGGGGGTGGTGGCGGTGGGTGTTGTGGCCCTCTTGGGTCTCCAAGCTGCATGATTAGTAGCTCCATGGCATCTGTTGGTCTTCAGATGTGGCTCTGGCCTGGGCTCCCTCTGTACTGCAGGTTTTCGTCCTACTTAAGACCAGTAATGAGCAGGTGTTAAGTCCCTGCTGCTAACGCGCCTTATCGCCTGTTTTTGTCCGGCATCGCAGATCTGGCTGGTCGTTGAGAATATCGCGAAGTGGTGTTTTCGTGTGTTTTTGCACGGGAACGCCTACTCTGCATGTCATTAGCGTTGATTGTCGCTCTCATCCGTGGCGATGTGTTTTGCGGCAGCTATCACAGGAAAACTGGCGTTGTCGACAGTTTGCACCAACTTGTGAATAGGGCGATAAGTCTATCGCAACTTTTGCGGCGCTAAAGTTCTGATAAATCGGCGATGGCTCCTTGAGAATATACCCCGATGTCTGTTAAGAAAAATAATGCGCTATTTGAGCTTCTGCTAGTACTGTTTACATTGTTCTCCATCTTATTTTAAAGTCATCCTGAGTCACATGATATTATTTTTGATTCAGTTTCTGAAATAAACTTTAATAGTTTCACACAAGTCAGCAGAAAAAGCTCTCGGAGAAAGTCTCCTGTATGTACTAAGCCAAGGACAAATCTTGCTCATCCTAGTTGTGTTAACATTGCATCCATTAAACTGTATCAGCAAGACTGTGAGAATGATCGAAGCATAATGTTTTGGTGGTGGGAAAATCTCTGATTGTGTTCTATGTATAAATGTTTCTTTTAGACTGTTTCCTATTTGTTTAAATGTAAGGAATCATCTGTCCCACCGAATGTATGAACCCCATTGTTCAAAGCTCTATGTAAGAGAGTCCATTTCTCTCGCAAGTGGTTGAGAGCCCCTACTCCCTTTCTTAGAAAGCAAATCTATGCCGGATTTCAAACTGAACTGTGCTGAGTTCCTTTACTTATGATTTATATGCTATGCTGCTAATTTACTGATGGCATAGCCTGTATTTTGAATTTAATACTTACATGCAGCATTTGAAAAGATATGGGGCCAGATGTACAAAGCGTTTTTACGCAAAAAAGCATTTTTAAATCTACAAAGGCAATTTGGGTTAGCGATTTGGTATTAGGAAGGGGCGTGTTTAGGGCATCCCTTCCTAATAACAAATCACAGTGGCATGTATGAATGTTTTGCAACCAAAATGCGGTCGCAAAAAAATTGCAATTTATCACCAACTTCAAGTTGGTGGTAACCCATTTGCAAATGGGAAGTGGCTCCCAAGGAACCCCTTCCCCTTTGTGAATGTTTGTAAAAGCATTTTTTGAGAGCAGACAGTGGTCCCAGGGACCACTGCTTGCGCTTGGAAAATGAAAAGAAAACTTTTCATTTATCATTTTGAAATGCATTTGTTAAAAAAAATGCTTTATTGAAAAGCAATCACAGACATGGTGGTCTGCTGACCCCTGCAGGCCACCATCCCCGTGTTTTTTGCAATTCCCAATGGGTCGCAAACGGAGACCTACCTCATTAATATTCGCGAGGTAGGTCTATGTGCGACCCACTGAGAATCACAAAATTTGTAATACACACATTTGTACATGGGTGTTTGTGATTACCAAATAGAAAATAACAAAAATTTGCTATTTGCTAATCGAAAACGATTACCTACGTACATCTGACCTCTAGTGTCTGTCAATCTTATGAGAATGTTTCAAAAGTATTATGTGGGCCCCTTTTTGATTTAAAAGTGACAGTTGTCCGATTGGGGAGCACCAAAGTCCGAGCTACAGGGACTGCACCGCTCCGAAGATTGAAACTGCGGCACTGAAATTGTATGGTTTCGTTAGGAATCCTGTAAGGGTTCCACGTGCCGACAATACAAAAAAGCAAGTGTAGTAAATGTGCTAGTGTTGTATTTTAGAGCACTGGTGAGGTTGTGGTCTGTCATTTACAGACAGAGGGGTCGATTCCGATTCGGGCCGGAAATCTCTCCGACCGAGCCGGACCCGGAGAGATTTCCGACCGAATCGGACCCGTGCAGTCCGACCGAACGAGTCCGATGCATTCGTATGCCACCGGACACGAGTCGGTCGGACTCCCATTGAACTCAATGGGAGCCGGTCGTACAACGCGTACGCGGGCTCCCATTGCCTCAATGGGTGCGAGGCGGACAAGGGCGCCCCCTACAGCGAGTACGCCGCGAGCGCTCGCGGCGTACACGCACAGGTAGGGGGACCCATGGGTCCCCCTGTGTGCGCCTCGCACGGGTACGCGTACAGGGGGTCCGACACGGACCCCCAAAGTACGGCTCCGACAGCGAGTTTGAGTCGGACGGCGCGAGTCGGTCGGAGCGGTCGAGGTGCGCATCGTACTTACCCGGCCGGAAAACGTCTCCATTGCGCGGTGCGAATCGGGTCCGAGCGAGTCGGTCGGAGCGGTACGATCCGGGTACGAGTCGGTCGGAGCGGTCGGGTCGCCCGGACGAGTCGGTCGGCGAATTCGCATCGTACTCGCTCGGCCGGACCCGCGTACGATTCGGTCGGGAAAAAGGGCTCCGAATCGGATCCGGTAAAGCCGAATCCTATTCGGAGCCCTACCGGCCGAGATCGGAATCGGCCCCAGAATGTTTTCCGTTGAAATTGCCACTAAATTTGCATAGACATGAAGTTTTACTGGTAAAACCAAATAGCGCAAAAGCGATGATGTGTGGACATTGGTCTTGACTTGTTTTGATCCTATTAAAATGTTGGTTTCTATCACAAATCAGAAATACAAAAAATTGTGCTCTACTAATTGCTGATAATAATCGAAATATGTGTATAGTTACCAATATTTAAATGTTATTGTGTGACATTCTACATCCTTTCCTTTCTTGTACCTAAGCACGATTGTCACCTATCTCACTTTTACAAAATCCTCTATCTTTGCAGTAAGATAAATAAAAGTATACTCCAGTTTCCAAATGAACAGCAATTTATCAGAAGACATAGCCTGAAATTTGGTCTTTGAACGTGCAGCAAATGTGACAAGATAAACACACATTTTAAAGGCATCTTGACTACTTATTCATCTTCTGAACTTCAGCATGATTATTTTTGGGGATGCAGCAACACCCTAGCACTCCTACTTCCATTGCCCATGCATCCTAGATGGTTAGCCTGGAGAGCGAGCGGTGTGGTATTGGTGTTGTTGTGAAATAGCTGAGTTGGGAAGGAATGTTTGGGAGGTAAGAATACCTGTAGCACAACCCAGAAAATGCTAGTTTGAACAGGGGCACTTAAGTGAATTTGTCTGGTGGGCCACACCGCTCCTCTGTTGCTTCATGTAACTCTCATCTTCTTCATCATTAAATCTGATTTCTACACACCTTTGACTCCAGTTGTTGGATTCCTAATAGTGAAGACGAGGACAAGGAGTCTGGAATGGGGAGCACTGAGTATCCTATTGGTTTCCTACACTTTTTTGATGTTTGAGGGCAGCCAGAAGGTGCAGAAATGTAAGGTGGCAAAAAGAGTGGCTACGAGGGACATCCTATGTGCGGTGGCTGTTTCCATTTGGGAAGTTGCAACATTTGCAAGCGTTGTTCTACTGCAAGGTGTTCCATCATGTTGTGAAGTGCTTGGCGTGCTACATCATACTACCGTCACATGGAACCAGCATCTACAACAGGGATCTCCAACCTTTTCTAAATTAAGAGCTACTTAAGTTCCATAAAAATCACCCTGAGCTACTGACAATAATTATCAATGTTACAACAGTGACCAATTTAGGCTAGATTCCATCAGTGGCTGCTGCATGCAGGAATGCTAGCAGTGATCACCTGAAGGCATCAGGCAAGGTCACAAGCATTAGTGTCAAAAAAGCTTTATCCATGACAATCATGAATGCCTCTACATGCCATAACAGTTCTATATGCAATGATCCCAGCACCTAAGAAAGAGCATCAGTAAAAAGACACCCCGACGCAGCATGTATTTATACATCAGCCTCAAATATATTTTTTCCACATACTTCAGCCAATCAGTTCTGAAAATACACACATTTTACTTTTAAGTACATACAATTTATATCACAACAAATGTTATTCTAGGAGATAAGAATAAGGGGAAAGCACTGAAAACTATGTAGCAGCCCTCAGGAGCCTAGCTGCAAACTGCAATTTTGAAAATATAAACTATGATTAAGATCTCAGGGACCAAATTTTGATGAGAATGAATAGCAAAAAATTCAAATGAGATTTCAACCTCAGTCCTATATTTGAGCTTGATAAGAGTATAGAACATTCTGAGTAATTCATATAAGAGATTAGAGGGCTGTTTAATAATGAGGTTAATGCCATTCTTAAAAAAGAAAATATTTCAACAAGCTCAGGAAAAGAAGTTAAGTTAGCAGCAGGGCTGGGAAAATGTAGTTCCTATTCTCCTATAGAGGTGTTAGTGGTAGTCATTAAGGGAACTTGAGGAATTGCCTGCTGTTGATTAGAGGAGGGCAGGACTGGATGAGTTTCACGCCGCAGAAATTTGCAGAGTTACAGAAAAAGTTTGTGAGATTCCGCGGAGTTCCAAAAACGGACAGAAATATGCATGCTGATCTGCTCGCACTGCAATTTAGCGCCAGTAGCGCGAGCAGCACTGAAAAATCAGCGCAGAAGGCAAAATGCAGTGCGCAAAAGTGCCCGGCCATTGGAGTCGCTTTTGCTGCAGTTCAAGTAGAAAATCTACTCGAGCGGCAGCAAATCTACTCAAAAAACAGCCCTTTCACCATGACCGCTCGCAACCGCCTGCTTTAAAAAATGGTGCTAGGGGACGCCAAATCATGCTTGTGCTTGCATTTATGGAGCCTCACAGGGAAAAGTTCTGCCACGTGACGATTGGCGGAATTCGGCCGGGGTAACTCAGAGTCGCCAAATTCCACCAATTCCACGGCACCCCTACTGTTGACAAGGCCTGCATTAAATGCCAAAAAGGGGACATTTTAGCTAGTATGCAAAGGTGGGAAAGTCAAAATTATTTGGATGGTGATGATTCTTTAGGATTGAATCCCAGCATAGGGGCTCATTACGATGGCGGACGGACTTCAGTCTCGGGGATTGGGACCGGCCGCCTATAAGGTGGCGGTCCCGCAAATGATATTACGATGCGACCGCCACAACGGCGGCCACAAATGGCACGTTTAACATTGCGGCGGGTGCTGCAGCATGCGGTGCCTCCCATATGGTGCAGGGAAATGTAGTGGGGCACCATAGGTGCCCCCCAAGTGCACAAACAACCAGCCCCTGCGCAAGGGGGCCCGCAACGAGCCCTCAAAGTACATCCCCGCCAGCCTTTCCATGGCGGGGGAACCGCCATGGAAAGGTTGGCGGGGATCCAGCATCCAAATCTGGCTGGCGGTGCAACCATTCTGTGGATGCGGGGCGGGTCCGACAGGCAATCGTAACGATTGCTTCTGTCGGAACAGTGGCGGTCGGGCTTTCCTCCCGACAGCACACCCCTGCCATCACAATCTGGCGGGCGCTGAATGGCCATACAATGGCGGTGAACCCGCCACCGGCAGCCTGCTCGTGGCGGGTTCACCGCCATCGTAATCAGGCCCATAGGCCTGAGTGTAGGGGCAGAGAGCAAATGCAAAGACTTCTTAATGCATGGTCCTCATAGACGAATGTGAGATTCAAGTCATGGTAGACATGTGTACCTGATTACCATTTTGAGCACAAGTTTAGTACAGGACCGATCAGCAAGGAGGAAATTGTTATCCTCTGATATACATCCAGACAGGTACACTGGGCATAGGAACAATATGTTTGGGTATTTCTGGGCTGACATTGAAATTTAAAGGGTGCAGGATCTGGAGGGAAAATACATGATGCAGAGAAAGGTGATTCTATTCATCAATGGCCGCACCATGCATAAAAGGGGACCATGCTTGATCCCTAAGCTGATCCTCCGATTTATGTGGCAGATACATAAAGTAGGTTTGCAGTCCTGAATAGTGGGTACCAAAATATTGAGCAACCAACATATTGAGGCCAAAATATTAACTACAATGATATTATGAGCCATATATTAATAATGAAAATAGCAAAAATACTGACTCCAAGATATTATCCTACAAACCCATAATACAATTACAATAATATTGAGTTTTAAAATTAACATTAGAACTCACAAAAATATCAAAAACCAAAATATAGAATACAAAAAGTTGATAATATACTTTAAAAATATAAAATGTATTTAAATTAAGATAATTTAATTTAAAAAATGCAATCATTTTCAAAAATATATTTTACAGAATAAATAAAACTGTATCTCATTTATATTTAGTCTTTTAAAATATTTATTTAAAGTTAAAAAAAGAGTATAATTGATTTACATTTCAAAATGTTTAATTTAAATGCATGGATCAATTATAAAAATATCAAAAATATTTTGGAAACTTCTATTTATTTAAAAATAAAAATACAATTATTTAAAATTTTTCATATACGTAAATATTTAGTAATACAGTTTCAAAATATATTTACATTTTTAATAATTTAACATTCATACATAAACACATGGCCAAAACTAACAAATGGTAAGTACTTATTTATGAAAATACTTTGCAAAATATTTAGTTATTTAGTTACATACAAAACCAAAAATAACTAAGTGTAAAGGTCAAAGACATAAAAAATCCAAAGTAAACATCATACAATAAGTAATACAAAATGATTCACTAACATTATACAAAATATTTTCTTATCGGAATTACATGTACTATTCAGTCTACATAACAGTGCATATTTTGGGGAAGGGTGGTGGCACATTTAATATTCTAACCCCCCTCCAACTTATACTGGAGAAAGTTGATATATTTGGGAAAGGGGTCAGATTTACAGTTACTATTTTAACCCCAGTCCTAATAACATTGGCTAAAGTGCATATCTTTGAGGGGGAGGCATATTTGCCCACTCTAGACTTCTTGCATCATGTCCAGATACTGTGACTGGCTTCATAACATGTTCCTGAACTCAACACAGAAAACATCAGGTTATTTCATTTCATAAGCTGTGAGCCAGTCAATCATTTTGTGTGTTTTTCCCTCTCTTGCTCTAAGGAAATGTCTGAAAAGTAAAAATAGGTGCCAGTGCCAAAACATGAGTGCCAGTGGGCCCTACCAGCAACCACTGGCTCAAATTAAGCACTGGGTGCCCCTTACAACAGGGTGGTCTCCAGCCTAGAGAACACACAAAGAGGTGTGAGGTCTCTGTATTTGTCTGTGTCCAAGAAAGACAAAAGGCTGAGTCTCACCTAAATGACCCCCTTCATCTTAAACAAACAGCCCCTGCACTCCCACCCCTCGCTCTCCCCCTACCACCTGCCAAAGAGCAGTGCTTCAAGAAGTTTAATTAGGAGTTCCATGCTAACAAAGTCTTTATTTATTTTCTAAAGGGAGACTAGTGATTATGTTACTCACCTTGGTATCTCAATCTCCACTCTCCAGCCACAGGAATTAAGGCAATACACTTTGTCCTTGTCCTCCATCTTGTGCCAGCCACAGCTAGGGGCATTTAAAACTGATCTTTCTTTGGGTTTATAATTAATAATGTGGGACAAACTGGAGGATGAGCATCACAAGGCAACCACTCCAGAATCTGCAGAATATCCTTCTCAATGCTTGCATTATTTACCCATATATTTTCTCACATTGCTATGATCTTGAGATTATTCTTACATTCGATCACAGCCTAAAACTCTTGATATTTCCCAGTATAAAAATCCAACCATTACTTTACGCTTCCAACCCCTGAATTGATCTTCTGACCATTCTGGGGCAGTGGTCTTGTGCTAGTCTAACAGTGGGCTGTTCACCTGATTCTAGTGCCTATCAAAAACACTCAATATACCACTATGTTTGCATACAGATTGTGCTGTTTCTTTCAACAGTCTTTCATCCTCAAATTACATACTGAAAGGATCTCAAAAAGCGTCATTTATATTTCTAACTCCATCATGAAAATTTGACCTTTAGTTAAAACTTCATACTGTTGGCTCTCGTGTTTTTATCAAATGACCATCTTCATTGCCCACAACTCATATCAAAGATCAAAAGCTCTTCTTCTTGGAAAGTTGTGCAACCTAACAATACCTATCTCCTCAAATTAATCTACTAACCCCCACCAACCATCTGTATGTACTCACATACCCCTCCACTAATGACCATTCCTAACTCCTATTCATTTAATCTACCATAAGGAAACTAGAGGGAGTGCATATAATGGTTTGCTTAAGTACACATAACTAATCCTAGTAAGCAGCAAAAACCAGTAACAGTGGACAAACTGCTAACTTTGGGTTCCAGATCAGCGTGCTGTCCAGCATTAAGAGCTTCAATGCCTTTTCAGGGATGATAAGTGCTATATAAATTTCAATTACAATTACAATTTTAACTCCAGTCTAACTAACATTGTGGTATGTGCATATAATTGAGGTGGGGACATATTTACTAATCTAACTCCAGTCCAACAAACAGTGGTATGTGTATATATACTTGGGGGGACTCACAATTAATGTTAGAACCCAATCTCCAAAAACACTACTCATTTAAAACAGATTTTGTAATATTCACTTTACTTTTTATTGTTATAATTATTATATTTATTGTTGTTATCATCGCTATTAATAATAATAATAATAATAATAATAATAGTAATAATAATCATCATCATCATCACCATTATCAGAAGAAGAAAATGAGAAGTATATAGTTGTTATTACTTTTATTTATTTTCACAAATACTTTTATAATATTTCTAAAATGAAATCAATTAGACATAAAATTACTACCGTTAAACATCTTAAATATATTTAATATTTTAAGAAAATACTCATTGATTATTACATTATTACTAATGTATTATTTTTGAAATATAAATAAAAACAGGTAATCTTTTAATTTATTTCAAAATCCCTTTTTTTATCAAATGTATTCAGAAACATTTTGATTATAAAAATCTAATGATTTACTATTACTTAATCTTTTATTTAAAACACCAACCACCCTACCCTCCAATAAAACCCACAGACAATATTTACATATATTATTAAAAATAAATAATTAACATACCAGAACATACAAACTAAAACATGTGTTATTAAAACAATACCCACCAATACGCCAATAATACCAAACAAACCAAAAAAATGCAGTGTATACTATTTATCTTTTATATTATTAATAACAATATAACTTTAGAAAAAAATCTAACTGAATTGTATAAACAAAAAGATATTCAACTATTACACAGCACAATGTTTTAGCAATCAATCTTTTAAACTTTAATATTACTTTAAAAAATATATGATATACTTACCCTAGAGATTACCTATTTCTATATGTTTCTATACATAGGGCCTACCACGGGGTGCAGGGATCAACAGGGCCCCCAACCGGAGGCTGCACACACAAGGGGGCCCTGCTGGGGGCCCCCAAACACGCTTTCTGACATGGTTTCCATGTCAGACAGGCCGGCATGGAAACCATGTCCTAAACCGTGCATCATAATCCCAAGAGTGGAAAGGCCCACCATTTGAGATTACAATTTGGTTCCAACTGTCTGATGGGCTCCTTGAGCCTGTCGGAAGCCAGCCGAAATGACCTGTCGGTTTAGTTTTTCCGACCGCCAGCATTGTAAAGCAGCGGTCGAAAGTAAAACAAGAGTCCGATTACGATGCGGCCCGGAAAGCTCCGACCGTTGGTCGGAGCCTTTCCGGCCCGCATCCTAATCGGCCCACAATGTTTTGCCCTCGATATTAAGAACAATGATAATCGGGAGCTGATATTCAGGATCTGCATTCCAAGAGTAATGATGCAGGAGAAGCAAGGGATGCACAGTGTCCAGGGAAAGAAGGTTACATTAGAATCCTAGAAGTTCAGTGAAGTTTTTTCAACAAAAGTATGAGGGCTTTGAGCATCACATTGTATTAAAAGGTGGTTCTTTATCTGTCAGGCACAGTGGGAGGCAGATTCTCCTGTATTACAGAAGAAAGCTGAAGGAGATGTTAAGTGATTTATGCACAAAGGACTTTATTGATTTCCCCATTGGTAGCCCTGATTGTGATTATACTTTAAACAAATTTGGGGATTTGAACTTATATTTTGAACTCTGCAATTCAAATGATGCAATTTATATTGATTCCTCACCCTTGCACGAAATGACCTTCAGGTTTGCAGGTGCAATAGTTTTTAAAACACTGGATCTTTCAAGTACTTATAATCAGGTCGTTCTGGAAGTAGAATCTAGGCACCTCACTGTTTTCATGAATCCTGAAGGCATGTAGCAATTCAAAATGTTGCCTTGAGTATCACTTGTGATGCATCTGTTGTTTTCAAGGGGATCTTGAAGGATAATCTGTATGGCATGGAGGTTACTGGAGCCTTCCAGGATGATATTCTTGAATTTGGAAATGACCAAGAGAAACATGATGCAAGGACGGAGCAAGTACTTCAAGCCTGTTAGACAAGGATTTAACTAGGAAACCCAGCAAATGTAAATTTAGTTGTGACAGTCTGGAATATATAGGTCACTCCATTTATAATGATGGGATCAAGCCTAAGAATTGTCATGTAAAGGTGAAACCTGAAGCACCCCATCCTGCTACTATGGATGTCTTTCTGGGACTCATGGAGTTCTATGCGACATTTGTAAAGAATTACTTTACCAAAGTGGAATCGTTTATATCTAGTCCTAAAAAGAACATCCTGTATTTATGGAAAGAAAATCATGGAAGATATTTTAAATGCCATGTGCCTAAAACCTTCTCTTGTGGGGATAGAATGCATTATTTCAGTGGATGTCAGCTACTGTGTGCTGCGTGCAGTGTGCAACAATGTGATAATCATGATGCATGGATTGTGGTGTATTATTCCAGGCTGGTGAGTGATGTGTGGGATTTCTCATTCATTGAGAAAGACCTTCTGGCTTGCCCCTTGCTCATTTGCACTTTAAAATGTGTCTCTAGGCAACCACATTTAGGATCAGGACAGCTGATAAACTGCCATATGTCCCGTGCAGGCCCAGAGGGTCGGGAGTGTTGTGTTCTGGGGTGTCTAATCACTTGTTCCTCCGTGAGTGAGTAGGAAGGCAAGTGAGACACTATAGCTAGTCGTACCGGGCTCATGTGTACTAAGGTGGTAGGATAACTCAGTCCCTGCCTACTAAAGCTCTATGGTCCCAAGCATAGTTCTGTGATTTTGCAGAATCCTTGCAACATGGCGCCCAACGTGGGGCAACATCCCGTCAACCAGTTCAGCAGCAGAACATTCTGGGAGGCAATGGCCGTTGATCAAAAGGAAAAAAACTGTCACAAATCCAATCCACATGAACACAAATACCATTAAAAACACAATCCAGATATATATCCACCGTGGAACCAGATAAGTGCGTTTAACCAAGAGATAAAAACACAAATCCGCACTGGTGGTGGGGACAAAACAGAAGACAATGAAGAACTGTCTGAAGAAAAGCTAAATGATCAATATAATAACCAGTAGAACTCAGCTGGAATAAAGGAGGCTGTGATTCTGGATGGATACTCAGTTCTTGTACCGCGGAAAGGGCATTATCTGGAGGATCAGAATAAACAATTTATATTACTGAAGGTGTAACAGGTACCAGGTGAACTGAAGTCTCGATATCCCCCTCCTGCAGCCAGGGAGAATCAGCAAGGATGGTGCTCATGGTCTGTAAAGCAAAATTCTGTGTATGGACATCTCGAGGCATACTATTTAGAATTTGCCGTATGGTGTAGCTTGACATGTTCAATGGTAACAAAGCAATTTTCTTTGTATCCAGGAAGTGGAGGCAAAATTACAGTTCAGGTACCCTGAAGACCAGTTATGGTTAGAATGTTCCACATTGTCTGCTGTAAAACAACATCTTTCCCTCCTATCCGAAGATATGAATCTGTCTGTTTTGATTTTGGGTCCAAAATCCCCCTGTTCAAAACAATTTCTTTATGCTGCTTATAATGAAATTTGGAAATTGACGCAAATGGAAGCTGCAGTAAGTTTTTCGCAAAATTGATCAAGATAATTTGAATAAAGTGCTGGCTGTAGTAGACAACAGTATTAATACCTTGCCATTTCGCATTTATAGCTTAGATAATATTGTATCATCTGTCATTGATATTGTTCAAAATCATGTGTCTACATTATATTATGGTCTGAATCAGCTTAGATCCATTATGCAATTTAGTTGGACTCTCCAAACACTTAAGAACGGGTGCGTTCCTTGGCATTATCTCAATTCCACTGCTTTGTTCTTACCCTTTAATTTAACAAATAAACAGCAATCAATGGCTATGAAAGATGCTAGTTATACCATGTTACACATAGAGAAACTTGAACAGCATCCCTTCACTAAAGCAGAAACACCATCTGCAGTCTGGTTACCTATCTCTACTTTTCAGTTCACTGCCTGCATGAAACACTTCCCAGTAGGTAGATACAAACCTTTTGGGAGCAGTTATTTACATGAGTTATGGTCCCTGCCATTTACGTATTGTTGTCAACGGGCTGAGAGATACGTTTTTCTTACAGGGGAGGAATGCGACTCCACTGCCGGTCATTCCCTTGTTTGTGAACACATAAAGATTCATCGCGCCTGTAATGTGTCTGCTCCTAATTTGGCTTGTTATTTAAATGGAATGCCTGTTCCCGCAAATATTCCCACTCTCACATTGCTTTTGATTGGAAGCTATCTTGTACTTAATAATCAGGACTGTTGTGGTCTGCGGACAGGAATCCCGTATGTGGTGTCTGTTTCCCAGTTAGTCACTTGCTGCAACAACGTCCTGTTTCCCCCTCCGCACAGGAATGTAGATAGTTCATTATGGCCTTCTATTCCAACTTTGAAAACAGATTTCAATAAGCTAAGCAACTCAAAGCTTTATTGTTGCAACAAGAACTGGCTCTCACTTCAGCTTGTGAGACCTTCGAATTGCAGGTATTGTTATGCCGCGGGCCGCCTCGCAACCCGCGGCGCTGCCCGTTTTCTCCTCGTGGGCCGCAGTGCAGCCCACGGCTCCCCCCCTCCTCTTCGGGGGCATCGCGGTGCGGCACGGCGGCCCGCTGTTGCCGTTTTGGCGGCATCGCAGAAAGCACCCGCAACACCTGTTGGTTTGCTCTGTTGGGCACGCCGCGTACTTGCACAGCGGCCCATCCATGTCATGAGGCACCTTGGGGCACTACACTTACCTGGTGTTGGCATCTGGTGATCCCCCTTCCTTGGGGGCCATATTGTTGCTCTCCTCTTCTCAGTCTTGCTCCCAGAAGGCAGTGGGGGAGGGTTACCTTCCTTCCTTACATGGCGATCTTCCTATACTGCACTTCACTCCTTTCCCTAACCAAGATACGACACCTCTCCTTCCTGTTTTGTCACTTCCTGTATGTCACTTCCTGTATGTCACTTCCTGTTTTTCTGTATATAAGGGATCAGAACCTTTCCTTCCTTGCGTTGCAACACTCCTTGTTCCTGCTGGTGTGTCATCGCTCCTGTTGGTTCCTTGACTCTTCTTTTGGTGATCCCTTCCTTCCGTTGGTGCTCCTGGTTACCTTGCGACTTCTGCTCCAGCTTGACTTCCAGTAATCTCCTGATTCCGTTTGGGCTCCTAGTCTTTATGGCTCCTTGTCTTCTCCTTCATTCCTGGAGTCTCATCATCATCAGAGGTTTTTTCCCTCCGGGGTTTTCCTCTTGGGACTCCTTCCGGAGGGCACTGGCTGCTTAGGCTTTCATTGTCAGCAGCACAGTGGCTACCGGAAGGGGTCGCCCCTATCTCGTACAAACCAGGACTTACAAGAACCGAAGCCGGGAACCGTCCCAACGCCTCAAGACTGGTAAGAAAGACCCTAAACCCGACAGGTGTCTGGAACTTCCAGTGAAATACAGTCATTGTTAAACACAAACCTCCCTCCTACATTTTGGTGAACTGGTACATCAAATATTTAATGCGTCTGATTCCACAGGCCTGGCCCACTTTTTTAAACTGGTAGGATCCAGCCTATTGACCGCATTTGAAACTAATTTTGGAGTAATACCGGCTTATAAACATTCACATTTTTCCAGCATGTTCAGTGGGTTCCCGCTGCTGCTCGTCTTGATTTTGGGCATTCTAGCATTGTTCCTGCTGTTCCGCAATGGATGCTCCGTTTGAGGTCCTTCCAGGGCATGCATCGCTGCAGCTGTACCATGAGCACATGCTACGGATCTTTGGAGTGGTGGCCCCGGATGCTCTGGATGCCGAGTTTTGCTTAACCTTCCGCTATGCCTATTTCACCAGTGTGCAACCTGTATTTCTTTGCATCTGGTGCCCTTTTCAAGGGGGTCTGGACGTCTACCTGGCTATGCCATCACAAGCTGCCCTCGATTTTGAACTATTGATGAGTCCCTTAGTGGCCCATTACCAGGACTGGCCCTTGGGCATGCAACTCATTCATAACCCGGTGTTATGGCCAGTGGCTGGAAATAGTTCCTGGGCAAAGGCACAGCGTCTTCTGGTTCTCAGTTTCATCAAAATCAACACAGGATGCCCCGTGATGGACTTATCAACGTTTGGCACTGAGGAGCCTGTTTGTTCCTTTGACCTACTCAATTGGATCGCTGATATTTGTATCTCTGAAGGATCGGATTTCATAATGGAATCATTGGCCTCTCAGTTGGCATCGCATGTTTTGGGTCCCGGTGACATGCTTTGATACGAAATTATTGTTATTTTTTTACATTTAAATTGCTTGACCCTCTGGTCAGTAATACATTGACTGCACTGCCGTTTGAACGCTTTGGGACTGCTTATCACCTGAATTCTGTAGTCACTATTGGTGCTACCATCCTGACCAAGGGGAGGGTGTCATATGTCCGTGCAGGGCACATTGTCGTTTTCCCTATGTTAGCATGAGCACGCTGCAGTCTTTACTCTGCTTTGCACATGTTACTATGCACACATATTTTGGTTTGCGCCACACTGTACCATTCACAAAGAACCTACTGTTTTTTTGCGTTCTGTTCTTTCCTGTAATTTAGTCTTACCACTGTAGACAAGGTCAAACAACAATGCCCCTTGTTATTCTGTTTTGGTCAGGCTCTAGCACATAGACAAAACACACAAATGCAGCTGTTGTTTGGGCACACATACTCTTTGTCATATAGGTATGCACAGAAATGCATATTGACTCTTGGAGAGAGATTTTACACAGGCTAGATCGCGACTACACCTGAGATGTAGAACTTTCATCTGTGCATGCTAAGGTACGGGGTCCGCTGCAAACACCCAGAGTTCTTTTGATATATAATCACTTTGTTTCTGTAGAAGAGGAGGTGGATTAGTTTACCCTGTCTTATACAATGACAGCTCCTTTTATGACTTATGGATTACTTACTATGCTGACCGTATTTGTGTTAGGTATCTTCCTACTTATTGTGGCACGCATACTGCATACTAGAGCACAATATTTGAAACTTTCTCCTGTCTCTGTCAGATCTTATTGTGGACAAGTATGAGTGTGAGAGCGAAAGGGTGTGTTCTGTCACCGAAATTCCTGAGAGGGTCAGGAGTGTTGTGTTCTGAGGTGTCTAACCACTTGTTCCTCTGTGAGTGAGCAGGAGGGCAAGTGAGACGCAATAGCTAGTTGGTCCCGGGCTTATGGGTACTGAGGTGATACAATAACTCAGTCCCTGGCTACTAAGGTTCTATGGTCCCAAGCATAGTTCTGTGATTTTGCAGAATCCCTGCAACAAAACAACTTGTCAGCATGCTTTCTCCAGGCGGCAGAAGACCTCTTACTGCCAGGCTAGCCAGATTAGCTGCTAAACTCCATGGATACTACACTGAAATAGTACATGACCCTGGTGATAGAATCAACAGCCAGGTTGTATGTCGCACTGCTCACTGGTTGCTCAAGATTCGCATCAAAATGAAGATGTCCGTGAGGTTGCTGGTGCCATCTATGAGATTTATGTAACATTTTAATCTGTGTGTGACATGAATTTCTGTTTGGTTGCAAGTGATGATAAATGATTTAGTCCCCGTCAAAGTGAAAGGGTTCGCCATGTCTAAGTGACCGGAATAACATTTACAGGGAGAATAAAAACTCTTTGCAAAAAATGCAAGGAGAATTAGCCTGGGAAAATGGTTTTCATGACAGCTGATAAAATTGTTCCACCCTTTCAGTTGAGGAGAGAATTCATCATTTGTGGGCATGTAGGGCACTTGAAGGTATCATGTATCAAGGAGCACATTTGCAAATATTTTTGGTGACCTGGTATTTACGAAATGGTAGACAAGCTGGAGAAGCAGTGCAAACTTTGCAGCACGAGTGACAAGACAGTCGAACTTTGCATTGCCACTAAGGGCCAGTGGTGGAAAGTTGGCATAAACATTATTGGCCTTTTTCATGTTCCCAATAGGAGAGAAGCTTTTGCTCTTGTGTTGAGAGATTCTCCCTCCAAGTGCCCAGAGCTGAAAGTTGTTGGCCGCATTTGCTCTGATGCTGCCATCAATTCTTTAGACGATGTCTTTTGCAAAGAAGATAAGTCAGAACGTTTAATTTCTGATAATGGTCACTGATTTACAAGTGTGAAACATACTGAGTATCTTGGAAGGTATATCCAATAAAAAAATAGCTAATTATGATCTTGAGTAAAACTGGCAATTTGAACATTTTAACCTGATAATAAAGGAATTGAGGCAGATAGCAATTAATTGCAGACTTTGTTCCTACAGGACAGCTCCTAATTCTGTTATAGGGCATTCTCATTTTGAACTGCTGAGAGGTTTCAAACCTGGCTCTCGTTTAGTGTTTTGGTGGTTGAAAACACTGGTCGATGTTTCGGAGGAGTCTATAGTGCCGATAGAGTCTATGTAGAAGGATGTAAGAAAGAGAGTGAATGAGTAAAAAAAAAAGGTGAAGCAGAACATGATGGTTAAGAGGGAGAAAACTTCCTTCTGAAATCTATATAGGTGTTGGTTTGACAATGGGCCATGCAAGAAGCACACGGCACTATAAACATAGATCAAGACGTCGTTTTAAAGACAGCTAAAAAAAGAGGATTCCTATTTTTTCAACCTTTACCACAAAGAGCAATCGTACTCAATATAAATATATTTTGTAGTGAATTTACTGTTTAGTAAAGGGTAAATGGTGACATATAGTGAATTCAAAACAAAGATCATTGTGGGGTACGGTGCAGTGAGCAGTGAGTGTAAAAATGTGTGAAGGCAGTATAAGCCACCTATTAAGAAACACCCTTTTCAATTAGTATTCATATGGTCACAGTTACATACAGGCACACATGTCCAAGTCTGTAATCGGTTGGGTAAAGAGGAGCCTCAACGTTTCGACCGGCATACCTTAATTTGGGATGGGATCATCATCAGGACGGATGAGCTGAGATGCTTTAAAAAGTCACCATTCTAGAAGAGAATAAGACTTATACACAGGGCTGCTGGTCTACATTATATACTTGAAGTATACAACAAACGCTGTGTTGGGTTACATACCCCTAAAGGTAAGGGTGCCCCAAGCGGCCATAAATAGACAGTCTGTGTATTGATAAAATAATTTGAACCATACAAATACAAGGCATAATCAATATAGGTAGACAGAGACTTGGGTGCACTTGGTACATGCAACATCATAATTGAGGACAATGGAGGGGTCTGATCGTGTGTCCAAGGTGAGGAATCTTAGGTACAAAAATGGTATCGTGGGTAATCCATCTGTGTAGTACAGATAAAAACGAAAATGGGTTTTTCTAGAAGTAAAAAGTCAAAAAGCCTTATGCAGGCTAAGATGTCAGATCTGTATAGAAATGTCAAACTGTGGCCCCTTTTTCTATCACTCAATAATGTATAGAGTACTGATGCTGTTACACAGTGATTAAGCTATGAAATATAGTTAACAACTCATTTGGAAACCCTGCCTTGTTTGACTTGTTAATCACCCAGTTCCGGTTGGCGTACCGGGCATCCCTTGCCTCCTAACAGAACTCCTGAGCAGAAGCCAAGTGCACTTCACTTCTGGGAGCCTCGGGCACAGAAACTTCCTATACTCTTGGCATCTACTATCCAAAAGAAGCATTCACTAGTGCAAGGACATTCAGAAAATAAGAATTCTTCTGTGTAAGAAAAAGTTACTTTTTCCCCAGGGAATAACACATCTTTGTTCAGCAGACATCATAGGATACTCTGTGTCACCCCGCCTGTTTTCCAGCAGGGAGTGGATTTAGCTAAGGGAAGGCTGAAAAGACACTTTTAGGACGTACTGCATTATAAAGAAGCAGTGTTGCCCAACAGCAGGTCCCATCAAACAGCTAGGCCAGGGTGCACATGGACAGGCAGCTTAGGTGAGCAGCCCTAGTCGTGCCGCGTGGATGGAGGATATCAGACAGGTATATGGAACGGTGGATGAGTGGAGCCGCTTTTAAGAGTCACCCTCCTATAAGAGAAGAAGGCATACACACAGGCCTGCTGGGGTACATTTTGTACTTGAAGCATACAGCAAGAATGCCCTTGGGCAGTGAGCTCAGGTGACCAGCCCCAGTCATGCCAGATAGCATAACAGGTGGGGTAGGAGGCAGGTTACATTTGAGAAGGAGATCTTGAGATCAGCCCCAATCAAGGTACATGGTGTGGGGCCAAGGTGGGGGAGTCAGACACGGATAGAGCCCTTAAATACGGTTGTCTTGCACAGCGACCCCCTATGGGATCATGGAGGGACTAGTAGGGCATGGGTAGAACAAAAACTCCCTCTGTGCCTGCGGGAGGGAAGCAATTGGCCCTGTTGCTAATGGATAAATGGTGAATTGGTTGGTTGTCCACAGCCATTGTCTCATCACTCCGGTCACCTAGCTGTAGGCTGCCTAGAGGAAAGAGGGCAGGTGCAGCGACCAGGGTACACTGGGTTACGGAGAAATACATGTAAGGGAAAAGAGAGCATGGGGTGGCAATTAGGGCTATGACACAGAGCACTCTGGAGTAGGGTGCACAGTCCCAATTATAATCCATCAAGGTAGGGGCTAGACACTAAGGTGGGCACATATGAGCAGGGAGCTCAGAAGCGCAACCCCCATGATTCGTTGAGGCAGAAAATAGTAAGAGACTAATATTAGCGAAGTGAATGGCACACAAGGGCAAGGATTTCGCGAGAGCAGCCAATCACACAGTATGTTCAGAGAAAGGAAGCCGTCATAGGAAACCATGCAAGAAGCATCTCGCCAGGGACCTTGGGAAGCAGCTCTGATCGTGTACCATGGAGTGGGCAAGAGTGGTGGCATGGACAGTGCAATGATCGGGCTGCATGGGTGGGGACTGGGAGAAGGAGAGATGGGGCAGAAACAAGGCAGGGCAAATTCCTTAAGCAGCCCTGATCACACCACGTTGAACGGGGAATTGGGTATCAATTGATGGTATGGGGTTTATGGATACATTATTAAATGGTACATCTATTAGACATTCTGTCGATTTCTTTCTGTTGGACGTAACCAGCTAAGTTCATTCTTGGGGTAGGTAAAGTGAACGAATGATATTCTGTGTAATATCTCAGTTTGCATGAGTAAGGGGCTGATTACGATGGCCGGCGGACTTGGTCCGCCCGCCACCGTAGCGGTGATTGGGACCGCCCGCCAGACATGCGGCGGTCCCACCACTGCGATTAGGATGCACCCGCCATACTGGCGGGCGCATCCTGGGCCTTTAACATTGCGGGCGGTGCTGCTGGCTGCAGCACCGTCCGCAATGTTAAAGGTGCCTGCACCGCATTTCCCTGCACCACGTGGCAGGCACCACGCAGTGCCTGCCACTTGGTGCATGGAAATGCAGGGGGGTACCATGGGTACCCCCCAGTGCAGCGACACCCCCCCCCCAAGGGGGGCCCGCAACGGGCCCCCAAACCCAATCCCTGCCAGCCTTTCCATGGCGGCATCACCGCCATGGAAAGGCCTCTACACAGACACATTCTAATATGGCGGATGGTGCCTGCTAGGCACCGCTACCATATTAGTGGCCCTGCTCCGCCCACCAGGCAATCGGTGCGGAAAAGCGGCAGACGGACTTTGCGTCCGCCGCGATACCCACCACCATCCTAATATGGCGGTGAGTAAATCTCATTGTGATGGCGGAACGATCGCCACCGCCGGCCCGGCGGTGGCGATCGTTCCGCCAATGTAATGAGCCCCCAGGTGTAGTGTTTCTTAATGGTATGTGCCGTTGGGAGCTGCACGATAGCAATGTTTATGGCTGATAGCAAGTTGATTGCATATCTATGCTCTCTTGTATGTGTGTGATATGTTCTGCCTACTGTGCCCTGATGTATGCGCTACTATCCTGTGAGACCCATGCAAACAGAGGAAACAATGCAGCCTTAAATTAGATGCATGCGTAGAACAGATTGCTTTCATTTAGCTACAAAAGCCATTGACTAAAATGAATGAATACAGTAATAGCACTTGCACATGAGTAAAGGGGAGATGACATGAGGCCATAGCTGCCCCAGGTCTCTGTATAGATCATATCATGAGCAGAAGAAAGCGGTGTACTGGTTGGCAAGGACAGTCACAAGCTTTGCATGAAGAGACGTGGCTCTACTGAGTTATCACCCCCCAAGAGGAGGCAACTGGAGACATTGAGAGGGCATGGGTAATTGGAAAGGGGTGCTTGTCAGTTTTCACTGGCAAAAAGGCTGTGCAGTTGCATAGCATAGAGTTGCGTGAGGAGGTTAAGAGCTGCCACAACAAAAAACATCTTCCCCCATTAAAAGCCTAATTGTTGGCTGATCTCAGCTGTCAATGCTGCATCACAAATGGACAGGCCACTGCAGTGTTACACCTCGGGGGACACACCGACCTTACTGGTTTTGTCAATAGGAACGAAGCTATCTCTCACAGTACACAAAATGTGTAGGGCTTAAAACTCACATATCTGAGCTGTGTTTTAGGTGTCATGTAACCTGCAAGTCTCAACCTCCACCTGCAGAGCAATACCACCTACTCACTCTTCAGGGAGTTGTCTGGGGATGTGCTGGGTTTCGTAAAGGGAGTGTATTTGTGGGCATAAATGATGCTTTGTCCCAGAGAATGTGCATTAACGTGTAGGTGTAATGGGCAGGGTGGATACTCTGTAGACAGCTGTGCTTGTTTACTGAGAGCCTGGGTTTTCTTCACTTGGGCAGGGATTGGCTGCAGAGGTGATGAGCTTTATCACAAAGTGTCTTTGGTTGACGTCTGAAAGACCGTGTTTGCCTACCAATATGCTGTTTGTGTTGTCGTAGATGGTGTTTTCTTTCTCCGGGGCAGCTTGTCGTGTTTGTGAAACGAATGGAGGGGTCTCCGGATGTTCTTTTGCTGTCTACAGAGATGCTGAGTTTGTCTGTAGAGCTAGGCTTGAATGGAAAGATTCCGAGATGTTCTCTATAGATTATAAGGTTATCTGTATTGTGACTGGGCATCTTTGCAGAGAAGCCAGTTCGACAGAGTCCAGAGTTGTGTGTAAAGCAGCTATATTGGCTATATTTTTTTCCAGGTGTTGGTTTTGTCTGCGGACTGGCTAGGTTTGTATGCCATGTTGTTGTGTATATCTGCAAACATGATAGTTTTTTCCTGAAAAGAGGCTGGAATTGTCTGCAGTCGTGTTGGTTTCTCTGCAATATGCTGTGCATTTCACCATTGTTGTTTTGCCCATATGTGGATATGATAATTTTGTCCGCGATAAATTGTGTTTGTCTGCAGTGGTGATGAGTTTGTTTCAGGTATGAAGAGATGATGAGATTGTCTACAGAGATGCCAGGATTGACAGCTGAGATAAATTGCATTTTCTACCTTGTGGCTTGTATGTAGATAGCTGCGTTGTTTACAATAAAAGGCTGGTTTGTCTCAAGAGGCTCATAGAAGGTAGGATTTTCAGTAGAAAGCCTGGCTTTGTCATCAGAGAGGCATGATTTATCTGCAGAAATGATGAGGTTTCCGTCAAACGTTCTGTGCTTGTTGGCACCCCGTTTGAATATGTCTGCAGAGAAACAGCATTTGTTTGCAGGAATAATTGGTTGTCTACAGAGAGGCTGGATTGCAAAACATGCTGTTCTTGTCTGAAGTGAGGCTGGACTTAATACAGTGAGGTAACTTCCACAATAATGAAGGATCACAGAGCCACAACATGGGTGGGAGCAGAGATTCTGGGAGTGGGAAGATAATGTAGTGCAGGAACACAGCAGGATCTTCCACCTTGCCATGAGTCCTACAGGTGAGGCAGGTGTTTAAACTGAGGTCCTCCTGAATATATTGTCTGAGCCTCCATTGTATTCAGGGCCGGACTGGCTGTAGCGGGCACCGGGTGTTTTCCCAGTGGGCCGGAAGGGTGGGGGCCAGTTTTTGTCCCATGGCGGCCGTTCTTGTTACTGGGTGCGGTTTTGCAGCAGTGCTATAATATTGGCCCCCTGTAACAAAAGCGGCAGCGGTGCATGACACAAGCGTCCCCCCACCGGGCCGACTCATCTCATTAGCCCCCCGGGGACAGTTGAGCAGAATTGCCACGGCTGGTTTCTGTTCCCAGTCCGGCCGTGATGGTATTGGCCTCCTCCCCTCCTACACTGAACGAGCTACGTGTTCATCTTATTTGGGTAATGGCATGCAGAGAATCCCCAGATAAAATCTTTTTATATTATCTTTGGAACGTATATATATATATATATATATATATATATATGAGGAAAACTCGATTGCACTTCATCAGG
Organism: Calotriton arnoldi; assembly: GCA_963921515.1. NCBI lineage: Eukaryota > Metazoa > Chordata > Amphibia > Caudata > Salamandridae > Calotriton > Calotriton arnoldi. The sequence goes on from CAWUFW010005490.1 coordinate 364,537, forward strand.
AAAAAACGAGCGTGGACCCAGCAGTAAGTGCAATTTCTTTTACTTTATTGCCACCAACTTGTCCGCCATGACGCGTTTCGGCCGAAAAACGGCCTTGATCACATGACCATATATATATATATATATATATTTGTAGATCTGTGATTATGCTTAAGCTAGTCAGTCCTCTTCGTAGTTGTGCATGAATTGCCAAGATAGGCACCACAGAATATTATTAACTCTTAATTACCTTGTCTGTGGCGCAAACAGTCAAGTAGGAGCTATGCTTATCTTCAGGAGAAAGCACAGAGTTAATATATTTAATTACTTTAAAGGGAGATGTGTAGATAAAAATATAAACTAGATGCTCACCTATCGTATGTTTCAGTTTCAGGAATAACTGGCTTCACATTAGAACACAGACAGCTGGTTACAGAGATGTACAGATAAGGTATGTTCTTTTACTGATTTAATCCAATGCAGGATTTCCACAACTGGTCCCTAATAGATTTGTTATCTTCTTTAGATACCCACTTTGAACTACAGACATCTATGATCAGCAAAAGTGACAAGTTAGAGTGGTGGGACCAGGGTCTCTGTTTTCTCTGTTATTCTTTCCCCTCCACCCATTTCTACTATTGGTCCTTATATTATTGAATTATTTGGTCACTAATGGACTTGTGAGAGACGGAAAGTTCATTGCTCCTGGTGGATCCTGAGTACAAGGTTAGTGTTTTGTGGCACCGGACTCCTCCTTGTCATCATTTTATTTTTTTAATGGAAGACATTTTCTAATATTCAAGTTATAAATTGAATATTGATTAGTTAGCGGTATTCCCACTTAATACATTTTGGGGCATATTCTCAAGAACGTGTGATAACCACCGCAAGTTTAGCTTAACGCAACTTTGCATATCACAGTCTATCGCGGGAAAACAACGCCGTGTTAATGTAGTATTCCCAACCTGGCGGCACCATGCGATAGTCCCACGATAACGCGTCAAATGACCGCGTTAAAATTAACGCGACGCTGCAAAAATGCGAAACACGAACGCGAATAAAGTTGTGATGAGGCCAACCGCGATACAAAAATCAGCGATAACCAGCGACAGGCCTGCAATTCCCACGCGTCATGCGGGAAAATGCACTATAAAAGCTGAACAAGAAAAACACACCATAAACAAAATAAACTGCGTAGCAACATGGATGCACCCGGAACGAGTGCCCAGGTCAACGCGAACCCCACAAGCCCCACAGACCACCAGCAAGGAACCTCGGGGTCGGGGAAGGCCAAGGAGAAGAGGAAGACGGGCTACAGTCCGCATGACAACCGGACCGTCATCACGGAGGTGACAGAGCACTAACAACAACTGTCCGTCATCTCCACCGTGTCATTGGCAACACAGACGGAAAAATGGCATTCCATCGTGAATGCAGCCGGAGTGTCGAGGAGGCCAAGATGCGCTGGCACGATGTGAAAAGCCAAACCAAGCAGAAACCTGCTGCCAACAGGAAGGCAGCAATGGCGAATGGAGGTTATGTTATGTTATGTTATTTTATTTTTGTATAGCGCATATACACCGACAGGTCTCTTAGCGCTTTGGAAGAAGCGGGACAGCGTCAAGGCGGGGAGGTCTTCATGGTGTTGAGAGATCATATGTTGTATCTAATGCTTCCCTAAAGAGGATAGTTTTCAACTGCTTCCGGAAAAGAAGCAAACCAGATTCTTTCCGAAGGGTATCGGGCAGCTGGTTCCAGAGTTGTGGCAGGAGGACCGAAAAAGCTCGACCCCCTTTGGAAACCAGGTTACTCAGAGGGCAGACCAGTTGGACGGCTTCTGCTGACCGAAGGGCCCGTCCTGGTACGTATTTGTTTAGGTGTTCCTTTATGTACCCTGGGGCATGTCCATATAGAGCTTTGTGGACAATACAAAGTCCCTTAAATTTCGCTCTCTGCTTAACTGGCAGCCAGTGCAGTTTACGCAGCAGTGGGGTGGCATGAGTTCTTCTAGGCAACCTGAAGATCAGCCTGGCTGCGTCATTTTGTACCACCTGAAGTTTCTTCATGAGTTTCTCAGGAAGCCCGACATATAGCGCATTGCCATAGTCGAGTCGTGAAACAATGGTTGTTGATATTATGGTTTTCATAGATGACACTGAAAGCAGAGGAACTAATTTCCTCAGCTGTCTTAGGAGGCCAGTGCATGTGCCCACCACTGAGTTAACTTGATGGATCATAGAAAGCTCAGAGTCGATCTTAATTCCCAGGCTTTTACAACTGGCGATGGGCTAGGGGGCCCCTAACTCTCTAGGCCAAAACAGGCTGCTCCAGGGATTGTTTTTTGAAGGGAAGGCTAGTACTTCGGTTTTGTCAGGATTGATTTTTAGGGAGTTTGAAGTCATCCAGTTGACTGTAAACCTAAGGATGTTCTGAACTGATATTTGGGCACAAGCCGAGTTATCAATCCTCAGGATGAGCTGGGTATCATCCGCGTAATTAAAAACCCGGCAGTCCATATTGGATAGTGCAGCTACCAGGGGCTGCAGGTATATATTGAAAAGGAGCGGGGACAATGCAGAGCCTTGAGGGACTCCGCAGAAAATATTGCCCTTTTCCGATACCTGGGCACCAAGTTGGACCCTCTGTGAGCGACCTGATAGAAAAGATTCTAGCCAGTTATAGGCGTGCCCTCGAAAGCCCAGGGCCGACAGCCGGGTCAATAGCGTAGTGTGGCTGACCGTGTCGAACGCCGCAGAAAGATCTAAAAGAATCAGGGCACTCGGGTCTTTGTTATCGGCCTTCATCCTAAGATCATCAAGTACCGATAGCATGACTAGCTCCGTGCTATGGTGGGCTCTGAACCCAGCCTGGCGAGGTTGGAGCAACTCATGTTCCTCCAGGAACGCTGAGGTAGTCTTCAGGACATGTTGCTCCACAACCTTCGCCAGGAACGGGAGTTGGAAGATGGGTCCTGCGCCACAGGAGGAGCTGGAGCAAATGGTGGCCACAGTCATCAGTGTGGAGACGGTGCAAGGAGTCGGGAGTCCGGACACTGCTCAACATGACCTGACACAACATCAACAGGGTGAGTAACGAACAGGGACTGTGGGGACGGGGGGGACGGGCACAATGGCACACATGCACAACGACGTGTAGCACACTGCACACCCACAATGACCCTGGGTCATGTCCCTGATCCCCGTGGCACACTGCAGCACACATACAAACATCAAGTAGGCCCCCGTCCACCATGTGCCCAAAGGGGTCCCATCCCACACATCACCAATTACACAACACACACATGCACCTGTGCGAAACACAGCAAAGATGCGTATGTGAGAGCCACACTGACAATGCAAGTGACACCACATGACGAGCAGCATGGCTGAAGTACAATCACCATGACATTGTGCATGCCACGAGACTGAGGTGGCTGAGTGTGGACCGCATCTGGAAAGGAGCAGGTCACACTCTGACACATCCACGTGCACAAACAACCACTGACGTCAACAATACATCTGCAGACCAACAATGCACAAGAGTACAAAAACCGTCCAAGAGCACAAATGACCCAAGTCGCCAACATCACAGCACCTTAAAAGCACAAAAGCCAAAGGCACACCGCCTCCAAGGGATAAGGGGCAGCAAAATCACAGCTGCAGGTGCGACTCTCACACAATGCAGCACACACACATAGCAATGACAGCACATCCACATGGACGATAATATGGTACACAGTGCAACACTTACACTGCAGAACAGAGGACACAACTGGGTCCGCCTGTGCGTAGAAAATGGCCAATCACATCTGACATAGCAGGAAACTGTGAGATGCAAATGTACGTGTACAACCTCACCTACGTCATGTAGTCCAAATGTCTACTGTCCCGCATCAAATAGTCCGCCCCTCCCAAACAGTCACAATGTACATTGTCATGCAGTCTGTATGTAAACTTGAACAATGCGGCAACATACATGCCAACACAATGTCAACAAGCATCTCCCCTTCACATTGCAGAGGGACAAACAACACCTCCAGCAGAGCAGACCAGACAACTCTACAGTGATGCTGAAGAGGACCTCCACACTTCCGACACCGACGCCCTACAACAGTTCATGGACATCTTAGGCAATCGACCTCCAGGAGCAGGGCAGCACCGCTGCATCAAGGATACCCCACCCCCTGCACAGACAACACAGCTGAGCGCACCCATCACCCCGGCTGGCTCCCAGCAGCCCACCGAAGCACACATCGTATTCCAAGGCCAGGTGTCAGACTGCCAGAAGGGGGTGGCCGAACATGTGCGGGTGGGGTACTACCTCATGGAAGTCAAACTAGATCACATACGTGGGTGTCTAAGTCCCATCAGGGACCACCTACACTCCCCAACGGAGACCCACACTGCGACAGAGACACATGGCTTTGCACATTTCCAGTACTGAACCACACCCAGAGCCACGGGATAATCATCCACACCCCCACGCTGGACTGGCGTATGCCGGCCCAGTTCACTCCTCTTAAATATTGAGTGGGGGACGACAAAGCTACATGTGCAATGTCTCACCCGCTGCCTGCGGTGACATGGCTGCGTCCTCTGTACACGGCACAAGGTAATGTTGTAGGGCCCGGGGCCCTAATGCATACATCATGAGCACACGGACACACTCAGATAGTTCGTTGAACTGGCTACGGGCACGTGCGCTCGACACCTTTATTGGCATGGTCACATGTACAGTGACGCATGTGCTGGATGTGTGTGGGGTGAGTGTAAGCCAGCCCGCATGGAGTCGTTGGTGCTGGCAACAACTTGAACAGTGATCACAATTAAAGCGGAAACAGAAAACACCAGCATAACAGGAACAACTGTAAAGCATCATGGTGGTAGCCGGAGAAAGTACAGTGTTCACCCAACATGCAAGCAGAATGGTCCATGATTTGTGGTGCACTGAGTTAGTGGCACCTGAAGAGCTGAGCAGGGTATCAAGCTGATGATGGCACCCACTACAGGTATGAGCAACTCTGATAGTCTGGCAGTAAGACACTTCCGACTCTGGCACCTGTTGTTTGGAGTTGGTCCTGGCGGCGGTGGCGTGTGCATCCTGTGGTGATGCGACGTCCGGGCAGGTCAGGACTCGATTTGATGTGTGAGCCCAGGTGGAGCGCAGTTGAGGCCGGAGGCAGCGGACAGTGCAGGGCCACAGACACATGGCCTTGATGACCCCCAGTCCATCGACCCAGAGGCCATCCAATATGCTATCAGTCAGGGGCCATGACTTGAGCTGCACAGAGTTAGTGGCCCCGGATGCACTGCGGCCGGCACAGGCACACCGCCACGGGACGGTGACTTGCGGTGCAGTGAGATAGGGCCACGCGAGGTGAGAGGGTCCTCGTCGATGTCGAAGGTGAATGTAGCGGAGGTTTGCGGGGGACAGTGGAAGGTGTCCTCTAGGGCATGATGCAGAGGGCAGAAGCCGGCCGGAAGCGGCAAATGGAGGAGTGGAATGCTACAGCCTCGTTTTTGCCACAAAGTCAGTATCACCGACATGATGATGAAGACAACCCCCAGTCCATAGACTCAGTCACCACCAAAGTTCAACCAGAAAGTGTCCATGGATGTCGGGGAACAGACTTAGTGACACCGGAGCTGAAAGGGGATGCAGTCTGCGATGAGGCCAGTACAATGATATCAAGTCTGCCATAAATGAATCATGACTGAATTCCCAATGTGTGACCTACTCGACCGCAGTGTAGGCCGAAGGTGTAGTCATCAAGGGCCCACAGACACATGTGGTTGGGATGCCATGCACATACTTTGTGTCACCACATCGAAGGGAGTATAGTGATATAAACTCTGCATTGATATGTGTACTCGGCCATTGTGTAATCAAGACTCAGTTCCAAATGTGTGACCTACTTGACCGCAGTGTAGGCCCGAGGCAGCGGTCAGCAGGGGCCCACAGCCACATGTCATTGGCACGCGATGCACAAAGTTAGTGACACCAGAGCAGTTGTCGGCAGTGTTCGATCACCTCCGTAACGATGATCCTTTTCTCCTCCGGACTGAACCGCGTCTTTCTCTTACTCGTCTCCTTGCGTAGAATGATATGAACTCCACCATGCAGAAATCAAGACTCAGTTCCACATGTGTGACCTACTCGACCGCAGTGTAGGCTGAAGGCAGCAGTCAGCAAGGGACCACAGACAGTAGTAGTTCAAATGCTATGCACAGAGTTGGTGGCACCACATCGAAGGGAGTACAGTGATATAAACTCAGCCATGAAGTGTGTACTCTGCCATTGCATTATCAAGACTCAGTTCCAAATGTGTGACCTACTTGACCGTAGTGTAGGCCGGAGGCAGCAGTGGAGTAAGTCAATGAGAAAGGAGTAAAGCGGGCATGTGTCGCGGAGGCCGTGATGGTCTGAGGAGGCTGCCAAGGTTGCGGGCTTCGGGCTTGGAACTTGCGCCGGCACGTGGTGGGCCCTCTTTGACACACGCCGGTGTCGGCAGGTGAGCAGTGAGGCCTGGCTGCGCAGGGGCGGGCATGATGGGTTCGGGGACCAGCGGCCCGGGGTGCAGCAAGCGTACAGGATCGCAGGCCACACCGCTCATGGCGACGGCGACGGCCTCATGACGGGGTGGGAGGCGCCGCCCTGGCAGACACGTTGGGCATTCCGGAAGAGAACCACGCCCAGAGCTACGTGCTTTTTATTCACACCCCTACGCTGGCCTGGCGTATGCCGGGCCAGCCCACTCCGCACACGCTTACAGGGGGGGACCTCACAAGCTACATTTCCGCCATCTTCCCCACTGGCTGGGGTGACATGGTTGCGTCCACTACACTCAAAACACCAGCAGTGCATGTAGACATGGATATGTCTGTGGTCTGCATACTGCAGTCTGTCCAGCACATTTCCACCACACTTGGCATTGTGTAAATTCTCATTCATGAGTCACTTGCCTCCTTCGCACATGCCTGCTTCCCACCTCTCCCCACATTCTGCTATTGTGTGGCTGAGGTGCCATGCCGTTGATGGCTCATGTACATGGCTAACCAAGGTTGCCACAGTAAGTTGTGCTGTCGTGTCTGGTGGGGGGGCATGTTGTTTGGCATGTTGTATGTGATTTTGTGACGTGTGCAGTGCCAGAGTTGTGGGTTGCATGATTGTGGAGTTGAGGTGTGTGGTGTGTTCATTTGGTACTTGCCAACGAGCAGTGCATTCCCATAGGTGCCATCCTGGAAGCGCTGGTTGATGTTGGACCGTCGGAAGATGAAGGAATCATGCACACTGCCTGGGTAGTTGGCTACGACATTGGTGAAGAGTCCCCTGTGGTCCACTATTGCCTGCACATTGATGGAATGCGTGTGCTTTCTGTTGCGGTAATTGTGTGCAGTGTCGGCAGGGGGCACAAATAGGACATGTGTGCAGTCGATTGCCCCCAACACGTGCGGGAATCCAGCTATGGCGTATAGTCCTTGCTTGGTCTCCAGCTGTTCCTGCGCATTGTGGGGGACGTATAGGTACTGGGGTACCTAGCTGATGATGGCATCCAAGACAGGTGTGAGGAACTTGGATGGGGCTGGCTGTGAGACTCCTCCGACTCTGGCGGTTGTTGGCTGGGAGGTACCAGAGGCCAACAGGTGCAGCACAGCCAGCAGCTTTGTCTGCGGAGGGATGTTGGTTGTCCGCTGTGTTGGTACCGTCAGCCTGTGGGCAATGATGTTCAGGATGCGGAGGATGGTTGTCCTTTTGAGCCTGTAGTGGGCATTGACATTGTCAGGTGTTAGGTCTGTGAGGCTGGTGCATTTCCTGAAGGGCCGCTGTCTTTGTCTGCGCTGCCTCTGTGGTGGTCCGAGGGGGGGAGGCGGGGGGTTCGGGGGTGGTGGCGGTCCTGGGGGTGGTGGCGGTGGGTGTTGTTTCCCTCTTGGGGCTCCGGGATGCATGGTGAGTGGCTCCATGGCATCTGTTGTTCTTCATGTGTGGCTCTGGGCTGGGCTCCCTTTGATGGTGCAGCTTGTCATCTGACTTTACACCAGGTTAGAGCAGGTGTTAATTTCCTGCTGCTACCGCGCCTTATCGCCTGTTTTCTGGTCTTATCGCCGATGTGGCTGGTCGTTGAGAATGTTGGGGTGTGGTGTTGTCGCGGATTTTTGCTCGGGAACGCCTACTCTGCATCTCATTAGCGATAGTTGCCGGGGTCATCTGTGGCGATGTTTTTTGAGGATGCTTTCGCACGTAAACTGGTGGTATTGGCTGTTAGCACCAGCTTGTGAATGGGGCGATAAATTTATCATGACTTTGGCTGCGATAAAGTGCCGATAACTCAGCGATAGCTCCTTGAGAATATGCACCTCTGTTGTTAGACATATTTAGAGAATGTGGGCTAGTGTGGAATAATGTTAAAATTAAACTGCATTACAGATAGCACAGAATACAGATGCACTGCCCCATTTTGCCCCACACAGCATCCATGAGGGTGTGCCTGAGCATAGATCAGGACAGTGTGCTCTGATATAGCAAATGTGCTGTTGACAGGGCAGATACAAACTTTAGCCTGCATTGTAAACAGCACATTAGTGCATTAGTGAGGCTGCTGGTCCGCCTTTCTCTGCATGCAGTGAACTGGCCTCACTTTTTCAAGTAGGGCTTGGATCCCCCTGCAGGCAGGTACAATAAGTGACTGCATCCCTCTGCATGGGCAGTCCCTGGGACCCTAATGCCCCCCGACTAAGGGGTGCCCTGGAAGCACACTGACTGTGCACCACCTCTATGTGCAGCACAGTGCCTCCTGATGCCTTCTTTGCCTCAGTGCTCACACACAAGTGTAAAAAAGTGTGGTCGCAAGGGCAACGTTTTCCCAATGATGTGAGAGACACCTGTAGAGCAGAATTATTGCAGGAATCAGATCATAATTGAGTTTTACATCCATCATTATCAGTGGCATAGCAAGAACTTTCGCCACCCGTGGCGGCCCCTGAGTTTGCCGCCCGCGGCTACATGTAAGGACAGGGGGGGTGCTGGCGATACCTGTCCTTGCCGCCCCACAACAGCGGTAGGTAAGAGCGGGGGGGCACTGCCCCCAAAACTCATGCCCCAAGTGGCAGACCGCCTCCCCTTGCTATGCCACTGATCATTATAAGATAGAAGGGGTCTAAAATATGATCTATATACCGAGCTGTCAGGTCTACACAGATATTCTTCTTCTGCAATGGATCGTTTCTCACTCCTAGTGCTTTGTCTAAAAAAAAAACTAATAAAAAAGAGTCAGTAGAATTGTTGATCTTTTTTTATCCAATCTGGAGATATATGCATATGTTGTTGACTGTCCTTGAGTTACACCATTTTGTTTAAATGATTGGTACAAGATTACCATAATTTGAAACATTTTGTACTTTTTCTAAGCTATATATTCTTCGGGTGGTGTTCATGAGAAATGGTTAGACTGTGGCATGAAAGGCCAATTACTTGATTATCTCTTGATAAACACTGAGAATATTTCATTTAAAGCATGGTAGAAGGTGGTCTATCATAATCATATACTGAATAGAGTAAATGTTACATTAGTGCAATTGGCAATTAAGAGGGATATGCTATGATTAACCTGGACTTCTTTTGTGTCAAAACCTTGAAAGAACATATTTAGATTCATGAGTTTTCAAACATTAATTATAAGTTTTTGCACATTTTTAGATATGCTATTAGACTCTCTATAATATGCATTATTGATACTGAATTCAGTTTCTTCAATATATTCTATATATTACTCTTCCTTTGCCTTCTATTAGGCATCAGGAATTAGCTTTTGCTTCTTTTCTCTCTTTTCTTTCTCTTTCTTGTATAGCCTTTTCTCATAGTAGTTAAAAAAGCGAAAAAAGCTCATTGCTTATTTGTAAACTTTTACACTCGAACATTAAGCTTTGACTATTATAGAATTTTTTTTAAGGTACTAATATAGCTTGATTTTTCTTTGAATTAATTCATGCTCCTAATTTTTTTCCACATTTTGTAGTCAAATTAATTTTATTACAATATTATTTCAGTAAGGCTTTATGAACTTAAATAAATGAGAAGAGGCGGATTTCCTCCCATCATTCAAACACACAGGGGCCGATTCCGATCTCGGTCGGAGGCGCACCTAACACCATTCGGTTGGGAAAAAAGCCATGCGAATGCCTGTTTCCCGACCGATCCGCACATTATTCCGAACGAGCAAGTACGATGCGCACAACAGCATAGATTCGAACCCAGTCGTACTGACCCAATCCAGGTCCTGTTCCCCGACCGAGCCGGATCCGCAGAATCGAGTCGCACGGAAGCCAAAATGCAGCCCTGTCCGGCCGGACAAGTACGATGCGCTTCCCGTACGCGCCAAACCCGTCGCTACGCACGGCACGTCAAAGCATCCGGGAGATGCGCACATAAGCTCCGATTCGCGCCACAACACGATCCACGGCTACGAGACGAACATGCCAGCGACGAGGACGAGGCGAAGCAAAGAGAAAGACGAACGAGACGAACCAACCATGAATCCCATCGTACCGATCCTACCAATGCTTTACATCTACTACCGGAACAGGCACGGACGCGTACGGCGCAGAAGGTAAGTCAGACACCAACCACAAAAACAAACTACACGTACCCGACAGATCACACACACACAGAGGGATGCAGAAATTACTTACACCAGCAACAGCAGCACCATAGGGGCGGGATGGCCATCACCAATGCCACATATACACATAGGGGCCCGGATGCCCACCACCACTACCACCCCTACCCAGGGGTGCCAGATGCCTACCACTACTACCACCTCTACCCAGGGTGTGCCAGATGCCTACCACTACTACCACCTCCACCCAGGGGTGCCAGATGCCTACCACTACTAACACCCCTACCCAGGGTGTGCCAGATGCCTACCACTACTACCACCCTTACCCAGGGGGTGCCAGATGCCTACCACTACTACCACCCCTACCCATGGGGGCTGGATGCCTGTCACTACTACCACCCCTACCCAGGGGTGCCAGATGCCTACCACTACTACCACCTCTACCCAGGGTGTGCCAGATGCCTACCACTACTACCACCCTTACCCAGGGGTGCCAGATGCCTACCACCACTACCACCTCTACCCAGGGTGTGCCAGATGCCTACCACTACTACCACCCCTACCCAGGGGGTGCCAGATGCCTACCACTACTACCACCTCTACCCATGGGGGCTGGATGCCTATCACTACTACCACCTCTACCCATGGGGGCTGGATGCCTGTCACTACTACCACCTCTACCCATGGGGGCTGGATGCCTGTCACTACTACCACCTCTACCCATGGGGGCTGGATGCCTACCACTACTACCACCCCTACCCAGGGTGTGCCAGATGCCTACCACTACTACCACCTCTACCCAGGGTGTGCCAGATGCCTACCACTACTACCACCCCTACCCAGGGGGTGCCAGATGCCTACCACTACTACCACTTCCACCCAGAGGGTGCCAGATGCCTACCACTACTACCACCTCTACCCAGGGTGTGCCAGATGCCTACCACTACTACCACCTCTACCTATGGGGGGCTGGATGCCTACCACTACTACCACCTCCACCCAGGGGGTGCCAGATGTCTACCACTACTACCACCCCTACCCATGGGGGCTGGATGCCTGTCACTACTACCACCCCTACCCAGGGGTGCCAGATGCCTACCACTACTACCACCTCTACCCAGGGTGTGCCAGATGCCTACCACTACTACCACCCTTACCCAGGGGTGCCAGATGCCTACCACCACTACCACCTCTACCCAGGGTGTGCCAGATGCCTACCACTACTACCACTCCTACCCAGGGGTGCCAGATGCCTACCACTACTACCACCTCTACCCATGGGGGGCTGGATGCCTGTCACTACTACCACCTCTACCCATGGGGGCTGGATGCCTGTCACTACTACCACCTCTACCCATGGGGGCTGGATGCCTGTCACTACTACCACCTCTACCCATGGGGGGCTGGATGCCTACCACTACTACCACCTCTACCCAGGGTGTGCCAGATGCCTACCACTACTACCACCCTTACCCAGGGGGTGCCAGATGCCTACCACTACTACCACCTCCACCCAGGGGTGCCAGATGCCTACCACTACTACCACCCCTACCCATGGGGGCTGGATGCCTGTCACTACTACCACCCCTACCCAGGGGGCTGGATGCCTACCACTACTACCACCCCTACCCAGGGGGTGCCAGATGCCTACCACTACTACCACCTCCACCCAGGGGGTGCCAGATGCCTACCACTACTACCACCTCTACCCAGGGTGTGCCAGATGCCTACCACTACTACCACCCCTACCCAGGGGGTGCCAGATGCCTACCACTACTAACACCCCTACCCAGGGGGTGCCAGATGCCTACCACTACTACCACCTCCACCCAGGGGGTGCCAGATGCCTACCACTACTACCACCTCTACCCATGGGGGGCTGGATGCCTACCACTACTACCACCTCCACCCAGGGGTGCCAGATGCCTACCACTACTACCATCCCTACCCATGGGGGCTGGATGCCTGTCACTACTACCACCCCTACCCAGGGGGTGCCAGATGCCTACCACTACTACCACCTCTACTCAGGGTGTGCCAGATGCCTACCACTACTACCACCCTTACCCAGGGGTGCCAGATGCCTACCACCACTACCACCTCTACCCAGGGTGTGCCAGATGCCTACCACTACTACCACCCCTACCCAGGGGTGCCAGATGCCTACCACTACTACCACCTCTACCCATGGGGGCTGGATGCCTGTCACTACTACCACCTCTACCCATGGGGGCTGGATGCCTGTCACTACTACCACCTCTACCCATGGGGGCTGGATGCCTGTCACTACTACCACCTCTACCCATGGGGGGCTGGATGCCTACCACTACTACCACCTCTACCCAGGGTGTGCCAGATGCCTACCACTACTACCACCCTTACCCAGGGGGTGCCAGATGCCTACCACTACTACCACCTCCACCCAGGGGGTGCCAGATGCCTACCACTACTACTACCCCTACCCATGGGGGGCTGGATGCCTGTCACTACTACCACCCCTACCCAGGGGGTGCCAGATGCCTACCACTACTACCACCCATACCCAGGGGGTGCCAGATGCCTACCACTACTACCACCTCCACCCAGGGGGTGCCAGATGCCTACCACTACTACCACCTCTACCCAGGGTGTGCCAGATGCCTACCACTACTACCACCTCTACCCATGGGGGGCTGGATGCCTGTCACTACTACCACCTCTACCCATGGGGGGCTGGATGCCTGTCACTACTTCCACCTCTACCCATGGGGGGCTGGATGCCTGTCACTACTACCACCCCTATCCAGGGTGTGCCAGATGCCTACCACTACTACCACCTCTACCCATGGGGGGCTGGATGCCTGTCACTACTACCACCCCTACCCAGGGGGTGCCAGATGCCTACCACTTCTACCACCTCTACCCAGGGTGTGCCAGATGCCTACCACTACTACCACCCTTACCCATGGGGGGATGCCTACCACTACTACCACCTCCACCCAGGGGGTGCCAGATGCCTACCACTACTACCACCCCTACCCATGGGGGGCTGGATGCCTGTCACTACTACCACCCCTACCCAGGGTGTGCCAGATGCCTACCACTACTACCACCTCTACCCATGGGGAACTGGATGCCTGTCACTACTACCACCCCTACCCAGGGGGTGCCAGATGCCTACCACTACTACCACCTCTACCCAGGGTGTGCCAGATGCCTACCACTACTACCACCTCTACCCAGGGTGTGCCAGATGCCTACCACTACTACCACCCCTACCCAGGGGGTGCCAGATGCCTACCACTACTACCACCCCTACCCAGGGGGTGCCAGATGCCTACCACTACTACCACCTCCACCCAGGGGGTGCCAGAGGCCTACCACTACTACCACCTCCACCCAGGGTGTGCCAGATGCCTACCACTACTACCACCTCTACCCAGGGTGTGCCAGATGCCTACCACTACTACCACCTCTACCCATGGGGGGCTGGATGCCTACCACTACTACCACCTCTACCCAGGGTGTGCCAGATGCCTACCACTACTACCACCCCTACCCAGGGGGTGCCAGATGCCTACCACTACTACCACCTCCACCCAGGGGGTGCCAGATGCCTACCACTACTACCACCTCCACCCAGGGTGTGCCAGATGCCTACCACTACTACCACCTCTACCCAGGGTGTGCCAGATGCCTACCACTACTACCACCTCTACCCATGGGGGGCTGGATGCCTGTCACTACTACCACCTCTACCCATGGGGGGCTGGATGCCTGTCACTACTACCACCCCTACCCAGGGGGTGCCAGATGCCTACCACTACTACCACCTCTACCCATGGCGGGCTGGATGCCTACCACTACTACCACCTCTACCCATGGGGGGCTGAATGCCTACCACTACTACCACCCTTACCCAGGGGTGCCAGATGCCTACCACTACTACCACCTCTACCCAGGGTGTGCCAGATGCCTACCACTACTACCACCCCTACCCAGGGGGTGCCAGATGCCTACCACTACTACCACCTCTACCCATGGGGGCTGGATGCCTACCACCAACAACACCCCCACTCACAGGATGGCTAATACATGACACAACAAGCACACACCAACATAAAGAATGCAACATAAAGACATCCCCCAACACCATGACAAGCGTGTGTAGACTGTGTCAAATGCCTACAACACTGAACATGACTTTGAACATACAATGTGACCCCCTATCACATGTGCCACACATAAATGTGTGTGGCCCCCACAATGCAAGCAGGCCATGACCATTGTGGCAATGGGGTCCAAAACCCCATCATCACAGTGACCAAAATGTAAGTGTGGGGTCCATAGCTGAAGCACATTTTGAACATTGTGGCAATGGGGTCCAAACCCCCATCATCACAGTGACCAAAATGTAAGTGTTGACAAAGAAAAAGCTGCAGCTGCCAAACTGCATGGATGATTCCTGGTCACAGAACAACAAACACATCAGTGGCAAATTAGTGCTTGTGTCCCATAGCAACATAGATTGGGGGAGGCAAACAGTGCAGTGCAAATAAGACATACCTTTGGCCATGTGCAGACAAACATCACCCATGGGGGCTGACACTGTCAACATTCATCAATGACACAATGACAGAAGTGACCATCAGAATGCAGACCCACATATTTGCACCAATGGGCACACAAATGCAGATACCCTGTGGAGAATGTAGATGTGAGGTGAACAGATACCATACCATGGCAGCAATGGGACACACAAACAATGATCATTGTGCTGACTGATGACCTAGGAGTCCCAGGGACAGCAGGGGAAACCCACCAAACAACATACAGCCAATGGCACACTAAAGATATGCCAATGCAGTGGTGCAGATGCACAAACACAAACAGGCAGACCCACACTGCACATCAAACACAACAGGTGAGGGGGGGTGCCAGTGTCCCCAGGCAACCACACAACACATGAGGAGGCCTGAATACCAATTACACAGATGTGCATACAGTGCCACACAAAGGTAACTCATGGATCCAAATCCCCTATGTGGGCAATCAGGCATTGTCAGATGAGAGGGAGCACAAATCACACATGTCACACAAGAATGTAGGAACAGCAACTGACACAGCAAGACACAGAGACACCACAGCACTACCCCCAGGGCCCCCACAATGTGGTGACCCTGGGCTGCATTACAATCCCACTGTGATGACAAAGCTAGATGTCGTTCACACTGTGTACCACAGTCATGTGTCCTGAGCAACAAACTACCATCACACCTACACAAGCACAAATCAATCAGCATGGCCAGTAAGCCAAGGCCAACATGGAGGCAGGGGCCTAGCCGGGCAACAACTCTCATCTGCACACACTCAACACCACACACCTCGACCTCCAACAATGTGCAGCAGTGAAGCTCACATGCACTGGTGACATTGCACATGCACCCATGACAATCCCAGGGGGGGTGGTGGGAACCAAGGTGCAGGTACACATCACACATGGCCACTCAACAAGACTCCTGAATGTCTGACACACTGCACACTACGCTGTACATGGACATGACGGCAATACCACACCAACCAATGGGATCCCAGCCACAGTCACACACCAATGAAGAAGCCAAGGTCACCCACAGAGAACACACATAGACAACTACCAACATTGCAGCCCTGACCCTGAGGAGTGCCAGCAGTCACACACACAACGTGTCACAACCAATGAAAGCTAACACAAACCGGAAATCACATGACAGGTGTAAACAACAAGTGCCAAGGGGAATCCTGACTGTGACCCATCTGCGTCTGCCCACAAACTCAGCCCTGACAGCAAACACACCTATGGGTGACACCCTGATGAGCAGTAATGTGCCATGCACCCACATCACAGAGAACCCAGGGAGAAGACTTTGGGGGAACATAGGTCAACTCAGCAAGCATCACAAACAGGAACATCACTAGGGATCCCAGCATGCACAGCAAAATGGAAGTGAACACACAGACATGCTCATACAACACACACCTTGGGCGCAGGCGATGTCACAGGAGTACACACTGCCATGAGGGGACTCCACTCCTGTGTGAGGAAAGCTGTGCCATATGTCGCCTCAGTAGGGCTCCATCATGTCAGCAGAACACTTGGTCACACAGTCAACAATTAGCACCAAATGAAGGCTCCCGTCACATCAGCCTGGTCATGGGAGTGTCAACGAAATCATCAGCACAGATCCAACACACATGTATAGCAAGTTGCACTGACAACACAGATGAGTCCTTCCCCATTGATGCCCAAACCTGCATGTCCAGTGGAGATGGCCACACGGTCAGGGAAGTAGACTAATTGAACAATGGCAAGCACAACAGATGTGCAGGGGTGGAAGCCACAGATGTGACATTGCTAATGTAAGTAGGAAATCCCATTGCCAAATATTGAAAACATGACACCCTCAGATGCTGCTAAGGATGACATGGATACACCACAGGATAGGACACATTCCCCCTGGACCACATGGGTTCCTGCACAGTAACACTTCATTTTCATGAGACCAAATATCACCATCACTGCAGCAAGGGCATGGTTAGCATCATCAACATCATGTACATCAGAAGCAAAAGCACTAGAGAACAGAAAGTTGCTTTATTCAGCATATGTGGGTTCAAAAGTTGAAGTCATGTAAAAAAAAACAAAGGCCAATGGCCAGTCCATCATGAAAGTCAAAACAGGGTGACAGTGGCAGATGTCACCCTACGCATGCCTGAACTGATAAAAACCAGGGACAATCCCCTCGGAGGGGCATACAGGGGGCAGGCCAGGCACCGCAGGGACAGGATCAGGGCTAACCAGAAGGAGGCAGGGAAGGGGTGGTGGGTGCTGGAGAGCCACTGACAACTGCAGTGGAGGTGTCTGACATGGTGTGGGCCGGCACAACTGGGGGGCATGACTCAGATGGTGTGGGTGCCGGCACAACTGCAGTGGACCGTGCAGATGGAGTGGACAGGTTCCCCACTGCAGTGCCCAAGTCAGACAGGGTGGTAGTGGACTCCACTGCAGTGCCTACCTCCAGGGGAGGAGAATGGGGATCAGGTAAGGTGGGCAGGACAGAGGGGGAGGACACCGTCACCACACCAGTGGCACAGACAAGCGCAGCGGGGGTGTGAGGCTGGAAGAGCAAGTGGCAGGGGGAGAAGGCCTGATCCTTTTGGGGATGGTGTATCTGTGGGTGGGGGAACCTGGGGCAGGGTGTGGTGGGGGCACCTGTGGAGTGGGGGCCTGAGGGATGGAGGAAGGAGACTTGGTGCCGGAGCTGCAGGGCGGCGGCGGGGTCTTGCTCTTCCGGGTCCGGGGGGACTTGCGGATGGGGGCGTCAGTCGGTCTGCACCTGGGGGAGGGTGTCCGGGGGCGAGGGGCACTCCGCTCCATGTGGGTGGGCTTCCTCTTCCCCCTGAATGCTGTATCAGCTGGATCGGAGGGGAAGAGGCCGAGGTCACTGAGGAAGAGCCGCTGTGTCTTTGGGGTTGCAGGTGAGGCATGGGAGGGGGCTTTGGAGGGAGAGGCAACTGAGGACTGCGCAGTGCTCGTGGATGCGTGTGTGTGTGCCTGGGCCCCATCCCCTGTGAGTGTGGTTTCAGTCCCCTGACTGTGCGTGCGGGTGCGTCTTGTTTGTGGCGTGTGTGTCTGTGTGCTGCTCTTGTCTGTGCTGGTGTGTGCCTGTGCCGGTGTGTGTGTGCTTGGGACAGGTAAGGTGCTGGGGAGTGTGGATGGGGCAGAGGCAGGAGGGGTGAGGGACTGTCGGAGGAGGGACACTGCTGCAGTCAGGGAGGAGTCCATGGACCTATTGCCCCTCTGTAGGGCAGACATGCCCGATGAGATGCTCTCCATGAACGACACCAGCTGAGTCAACAGAGTGGTGTGTGCATGGAGGACACTCAGCATCGCTGTCTGCCCTACATGGAGCTGGTGAAGGAGGTACACAGACTCCTCACTCAGGGCAGCAGGGGACACAGGGGCAGGGGGTGCGGTGCCTGGCCCGAAGGAGACACGCTCCCGAACATGGGAGCCTCCACGGACCTCGGGAATGGGAGCCGATGGGAGGCCGGTGGTGGAGGTGGTAGTGGCGGGGACAGCAACACTAGCTGGGGTGTGGTGGCTGCTGACACCCGCCTCCATAAGGGAGTCATCCTCCGAGCTGCTGTGGTCCTCAGCTGAGGTGGATGGTGCTGAGGACTCCTCGGTGTGGCTCCCCTCGCCCTCCGTGCCACTGGGTCCCTCCAACCACTCCTCGGCTGCTGACCCAGTCTGGCTCTGCGGCTCCTCCTGGTCCGTGGAGCTGTCCCCTCCTGTGGCCGTGGATGTATCTGCAAACAATAGGGAAACAGACAGACATCAGTCACCTGCACCGAACACACACACCACAGTAAGTACAGCACATTACAGAGCAAGCCCTGGCATCCTTAGCTGAACATTGATAAAAGTGCCCAAACAGAACAGGAGAAGCCAATTGTCAGTCTGATGGTCAACCATGGCACTCAGATCCCACCTGGCCTTGCACCCATCTGTCTGGTGTCTGTTGGATGGCAATACCCCAGTGTGGACACATGCACCACCTACACAGTAGTTGGACAGTTCAGAGAACACGGTGAAGCATGTGAACATGCACACATCACAACTCTTGCCACTGAGTCAGTACAGGTGTCCAGATGAAAGGGATGCCCATAGTCAAATAGGAAATGCATGTGATGCATACCAGCGACAGACACCATGATGCACCCATGTCCTGATAGCCATTGCCACAATGGTGTGCATGTAGCACATGTCACTCCCCTGCAGGATCACTCATAGGAAGTCACATGCCATGGCACAGCCATGCCTGCTAAGTCATACATAACTGTCTCCAGTCACATGGGCAGGGCAGCCAGACAACAACACTCTGCACTGTGTCACAATAGTAGGTCATGGGGAATGCAAGTCCTGGAGCTGAACAAGTGCACATGTACATCCCCCACACACCACATCATCTGAACCCTTATCTGTCCAGGTCATACCGATTGGACATATGGGAGACCTGTAACACAACCCTCTGAACCTGAGCACCTCACAATCTGCTGTGAATGGGAAACAGCTGCCTGAACTTCACATTCGCATACCCCAGTCTGCACGGTCAGGTGATCAAACACCTATGTGTCACACAAGTATCGTCTCCTATGGTCACATCTCCGGTGGCATGCTGAGCCCCAACCGAGAAACACCCCAGCAGTCCTGACAACGAAGCCACAGCACACTGACACAGAGGCAGACACCTGAGGGGACATATCACTGAGCACAACGTGTCAGCTGATACCCGGGAGTGGGAGTACAGAGTGTATTGTATGGCCTGGAGTAGGCATGACTGTCCTGCCCCACATGAATGAGGGATGAGCCCTGGACAGTAGGCAGCTGACTAAGTATGTGTGACACACGTAATATACACACTCCTGGGGCCCAAACATTGTTCCCACCCGCAGCATGGGTGTGTGCCAGATACCCCAGGCACATGTGGTGGATCAGCTCAGCAATTGGACCACATATCAAAGTAACACGCAGATTACATGTCAGAACACAGGCATTGTGTAAGCAATGGACCCACCCATGATGCCCACCACAGAGTTAGGGAAACAGATGCTGTCCCCCACCTTGAGTCAAGCAAACTGCAAGGACACAGTACCCAAGTGACACAATTCCCTGACTGTAAGGGCCACACCTGGGTATCAGATGAGGAGTGGGCAGTGCACAATAGAGGGACATGGGTCCTGGACCACATGACTGATGTACTGGGGAAGATTAACCAGGCCAGAGGAGG
This sequence comes from Calotriton arnoldi, assembly GCA_963921515.1. Lineage (NCBI taxonomy): Eukaryota > Metazoa > Chordata > Amphibia > Caudata > Salamandridae > Calotriton > Calotriton arnoldi. Next base: position 384,940 of record CAWUFW010005490.1, read on the forward strand.
GCACATAGCATGGCAGACAAAGTTCACAATGCAGTCATGGACTCACCCCCTCCTTGCTGCTCTCTGGCCTTCAGCTGCCCATCCAGATCAGGGAAGACCATCGCCAGGATCCTGAGCATGTGGGGGGTCAGGGTCCGGTGTCCGCCCCTCCTGCGAGGAGGCGACAGCTTCAGCTGGACCCATGCGATCCTCCAGGTCCAGCCCCGAAGGTCCTGCCACCTCTTCTGGCAGTTGCGGATCCGGCGCTTGTAGACCCCCACGGATCTCACTGCCCGGACTATAGTCAGCCATATCTGCTGCTTCTGGTGGGCATCAACCTGTGAGGATGACAAAGTGAGAATGCCATTACTACACATGCAACATATCCGTGCATTACACAGTTGGATATACATGTCTCAATCACAGGGGCACATGATGTACACAGGCAGTGCAACGATGGCCATGGACAGTATGCCAACAGTTACTACATGGTATCATTGCCTGGGAAGTAAAACCTTGTTTAAATGCACTGTCACTGCACTATACCTGTTCAGTGCATGTAACTACACACTATGGGGGTGACAACTACTCAGTGAGCCTGCTAGCCAGTGGCGTGCAGACTGTTAGCCTTGCTAGTCAGACAACATGCACATTTAGAAAGGCAGTGGACAGAACACTCACCTGCTCCCCTGCTTTCCCATACAGCTTGCTGTACTGTGGAAGGAGGCTGTCCAGCAGGGCCTGGTTCTCCTCAGTGCTGAAGGCTGGGGCTCTCTCCACAGTACGTGCCATTGCAGGGTCCAGAGGGTGCAGATACAGCAGCAGTGGTGGTGGCAGATGTCGTCCTGGAGCATGTAGTGCAGGCAAGTGAGCTCTCAGGGGAACAGCCAGCATTATATGTGTGCTGCAGAGGCAGATACTGTCCCATGTGTCCAAAGTGATAGGTCCAAGTCGTTTGCATCTTCTGAATCTGGCCAATCCATGGAATTGCACCACTTACACACGCCCACAGCATCCTTCAAAAGTTCAACTTCATGACACCCATGAATTTGCAACATTGTTGTGGGTGACCAACTGAATTTACAGCATCAGACTCGTTCAAAATTTGAAAATGCGTCCGTTGCCAGGCCAGGCCATAGCCAATGGGTGCGCACCGATCGGTCCATTGCTGTTCAACGCGTACCCAGGATACAACGCGTACCCGCACACATTGAATGCAATGGGCCGGCCGGGCACACCGATCGGTCCATTGCTGTTCAACGCGTATTGCGGATACAACGCGTACCCGCACACATTGAATGCAATGGGCCGGCCGGGCACACCGATCGGTCCATTGCTGTTCAACGCATACCCGGGATACAACGCGTACCCGCACACATTGAATGCAATGGGCCGGCCGGGCACACCGATCGGTCCATTGCTGTTCAACGCGTACCCGGGATACAACGCGTACCCGCATACATTGAATGCAATGGGCCGGCCGGGCACACCGATCGGTCCATTGCTGTTCAACGCGTATTGCGGATACAACGCGTACCCGCACACATTGAATGCAATGGGCCGGCCGGGCACACCGATCGGTCCATTGCTGTTCAACGCGTATTGCGTATACAACGCGTACCAGCACACATTGAATGCAATGGCAATGTGTGCGCACCGATCGGTCCATTGCTGTCCAACGCGTATTGCGAATACCAGCACACATTGAATGCAATGGCCAATGTGTGCGCACCGATCGGTCCATTGCTGTCCAACGCGTACCCAGGATACAACGCGTACCCGCACACATTGAATGCAATGGCCAATGTGTGCGCACCGATCGGTCCATTGCTGTCCAACGCGTCCCTGTAAAAGTCACTGGCATATGTCACCATGCCTGTCACAGGTGAACATATGCCAGCCACATATACTTCCCAGGCAGTGAGGGGCACACCTACAACACCACAGCCTGTCCAAACTGTATCCTAAGGCATGTAAGGCTGCATTACCTATTCCGTGTATGGGGGTGAACATGTTGTTCTGTGGGTGTCACTTGGGGGCAGCTACTCCCAGGCTGTGCACGTGTTCATGGGGGCAGAATCCTTGGTGTTTCGTGTACATGACCACTGTGATGTGCAACTGTTCATATCTGAGCATGTGGCATGGTCACATTTCACGGTGGTGTATGTGTATGTCATGTCACATACCCCTGAGTCCCATGTGGGACGGTATGTTTATCCCAGGGTGACCCATTGGCACAATAGTGATGGTCCTCCACAGTCTGTGTGCATGTTGTGTTTATAATGTCTCTGATTTCATGTGCACAATGGGAGACAGTCTCCACATCCACATTGTTTGTGCATGGACTTTGATGTTGTGCGTGTGTGTGTCACAGACGTCCATGTCTGTCCTGCCGAGGCAACAGGGACCACTACCTGTGGGGGTCATGGTTGTTTTGCTGTGGTGTATTCATGATACACCATGTCATGCCAGTGTCCATGTGGCAATACAGGGTCCCTGGGAATCTACCTGTCGTTCAGCTGTGATGCCTGGGGCACATCTGTCCTCACATGTCACTGTGGGGTGTGTTTGGAACGTGGCAGCAGGAGATGGGAACTGTGACACGGCCTCATGATATCCCATGGCACAAGCTGGGACTTATTGATGCCACTTGTTGAACTGTGATGTTAGATGTTGGCCATGTATGTGCCATACATGTCCTTGCGGAACTGCACACATCATGTACTTGTGCCTCATAATGATGTATCATGTGATATTGAGTGTGTTCAATGCCACATATGTGGGGTGACTGACAATCTTTCTTTCTTCACCTATGCACTGCAGGGCACCAGCTGTCCATAGACCATTCCCTGACCTTGCAACCATGGTGGAACGGGACTGCATCCGACGGTACCGCTTCACCAGGCTGCTGATTGAGGTATTGACGGTGCGGTTGGCCCCACATTTGCAAGCTGGCCGGACATACCCTACAGCGCTGACCCCCAAGGTGAAGGTGATGGCAGCCCTACACTTCTTTGCCACCGGTACCTTTCAACACACTGTGGCGACTGCTGGTGGGATGTCACAGACCATGTTCAGCCGTGTGCTCCGCGATGTTTTGGAGGCTATGTTGATATACCCAAACCAGTACATCTATTTCCCTAGACTCCAACAACTCACTGACGTGAAGAGTGACTTCTATGCCCTGGGGAGGATGCCGCATGTCATTGGCTCCATTGATGGGACACATGTGGCTTTGGTACCACCACAGGCCCAAGAGCAGGCATACAGGAACCGCAAACACTACCATTCGGTTAATGCACTGGTGGTCTGTCTTGCAGATATGAGCATCTCACACGTGTGTGCCCGTTTCCCCGGTTCTGCACACGATGCCTACGTGATGAGGAGTAGTTGCATCCCGAGGATGATGTCCAGATGCGGAACCAGCGTGCCTGGCTTGTTGGTGTGTACTGACTTTGTAACATTGTGTGTGTTCTGCAATGTAGTGTTCCACCCTCTTTTCCAACTCAGCTAATGTGCAATTGTCTGTATGTAGGTGACTCCGGATACCCCAACATGCCGTGGTTGCTGACGCCCCTCAGGAACCCTGTGACACCAGCCCAGATGCGCTACAATGAGGCACATGGTCGGACAAGGAGAGTGATTGAGCGGACATTTGGTCTCCTGAAGGGCCGCTTCCGCTGCATGGACAAGACAGGAGGGGCCCTCCCATATGCCCCAGCAAAGGTGTGCAAGATTGTCATCGTCTGCTGCATGCTACACAACCTGGCAGTGCGGAAGGAGTTGCCTCTCATCCTGGATGACGATGACCAACATCCGCCGCCTGTGGAGGATCCTGACCTGGACCACGATGCCAGTGATGATGATGATGATGGTGATGGTGATGTCCGCACACAGCTCATCACCAACTTCTTCAGCTGAATGTGAGTATCCAGAGATGTCATGTCAATGATGTGAGTTTGCATGATATGTGTTGCTGGTGCTCTGGTGCTGTTTGAGTGTGTCCATGGGCTACATGACTGTATGCGTGTAGCGATGTGTCCTTACAGGTAGTCTGTACTCCCCAACAGTGTTGACATGCTAACTTGGTTCTGGGTGGGTATCTTGTGACATGTATTGGGCATGAGTATTGCAGTTCTGTCCTGTTCTTCAGTGCTTTTGACTGTGTGTCATTTCTGTCCTTCACAGGGTACTTTCAGAGTCGTTTGGTCAACTGTGATCCCCGACACCGTGATTCGACTTCCAGGGTGGTAGCTGTCGTGTCCCTACAGGTGATGTGCGCCACACCCATGGACTTCCTTCCTTCTACACTTGTTGACTGTGTGCCCGCTGCCAGGTGGGATTACCTTGCATCTGTAGTGGTTACAACATGTTGCAAATGTGTAATAAACCTGTGCTTCACTTTGTGATGTGTGTTGTCTGTGGTCACACATTTGACTGACATTTGCTTACTGCACCAGTGGGCTAGTTGACAAAGACTGTGAATAGGTGTTGTGTCTGTGCATTGCACCGTATTTCCTGGCAACATCAGTGTAGGCATTGAGTCAGATGGCCTAGGTGTGAATTTTGTTGTGTAGCCCTGGTGGTGTGTCTCCCTCATATGTGTCACGTTGCCATGACTCACATGCCTGTGTTGTACTTGCTGTAGCAGTTAGCATGCACAGTGTAATTTCGCTGGTCATCATCTCCATGACAGAAACCACGTTGGAATCACGACAGAGGCAGGTATGGTGTATTAGTGTGTTTATTGTCATACATGTGTGTGAATAGTGCACAGGATGGTGAGTGCTGTACATTTTGATTGCAATCCAAAGTTCCTAGATGGATTGGAAGTCCTGGTAGCAGAAATGTCCTGTATAAAGTCCACAGTCATCTGAGACATTGGTCCAACTGGTACTCCCCATGTCATGTGGGGAGTTGTGTTGCAGTCAACAGGGTGAACAGTTTGCGCACAAAGGTGATTATCCAGAACAGGTTTTGGCTTCCTGGGGGTTGCACATGGCCATCGGCCTCTCAGTTGCCCCTCCTCGAACGACCCCTCTTCTTTGGGGGGGACCCTCAAGTGCAGTCTGCTGCGGTGCAGGGGACTCTCCGCCAGAGTCATCCTCCCTCCCTGTGGCAGTTGCAGTTGTTTCAGCACCAGATGTTGTGGGCACACAGGGAGGTGAGGACTGGTTGCTGCTCATCTGGCGGAGGCATTGTAATATGTCCCTAAGCACCGCTGTCATCTCTTGCAGTGTGTCCCACTTGGACTCCACGCGGGACATGTGTGAGTCCAAGCGGGCATGATGGGCAGCCTGCTGCTGTTTAATGTCCCTGAGGAGCCCCACTACCTGGCTGAGCTCTCCGGTGCTGGACTGGTACGCATCGGCTATGTGTACCAGTTGTGGGTCATCATGCAGTCCAGACCCCTCTGCGATCAGCGACCTATGTCTCCCATCCCTCCCACCACCCCTGGCGACACATGCAGTACCTGAGGTGGCACGCACAGGTGACCCTGGGCCCCCTTGGGGGTTGTTGGTGGTGTTGGTGTCCATGGCCCCACGTTGGTCCAGGGTCCCTGTGCTGGTGGTGGTGGTGCTCCTTGGTCTGTCCATGTCGGCAGGGGTGGTATGTGTGTTGACAGTCGTTGGAGGGGTGGGTGCAGGGGGTGCAGCTGGTGGTCCTGCTGGTGCTGCATGATGACTTGCTCCGGAGGTGCCAGGTAGGTCTTCTTCATCCGAGGAGGGCAGAGGCTGTCCACACCAGTGAGCTCCGTATCCTCTTGAGCCTGGGGCGGGGACTCCTCAGCGTCTGCTGCTGTGTCCCCATCATCACCTGTTTTTGGGAGACACACACAATGTATGTTATGTTTCTGCAGGCATCAATGGTTGACACACCTGACAGTTGTGACTGTGCCTCTGGATGCGGGCCTGTACATTGCATTGTCCTAAGTTGTCACAGTCAGAGGTTGATATTGGTGTAGCACATTGTCCTGCATTATTTGGGCATTTCTATGTGAATGTTGGGGTGTGTACATGGTCTGCATTGGATGTATTTGGTTGACATCCGGCCCTCCTTCCCACCCAGCCAGATATTCCACCATGGAACGTGCTTCCATTGCAGGGAGTGCAAGTTGTCTTTCAGGATGTCAGTCAGTGGTGTCCTGCTGTTGGTTGGTGCACAGTTGCCAGCAGGGCCTTGTGCTCCCCACAGCAGTACCCAGTGTCAGCCATCTTGTCAGTTGTTTTCCACTCCCTGTGATGTGCGCATGGTTCAGGGTGGTGTTGATGGGACAGTTGTGGGGGTGACCAATATCTGTGACTACCACTCCCATCATGCTATTGCCTCTACCCCACTTCCCAGCATGCCCATACTTACTTGCTTTTGGGTGGACTTCACTGTGTGTGAGTGTGAGAGCAATGGCAAGATGGCTGACAGTGGTGTCCTGCTGTTGGTTGGTGGCCAGTTCCCAGCATGGCCTTGTGCTCCCCACAACAGAGCACCAGTGTCAGACATCTTTGATGGGGCTTTCCACTCTCTGTGAGGTGTGCATGCTTCAGTGTGAGCTTGCTGGGCCATGTGGGGGAGGATGTTGAGCTGTGACTACCACTCCCATCATGCTATTGCCTCCACCCCCTTCCCAGCATGCCCATACTTCCTTCCTTTTGAGTGTACTTCACTGTGTGTGGGTGTGAGAGCAATGGCAAGATGGCTGACAGTGGTGTCCTGCTGTTGGTTGGTGGCCAGTTCCCAGCATGGCCTTGTGCTCCCCACAACAGAGCACCAGTGTCAGACATCTTTGATGGAGCTTTCCACTCTCTGTGAGGTGTGCATGCTTCAGTGTGAGCTTGCTGGGCCATGTGGGGGGGATGTTGAGCTGTGACTACCACTCCCATCATGCTATTGCCTCCACCCCCTTCCCAGCATGCCCATACTTCCTTCCTTTTGAGTGTACTTCACTGTGTGTGGGTGTGACAGCAATGGCAAGATGGCTGACAGTGGTGTCCTGCTGTTGGTTGGTGGCCAGTTCCCAGCATGGCCTTGTGCTCCCCACAACAGAGCACCAGTGTCAGACATCTTTGATGGGGCTTTCCACTCTCTGTGAGGTGTGCATGCTTGAGTGTGAGCTTGCTGGGCCATGTGGGTGGGGGATGTTGAGCTGTGACTACCACTCCCATCATGCTATTGCCTCCACCCCCTTCCCAGCATGCCCATGCTTCCTTCCTTTTGACTCTGCTTCCCTGTGGGGTTGTGTGCCTGTGCTGACAAGATGGCTGACAGTGTTATCCTGGGGTTAGTTTTGCTACAAGTCCCATGTGTGTCCCTGTGCTTCACTCAGCATGACCCAGGGTTGTGGTTCTTTGTGGGATATTTGATTGGAGTGTGAGGCAATGCATTCTCCCAGGTGAGTTGTGTGGAGTTTGTGTTAGGGGTGTGTGTGAGTGGAGCTGCTGGTAACTATGGTCAGTGCTGTCAGTCCTCCTTCCCACCCAGCCAGATTTTCCACCATGGAACGTGCTTCCGTTGCAGGGAGTGCAAGTTGTCTTTCAGGATGTCAGTCAGTGGTGTCCTGCTGTTGGTTGGTGCACAGTTGCCAGCAGGACCTTGTGCTCCCCACAGCAGTAGCCAGTGTCAGCCATCTTGTCAGTTGTTTTCCACTCCCTGTGATGTGAGCATGGTTCATGGTGGTGTTGATGTGCGCATTGTGAGGGTGGGCCATATCTGTGACTACGTCTCCCATGATGCTATTGGCTACACTGACTTGCCCAGCATACACAGAATTCCTTCCTTTCAGTGGGCTTCACTGTGAGGTGGTGTTGTAGTGGTGGCTACATGTCTGGATGTGTTTGTTAGTTATATTTGTGCCACTGCCTAGCTGTAGTTGTAGTTGTGTTTGTACATGTGATGACACAGTTACATATCACTTTGAGATGGCATGTGTTGTGTTTATCTGACTGACATACACATTTTGGGATGATTCTGTTCTGGTTGGTGTGTATTTGCTAAGGGTGCATGGTTTGACTCTCCCCTTGACAGTGATGTGTGTGTATTGTCGCACAATATTGTGTACATTTGTTGTGTACTCACCAGGCTCTGGGATGTTTTCTAGTCCATATACGCTCACTGGTGGTAGGATGGCCCGCACCTTCTCCTCCCAGGGCCTGAGGTATACTGGTTTGGCAGGAGGGCCACTGCCGGTGTGTTGGCTCAAGAGGTAGACCTTCTTCAACAGCTCCCTGACCATCCTGCGCACGTCATACCACCTGTTCTGGATGTCTACCTTTGTGCGCAAACATGGTGATTGTGCGTTCACCCTGTCGACGATCCTCTCCCACATCTTGGTTTTCTGCGACATGGGTGTCTGTTGGACCAGTGTACCAAACAGCTGTGGCTCTACCCTGAGGATCTCATCTACCAGGACTTCCAATTCACTATCTAGGAACTTATGATTCTTCTTTGGGGGCATGGTGATGGGTGGTGATGGTGAGTGATGTGTGTGTTGGTGTGCAGGTGAGGGTGTGTGAGTGTGTGTTTTGCTGGGTGTATGTGAGGGTGCTATTTGTTGAGGTGCTGATGGTGTGTGGCTTGTGTGATGGATGAGCTGCGGGTGTGTGGTTGCTGTCTGTTGAGTGCTGGCAGGTAATTTGAATTTGCAAAGGATCATGGTAGGGATTTGTGTCCTTTATATGGGTGGAGTTGTGGGTGTGTCTTTGTTCCCTGCCCCCTCCCCCCCAGTATTTATTGGCTTCGTAATTGCTTGTTTGGCCTTTTTTTTGTGTTTTCCCTTTGTACTTTTTGTGCATGTAGGAGCCGTTCTTGTGACCGAGTCGGACCCTGCAGTTGTCTCGTACAAGCTTCTCCGAGTCATTCACGCTGTGTTTGTGCTGTTTTCTATGCTGCGTACGCGTCGGTCGCGGTGTTTTGGGTTGCTTCGGCTCGCAGTTTTGTATGCGTGTCGGTCGTTCGGCTTGTCCTCCCTGCGACTCGGTCGTGTTTTCCACGCGTTGCATCGTACTTGGCGGATAGGAGTTCGCGGGTACGTTTCGTTCGGGATTGTTCCGGGTGCGTGTCGGTCGGTTCGATTCGCGTGGTTTTCCGGCCGGATTGCTGTTTTCCGCGCGGCTCGGTCGTTCGGCTTGTGTTCCGTACGAGTCGGTCGGGTTTTGCACGCTTCTCATCGTACTTTGCGGGTCGGGCTGCACCGGTACGTGTCGGTCGGAATGAATTCCGGCTCCGAGTCGGTCGGTACGTTTTCCGGCCCGAATCGGAATCGACCCCACAGTTGTGGGTCAAATGGTATGTTTAACATACTGGAAAGCATATAAACACATTTTGTGGCAGTGCTCAAACTGCCACGTCCTGCTCTTGCATCCAAAGCGATTCCCGTCAGATCTTGCCTCATGTCTGTGCTTCTTGGCCTTGGGGACGTCGCCTGGGCACTGCGAGTCGGGCGGCAGCTCTAGCGCAGCAGTCATCAGCATTTGTGGGCTGAGCAGTTCTGCTACTCTCTGGTAAGGGGTTTGATGTAGCTGCTGACAGGTGCTCTTCTGCTTCGGCCGCAGGGATCCTCGGTGCATGATGATTCCACTGGAACATGGATCGTGCACAAATGCACCAACAGTGCTGGTCTCCTTGCTGCTCTATGAGCCTGCCCCGCTACTTGCACTGAGCCATCTCACATGCCACATTGGTCCTCCTTCTGAAAGCCGCCAAGGCTCTGAACCATTGAAGCAGCTCAGGAGCTTGTCAAGAATTAGATGCTGAGAAGATTTGTTAATATGCAAGCAGCAATGGTTGTGGTTTCAAAGCTATCAAGGTTCATGTTATTGAGCCAAATTTGCACTTTATCTTGGCAAATAATAGGAATTCTGTCTTCATGCACATGCTGGACGTTCATTTAATTTCATAATGAAAACTTGGCTTAACACCGCTTCGTTCCCGACACTGCCATCAGTATTTCCCATACCTATCAAATCACTAGGTGCAACAGGACAGAAAAACAGGTTGGAGGTATAGCAATTATATTTAAAGACATTAACTCTGTCACTACACTTGAACCAAGTTTTCCAGATTTGTAAAGCATGTTTTCATTCAATTAAAAACGAATCATAATACCTCTCTTTGAGGATATTGGTATATAGTCTTCCGGGTCCTAAGAGTAATTTCCTTAACAACGTTGCCTCGCTCACAGCTTCACATGTACTGTTATTTTCTTGCTTACTATTGCTAGAAGACTTTCATCTGGAGGTTACCTCAGACTCAGAATCGACAACCCTCTTGAACAACCTTTCGGCCATAGGATGGAAACAGATAATGAGTGACCCTACCTACTGGGATGCTCACACCCTGGACATGGTATTCACTAATGCTCACTTCACCAAAACGCTGCAAACTGTTAAGTTGCCCTGGACAGACCATGCAGGTCACATACAATTCAAGTTTTCTAAAGGCCTATTCTGATAAGACTCCAACTGTTTCATACTCATGGTCCAAAATGAATACTACCAACCTTAACAGTGCCCTTAGGGATAAACCCAAACTGGTGGCCTCAATCAATAGGCTTTGAATTACATTTCTTGGATAAAGTTTTTTCTCTTAAGCAGAATAGAACCGTTGAATAATCTTCCCATCCCTTTCGTAGAATGACTCGCTCCACCATTGTAAAAAGCCTTGCAAACATCTTGAATGGAGATGGAGGAAAGCCTACAACCCAGAGATTAAGTCTCTGTACCACAATAAAATAAAATTGACAACTACAAACAACTCTTAAATAGTACAAGTCTGGTTTCTACTCCTCATATCTAGCCTTGTCACAAAACCCTACTAAGGAACTCAAAAAATAGTAAATACACTCAGTAAACCAGAATATAGTCTTACTCACATCATATCTACTCAAATGCTCTGTGATTATTTAGCTATCTTCTGGAGGAAATAGAAAATACATACTCCTTTTTAGGTCTCGGCCTGCACCAGCGCTTGCGCTGGTCTGGCCGAGAGTTTTAGTAAGCGGGTTTTGGAAGTGCAAACACTGGCTTTCGGCTGGCGACCAGCTTGAGTTCACGATGGCGTGCACGCGCAGCTGCCATCTGTTGTTTCCTATCTCTTCCTCATTTCCTCGTCATGGCTCATTAACTCTCTGGACTCTGATGTTTCAATCGCAGCAGCAGCTCACATTACCAACTGAGGGCCCTGGACTACAGTCACATGAAAAACAACAGCGATTAGCATTGAAATGCAAGCTTTTTTTTGTCTAGTTAGAAATATTGCTTCGGTGGGTTGATTTCACCTTATATCGCTATTTGTTTTATATTGGGAGTCACAGCCTAATTACCAGTATTTTTGTCTCACTGTTTTTTTTTAAATATTTATTCGCGCAAAGCACAAAGCTATATTTAAGGTTACTTTTCCGCGTCACTTCTTCACTCTATTTAAACTCCACACCCCCCACTCTTATTGTCTCTCCTTCTCTCTCTCTCTCTCCCCTCTCTAATTCTCTCTCTACTTAATTAACTCTCCCTCTCTATCTTTTTTAGCCTTTCATTCTCTCTCACCCCTTTATCTGTTTCTCTTTCAAACTCCTTCATTCACTCTCTCTCCCCTTCTTTCTCTCTCTCTATCCCGCTCCACTCTTTATTCTATGTACACCCTTTCTCTCTCTCTCTTTCTCTCTCACCACCCTCTCTAATTGGGCATTATATCTTCACTCTATCTCTCACTCGGCAACACCACAGCATCACTCAGCGCAACCACAGCATCAATCAGAGCCAGCACAGCATCACTCAGCACCAACACAACACCACTCAGCACCACCACAGCATCACTCAGCACCACCACTCAGCACCACCACAGCATCTCTCAGCACCACCACAGCACCACTCAGCACCACCACACCACCACTCAGCATCACCACAGCATCACTCAGCATCACCACAGCATCACTCAGCACCACCACAGCATCACTCAGCACCACCACAGCATCACTCAGCACCACCACAGCATCACTCAGCACCAGCACAGCATCACTCAGCACCACCACAGCATCACTCAGCACCACCACAGCACCACTCAGCACCACCGCAGCATCACTACCACAGCACCACAACAGCACCACTCAGCACCACCACAGCACCACTCAGCACCACCACAGCATCACTCAGCATCACCACAGCATCACTCAGCACCACCACACCACCACTCAGCACCACCACAGCGTCACTCAGCACAGCACCACCACAGCATCACTCAGCACCACTCAGCACCACCACAGCATCACCACAGCCCCACTCAGCACCACCACAGCACAACCACAGCACCACCACAGCATCACTACAGCATCACTCGGCACCACCACAGCATCACTAAGCACCACAACAGCATCACTAAGCACTACCACAGCATCACTCTGCACCACCACAGCATCACTCTGCACCACCACAGCATCACTATGCACCATCACAGCATCACTCTGCACAACCACAGCATCACTCAGCACAACCACAGCATCACTCAGCACAACCACAGCATCACTCAGCATCACCACAGCATCACTCAGCACCACCACAGCATCACTCAGCACCACCACAGCATCACTCAGCACCACCACAGCACCACCACAGCACCACCACAGCACCACTCAGCACCACCACAGCATCACTCAGCATCACCACAGCATCACTCAGCACCACCACAGCACCACTCAGCACCACCACAGCATCACTCAGCACCACCACAGCATCACTAAGTACCACAACAGCATCACTAAGCACCACCACAGCATCACTCAGCACTACCACAGCATCACTCAGCACCACCACAGCATCACTCAGCACCACCACAGCATCACTCAGCACTACCACAGCATCACTCAGCATCACCACAGCATCACTCAGCACCACCACACCACCACTCAGCACCACCACAGCACCACCACAGCATCACTCAGCACCAGCACAGCACCACCACAGCATCACTCAGCACCACCACAGCACCACTCAGCACCACCACAGCATCACTTAGCATCACCACAGCCCCACTCAGCACCACCACACCACCACTCAGCACCACTAAGCACCACAACAGCATCACTAAGCACCACCACAGCATCACTCAGCACCACCACAGCATCACAGCACCACAACAGCATCACAGCACCACCACAGCACCACTGAGCACCACCACAGCATCACTCAGCATCACCACAGCACCACCACACCACCACTCAGCACCACCACAGCACCACCCCAGCATCACTCAGCACCACCACAGCATCACTCAGCATCACCACAGCATCACTCAGCACCACCTCAGCATCACTAAGCACCACCTCAACATCACTCAACACCACCTCAGCATCACTAAGCACCACCTCAACATTAGAATAGGCAGGAAGAAGTTGCCAACATTGCAACGACAAAATAAACGACAAGACCTTTCTTATGTTTATTCTTTTTTAATTGGGTCATTCAGTTGTACATAATGTCGTCTTAGTTATATATAAAGTAACAAAAATGCTTATGTCTTTTTTATTATAACTTTTCAACATGCTGCACAGCAGCCACAATGCTCTTAAAAACATTGGCAAAACCAATAGCTCTGCCTAAACACTTATAAGGCCCCAAAGGCGAGACCTATTGGCTAATAGGTCTCGCCTTTGGGACCGTATATGTGTTTAACCAGGTGTCAGTTATGCAGCACAATTGTTGCATGGCTAAACACTTATAAGGTCCCAAAGGCGAGACCTATTGGCTATGCCAATGCTTGTTTCCTACTGTAACAGACTCTATCTGAGAGGAGTTCACACAAGAAATCAACCACCCCTCTAGAAAATGAACCAAAGAGGATCATCTTTAAGACTCTGGGTTTTATTCATAAAGCTATGATAATGGCTTGTTCTACATGATACAAAACAATCAGGAAACCTCACCCTTCTTGTCGCTTTAGAACAGGCTCTTGTTATGACACTTAAAATCAATATGGCCAGAATCGGCGGCAGATCCTTTTCTTACCTAACTACAAATAATTGAACTCTCTGCCGCTCAACCTTAGTTAACCACCAATCACAACTAATTTCATAAGCTAGTAAAAATCTGGATTTTCACACAAGCGTAGCCCTCCCCATCCTATAATGAATTATTTTGTACAAAGATTTCAAGCTTGCATTACACGTTCAATCATTGCCCAGAAAAATATACATTGGGAAGCTTGGAACCTATGGGAGGACAGGTTTATCAGAAAGCCGGCCTCAGAGCTGATCAAGAACATATATGCTTTGGGATTCAAGCAAGTGGTAAACGATTCCACCCATGTTGCATATCATACTCTGGACCTCACATTCAATCAGAACATTGAAAATGCATCTTTTTTTGTGCATCTGCAATCATATCTGTGCCATTCTCTGATCTCTCTCCTCCTCACCACGGTATGAACTACAACTTTTAATCAAGTCAGAGACTTCACCCTTCCAGGTAAGTGAAGAACTTAAAAAGAGTTCTAAAATCTCTATGAAGCAGCAGATCTAATACTTAATACTTAATACCTCCTCCTGTTGTGATCTCCTCCATGTCTAGATCTTGATCACTCTCCATATTTCGCACCTTGATGATTTAGAAAAGCAAAAGACTAAGGCCCTCATTACAATGCCGGTCAGACGAGCTTACGACCGACATCGTATCGGGATGGAGTCCGCCCGACATGTAGTCGGCGGCACCACACGCAATATTACGATCCGAGCACCTTGAAGGCGGTCGGAAACATGCATTTTTCAATTGTGGCTTGTGCTGCGGCCTGGAAAAGGGCGGCAGCACAAGCTACAATTGAAAAATGCATGTTTACAAACATCCCTGCACTGTGTGTCAGGCACCACATGGTACCTGGCATAGGGTGCATGGGTGTTTGGGAGGCGCCACGTGTGCCCCCCAGCCCCATAGCTGAGGCCCAGGGGTACGGGGGCCCTTTTTGATAACCCAAAGTCCCTTTCCATCTGCCTTTTCATGGCGGTCCAACCGCCATGAAAAGGCAGAAGGAAATGGGCATCGTAATCCCTACGGCGGTGCCTGAGCAGGCACCGCCCCTATTGTAGGGATTACAGTTCCACCGCTGAACCGACTGGCTTTTTGAGTCTGTTGGAAATTCAGTGCTCGGTCCCCCCGCCCGATGCCTCTGCTCACTGGATCATGATCCGGCGGTCGGACTGCTTCAGTGGAAGCCGATGGGCCCGCCACTGATGGCTTGTTGATGGCGGGCCCAGTGACATCAGAATGCAGGCCTAAGATCAAATCCAAGGAGCAAGTAGGATAGAAGTAAATTGGCTAAACTGGGAAGGAAACTACTCTGTGGTATCCAGAGGATGGTCAATAGCAATGCCGTACATTTTAACAAAAAGCCAACCTTGCTAAACGTATCAAGAAGGCTCTACAACCATGCAGAGGAAGCCTTTAATATTACATTTCTATAGCTGATGTGAAAAACTCTTCCATCAACTCCCAGTCATGTTATAGAGATCTGATTTTTGGTGGCTAAAGTCTCTAACATTTGTGAATATAAACGTAGTAGCACAGTACAATTACACCTGCCTCTCCAATCATCCTTCATCTCCTTTAAACCCATATTGCAAGAGAAAGCTACACATCTGTCCAAGAAAACTAAAGCCTCCCTGCTACTTCCTGTGAAACCTTGCTCTTCTTCATTCAAGACAGCGGTTTTCCCATCCCTTGCATCTGATTTAACATGCATAGCCAACGCTTCTCCTCAAAGTGGTTCTAATCCAGACTTCTTGAACTCATCATCTTCCACATAAGAAACCAACAGCAGACATAAAGGTGCTGTTCAACTATTATCTCCCATATCCATGTAAAATATTTAAAAGAGAAGGCACCAGACAACTGGTTACAATTCAACCATAATATCACTATAAATCTGTAATGTTACATGAACAAATTGAAATAAGCAATGTAAATGTAATATACCATTCTAATCGAACATAAGAAGAAGCTGCAGCCATATAATAAAGTGACACATAATAACATAATATTTCCTTTCTAAAAAAGATAAGCATATTTTATACATTTTATGTTTTAAAAGAAAAGAGTAAGGGAAGAAAGATGATGGGGAAATTTTGTAGGAACAAATTATTAAATAAAGTCAATATAAGAAAAATAAGTACAGTTACATTAAGTCCAGGAAAAAGTTACTCATAAAGAAGAGAGAGAGATAAAAAATCAAGAATGATGAAAAATGTCAATAACATCAGGAGATCTATCAGCATGTTTAGATAGAAAAGAAGTTAGAGGCAAACATAATAAATATATTTTGATGGCCATCTTAACAGATGTAGAACTTGCCCTAGCTAGCCTATGATTATAACATAAAATATTCCACCATTTAACAAACATAATACCATTAGCATTTTTCCAATTAGAGGTAATACTTTGAAGAGAGATAGCAATAAGCGGATCTACAAAATGTCCCTTCATAAAGTTGTGCAACCATGCAGTGTGCAACTGCCAAGGACACTTTGTTCTATACTAAATGAGACTTGAGTTTAAGATATTTCTATTATTTTATCCTAAATGCTTAACCAAAAGACTTTTGCCTAGTGCAGTGAAGAAATATATGTACTATTTTTTAGAGAAACCGCAGTGTGGGCTTAAATGGCTGCACCAGGATATTAGTTCCTATGAGTGTTTAAATCGTAATGCTCCACTTTTCGTAACCCCACTGCTATAGAAGTCACACTATACGAGAAGAAAACTTCTCTTAGAATAAAGAAATAATGAAAAGGAGCATATAATCAAATATAGTACATTTATAGATTATAAACAATAACAAATTCATGCGATTTGAAACAATGGTCAGACCGACGGTACTTTGGGCACGACTTCATATGATACTGGCATGGATAGAAGGCAATAATCCTTAGAAAATCCAGAAGACATTGGTGCGATTGGAATCGATGCATATTTATATAGATCACTAAACTTGTTTGGTGATTTACATGAGGTGTTCCCAACTTGGATATATATTACTAACAAGACGTCACGAGATTCTTGGCTTTCAAGATTTCACATTCGTAGATTGCTTTGCTGATCTTCGTGATCTGATTCACATCCCTGATGAAGTACATCTATTGGACGAAACGCGTTGGCTGGGCTTTATGCTTCTGATTGGAAATTAAAATAAAGATTATATAAAGACAAGAAATTTCAAGACTCCCGCACTTTAATTTTGTTTCAAATCGCATGAATTTGATATTGTTTATAATCTATAAATGTACTATATTTGATTATATGCTCCTTTTCATTATTTCTTTAAGAAATATATGTAAGACGCCGCTATTATTGTCTTTGCATGACCAACATCTACTATCTGGAGTTAATGTCATCTTGTGTAAGGATGTCGTGGTCAGGAATAGACTTTTATAGAAAAAATATAAGGTTTGAGTAATACTGGCAGAACGAGAAGTATAATGTAAATTGGACCATATTTTATCCCAAAGAGAAAGGGGAAAAAACAGATCTAGATCTTTTTCCCATGAAAGTTCTGCCAACGTCTTAGATCTGTTAGGACTGTAACCCACTAAATGTCTGTAAATGTACAAGGCTTTAACTTCAGAAGTGAAATCGTAAGTATGGGAGGACAGTATAGACAAATATAACTTGGAATCAGAAGAAACGGGCATATGATGCTTGATTGCAGCTATTAGAAGTTTATATTGAGCATGAGATTCATCTGGGAGATTACATCTATTTTATATTACTTTAAAAGTGTGAAAGTGATTTCCCGATATCAGCTTGCAATTAAATGTATACCACTTTGTAACCAGTTATGCTAACAAAGTATCGTATTGTTAAGTCTAATGTTTGTATTATACTAGACAGAGGAAGATTTGAAAATATCCAAGACTGACTTTGAATTTTGTAAGAAGGTTCTACCCAATAAAGCAGTAAAAGTAATTACAGGAGAGGAGAGAGTAGGAGGCTTTGGTAATATATATGAAAATTCCTTGAAATTAAATTGGTGGATTAAGGTGTGGTATGGTTTTTGCCAAACGTTGAGAGTAGGTATGGGGTCATCTGATGAAAAATACAGTGTAAATGCAGAATGATAATTCTGACAATTAGTGAAGTTAATATCACCAAATTGTTTAGATGGCTGTAATTTGCCCAGATATATATGAGCTTTCTTTGCATTCCAGTGAAACTTAATTAAACAGCTGTCAATAACCTTATAACATTTTTACAGACGTTTGACAGGAAGCATTGATAACACATAATTAATAATAGGCAAAAACATAATTTTGATGGTGTCAAGTCAGACTCTCCAAGATAGAAATAGAGGTGGCCAGTTATCTGAAACCATTTAAAGCTTACACTTAAAATCTGCCAGATTAATACTGATAGCTTCTGATATGGAGTTTGATTATAAAATGCAAAGGCATTTCAGTCTTGTTGTCTTCCAAACAGAACCCGTGTGTAGATATATTTCTTTGAAAAAATACTTATTGAGTGGCGTAACTTCAGATCTTTCAATATTTGGGTTGCAACCAGAAGCATTTTAATAAGAATGTAGCATATGAAAAAATGGAGTTATCAAGGTTAGATATATAAAACAAAATATCATCTGCCGTAATTTTAATCTCAACAGCTTTACATTTGAAGCCAGTAAAGCTTGTGGATGTAACTTTTTTTTTTTTAAAGGGTTCAAGTGCTAGAATAAATAACAATGGTGAAATGGTCACAGGGGACAGCCTTATCTGGTACATCATTTGAGATCAAGATAGGAGGATTGTGTACCATTAAGAAACATTTAAGTCGTAGGAAAACTATTACTAATTGAATATACTGTATAATTGTTGGACCAAAACCATGCCAATGTAAAAGTCTAAACAGAAAGCCCCAATTTATTCGATCAATGCATTCTCAGCGTCTAGGTCAATTGCAGCAACAGATTCATGTAATTTTAAAGCACTATAAATTATATTAAAAAGATTCTGGAGTTGTCACTTATGTATCAACCTTAACCTTAACCGAAGCCGGATTGTTTGTGAGTTACTAAAAAAGGGATTATGTCATTAATGCGACTCGCTAATATTTTGGCATATATTTTGCAACCAGTGTTTATTAATTAAATAGGTCTCAAATTTTTGAATTCTGATAAATATCGATCCATTTGGGGTAGCAAGCACAACATTGCTTCTAAAAAGGAACCTCGAACAAAAAGTTTGAAAAAGTAAAAGAAATTTAGGTATAAGGATCCCTGAGAAACATTAACAAATACAACAGAAAAAACATCGGGCCCAGGTGCTTTATATGTGGAAAGGCCTAAAATTCCATCTTTAATTTCAGTAATATCAATATCGACTTCTAAAACTTCAAAAAGAGGAGAGGCCTAGTGGTTGCAGTGTCTTTTTCAGTATATTGTAAAAAAAAAGATCTAAGGTAGCTTGTGATGGGATATTCTCTGGGGTATACTTAGAAGATCAGAGTTCTTGTAAAGTTTGTTACCTTTAGTATCCGTAATGGTAGTAAGTTTTGATTTTTGTTTTTTTAATTTTTAAATAATTAGCAAACAATTTACCAGCCTTATTGAATCCACAGTAGCATTTATTGTTAGTTTTCTAAAGTGTGCAACATGCTTCCCTAGTGGATTTCTTATTAAATTCAAATTTTGAGTAAGAGAGCTAGAGGGTCTTTGCAATTAGAAGAATAATACACATGTTCTAAGGCTTTGGTTGATCTAAGTAGATGTAGCAACTCTTTAACAGCCAATTTCTGCTTAACTGCAACATAGTTAATAATAAAACCTCGAGCTGTCGCTTTTAAGGAATCCCAAATGAAATTGAATTTGGAGTCTTTAGTAGTGTTAGTATCAAAATATTATTTTGCAAATTGTCCAAATTTGGTAATAAAATTGAGATCCTGTAGTAAATAATTTATAAACATATACCGATTTGGGTCTGATGTCAATTCTAAGTCCACTATCACTGGGGCATGGCCAGAGATTAAGAACAATCCTATTTCAGCTCTTATAATGTATAGAGTAATGTTTTAACTTAAAAGGATGTAATCAATTCTAGATCTATTGTGATGAGTAGAAAAGAAAAAGGTATATTCCAGGACAACTGGGTTAAGCAATCTCTATTTATCAATTCAACCTTGTGAAAGCATAGTTGTAAGAAGGGCCTTTTGCATTTAGTTAGAAACGTATTTAGTTTGTGAATTGCTATCAAAAAACGGATCCATAATCTGACTGCAGTCACCTCCTAGGAGAATGTTGGAATGAGAAAGTAACATTAGTTTAGAAGTGATACAGTGCCAGAAATTAATATCAAAACCATTTGAACAATAAACAGTGAAAATGGAAAACAGAACGTTGTTCATTTTTAAACCAAGCAATATCCATCTATTATTATCATCATGCTCTTTTTTTAAATTATTTCTAAATTTAAAGATTTAATAAATAAAATTATAACTCTGTTTTTGTTATTGGTTACAGAGCAAAGAAAAATAGAACCAATCCAATTAAATCGTAATACACGAGTCTCTGTAGCTGTTAGATGAGTTTCGTGAAGCAAAGCTACTTGGTATTTCAATTGTGACAAATGAGTAATAAATCTCTGTCTTATAATGGAGTTACAAAGACCTTTTACATTCCAGGAAATAACACACAAACAAACTTAATTCAATCAGAAGTAAATGACAGACAGAAATTAAATAGGATTAAATCTTTGTGTCCAATAAAGGCAGAGAGAAAGGCATAATAAAGAGAAAAGGAATCATATGAAAGTCCTGCAGGATAAGAATGGAAAGAATGAGAAATAGAGCATAAAAAAGAGGTAGATATGAGGGAATAAAAAAAAAACCCAGATTAAAAAATAAAAAGAATATGGCATAGGGCCTAAAAAGGCCATGATAATGAAAGCTATCTTAAAGTGAAGAAAGTAGAAAAAAATATAGATAGGCGAGCCACTGAAGTTGATGATCACCAGAACTCAGGTGAAGTATGTTGTTGAGTTGCAAATCAAGAGAAAACTATTAGCTTGTTTGATCTGAGAGTAGATTTTGTTCGTCCCATACATTAAAAACAGCAACTGTTAAATGAGAATTATGCTGGCAACATTAGTACTTTGCTTGTGAAGCTATAATGCTATCCAAGATAAATCAGCTATATGTGCAGTGTATTGGGGTACGTTATTAGTCCCAAATGACAAGTTTAGGTTGCATCCATAATGTAATAAAGCTGTGGAGAACCAGTGGTGCTATATTCTGAGAGAAGTTTTTGTGCTTGTTTATAAGCCTTTGGTTATGGTGCAATGTTGGGGTAGAAAAATGGCAGCTGGGAGGCGCCAGCGCGAGGAGGGACAAAAAATTAAAATATGATAGAAATAGACCACAGAACAGCCTGAGAGTCCAACCATATTGATCTCCAATGCTTTAGCAGCTCGATCTGCCAAAATTCCTCCAGCTCAGAAAGCAGACACAGCAGCATTCTTCTGATAATGCTCCTTCTGAGTGGGAGCCCTGGACTCAAACGGCCTACTTGTGCACCTCAAGCCATGCCTCCCCTCGTCACCTTTGATTTAGGACATCAAGTGACTCTGATCCTCTGTAACCTCTCAATTGCCCATTGCATGGTGGATCACACCTATATATCTTCCCAACTAAAGCAAACAAGTATAGTGGATCTTCTGTTTCCTCCTCTTGTAAATTGGAATGTGGAGTACTGCAGGGATCTTTAACTTCCTTCTTCTCTTCAAACTCTAAAATGCAAAGCACTTAGAGCCTAAAGTGCTAGACCATCAAAAGGTAAAATTACAAATGCATGGGCCTGACACCCAGAAGCACCTCAGTTTAGAGAGCAGCCTGAAGAAGCAGAATAACATTATCAATGCATCGTCTCTTGTGATAGAAGAAAATACACCACTGTTTGAGAAGTTCAAAAATGGAAGTCCGACTCTTAGGTGGGTTGGGGTGGGGTTAGAGCCATGTCAACTGAACTGGCCTTCCAGCCTGTGCTCACCTCTCACCTCAGCCCGATGGGTCACAAATTTGGGGATTATTTTCAATTCAGACCTCAACTTCCATCAACAAATTAAAGCTGTGTTCAAGAGAAATAAATTCTAAGGGTCTTATTATGAGTTTGGGGGTCCTCCTGTCGACCAGGCACCGCATTTTCAACAGGAAGACCGCGAAGACCATTGTGTGCCCTACTGCCGGATTATGAGTGTAATCCAGGGTGGGCGGGCGGTGCTGCGGGGGTCGCTTGGTGGCAGTTGTTTAAGGCTCATAGGGGAGACTTAACAACAGACCGCCACTGTGACAGTGCTTGCAGCACAATCCTGCATGGCATGCATGCCACACCATTCAGGAACGGGGGTGCAATTCCAGGTGGGCACAGCATGTGCCCCCCCTGTATGCACCCCCAAGCCTAGATCCTGCCGGGGGCCCTGTTAGAGCCACCTTTCCTACATGTTCACCACCCTTTTCATGACAGGCTCAACGCTATGAAAAGGGCAGTCGATATGTAGGTCGTAATATGTTTGGTGGTGCCAGCATAGGCACTGCCAGCATATTGAGGCCAGCTGCAGACCACCGGCACAGCGGGATCGTTGATACCAGCAGAGCAGGAGGTCTTGTGGCGGTATGACTGCCACCCTCAGAATACTGCGAGGGGGGACCCGCAGTGGTGGTGGTGGTCGGACTACTCCTGAGAGTACAGCAGTCCTGAGGATAATACTTCAACATGCTCTAGAAATGGCTGGTTTGTCTACTGTGATGTACTCTAGAATAATGACTTCACAGAGCGCAAAATAAAACCAGCCTTGAAAGTTCTCCACAGGCTCCTTGCTGAATTCACATTAAGTTAAAAATATTGTGCACTATGCACAAATCATACAGGGCAGAGGATCCTGGCCAACTTCAGAAACTGGTTCACCACTAATTTCTGGCTCATGTGACCTAGCCAAGTATGTATGATTTTTATAGGTGTATTTTTTTCTTTCAGCATTTATCTTGAGCTTATACCAAGTAATGTAGAACAAATGTACCACCGTAGCTGCTGCGTGTGCTGATTTGTTCCATTTATTCATTTGTGCGTTTATAGGTTTATAGAGATCCGACTTGTTGCCTTGTCCACTTTGTGATACAGTTCTGTGGATGACATCCAGAAAGCCAACATGTTAGCAACAGACATGCATGCATCTATGTGTGCATGCATTAATGCACATATATCTATCTGTGGTATGGGTTTCAAATGATAGCTACAGTTCAGTAAAAATAAATAAATGTTTGTGCTAATTGAGATTAAGTTACATAACGAGGATATATTTTGTCCCTGATTATGAGTGGCTCTGTAAAAAGGTGTGGTAATACCAAACCTGGAATTACTGATACTAGGTAGTATACTGCAACTTTTAAAAGCCATTACAAATTTCACATCCGGGTGGGGAATAACATGTGAAAATCATGACTTATACCTTTTTTCTACAAACATGTGCCACCATGTTTGACATGGTGGATTGCTCCCTGTTATCAGAAGTGTTAAAGTACCATGTGGTAATACCTCATAGGGCAATACAGCATGACTCAATATTCTAATTTGGGTACAATCTGCTTTTTCTGACCAAATCGTCATAAAGAGGCCACTTGTAATGAGAGCCTTCACGATTAGCTACGGTCACAATATTTGATACACAATTTTCCACTAAAGAAGTAGGAAGCATGAGTTTCCAGCAAAGTTAACCAGCTGCTCCAGTGAGATGATGAGGTGTTGTGCATCATGGAAGAAAAAACAAGGTTTGGCAATGTTGGACAGTCTTGCAATTTGCACGGCAGGTGGCCATAAAGCAAATACAACTTGACATTGAGAGACACAGAGAATCTATATTTAAAGTATATGCAAACACAGTGGTGTGACTGTGTGTCCATATGTGTGTGAGTGTCTCTGTAAGTGTCTGCATGTGTCAGTCTTAGTGTGTACGTATGTGTAAACATTACCTCGCCTCGGCCTGAGTGCAACACTGTGCCACTCATCTTGGGCAGCTAGGTGTAAATGTAGTAGAATAGTGATGGCACAAGGCCAAGATATATTAGAAAAAGGGGGAAAGGGAAAGCATGCTGTGTGTGCCAGAGGCCTCACAGTCCTGCTTTGTAGCCATTTCTTGCTGCAACGGCCACAGCACAGAAAGGCTGCTACTTGTAGAGGTGGGCGAGCCAAAAAATTAACAGGGTGAGCTGAGCCATAGCCGAGCCAAGAGTCTGTCTAGGCTTTAAGAGACCATGCACAAGCCGAGCCCTAAAACTAATTGCCATGTAAACAAAAATATGATGACATTTATTCAAACTTCAAACAACTACATTTCTTTAACATGCAGAAGAGTTTTACCCTAGTACACCAGATTATATCACTGCAGTGTGGGGCATTTATTAAAAGTGATAGTTTTTAAACATAGACCTGGAAACATTAATGTCTCACACCCTGAATACTATAAGACCAGTGCTTAAAAGGTAGAGGTGGGCAAAGGATGTCAACTCAGCTTTTAACACCTTTCAAATGCCAACAAATTGAGCACTGTTAAATTAGGAAAAAGAAAATTGAGTTATTGTTAGAGCTCAGAAAAAGCAAATGACAGCATTTTGTCCTATAATAAAAACAGATGTTATCAACTGCTGACAGTATAGTTAAATTTAAAACTAAAATTACATTTATCTTCAAAGCTTTTGAAGTGTGCAGTTCACTCTACATTACTTAGGCAACAATAATAGAGCTGTAACCTTGACTAGGCCTGGGCGGTAAACTGCGCTCTGTTCGCAGAGTGTGCTGAGTTTTTGCTTGTGCGCGGAGTTCCGAAAAACTCTGCAGAGTGGCGCGGAGCGGAGTTTTTCCTCTCTCGCACCTTGCCAACATTAAGTTGGCGAGCAAGGAAAATCCAATGCTGGACCACCTCCCAGTGAGATTTCTCAACGCGGGTGGTCTTGGCAGGTCGCTACCGCTAGTGTTGAAAAACCTGCAGCTCGCGTTGAGGAAGCTGCCGCTCTAGTAGAACATCTACTTGAGCGACAGAAAGAAGCTGCACTCTCTTGCACTGCACGTGGTGCAGTTCGTGCTGATTTTACAGCACAAGACAAACGCCTGGTGCTAAAAAATCAGTGTGATTTTCCTCACTCTGTCGATTGCAGAACTTCGCGGAGCGCAGTAGAGTTTTTTTGTCACGGAACTCCGCCCAAGCCTAACCTTGACACCACTGTGGAACAGAGTTCCTGCTGAAGAGGCGCTGTCCTGGTGCTGTAGATCAATTGCTCTAGCATAAATTACAGGGATTTTTAAAAAACATGCTCTTTTCTAGTCTCCAGGACACGATGTGTACAAAAATACAGCTCTGTATATGATTTCTCACCTAGACCAGGGCACTAGTTTCAGCTGTGCACCATGGAATTACTGCTTTTAGTTTTTTTTTCCCAATGAACCGGTTCGGTATTTCCAGGCACTACAGACATGATTTTGTTGTTCTTTTATGTCCTTCATTTCCCTTCTTCTCCCTTCCTTCTCCCTTTTGCCATTGCTCCTATTTCACAGTCTCTTACCTCTAATTTAGCACCTAAATGAGTGATTCAGGTGGTGGGGATGATTTGAATTTGGCTCCCCAGTTTCAAAGTCAACCTCTGGATGCTAATTAAGATGTGCACTATTTTTCCCTTTGTCTGTAACAGGCCGGACTGGCTGTAGCGGGCACCGAGCGTTTCCCCGGTGGGCCGCCAGGGTGGGGGCCGGTTTTGGGCCCCTGGGGGCCGTTTTTGTTACAGGGCCCCTTTTGCAGCATGGCTGCAATATCAGCCCCTGTAACAAAATCGGCCGAAACCGGCCCTGGAAAACAGCTCGGCCGCACCCCCAACCCCCCCGGGGGCCGGCCGAGCACTTTGCCAGGGCTGGTTTTGGTTCCCAGTCCGGCCCTGGTCTGAAATGTATCTCGTGGGTGTTGAACCTGACCCTTTATGCAGGAAATCCTCCTCATTTTTGTCTTCTGTTGCTGAACCTACTTTTTGGTGGCATTAGGACTCTGTGCAATTTTTCCCTGCTAATCATTGCTTGTGCTGTCTCCCTAAAACATGTTTATCATTGGCATATAACCTGATTGGTACATTTAATTTGCTTGTAAGTCCCTAGTAAATGGTACTACATGCACACAAGGCCTGTAAATTAAATGCTACTAGTGGACTGCAGCACTCATTCTGCCACCCACTAAAGTAGCCTTTTAAAACATGTCACAGACCTGACATTGCAGTCTGTAGTGCAGTTTTAAACAGCCATTTTGACCGGGCATAATAAACTTTTTGCCAAGCAAAAACCTTCCCTTTTTAGGTTGAGCCTGAGACAGCGCGCATGCGCTGCCCTGCGAGACATGCAGTATCTCATCTACCGGCATTGAACACACCTCTGGCTTCCCATTGGTTCCTCTGTATGCTTTTAAAAATTCCCTTCCTTTCAGTGGCTGATTGTATCATTTGTCCCGACTTTCAGTGGGTGGTTCCCATTTTGGGCGACTGGCCCTGTTACGTGTAGTATTGCTCTTCGTTTTAATTTCATTACGTTGTTGGACTTCTTTTTCTGTTTCCTTGTTTTCTGTAAATTGTGAACAGCTCTTCAGGTAGGTTGTGACCATCTATCCTTTATTTTACTCGGACAGACCATTGTACGTTATTTATAACATATAGCATTTGTTTTGATGGCATGGCTGTGAGAGAGACATTTATATCGGAGTTTTCTTCTACCATGTAAAGCGCATACGTATTTAGTATGTGTTTTGCGGCTTTACATAGCGCAAACTTAGCCCAAGAGCATTAAAGCGCTTTACACGTGAGGCAGAGGTTTTACACTTGAGGGCATGTTTTTCTGTTTTTGTGGCACTGGGGTTTAAGTGATTTCCCCAGAATCACAGGAAGTTGACCCCACGCTGGGATTGACCTCCCCCATGCCGCAGAGGCAGAAAGGTAGGCTTCCGTGTAGAAGATGTGCTTCTCATGTAAAACGCTTTAATGCTTGTTTTGTATTTTGGTTCCACTGGCGAGCAAACTTACCCTGCTCTTGAATGCTTGCTTGTAATATATGACGTTGCAATGCCGTGCACAGTGCCACGTGACGTTTGTTATGACTCTGGCATCACTAGAACTCCAGCGTAGCATCTTGACGTGCCTTGTTTTGAATGATTTCTTTTGGCACACTGATTGACCGCCCTCGTGTTGTTCCACCTATTAGCTCACACAAAGGAATATGAGACTGACCTTTCACCTCCAGAGACAGACACATCACCTCCCACCGAAAAATCTGAGACGGACTTTTCCCTTCCAGAGGCAGGTCTATCACCTCACGCCTAGACAGACAAGCATTTGCAATGCAATAGGTCTCGCATTTGCGAGAGTTTGAATTATTGGCATTGTAAATACTTGTTTTCGAAGTGTTGCGCATGCAGTAAAAATCTCTCCCCGTGGAGTGGGTCATCAGATGTTTCTAGGAGGCTAAAATAACCTGCCTCTGTAATAAGTGACCCGACCACTGAGAGCTGGTAACCCCGCCTTCACCTGCACTCCCCCTGAACATGTGGGTTTGATTAGTGTTTGAAACGGACAGCAGAGCAGTGCAGCCCTGTTCTGTGGAAGGGAGCCAGTGTTTGTTCTGGTCGTGAAACAAACGGTACACATGAGAGTCGAATTCACACACCAGAATAGGTAATTTATCCACATTACTTTAATTCCAGCCTATATTTGTTTGCAGATAGTATTGTTAGATCTGCTCGAGCTATCACTTTACCCTTTCGTTAATATTTTGTAATCATTGCTTTGCAACCATACATACGACTTTCAATTTGCAGTTCGCTTTAATGTGTTTTACCTGTGCTCCTTTGCAATGAACGTTTTGCTGTGGCATTCAATGAAAGTAAAAGAAAAGCGGTAGGATAGTCCGCGTTGGTGTCATAAATGTGTGTGTTTTTTTCTACTTTCAGACCTGCTGCAGTGCAACATGGTTAAAAAGAAATTAAAAAGGGAATAGTTCTCGCATAGGCGAGACCTATGGGCTTCGCCAATGCTTGTTATATTTACAAGTCACCCCAAAGTATGCCCTAAAGGCTAATTGAAATACAAATAAAAAAGTGTTCTGCCACGAGTTTTTCTAAATGCGATTAGCAAAGTAATGGGTCCAATATGCAGAAAGAAGTAAATCAAAGGTTTGCAACAACTAAAGAACAAATGATCCACAAAAAATGAGGATGTTTAGTTTTGTATTTGAGAAGGTGGATTCAAAAGAGTGATCATCATATTGTAGTGAAACAACAGGTGCTCCAAGTGGCGGGGAAGTGAGAACTGAAAATCAGTGAGCCTTATCAAATAATTGAAAAAGTATAAAGATAAGTATTTGCAATATGTACAATGGGGCAAAAATCCATGGAGTTTGAGACCGAAACAATTGCAATCACGATGATATAGGCATCTGAGTTTGAGTGTCAATCAGTGAAAGATATGGGTAGGCCCATGGAGTGTCGACGTTTCGACCCGTATTTAGACAAATCATCTGGGGTCTCTATCAGGGCAAATGATTGGTAGCAACCTACAGAGTGAGCTATACAGAGAGTCAGTCTGAACTCAGTGGAAAATCATACTGAGTAGGAGAACAACACATGGCAGATAAAGATATCTTACCTAACCTGATCAATCAGGGTCAAGTTCAAATCATACAGTGTGAGTTGTCTCTTTCTACTTGATGAAGAAAGAAAAAGGAAACTCAAACTATTAAAAATGGGGGAATACTTCCCCAAATAAGTGTTTCAAAGTGAGGTATATTGAGAGGAACATGACGTGTGATTAGCATTTTTGCAAAAAGAGGAAGCATGCACACAGAGGAAAGTGTGCATACTGAGCTATAACGTGATGTTAAAGACATGCAGTCAAATATAGCTCAAAAGTTCCGAGCAGAAGCATGCTCTACTGCATGCATAACCAAGACTTGCATGCAGACATGCACATACTGTAACAACAGATGACTTGTGGCACTAGAAGAGACTAGAGGGATTGTTGTGGTAGTGAGAAAGAACGGCCAGACGCAATGTCAGGTTCAAAGTGAGGCAAGCATTGAATAAGTGCACTGAGTTAAAGCCACATGAGCAAAGTGCTCCAATGAAGTGATCCTAACCTGTTGGGATAAGTAGCTGGAAAAGTCCTGCGTACTGAAATAAAAGGGCATGAAAATCAATCAGTTGTTGTAACCATCTCATGTCAAGGTTATGTAAAACATGGGACAGTGTTTGGCTTGTAAAATCACCCTAAGCTTTGAGCGTGATTCTACCAAAGCATTGTCAGGCAAAGTAACATGGACCCTTGAAAATAATTTAAAACATTTTTACACACAAGATCAGGAATCCAAACACAAACTAAACATGTAACTGGCAAGCTCTTTACAAATGCCACTTTCTGGAACACGACGGAGCAGCCGTATCCGTACGTGTCATCTCATCCGGCTACAGAAATTTAAAGAGGCCAGGCAAAATAACATGGACCTCTATAAATAATTGTGCACACAGGACCAGAAGTCCAAATACGAAAAATATACATAAAAAAGTAGCAAGCTCTAGTCAAATCCTACCTTCTAAACCACACCTAAGCGGTGCCCCATTTTTTTGCAACAATACACTCATAGGGTAGGGTACATTGTATTTAAAAAGAATGACATGTATGCTTAAGTTTTACATGTCCTGGCATTGAAAAACTCCTAAAGTAATTTTTCAGTTTTGCAAAGCCTTATATCTCCCATTGACTAACGCTGAGTTAACTTATTACATTTAATGAGTGATAAGTTTGGATTGGTAGCAGATAAAGGTATTTAGACTCAAACTAATCGTAACTTTAAATCCTCTTTAATGGTGAAGTTGTATTTTTAAAGTCACAATTCTGAAAATGCCACTTTTGGAAAGTTGGCATTTTCCTGTCTTAACCTTTCGTGCCTTCTGCCAGTGTCCTGGATCAAATGGCTGTGAATGAGTCTGCTGTTGGGGTTTGTGTATTCCTCCCAGATGGTGATACAAAAGGCACTGGAAAGGTGCAGAATGGACTGGGTTGGAGGTGGACCTGCGTCCTTCTCCATTTACAAAGGGCTTGCCTCCAACACACACAAAGGAACCTGACACAAGTCTTTTGTCACCCCAGACTTCTTGGAGCTTTCACAGGGGAAGGGAAGAACTTTACAGAACCAGATGTGAGGGTAGTATAGGGAATCCTGCCACTTAAAAGGTTGGTACCAGGTATAACTATTGGACCTCCAGAGCCACTCATCAGAACACTACTGGACCTGTGGAAGCTACCGAAGAAGGATTGCCACGCTTCCAGGGGACTGCCTTGCTGTCTGAGAAGGAAGACAGGACCTGATTTCCTTCATTCCAGACTATCCAAGGGTCAGTTGGCCTACCTACTGTCTGAGCTACAGGGACACAACAAGCTCCAGAGGTCTTCCTGCAACTGCCCAGCTGATCTGCTGCACTGGACTTGCCTGGACCTGCAACTGGGCCTCCCTGAGCCCTGGTGGCCTTTGATGGAGTGAATTCCTGATCCCTTGGCTGGCATCAGTTGAGCTCCTCCTGTGAAGAAAGGTGAAATCCTGAAGTTTTGGGCGCTTTGTGACCGTGAATAGGCTCATTCATGCGAGACTCTGCCACCTGCAATGCCTGTCAACTGATGCTCTGGTGAGCCCGACTCTTTGTGCTACAGCGACCGCGAGCGATGATTGGCATCACAAGATCTGCGCTTCGTGCTACAGCAACAACAGCCCGCGCTGACAGTCAACTTGAAGCTGCAGCAACGATCTGCAACACCCAACCAGATTATCGTGCTACAGTGACTACCATCCACAATGCCAGCTTTCTTTTTGCGCCATAGTGATGACCATCCACCATGCTCTCCCTGCTGCTCATGGCCTCCTCCATCTCAAAAGGAACTCTTTGCACCGGACTTTGAAAAGGTGACTTTCAGCAGGACTACCCATGTCTCTGTATATGGCTTGTGCTCCATTACGATCAGCCTGAACCTGTGACTTTCCCCTGGTATAGGATGACCAGATGATTGCAAGTGGAGCTTTGCGCTTCTAGGCGCTATATCTACCTAAAACTTCAAAATTGTATATCTCTGGTTCTACTGATTGCATTTCTGTTGTTTTGGTATCATTTTATTCATTAAAATTCACTCTATGTTTCTAAATTGGTTTGCGATTTTTCTTATGCTGTGTTTTCACTTTATTACTGTATGTGTGCTGCATAAATACTTTACACATTGCCTCTAAATTAAGCCTGACTGCTTTGTGCCATGGTACCAGAGGGTTAAGCACAAGTTAATTTAGTGACTCTTGTAGTTCATCCTGACAAAGAGTGTGGTTCCTTCTTAAATGGGGCTTCCACACCCCTCAACCAATAATCCAATTTCTTACACAGGCAATAAGATGTGAGATACATTTCAGACAAAAGGAAAATAGTGTGCAAACATGGCCATTGTACTGCTAACTCCTGGCATAAAGCAGCAATCCAATGCACGTTGTCATGTGAAGCAGATGTATTTGGAGATCCCAAGTGATAAAGTGTCACTATGGGAGGGGCCTAGCTAGGATTTTTTGGACTCAGGTCCAAGAAGACCCCCAGCTGATCCAGAGCCAGGCATCTGGCTCGAGTCAGGCTAGAGCTTACAAGGGCCTGCGAATCTCTAGGTACTAGCTTGAACATGGCTTCATTGAACTGCTGTGCATGAAACCATGACCCAGCACAGCAAAGCATCAACATGAATGGCATAGAAAATGAGCCCAGAGGGCATGCATGAGAGGAGTGGCTTTGTGGAAAGGGGGAAGTATCAGAAACTGCACACAAAAGCAAACCCCTTGCACATGAGAAAAGCTGCCCAGCAGTTATGAGGCAGGCAGCAGGAGCTGCACACATATTGAAACCAACAGGTATGCGTGAAGAGTAGTCCAGCAGGAGAAGAAAAGAACTGCAGATCTGAAGAGCATACTGGGGGGAGACAGGATGGACATTGGGGGAAACATCACAGACCTGCAGGGCAATAAGAAATATGAACAGCGCCTTTGTGGGAGGAGGGAGGAACATTGAGTGCTGGCCCTCCAATACAAAAAAACAGCTGTCAGTATAGAGACGGCAAAAAGTAGTCCCCAGGGTCATCTAGCAAGAATACAACACACCCACCAATTACAAACGTATAAGAGCTATGCTCCAGCGGAGGGACAAACATCACACAGACAGAAAAGCAACTAATCAAATGCCTAAGATTGAAATTGACAACACAGACATCCAATGAGCTAGTACATATTGGATACCAAAGTATGGAATACAATGTCGCCAGAAACGGACAGCGATAGCTGTCTGTAGCAAAACCACATAAAGAATCATTGGCAAAGCCAATATGAATGGCATCAGCTTTGATGATGAAAAAAAGCATGGGTTGCAGTGCGCATCAAGATGAGCGGGCTTCTCAGAGGCCGTGTATGTAGAGCTGCAAGGCCCTCACAAAAAAAATAAAGAATAATAATTTTGAAGAACAAAGGCAAAAGAAACATTGTCTCATGTACCCTTGCACTGAAGTACGCCATTTTGTATGGGAATTATCATATTGTGCACCAGAAAATACTGTCACTCATGCAGAGGGGTGCCTATTGCTGAAATGAGCTGACCCATTGCCCTATGGTGTGGTGGGCGGGATCAAAGAGGAATTGACAACTGAACAGACCAATAGATGATGTATGCTGACCACACCCTCGAAATATGTTTTTTTGTTTTTTTTAAAGAAACAATAGTGTAGCAAAACAAGCAAAGTAGTCTCAGAGACCAGAAATAGAAAGGGCGTTCAGTGATTCTGTGATGAACAAGTTGGAAAACGTACACTGCATCCATCACAACTGAATAAAACACGGTTACATTTCCATCTATTGTTTCATGAAGAAACATTTACCAGCTGTATTTACTGAAGAGTCTCTCGAGATAGCTGCCAATCTCTGCAAACTCTAAAAGTTATTATGTAGCTGATGGTGTTGTTGACTTTTCTTGATGACGCACTTAAATGAAGCTGTCTAAATGTCAGTGCACATCATGGCGGAACTCGGAGGGCGACGAGAGCCGTAGTTATTATTACAGCCTGTCAGCTGCGGTCTGGTTGCCGCGTGCGCACCGCAAAGGCCACGCTCTGCTCCTGAGGAAGCTCGCAGCTCTCTGCTGTGGTTTGCTGCACTTTGATTGGATGTGCCTTGTGTTGTTTCCGCAGTGCTTTAAACAAATCATGTTACTCTGCGTCAGCCTGAAGGAAGGTAATATTGGCCATAACAGCAGGTTCAGTATATTGCTTGTGGCATACTTTCACAAAGTAAATCGTTTTTCCTCTGTTTCCATCTCTCTTTTCCAATTACAGCACAGCACCCACAGATGTAGTCCCAGGGGCTAAAATACGAAGAGCCACATGTATCATGCATTTTACCGGTCGCAAACGGCCCGCTTTTCAGAATCTAGCCGTTTGTGACCGGTAAAATGCATTTTGGTATGTATGATTTCCAATTTGCGATTCGATAACATGTTACTGAATCGCAATTAGAAATTGCAAATACATACCGATTCGGTATTAGGAAGGGACAAGTTGAAGGCTTCCCTTCCTATACCGAATCGCAGCGGTATGTAAGAATGTTTTGCGTCTGAAATGCGGTTGCAAAGCATTCGCATTCGCTACTTAAAGTAGGTGGTAACCCATTTGCAAATGGGAAGGGGTCCCTAAGGGATCCTCCTTGGGAATGGTAGTAAAAACGTTTTTTCAGAGCAGGCAGTGGTCTCAGGGACCACTGCCTGCTCTTAATAAATGAAAAGAAAACTTTTCATTTTTCTATTTTAAACGCTACCCATTTTCCTTTAAGGAAAATTGCTGCATTTAAAAAGAATGATTGCTTTATTCAAAAGCAATCACAGACACAGTGGTCTGCTGAAGCTAGCAGGCCACCATCCCCGTAATTTTAGCGATTCCTAATGGGTCGCAAATTGTGACTTACCTCATTAATATTCATGAGGTAGGTCGATTTGCAACCCACTAGGAATCGCTAAATGAAACTCATGGAATTTCATTCATTAGGAATGGCGATTACCTAATTGCGATTCGCATAGAATCGCAATAAGGTAATTGCTATTTCCAATAATGATACATATGTCCCGCAATCCACTGTACATGAGCAAAAAATTGGAATTTATTTGAAAATCCTTTACCACTGTCCTTTATGGCAGGATTTACTTACAGCAACTGAGATATCGCTGACGAGTTACGAGTTGTAAGAATATAGCTTCCTGCAAATTAGAACAATTAACAAAAGTCCTCATTGACAATCCAATGCCCAGAGGTACGAATGGTGTCATTACCTTACAAACGTCAAATAAAAAATGTTTATATGAACTTCTACAGAAACTTTGACAATGACCTTAATGTACAATACCCAGTTCTAAGTTTATTTGGATTTGATGGTTAGCAGGGGCATAGTTGGCATATTTGTCAGGCTGCCCAGGTGTTGGATAGTGGTAGAGTGGGAGAGTGTTGGCAGGAGCGGTACTGGGACCAGACTGTTGAATATCTATTCTACTCACCTATTGATTGGAAATTCAGAGTCCTATTGAAATGCTGCACCACTGCGCACTGTTGAATATTTGCGAAAGAAGTCACAATTTCTGTGTCTTATACAACCTATGGCTGGTTTGGGCAGAAGAACAGACATTGCAATAGTCATATGAAGGACTACCGAGGGCTGCCCGCTGATAAAGCATAGATTATTGATGTAGAGGTTCATTCAAACATGGATTCATTGGGAAGATTGGCCAGTGGCATAGCAAGACTGTCATGGGCCCTGGTGCAAGCAAGGTAATGCCTCCCCCCACCCACTGGTTGGGTAGAAAAATACAGCCATAATTCTCTCTTCCCATAAGGCCCCTAGTCACTGGTGCCACTGCACCTGCTGCACTGTTGATAGCCAAGCCAATATAGTGGGTTGCCCACTATAATTTGTATGGGCCACATGAGGGTAAATCACTATACAAACATGCACTATAGGGGCATGGATGTATTTGAAGAACAGGGGTGTAACATGTAGCTCCTGCAGCTCGGGGGAGCTCGGGGGAGCCGGAGGGAGGTGCAGTCCTTCAGGATGCACCCAATCCTTCAGGTGGCCCCCATTCAGCACATGATCAATGAATATCTATGTAATATGGGAGACTCAGGCCCTTCATCATATTTTTCATTTTGTGTTAGGCCACTGCAGAACGATCACCCACAATAATGGAATAGAACATGGCAGAAGTGAGCAAGCCAAAGAATTCATATGAAGAACCAAACCAAAGAGTCTGCTAGGCTCTAATTGCCAAAGCACAGTGTGAGCCAACTAAAAAGAAAAGAAAGAGAGCAGTATGTCTGACTAAGATCACTAGTCATGCTCAAAGATTGCCCTTCTGCCTTTTATTTACATCCCAACATTTTTACTTCAACTACCTCTCATACACTCTCTCTGTGCCCGATTCACAGAACTAATCTGAGACAAAATCCTAAACTTACTACTTTTGGTATTCACAGAAAGCACTTACAATTTTTGGTATTCACAGAATGCACTTATGACTACTAACTTTACGTCCGCAATCGGGCAGGAATTTCCACACTCGGGCCGGAATTTCCACACCCGGAGCGGGAATCCCGCATTTGTGCTGGGATTTCCGCTCCCGGGCCGGAATTTCCGTTTCCGGCCCGGAATTTCCGATTCCGGGCTGGAATACCCGCACTCTGGCCGTTGATCATTTTCCTCAAGGGTAAACACCTGTCCAAGTGCCTTCTATCCCCCACCATGCATCAGCTGACACACTGCAGCTAATCCCAGCCCTGCAGGATGTATGAATGCAGAGCAGACACACACAAACCCTTTCAACATGTCGCTGAATGCTCTGCCCCTTGCCATGCGGCAAAAAGACTTGAGGAGGAGGAGGAGAGTAGAGAGGATTTTCAGACAAAGGATCAACCTATTTGGGATGTCCAGCCAAGATGTCAGGGCCAGATACCGTTTCCCTCCAGAAGTCATCTTGGAGATGGTATGTGAGTGGGAGCTGGAACTTGACTCTGTAACCTGCAGCTCCCATGCCATTCCAGCCTATCTCAAGATCCTTTCTGCTCTCCATTTCTTTGCCACTGGGTCATTCCAAAGGGTCTCCAGTGACCATGTGGGCATTTCCCAGGCAAGCCAGTCGCGGTGCTTGCATCAGGTACTGAGATGCATCACTGCAGGAGCCCACCACCACATACGAATGATCCATACACTGGCCATGAGACAATGGGCAGCTAGAGATTTCTATCTCATTGCTCGCTTCCCACGTGTGCTGGGTGCAATTAATTGTACCCATGTGGCCCTTCAGCCACCCCGCCGCATTGCACACATCTTCTGCAACAGACACCGATGGCATTCCATCAATGTGCAAGCTGTCTGTGATGCCAGTGGGAGATTCATTGATGTGCATGCAGTGTTCCCAGGCAGTACCCATGACAGCTTTGTATTCCGCATGTCACCTCTTGCCCGACGGATGGCTGCGGGAGAATTTGGCAACATGTGGCTACTGGGTAAGTACCAAGCACTAAAATGAGGGACATGTGTAATTGAAATGTCTGAATGCCACCTTACATTAACAACTATTGTACAATAAGAATCATAAAGCAACATACACGGTCTCAACAGACACTGCATGTACCAAAGTATAGATCATGTCCTGTGTAAATCAAAGAGGGAAATGTAACCAATTGTCCTTTCTTCCCTCCTCAGGCGATGCTGGGTATGCACTCTCCCCACAACTCCTCACCCCTTACAGACGTGCAACCACTGTACCTCAGCGTAGGTACAATAGGGCACACATACGGACTCGAGCCATCATAGAGCGCACTTTTGGTCTGTTGAAGTCGCGATTCAGATGTCTTGACCGTACAGGGGGTGTGCTATGTACTCCCCTGAAGTCGTGTGCAAGATCATATTAGCCTGTTGTGTTTTGCACAACATAGCTTTAACGCATGGCTTACACATACCTCTTGTACCTCGGCTAGCTCTGAATCAGGGAAACCGGGCCATTGCACATAACCGAGGTCAGGGTATGCAAGTCCATGATCAGCTGGTTGACACGTTTTTCACATGAGCAACCTGTTGTGTCATGGACAAAATGTGGTTTGCAGTCTGTTGTCAATGATGAAAGTTGGATAATTACGACTCTGTCCAAAAATTCCATCCTGAGACTACTTTGCAAGCCACACTAACTGCATGTAAACCACAGCTGTTGACAGTAGTCAAAAGATTGACCGTGCTTCAGGTCATGTGCCCATGTCAGCAATCAGTGTAGTGGATGTCCCTAAGAAATCTATTGACGCAGAGGAAAAAATATACATGTTCTGAGAGACCTTCCTGGACCTTATGAGGATGGGTTTCTTAATCACAAAAGGGCATAATTATTGCATTCTTAGAGCCTTTGCCCTCGACAGATTTTACTCCCCCACAAATGATGGGCCCACAACATGAGTGACGATGTTATGGGTGAATCTGGCACTATGTGTCTGGGATACACAGCACTGCTTCCCCCCAATTTTCCATAACACAACACACAACTCTTGTGTTGAGCTCTAAATATGGACTACATGTACCATAATGCAAAGTAGGAGAAAACTAAACTGGGGTTTGATGTTGTGTCAGCCCCCCCTTGCCCGAGCCAAAATGTCATTAAATGGTCTGTTCCCCCTTTAGTTACATGTCTATGATTCTCTCTTGCACTGTCATTTCAGGTTTCTCCACTACAGAACAGCAGGATGGCAGTGGATTTGATCTGTGATTGTGGATAAATCAGAATGAATACAAAATGGCTGTCAACTACTTCCTGTGATGTATTTCCTGTCTCCCACTTCCTGTCTATCATTTCCTGTATGAAATAATGATTTCCGGTTCAATTTCGGAGATTACGGCCCGAAAACGTAATTTCCGGTTCCGGAGCGTGCAACGCGCATGCGGACCCGACGCTCCGGAACCGGAACTTACGTTTTCGGGCCGTAAACTCAGAAAATGAACCGGAACACATTATGTTATACAGGAAATGATATACGGGAAGTGGGAGACAGGAAATACATCACAGGAAGTTGTTGACAGCCATTTTGTGTTCATTCTGAGTCATCCTCTCTCACAGATCAGATCCTCTGCCATCCTGCTGCTCTTTTCAAACTTATTTCCCCCAAAATGGCTGAGGGTTTTGAGGAGAAGGCACCCCCTTTCACTGAAAGGGAATTAGACATCTTGGCTGAGGAGGTGCTGTCCAAATTTCCTCAGCTATATGGGGGGCCAGAGTACCACCTGAGCAATGCAGTTATGGGCTGACATTGGTGAGCGCTGCAGTGCAGTGGGCATTCACACCAGGATTGCGAGGGCATGCCGCAAGCGCTGGGAGGACCAAAAACGTTGGGCCCGGCACAAGGCCAAGAAGCTACTGGGCCAGTCTTCCCAGCACCATGTGCATCGTCCTCGCCTCTCCCCACTGTACAGGAGGGTCCTGCGTACAGCTTGGCCGACCCTCCATGCTCAGCTGGAGGAGCATGAGCAGCAGAGACCTGGTAAGTGCATTATATGCAATATGTGTCTGTAAGTATGATGTGAGTGAAGACAGAGCTGTACCATTGTGTGTCCCATGCCTCCATTCACCTATTCTGTGTCTATGAAGCAGTCATCATGAAGCAAAAGGTTCACTGTGGAATATGTACTGTACAGGGCAGAGAGCATTCTGGGAGTTGTAGTTTCTTCATGATAACTGGGGAATTGAGCCACACACGTGCATTTGTACTGAAATTTGCACTGCCAGCACCACTAACAGTG
Source organism: Calotriton arnoldi (assembly GCA_963921515.1). NCBI lineage: Eukaryota > Metazoa > Chordata > Amphibia > Caudata > Salamandridae > Calotriton > Calotriton arnoldi. The sequence continues at coordinate 423,826 of CAWUFW010005490.1, forward strand.
AACCAAGGGAATCGTAACTGATGTGTGCATTGGATGAGGAATGGTACAGACACTGTCCAGTGTGTGTATGAGAGGCCAATGGGTATTGGATGCTGTGACTTGCATTGCATTTGTTGAGTTTGGGTTCTGATTGAGACAGATCATCATGTGCCATGGAGTCAAGACAGACTTTGAGATCTTTGCCTCACTCTTAAGTGTTTCCAATTTTGCCAAGTGTGTCCACTGACACACGTCTTACCCTCAGTGGCTTGTATGCCATTTTTCATGTACAGGTAGCTGTAACAACGACCCACTACTGTTCACCGGTGCACAGCACTACCTTATCAGTCACCGAAGCCAATATGTGGCACTGGATTGTCAGCTTTTGTGAGGGAATATCAAAAGGCTAGACTCACAACGTAGCAAACCAAATAGCCCAGACCCTATGTGGATGTGTGACTCACAATCGGCATTTCTCTTGTCCCATACAATGCTACACAGCAGATAACATTTGTCCAGACGTAAAAGTGCAGAGACTCCATATCACAGGCCCTTTTCAATACCATCTGGACTCTCTCTGATCTCCTTTTGTAGACTGGGTTTGGAACCTGCCCATGTAGCAGTGACAGGACACACAGATCACAAGAATGCCAAAGTTGAGGGTTGGCCAATACAGTTGTGTAAGCCACAAATAATCTCGTGAGATGTCCATGTCAGACTCAAATCAGGAGATGACAGTGAACATACATGTAATGTAAGCTCATAAACACTGACAACTATATAGTGTGATCAGAGGAAAACAAAGTCTGACCATGGCGCATCTAGGTATGTGTCTTGTCCTGACGTGTACAACCACTACATCATGATTTTTCTTACATTTCAGTGGGCACAGCTGGCCAAATGGAACAACAGCAGGACATGGTTCGGAGCAGGACATCTTTGGTGCGCCGGCGGCTACGACCTCTTTCAACAAGTGAGGAAGAAGAGGATGAGGCGGGACCCTCAACATCAGGAGGCAGGGGGATTGCGCCCACCTGGACTGACTCTGGTGCTACAGACCAGGTGGAGGCGGTGGACATTGAAGTGGGGGGGAGAACTGGACACCTCTGGCCAGGGGGGGTGGAGAGCAACTCTACCCCAGACCATTCACCAGTAAGTTCTGTCGAGGTGTCCCCGGGGCAGGCCACTACCCAACCTGGGCCTGCCATCACCCCCTCCCTAACTCTAGAGGCCCCCATTCCATAGGGGCCTCCAGCTGCATCCCCTGCAACCTGTCCCCCTCATCGTAGCTGCCAGGTCGACCCCAACATTGGCTCCGAACCTGAGGCACCACACCCCTTATGTTCCACCCAAACCCTTCCCTGTGTTGTTCCTTCTGTGGCTGTCCCAGAGGACTTGATGTGGGTATGTGAGGGTCAGCCAGACATGTCCTCTCGCATCATGCTGCATATGTGTCTAGAGATACGCATGATGCGAGAGGAAATTGCCGGAGCTCTGGCCACCCTCACTGCCAGTGTCAATTCCCTGGCTGCAGCCATGTCGTCTTTTGTTTCCCAACCTCCTTCCCACACCACCGTCAATGTCTCCCCCTGTCCGTTGCCCCACACTGTTTCCCCCCGTACTCCTCATGTGTCCTGCCCCGTGTGGTGCCTGTTCCTGCACCGGCCAGCTTTGTGCCCGCATCGGACTCGGAGGATCTGGACATTATGGTATTAGAGGATGACCAGAAGGACACTTGACCTGTTGGACAGAATTTTCTTTGTGGACAATTATTTACTTTTCCACTTGTAAATAGACTGGTTCCCCTGACGCTCCCTGACGTGTTATATTTTTGTTGCCCCACCCCAATCCAAGTTCCCTTCTCCTTCTGTATTAAGAACATCATTTGTTTTGCTTTCTCCCTTCCAAACGGACTGTTGTTGTTTTTCAAATCACACACTTCTATTTACATAAAATATATTTTTGAATCCTACTTTCTTTAACTTGTTTAACTTCATTGTGAATGTCTTGTACAAAATATGGACATGTATTTTGTGAGTCATCTGCTCTGCACATTATGGCTTGTTGCAATGATGGGGTTACACTTGTAAATGTGTCGCACACACACATACATCCTCACATCTCTAGGCCACCAAAATTGGTATACATTTGCCTATCAGGACATGATACGCAACAGAATCTTGACTTGTAAAGATAATTACTTTTTATTTACACATATTCACAGTGGTCAATTAGTTTTTGGGATGTTGTCAATGGGGATCATGCTTGCGACTTCGCAATTTCGGAGGTGATGATCGCTCTGAGGGATCATGTCTGGCTTGTCGCCTACGTGTAGGTGGGTGTTGTGCATGCGCCTGAATAGGGTGAAGTTTATGTGCAGGGGCAGATGGTGTATGAACAGTTGGTGTTTGAGCGTGGACAAGGGCTGGTTGTGGAAGTGGGGGGAGTGCCTGTTCAGGGGGTGGTGGTGGTTGTGCAGGTGGTGGGAGTGCCTGTTCAGGGGGGGTGGTGGTTGTGCAGGTTGTGGGAGTGCCTGTTCAGTGCGCGGTTGTGGGTGTGTACCCTTGCTGTGAACCTGTGCATTTGGTGGTACAGGTGTGTGGGTGTGATGTGCTACAGGCAGATGTGATGGCTCCCCTCCCTGCATTGACCGTGAAGGGAGACTTTGGATCACTTTCAGCATGCCCTCCATCATCTTCATGGTCAAGGCATGGTGTCTTGCACTCTCTTCCCTTTGGATGGATATCATGTCTCTGATATTTTTGGACATGTCTTGCCAAGTTCTATCCATCCTATCCAAAACATGGGTCAGTCTGTCCACCACCTGAGGGATTTGGAGCAGGGCCTCAGACATGTCAGACAGGGTAGCCCCTATGGCACGAATGCCCTGCCTCACATCTGCCTGCTGTTGGAAGAATTCCAGCTCCCACTGGCCACCATAGCCAGGTGCAGGCCCTCTCTGCAGGGGTCGGCCATGGATGAGACCAGCAGGTCCAACAGCAGGGGGGGGCAGGTGGAAGCCTGTGGACAGGAGAATGGTGCCCAGGGGATACCTGCACCACAACAGGGTTGGTACTTCCCCCAGATGGTGGAGAGGATGCCTGGGACACACTGTATAGGGAGGAGCGTGTAGGGGAACCACCATGTCTGTCCTGGATGTGAGGGCTGTGAGGGAGTGATGTCTGTGTTGGGATGTGTGTGAGCTGTGGCTGGTTAGCTCTATGCTGGGGAGAGGCAATCCTTCATTTGGAGGAGGCTGAGGCACTTTGCTGGGCGGAGCCTTGCAAGATTTGGGCAATGTGGGAAGATTTCTGTCCATGGCATCAGAATCGTCATCCCCGGAGAGGATGGACATATAGTCACCATCATCTTCCAATCCTTCAGCCTCAGGTACTTCCTCCTCCTCCTCCTCCTCTTGCGCAGTACTTGCAGCCAACATAACTGCCTGGAGGAGCAGTAGATTTTCCCCTCTGATTGCCCGTCGCCCAACACTGGTGGAAGGTCCGTCCTCCTCATCGTCATCATCCCCTGGAACACAGAGGTTGCAACCGTATTAGTAATTGACCTAGCATTAGATGTGGTGCAACACAAGGGTTGGATTAACTGTACTTTGCATCAACAGATGACGTACATGTGACCTGGTTTGGGTACCCCTACAAATGACAGCTCACACCATAGCACTGAGGTGTTAAACAGAGATGTACATTGCACAAGCAAACTCACCAGCTCCAGCCACAACTTTCTGTCCCTTTGCGATCCCCCATGATGTCAACTGCTGAACCATGCTCCTCATAGGATTTTGTTTTGTCATAGTTTTGTTGACAATGCCGTCCCCGATCCAGCAGCTGTAGAGGGAAGTGACACCATTCTCAATGATCTGCATTACTAATTTACAAACAGGCACATGTGACACTTATAATATGTATTTAACTTTGTAAACAACGACTGCAGAATCTATGCAGAAGGGGATTTTGATCTTTGTCATGGCTTAGTGATCTATGATAGGGAAACACTTGATGCCACAATTACCTGATGGACAGGTGCGAGAGGGTTTCACTGCTGCAGCCAGGATGTCATGCATTCCCCGGGATGGTGTTGTACGTTGCACTGGTGTCATCCTGTCAGAAGCTGTGATGAGACATACATGTCCATATTTCAGTACACCAGATGGTAGCTATGAGCTAACATGTACATGTCATTCTCAATGACCATTGACAGGATATTCATGGCCATTGTGCAGCATGTTTACCTCATGGACTTTACATGTGGGCCCCTGCTCACATGCAGCAATTGCCAGCTGTTAAATCCACACAGCACTGACATCAATGAGATGACACATCAACAGACAAACCTGTATGAGAAGGTTACTGATATTTCAAGGAAGGGGATAAATGATCAGGACTCCTCCGCATTACATTGATTACACCTTCACCATTAAGACTAACATATTTCATGAGTATAATGTTGTCTGTTGACAAGTCGAAAGGAGTGTACATCACCAGGCTGACCAGCATCACATTTGCACATCAGTTCAAACATTGCATTGCAGAGTTCATGTGTGAGATGTGCAATAGTCAGGTACATAATGTGGCTCATTTGTGCTTCCCTACACATGAAGTCACAAAGCTCATTTTGGAATGAGAGATCAAACATTTGTTATGTCCATCCTTTGAGTGTCCTCTGTTCGCATACTCCATTTCCAACATCATGGTAGTACTTATCTGACAACGGATGGTGTCTTGTACAGCAGACATCCTAACCTCATATGTCAACCACTCACTAATATATGTGAATACAGTAGAAGAGGAGGCAAGCAGAATGCAACATTTGACTAGGATCCCACATTGTGGGTAAGTTGAGAAGCTTTGATGGTTGCCGCCTGCACTGGATTTGCGTTGTGCTTTTCAGCCAAGTTAATTGAAAAATTCACTTCCTGAAGATACACCTTAGCAGCCCTTACACCCATCTCAAAAGAACCCAACTGGCATCAGTGCGAGCCTCATCCACACCAATTTCAATATGATTTTACCACTGATATTTTGCAAGAGAGTTATATTAAAGATTAAAATACTTATAAAGCGCATGGCTGCCTCGGCAAAGAGGCGTCCCAGCGCTGAAGCCAGACTAAGCAGGAGTCAAGACAAAGGGAGATATATCTGGGAAAGAACAAGGGACAGGACAGAGGGAGTTAGACCTGGGAAAAGAGCCAAGTCTTCACAAGGCGTCTGAAAGCCTGATGGTCAGGGTTGCTGCGGATGTATAGAGGGAGAGCGTTCCAGAGAGTGGGGGCCAGGCGTCTAAAGGAGCGGCCACCCGATCTAGCTCTACGTATGTGAGGGATACATGCAAGATTCTGGTTCGCCGAACGTAGGGCACGCAAGGGGGTGTACAGAGTGCAGAGGTCGCCTAGGATATCTGGGGCACTTCCTGTCAGTATCTTATGCGTGATACAGAGCGTCTTGAAGCAAACACGCTGTTCGAGGGGCAGCCAGTGCAGGCGGCGGAGAAGATTAGAAGCATGACTGAATTTAGGAAGGGCAAAAATAGCACGAGCTGCCGCGTTCTGGACCCGCTGCAATTTATTAAGCACGGATTTATTAGAGCCGAGAAGAAGCACATTGCAGTAGTCCAGACGAGCCAGAATAGAAGCTTGGATAATCAGTTGGCGTGTTTGGGCATCAAAGAGACCCAAAATCGGTCGGAGGCCGCGCAATAGTCCAAAGCATTTCCCGGCCACTGATTTGGCATGTGTTTCAAAGTTGAGGTTATTACCAACTATGAAGCCTAGATTTTTCACCGCAGGTTTGGGATCAGGGGGATCACCAAGTGCCCGGGGCCACCATTCCTTCGTCCAGAGATGAGACTCTTTGCCAACCAGGAGAATCTCTGATTTGGTAGAGTTCAATTGCAGAAAGTTAGCTGTCATCCATTCAGCAATTGCAGAGATGTCTTCTTTAAATTTTATTTTGTCTCGCTTGGGATCATCGGACAGGGCAATCACTAGTTGGGTGTCGTCGGCGTATGACACCAGGGAGATTCCTCGTAGTTTGGCCAGCCATGCCAAAGGGCTCATATATATATTAAAGAGCATAGGGCTCAATGCAGAGCCCTGAGGAACCCCACAGCGAAGAGAGTGTACATGGGAAGAGAAAGGGGGAGAGGTCACTTGAAAGGTTCGGTCGGCCAGGAAGGAGGAGAACCACGCTAGAGCTTTATTCCCAATTCCTATCTCCTTCAAACGTAGGAGCAGGATTTCATGGGACACTGTGTCAAATGCCGTGCTTAGATCCAGCAGCACCAGCGCTGATGTGCTGCCAGCATCCAGCGCGGATTTGAGTTGTTCTACCACAGCCAGTAAAGCTGACTCGTGCTGTATCTTGGTCGGAACCCATTCTGTGAACTATCAAGTATATGATTAGATTCTAGAAACTGTGTTAGAGTAGAATTCACATGTGCTTCTAGAATTTTAGAGAGGAAAGGAAGCAAAGAAATCGGGCGGTAGTTCTCTGGTTTGGACGTGTCGAGTGTTGGTTTCTTAAGTAGAGGGACCACTTTTGCATGCTTCCATGATTTAGGCACCATCGCAGTAAAGAGGGATAGATTGAGTAACTCCAGACACTCAGGAAGAAGACCTTGTTGAATTTTCCTGAAAGCGTCTGGTTTGAGAGGATCGTCTGGAGATCCAGATTTGATTTTGACCACTAATCTCTCTAATTCCTTCAGGGAAATAGAGGGAAGAGATGCAAGGAGGACAGTCTCAGAGCCAATATAAACATTCTTCCCGCAAACACTGGAGGGTATACCATGATCGAACTTTTGGTAGATATCTTCGACCTTCATCAAAAAGAAGGTTGCCAGCTCCTCACAGTGTTTGTTGGAGGAAATAATATTGCCCGATTCCACTGGAGAGGAGATTAAATCTTTCAGTAGAGAGAATATAGTTTTGCTGCGGTAGGTGCTTGTATTAATCAGGCTGGAGTAATGACCTGCTCTGGTTATGCGCACCAGTTTATGATAGGATTTAATGGCCGCTCTATATAGTGCTTTGGCCTGGGGGTCATATGATCTCCTCCAGCATCTTTCTAAGATCTTGCAGTTCTTCTTAGCAAGGGTTAGATCTTCATTGAACCAGGCATTGGCCCAAGTGCTTTTAGAATGGGTAAGTTTAAGGGGAATGCATGTATCTAAGGCTTGAGTAATCCACCTTTGGAAGATCGCGTTAGCCTCTTCCATATTTGCAACTTTTACCATGGGCTTTGCACTCAGGGCTTTGAGGAAGTCTACTTGGTTCAGTTTATGCCAGGGCCGTTTTAATGAGGGATGTTGATTAGGCTGGGGCTTATGGCCAGCTATTGCTAGCCGCATCATGATGAGGAAATGATCAGTCAGATTATAGGAAGTGGTGACAGAACTTCCAGTGACTCTAGATTAGAAAAAATAGGGTCAAGGAGATGTCCCGCTCTGTGCGTAGCACTGGGGGTCAGTTGAATCAACTGACAGGCTGCCAGATCCCCCAGAAAGCCAACAATCTCCGATGATTCTTGTAGCTCTAGATGGAGGTTCAGATCGCCTATGATGTTAAAATTGGCAGTCTGAAGAGCCAGTGCTATGACAGTGTTTATCAGGGCTTCTCTAAAGGTTTTTGATGGACCAGGGGGTCGATAAATAAGAAGGCCGGAGAAAGTAAAGTTAGCACTCAGAGAGATTTAAAAAAGTGCACTCTCACAGTAAGGAAGATCTAAGGGGGACAGGCTGCAGGAATGGACTGATTTGTAAATAATCGCAATGCCGCCCCCTCTTCCTCCAGATCTGTTTATGCTGCGAATAGCATAACCTGTAGGAAGAGTGAGTGCTGGTATGGCCACAGAGGATTCACATAGCCAAGTTTCCGTAAGGAAAAGGATCTCAGGTGAGCGTTCCTGCAGGAGATCGAACACCTCAGCATGATGTTTAGGCAGTGAGCGGCAATTAATGCTCAGCAGAGTGTGTGTCACCATCCCAGAACCAGAGAGTGTAGCGTGCATCAGGGGGAGCACTCTGAATTCACAGTGTTCACAAAGAGAAGGACAGTTTTCTGGGTCCCAGCTATGATTCCCGCAGGAGCCTTCTTTATATAGGGCCCGTAGTTCTTCGCCGGTGTAGCTACCTAATTGGGCTTTGGAAGGAGCAGGGTCTCTGGCTCCTGGTGACGTCCCGGCGCGGACGGGCGCAGACGGGCGCAGACGGGCTTGGCTTTGGCGCGCCAGCGGCGCGCACGCTACGCGTCCTCGCAGTGGTGTGCATTTGAGGCTACGGGGGCTCAACAGGCTCCACCCGTGCTCTGCGCTAATTGGCTAAGGGCCAACCAATCAGCGTGTGAGGATAAGCACCAGGAAGTGCGGGCAACCACACAGACGCGTGTGGAATATCAATTAGGTATTTCTTTTAGCACTAAAGCATAAGGAGAGTTTTCATATAATTGAATTGCAATCCAGTTGTGTGTAGGACACTTCATATGACACTATGTACTATTTTATGTCCATTCTGCACTCACTTGGCATACATTTTGTGTCATCCTTTCAGTAGCCACCATGGTGTGATCTGGTATGTGGTTAAATGCCATGTGTAAGCATATTGTGATGCAGGACAACAGTGTTGTACAACACATACAACATACAGTGGAGATTAAAGGCACATTTCATGAGCATTCAGGTACATTATTCTTGGGTTTACTTACCATGGCCCAGCACCTGCCCAGTGTGTGGTCCATGACCAGATGTCACAGCCAACCTTGTAGCAGAAGTCAATGTGGGTGTTGGAATCTGGGAGGACATCATTGGACCTACAATGATATGTGTGTTTGCAACTTTACATTTCTGCTGCCACATGTGATGCACTCAATTTCAGGCACAAAGGATAAGCACAAGCAGTTGTGGGCACTACCGTTGCAGAAGTGTGTAGCACTAAATATCATGAGTGATCCCACATTTAACTTATAATGGCCCCACTGCCTAGAAGCAACGTCTATCAAAATGACACGACTACAAATCCTGAGGTAAGGTCCACTATCGTGTTTTGTTAATGGCCAAAAAAACAAGCCATCCAATGAAAACATATATAACCAGCTGGGTGGACTGGACAATTTAATGTATAGAAAAAACATTCTAAGTTGGACAGTGGATGCATTCTCAATACTCCTGACAATTGTATCTCACTTCTTGTTCATCATTGTCATATTTGTTAACATTGGATTTCTTGATTTGGTCTACAAAAACAATTACAATATAGTGGGGACTCCTTTTGACTTGTTGTGGCACTCGATTCCAGGATTGAGTTGACAGTTCTGGAACTGTTGGTGGAATACATGTAATGTTCCCAAATTACAAAGGTATGATGAGCCTAGATATATTAGGGCAGATTTACAAGCCCCTTGCGTCACTTTTGCGTCACTTTTAACATGGGAAAAGTGACGCAAAAGTGGCGCAAGGGGCTTGTAAATCTGCCCCATTATATTTTGTCTTTCGCTATTCACAAATGTCATTTGCTAAAGGTAAATGTCCATTAAGAACTCCAATAGTTGTAAAGCTAGTTTTTCCTCTCAGGTTACCTTTGATATTCGGGCCCTATATGTCCCTCTGTTGTCTGCTGACAATGTATGCATTTTGACCATCTCCTGACCAGTTTGACTTACCAGTTAGTGAGGGTGGTAAGCGTTGCTCTGGATGATGTTGTTTCCTCCCAGAAGATGCAGGGAACTCTGCTACTGTGGTTGTCTGTGCTCTGGCTGAATGTGTCAATAGGTGAGAAGAGAGAAAAGTCACCAAATGGAAAATGTACATGTGGAACTTGTCAGACATTTCCTCATATCTTCTGTATAACAGTATTGTGAAGTACTGCCATGGCCGGTGCAGGTAGGAGCAGTGGGGCGTTGGGGATGTAATGCCGTGGCAGGGTGGGTAACAGACAACGGAATATGTGAATCAAATGTTTTGAAATAAGGATTCTATCACCTTCTGCTTTGTGATTTTGGCTGGCACAAGGTGAGTTACTTTTTGAATAATTTGTATTTATTTTCCCTATTCCGTTGTCAGTTGATTTTCCTCTGCACCCCAACCCCCACCCCATTGCGTTCTTGACTGACCCATCTGCGTCTGGATAAGTGGAAGGGGCACTTTGTCAATTGCTACTTAACAGTGTTAGGTATATATGGCAGCAGTACTGGGCCCATGGTTTCAATAGTGGGAGAGGGATTTGCCATTTCTAATACAAAGGATTCTGGGACTTATGGTGCACCATACAGAGGGAAACACATGAGCCTCTGACTGACTATATTTTTATATAAACTTTGGACAACTTCCTTACTCACAATGGCAGTGCAACACAGACAATCTTTTCATATGCTTATTCTTGTCATCCCATTTACCTGGTACCACGTTGCGGACATCACTCACAGGCAGCCCATGGAGCATGTGGGGGTGGATTGCAGTGAGGATATCCTCCTCAAGTGGGGTGAGATCTAGGCGGGTTCCAGATTGTGGGGCAGGGAGAATCCTGTTCAACTCGATCCTGGAGTACTTCTCCTTCACCCTCTTCTTTTCTTCCTGCCACTTCTTCTTGATGTCCTGGACTGTGCGCCTCTCCTCCCCCAATGCTGTGACAGCAGTGGCTAAATGCTGCCATAGAGCTGCCTTCTGTGTGCCACTGGGGCAGTAAGGTGGGAGACCATATAGGCGTTTGTGGTGCCTCACAATGAACTCCACAATCATGGTGGTCTCCTCAGTAGTGAAGTTCTTCTTCCTCCTCATTTGGTACATTTTCCTCTAGCGATGACCAGCGAATGAAAACAGGAACTCTCTGTGGCCAAACCTGTTCCTTGAATGTGTGCTGCTTTTATATGGTTTGTGGTGCTGGTCTTGCAGTTAGTGTTAATTGACTTCAGCTGGAGCATGGTGGGGGATGGTAGGCACTTGAAATGATCATCAGGCCCAAATGCGGGTATTCTGGCCCAGAATCGGAAATTCCGGCCCAGAATCGGAAATTCCGGCCCGGAATCAGAAATTCCGGCCCAGGAGTGGAAATTCCGGCCCAAATGCGGGATTTCCGCTCCGGGTGCGGAAATTCTGGCCCCAGTGCGGAAATTCCGGCCTGATTGCGGACATAAAGTTAGTAGTCGTAAGTGCATTCTGTGAATACCAAAAATCGTAAGTGCCTTCTGTGAATACCAAAAGTTGTAAGTTTAGGATTTTGTCTCAGATTAGTTCTGTGAATCGGGCCCTCTGTTTTTACTGCTCTTTGTTATAGTTTTCTCTTTTTTTCTCTCCTGCCAGGATTCTATCTGTATCTTCCTGACTCAGCCTCCTTAGGTCTTCCCTTCAACCTTTCACTTACACCCACATCCATTTACTCTTAGTCCCCCAAACACATACTCTTTCCCTCTTTCATTCTTTATCTCTCTCCCCTTGTATTTTTCTGTCATTTTCTCTTCCATGGTTCTGCTCTCTCCCTCTCTTTTTGACCTGGCATCTGTAGGTCTCTCCCTCTTTTTCCAGCTTCACACACTCTCTCATTCTTTTTCCCTTTCTTTTACTCCCCCTCTTTCTCTTCTAGGTTTCGCTCCTCTTTCTCCACTATTTCACTTTCTCCTCTCGCTATTGCTCTCTTCTCTCTCTACACCTCTATCCTTCACTAGTCTCTCTGATCACAGCAGTCTACAATGGCTGCAGATTGTAGCATAGGGAAACTGAGAAGCACCTGTCTTACACAGGAGAAACAACGCAGACTATCGATTAATTGTTCTTGTGTTAGATATTGCCTTTCAAGTGTTCAAGATGCCTGAAGCGCTGGGTGCAACAAAGGAGGGGTGGGCCAGCACCATAGACTTTTTGTTCTCTAAGCTCCCTTACAATCAAAATATGAAAAACATGCAGTGCTGGGGAGCCCTGGGTGCAGTACCGAGTGGACAAGCCCGTGCCTGGGGCTTTTCGCAATATGTTATAGGGTATTCAAAATGCAAATAAAACGATGGTACTGGCCAGTCCCTGCTGTGCTTCCCCAAGAGGACTTGGAAAATAATGTCAGAGCATGTAAGAGGAGAGGCAGAAGTTAAAAGAAAGTTCGGATAGTTTTTGGCACAAGTTGTCTAGATGACCTTTGCCAGAGCCAGACATCTGCTCGAGCCTGGTCCAACCACTTAGTTGCTTGCCACCTCTATAACATAACAGTGGTAGACCACTCAATATGAGAAAAAGGATCAAAGTGGAAAGTCACACACCGGAAAAGCATTGATTGCCTTTGAATATGATTACTCTCAATATCAACATAAACCATCTATTGGGAGGTCACCCACTATGAGAACAGAGGTCAACAACTTTGAGAGCCTCTCACAATAACAGCAGCAATCGCCAACATGGAATTTCATGTGCTGCAGATACATAAGACCATCAATATGGAGGATGACCTATTAGTAACACTCTACCATGAAGAAGATCATTTAGTGTGGACTAGCCATGGGCGGAACTCGCAGAGTTTTGCTCTGCGGAATTTCACAGAGTTCCAAAAAAACTCAGCGAGATTCCGCAGATCTACGCGAACGGGTGGAAGCATGCTCATCCGCTCATTCCCACTGCTTTTTCAGGCCAGTGGCACGTTCTGCACTGAAAAATCAGTACGAACGGCAACAAATGGTGCTGATGGGTGTGACCATATTGTTTTACCTGCTCTCTCTGCTCTTCTGTTCATAGTACTGGGCCTTTCTCAATGTACTTTCAATCTGTGCCAATCCTCCCCATCCCACTCATCCACCCCTCATTTATATATTTGTATCTGTGTGTGTGTATTTTACGTTTTGTCTTATTTTTTAACTTTTCCGTGACTTTTGTACTTTTTTGTTCTCTCTTTCTTCCCAGTGTTCCACTTCCTTTAGTTCTTCCTTTCTGCTTTGTTTTGTGCTTTGTGCAGTGCCACCCTGTCTCCATGTTTGCAGCAGATGACAGGCCTTGGAGAGGGTATGCCCTGCAGGAGTGTCAGCTGCTGTGGGGGGGAGCCTCCGGTGCGTGCACTGTAACACAGGGGTGCAGTACACCACACAGCAGCTTACACACCGCTGGGCGGACCTAATAGATCAGGAGCAGGATCTGTTTGACCTGCTGGGTGTCAAGGTTGTGGGCTCGGTGAGTAATTATTTTTTATTTTCTAAAAATGCTAATATATTTTTTACATATAGCATTCTGCTCAAACTTGACCCTGACTCAACCCTGCGCAAGTGCCTACACCCAGATCCTACTAAATCTACATCATCTACCTCAGTGGAGACCTCCGCAAACTACCTCACCGCGACCTCTACAACAGACACTGGAAACTGGAGGAGGGCAGGCGGCACAGCCCACATACTTGATGTCATGCACTGAAACCAAGACAATCATCATATCCTTTTTACTATATAGACACAAGGGTGGTGAATAATGGCGGGGGGACACTAACAGAGACTTTACATGGCAAAGAAGCTGTAAATGTAGACTCTCTTGGGATCATAGAAACACAGAACTACTACCCAACAACTCCCAGTGAGACGGGACGGCGACCCTGTCGTCGCACGCTCAGCATACGATGTTTCTGTGATGGGGGAGGGAGGGGACGAGGGTGATAGGGGGGTCACTTAACTCTTTGCTTTCTTTTTTCTCTGTCTTCACCTCTTTACTCTCGCGTTCCTCAACAAGAAGGTTCGGCCAGACACCCATAACCGCTAGAAGAGAGAGACCCAACTCTGTGGCTAACACAAGGCAGACACCAGTCCTACAGCACGTGACCGGGTTGTGCGGGAGGGGAGGAGGCTCAACAACAATCGAGAGCTGGGGACGTAGACTAGGTTTACCAGACATGACTCACCCTAGATAATGGCCCCCATCAACAATCTCAATCTGGCTGCTGACCTAAAGATAGTATCCCTCAATGTCAAAGGGCTCAACCACCCTATTAAATGCAAGAAGATGCTAGACTACCTAGATAAAACTAAAGGAGACGTGGTCCTGCTACAAGAAACCAAACTATCCCTGGGAGATGTCAGACTAGTGAAAGGTAACTGGATCTCACAGGTGGCGTGCTCACTGGCAGAGGGGAAGAAGCGAGGGGTAATCACACTGCTATCTAAAAGTTCCAACCTAACTCTAGAATCACAGTTCCATGACGAAGCAGGTAGACTTTTGATAACACACCTGAGAAGGGGGGATGAGCTTATACATGTAGCTAACATATACGGCCCAAACATAGACGACCCCACCTTCTGGGAAGGGGTGTCGCACAAGCTCGATAGCCTCCCACAGAACGACCTCACGGTGGTGGCGGGAGACTTTAATATGCCTCTGGACCATTTATTGGATAGACAGTCACCCTGCCAATACCAGCCCACAAGTGCACACACTACACTAAAGAATATATGCTCCAAATTCAACCTCAAGGATCCATGGCGGCTCCAGCACCCGGACACTAGGGACTTCACATTCTACTCTAACCCACACAACTCGTATAGCAGGATATATTACATATTAATTACAGGCCCACACACACACCTAATAGAACATTCTGACATAGCGCCTAGGTTAGTGTCAGACCACTCCTGTATAAGCCTAAAGCTGAGCGGATGCCACAACGAAGACATCCCCCGGAGGTGGCGGTTTAACAGCGACGTCCTAGCTACCCCCGAGAACAAAGGAAAAATTGAGGAGGCCATAAGGGAATACCTTAGACACAATGATTCACCGGGGATTAGCGCCACTACCCTATGGGATGCACTGAAGGCTACCATCAGGGGCACAATAATCAAAATTAAAGGCAAAATAAACAAAAACACAAATTTACAGCTGACCCAGCTCGAGCAGGACATCAGAAGCCTAGAAACGGCCCACGCCAGGGCCACTCACGATACCAAACTCCTAACGGACCTAACTAGAAAAAAGTAAGAATACAATAAGATCCTGAGTGAGAGAGCCGGACTGTGGTTTAACAAATACAAGGCCATTAACCTCTGCGAAGCAAATAAAGCGGGAAACTACTAGCCTCCTACCTGAAACATAAGCGTAACCAATTTACCATCTCATCCATCACAGACCCACACAATAAAACCCACACAAGACACAAAGACATCCTCAAGACCTTTCAAGAGTTTTACCAGGAACTCTATAAAAACGACCAGATCTTGGATCTGGAGGCGTGCAAAAAATACCTTAACACACTTGGCCTCCCACAGTTAACCAGTGTAGAAGCACAGAGAGTAGGGCAAGAAATTAGCATCGCCGAGATTGAAATGGCGGTCAAGTCTATGAAGGATAACAAAGCCCCAGGCCCGGATGGGTACACAGCCACCTTTTACAAGTCTTTCCTAGAGCAGCTAAAACCTACCATGAAGAGGGTGTTCAATCACTGTGCGGAGAATGGGTTGGTATCACAATCCATGTCCGAAGCCAACATAATAGTCATCCCAAAGGAGGGTAAGGATCAGTTGTTACCCAAGAACTACAGGCCCATATCCCTAATTAATGTGGACTGCAAAATATATGCAAAAATCCTAGCAACCAGACTAAATCCCGTCCTACCCAACTTAATAAGCAACTCCCAAGTAGGTTTCCTGAGAACCCGAATGTCTAACGACAATACCAGACTCCTCTGCCACATACTAGAACACACAGCAAAAAAAACAGAGGCAGCAGTAGCTATCACCCTTGATGCCGAGAAGGCCTTCCATAGAGTATCATGGACCTTCCTGGAGCAGTGCATGAAATCCTTCAACTTAGGGGAAGGTTATATACGGAAGGTGATGGCGCTGTACAGGGACCCGAGAGCACGCATTGTCATTAATGGGTCACTCTCCGAACCACTTACGCTACAACGCGGCACTAGACAGGGCTGCCCACTGTCCCCCTCACTCTTTCTGCTGGCATTAGAACCCCTGATCAGCGACATCAAGGCAAACGCGAAAATAAAAGGGGTCAATATTAACGACGTTGAAATAAAATTGGCCGCATACGCAGATGACATTCTAATTGTAACGGAGCAACCAAAGACCTCTATTGAGGCCCTGATAGGCACCATAGAGATATACTCAGGTCACTCAGGATATAAGCTCAACAGGGACAAGTCAGAATGCAAACCCCTGAACATCCACTGCACTAGGGACACCCTAGGGGTTCAGGCCTGGCCTGGCAGACAGGGTTTATCAAATATCTAGGTATACATTTTGGTAACGACCTCATGAGCACACTAGGCCACAATGAGAAACTACTGCTAGAAAAAATAAAGAAACTCTTGGAGACCTGGTCCCCGAAATGTATAACTTGGTGGGGCAGAATCGAAACGATCAAAATGATGATCACTCCAATGATTAACTACCTGATCAGCATGCTCCCACTCCTGCTCACAGATGACTTCCACTGTAAAGTAGATAACCTGATTACTAAATTCTTATGGCGTGGGAAGAAGGCACGGATAAGCATCAAAAAACTACAACTGGAGAAAAAACTGGGAGGGTAAATCTAGCAGACTTTAGAATCTTCCAAACTGCATTTCTGGGTAAACAAGGGGCCTACTGGATATCACCCCCTCACGGATACACACCAGTATGGCTACAAGTCGAGAGAGCCATACTGAACAATTTAAACCCAATGGCGCTGTTAACAGCTAACAAGCATCTTCACTCCTCCAGCTCCATTTTTAAAAACACAAAAATTGCCCTTCTAAGAATAGACAAGAAAATGGAGAACAGCATAAAGGACTCGAAGCTGGAGTCACTCTGGGCCAATAGCAAGATCAGATACAAGGGAAAATGCCTAGCCCTCGACACATGGATAGAGAAAGGTATCTCCCACCCAGCCCAACTAGAGGAAGGGGGATACCCCACCACGTTTGCCGTACTGAAATTTAGACATAACCTAACAGACATTGAGTTCTACAACTTCCTGAAAATCAAAACAGCCCTATCCAAAGCCAAACTATTGCCTGCCCAACCATCAATCCCACAGTATTTGGCAAAGATCACCAGACTAGGTCATCAGGTATCACACCTCTATAAACTTCTACGCCCAAACTCCACCAAACTTAATGACAAGACAACTAACTATTGGGTAAAACAAGGCAATATCTCACTTAATGAGCAAGAACTGGCTACACTATGGTCCTCTGCCTCACGTAATAAAATCACCCGGTACTATCACAAACAAAATTCTGGCTACTCCACAAGGCCTTCTGGACCCCCGCTCGATTATTCTCACTAGGCCTCAGGGAAGAAGAGTTATGCTGGAACTGTAGCAAGGAAAAGGGGGACCTAGCACATCTTATCTACTATTGCCCATCACTCAAAACGTTCTGGGAGAAAATCTTTGGGTTCATAAAGAATGTACTGGGCTGCACACTAACAGCTGAATTTTCCTCCCTCGCCACCGCATTCATGACCACAGGACTAAGTTCAGAGCACGACAAAGACCTACTTGACATACTTCTCACCGCGGCAGTGAAAATGGTCCTGACCAACTGGAAGGACACAACTAAGACCTCATACAAAGGCTGGTTCAACTGGGTGACGTACCTCAGAGGCACGGATAACATTGCACTGCAAAACTCACCCTGGAGGCCAGTAACCAGGGGGATGTGGAAGTCACTCGACACGTACATAGACTCTTACGAACCCCCTTGAATCCATTCCGGCTCCCTCCTCCCCTCCCCCTCGGGGGAGGGGCCGAGTGAGTTGGAATGTTGCCACCATGGGCCGAAGAGGCATCGGGGGGCCTGGTTGGACTATCATTCCTGCCACAGGTTAACTAGTGGGGTGTCAGATTTGTCACATGACTATAACCCCAATTAGACTCATTGCTACAGAACCTCTCTTGTATCCTCCTTCACCCCTTTCTTTCCTGTTTCTTTCTTTCTATCATCCTTTGCCTAATTTCCCAGCAAGTCAATGTAGAGGGGATTAGCTAAACATATATCTTAAGTACCTGTAATCACTGCAATACATACTATGTTTGGCTA
Source organism: Calotriton arnoldi (assembly GCA_963921515.1). Taxonomy (NCBI): domain Eukaryota; kingdom Metazoa; phylum Chordata; class Amphibia; order Caudata; family Salamandridae; genus Calotriton; species Calotriton arnoldi. Next base: position 441,799 of record CAWUFW010005490.1, read on the forward strand.
ACCTCGTGACAGAAATGCTAATGTATCTGTTTAAAAAACTAATAAAATGCTTTGAAATGTAAAAAAAAAGCATTCTGCTCAAACTTAGAGGTAAGTTAAGTTTACGTATAATTAATATCTGATCCAGCTTGGGCTGGCCAGGTGCTCAGCATTACCTACTCATATTCATCGGCGCTCGCTTAGCCTGATTTTTTTAAGAAGTGATGCAGTCTCCTCTAGTCCTGTCACTAAGATGGTAGTATATCAGGGAGTTAGCATTCATTGTGCCTTTCTTTATGTAGCTCATACAGTCCCAATCCCCCAGTGGTGTGTAGTATGCATTGAAAAGGGAGACTGAGTTAGCCCATCAAGGGGGTGGAGAAGCAAACATAATTCATTGCAATGCATTATTAGTTCAAAATGTAGTTTAGGTTTTTGAAATTAGTAATAGAGCTTAGGTTTAGGAAATTAGGAATAGGGCAATAGGCTATCTAATTTTTAAAAGTACAAAGCTACTGCGTCTGCCTGTCAAAATATTTATTTTGAGCTTAATTGAACCACTAATCTTTTTTTTTAATCTTCTTCAATTCTTACATCAACACCCAAGGGCAAGAGGGCATTACAGCAGGGCAAATGGGCTGCCACCACCAGTGCCGCAGAAGTTTCTGCTGGCCCCACATAAGTCCTGGTATTATTATTTCCCTAATTTTTACCTCTCCCCACTAGTAGAATAATTTTATCTTGTTTATTTTTTATATACTGTCTCATTTTTTTTGAACTCCTCCATCTAATGTTTGGTAAATTCTTGTTATCCCTGCATTATCCTTTTTTTCTATATTTCATGTTTTTGTAGCTGACTTCCTCCTGTCTGGAGCTATCTTATGCTTTTTTAGTAAGATTTTCCCACTTCTCTTATATGTTTTGTTGTACTGTAAGACTAAGAGAACAGATTTTTGGTACTGTGAAGATTGCAGGCCCAAGTAAGCTTTTATTTATCTCACATGTTTGTTGAGAAGGCTTTCTTGCTCATGCTCAAATAGTCAAAACGAGAGAGTGGTCATGGTCATGGATCCACCCAATGGTGTGTTATCATTCATTTATATAGTATGCCAGGAGTTTTCATGACAGTGCAGTATGGCAGGAAAGTATGAGATCCCATTGCATTTGCCAACCAAGACCATACGTCGTTCATTGACCATTCCACCCCTTTGTTGTGCTTCAATGACTCAGAGTCATCATAGCTCTGTCCCTCCATTATGAAAAGGTTTTGGTTGGCATGACTACCTGACTTTCCTAACATATCAACCAAAAAATCTCCCAAAGTGACAGCTTCGATAGAAGATACTGCTAACTGAACTGCAGTGAGGCATTGCTGTTGTACTTTGTTTAAAAATAATAATGATTACTTAGGAGATGAATCTGGTATCTAAAATGTGCAATTTTTGTCTAGTTGCACATACCACCAGTGCCGGCTGGCAGCAGCATCAGCGCAACAGAGGAGGCCCGGGAGGAGGTTTGAGGGGGGGAATCCCAGTGGTGGCAGGGACGGGTGGTGATAAGTCACATTGCTTGCTTACTGACAAATTAAGTATACTGTATTTGGTAAGCAAGACAGATATCCCACCCATCATCCTTCATCACCTCCCTGCCCATGGCATTTTGCCACCCATGATCTAACTGCAGCATTGTTCAATTCGGCACCGCAGTGTTGGCTGTGAAATGTGCGTCTGCTTCGATTAATGCGGCATTATGACGTTTTCAATGCATTCAAAACTGAAACAAGGTGTGTTTCCAAATGCCCACCTAGTCACCTCCTACTAGTAAAATCTATTGTGTGTGACATAGCATTATTATTATTCATGTGCTTTTTGGAGACAAGATAGAATTTTAAGGCAGTCGGAGAAGAGCAGGGCCATTGGAATTAAAGTAGGATAATAAATTGTCCATTACAGCTGCCACAGCTGTAGACTGCAGAGAGTACCAGATCCGACGTTAGCATGCCTCCGTTAATGTTGCACCACAAGAACAGAATACTATTAATTGTGCTGCATATATGCCTTACTCATTAATGAGATGTAATTTTTCTTTTTACACACAAAGGGACCGATTACGATCTAGGTCAGAAAGGCTCCGACCTAAGGACGGAGGCTTTCCGACCGAGATCATCGGTTTCACTTCCGACCGCTTAATTACAATTTAGGCAGTCGGAAGTGAAACTGGCCGGTCATTCCAGCTGGATTCCCTTCGGCCAGTCAGAGACCGGCCCGTACTCCATATGGATGGCGTTTTACGCCGCCCAGATTACAATGCTTTGTTTCTGGCAGGCTTTCCATGCTGGGCTTCTTGACACAGAAAGCCTGTAGGAAAGTGAGTTTGGGGGCCCCCTAGCAGGGCCCCTTCTGTTTGCGGCCTCCGATTGGGGGCTTATTGATCCCTGCACCATGTGGCAGGCACCCTGAGGTGCCCACCACGTGGTGCAGGGATGAACACAACCTCCCATTTTCCTATGGGAGCTTGTGCTACGGCCAGTTTACGGCTGTAGCACATGCTTCCATAGGGAAATGTGATGGTGCGGCCGCATTGTAATTAGGCAGTCGGGACCACCGACTGGAGGTCGGTGGGACCTGTATCCACGACGGTGTGTCTGTCCGACAACGTTAAAAGCCCCAAAGTGTCTGTTTAGTTTTTGACTACGAAATAATCTAACTGAAAAATATCACTTTTATTCTGGTGGTATTCTGGCTTAATTCCTTGCAGTCAGCGCTTTATATGATGCATATGTGGGAAAACTTGGCCCTGTGACCAATCACATCAAATATTCCAATGGCCCTAGGGGACTAGCAATGTTCTACTACTGTGTCACTATATAAACAAGTGTTTGAACTGAGTATTATTTACAATTTGTCTTTTTTTTCTTTCTTTATATAGCTATTTCTGCTGGTCCACCGTAATGGCAGGAGATAGCAGCCTGGCTGCAGAGCCTATGGATGGAGTTATCCAGACCAAATAACACCGGCTGGTGGCTTTGGAAGAGGAGGAGGAAGCGGAGGAATGTGCCACTGCCCCATTACCTCCAGCCAGCCACAAGTACCTCCATCACAGCTACACCATCGCCAGTGCCACCAGCAGTCAGCATCCACCACTCCTGCCACCCCTCCTCATCATTATCTTGTGACAGCCTCCTCCACAGCGTCCTACGGAAGCTGGTGATGCTTCACCGTAAAGTGGCACACATCCACACTGATGCCCTCTAGGCCCTTTATTTATATATTTCTTTTGTTGTGGGTGGAGAGGGTGGTAATTGGGAAAGGCAGTTGGGGCAATTTTAGACTGTTTGGCCATAGTTTGGGGCGATATATTTATTTGTTTGGGGAGAGGGCTGGGCCTGTTGTGGGTGGAGAGGGTGGATTCTATTTGTAAAAAAAAATGGGAATTGTATATTCATGTCTTTTGTCTTTTCACTGCATTTAGCACAGCCTGTTTTTTTTTTAATTGACAAAAAGCTGCCCTCGGAACAAACACATAACTGTGCATTGACTTTTCTCCCTATACTTTCCCTAGCTGATTCTGAAGTCCCTTGCCCTATAATTATTTATTTGCTAGGTTACTTACTTTACTTGTGCCTAAACAATACCCCACTAACAGAGTGGGAAAACATAGACTAGGTCTGTCTTATTGCTTGAGGTTGTTAAATTTTTCCACTTTTGCAGCACTAAGCCACTTATAACAGTGTATATACTGGTACTTTCCTACTACCCTCTGTGACTATATTGACCACTAGGGGGGTATGCCTATACCTATATTGCCTTGTGAGAAGTTACATACATAAAATAAATCTTAACCTTCAGTAGAAGTTACTAACTAAACTAGAACACTTAACTTAGTTCTCGTACCTGAAAAGTTGAAGTGATGGCTGCTACCTCTCCAATCTTTCAAACCCTTATTGCAGGGTTTCCCAAGAAGCCTTCTCCATGGTGATGGTAGTAGTAGCAGGCAAGCGTGCTAACAGGGAAGACAAGACATCACAAGCGAGGTCCCACTCCCACCTAGGTGAACTGCAATTGCAGGATTATTCAGAAGGAATATCCATCACAGGCAACTAGATTGAAAGAAAACACAGAGTTAGTGGGTTATTTATATCATAACTTATTAAAGACTGAGACCAGACTACCACCATGACACAAAGAAGACCTGATATAAAACTAGCAGTAGGATCTTCTGAGCAATGGGGAGCTAATTAATGAATTCATGAAAACAAATAAAACCAAACTCATGAGATCCTCGATTCAGGAGGAGTGGACTCAGGACAGGAGAATGTTAAGCATGTAAGCAACACAAGGTCTGAATGATGATGTTGACGAATATTGTTATATATGACTATGTATCCCTTTGGGTGGGTATGTGGGGCTGGTGTGGGCTATTTCTCAGGTAACAGAAGATCCTGCAGTGAGTTGGTGTCACTTTAACCACATCTTCCCCACCATGCATGTGATCCATTTATGGTGTAAATTCATAAGTCACACCTCAATATATCACACAGCCTGGGGGAAGAGGGTGAGGGGTTTGATGAATGAATGATAAAAGGGAGTTGGGGAAAGGTGTGACAAAGACAAACACTACACAACAATACTATTTATCATGGTGATGAGCAGCACATCATCATCATCAAATCTGTTGTGGAAGGAAATGAAGGAATCGCACAGTTTAGTTAAATGCACTGCAAACAGTCCTTCAGCCCCAGAGATCCAAGTTATATCTAAATGTTCTGTCATCTAAATTTGACAAATACAAATTATGGAGGAATGAATCAACACAGTTCTATAAATTATGATTGTTAAAAGAAAAATGATACTGTATATAAATGCCAAATTGGCGGTGCATCTGCATTCTTCTCGTAATGTCTGTATTGAGTGCCTGGCTGAACCAGTCAATTAAGGTAAGTAAGAGTGCTGTGGAGCTTTCACCTTTCAGAAGAGAAGGCCTGTGGATGTGAAACAGGTATGATACTGTAGAGTTAAGGGGAACGACCGACGGTTAGCTTCATGAGGAGTGGACCAAAAGGCAGAGCAAGAGCATAGGTTGCTGCCATCATTTATTCTGACATTATGATTAACTGAGAAGTGAGAGCAATTTTACAACCAATTTCAGACACATAGCTGCATGTGCCTGGCTGATAAATCTCACAACAGCATTTTCCAAATCAACACACCTCCCTCCAGTCCACAGGGCTGAGTAGGCCTCTTAGAGTCACCATCATGATGGTTTCCCTTTGAAGTTGATAACTTCCTTCTACTTGCTGTTCAGGTAGCTCAGCCCTAAGTCCTGACTCTGGGTAATGAGTCAGTCTGATTCCTGACCCAAATGATATTGAGAGCGATAGACCTGTAGTGCACTGCTGTTGATGAACAAGAAGATAATTTATTTTTGCATTTTGTGTAGATTTGTATTCGTTAATTGAACTGACTGGTCTGGTTTCTGAAGAAATAGAAAACAAGCATTGGCATAGCCAATAGGTCTCGCTTTGGGACCTTATAAGTATTTAGTTATGCAGCACAATATCCTTGGTGCAACAACATCAACTGTTGCATGGCTAAACACTTATAAGGTCCCAAAGGCGAGACCTATTGGCTATGCCAATGCTTGTAATGGTATGTAGAGAGAGATAACGTTGTTTTATAATTTGGTGTCCTCATACATACTAATTTGCCTTTAAGCGAATTTTCAAAATGGCCCAAATTCCAGAATTGCTTGTCTTTCTCTAATTTTCCTTATATACATGCGAGTTTACCACACGGCTGCTGCAAAAAAAATGTTGAAAAGTTGACTTGCTAATGCTGTGTGTGTTTCGCCGCATCTCTTGTCTGAGTTTGTATTATTATAATTAGTATGCTTTAAACCGGTATTGATTGAAAGACTCAATTGGGAAATGGGGTTAGAACACAGCGTTCCGCAGTAATCACCGGAGTCAGTGGGAAGACAAGAAAACTGTATTGTAAGAAATTGCGTATATTTGTTTTGTGTATCAGCATAGATTATCGCCGTCAAAATAATAGCGGCCATTTTGTGTTATATGCGTTAATGGCCTGCAACATACCCCCACCCTTGTGATATATATATTTGTTTCCCGTGTCCGTTTGGTTTGGGGGGGGGGCTCGCCAGTGTGTGTGTGTAGGGGGCGGTACGTAGGTGTGAGACTGCGGAGGTTTGCCTCTTTAATGTGATTGAAGCTGTGGATTGCATGATCTATTGTATCCCTTCCCTGCCACAAACTCTTGCCAGCCCACAACATTCAATGTGTTTGAAACTTGAGTCTAGCTTCTGCTTTTCGTTGCATGGCCATTATGGGGAGAGGAAGATGGAAAATATACACGCCCGAGCCTATAGGACTTCCCGCGGTGCCGATTAATCCTTTATGGATCATTTGAGACGTTTTTCGTTTATTTCAGCTTTTCTGCTTGAATCAGAGTGTTCCTGCGAAAGAGGAACGAATGAGCGCGTGATCATGCCTTGAATTTTTAAAAACGATCTCACTTTCAAGCGAAAAGCACTTTTATGCTCCATTAGTTTTGAATTTGCCCAAACACTCGTATGGCATTAAAACAAGCCTTACTGGTTGTATAAATGTGTTGTTTCAAAAGACGGACTTGAACTTTAAAAAACATAATAACTCAACCGCATAGTCTGTTTCATGCCTTTACATAATTAAGGCTCGGAATTTATTTCCCTTGCACTATGTTAACGCAACCCAACCCTCGTTCTCTCTCTCCCCCAGTCTTTCTACAAACGTTAATTTGCTTTCTTTATACTAAAGCAACAGCTGCAGAATTGCCTTTTGTTGAGGCTGTAAATTGGCAAATGGTACGTTGTTCGGTCTTTTGCGTAAAGATTTGTATTAATTAGACGCAAATGAAGTAAATAACTCAATAGGAACAGACACTGAACCTGCCAAATCCTGATAATTAACAGTAACAAGCACGGAGGAGCGGGGGCGAGCGAGCGCGGCAGCCTGCAAAGCAGTCCCAAAAACGCTCGTGCGTCGTGGCTGGCCTTTGGATGAGTACGCGCGGCAGACATGTGTTTCCACTTATCGCGCCCGCATCTGGGCACGATAATTGGAAACACATGTTTGCCGCGCGTACCCATCTCAAAAAGGCCAGCCACGACGCACGAGCGTTTCTTGGACTGCTTTGAAAACTCACTTACATTAAGTCTTCGCCTCTAAGCAGCGCTTGCGCGCTACTCGAGGCTCGACCTAAAAAGTACAGCAAGGAGTGGACAATGCAAGTAAATCTAAAAGGCCAATCGCCTTCAGGAAGAATCACCCAGCAGCCCCCAACCATTGCAAATCAATTAAATCAAGTTTACAAATTAGTTGAACACTCTCCCTCACTGTCTGCCACCACATGAATCATCAATCATCACTCACTCTTATTCAATAATATATATCTCATTGTTTGTAATCCAAGCATGGTAGTGCACAACTGTCATATTGTATCTCCTCTTTCCTATGGAAGAGTATTCCTCTCCTTTTATCTCCTCTTTTCTCATGGAAGCCACTCATTGGCAGTCTTGTAAATTAAATGATCTTTACTGGGGCAGCCTTGCTAGGGATGAAAAATAAGGATATGCATGGGACGGAGGCAGACACTGGCTCCAATGTCCTTGAAGGGAATGGGGAGGCTTCTTCACTGCACACTGGTCCAGCTTCAATTCAGCCATACATGTGCCTAAATGATGGGGCTGCATAAGTCAGACACAAACAAAATATATAATGTTCCTCTAGCTATATCCATTTTTTTTGGGCAAAGCAGTTTGAAGATAATCTGAAAGTTCTATAGTGGCCTACGTAGTCAGGGAAGTAGAGTTTGTTCTCAAACTCAGGTGGTTCACCCAGATGTTGGTCAGCTATCACACTTGAGTCTGACCCAAAAGCCCTCAGCCTCCTCCTTTGGTGTTTCAGGAACAGTGTGATTTTGTGGTATGTAGTGTTGATTCATTTTAATCATGATCAGCTCCTCCACATTTTGAGGCGAGAGCCTGGTCCTTCTCACTGTGCTAACTGCACCAGCTGCACTGAACACACGCTCAGCAGACACACTAGGACCAGACAAGCAAGATACTTTTATTGCCACCCTGCTGAGCTCTGGCCATTGGCACGCCTTCCCATACAATAGACCAATGGGTTTTGATCCACGTAAACCTCTTTTGGGTCATCCAGATAGTCTTGGAACATCTTATGAATGGTCATTGGTGCTGCCACTTGCTTGACCTCTTTTGCGTTCACCTATGCACTTGACGTAAGCCCTGCCACTTGAAACCAAGACATTGCAGAGGTTGGGTCAGATTCGTCTGTTACTGTTGTTGTTTTTGTTGCTGCCAGTGTTCTTGTTGCTGGTGTTGGCTGCTGTGAGACAACAGCACTGCTTTCCCTGGAGGTTGAAGGCTGCACAGCAGAACTTCTGCCAGGGACTCTAACTTCCAGCTCTTCTTCTTCTAGGTCTATTGCTTGCTCAACAATCAACGTCTTATATAGTGAAACATTAATTTCTGAAAAAGGTAGAAAGTGAACAGTATTTTTTTGTGTTGTGGATGAAGTATTGTGGCGCAGATGTACTCTTTGGATGACACAATGTCTCTTTGCAGCCTTGGATTAACAGCCAAGTGAAGGATTAAGCTCTCAACCAACTCATGTGCTTCTCCGTTCACAACGGCGAGCCAATGCAACACCTTTTCTAACTGGTCCTGTAGCAGATGCAACAACGGGATAGCTTGGCTCATTGTACTGTCCTCCTTGCTGACTTCCCATGTGAAAACCTCAAAAGGAAGTAGCATGTGTGTCAGGCATTTGACTAGGCCCGATTTGTCCACTTCCATGGTCATGCGTTTTCCAGTTGCATCCCCTCTTTTTTGAATGACATAGTAATTGATCTGTTTGTACTACTCAAATAGACATTGCAACATGTGATAGGCCGAGTTCCAACATGTTGGCACCTCCTGTATGAGGACTTTAACTGGTACTCTATTAACAAGCTGAATGATCCTCAACTGCTTCTGGGCTTTAAAAGAATGAGTAAAATTAGTCCAGATTCTACAGCAGGTGGTCACTATGTTGCTGACTATGTATTTGTAGGAAGCTGGGTTTCTGTTGCAGTAACCCCTCCCACTTCTTGCCAGACTACTGATGCACTTTGATTTGATGTGACCTGGGTCCCTGCCAATCAGGTGCCCAGGGCCTGTGTTCTTTCCCAAAACTGTACCTTGTACCCCCAATTGGCACCTCTCTGGCCACATGTCAGTCCCTTGTAAACGGTACCATGGGTACCAAGAGCACTGCAGCTAGGAAAGGCTTCTAAGGGCTGCAGCACTCATTGTGCCACCCTTAGATGCCCTGTACCTTTACACACACACACTGCCATTGCAGGCTGCATGTTTTGGTGCAGAACAAAGTGAAGAGTCGACATGGCACACATCCCTGTGTGCCATGCCTACAACCCACTGCCCTGGCATAGGTCAGACACTCCTCTAGCTGGGTGCACCATACTAGTGGTAAGGGTACAGGTGCATGAGCCTTGTACCCCTACAGTGTCTAGACCAATTCTTAGACACTGTAAGTGCAGTAATGCCGTTAAGAGTATATGGTGCTGGGAGTTTGTCATTACGAACTCCACAGCACCATAATGGCTTTACTGAGAATTGGGAAGTTTGGTATCAAACTTCTCAGCACATTAAACCCACACTGATGCCAATGTGGGATTTAATGAAAAATGCACTCAGAAGGCATCTTAGAGATGCCCCCTGAAGAACGACCAGACTCTGGTGGGTTCCCTGACTGGTGCACACCAGCCAGCCACCACGAGACATGTTTCTGGACCCCTGGGGAGGGAGCCTTCATTCCCTGAGCCCAGAAACAAAGCCTTTCCTTGGTGGAGTTGGTCACACCTCCCTCAGGCCAGGAAGACCCATCTGTGGCAGGGGAGCTTCAAAGACCTTGCCGCCTTTGTGATGTGACCCCCAGCCTCTCCTGCCATCAGGAGCAGGCCCCCTTCCTGCCTTCCCTCCTTTTCGGCGGGAAGACAGTTGGGAAAAATTAGCACAGCCCAGAAGGTGTGCCCACCTCTGCCAACCCCACCCCTCAGGTGGGGGAAGCGAGGTGAAGCCCACTCTTCAGTGCCCACCATCTTGCAGATGGCAGGCACTCTCCAATCAGGATTAGGGTTTGTGCCCACTTCCCCATGTGGGGTGAGCACACAACCTTAAGGTCACCTTAAGGTCAGTAGCCCATTGGCCACTGACCTCGAGACCCCCTAAACGCCCCCTAAATACAGTATTTAGGGGCAGCCCTGAACCAAGAACCTGGAACCTACGAAGAAGGACGAAAGAAGACGCCCAGCAGAGGAGACTGCAGAGAAGAGCTGACTTGGCCCCAGCCCTACCAGCCAGTCTGCAGTTTCCAGAGATCCTGCGCCAAAAGTCGCCTTGTCCTGCAGCCAGCGACCTCCAGAACCCTGGGAGGACTGACTGCCTTCAACAAAGACTGGAACTCCTGTGAACAGCAGCTTTGTTCAAAAGAAATTCCCAAAACAGACTCTGAGCCTGCTGAGGACAAAGAAACCCGAAGCCTGGAACCACCTCTGCACCCGTTGCCTACAGCCTGAGTTAGAGTGGGCCACCAGTCCCAGCAAGGTCCTCCAGCGCTCCAGAGTCCGAGCCCACCATGGGTTGACCCCTCCAGGACTCCCCAACCTCACCTGCAGCCTCTGCACGGAGACCCCCCCAACCGCGAGTGGCCTTGTAAGATGAAATCCGACCTCAAAAGATACCCCTGCATCCAGCTGCCCTGCACACTGGAGAAAAGAACCTGAGGTGCACTTACATCCCCGAGCGCCCCAACTTACCTGCCCAGCTGTTGGTTCCTCCCGGATGTCTTCCTGGACCGAGCCTGCAGCTAAAAAACAAAACCGAGAATACCCATTGAAAACAATACTGGCAAACATACACACACACACTAGCCAGACAAAGGAGGCATGGTAAACAATGAAGAAAACACTACTATTAATTCAGCAATGCCAAAAATGAAAATTTAGTGAGGTATAAAAATGTTACAACAACACATATCCTCCCAAGGTATCAAATATTAACCCACCAAAATACACGTTTTGCTGCAAAAAAACCCCCATAAAATATAAATAAGAAATAAAACCCTCATTTTTTATTTATTCTAATGCTATTCCTGGCCTAAATGATGTTTAAAAACCACATATACCACAGAAACAGTTTTTTATGTACCCAATGACTAGTACTGGCTGCAGACCAGGCCACATAGTAAAATAAATTAATAGAGCAAATTTAACAAACATGGAGTAAATGTACTGAGCTGTGCAACATTTTTTCTTTACAAAAGATAAAAAATTAAATGCAAAAAAATAACTAGGCCTCTACTGCAATTCCAGGCCACCCACCTCAACCAGAATCAAATAAAAAAATTGAATACGAGTACAAATAAATACTGGTACATTCCCTCTATCAAATATACAACACCCTTATACAAATGTTTTTTAACTTACTTGTGATATCACAAAAACTAAGGGGCATATTATCAAGCACGACGTTAAAATTATCGCCGGTTTAGCGGCAGAAAACTGCCGCTAAACCGGCGATAATGGGCTTGATAATATGCCCTGGAGAATTCCAATAGAAGCCCATGTTGACACCAGAACATGGGCTTCTATTGGAATTCTCCAGGGCATATTATCAAGCCCATTATCGCCGCTTTAGCGGCAGAAAACTGCCGCTAAACCGGCGATAATTTTAACGCCTGTTCTTGATAATATGCCCCTAAGTCCTTAAAATGCAATGGTGTATATGCAGCAGTAATTGCAGACAAAGAGAGTGATCCTTCCACCTTGAAATCCAAATGAAAAGGGACTAGGACATGGACAAAGCACTGGGAGGACCATTCTGGACAGGAAGAGGAAGTTGAAGTCTCTGGAGCACTTCCTTCTTGTTGAAACAAAAAGTAAAATAAAAAAATGCTTTTCGCACTAAAAAACAACCCAAATGGTCTGTTGGAGATTCACTCGAAAAAGTCTTTTCAAGTTAATTTAGCTGCTTCTCAAGTAGAGATTCTGCTCAGGAAGCAGCCGCTCGCCAGGTTCACGAAAATGGCCCCGGAAGGATCCGTGATGACTGGGAGCGGGGCTAGCAGGCGGATATTTTTGCACACGCTCACTAGCGGGTAGCAGATCTCATCGCGCTCTCCGGCACAGTCGTACACAAGTCTTGTGCGCACCAATGAGACTGTAATTCTGCCACACGTCAGATGACGAATTTAGTGGGAACTCCGATTTACATGCGTAGCGCAGAGTTACCAAATTCCACCAACTCTGCAAGCATAATTATAATTCTGCCAGGGCCTAATGGAGACACATGATTCATGCACAAAAGGTATGTGCACATTAATAAATAGGATTATCTACCCTCTATAAGAATATGTATCATTCATATGAGGATCACACATTAAAATAACACGACAAACTCACAAAAAAAAATCACCTAGTATGAGGATACATTTAATCTATTATAAGAGCAAAGATTAACTATGCGGAGGATAAATTATTATAGTAATTCTAAGAGCATGCCTCGTCCATGTGGACCATCATGTAACGGTTAGCAGATAGTGCACTTGGAAAAGAAAGGGAAGTAAAGGTTCCTAGTTCTGAGCTACCAGCGATTGAAAGACGCTCAGAAGAAGATATACCTTTTTCAGTACTCACAGACTAGGCACCTAGCATTTACCATGCTTCCATTTATCTACGGGGAATGTTAAGAATATGAACCGAACCATTAGACAAATAGATGTAGTGGCAAGGCAGAGATGTCCCTATGGAAAAGTATAGGGAAAATTATTTAAGTTTATTATTCTTCAAAAAATTATTAAAAATATTTTAGGTTAAAATATACATGCAAATTAATTTTATATTAACTCCTCAAATTAAATGTGTATTGAATAATAAATTAATTTAAATGTATTACATTAATTCATAAATAATCGTTTTTAAACAATAATTTTAAAACAATTTCACACCCTCATTAAGATTATTATTTTGATTTATTATGTAGTATGCACTGTTAAAATTCTATGTTGAACAATGTAGATTTTTTCAATTTTTAAATACAATTATATTTTTTAAACTAAGTTTATTATTAACATTTAAAATAATAAAATAAGAAATTATATACTATGTTTTACACATTTCTATGCGTTGCAATAATTTGGTAAATTTAACATTCATCCTTATGGGGTGTTATTTTATTTCTCTGCCTCCACAGGAGTGAGTTGCAGTACTTGTAAGTGGGCATGTATGATGCCTGGCTTACGCCAAAGCTGGGCTGGAGTACATTTTACACCTGTATTGACAGCTTTAGGGTTGTAGTATCTTTAAAAGTTTAGTTTGTGAATAGTAATTATCTTATTCACTTGTGGATGTATGTTTTGTATTGGCATGTCCCTCCTGTAAACCTCTCTTAAATTTCCCCAAACTCCCTTTATTTAGTAGTGAGCATTGTCCATTTTTCAGCCACTCCCATTGTCCCTCCCACATTTAATACTAAAACGTATACTTATATGTTAGTAGAGCTTTGCCACCGTGGTGGAGGTGTCCACACAGAAAAGGTATGAGAGGCGGGAGTAGTCCCTCTGGCCACAGATTTAGGAATAGCATTTTATAGTACATGAGCAGTGCTACTGTAGAATTACTTTACGTGCTACAAAATTCAGTTTGGAAATAGGCCTCTGTGTGCTGTGTAAAATGTTCACCCATTCCTACTAGTGTTGCACAAGTGAGCATATTGGTGACACTGCATGAATGATTTCCCACACACAGCCTTGCACATTTTGTGATTGATGTTTAAGAGGAGTTGTTACTCTTAAGTAAATAAAATAAAGACCATTGGACAGAGTACTGTAGATCGTCTGGCGATTTCAGAAGAACAAATACACCAGAGCGCCCTTTTTGCAAACACTGGGCAGTATGAACATGTAGAGGAGTACATTTACTGTATCCGTGCACTGAATGGAATAACTGAGTTATAATGTTGTTTGTGATGCATGTCTAAACTAAGAACAGACTATTCCTACAGTACACAAAAAAGATAATTGAACAAAACTAACTACGTTTGTTTTGTGCCTTATGAGATAACATCAAACATATTATTATTGTGATCTATTTTTTTTTGCTGAAATAGATTAAAAACAGGAATCACAGTAATGTAGGCCATCCTGCAACTAAGAAAGGCTATAGACACATCAAAAATCTAATCTGGCTCAAAAGCCAGGCAAGGGCTAACACAGTGTTGCACAGTAAGGAAGGGTCAGCCCCTAGCTCATTATCTAATGGTTTTGTTGTCTGCCTCACTTCCTTGTTTCCAATTCGAGGGCTTTCCTGACTAGTTGTTGTTTCGCTCTGAGCATCTCGGTCTTATACTGTGTAGATTGGTTGAAGTATCTTTCAACTGCTATTGTCAACATTACAATACATATAAGGGATGTTGGACCTGGCCCTTTTTGCAGGGTTATCCCCAAACATTTTGCCTTATTCCTCCTATTTTTTCTGACATATTTTTGCTGGTTTTTTAACTTGATGATCAGTGCTCCCTGTATAAAATATGATTGTGATCGATTGGCATATTTGATTTACTGGTATGTCTCCAGTAAAGTGCACTGTGTGCACCCAGGGTCTGTAAATAAAATGCTACTATTTGGCCTGCAGCACTGATTGTGCCACCCACATGAGTAGCCCTGTAAACATGTCTCAGCCCTGCCACTGCAGAGTCTACAAGTGCAGTATTAAACTGCCCTTCTGACCTGGCAAGTGCCTAGACTTGCCAGGCCCAAACCTTCCCTTTTATTACATGTAAGGTACCCCTAAGGTAGTCCCAAGGCAGTCCCATGGGCTGGGTGCAGTGTATGTGAAAGGTAGGACATGTACAGGTGTGTTTCACATATCCTGATAGTGAAATACGGCTAATTTAGTTTTTCACTATTGCAAGGATTGTTTCTCCCATAGGTTATCATTGTAGCTGCCTGTAACACCTTATAAGTGTTACTTGTAATTGGGAGGAAATAGAGATTTGGAGTTTGGGTTCCATGAACACAGAATTTAAAAACACATCTTTCTGTAAATGTGGTTTTTAAATTGTGTGTTTGAAAATGCCAGTTTTAGAAATTGGGTATTTTCTTGCTTACCATCCTGTGTCTCTGCCTGCCTGTGGAATCCACGTCAGATTTAGACTGACAGTTGGGCTGTTTGCGCATTCACTCTAGACGGTCACACAAAGGGAGCTGAGGTGTGCCCTGCATATCCTGACTGCCAATCACCAGGCTGATGGGCCTTCCTGAGCTAGAGTGGTGGAAGGAGTTGCCACTGACACCTGAATATGGCTGTGTCTGTCCTCTCACAATGCTGTCTCCACCCCCCCTGTAGTGTGTCTGGAGCCAGGACAGGGCAAGGCAGGATCTGTGTATTTCAAATACTATCTTTTGATGTATGCCTACTTCAAAGGCGAACTGGGATATAAGTATGGGACCTGTAACCCCACATTTTTAGAACACTTCTGGAGATTCTGCCAGGAAGAAGAGCGAGAAAATCTATAGAAGGAGAACTGCTAATATGCTTGCTACTGTGTTGTGCTGCCCTGCTGTTTTCTGCCTCTGTCTTGGAGATTGAAAGGACTGGGCTTTGCTTTTTGTATCCTGCTTTCGAAGGTTCTTCAAATGCTTGTGTGTGCTTGCCTCCTGTTAAGAAGTCTTAGGGACACAAAAGACTTCCTGCAAACCTTGCCTGAGGTGCCTCCCTCTAGTCCAAGGGCCTCAGAAGTGGGTTCTGCAGCTGATCTCTATATGAACCGGCGTGAAGCAATGCGAAGCCTCGCAAAGTCTCTCCATACAGCCTCTCGGAACCGACGCCAGATGATGTGAAGCCTCGCCAAGTCTCGCCACACAGCTGACAGCTCCTCCGGACTGACGCAAGGCCCTGAGAAGCCTCGCTGCGCAGCCTCCCAGAACTGACTCCAGACTACGCAAAGTGATGCATCACCTCCGGTGCACAATGCATCGTACCTATGCGCCAATTCTTCTTCAAAGGAGCCCCGCAACACGGACCCGAGGCTCCGTATCCAGAAACGGATGCTTCGCTTTCCCTCGCAGTAAGGAATCGACGCTACACTTCTCCTGTGTGCAGACAAACTGATGTCTCCATTCCCCTAGGATTAGGAATCGAAGCAACGCTTGTGGTTTCTGACGCTTCCCTCCTCTGCAACTGTTTTTTGTTTCGGATTTTGACACATCAAAGGTACTTTGTGCTAAAATCAATGCCTCCATAGAGTTCTATAAACTAAACTTGCATAAACCTTTAAAAGTGATATTTCTGCTTATGTATGTAGGATTTTTTGTCGTTTTGGTCTTGTTTGGTTTAGATAAAGATTGGTTATTTTTCTGAACTGGTGTGGTGTCCATTTGTAGTGTTTTCACTGTGTTACTGTGTGTTTTATGTACAAATACTTTACATATTGCCTCTAAGATAAGCCTGACTGCTCGTGCCAAGCTACCAAGGACGTGAGCAGAGGTTATCTTGGGTGTGCAACTTCCTTACCCTGACTAGAAGGAAGGGTCCCTACTTGGACAGGTTTTATACCGCTGCCAACTAGAGACCCCCATTTCTAAGAAGGGACTATTTAGTACCTCTTTCTCTATGCCTCCTTTCCCTCTGTCTTGTTACCTCATTCTTCTCTTATTTACCTACCTTTATATTTCCACTCTACCCTCACCAGAGCCTTTTGCCTCTCCCAGCCGTCGCTAATAATTGGCCACGTTCCACGCTCTTGGAAGATAATCTTCTTAAAATGCTTTTTTAATCATTTCAATGCGGCCGTCTGGATGTGTGCATGCACATGCATATATGTGCATGCGCAGCAGGCATTGTTCAAATTTTTAAATAATTTTTACTAATTCCATTCAAACATAGCCACTGGAGATGTACACCCATTTGAGGCAGACATATTTGAACAATATTTGTTAGAATAAAATAAAATGCTTTCAAAGATGGCCAGCATGGATGCACATGCATTCTCTCGAGCTATCTCTGAATGCATTTTATTTTATTTTTAGAAATTACATTCATATGCGATTGTTGCATTTGCACAGACATTCATGGTGACATTCTACCATAAAACAAAAAAGCATTGACAAAGTCAATAATTTTCATGCTCAAGACCGATTTGTTTTGCAAGTGCTTGTTTCTACAGCCACTCAAATTGCTAGATCTCACTTGCATTCAATTTAGAGACAAACACGCAATTAAAAAGACAGGAATTAGTGTAAATTCTAAGATAAAAAAAGTTGATCCCATCAGAGTTGTCTGAATGGTTGTACTCAAAGACCTTTGAGTATGGTCTTTCGTTCTTATATCCTTAACTAAATATTATTATAAAGGTGATGATTAGTCCTCTGAATAGATCTTTATGGTATAGGCGGTCGGTACCAACTTTATATGTTCTTGGTGTCAATGGATCATTTACCATTAGGCCCAAACCCAGTGCAGGTTTTTCGAGTTTAGACGTAATTATTTTTCCAGGCAAATGGTCAAACAAGGGCATTAAAACAATTGATTTTTACACTTTTGTATAACATGGACCAGGCCCTCAAGCCCATCAGCCCACTTAATGATAGATTACACATAGATATAGGAAACACTGTCAGCATAAAAACATGTTTACAGTTACTCTACAATTAATACCAAAATTATCACCGGCAATTTTACAATTCTAGGACATAAAAACTAGACAATACACTTAATACAAACGTATATCTGCAGTTATAATACAGTAATAGTAAATAAATAAATACAATCATAATACAGATCACAGGGCCATTCTGGTTCTCAGTCAGCTGAATAGTCCTAGGGGCTGAGCCTCAGACACCATATAGCAGTTTCATCTTTGTATGGTTTCTGACTGTTTTATACATTCAACCCAGAGCCCTGTCTGGGTACAATGAGCTGACTACTGTTGATTCTGCAGCTCTACTCAAACTAAGCTTAACTCTGCTCAACGTGTCTCATTTGTGAATATACTTCCCACAGCCACCCATGGTGCCTCTCCTTTGATCGCTGCCTAGGATTTCTTCAGAAATCACCCAGGAGGTGTCTGTACTGCCTTCCTGGGATCCAACATTTCCTCTGATAAATCAGTGCCCATGTCTTCCTTCATGAGCCCAAAAAGACTGAACACAAAGAGAGCATGGACTTTGGTTGAGATAACGAGTTTTTAACCTCACACTTCAACTTGATTGGCCCATACATCCTGGTAATACCCAAGATTTTAGATAAAGGCTCTACATTTTGAACCAGTTGTATTTGTCTCAATTTCTAGGGACACTCTTTTGAACAGTAGAGAGTGATGCCTAATAAATAACAGTGGATGTCTTCCTCAAGCTTGAGAACATGCCTAGTTCTCTAGAGGAATCTCTGCTACTGCGTCTCGTTCTAGAAGAAGAAGCATTGCCTGGTGCCTAGAGGGGAGCTAACCAAAAGGACAAGGAGAAGGTCCCAGGTGCCTGAAGCCTGTGTGGAGGTCTATTTGAGGGAGCGAGCCTACTAGGAGACTAAGAAACCTTGCAGCCAAGCCAAGCTTGTCAGAGTCCAAAACTAGACCTCTGCTTTGCAAGAAAGATGAGGAACTTCAGAAGATTTTCATGGACTGCAAGTGTCATGAGCCTGTATCATGATGAACACCCCCTACTGTTGTCTGAGTTTGCAAGAGCCTATACCATTCCATCCCTATTCTAGTCCTAGAGAGATGTGAGGATATACCCACCCCAGGTCTGAAGGTGGCCACTAATTCAAAGCCACTTGAGGCATTTTTCCAGCCATTATATTTCCAGTTATATTGCATGGAATTGGACCTTAACTCTAAATCCCAGTTCCTCAATTGCTACCTATAACTGGAGCATCAAGTGGGTGCCAAGGTCCCATGGCTCCCTTTGCCATTCAAAAATTTCAATCATGGCCAGCCCTAAACATTGGAAGCCCTGGAGTACGCACTTATGGTTCTAACTCCGCCTGAGGACCACAAGACCTTTCTCTACAGGACGAAGTTGTTTTAAGTTTTTTTTCATGAGAGACTACATGCCACCCTTGATTTGTGATTCAAGATGATTTTGCCCTACATCTGGCAGCCTAGTGGAGTGAGGTACGTGCATGTGCCACTGTGCGGTATTTGTTGGGCTCTGTTAGCTCCCTACCTGCTTTGGGCAACGGTCTGCGGCCACGCGATGTGTCTCATACCTTTCTCGGTCCTCGAGCTCACGCTCGCGCGGTGTGAAAACGCGCTGTGTGTCGTCATTCAGGGAGACAAGGTTCCTGTACGTCATTGCGCCGGCATGGGGACGTGCCGCCATCTTTAGGTCAGGCAAGTGTGCACCTGACGCCAGCAACGTGATACATGGCACCATCTTCGGAGAAGAAATAGCCGACTCTGCGATTCAGCTGTGCATTGGCAGTCTAGTGAAGATTGCTGTTCCGTCTTGGTTAGTGTATCGTTGGGAGCGGTGATACGCACACCTGTGGTTTAGTCAACTGCAACCTTTATCTACTTAAGGCGCCTTCAAAAGTTCATCGTCGGTGACACGCACACCGTTTTTCATCGGTGACATGCACACCATTTCTCAAAGAAGCCGGGTGTCATCAAAGGATGCAGTGAGTACTTTACGTGTGGGAACCATTTCATCACATATTCATCCTGCTCATATCAGGGCATCGCGTGCACCTTGTTGTTGTAAGTTCTCGGTGACACGCACACCCTTAACCTTTGGAGTGACATTAACTTTTGGTGATTAGTGTCGGTGGGACAAGGGGGCAAGTGTTCTTTTGCATACTACCATGACGACACAGTCTATACCTGCGCCACCATTATTTCTGCAGAGTCCTGGCCAGCCATGCATGGATTAGGAGAATTGGAGAGAGACCTTTGAAACATATCTTGAGGCCATTGGGGGTGATATGTAGGAGGAAGTTAGCCATTCTTAAGCATGGTTTAGGATTAGAAAGAAGAAATGTTTTGAAAACCTTACCTACTATTGAAGGAAGAAATTCAGAGGAAAATTCAGAAGAGGATGGTGGCGATGGTGGTGATAGCAATGTAGACGTATATGAGATAGCATTGAAAGCACTAGAAGAGAATTTCGGCAAGAAAGTTAGTGTGGTTGTGGAAAGACACAAGTGTTTTTTGCAAACACAGCTACAGGGAGAGTCCGTTGAACAGTACATGGCAAATTTGAGGAGGTTGGCAGTTACATGCAAGTTTAAGGACCTGAGAGATTAAATAATTGGGGATCAAATGATCAACAGAATGTTTAACATTAAGATACAAAACAAAGGTTGTTAGGCTTGAAGGATCCCACTTTGGAGAGAACCATAGAAGTAGCGAGGAGAATGGAAAGTACCTCTAGGTATGTGAAGGAGTTGGGTGGTACTAGTTCAAAAAAAGACAACCAGGATGAAACAGTTCACAATGTCAAAAAGGGGTTAAGAAAGGTGATGAGACTAGAGTGGCCAAAAGAAAACAAGAAGTGGTGAAACCCAAGTTCAAGTCTTGTTTCAGATGTGGTAGTTCGAGGCATACTGCTGAGGCTAATCATTGTCCTTCAGCAAAAAGCAGATGTTACAAATGCAAGAAAATGGGACACTTTGCGAGGGTGTGTAAAGGCAATGAATCTCCTGGTTATAAAAAATCTGTCAATTTGTTAAAAGAAGTATCTGAGAAGGATGACATTTCATGTGAAAGTGAAGAGGAAGAAGTGGAGGTGTTAATGATTGAGGCTACCAAAGTCTTTAATTGTGATGAGGGCAAGCATGATAGTTACTGCCCTCCTAAATGTATGATTAAAATCAAAAGAAAGGATGTACAGGTTTGGGTGGATTCTTGTTCCCCTTTTACTATCATAGACAAGATCACTTGGGAAAGTCTGGGTTGTGGTTTGGAAGAATTGCATGCCACTAATGTTACACCTGAGGAGTATTGTGGAGATAAATTACCTGTTCTTGGTTACATCATGACTGAAATGAGTTTCCAGGACAGAAAAACGTTTGCAAAACTTTACGTTATGGAAAAAGGAAGATCTCTACTTAGTTGGAGGGAATAGCGGGCGTTGGACATCATTTTGGATCCAAATCATCCACAATAAGTTCTACTGACGTCATCTCCAGACACTAACATTTGGGTCGTCAAGTTTTCTGAACTGTTTAAGAATAATTTGGGGTGTTTGAAGAAATTCAAGCACCGCATTATTTTGAAAGACAATGCTGTGCCCAAGCTACATAAAGTAAAGAATGTTCCTTTGATGTTAAGAGGTAAATTGAAGGAAGAGTTACAGAGATTATGTAAGGAGGGGGTGATTGAGCCCATAGAGGCGTCTGAGTGGTTAAGTCCTATAGTCATAGCTAAGAAACCAACGGGGAGCATCCGGATGTGCATTGATTTGAGAGATCTGAATGACAACATTTGGATTGATCGCCATCCCCTCCCTCGGATCAATGAGATGTTAGCAAGTGTAAAAGGGGGTGCGTATTTTACCACGTTGGGTCTGTCCAGTGCATATCATCAGGTGTTATTGCATGAAGAGTCAAAACATTCGACTTCTTTCATCACTCCTGAAGGAGCTTTTCAATTTGTCCGAATGCCGGTTGGTTTGGCTTCGGCTTCCGCCGTTTTCCAAAGAGTAATGCAGAGTATATTGGCAGACATGGAAAACGTTTTGGCATTTCAGGACGATGTTTTATTGTGGGATACAACAAGAGTCTACATGATGAAGTTCTGGAAAAAGTTTTAAGAAAGCTGGTGGATGGTTGTCTTACGATTGGTCTTGAGAAGTGTAAATTTGGGTTGAGAGAAGTTGAGTATTTAGGTCACACTCTGACCAGTGAGGGGGTCAAGCCCAAGCATAGCTTAGTGGAAGCCATAGAGAATGCACCTTCTCCGGGGGACAAGGACCAACTTAGGTCTTTCCTTGGTCTCGCGAAGTATTACTCCAAATTTGTGTACCATTTTACCGACAAGGTGCAGGAGTTAAGGAATCTAATGAAAAAGGGGGTCAAATTTGAGTGGATGGACAAGTGTCAACTGGATTTTGATTAAATAAAGAAGAGCATAGCGTGTGCGGTCACCTTAAAATCTTTTGATCTGGATGATGAGACCATTATCTCAACGGATGCTAGTAAACATGGTCTAGGTGCTGTCCTCATGCAGGTTCATAAGGGTAAGGAAAGGGTGGTGGCTTTTGCCTCTCGCACCTTGAAAGGAGCTGAGCACACATATTCCACAGTTGAGAAGGAGGCTTTGGCGTGTTGGTGGGGGGTGCAACACTTCCGAATCTTTGTGTGGGGCACCAAGTTTCAGTTACGCACCGATCATAAGCCGTTGGTGGATCTTTTCTCCATGAGAGGTGCAGGTAAGGCCACGCCCAGAATAGCCAAGTGGCTTTACTGTCTTCAGGAGTTTGT
The DNA here is from genome assembly GCA_963921515.1 of Calotriton arnoldi. Classification (NCBI taxonomy): domain Eukaryota; kingdom Metazoa; phylum Chordata; class Amphibia; order Caudata; family Salamandridae; genus Calotriton; species Calotriton arnoldi. Next base: position 464,331 of record CAWUFW010005490.1, read on the forward strand.
TTTTGAGGTGAAATATGTGCCAGGAGCTAAAAATATCAATGCCGACTGTTTGTCTAGATTACCATTGGATTGGGGACAGAGTGAAGATGAAGATGAGTGGATGGTGGCGGAAGTGAAGGATGTGTGTGGTGCCATTAGTGAAGATGAATGGAAATTGGCGATTGCTGATGATGGTGTTTTCTCATGGGGGCATTGTGTCATAATCAAGGGTGGAAATTGCAGAAGGAGTTGGAATCCTTCAAACTTGTCTGGTCTGAATTGGCAGTCATGGAGGGTATTGTGAGAAGAGGTTGTAGGTTGGTGGTGCCCACTATGCTGAGGGGAAGGCTATTGGGACTCATGCATGAAGGGCATGGCGGCATGTCTGCCATGAAAAGAAGAATCAGGGAGGATTTCTGGTGACCAGTATGGACACCCAAATTGAGAGATATGTGCGAGATTGTATAGCTTGCGCTTGTAGTGACAAATCTCATACTTCTCAGGAAACTAACATAAATCCTTCACCATTGCCAAAGGGTCCTTGGGACAAAATTGCCATTGATATTTGTGGGCCGTTTGAAAATCTTAATGTGAGTGAGAAATATGCCATTGTCATGGTTGATTAGTTTTCCAAGTGGCCAGAAGTGGCTTTCGTAAGGGAGGTTAAGTCCAATGTGGTTATTTCTTTTTGTGAAGACGTCTTCCGGAGGGAAGGGTGTCCTGCTGAAATTGTAACGGATAGTGGTCCTCAGTTTGTGTCTTAAGAGTTTGAGAAGTTCTTGGTCAATTGGGAAATCAAGCATACCAAAACCCATGTCTACCATCCTTGGGGAAACGGTTTAGTTGAACGTTTTAATAGGGTGCTTGTGGAATGTATCCAACTAGCGTGTATGAGTAACATGTGCAGGAAACGACAGGTCAAAGACATGTTATGGAACTACAGAACCACTCCCCATTCCGTAACGAAAGAGACACCTTTCACTTTACTCAAAGGAAGGGTGCCGTGCACTGTGGCCGTTCCTGCTTGGATGAACAGAGCGGGATGGGGGAGTGTGGATCTAAAGTGTTTTCAAGGTAGAGTGGAAGAGTACCAAAAGGCATATAGTCAGAGACACAAGAGAATTCTGAAGTCTAGGCAGCATTTCAAAAGAGGCCTGTTTGTGAGAGTATTCCAAGGTGACAAAGTGAAGAAAGGATTGTTAAGATGGTCTTCTCCCAAGGGTGTGGTGGATGTAAGGGGCAATAGTGTGAAGTTGTCTGATGGCAAATGGTGGAACACCAGAAAGATTTCTGTGTGCAGTGCCACTGAACATGCGGAGTGGTTGAGGTCCCAAGGTTGTGTTACTATACAAAATGATGCTACTCACAGTGAAAATGTAATTGCCCCTCCTGCAAGAGGTCGGAGTGGTCGTATCAAATCGAGACCCAAAAGATTAGATGATTTTGTATGCACTTAGGTATCTATGGGTTTTTTTCTGGGTGTTTTCGCTTAAGGTGAAAGATGTGTTGTATCCTTTATTGCAATACTGTTGTAATGTTTGCATCCTGATGGAACATCTCCTGTTCCCTGGCAACCTGTTTCTTCTGGTGACTTAGGTTCCGGAATGCTCGGGGCACCACAGAAGAGCAGTTGCTGAGGAGAGTGGCTGGTGTTCAAACTACTTGCAGTTTCTTTCTTTTGGTACAGCAGTTTCTCTTTTCTCAGTAAGGATGAATTGTCATCTTTTCACCTGCTGTGGCAGCTGTACTTTTTTGTGGCTTTGTCTGTATGCTGAGTTTGATCTTTGTATCAAAAGAAACTATTTTTACTTCTCGCGCATCGCAAGACTATTACATCGCAGCCACACATTAAATTATAAATTGGCAGCCTGGTATGTCAAAAACATGTATTCTACATCTTAATCAACACTCTCCCATCAAACCCTGTCTCAGCCTCACTGTCAGAAATAGAAAGATACTTGTTAACATTCTACATTACAGAACAGCGAAAACTATTAACACTAAGATATGATAGTTGCCTCCCAGATTGTGATTTTCCCTATGGAGATCAGTTAACGCAGAAAGTATTCTCATATTTGGATTGTGTCTACTAGCCCTCGTCGCCATTCAATAGAGCTCTTTAAGCCTATTCTGTAGGGACTGCAATTTTGTAGTTGGGCTAATACTTCAGTGAATGAAAGCTATTATTTTTCTGTGGATGGGACATTTGGTGTGATTTTTTTAGATGTTTCAAGCATAGTCTATATGGCATACTTTGTTCCATTGACCAGGAACTGTAAAAAGCCAAAGTAAGACACCCAGACCCAAATGTTTCTCAAGACATGGAGGATCTCCTAATTCTTCCCCATGGGATAACACTGCCAATAGGCCCCAATTATATTTTGAAGTTAGTGCCTTGCCTCTTAGGTGCTTCAAATATATATGTGATAGGAGCTCATTCTGAGACGTTTCTAGGAACACTTGACTTGTTTGCATTGTTCATTATCTTAAATGGCCTTTATTTCTCATGTGAAAACAAAAAAAACTATTTCGTTTTTAAAGATAAAGCACTGACTAAAGATTGTGCTCGTTGTGTGCTATTATGCCATACTTATCGGAGTTCCCAACCAAATTCTCGACATTATAACCCTACTAGATTTTAGTGTACAACGAGATCAGTATGCCCATCGGTTATGCCACTTGGAGAACTATGTTTCCTAAGGTGTGTGGACACCAGCTGCAAACCACAATAACCAGCACTGGTATAATGCCCAAAAACCTCTGAATTCCACAGGAACCAACAGGCCTGGCGGGGCACCTGTTGTTTTCCACAGTCGTCCTTCCTAGCTTGCCTTGTTGCTCTGTTCTGTGTAAGAATGTTGATGCTCTGCCAGGTCAACATTCTCCAGAGAGGGAGGGAGGAAGGCTAGACAGGACAGAGGAGAGGAGCTTTCTATGTCTGTGACAGCTCGCTACTGATTATTGGTTTTCTCAATAAATACTAGTTACTCACGTCATCTTTCTTGGATGGGGATTACTGCCTCGTGACAGTGCCCCTAAAACCAGGCGTCCCTGTCGCCCCTTGTCATTACTGGGGCGTGAGATGAATCAGAAAGCAGAACCATATCTCCAACGGTATTTTCTTTTACTTCCAGCCTTACAACCACATCCCTAATATGATAAACCACAGATGCAAAGTACTCTACAAATCGTTATGCAAAATGGCCACAGAAAGCAATTACGTCTTCAGCAGCATTCACTAGTCCCTCTGGGGCCCGACCAACTATAAAAATAAACGAAATAAAAGTAAATTGAAGGGGGAATTTCACAAACGAAGCAAGGAAATAGGGCAGACATATGAGAAGGCGGCAATGTATTTTGAGCGTTGCCTATTTCAAGAGTCCTTTTCACTTGGGCACCCCTGATGATAAATGGCGACCCACGGGGGGGATCATCACGTAATACAGTGGCCCTGAGACTGAGTGCCCTTAATAACGCAGTGCTTAAGCGATTCGTAACCGCTTGGTATTTCTAACCGAGCGCTCGCCCTGAGGAATGGACGGTATGCTTAGTCTGAGACTAACGTGGCTGGCGCGTTTGTTTCAGGACAGCTGCCATCGCAGCCAAAGCCGTGATTCGTCTCCAAGTCTACTTCCGGATCCGGTTGCTTCATGACAGTTGGTGTCCCCTTACCGGGACAAGCCAGCTCCACTGACCTGCGCTTCACCCTCAGTAATCCGCAGCGGCCAATGTGCGTGTAAAGCCTGGGTGGTTTAAAAACCTTATTTTAATATTTTGCCACTTATTATTTTACAACTGTGTTTTTTTTTAGAACTAAAGATTTCAACCTAACATACGTTATAAAAGTAATAAAACATTGTCATGCATGTATTCCATTCCTCTTGTTCTTCCTCTTGTCAGTATAGTTGGCATTTGGCAGCAAATAATACATTATTAGCGTCAAGCAACAGGTTGATTTATTTGCCACATGCAAGACATTTTTAAAATATCTGGTCAATTATTTATCGGTCAACCAACAATAAGTACTCGTCCTCTGATCAGTAAATATAAAAGTATTTAGCTGAAGCGGAAAGTCTGAATGTTGAACGAACCTCAGTCCAATATTTATTCAAAGTTCGTCTATAGCGCGGGCACTTGTCAAAGCACCTCATACCGATAAGAGGGCACAAGGGCACCAAAATAAGAAATTTGCACGAATTCATTTTAACTTTCCTTTTTTCCTTTTTAGTCTATTGTAACTATCATTAGTGCAGATAGTGCAGTTGCACCATGGCCCGGGAATGGCAGTGGCCCACGATCCACAAATATGGCTATATTTTACTTCGCCAATGAAGGGGAGGGGCCTCATTTTCCTGCTTGGAAGAGGGCCATTGGCACACTTGCTACACTGCTTGAACTTCAGTGCCGAAGTAAATCAAAAGGGGCTTCTAATGTTTCTATAAGTTTATAAACAACACCTAATATTCATTTGTTGACATATTCTGTCTATGGACTAGTATGCCATGTCACAATAGGCATTGTGAATTGAATTTAGGTGTAAGCAAAGCTTGTGTTATCACATTATTGTCCTGTGCAAAAAGCAAATGCTTAAAATACCTGTGTCACTAAACAGACACAAATCTGACGTTGAACAGATTTTAAGATTGTTGTGCAAAGTGGGGTTTTCAAGGTGCATTTTGGCATACTATTTCATCAGATCCCTCTTTTAATAAGTAGTGGCAAGGACAGTAGGTCTGGTATTGGCAAAAGTGCAACTTTAAAAAAAATTTTTTTTTGCAGAAGCGTGCTCTATGCAAAAAAAAAAACACCTGAAAATAAAGCAATAGCTTATGTACACCGTCCCTTGGCACTTAAATGCGTTCCTTTTCTGGTAGCTGTGCATATGTCACCAGGCAAAATGCTGTCACTTTCAGTCCAAGCAAGCCAAAGGATGAAGTGGTATTCTGCTTAGTCCCATGGTGTGTGCCGCAGTGGCTGGAAGCGAAATGTGAATACAAATAAACCCAGAGAGCTGACTGAAAGCCCATGTCAGTTGTATGCATTTTTGTTATGAATGTTTTGGAAAACATGAGGCTGGCTAGACAACTGAAGCTGTTTCTAGGCCACACCTAAAAAGGGAATTATGTGCACTCTTCATATTCATGCACTTCTCGGTACAGCATGCACACTGCCCACCTAGGGTAGTGTCACTCATTTGGCACAAGAGCACACCTTCGCTGCATTTATTGTTATTTTGTTTCACCTTTAATGTCCCCAAAACAATTTAGCTAGAATACGGCCCAACCACACTGTCAAACACTTAGGGCATTGTTTAGATGCTGGTGGCCTGGATACTCTGTGTGACAAGCGTGGCAGATGTCCGGTCCACCATATCACAAGTGTATTGTAGCCTATGGCACTTGTAATACGGTGGACAAGATACTCTCCACGTTTTGACGTAGTATCCCGTCCACCAAACTCTGATTAAGACTACAAGGGGCACATGCATCATTGTTTTTTGCGGTCGCAAAGGGGAAGATTCGCAGAATCTGCCCTTTGCAACCGCAATTTTTGCATTTGGGATGCCTCATCCCAAATGCAAAAATCGCTATTTAGGTAATCGCAAAATTTGGGATTACTTAAATTGCGATTGCATTTAGGGAATTGCAAATTGCGATTCCCTAAATGCAATGCAACAAAAAAAAAATTAGCGATTTCGCTTTTAAGAAACGCAAATTACCATCAACTTAAAGTTGATGGTGATTTGCAAAAGCTTTGAAAAATGCACAAAAGTGCATTTTTCAAAGTTCTATGTTGCACACAAATATGCCCTTGGGGCATGTGTGTGTGCAACATGTTTTTTAATTGCACTTTCAGGGGTGCATCAGGGTGTCCTTTTGGCACCCTTGCACCCTTGAAATTGCATGCGCAATTTGCGAGTACCTATTTGGTACTCGCAAATTGCGCATGCAATTTCCATTGATTCCTATGGGCCTCTAGGCCCATAGGAATCAATGGAAAGCCATTCCTTATTTGCGATTCGCAATTTGCGAGCCGCAAATAAGAAATGTGTAGGAATCGCAATTTTTTTGCGATTCCTACATGCATAAGGAATTGCGATTCCTAAATTGCGATTTCTTAAAAATTAGAATTTAGGAATCGCAATTCCTAAGTTTGATGCATGTGGCCCAATATTCCCACCCTTAATCTTTGGACTAGACACGGACACCTTTAGTCCCATCTAGCTCTCATGCCTAGAAGAGACCTTGAGCTTGAGTAAACCATGCTCTCCTTTGAATCCGTGGTCACAAACATAGTTACAACATGTTTCCAGATCTTGATCCAGCACTCTAAGAAGGTATTAATATGAACTCACAGTAGGCTGTGTTCTTGAGTTTATGACAGAAGAAGTGCTGAAATCCCTACAATAAAGGCCATGAATAAACCCAGCATTTGAAGCCAATTTCCAATCATTTATCCAGTTACTTGTGACGAGTGTCATGAAGGAAATCTAGTATTTTGTTAAAAACCTCATGAGTCTTGATCCATACCAAGTTGGCTATCAGGCCCACAGAAGCAAGGAACTTGTATTTCTTTCAGTGCTAGGTGAAAGTGGGTATAGGTGGTTGATAGCATTACCAGGGCATTGATTTTATTAGACATATTAGCTTCATTTTTACACAGTTGCCCATGCCATCCTTCCAGAATGTCTGAAGGATGAGGATTATCAGGAACAGCTTTGAAATGGATTGGTTTCTTTCTCTATGACAGGTGTCAAGCAGCGACTCTGCCCTCTTCGGAACATTCATTGTGGGTTTCTGTCTGGATCCTAACTCACTCATTCACATTTTTGTATTTACTCTGTTCAAACAGAAATTCTCCTGAAATTTGTCAGGAATTAGGTGATTGAGGCCTAATACTTTTCAGACCAACTGGCCACCTGTGCAAAGTTAGATAGAGAGTTATTGGAGGGAAAGTGAATCCTCAGTAATTGATATTCTTTCAAGTTGACAAATGTGCCTATCATTTCTTCACACCCAGTGCACAAACTTGGCTACCATTTTGACTCAGCATTCCCTTTCCATGCATTATCCTTGAGCTAGGCTAGTACAAGACAAACAGGCCTGAAGTATCAATCCAAGATTGAGAACATAAACTGCGACTACTGTAGAGCAGTACTAAGAGTAGGTTGATGACCTTAAACCATGATTCTCTGCAAATCACCTTCCTAAGCCAATCAGGTGTTATATCTCAATAGTAGTATCTCAGAGCAATGGAGTGGAAGGCAATGAAAAATGAAGAAAAGAGGCAGGCCCAGGAAAAGCTGAAGCAGGCTGAAACCCAGGTCCATGGAGACATAGTGAACTAAAGAGAAGAATGGATCAATGCTTGTCCTCTCTCATAGCAGTAATGTGATTTGGTAGGAAGAAAACTCTAGAATCAAGAAATGACCTGACAGGGAGAAGAATTCAGCCATTTTACTATGGAGCCATCATAGCAGATCACAGCAAATGAAAATATCAATGGGTTCCGTGGATCTGAATCTGGTGGTATCACAGTAGTTAGGGAAATGAGGACTGCCCCGCTGTAATGCACAAAGAGCATGTGTTGTTGAGCATGTCTGAGTCCTATAGGAAAATTATGTTCTGGCAGGAACCGAGCTTTGAAAATATTGTGAGGGAAGCATGTGTGGCATATGCAATACTGAAAGGAGATCTCAAAACCCATAGTAGACAAGGGATGCAGTTCTGCCTGAGCCACACAATACCTGACACCAGTTTAAGCAGGTAGGAGGTAGCATCTAAACACCTGACACAGTCTTCCTGAGTTATGCGCCTCTGAGCTTCAGTTTAGTGGCATGTGAAACAGCAAAATAGGGCTGCAGAGCCAATGGGTTTTGTAGGAAGGTGGAATCTGACTATATGGTTGCCCCCACTTTTTGTCTGGTGTTTTGATGGTTTTTGACTTAGTTTGGCTGGGAACCTGCTATTCAGGTCCCCAGCCTATCTGCTTTCTCTTATAAATGGATTCCATGTGCCTTAGGTACACTTAAGATTGGATTCTGGGGTGCCCTTATAAGTCCCTAGTATATGGTATACTATGTACCAAGGGCATAGGTACCCCAGAGGCCTACCAGGGGCTGCAGCAGGTATTATGCCACCTCTGAAAGGCCATCCAAAATGACACCCCAGGACTGCTACAGCAGCCTGAGTGAGGTGTTGCATGCACCCCTTACTGAGATATAGGTTCACTATATCTCACCCTATCACTGCACATATAAACCTATCAGTCACCCCTATGGCAGGCCTTATCAATCCTGAAGGCAGGGTGCTTGGTTTTATGTGAGAGGGTGCCCCTGCATGAGCAGAGCCCCTCTGCAGCCCTCGGAATCTATCCTCCGGGGTTGTCTGTGAGTGCAGCCTGACCATATACCCTTAAGTGCATTATATCTAAACGGTAAATGCTAACTTTGGGATGGCTGCACGGAAACATGTCGTGTTTGGTGTCAAACACCTTGGAATCATACCCCTACACCAGTCCCTGGTGTGGGAGTATGATCCCACCCTTCTAGAGGGAGAGACATGACAGCACCGGTATACCCGGTACCAGCTAAACCGAGCCCTGGCATCACAAAATGGATGCTGCAGCCACAGACACGAGTTTGGCCTCCCACTGCTGACCGAAACTCCGGCAGGGGAGGCCTGGAAAATAGGTTTCCTGTCACAGGGAGGTGTTACCACCTCCCAGACAGGCTTTACTGTATTGGGGCTGGGTGGGTGCACTCTCTGAGTGCTTTGAAGTCCTGCACTGGGGGCACATTTGGTGTCCCTGTGCATACCCCAGTTCAAACCGGTTGCAGGGGCTGCCAGCCCCTGCTCTGGCGCGAAACTGGACAAAGGAAATGGGTGTTGCCAGCCCTCTTTCCAAACCCTCCCATAGGTGGGTCCCCTGAGTTAGACCAACCCCTTCCTTGGGTATAAGTAAGGAACCCCTGGCAACGGGACTTTAGATTTCCCTGGACGAAACTCTGATACTGAATCCTGGACCTTCGATGATCTGTTAAACGCCAGATGACTGAAGAATCTCCCTTGGAGTAAAGGAGTTACTCCCCTGCTTGGCAGGCACCAAAGACGCACCTGTCCGATCTGCATCTCCAAAGCTCCCGCCGGACGCCGTGACCCTGCAACCCAGAGGGTAAATTTACAGACTTCCCAGAGGCTGACCCGAGTCTCCAGCAAAGCTGAGACCCGTGGACCTCGTGGGTACCGTGGAACCGGAACCCCTGGACACCGTGCACATTTACAAGTGCATAAGCTTCTGGTCAGTCCTAGAGGCTGTGCTTTAGGCTATTTGTAGCCCTGACCCCGAGCAGTGAATCCACCGAAGATTGCCAGCCTGGCCACTCTGAGTGACCCGTGGGCTGCCATTTTGTGATTCCGCCCGAGGTCCCTTCGCGATCCCTTGTCCGTCAACTTGAGGGTCCCTCAGAAGGACATCTTTGATTTCAATGGGCCTCCCTGGTTGCTGCAGGTCTGCCCTGACTCTCCCTCATTTGGGGAGTCCCTCGGACCTCGCTGGTCCTCTCCGAAGCCATTGTTCCTTTTCTGCGTGGGTTGCTGTTACCAAGGCTTATTGGGTCCAATCCAGGCACCGACACCGCAGTCAGCTTTTACCTTTGTGGGACAGCTCAATTCCAGCTCCTGGTTGTCGTCGATGCCTCCTGGTCCTCGTGGCTGCAGAGACAATCTTCACCTCTTCCAAATTGAAGCACCCGACATCGGTGGGCATTCGACTATCGCGCCCCTGGTCACTGGCTAGTGACCTAGACTCTGTCCCCTCTGCTTTCAGGTTCTTCTCATCCTCGATCCAGGCTTGGATCTCTTCGGACACTTCGCAGCTCCTCGGCAGCAGCACTTTTCAGTCAGCAGCCATTGAAAACGTTGGCGCGGCCCGACACCATTAGACACCTGTGCACCCGGCTTCCCTGGGTGAGGTAACACGAGTACTACGGTGCTCCCGTGGGTGTTGGCCCTAGAACCCTCTAAGTCCAAAAGGGTTTGTTCCAAGTCCACTCCGAAGTGTCCCTAAACTTTAAAACTCTGACCGCGACTTTCCCCATAGACGCTAACGGAGCTCGCGGCTGGTTCACACACTGCACACGTCCCCCGTGGGTCCCCTGTGTCACTACCTTGGGTGGTTCCTTGGGGTCCCAGCGATTCTACAGGCTCTAGGCCTTGTGTCTAGTCAAGTCGTGGTTCTTATACCACTTTCTTAATATATGGTTTGGTACGCCCCTAGGGCTAATCGTATATTGTGCTAATTTACTGTGTTATTTGACTTGTAACTTGTGTATTTCGACCTCTAGCCTCTTAAAGAGTCTAGTGGGTAGTGTTTAGTAATAAATACATATATTTTATATATATACCTGGTGTGGTTCTCCTTTCATTTGGTCATTCATGAGATTATAGACTGGTAAAACAAATAGCTTAACACTCCTTCAAGACTTAGCCTGAAGGCTGCTCTCCATAGCTACCACTAGGATAGCTTTCATTAAAGGTTGTCTTTTAACCTACCATCAATAAAGATCGTTTGGACTGGTGCAAGGTGCCCACTATAACTAGTGGACAGCATATGCCAGGCCAACTTCTCACATTGGTGTGCAGCGGTTGGATTCAAGCTTGCCTTTGTTTTACCAGATAATCTCAAGTGAGTGACTAACTGAAAACCACTAAAAGGTACCTGAGGTACATATAATTCAAGCTTAAGGTTACAGTAAGTTCTACTGAACTTAGAGTTGTGTGTCAAGGGCTTAGCACACCCTTTCTACAACTCAAGAGAGTTTAGTAGGCCACACTAGAGTAGGTAGTGCATACACCACACCTCACTAGTGATGTCTTCAAAGCCAGGAGCCAGTGGGTCCCTGCCAGAAGCCCAAGGGCTTCCACCATCCAAGTATGACAGCCTCCAATTCTTGGAATTGAAAGCATTGTGTAGTACTAGGAAGTTGAAGACAGGAAAAACTGCAAACACCCAACGCCTCATAGAGGCACTGCTGTTGGATGATCTCAAGAAGGCCTCAGGGTCTGAAGGGGTAGGCAGAGAGGGTGGGACAGTAAATGAGGAAGGGCCAAGGGGTGAAGAATCCCATGACCTGACCTCTGAAGCTGGCCAGGAAGATGACAATGATCTTACCCTGGAAAATCCAGCTCCTCCTGCAGATGAGGAGGAGGACCAGAATGGCCCCCTCTTTGTCCCACCAGTAAGAGTTGAGAGTGTGCCTAGAAGGTCAAGGTCTCCTTCTGTGGAGTCTAACCATTCTGACACCTCAATAGGGACCTCTGTTTCCTCTCATAGGAGGGAACCCTCTCAGGAGAGGAAAGAGAGACTGCTCAAGTATGAAGAAGCTCAGCTGAGAATCAGAAGAGAGCAGGTAGCTTTAGATAGGGAGTCCCTAGAGCTTCACAGAGCAAGAAAAAAGATGGGACTAGAGTCCCATGGTGGCAGCAACTTCCCTAGTGGTAGGAAAAGGTCTCATGACCATAGAAACCTGAGCAAGATTGTCCCTCCCTACCAGAGTGGGGATGACATCCACAAATGGGTTACTGCACTGGAAAGGGCCTGTAAAGTTCAGAGGGTCCCCCAGGAGCAGTGGGCAGCAATCTTGTGGCTCTCCTTTGCAGACAAAGGTAGAGACAAGCTCCTCACTGTAAGAGAAGAGGATGCTGACAATTACAAAGTCTTGAAGAGTGCTCTGATTGATGGGTTTGGCCTAACCACTGAACAGTATAGGTTGAAGTTCAGAGATACCCAAAAGGCTCAGACTCAAGACTGGGTTGACTTTGTAGATTGTGCTACTAAGGCTCTGGAAGGTTGGATACATGGCAACAAGGTGCATGACTTTTTAGGATTGTACAATTTGATTATGCGGGAGCAGATCCTTAATAATTGTCAAAACCAGCTTTTACACCAGTACCTGGTGGACTCTGATCTGACCTCTCCCAAAGAATTGGGAAAGAAGGCAGACAAATGGGTCAGAACCAGAGTAAAGACTAAGAATCAGGGTGGTGACCAGAAGAAAGATTCTACCAAGTCCCAAGAGAAAGGTGGGGATAAATCTAAGGATAAGTCCACTACAGGGCCCCAAAAGTCCTCTTCTGGGGGTGGGTCCCAAACTCCTTCCTCGCCTGAAAAGAAACCATATTGCCATGTTTGTAAAAAGCCTGGCCACTGAAAAACTGATCCCAGTTGCCCCAGGATTGGCAATAAAGAAAATGTTCCTCCTAGCACAACTACCACTCCTCCTGGTACTACCAGTAGTAATCCCCCAGTTGGGAGTAGTGCACCCAAAAAGTTAGGTGCGTTTGCAAGGGGAACAGAGGTGGGCCCTAATCTAGAAAGGGCCTCCTCACCAGACTCCTCTGACTCTGATGGTGGTATGGGGTTTGCCACTTTTACTGTGAGTCCCAATACTTTGGGCAAGTACAGACAGGAGCCCTTAATCAATGGTCAAAGAGCTTTGGCATTCAGGGACACAGGGGCTAGTGTCACCATGGTGACAGGGAAACTAGTCCCCCCTCAACAGCTTTTACCTGAGTTCAAGTACCAGGTGACCAACATAGATGGTATCAGAACAGATCATCCCATGGCCATAGTCAATCTCAGCTGGGGAGGGGTCACTGGCCCAAAGAGAGTGGCAGTGTCCCCAAACTTGCCTGTAGATTGCCTGTTGGGCAATGATCTAGAAATTTCAGCCTGGGCTGAAGTTGAAATTCAGGCCCATTTAATAATGTTAGGCCTCCCTGAGAGAGTTGGTGGGGCTGTGAAAGCCACAGCCCAACCCCAGGGAAATGTTGGAGTGATGGAGCCTGAAAGAATGGCCCACTCTCCTCCACAAGAGAGCACAAGGGTTGAAGAAAAGTCTTCTTCCCCCCAGACTATAGGTGAGGGTCAGCCTCCTCATGGAACTGATCCTACCCCTAGTGAAGGAACTGCCCCAGAGGTAGTCAGGCCTGTCCTGGCACCACCTCTGACGGCAGGGGACCCTTCCAAGGTGGTACCCAGTCTGGAGCAGGTATCCTGCCCCTCTCTACCCTACCTCACTCAGCCTATGGCTGCAGGGGTCAGGGAGGTCAGTGGACCCCTTAGGGCCCATTGTCCAGAGGAACCCCCACATCCACAGATTAGGGGCACCCAGTCTAGTAGCCCTAGCCAGGTGAAACTTCCTCAACCCACTGAGGGATCCCTCTTACCATTGAATAGGGACCTCCCCCAGATGGACTCTGTTGGGCAGAGGCAAACATGGGACCCAGTGGTTCCAAACCTACCATGTCTCTCCATTGTCCCAACCAAAGGGACCCAACCCCCAGCTGTAGGCAGCCAAAGGTTGACCCTTAGAGCAAAGTGCAACTCAGTCATGGAAAGAGAGGCATACATGGTGACCAGTGATCTGAGATAGTTGAGACCAACTTTATTAGGGCCTCACTTCCCTAATCAGACACCTCACCAGCCTTCTACTTTACCCAAACACACCACAGGTAGTAATTCCCCATGGTGGAGGCCCTCTCATACCCTTAGGGTGAGGGATAGCTTAGTGGACCATAATACAGGGGGTAACCATGCTAGTGCAGGTACTTCCTTATATGGCCACTTAGTCAATCAAGGCTCAACTGGCCAAGGTTAGCCTTATCTCCTTTCATTTGGGGGGTTATGTAGGAAGGTGGAATCTGACTATATGGTTGCCCCCACTTTTTTTCTGGTGTTTTGATGGTTTTTGACTTAGTTTGGCAGGGAACCTGCTATTCAGGTCCCCAGCCTATCTGCTTTCTCTTATAAATGGATTCCATGTGACTTAGGTACACTTCAGATTGGATTCTGGGGTGCCCTTATAAGTCCCTAGTATATGGTATACCATGTACCCAGGGCATAGGTACCCCAGAGGCCTACCAGGGGCTGCAGCAGGTATTATGCCACCCCTGGAAGGCCCAAAAAAATGACACCCCAGGACTGCTACAGCAGCCTGAGTGAGGTGGTGCATGCACCCCTTACTGAGATATAGGTTCACTATATCTCACCCTATCACTGCACATATAAACCTATCAGTCACCCCTATGGCAGGCCTTATCAATCCTGAAGGCAGGGTGCTTGGTTTTATGTGAGAGGGTGCCCCTGCATGAGAAGAGCCCCTCTGCAGCCCTCGGAATCTATTCTCCGGGGTTGTCTGTGAGTGCAGCCTGACCATATACCCTTAAGTGCATTATATCTAAACGGTAAATGCTAACTTTGGGATGGCTGCACGGAAACATGTTGTGTTTGGTGTCAAACACCTTGGAATCATACGATCCCACCCTTCTAGAGGGAGAGACATGACAGCACCGGTATACCCGGTACCAGCTAAATCGAGCCCTGGCATCACAAAATGGATGCTGCAGCCACAGACACGAGTCTGGCCTCCCACTGCTGACCGAAACTCCGGCAGGGGAGGCCTGGACAATAGGTTTCCTGTCACAGGGAGGGGTTACCACCTCCCAGACAGGCTTTAGTGTATTGGGGCTGGGTGGGTGCACTCTCTGAGTGCTTTGAAGTCCTGCACTGGGGGCTCATTTGGTGTCCCTGTGCATACCCCAGTTCAAACCGGTTGCAGGGGCTGCCAGCCCCTGCTCTGGCGCGAAACTGGACAAAGGAAATGGGTGTAGCCACCCCTCTTTCCAAACCCTCCCGTAGGTGGGTCCCCTGAGTTAGTCCAACCCCTTCCTTGGGTATAAGTAAGCAACCCCTGGCAACAGGACTTTAGATTTCCCTGCACGAAACTCTGATACTGAATCCTGGACCTTCGATGATCAGTTAAACGCCAGATGACTGAAGAATCTCCCTTGGAGTAAAGGAGTTACTCCCCTGCTTGGCAGGCACCAAAGACACACCTGTCTGGTCTGCATCTCCGAAGCTCCCACCGGACGCCAACAACCCTGCAACCCAGAGGGTGAATTTCCAGACTTCCTAGAGGCTGACCCGAGTCCCCAGCAAAGCTAAGACCCGTAGACCTTGTGGGTACCGTGGAACCGGAACCCCTGGACACCGTGCACATTTGCAAGTGCATAAGCTTCTGGTCGATCCTAGAGGCTGTGCTTTGGGCTATTTGTAGCCCTGACCCCGAGCAGTGAATCCACTGAAGATTGCCAGCCTGGCCACTCCGAGTGACCCATGGGCTGCCATTTTGTGATTCCACCCGAGGTCCCTTTGCGATCCCTTGTCCGTCAACTTGAGGGTCCCTCAGAAGGACATCTTTGATTTCAACAGGCCTCCCTGGTTGCAGCAGGCCTGCCCTGACTCTCCCTTGCTTGGGGAGTCCCTTGGACCTCGCTGGTCCTCTCCGAAGCCATTGTTCTTTTTCTGCGTGGGTTGCTGTTACCAAGGCTTGTTGTGTCCAATCCGGGCACCGACACCGCAGTCAGCTTCTACCTTTGCGGGACAGCTCGATTCCAGCTCTTGGTTGTTGTCGACACCTCCTGGTCCTCGTGGCTGCAGAGACAATCTTCACCTCTTCGAACTTGAAGCACCCGACATCGGTGGGCATTCGACTATCGTGCCCCTGGTCACTGGCTAGTGACCTAGACTCTGTCCCCTCTGCTTTCAGGTTCTTCTCATCCTCGATCCAGGCTTGGATCTCTTCGGACACTTTGCAGCTCCTCGGCAGCAGCACTTTTCAGTCAGCAGCCATTGAAAACGATGGCGCGGCCCGACACCATTTGACACCTGTGCACCCGGCTTCCCTGGGTGAGGTAACACGAGTACTATGGTGCTCCCATGGGTGTTGGCCCTAGAACCCTCTAAGTCCAAAAGGGTTTGTTCCTAGTCCACTCCGAAGTGTCCCTAAACTTTAAAACTCTAACCGCGACTTTCCCCATAGACGCTAACGGAGCTCGCGGCTGTGTTCACACACTGCACACGTCCCCCGTGGGTCCCCTGTGTCACTACCTTGGGTGGTTCCTTGGGGTCCCAGCGATTCTACAGGCTCTAGGCCTTGTGTCTAGTCAAGTCGTGGTTCTTATACCACTTACTTAATATATGGTTTGGTACGCCCCTAGGGCTAATCGTATATTGTGCTAATTTACTGTGTTATTTGACTTGTAACTTGTGTATTTCGACCTCTAGCCTCATAAAGAGACTAGTGGGTAGTGTTTAGTAATCAATACATATATTTTATATATATACCTGGTGTGGTTCTCCTTTCATTTGGTCATTCATGAGATTATAGACTGGTAAAACAAATAGCTTAACACTCCTTCAAGCTTAGCCTGAATGCTGCTCTCCATAGCTACCACTAGGATAGCTTTCATTAAAGGTTGTCTTTTAACCTACCATCAATAAAGATCGTTTGGACTGGTGCAAGGTGCCCACTATAACTAGTGGACTGCATATGCCAGGCCAACTTCTCACAGGTTTTACCATGTCAAAAGGTGGCTTTGACTGAGTCACAGTGTAAGGGCATCCCTGGAGGTGGGGACTAAATGAGACTGGCACCATGACAAGACGACAACACAGGAATTGTAAAAAAAAAAGAGAGCAGTGAAAGGTTCAGTGATTTGGTGATGTCAGGTCTTGTGATGCCACTGAGACAAGAGTGTGTGACTTCTGTTACCTTTATAAATTTAATGAAATTCCAACATTAGCTTTAGCATCAGTGCATGATGCTAGCAATAAGACATGGGGTTATTTTCTGAAAGACACTCTAGAGCCAAGCAGGTTATGAGGGTACAAGTTTGAGATTCACAGGAGCAATCCAGAGATTGAGGAGATCTTGCGGAGTGTATTTTCATTTTTTCTATAACATAATCCTTCTTGAATATTTTACGGATTTGTTCTGAAAGTGAGAACTGAAGATGACAGTCCGAAAGAAGTAGGAAATATAGAGTAAACATTACACTATCTCTCTTAGAAACCAGATCAACCTTGATGAAATATTTAAAGCAATGAGACAATATTACAAACCCCTTGGATTTCATTAAATATATGCCTACATTTCTCTCAATATGGCACCTAAACAAGATGAAAATATCAGGTGCACAAGTTCTACTCAGCATAAGGAGTTGCTGTGAGCATTGCACTTTGGCTGCTGGTCTCTGTTGCTTGTCTCAGTGTCGAGCAGTAGATATAGATCTGCAACCAAACTGGAATCTATTCCATTGCTGGTGCACCATGACACCTGGCAACCCTACTTGAGAATGCTATTCCTTGCTCTACAGTTTATCAAAAAGAGCAGTTGCTTCTTTGTAGTATTCTCAATGTACAAATAATATTATTTTTTATCTGCTAGAAGTACTCTCTTCCAGATGGTAGGTATCAACAAGTGGATCAGTGACTTGGAGGAGTGCAAATGACAAACTCCCACACAGTTATGTAAACCTGTACCGAAGAAACGAAAAGTAATTTGCAGTTAGAATTCTGAGCTTGACCCTCATAGTTGTGGCTTAAAGTGTCAGGCCTACCTCATGGAAATTGTATGTAAAAGTAGCAGTTTAAAAATAACAATAGAGGCAAGAGAATAAACAATTTAGCAAAAAGGAGAGAAAATAAAGATTAAATGACACAAAAAATGCAAATATCTGAAAAAGGTCATACACTGAAAAACATTGGGACTAAAATTCAATCTAATAAACTGCTTGGCCTCACATAAGCTGTGAGAGCAGAGGCAGTTCCATTGTGGTGTGGTGCAGCAATAATCCTAAACCTTCAGGAGCTGTTCTGGGGAATACAAGTCAAGAGTTCAAAGGTGTACAGACTTATCTGCTCTTCTTTAACTACTCATTTGCTTTTGAGAAACAAGCAAAAATCTAGTTAGAAGAATATCTGTTTCCTTGTCACTCATCAAGATCCTTACTGCTAGGGACAGCTTCTGGGATACCAGGGATAAAATAGCATTTGGAGACATGCACAACCACTCTCTACAGCCAGAGCTCTAGCACAAGTCACAGTTCTCATGAGTCTGTCTGTTGGTTTTCCCATAGACTAGGTGAAGCCAGATTTAAAAATCAATTTACAGAGCTTCCATACAAGTGAGAGCAGGATTTAATGCCCCAGATCTCTCCCAGTCAGATAGCAAGCAGACTTCCACTCTTTCTTCCTCTCCCCTCCAAGTTCAATTGTATTTTATTGTTCGGCTGGTAGGCTTCTCAAGAAACAATAATACCTCAATCCCCGCTGGTACAAGGACTCAAGCTTATCCTACAAAGTTCACACTGGGCCTTCCCAACTTTCCAGTTATATATCAATGGGGTGACCCGTGGGACCACTGGACCCGGGTATACTGTGGTACATAGAAGAGTTGGTCACAGTGGTAGTCAATTGCACTTAAACATAAAAACGGCAGACTTAAACATACAATAAGGATAAAACAATTAGACATCACCATAAAATATCAATATAAATGTGATTTTATTTCATCACATAATTGGTATCACCAGAATAAATCAAACAGATAAGGCAATCCATGTCCTAACTTTCCATAAAATTGGTGCTCAGAAGGAAGTGGAAAGTGTTTAGGAAGGATTAAGTGATGGTGAAGAGGAGGGAAGGTAACGTGCATTATATACATCAAAAGATTGTTAAACCTATCCTGCCAGATACTGGCAAAAACATATATGGCAAATCATAACACAATAGTATAAGCACAGATACAAGTTCTCTGTCGCCTATGTTTGACAAATAACAACACAACTGTCGACGTTTCGACCCCTGTAAGCATAAATGTTGTTTCCGCCTTATTCGGGGGTCTTCATCAGGTTCAAGGGGGACTTGTGAGGGGGATAAGCACCAATGTGAGACAGCACAACAAATCAGGCTGTAGAGTAAAGGGATGGGCCTGTGAGCTCTTGTGAGAGAATTGAGATAATCCACGGTCCGCAAGTGGAGGTGGTAGGTATCAAACTGCTCGTATGAATCCAGCAAAGGTTGATTAGTAACATGACTGCAGCTCTGATTTGTTCCAGAGCTGCTGTCAGGTTACTAATCAACCTTTGCTGGATTCATACGAGCAGTTTGATACCTACCACCTCCACTTGCGGACCGTGGATTATCTCAATTCTCTCACAAGAGCTCACGGGCCCATCCTTTTACTCTACAGCCTGATTCGTCGTGCTGTCTCACATTGGTGCTTATCCCCCTCACAAGTCCCTTTTGGTCCTGATGAAGACCCCCCAATAAGGCGGAAACAACCTTTATGCTTACAGGGGTCGAAACGTCGACAGTTGTGTTGTTATTTGTCAAACATAGGCGACAGAGAACTTGTATTTGTGCCTATACTATTGTGTTATGATTTGCCATATATGTTTTTGGCAGTATCTGGTAGGATAGGTTTAACAATCTTTTGATGTATATAATGCACGTTACCTTCCCCTCCCTCTTCACCATCACTTAATCCTTTCTAAACACTTTCCACTTCCCTTCTGAGCACCAATTTTATGGAAAGTTAGGACATGGATTGCCTTATCTGTTTGATTTATTCTTGTGATACCAATTATGTGATGAAATAAAATCACATTTACATTGATCTTTCATGGTGATGTCTAATTGTTTTATCCTTACTGTATGTTTAAGTCTGCCGTTTTTATGTTTAAGTGCAATTGACTACCACTGTGACCAACTCTTCTTTTCCCCAACTTTCCAGCAGTTCTCCTGACTTTTGGTACAAAAGCATTCCCAGGGAACACCATTTATAAGGGTTTTTCAACATGGCAAAACGATATTTCCACTGCATGAGCTCACTCAGCCTACATCCCAGTAGCTGGTCTATTAAAATGAAGCACATCGCTCTCTGCCCCCATGGAAATCCTACTTGAAATGGTCAAATTCTCCTCCCACTGCTACTGAATGAGGTATAAAGCTCGGCTGGAGAAAAGCCAGCATCAAAGACAAGATCACACTTTAACTAGGAGTTCACATATGCAATCCAGTGACACAGATTCATAAAGCTCATTGAGTGGCCAGATGGCATCAACGCTACCCCCTCCACTCACAATCCTCAGATAAAAGTTATCAGGTATTCCTGCAGTTAAACTTCTCCTATCCTCCACTCAGGAACCTTTCAGAAACCCAGCAGTCTCAAATGGGCCTTTCCTTTCCAGGAAGTCCCTACATCCAAATCAGCTTTGGACCTAGGAATCTAATTACAGTTACTATAGGAGGGGAAATAAGCAGATGGGCCACAGTTAACTCTGCCATGGTAAACCTTTGTAATCCATCAGATTGGCAGAAGACCATTCTCCATATTTATGCTTTTGTCCGTCATGCCCACCAACCACCAAGACAGAGTTGGGTCTTACGGAGGCGTTCCCTTCTCCATCAGAGGTTCAACCTCTCTCCATGGCAGACATATGTCTGTCAACATTGGTGTGCAGGAACATTGTCCACCATATTTAGTGTGGCATGCCACCATGGTGTATTGGATGAGCTGTTGACAGATGGTGGCAGTGGTGAAATCTCAATTGCACGGCAGCTTCCACCAAAATTAAGCACGCAATTCATCAAAACACACCTCATGTCCGTCTATCAATTCCAAACACCAACACCCTCCCCCACCAAAAAGTCCTCACACGTAAACCAAACCATTTGCCACTCACAATGCAAACCTGTGCTGCTCCACTGTTGAAGCCAGTGCCATGCCAAGCATAAGAGACCCTAGTGTTTCTGAGATTGAGCTAACTGTAATGGTGGATGCAAATGATAGGGTTGCACCATAGTTGTTTGGAGTTCAGGTGCACAAAACAACCATGAGTCAGATTAGGGAAATATTGGCCAGAATATTGGATAGGGTGAATGCTGTATCCAATCTGCAAAGCTCACAAGAAAACATATGCAAGAAGTGGAATAACTTGTGGCCAGAGTCCACTCCCTCTGTATATGATCCAGCCAACATACCATGTGGACAGATGGTGGTTCTCCCAAGCCCTTTAACCTCTATCCCTGGGAGGAAAATGTGTAGGCAATAGTAAACACTGAAGGCATTGTGGGCAGTGAAGGCAAAGTAGACCTTGGTAATTACCCAGTAAGCATGTCTGTAGCTACTGTGGGCTATAGCTATCTTTGGGAACCTTTCCTACAAAACTGTAAAGATTAACATTAACACAGCAAACTGTTCCATATATGTAGACTCATTTGGGTCAATAAGTACATTATTTTGTGAGGTACCTTCTGTCAGTTCTCAGTTCCAAAATTCACAAAATGTAGAAATATATATGATTTTAGAGGGAGAAACTAAAACCATGTCATTAGGGATAAAGAATTTCATTTATACTTACCATGCAGGGTACCATGCCTCAAGCATACATACATCACCTTGTTCTATAAAAACTGTAACACAATTATGAATCTTTTAAACTTACATGTTGCTTCATAGTGAGTCTTACTCTGGCTCTGCAGGTATAAACCAAAGACAGATGATCTATTTCATCTTGTGCCTTAGTTCAATGTAGGAAATTGTCCTACCATTTCATTTTACTTATAACAAAAACGAATTAATATTTGATGTTGCTGGTAGGGAATGAATGCTAGCCACAAACTCCATCGCTTTGAAATAACGTATACATGCTGTTTCATATTTATGCAAAATCTAAAAATGTAAAATTTAATAGATTTTCTCAAAATAAACGTTCAAGCTGAAGCATATTAAACATGGTGGCTGATTAATGAAGTTTCACTGACTTCTGAGTTTCTACTGTTACAATGTTGCATGTGAAATCATCTCGCTATTTCTTTAGGAGGTGAAGTTATTGGACTGGATTACATTGTTATATTGTTGTATGAACATTACATTGTTCATACAAAATTCGTTGAGTTCTTATATTGTCTAACGTGGGTAACCAATTGAGTTGTTTTTAATCTGACATGTGACATCAAGGATCTATTTTTCTTACACATTGTTCAAAAACCTTTGTTTGGGGGAATTTGTATGTAAAACCGTAAATCTTCAATGATTGAAACTATAACTACCATAATCGTGTTAGTAACTTGACTGAGCACCAGGAATGGAATAAATATAGTAAGTTTTTTTGAGGGAGTTTATGTCATAAAATCTGTTTAATTATTTAAATAGGTAGTAGCTACATTTTTCTTTACATACCATACATCAGAAATTGCACAATTAATTTAATACATTATTTTAACACTTTAGCTATTATTTTGCCATTTACAATGTGACATGTAAAGAAATTGTTCATCCAAAAAATAAAATGAAAATTGTTTTTCTTTTTGCCTCAGCCACAATGTTGGCATCTACAATATAAAGCAATATTAGGCAATATTCATATTGCCAGACAATGTATAATCATGTTCTTTGACCAAATAAAAGTAATTGAGGAAAAAAATATGTACAAATTCGCAACTACAAAATATTTGTTACAAATAAGAATTCATTCACAATCAAATTATAGCAGTCTTACTGTTGAATTTATTTTCAATATCCACAAAGAAGAAAAATTCAGCCATGCCGTCATCAACAATTTGCTAATGACTATGGCACTGCTAAAAAAATGTGCACAAAGCTTTCCAAGAAAAGGTCATCCACCTCGGCTCTTTCATGGAACGTTTTTCGGTCGATCCATCAAGTGGGGGCCAAGAAAAAGGAGGGGTCTCAAAACGTTGATTATCTATGTTAATTCCCATAGAAAAATGTGATCTTTGAAACAGAAAAAATGGCTGAACGGATTTACATCTAATCTGGAAAAAAGTTAGAACTTTGCTTAGAAAGTGTGCTTGTTTGTAATCTGGTGTAAATCAGTGCAACCATTTTCGAGAAATTCATAGTTCAAGAGGTGCTGGGATTGGGCTTCAAGGGGTTAAAAGTTAGATATATCTGGACGGTTGGTCCAGAGAGAGTCAGCGGTAACAGAAAATTTAAAAAAGAACTCACTGATTGGCCTAGGGAGCTGTTTCTCCTGTCTGTCATTTTGGTACCACAGGACTGGGACCAGCAATGTGATTGACTGACTGCCATTCCAAGCAAAATATTGCCACCATTACAAGACTGTGGGACACCCAGATTCTCAGATACTTGTGGGGGGGAGGCGGAACCAGATTGACCCCCCCCTAGTGACTACAATTTAAAAAAGAATTGTGATGCAGGTACCCCAGTGAGACCCAATGTGGTCCTCCCATGAGGCACCACTGTATTATCACATGAGACGCCAATCAAGCTTTAACCCACAGGGTACCATGGTACTGTACAAGCTTAACCATGGAAGCTTGCGCAGTACCACCATACCATGGAGGTGAAGCTTGAGAGGCCGGTACCGATGGAGACTGGCAGTACTCAAATAATAAAATTAAAACAAAAAAACAAAATGTGTCTTGGGTGTCTGAGGGGAAAGGACATCTGCAAGGGGTTGGCCGCAGTGACTGGCCAGAGGCCAGTCTCTGTGACCAACTCTGCACTGCACAGTGGGAGGTTGGCCATCTGTGGTGGGGTTGCGCTGGTGTCCCTGCTGAAGTGCGAAGGCCATATGCAAAAGGGGGTAGGCTGCCTGCGGCAGGTTGGGCTTCAGCCAGGTCCAGTGGCCATCCCCCAATGCGCCCAGCCTAAATCACTGATGACATCACTGATAACACCACAGTCATATACACCATAAAGTTACAGAGTGTATTAGTCTGGGTTCATAGCATCGAAATAGCGTAAGTCTTGGAGGCACGCATGTTTGTGCATGTTGAAATGATATGGTGCACAGTTTGCAAATAACTGAAGTTTGTACTGCAAGTATTTTTCTATGATAAACCAGATAAAGGCTGATTGCACCTGATGTCGATTGCATATTTATTTTTGAAAGTAGGTCGTGACTTAAAGCCAAAACCTGTTCCAAAAATCTGTGAGATAGGCCAAAGTTCCTATTCACCATAGATCATCCACCAGTATATATGGGGCCATGTTAAATATTCGTAATCAAGGCCGGAATTGGCGTATTGAGCATTGGGTGATTCCCTGGGAGGCTGCAGGGGTGGGGGGACGGTGCTGTGTACTGGGGGCCAGTTTTGTTATTGGGGGCCGGTTTTGCAACAGCAATGAATATCAGCACCCCACCCCTCACTCCTCCCAGGGAAACTGTGCTTTGAAATTTGTTATCAGTTTAAAAGCACCTGGTGCAGAGTTCCTTGCATGTCCAGCAGTTTCCCGGCAACAATAAAAAGTAAAGATAACTCTGGTGATTAATGTTCCTGCTGGAGTGAGATCGGAGTTTTGTCTAGGCAGTTTTGACTCATCATAAAGTGGCACAGAGGGCTAATATGCCTGCTACAAAGAACGCGTACCATGCAGATCACAGAACTGTATTTTATGTGCATAGCTCAGTGGGTTACTGCTTTTGTCACAGAGATCCCTTTTGTTACCTGTAGTTCATAAGTTACAATCTTTATATAGCACAGTGAGCTATGTACTGCTGTCAAGAGCTGCATGTAAACTGCATCACACATATTAGAAAGTTATGTTTTTCCCCCAGTCTTTCATTATCCTAATGCACTTAAAAGAGTTTGTTTGGATAGAAATACATTCATATTAATAAAGCTAACCCTAACCAATGTGATGTGCTTTAAATCCCGAGTCTGTGCATCTACAGACCGAGCACCCTTAAAATATACCTACTAGTATGGATGACATGTGACTCCTACACCTTATGGTTCTCCTTTGTCTTATGTAACATTTTCTATACACTGATTTTCCACGTATGACTCATTGTCTCTGTATGTGTGTGTGATGTAAACTGCTCTGTCACCCTACACTGGTGTGAGAGGCACTATAAAACTAATGAAATTCTTGCGTGATAGGGGTTATGGAGAGATGAGGGGCACTGTTGGAGGGTGATAGTGAGGGAATGATTGAAGGGCCCCAACAAAAACTGTCAGATTGTCAGCCATCAGCACAAAAGCCAGCTGGGGCCTTCCCTCAGCGAGAAGCCCCCTGCCCACAAATTATTGGGAGGTGACCTTGCCTTCCACATCAGACCACAGAGGCAAAAAAATGGCCAGCATGAAGCACTAAACTGCCTTTACAGGCTGTCCTGTATTAATCACCTAACAATATGGTAATTGAGGAATATATGTATTTTAAATTTCGGCAATACAAACTTGTGGTGTGATTAGAGGTTGGCATGATTAACAAACTATGTCTTCCTTCCTAAACATAGACATCAACATGATACAGAAACTGCTTTTCGACAAGCCTACAGTGCCTTTTTTGCACAATGATAGCGTGAATTGATGAAAGTGAGTCTTAACTGCACTTTCACATTTTATATGCAGATTTTCAAATTGGACCTATAACCCATACATGTGAAAAAATGCCTATTTATAATTGTTTAAGTGGCTGGGTATCCTGGTGCACTGTAAGGTCATCATTTACTATGGGTTAAAAGCTAATACAATTGAATATATAATGAAAAATGTGTTGTAGAATCCACCATTTTTGCCATTTGATCCTAGATTTTCTCGGGTGGGAGAACCCCCTCTCCAAATCTACCCTTGTAGTGGTCAGACTCACTTGCTGCACTCATTCACTAGCACCGTACTGGTGCTCATTTGAACAAAATTTCCAGGGCTGTTTTGATTTCCCAGTCTAGCCCTGGTCATAATACAGTGCTATAGACAAATTCTTTATAGGATGGATGTTTATAAGTTGTGGCTGTTTATTTCCAGAATTTCACTGAAGATGTGTATGCATTGCATATTGTTGACTAATGTAGAAGGTAGAGGCGTCCCACTTAGAGGTGGTTTATCTCACATTGGTGTTGTAACCATTGCTCTAAAGTTGAATGCCATTGTGCCCATCTCAAGAATATTTGTAGTGTATAATATTAACTATAGAGAGTTGTCCATATGGCTTGGCAGAAGGTGATTTTATCTGTCAACCTCTTGACTTAAAATTGCGAGTCATGTAAAGTCTTTGAGAGGATAATCCCATTAAGGTGAATAGAAAATTGGCCATAGGTGTAGTGCGCTAAATTACTTCAAGTCCACAAACCCTATAGAACAGTGTCACAATGACTGTATGATGTTACCAGTGATGTTATCAATGACGTCATATAACATGTTATGAGTAATGTAATATGTGAAGTCATAATCAGTGCATGGTGGGGGCACATGTTATAGTTAGCTCAGTAAACTATAACTATAACTTGTGAATTTCTTTTTTTTTGTTTCTAAAAGCATATTCACAAAAAAAAGTATAACGTGCTGTTCTAGTTAGGTAAACATGTCAGTGACAACATTAAATTGATGTTTTGAAATAAACAAAAACCCACAGAAATTCACCAGTTTTAGTTAGCAGGGCTAACTATAACTTGTGCCCCCTCCATGCTCTGCTTATGACTTCGCATATTACATCACTCATGACATGTTCTTTGGCATCATTTATGATATCATTGATGAAATCTCAAATTACATCATTGATGACATCACTGTCACTGGCTCCCCCCGCAGCCCCGAACGTAGTGTTTGGTGGATGACCTGGGTGGGAAAAAACTCATCCATCTAAAATCAGAAAATGCCCCAGGGGATGGCGTCCCTGGGGCTACTACAGACTTAGAGGGGGGGGGGCGCGTGCAGTGGGGAATTACTGTATGTCCAGAGGACAGTATTACCATATGTAAACTACAATAACTATAATTTGCGCCTTCTTCATGCACTGCTTATCCTCTTTCAGATTACATCACTTATAGCATGTTAAATGATAGCATTCCTAAAAAGACTCATGACATGTCTAATGAAATCATTTTATTAGAATATTGCGCATAGTAGAGTGCCGCATTTTAATTAATGTAGTGTGGCTAGCGACTTCACCACACTGTGAACGGAGGTGTGTAAGTTATAGGATGTTTCATATGTGGCACAAGTTATAAGTATGACTTTGGAATCTCTATGGTTTGTGTTGTTTAAGTTGGTTTTCTATAGAAAGAATAAATAACGTTTTCCCAACTATATATAAGCTTTACCCTTTGGGTTTTTCTTCGAATTTCAAGGTTTTTTTATTTAAAAAAAATTCAAATAGCAGAGTGGAGTGTCATTGAGTGGAGTGGCGTTGAGTGTCTGTGTCGTACAGTGGCATAGAGAGGAGTATAGTGTTTTAGAGTGGAGTGGGCAAAGAGTAGATTAGAGTGTTGTACAGTGGTGTGTCGTCGAGTGGAGTGTTGTAAAGTAGAGTGGTGGAGAGTGTCAAACAGCATAGTGTTATACAGTGGAGTCTCGTAGTGTGTTGTAGAGTGGAGTAGAGTAGCATAGAGTCGAGGGGCATCACTGGAGTAGAGTGTTCTACAGTGGAGTGTCATAGAGTAGAGTGGCATATCATAGAGTACAGTGGAGTGACAAGGAGTGGAGTGCCGTAGAATGGAGTATCATGAAGTTGAGTGTTGTACAGTGGAGTGTCATCAGCTCCAGTCTCATGGAGTGAAGTGTCATCAAGTATAGTCTCATGAAGTGATGCAGAGTGGAATGGCATAGAGTGGAGTACAGTGGATTAGAGTGTCATAGAGTGGAGTGTTGTTGAGTTGAGTGTCATACAGTAGAGTGGAGGAGAGTGTCATAGAGTGTAGTGTCATAGAGTGGAGTATTGTAGAGTGGCATGTCGTACAGTGGAGTGTGGTAGAGTGCAGTAGAGGGGCATAGAGTAGAGGGACATACAGTCGACTAGAGTCGTCTAGAGTGGAGTGGTGTACATGGAAGAGTCATGTCGTGGAGTACAATGGAGTGTCATACAGTGGCATGAAGTGTCATAGAGTGGCGTGGAGGTGAGGGAGGGGCATGCAGTGGACTAAAGTCTTGTGGAGTGGTGTAGAGTGAAGTGGTGTGTTGTAGAGTACAGTGGAGTGTCACAGTGGAGTGTCATAGAGTGGAGTGTCATATAGTGGAGAGACGTACAGTGGAGTGTTGTTCAGTGGCATGCCATTGAGTGAAATGCCGTCGAAAAGGAGTGTCGTAGAGTAGTGTGTTATTGAGTAGAGTGTCGAAGAGTGAAGTAGAGTGTTTTAGAGTGGGTGGCATACAGTGGAGTAGGGTGGAATAGAGTGTTATAGAGTCGAGTGACGTTGAGCGGAGTATTATAAAAAGGCTCCCGGTTTTATGGTATTTATTTTTTTAACATTTCCATCTGTATTTATCCATATTTATTTTTTGGCCATTTTATCTGTATTTATCCGTATTTATTTTGTGCTTTACGTATAATAGAAGTTGTAAAACTGTACATTTCCATATTTACTTAACTGATAGACGCGTACTCATACTTTGATTTCTGTCGTGTTTTAGCTATTTAAGCTGCCAAATATTACATAACAATACATCCACTGTTAAATACTAGCATTATACCACAAATGTATATTGACATGCCGCTATTTAAAGAAATGTCATCCTGGTTTTTAATTTCCCATGCTGTCCATCTGCTCAGCTGTTGGGCTATAATTCATGAAAGACAGCACTGAGAGTCACTTAACCCCTTAACTGCTGGGCCTTTTCCCCCCCAGTGCTGAGCCCTTTTTTGGCTATTTGTAGTAGTTCGCGATTAGGCCTCTGTAACTTTTGGACCACATAAGGTATCCACGCCAAATTTGCGTCCTTTTCTTCCAACATCATGGGGATTCTAAAGGTTCCCAGGGTTTGTGGATTCCCCTGGAGGGGTCCCAGATTTTAGCCAAAATACAGCTATATTTTGGTTTTTTGGGGAAAAATGGGAAAAAAGTCCCGCATATAAAAGCGTCTGGGGTTTTCCCTGCAAATGGGATCAAAAAAAGGTTTGTGGGGCTGAAATCTCCATTTTCCCAGATTTTAGGCAATGACAGACTTTTGTCAGAAAACCAAAAAATTTTACACAGTTTTGGCATTTTTCTGGGACATAGCCTATTTTTGCTATTTTTTGTGCTTTCAACCTCCTTCCAGTTAATGGTAGAAATGGGTATGAAAGCAATAATGGATCATGGAAATCTATACATTTTAGAAAAGTAGACAATATGCTGAATTCAGCAAGGGGTCATTTGTGTAAATCCATCAAGGTTTCTTTATAGAAACTAACAGTTAAATATAGGAAAAATGGAAAATTAGTTGAAAAAAACAGCCTTTTGTGTCAACGTTTTCACCTGTAACTTCTTCTAATTATGACTGCTCTTTGAAAGCAATATACCATTACATCCACTGGACCTTACTGGTTGTGGGGATATATAGGACTTGTAGGTTCACCAAGAACCCGACGAACCCAGAGCCAAAAACTGAGCAGCGTCTTGCAATGGTTTTTTATTATGTACCGGGTATATAGCAATTATTCTGGGAAAATGTATACATGGAATATTCGGTATGAAAGACTCCTATGCATTTCTGAAATGGGAACACAATATAGAGTTTAGAAACAGTAGATATTTGCACATTTCTGAAATTGGTAATACTCATACTAGCATGAGAATTATAGGTCATTTTTCAAAATAACTTCTTTTTACACATTGTCTTTCATTTGGAAGGCAGAAATGCATCGAAAGTCAATAGGTAATAACAGTTGCTTTTCAAATCTGAATTACCGTAAGTGTCTCGATAAAAATGGTACCTCACTTGTGTGGGTAGGCATAGTGCCCACGACAGGAAACGGCTCAAAACGCAACGTGAACACACAACATTTTCACAATGAAAAATTACCCTTTTTTTGCAAAGTGTCTAGCTGTAGTTTTTGAACGCTTGCTCTGCCGGCACCCAGGGAAACCTAGCAAACATATACATTTTTGAAAACTAGTCACCCAGGGGAATCCAGGATGGGGTGACTTGACTGGCTTTCACCAGGTTCTGTTACCCAGAATCCCTTGCAAACCTAAAAAATTGTCAAAAAAAACACATTTTCCTCACATTTCTGTGGTGGAAAGGTCTGTAATCTGCGCGGATCCACAAACTTCTACCCACACCGCGTTCCCCAAAGTCTTCAGAGAAAAATGGTACCTCACTTGTGTGGGTAGGCCTAGTGCCCGCGACAGGAAACGGTGCAAAACGCAACGTGGACACACCACAATTTCACAGTGAAAAACGACCCTTTTTTGGCAAAGTGCCTAGCTGTAGTTTTTGAATCCTAGCTCTGCCTGCATCTAGGGAAACCTAGCAAACCTATACATTTTTGAAAACTAGACACCCAGGGGAATCTAGGATGGGGTGACTTTACTGCCTCTCACCAGGTTCTGTTACCCAGAATCCCTTGCAAACCTAAAAAATTGTCAAAAAAACACATTTTCCTCACATTTCTGTGGTGGAAAGTCCTGAAATCTGCGTGGATCCACAAATTTCTACCCACCCCGCGTTCCCCAAAGTCTTCCGAGAAAAATGGTACCTCACTTGTGTGGGTAGGCCTAGAGCCCGCGACAGGAAATCGCGCAAAACGCAACGTGGACACACCCCAATTTCACAGTGAAAAATGACCCTTTTTTGGCAAAGTGCCTAGCTGTAGTTTTTGAATCCTAGCTCTGCCTGCATCTAGGGAAACCTAGCAAACCTATATATTTTTGAAAACTAGACACCCAGGGGAATCCAGGATGGGGTGACTCTACTGCCTCTCACCAGGTTCTGTTACCCAGAATCCCTTGCAAACCTAAAAAATTGTCCAAAAAAACACATTTTCCTCACATTTCTGTGGTGGAAAGTCCTGGAATCTGCGTGGATCCACAAATTTCTACCCACCCCGCGTTCCCCAAAGTCTTCCGAGAACAATGGTACCTCACTTGTGTGGGTAGGCCTAGAGCCCGCGACAGGAAATCACGCAAAACGCAACGTAGACACACCCCAATTTCACGGTGAAAAATGACCCTTTTTGGGCAAAGTGCCTAGCTGTAGTTTTTGAATCCTAGCTCTGCCTGCATCTAGGGAAACCTAGCAAACCTATACATTTTTGAAAACTAGACACCCAGGGGAATCTAGGATGGGGTGACTTTACTGCCTCTCACCAGGTTCTGTTACCCAGAATCCCTTGCAAACCTAAAAAATTGTCAAAAAAAACACATTTTCCTCACATTTCTGTGGTGGAAAGTCCTGGAATCTGCGTGGATCCACAAATTTCTACCCACCCCGCGTTCCCCAAAGTCTTCAGAGAAAAATGGTACCTCACTTGTGTGGGTAGGCCTAGAGCCCGCGACAGGAAATCACGCAAAACGCAACGTGGACACACCCCAATTTCACAGTGAAAAATGACCCTTTTTTGGCAAAGTGCCTAGCTGTAGTTTTTGAATCCTAGCTCTGCCTGCATCTAGGGAAACCTAGCAAACCTATACATTTTTGAAAACTAGACACCGAGGGGAATCTAGGATGGGGTGACTTTACTGCCTCTCACCAGGTTCTGTTACCCAGAATCCCTTGCAAACCTAAAAAATTGTCAAAAAAACACATTTTCCTCACATTTCTGTGGTGGAAAGTCCTGAAATCTGCGTGGATCCACAAATTTCTACCCACCCCGCGTTCCCCAAAGTCTTCCGAGAAAAATGGTACCTCACTTGTGTGGGTAGGCCTAGAGCCCGCGACAGGAAATCGCGCAAAACGCAACGTGGACACACCCCAATTTCACAGTGAAAAATGACCCTTTTTTGGCAAAGTGCCTAGCTGTAGTTTTTGAATCCTAGCTCTGCCTGCATCTAGGGAAACCTAGCAAACCTATATATTTTTGAAAACTAGACACCCAGGGGAATCCAGGATGGGGTGACTCTACTGCCTCTCACCAGGTTCTGTTACCCAGAATCCCTTGCAAACCTAAAAAATTGTCCAAAAAAACACATTTTCCTCACATTTCTGTGGTGGAAAGTCCTGGAATCTGCGTGGATCCACAAATTTCTACCCACCCCGCGTTCCCCAAAGTCTTCCGAGAAAAATGGTACCTCACTTGTGTGGGTAGGCCTAGAGCCCACCACAGGAAATCACGCAAAACGCAACGTGGACACACCCCAATTTCACAGTGAAAAATGACCCTTTTTGGGCAAAGTGCCTAGCTGTAGTTTTTGAATCCTAGCTCTGCCTACATCTAGGGAAACCTAGCAAACCTATACATTTTTGAAAACTAGACACCCAGGGAAATCTAGGATGGGGTGACTTTACTGCCTCTCACCAGGTTCTGTTACCCAGAATCCCTTGCAAACCTAAATAATTGTCAAAAAAAACACATTTTCCTCACATTTCTGTGGTGGAAAGTCCTGGAATCTGCGTGGATCCACAAATTTCTACCCACCCCGCGTTCCCCAAAGTCTTCCGAGAAAAATGGTACCTCACTTGTGTGGGTAGGCCTAGAGCCCGCGACAGGAAATCACGCAAAACGCAACGTGGACACACCCCAATTTCACAGTGAAAAATGACCCTTTTTTGGCAAAGTGCCTAGCTGTAGTTTTTGAATCCTAGCTCTGCCTGCATCTAGGGAAACCTAGCAAACCTATACATTTTTGAAAACTAGACACCGAGGGGAATCTAGGATGGGGTGACTTTACTGCCTCTCACCAGGTTCTGTTACCCAGAATCCCTTGCAAACCTAAAAAATTGTCAAAAAAAACACATTTTCCTCACATTTCTGTGGTGGAAAGTCCTGAAATCTGCGTGGATCCACACATTTCTACCCACCCTGCGTTCCCCAAAGTCTTCCGAGAAAAATGGTACCTCACTTGTGTGGGTAGGCCTAGAGCCCGCGACAGGAAATCGTGCAAAACGCAACGTGGACACACCCCAATTTCACAGTGAAAAATGACCCTTTTTTGGCAAAGTGCCTAGCTGTAGTTTATGAATCCTAGCTCTGCCTGCATCTAGGGAAACCTAGCAAACCTATATATTTTTGAAAACTAGACACCCAGGGGAATCCAGGATGGGGTGACTCTACTGCCTCTCACCAGGTTCTGTTACCCAGAATCCCTTGCAAACCTAAAAAATTATCAAAAAAAACACATTTTCCTCACATTTCTGTGGTGGAAAGTCCTGGAATCTGCGTGGATCCACAAAATTCTACCAACCCCGCGTTCCCCAAAGTCTTCCGAGAAAAATGGTACCTCACTTGTGTGGGTAGGCCTAGAGCCCGCGACAGGAAATCACGCAAAACGCAACGTGGACACACCCCAATTTCACAGTGAAAAATGACCCTTTTTTGGCAAAGTGCCTAGCTGTAGTTTTTGAATCCTAGCTCTGCCTGCATCTAGGGAAACCTAGCAAACCTATATATTTTTGAAAACTAGACACTCAGGGGAATCCAGGATGGGGTGACTCTACTGCCTCTCACCAGGTTCTGTTACCCAGAATCCCTTGCAAACCTAAAGAATTGTCAAAAAAAACACATTTTCCTCACATTTCTGTGGTGGAAAGTCCTGGAATCTGCGTGGATCCACAAATTTCTACCCACCCCGCGTTCCCCAAAGTCTTCCGAGAAAAATGGTACCTCACTTGTGTGGGTAGGCCTAGAGACCGCAACAGGAAATCGTGCAAAACGCAATGTGGACACACCCCAATTTCACAGTGAAAAATGACCCTTTTTTGGCAAAGTGCCTAGCTGTAGTTTTTGAATCCTAGCTCTGCCTGCATCTAGGGAAACCTAGCAAACCTATATATTTTTGAAAACTAGACACCCAGGGGAATCCAGGATGGGGTGACTCTACTGCCTCTCACCAGGTTCTGTTACCCAGAATCCCTTGCAAACCTAAAGAATTGTCAAAAAAAACACATTTTCCTCACATTTCTGTGGTGGAAAGTCCTGGAATCTGCGTGGATCCACAAATTTCTACCCACCCCGCGTTCCCCAAAGTCTTCCGAGAAAAATGGTACCTCACTTGTGTGGGAGGCCCAAGTACCCGCGACAGGAAATGGCCCAAAACGCAACGTGGACACACCACATTTTCACAGTGAAAACGGACCCTTTTTCAACAAAGTGCCTAGCTGTAGATTTTGAACCATAGCTCTGCCGGCACCTAGGGAAACCTAGGAAACCTATACATTTTTGAAAACTAGACACCCAGGGGACTCCAGGATGGGGTGACTTGGCTTGCTCTCACCAGGTTATGCTACCCAGAATCCCTTGCAAACCTAAAATATTGTAAAAAAAAAAACATTTTCCTCACATTTCTGTGGTGGAAAGTTCTGGAATCTGCGTGGATCCACAAAATTCCACCCACCCCGCGTTCCCCAAAGTCTCCTGATAAAAATGGTACCTCACTGGTGTGGGAGGCCTAAGTACCCGCGACAGGCTAGGGCCCAAAACGTATTGAGGTGACATTAAAATTGCCTATCACAAAACAACCTGGTTTTGCAAGGGGGGTCACCTCGGTTTTTGGCCCCGTGCTCGGTGGCCAGCTAGGGAAACCTAGCAAACCCACACATTTCTGGAAACTAGACACCCGGGTGGTTCCAGGGAGGTATGGCTTGCGTGGATCCCCCAACGTTTTCTTACCCAGACTCCCCTGCAAACCTCATATTTAGCTGAAAAAATCACTTTTTCCACATATTTTTGTGGGAAAGTTGTGGCATCGCCGGGCAGACACGCATTTCCTACCACCCAGTGTTCCCCAAGGTCTCCCGATAAAAATGGTGCCTCACTCGTGTGGGAGGCCCAAGTACCAGCGACAGGCTAGGGCCCAAAACGTATTGAGGTGACATTAAAATTGCCTATCACAAAACAACCTAGTTTTGCAAGGGGGTCACCTCGGTTTTGGCCCCGTGCTCGGCGGCCAGCTAGGGAAACCTAGCAAACCCACACATTTCTGAAAACTAGACACCCGGGTGGTTCCAGGGAGGTATGGCTTGCGTGGATCCCCCAACGTTTTCTTACCCAGAATCCCCTGCAAACCTCAAATTTAGCTGAAAAAATCACTTTTTCCACACATTTTTGTGTGGGAAAGTTGTGGCATCGCCGGGCAGACACGCATTTCCTAGCACCCAGTGTTCCCCAAGGTCTCCCGATAAAAATGGTGCCTCACTCGTGTGGGAGGCCCAAGTACCCGCGACAGGCTAGGGCCCAAAACGTATTGAGTTGACATTAAAATTGCCTATCACAAAACAACCTGGTTTTGCAAGGGGGTCACCTCGGTTTTTGGCCCCGTGCTCGGCGGCCAGCTAGGAAACCTAGCAAACCCACACATTTCTGAAAACTAGACACCCGGGTGGTTCCAGGGAGGTATGGCTTGCGTGGATCCCCCAACGTTTTCTTACCCAGAATCCCCTGCAAACCTCAAATTTAGCTGAAAAAATCACTTTTCCACACATTTTTGTGTGGGAAAGTTGTGGCATCGCCGGGCAGACACGCATTTCCTACCACCCAGTGTTCCCCAAGGTCTCCCAATAAAAATGGTGCCTCACTCGTGTGGGAGGCCCAAGTACCCGCGACAGGCTAGGGCCAAAAACGTATTGAGGTGACATTAAAATTGCCTATCACAAAACAACCTGGTTTTGCAAGGGGGTCACCTCGGTTTTTGGCCCCGTGCTCGGCGGCCAGCTAGGGAAACCTAGCAAACCCACACATTTCTGAAAACTAGACACCTGGGTGGTTCCAGGGAGGTATGGCTTGCGTGGATCCCCCAACGTTTTCTTACCCAGAATCCCCTGCAAACCTCAAATTTAGCTGAAAAAATCACTTTTTCCACACATTTTTGTGTGGGAAAGTTGTGGCATCGCCGGGCAGACACGCATTTCCTACCACCCAGTGTTCCCCAAGGTCTCCCAATAAAAATGGTGCCTCACTCGTGTGGGAGGCCCAAGTACCCGCGACAGGCTAGGGCCCAAAACGTATTGAGGTGACATTAAAATTGCCTATCACAAAACAACCTGGTTTTGCAAGGGGGTCACCTCGGTTTTGGCCCCGTGCTCGGCGGCCAGCTAGGGAAACCTAGCAAACCCACACATTTCTGAAAACTAGACACCCGGGTGGTTCCAGGGAGGTATGGCTTGCGTGGATCCCCCAACGTTTTCTTACCCAGAATCCCCTGCAAATCTCAAATTTAGCTGAAAAAATCACTTTTTCCACACATTTTTGTGTGGGAAAGTTGTGGCATCGCCGGGCAGACACGCATTTCCTACCACCCAGTGTTCCCCAAGGTCTCCCGATAAAAATGGTGCCTCACTCGTGTGGGAGGCCCAAGTACCCGCGACAGGCTAGGGCCCAAAACGTATTGAGGTGACATTAAAATTGCCTATCACAAAACAACCTGGTTTTGCAAGGGGGTCACCTCGGTTTTTGGCCCCGTGCTCGGCGGCCAGCTAGGAAACCTAGCAAACCCACACATTTCTGAAAACTAGACACCCGGGTGGTTCCAGGGAGGTATGGCTTGCGTGGATCCCCCAACGTTTTCTTACCCAGAATCCCCTGCAAACCTCAAATTTAGCTGAAAAAATCACTTTTTCCACACATTTTGTGTGGGAAAGTTGTGGCATCGCCGGGCAGACACGCATTTCCTACCACCCAGTGTTCCCCAAGGTCTCCCGATAAAAATGGTGCCTCACTCGTGTGGGAGGCCCAAGTACCCGCGACAGGCTAGGGCCCAAAACGTATTGAGGTGACATTAAAATTGCCTATCACAAAACAACCTGGTTTTGCAAGGGGGTCACCTCGGTTTTGGCCCCGTGCTCGGCGGCCAGCTAGGAAACCTAGCAAACCCACACATTTCTGAAAACTAGACACCCGGGGGTTCCAGGGAGGTATGGCTTGCGTGGATCCCCCAACGTTTTCTTACCCAGAATCCCCTGCAAACCTCAAATTTAGCTGAAAAAATCACTTTTTCCACACATTTTTGTGTGGGAAAGTTGTGGCATCGCCGGGCAGACACGCATTTCCTACCACCCAGTGTTCCCCAAGGTCTCCCGATAAAATGGTGCCTCACTCGTGTGGGAGGCCCAAGTACCCGCGACAGGCAAGGGCCAAAAACGTATTGAGGCAACATCAAAATTGCCTATCACAAAATGTTTTGGGCCCTAGCCTGTCGCGGGTACTTGGGCCTCCCACACGAGTGAGGTACCATTTTTATCGGGAGACCTTGGGGAACGCTGGGTGGTAGGAAATGCATGTCTGCCCGGCGATGCCACAACTTTCCCACCCAAAAATGTGTGGAAAAAGTGATTTTTCCACCTAAATTCGAGGTTTGCAGGGGATTCTGGGTAAGAAAACGTTGGGGGATCCACGCAAGCCATACCTCCCTGGAACCCCCGGGTGTCTAGTTTTCAGAAATGTGTGGGTTTGATAGGTTTCCCTAGCTGGCCACCGAGCACGGGGCCAAAACCGAGGTGACCCCCTTGCAAAACCAGGTTGTTTTGTGATAGGCAATTTTAATGTCGCCTCAATACCTTTTGGGCCCTAGCCTGTCGTGGGTACTTGGGCCTCCCACACGAGTGAGGTACCATTTTTATCGGGAGACCTTGGGGAACACTGGGTGGTAGGAAATGCATGTCTGCCCGGCGATGCCACAACTTTCCCACCCAAAATGTGTGGAAAAAGTGATTTTTCCACCTAAATTCGAGGTTTGCAGGGGATTCTGGGTAAGAAAACGTTGGGGGATCCACGCAAGCCATACCTCCCTGGAACCCCCGGGTGTCTAGTTTTCAGAAATGTGTGGGTTTGATAGGTTTCCCTAGCTGGCCACCGAGCACGGGGCCAAAACCGAGGTGACCCCCTTGCAAAACCAGGTTGTTTTGTGATAGGCAATTTTAATGTCGCCTCAATATCTTTTGGGCCCTAGCCTGTCGTGGGTACTTGGGCCTCCCACACGAGTGAGGTACCATTTTTATCGGGAGACCTTGGGGAACACTGGGTGGTAGGAAATGCATGTCTGCCCGGCGATGCCACAACTTTCTCACACAAAAATGTGTGGAAAAAGTGATTTTTCCACCTAAATTCGAGGTTTGCAGGGGATTCTGGGTAAGAAAACGTTGGGGGATCCACGCAAGCCATACCTCCCTGGAACCCCCCGGGTGTCTAGTTTTCAGAAATGTGTGGGTTTGATAGGTTTCCCTAGCTGGCCACCGAGCACGGGGCCAAAAACCGAGGTGACCCCCCCTTGCAAAACCAGGTTGTTTTGTGATAGGCAATTTTAATGTCGCCTCAATACCTTTTGGGCCCTAGCCTGTCGCGGGTACTTGGGCCTCCCACACGAGTGAGGTACCATTTTTATCGGGAGACCTTGGGGAACGCTGGGTGGTAGGAAATGCGTGTCTGCCCGGCGATGCCACAACTTTCCCACCCAAAAATGTGTGGAAAAAGTGATTTTTCCACCTAAATTCGAGGTTTGCAGGGGATTCTGGGTAAGAAAACGTTGGGGGATCCACGCAAGCCATACCTCCCTGGAACCCCCCGGGTGTCTAGTTTTCAGAAATGTGTGGGTTTGATAGGTTTCCCTAGCTGGCCACCGAGCACGGGGCCAAAAACCGAGGTGACCCCCTTTGCAAAACCAGGTTGTTTTGTGATAGGCAATTTTAATGTCGCCTCAATACCTTTTGGGCCCTAGCCTGTCGTGGGTACTTGGGCCTCCCACACGAGTGAGGTACCATTTTTATCGGGAGACCTTGGGGAACACTGGGTGGTAGGAAATGCATGTCTGCCCGGCGATGCCACAACTTTCCCACCCAAAAATGTGTGGAAAAAGTGATTTTTCCACCTAAATTCGAGGTTTGCAGGGGATTCTGGGTAAGAAAACGTTGGGGATCCACGCAAGCCATACCTCCCTGGAACCCCCGGGTGTCTAGTTTTCAGAAATGTGTGGGTTTGATAGGTTTCCTAGCTGGCCACCGAGCACGGGGCCAAAAACCGAGGTGACCCCCCTTGCAAAACCAGGTTGTTTTGTGATAGGCAATTTTAATGTCGCCTCAATACCTTTTGGGCCCTAGCCTGTCGTGGGTACTTGGGCCTCCCACACGAGTGAGGTACCATTTTTATCGGGAGACCTTGGGGAACACTGGGTGGTAGGAAATGCATGTCTGCCCGGCGATGCCACAACTTTCCCACCCAAAAATGTGTGGAAAAAGTGATTTTTCCACCTAAATTCGAGGTTTGCAGGGGATTCTGGGTAAGAAAACGTTGGGGGATCCACGCAAGCCATACCTCCCTGGAACCCCCGGGTGTCTAGTTTTCAGAAATGTGTGGGTTTGATAGGTTTCCCTAGCTGGCCACCGAGCACGGGGCCAAAAACCGAGGTGACCCCCTTGCAAAACCAGGTTGTTTTGTGATAGGCAATTTTAATGTCGCCTCAATACCTTTTGGGCCCTAGCCTGTCGTGGGTACTTGGGCCTCCCACACGAGTGAGGTACCATTTTTATCGGGAGACCTTGGGGAACACTGGGTGGTAGGAAATGCATGTCTGCCCGGCGATGCCACAACTTTCCCACACAAAAATGTGTGGAAAAAGTGATTTTTCCACCTAAATTCGAGGTTTGCAGGGGATTCTGGGTAAGAAAACGTTGGGGGATCCACGCAAGCCATACCTCCCTGGAACCCCCGGGTGTCTAGTTTTCAGAAATGTGTGGGTTTGATAGGTTTCCCTAGCTGGCCACCGAGCACGGGGCCAAAACCGAGGTGACCCCCCTTGCAAAACCAGGTTGTTTTGTGATAGGCAATTTTAATGTCGCCTCAATACCTTTTGGGCCCTAGCCTGTCGTGGGTACTTGGGCCTCCCACACGAGTGAGGTACCATTTTTATCGGGAGACCTTGGGGAACACTGGGTGGTAGGAAATGCATGTCTGCCCGGCGATGCCACAACTTTCCCACACAAAAATGTGTGGAAAAAGTGATTTTTCCACCTAAATTCGAGGTTTGCAGGGGATTCTGGGTAAGAAAACGTTGGGGGATCCACGCAAGCCATACCTCCCTGGAACCCCCGGGTGTCTAGTTTTCAGAAATGTGTGGGTTTGATAGGTTTCCCTAGCTGGCCACCGAGCACGGGGCCAAAAACCGAGGTGACCCCCTTGCAAAACCAGGTTGTTTTGTGATAGGCAATTTTAATGTCGCCTCAATACCTTTTCGGCCCTAGCCTGTCGTGGGTACTTGGGCCTCCCACACGAGTGATGTACCATTTTTATCCGGAGACCTTGGGGAACACTGGGTGGTAGGAAATGCATGTCTGCCCGGCGATGCCACAACTTTCCCACACAAAAATGTGTGGAAATAGTGATTTTTTTCAACAAAATATGAGGCTAGCAGGGCATGTTGGGTAAAAAAACAGTGAGAACCACGCAAGTCATTCACCCTTGTACTTCCCCCTTTGTCTACTACTCAAAAATGTAATGGTTTGCCTAGGTGACGACTGAGCTAGGGCAGAAAGTCCCCTGCTACCCATTGTGGAAAAAAAATATCTTACAAAAGGCCATTAAACAGACACAAATATAAATCTAACACTCATTTGATAAAGCTAATCCACCACTTACACAGGTTGGTTTTAGCACCTCCAGAAACGCTGGCTTCAAAGCACAAATACTTATCAAAGTATATAAATATTGAAGCCAAGCCTTCTGAAGGGGAGCCATAAAGCCACATCACGGCACCAACCACTTTATGGTCCATTCACACGCCATTCACACACCACACACAAGACTTCCGTACCGCCAGCCACGGGCCCAAACAACCATATCACTTGCACTCACACAAACATACTGCCGCCATGCAAGGGCCCATCACATTCATATGCCACAAGACATAATGACTTTGACTATATTCTACCACCTGTCAAGTCTCCACCTCCTTCTTCCAGAACGTTACCGAACTCATGCCCAGTGAACCTATACTAATGACTTCCATGACAGCCACATGAGGCTCAGGAAGACATGTCTTTCATGCACCTTTAGTGCACTCACTATGCTAAATCCAACTCCTTCCAGTTTGTGGATGCAAGTTGGGGGGTGCTCGAGTATGCCGTGAAGCCCATTCCTCGAGCTGAGCAAGCATATCTACCTTTGAAACTAAGGCAAAATGCTGGAAATTTTCAAAAGGTAACATCATAAACTATGAACGGATGAATGTGAAACAAGGGTAGTCCGTGACAACGTAGCATATGTCCAATCCACCGTTATGTGCAGTGACTGTAATGCACTTATCATACAGCAAACTGACCATCTACTAAGTTCTAACGGAGGATGAACATGGCAAGCAGCATTGACCCATAAGTACCACTTGCAGTGTGAGTGTGGCAGCAATGGATTTGAATCCATGGGTGAAGAAGAAGTCAGGACGTGTATCTATACTACCTTTACTATCTGCCTTCTACCTTTGCAATATTCCTCGGAAAGCGTACCTACCGTAAGCTGTTCTAACCCGTTCGTGTGTCTGTCCTCAGAGTCCTGACTAACCCTGTCCAATTGTTAAGAGACCCTATACTAATGCCTTTCATCTCTAGCTACTTGAAGCTTGAGTGAACATTTCTGTCACGAGCTATCAATGCTCTCACAATGCTCTATCCAACTCCTTCCAGTTTGTGGATGCAAGTTGGGGGGTGCCCGAGTATGCCGCTTAAACATTTCTCGAGCTGAGCAAGCATATCTACCTTTGAAACTAAGGCAAACATGCTGGAAATTTTCAAAAACTTCCTAAAGAGAACATCATAAACTACGAAGAACGGTTGAATGTGAAACACGGGTACTCCATGACAACGTGGCATATGTTCTGCCCACCAGTATGTGCAGCGTGGGGACTATAATGCACTTGTCAATTGGCGAACAGAACAACTACCACGTTCTGAAAGCAGATAAAGGTGTTGAGAAGTCCATGATTTCATGAAGTAGAGGAAGAAATATCCTGCAGCTGCTTGCGTAGTGAAGGAGTGGCCCACAGACAGTAGGTATCCATTCACACCAATTGAAAGGTTATCCTATTGGCAGCTCCACCTCAGTCAATTTCCCAGTATTTTGCTTTAGTGTGATACAACATAAAGCAAGTAGGAAAACAGAAGGCAGGCTTACTTGGGCACTGGGGACAGTAAACACGAGTCTCCTGCCTCTTTCCCTGCATCGAGCACACTTTACAACGACGACATGGTCGCTCCTTTTTGGGTGTTGCAGGAATTTTATCTGCAAAGTGTCGCTCCTGCAGCCTTGCCACGTCCTCCAGAACACATGAAGTGGAGGCTTCTGCTTCTGTAGCAGTAAGACTTTCAATTACAGACAACTGAAAGTCAAGGAAAGACATGAGTCTTCCTGTGGTGGTCTCACGATAAACAACATACGCATTGTATGTTGCCATCTGGATCAGGTGCGTAAACAGTTTCTTATACCAAGTGCGAGTTTTACGACTCGCATTGTATGGCTGAAGAACCTGGTCGTTCTTGTCCACTCCGCCCATGTACTTGTTGTAATCAAGTATACAGGTGGGCTTGTGGACTTCGGCCATCTGACCCCAAACCGTGACAGGGGAAGTGCTCTCAGCATGAATTGTAGTGAGCATGTACACATCACGCCTATCTGAGAACTTAACTGCGAGCAGCTCGTTGGAACGCAACGCAGTGCTCTGGGATTTCTGGAGCTTCTTGCAAACAAGCTCCTGCGGGAATCCTTTGCGGCGACAACGAATTGTACCACAAGCCACGGTGCCAGCTTTGTAGAGCTCACTGAATAGCTCTACTCCTGTATAGAAATTGTCCACATAAAGGTTATAACCTTTGTGAAGAAGTGGCTGGACAAGCTCCCATACAATCTTTCCTGTGACCCCTAGCATGGGAGGGCAACCTACAGGGTTAAGAGTTGTGTCCTTCCCTGTATACACTCTCAAGCTGTACACATAGCCAGTCGAGCTCTCACACAGCATGTACAGCTTGATGCCATAGCGAGCGCGTTTGCTCGGAATGTACTGCCTAAACAGCAGCCGCCCTTTATACAAGATCAAGGACTCATCAATGGCTATATTCTTTCCAGGAGTATAAACCTCTGGAAACCTGGCAGACAAATGTTCCACGACAGGCCGAATTTTGAACAACCTGTCATAGTCTGGATGGTCCCGGGGCAATGCAGCAGAATTGTCATTGAAATGCAGCATGCGCTGCAATAGCAAAAACGATCTCTGCTCATGTATGGTGCAAAGATGGGGGTTAACCAAACCGTGCGAGTAGACCAGTAGGATAGCAAGGTTGGTTTATGCACTACCCCCATTTTAAGTGTGAGGCCCAAAAATATCTTCAACTCCCCTAGTGAAGTGGGAGTCCACTTGCGCGCCCTAGAATGAGGCCCAAGAGTGCCTCCTTGCTCCCTCAGAAATTGTTCGGCACGCAAATTTGTTTGCTGCACAATTTCGTCTAGGAAGTCAACACCAAAAAAGAGATGGAAGTAGTCAATTGGCAAAAAATTTGCCGTATCTACTTTACATCCAGCGTCACCAGTGAAAGGCGGAATTTGGGGCTGAACTAAATTGGGAGGCTGCCAAGACAGCACTCCGTCTGTGCTTGCGGCCGCACGTGCCTGCACTCTGGGTTGCTCTAACCTGTTACGGGTGTCCTGCTGCACAGACTGTGCTGGCAAAGGGACAGCACGACTGACATCGTCTCCTTCAGAATCGCTGGACGATGAGTCATCGGATGGAACTGCGCCGACTGAAAAGTCACTCCCAGATTCGGCTCCATTGTCCTCTCCCTCAGATGCTGTCTCAGTATCTGCTGTCTCAGTCTCTGATCCTGCCTCAGAGCTGGACTCCAGAACCAGATTTAGGGCCTGGGCAGCATCCATCCAACGATATGCCATCTCTGCTAGTGCCTAAACTATCCTTTTAAAACACAATCCTACGTAGAAGGCAGATAGGTTGTTGGTTTTAAAGTGTAGGTGGGTGTGTGCGCGTG
This sequence comes from Calotriton arnoldi, assembly GCA_963921515.1. Classification (NCBI taxonomy): domain Eukaryota; kingdom Metazoa; phylum Chordata; class Amphibia; order Caudata; family Salamandridae; genus Calotriton; species Calotriton arnoldi. The sequence goes on from CAWUFW010005490.1 coordinate 508,014, forward strand.
AGTGAAGTGTTTAAGTCAATAATGACGAAGTCACCTTACCTTTGCGAACTCTGTACGCTCTCCAAAAAGACTAAGAAAGAGAGAAAAAAGACACAGTATTACTTTACCTTGCCACATACCCATCATCGCAGCCTTTTAGCGCTGGTGGGAGCCATTGCAACCATCATTTTGGCGCCAAGATGCCTACGGGTGAACGTGTGCTTTACAATTGCACACTATGACCTCCTTTGATGCGCCCACTACCATCCTTGCAAACGTGCCCCTCATCTCTCCATAGCCCCTCTCTCACATACATTTAGTCTGTTACAAAGTGTTTCTACTTTGTGGCTTTACTAATCCACTTAGCTGTCTACATAATACCGATCTGTTCGTTTCAGCATACCCTTTATGGCGTCAAAACTGCCACTACACAAAAGTCAGATATCTCTATCTAGCAGAATTTTTTTTTGTACTCTGCAGCAGTACCACACTTTACTGCCTTTCAGGTAACTTCAAAGAGACTCATTATAGTTCTTTCACAGTCTCATAATTTCAGCACTGAGAAATATCTCTGTAAATAAATATAATATATATATATATATATATATATATATATATATATATATATATATATAACAATTAATTCCCAATGTCAGAGCGCTCAATACCTGGTGCAGGCAGCAACGGGTAGAATCCTTACCCGATATTTAAATTCAGAAACACAAAGGATGCCGCACTCCAAGACCGGTTTCAGAGTTGCTTTATTTTCACCACCACTACCACCAGTCGTGGTGAAAATAAAGCAACTCTGAAACCAATCTCTGGAGTGCGGCATCCTTTGTGTTTCTGAATATATATATATATATATATATATATATATAGATATATATATATATCCAAGCTCCGTTTCCTTGTTTCCCAAAACGAAAACAGCACTCGCGTGGGCCAATAAACTCTAGCAACTGCCCCCGCGAGTGCTGTTTTTCTTTTTGGGAAACAAGGAAACAGAGCCTGGATAAATATCGCGGGCGCACCCCCGCGTTTGTGAAGCACCCGTCCGCAAGTGCGCCGTTCACTGTGCATCAAGGAGCATATATATATATATATATATATATATATATATATAGCAACTGACAGTATCCCCGTGCGAGCGCGCACACATGGGACCACGGACTCAAGATTAAGCTGTAGCCAAAATGCGTGCTTACAAAAGAAAGGTGCAGCCTCAGACGCGTTTCGGACACCGACTGTGTCCTTGATCACATATATATATAAACCATTTCCGAAATCTTCATAAGAATCGGTCACCGACACAAGGGTAGCATTGCCATTCAGTCTTGACGTTTATTCGATACCTTTGCTATAATATATATATATATATACACACACACACACGGACACATATATATATATATATATATATATATATACATAGATTTTATCTCTACATATATTTATATACATCTATATACATATATCTATACATATATATGTATATGTATATAGATACATATATATATCATTCACTCTTTAGACTTATGTATATATATGTATCTATATACACATACATATGTATATAGATACATATATATACATATATCATCTACAGAGAGAAAGAGACTCTCTCTCTCTCTCTCTCTCTATATATATATATATATATAAAGAAAGATCTCTCTCTTTCTCTAATTTTTTTTATAGCTATGGCTTCCCTGGGGGCCGATTGTGGCCCCCACGGAAAGCACATAGGTATAAAAAAAAATTGCCCCCACAGGGGGTCGGCCACTGAGCAGGAGGACCGACCCCCTGCCAATATTGCCACCATTGTACTTTTTTAAAATTATTTTTAGCATTTTTGGGGGGCGATCATGCCCCCAAGGAAAGCCAACATGGGTAAATAGAAAATATGCCCCCACAGGGGGTCGGCCACTGAGCAGGAGGACCGACCCCCTGCCAATATCGCCGCCATTTTTTTTTTTTTTTCTTCGCTTTTTTTTCATTTTTGGGGTGCAATCGCGCACCCCAAACAAAGCCAACTTTAAAAAAATAAAATAAATATGCCCCCGGGGGGGGGGGGGCCGACCCATTACCACGAGGGCCGACCCCCCCAAAGACATCCCTGGTGTCTAGTGGGGTTTCCTGGCCGTGGATCGCAGCGCTGCCGTGATCCACGGCCAGGAAACCCTTTCAGGAAGGCCTCGTTTGAAAGGGGAGACTCTCCAATTTCAAACGAGGCCTCCCTGAAAGCTGGGGAGGCCGTTTTCGGCTGGATTTCCCCATCGGAGTCGAGCGCGGCCTTACCTGCTGCTGTCCTCGGCTCCGGTGGGGAAATCAGTGACGTCAGAGCGCCTCGCGGCGCGCTGACGTCACAGATGGGCGGGAGGGGGGGCGGGGGGAGACGCGGAAAGCCTTCCACGTCTCCCCCAGGGGGAATTTAAAAAAAAACAATCTCCGGTGCGATGCACCGGACGTTTAAAGGGGACCCTCCCTGGTGACGGCCAATGGACGTGCGCCGCACCAGGGAGGTAGTGCTTGCGTCGGCCACTGGCCGACGCAAGCACCAAAGGGGTTAAAAGCATCACAATTTTCTGTATTTATCCACTTTTAAAAATAAATGCAGACAGAAAACAGATTATTTTCTGCCTGTATTTATCTGTAAAAATCCGTAAAAAGGGAAAGCATGGTACCTTAATTATAAAGCAGTGTGGAGGAGAGTGTCGTAGAGGGAAGTGAAGTGTCACACAGTGGAGTGGTGTGTCATAGAGAGGAGTGGAGTGGCATGTCGTACAGTGTTATACAGTGTAGTAAAGTGTTGTAGAGTGGAGTGTCATAGAGTGGAGCAGCATCGAGTAGAGTAAAGTGGCATAGAGGGGAGTGATGTGTTAGAGTAGAGTGGCACGGAGTGGAGTAGAGTGGCATGGCATAGCATAGTGTCGAGTTGTGTCAATTAAATTAAATTCAATAAAACTTTATTTGGAGGCATTATAGCATCCATAAAAGCATCTCACAGTGCAAACAATCATCGAGAATATACAATTCATAACATGCACAGATAAATATATACATAAAAATACAATATAATGTGATCAGAATAGCAATAATAACAGCAGTAAGTCTAGGACAGCATAGACATATGTGCTCATACAGCAGATTTTAGGAAAGACCCAACATGCAAAACTGCTTCCTCATTAATTAATTGCAATAAAAATCTAAAAGCGGGTCTACATTAGCCAATATCATAGCAATCCTTTTCTAACAATGGGATAAAAAAGAGTCGGTGTACCTTACATAAAATTTACAAAAAAACATAAGGGGTCATAAATAGGAGTGGAGTGTCGTAGAGTGTTGAAAGTATCATAGAGTGTAGTTAAGTGGAGTGGCATAGACTGGAGTAGAGTGTTTTAGAGTGGAGTGGTATAGAGTAGAGATTCGTAGATTGTATAGATTCGATTGGCATAGAGTGGAGTGGGGTGGAGTGGATTAGTGGAGTAGAGGGGAGTAGTGTGTTATAGAGTAGATTGGAGTAAAGTGGTGTGGACTGGCATAGAGGGAGTGGAGTAGAATGTCGTAGAGTGAAGTAGAATGTCGTAGAGTGACACAGAGTGGAGTAGAGTGTTGTACAGTGACATACAGTTGAGTTGAGTGGAGTGTTGAAGAGTGGAGTGTAGGAGCATAGAGTGGAGTAGAGTGTCATAGAGTAGAGCAGCATAAAGTGGAGTGGAGTAGAGTGGCATAGAGTGGGTTGAAGTGTAGTACAGTAAAGTAGAGTGGAGTTGAGTCGAGTGGAGTGGTGTGGTGTAGTTTAGAGTGGAGTAAAGTGGATTAGAGTGGAGTGGTGTGTCGTACAGTAGAGTGGCGTGGAGTGGATTAGAGTGGAGTGATGCAGCATAGAGTGGAGTAAAGTGTCATAGAGTGGAGTGACTGTCCTACAGTGGAGTGGAGTCGAGTGTCATGTTGTACAGTAGAGTGGAGTGGATTAGAGTAGAGCGGCGAAGCACAGAGTGGAGTAAAGTGCCATAGAGTAGAGTGACATGTCATACAGTGAAGTGGAGTGGAGTGGCATAGAGTGTAATAGAGTGTTGTAGAGTGGAATGGAGTAATGTTGAGTAGAGAGTGGTAGGGCGGAGTGGCATTGAGTGCCATAGAATAGAATGGCATACAGTGGCTTAGATTGTAGTGGAGATCAGTAGAGTAGTGCAGTAGAGTGGAGTAGTGTGTAATACAGTAGAGTGGAGTAAAGTGGTGTGGAGTAGCATAGAGGGAGTTGTGTAGAGTGTTCTAGAGTGTAGTAGAGTGTCATAGAGTGTCATAAAGTGGAGTAGCGTGACGTACAGTGGTATAGACTGGAGTAGAGTGTTGTAGAACAAAGTAGAGTGGAGTGGTATAGAGCAGAGTGGTGTAGAGTGGAGTGTCATACAGTGTTGTAGTGTAGAGTGTAGTGGCATAGAATGGAGTGGCATGTAGTAAAGTATAGTGGAATGACATAGAGTGGAGTGGGATAGAGTTAAAAAGACTTGAGTGTCGTAGAGTAGAGTGGCATACGGTGTCATGTCATAGAGTGCCACATCATACAGTATCGTGGTGTACAGTATAATGGTGTAGAGTGTTGTGGCATAATGTGGAGTGGGATACAGTGTTGTGGTGTACAGTGCTGTGGCATACAGTGTTTTGGTGTACAGTGTTGTGGCTTACAGTGCTGTGGTGTAGAGTGAAGTGGCATAGAATGGAGTGGCATGTAGTAAAGTATAGTGGAATGACATAGAGTGGAGTGGGATAGAGTTGAAAAGACTTGAGTGTCGTAGAGTAGAGTGGCATACGGTGTCATGTCATAGAGTGCCACATCATACAGTATCGTGGTGTACAGTATAATGGTGTAGAGTGTTGTGGCATAATGTGGAGTGGGATACAGTGTTGTGGTGTACAGTGCTGTGGCATACAGTGTTTTGGTGTACAGTGTTGTGGTTTACAGTGCTGTGGTGTAGAGTGAAGTGGCATAGAGTGCCGTGGCATAGAGTGGAATAGCATAGATTGGAATGGTATACAGTGGAGTAGAATGGAGTGGCATGTTGGAAAGTACAGTGAAGTGGTCTAGAGTGGAGTGGGGCAGAGTGGAGTGGTGCAGAGAGGAGTGGCGTGGAGTTGAATAGCAAGAGTGGAGTTGCGTAGAGTGGAGTGGCATAGAGTGGAATAGTGTAGAGTGGAGTGCTATAGAGTGGAGTGGTGTAACATGGAGGGGCATGGAGTGGAGTGGTGTAAAGTGCAGTGGCATAGAGTGGAAGAGGGTAAAGTGGAGTGGAGTAGAATGGAGTGACATGTTGCAGTGGAAAGTGGAGCAACATAGAGTGGAGTGGCATGTCGTAGAGTAGAGTGTCATGTCAGAGTGGCACGTCGTACTGTGTTTTACAGTGGAGGTGCATAGAGTGGAGTGGAGTGGCGTAGAGTGGAGTGGCATAGAGTGGAGTGATGTAAAGTGGAATAGAATAGAGTATCGTGGTGTAGAGTGTTGTGTTGTAGAATGTCATGTCAGACAGTGTTGTGACATAGAGGGTTGTGGTGTAGAGTGTCATGGCGTAAAGTATCATAGCATACAATGGAGAGGTGTAGAGTAGAGTGGTGTAGAGTGGAATGGTGTAGAGTTGAGTGGGGTAGAGTAGAGTGTCGTAGATTGGCATAGAGTGGAGTAGAGTGTCACAGAGTGGCATACAGTGGAATAAAGTGTCGTAGAGTGGAGTTGTTTGGAGTGTTATAGAGTGGAGTGGAGTGGTGTGTCATACAGTGGCATGGCATGTCATAGAGTGGTGTGGCATGTCTTAGAGTGGATGGGCATACAGAAGAGAGGCATATAATGGAGTAGAGTGTTGTGGAGTGGTGTAAAGTATAGTGGTGTGTTGTACAGTAGAGTAGAGTGGCATGACATAGAGTGGTAAAGTAGAGTGCTGTACAGTGGATTAGACTGGAGTAGAGTGTTATATAGTGGAGTGCCATAGAGTGGAGTAAAGTGTAGTAGAGTGGAGTGGCATAGAGTGGTGTAGAGTGGAGTACAGTGTCAAAGAGAAGAGTACAGTGGAGTGGCATTGAGTGGAGTACAGTGGTGTAGAGTGGAGTGGGGTAAGGTGTCATTAAGTGTGGCAGAGTAGAGTGGCACAGACTGTAGTAGAGTTAAGTGGCATAGAGAGGCATACAGTGGAGTGGGGTAGAGTTGAGTAGTGGAGTTTAGTGGAGTAGAGAGGAGTAGTGTGTTGTGGAGTGGAGTAAAGTGGGGTGGAGTGGCATAGAGGGAGTTGTGTCAAGTATTGCAAAGTGGAGTAGAGTGCTGTAGACTGGCATAGAGTGGAGTCGAGTATTGTAGAGTGGAGTGTAGGAGCATAGAGTGGAGTATAATATTGTACACTGGCATATTGTGTAGTAGATTGTTGTAGAGTGGACTTCCATAGAGTGGAGTAGAGTGTTGTACAGTAGAGAGGCATAGAGTGGAGTGTTGTAAAGTGGCATAGAGTGAGATAAAATGTCGTACAGTGGAGAATAGTCAAGTGGAGTTGCGCAGCATAGAGTGGAGTAAAGTGTAATAGAGTGGAGTGGCGTGTCATACAGTAGGATGGCATGGAGTGGATTAGAGTGGAGTGATGTAGCATAGAGTGGAGTAAAGTATCATAGAGTGGAGTGGCATGTCGTACAGTGAAGTGGAGTGGCATGTCATAGAGACGTAGTGGCATAGAGTGGAATGGCATAGAGTGGAGTGGTGTAAAGTGGAGTGACATAAAGTGAAGTGGAGTGGCGTAGAGTGGAGTGGTGTAGAGTGGAATACCGTAGAGTGGAGTGGGTAGAGTGGAGTGGCGTGTCATAGAGTAGACTGGAGTGGCATGTCATAGAGTGGCGTGTCGTACACTGTCTTACAGTGGAGGGGCGCAAAGTGAAGTGACATAGAGTGGAGTGTCATAAAGTACAGTGGAGGGGCTTACAGTGGTGTGGGGTAGAGTGGAGTGGCGTATACTAGAGTGGCGTACAGTGTTGTGTTAATCAGTATTGTATCGTAGAATATTGTGGCATCTATTGTCATGGCATAGAGTATCTTGGCATAGACTGACGTGGCAGAGCGTGTTGTGGTGTAGAGTAGAATGGCATAGAGTGGAGTGGCATAAGTGGCATTGGAGTAAATGTCGTACAGTAGAATAGAGTGCAGTGGCATAGAGTGGCTTGAGGTAGAGTGTCTTAGAGTGGCGGAGCATAGAGTGGAGTGGCCTAGAGTGGAGTGGTATGTGGTGCAATGCAGTGGCGTGTCATGCAACTGGTGTGTCGTAGAGTGGAGTGCTGTGGAGCTTCGTATAGTAGAGTGGCGTGTCATAGACTGAAGTGGTGTGTCGTAAATTGAAGTGGCATGCTGTAGAATGGAATGGCGTATCATACAGTGGAGTAGTGTGGCAAGTTGTTGAGTGTCATTGCATTTTCCCTCGACTTTTTAGACAGAGGTAGTGGCAAAATAGCTGTGTTCTTGGTTTCTACGTAAGATAAACCTTAGTACTATGTTTTTTAAGCTATAAGAACAAAAGAGTCACTTTACCAAATTATGAATAGTTTGGGAAAAGTATTTTTACTGTGGTATATATTTTAAAAAAAGGTAACTGAGAACCTGGGTAGTATCTTGGAAATACTGTGGTACCTACTGAAATTTAAAAAAAAAGATTTATCAGAAACAGTTTCCCTAACTATTCACACTTGTGTAAAGTGCCTTATATCTTCGTATAGTTAAGGAAACATTGTAATAACGCATATCTGACATACACACCGAGAACACAGCCAAAATGTAGTAGACAGATATAGAGGCAAAATGGCTGAGTTCTTGGTTTCTATGTAAGATATACCTTATTACTATGTTTTTAACCTATTGGAAGAAATGAGGGACTGTACCAAAGTCAGAATAGTTAGGAAAAAAGTATTTTTATTGTAGTATATATTTTTAGAAAAGGTAATGCAGTAACCCAGTTCTATCTTGGAAGTTCCACTGTACCTACTGAATTAAAGAAAAATAAATTATGACAAACAATAAAACAGTAATCTTTTATTGTTGTTTATTATTGTCTTAATGTTTATCATTAATTCATTTTTTTAAATTACAAAAGGTTCTGCGATACTTTTCTTACAGAGTACTGCAGTACTCTGTTTCCTTTAAAAACAAAAATATATAGAACAACATAAATACTTTTCCCTACCTATTACCACTTTTGTAAAGTGGCTTATGTCTTCCTGCAGCTGTAAAACATAGTACATATCCATATCTAAGGTAGAAACCCAGAACACAGCTAAAGTGTGGAGGAAACAACATGGTTGCCTTTTACTTTTGTGAAGGCAGTTACTAGCCAATGGCCGAAGGCCGTGCACAGCAGGTGGCCCTGGCGGCCATGCACAGGGTTCCCGGTGTGGGATTGGGTGCACATGGCGATAGACGTCTTACTTTACAGTAAAAAAACATAGAAATTCTCTGAAAAATAAAGGTTAAAGTGATGTTATAGTTAGGAATTGTAATAATATGTTACTTTACATTAAACATTTTTTTAAATTCAATGAAAACAACAAAGGTTAAATGACCATTATAGTTTGGTGAAAATGTCAGTTAAAACATGCTGTTTTAAACAAACAAATTCACTGAAATTTATCAGTTATAGTTATCTCAAGTAACTATATCCCCTGCACTAAAGTAACTTTAACTCGCACCCCCACCATGCACAGTGTTGTCATTTCAGATGTCCTTTCAGATGTTGCAGTGATGTTATCAGTGATGTCATAGAACATGTCATGAGTGATGGGAGGTAATTAGCAGTGCATGGCGAGAGCCTGAGTTATAGTTACTTTAGGGCACGAGATATAGTTACTTGGGATAACTATAACTGGTGAATTTCAGTGGCTTTATGTGTTAAAATTGTGTGTTTTAACTGACATTTTCACCTAACTATAGCATCCACTTAAGTGAACATATATATCTATATGGATATATATATATATACGTGTGAAATTGCTTAACATATATTAATGAATTTAAACATGTTTATGCAGATTAAAAAATATGAGAGGTATGCAGTAAAACAGTTGTTTAAGTGTATTACTTTTTGTTTTGTTGCTCATTTTTAATTAATAAAAAAAAGAATATTTTATATTACTACATAAATGTAAGCAATTCTTTCATTAAGTTTAAATATATTTTCAAATATAACTAATTATACCAACATTCTTATCTATGATTACACACTATTATTTTTTGGTTGACATGATTTGTATACTCCTGCAACTTATTCACATACAATGCAGAAATAACATATATTTAAATTTATCCTACAACACTATAATACATCATTATTATAATTATTGAGACATAAAGAAATCAAATATAATTTTAGAAAATTATATATCCTACCAAATGTTAAGGTCACATATTTATTCCATTTCTGAATGACTAAATCATTTCAATATACTGTTGTACTATTTAACTCAATATAACAAACAACATTTTCAGCTATCATCACTTAATTCTTGAAAGTTGAGTCCATACACATGCAGCTAGTTGTTTGTTTTATGATGTAAATAGGGTTGGTCTTTGTCTCTGGTATTAATTACATGCTTATAGAAGGAATTAATGTTTGTTTTGTATATCAGTTCTTTAACATGTTCAATACTCATCATAACATGGTCAAGAATCGGAATATAAAAAAACAACAGTTGATGGACAGAATGCAGAACAATGTCATACATTCACCCCAGTACAGAGATCTGGGCCTAAATCCACTGTTTTTTTGCTCACCATGCCATTCCAGTTTGGACCCAGCCATATGCAAATCAGTCTTGACCCTGTGCCACATGGGAGCAGTCCAGCCCGAACTGCCAAGCCAGGTCCTCCCTGGACTGGAAACAAGCATCCTAGGACCGGTTTCGGGGTTTCACCCCTCTTCAGCCAGGATAGCTTGATTCCAGTGGCATGGAGAGCACGGGACCCACGTCTGGGCATACCAGTCCCACTCGGGGTGACAAATGCAAAAACAACAGTTGATGGACAGAATGCAGAACAATGTCATACATTCACCGGAATATCACATCCAAACCAAATTCAATCAGTTATTATGAATGTAACTAGACCTTGATATAGCTTCATTTGCAGTGTCTGTTCAAAGTTTAAATGATCCACAAGAAGAAATGGCCTATAAAAGAGCAATGTATTAATTTTTCAAACTCCATTTCTTATTACATTTTGTAAACATAAATATAGTTTAAATAAAAAAAATTGTAAACAAATTACAAAAACCATAATTGAAAAATAGTCTGAAAACAGTTAATTTTTAAAAGTACATCGACATACAATAGACCATGACGCATAGATCGTGGGGCCACTTTGATGTATAACATAATTTTAATTTTTTTTCATTTTATAGCAAAATAGCAACTGTAAATCGTACATTAAAAGTTTTTCATAACAAAATGTGCCTCTAGTCAAAAATATATGGTATCAAATAACGTTTAACTTCATGGTTATCATCTTCCTCATCACCGACATCATGCTGGTGGTCAAAAACATCACTCTCTGGCAGTTACTACTAATCATCATCAGTAATGAGTGGTGTGATTTTTCGTAGGGCAGTGCATTACAATTTTCACAGACCCTTCCAGGAGAGTACTATAAAAGACGCCATTTTAATCAACACATATGAAGAGAGCTTTTAAGAGGCTGAAAATACTTTCCACTGGCCCATATATGCTTCTTATAAAGCACCTCCCTTGGTGTTGTTGGGTCCCTTAATGGCATTATAAGCCATGTTTAACGTTAATAGGCTGAATCCTGTGAAAGAAAGAAATGTATAGATCATTATATTTGTACAAAAGAAAATACATATTTAGGAAATAATATAGTGTACATACACTTTGCAACAATTTGAGTTCTCCTATGAGTTATATCTATGTACACTGACGTTGCGAAATATCATTGAGTCATGAGTAGAGCTAGAAAACCTTGCACATTCACTGGTAATGAACATGTCAGTTGAAGTGACAACATGCATATTAATTCAATTAAAGTGCTTTTAATTACTCTAAACCTGCTCCCTGTATTGACATGGATTCAAGGCTACATGTATGCATTCTATAGCTTCTACCACATGTGTAATCCCCCCTAAAGCATAAAAATATATAGAAATGTTATTATTAATTTATTGAAAATTTTGGGAGGTAGATGTATTCTTCCAACTGCATAAGTATTACTCCCAAGAAGAGAGTATAGCAGAAAATGAGATATTCTGTTAGATTCAGCAACAGTATCATGAAAAGAGCTGGTTGCACCGAAATATGACACTGCCATGATCTTAACAAATGGTGAGGTTACAGTAAAAATATTAATGTCTGAAATCGGCCATAGTTTTCAAAGTCATTTTAGTGTTATAGGGCCTGATTAGATCTCGGCGGATGGGTTACTCAGTCACAGCGAAGACGGATATCCTGTCCACTGAAATATAAATCCCATTGTATCCAATGGGATATCCGTCACCGCTGTGACTGAGTCACCCCTCCGCCGAGATCTAAGTCAGGCCTATAGTCTAATTTGCATTTTCGTATGATGTGTCTTGCTTGCACTGTATAGAGGTATAGACATGGCCTGTGGACATGGTCTTGACGTATCCTCAGTACTCTCCATCTCCATTGGTGAGGAGGATGCTGTATATTTTCGTGGACAATATATGTTGATATTTTAAAAATATTTAAGGTCATTTAAACAATGCATTTTTTATAGTAATGAAAAAAATATTAACTGTACAGTATGCACTATTATTAATAAAAATATACTATCTAATTTTATAAGAAATAAAAAACAAATATTTTCAAAAATAAATACTTTTAATTAAAAAAGCAGAAAATAAAAAAAATCGATTTTTGTTTTTGCTTTTTTGTTTTCCACTTATTTTTTGCTGGACAAACCATTAAGATAATATAATGTCATGTTTGCGGAGGGCACACATATGAATGACAGGCAACTTATATACTACTTTCGATGTTGCTCTTTGATTTGCCATCCATCGTCTGTTTTGTGCTCTTCCGTCATCCACCATGGCAGGTTTACTGTTTTTAATGATTACTACAAATAATGTAGATGAAATGCAACATAGCAGCAAAGAGAATCAAACTTGATGGGCACAACATGGTGAATGCCTGATGTGTTTATTAATGCTTCTGTCAGCCAAATTGTGAGACATTCACCTTTGTGACAATAAATGAATACATAACAGATGCACCATGGTGGCTGACATACTCATCTGCTATGGATGATGGATGTCTTTATCTATGATAAACAATTCTAATTTGGTGGACAAGCAAACTAGTATACTTTGTTTTGGATTGATGGAATTATAGAGTCTTCAGTGGTACCTCTGCCATCAGAAGTCTGTCACACCAGCGTATTCGACCATGCTTGGTTAAAAAAGTTCACTTGCCTTGCCACTACTGACTTGCTGAAACTTCTTGCTACTACCATTTAGATCTGCTTTGATTTAAACATGCCTGAGGAATCTAGTTACAGAGATTGAAATCATGGTAAAGGGTGCCCTGGACAAGTATTCTCAGTCGTACTGCGCAGCTGACAAATAGCTCAGTAGAACAATTATATTTAAATGTAAATTAGGCCGATGAGATATTGGCCATATTATTATTATAATGATTATATATTTTATATTCTATTTGTTATTATATATATTAATAAATCTGTATTGAAATATATTTATTGTGGTTTTAAATATAGAATAACTTTATTTAACTTTTTTTATCTCATTAACTATATATAAATTATTCAAAAAATTATAAAAGGTTATTCACAATACTGCCAGACCAACATACTTCAATTCAATAATTAAGTAGCTCTATATATTGACTATTATGTTCTTATTTTATTCTGCTTTACAAACGTAACCTTGGTGCAAGATTATATGGAAGCATAAGGTCACTATTATCTGAAATTATATTTACTTAGTCACGCAGCATGTTCAATAAGGGCATATATATAGTATTAGGGGTGTTCGAAAGACGTGCAATTACTGCTAGCGTAATACGCGAAAATCACAAACAATTACGTTAAACTACATGTACTTACCCGAAATGCAGCTCCCTAAAAAGTGCACAAAATGACGTGTGAAGCATTCGTGCTGCCATTTTGATTAGTAAGTGGCATGCTGACTCGATCCTGCTCCAGCCTAGTTGTGCTCCCTCGTGTTCCATCTCATCATTTCCTGTTCACCTCTCCCATTTTTAAACTTTATTTTCACTTTTAGTATAGTTTCTCTGCCCCTCAAATTTCATTCCCCCTCCCTCCCCCCGTCTGCCTGTTTTGCTTTTTTGTCACCCACTTCACCCAGGTTATGGCAGAGGCAGGCACCAACTCTGGGTCTTATACACCAAGCATCAGGTCATTCACTGTTGGGCTGACATCATAGACCAGGAGCAGAACCTGCTTAGCATCAAAATGGCAGAGACAGGTAAGTGATGTTAAACATTTTTAATTTTACATTTACTACTTTGCAGGAGACATTGTTTACATCACAGGTAAGTTTAAGTGTTTTATTGTATATATGTCTGTGTGTGAGACATGTGAGTGATACATATGTAGGAGGGCAGGTGCAATGCACAGGTACAAGCGGGCCATATACAAATTCTGAGACAGATTAAAGTGCAAGATGCGCACTCAGGATCTAGTGCTTTATTTAGAGGGTACAGCTCAACAGAGCTGGACAGTAACGCTGATGTGTTTTTTTGTTAGCTGGCAACCTTTATCACAGCCGGTAGCACTAGATCCTGAGTGGGCTTATTGGATGGACTATTGATCTGTCACACACAAAAAACATATACAAATATTGCTATCATATGATTATCGTTATAATGGTATAAGCACATTTTGGCTTTAGCATAGAGCAATTAAAGCTCAGCAGACGTGTGCTTGTTACAAAATGAATAATGAACAGTTATAGTTATGTTTGTATATATGTAAATTTATACATAGTGGCATCATTAAAACAATATATACAAGTGGGGAGGATCCCTAGAGGCCTGCGCATCATGATAACACCTACATATGAGAACCCCAACCCAGAGCTTTTGCGCGTATGGGCAGAGAATGCTGCTAACAGTTCCATGAATATGGTGAAAATGTTAACAAAGTATGCAGAAATTGAAAGAAAAGAAGTGGTAATTAAAATTAAGGAACTCGCCACAACCTTGGAGAAGAATGCAGATCAAACAAGAGTAAATAAATTTAAAGGAGAAATGAAAAACAGATTGGAAAAGTATGAAAAAAGAATTAAGGACAGAAAGGCAACAAAATGTGTGCGTGATCGCTTGGACTATGAAAATGGTCGTATTTATACTTTTGCCAAGAGATTTGACCCAGTACGGAGACAAAATGTTCAAAGGAGATGTACATTTCATCAAGATGCCTCACAGAGTGAAGCTAGCTCTGATACTGGATCAGAAGTTGAGCAGGATGATACGACAAGAAGAGGGGCAATAAATACCAGGTTGAATGTAACCCAAAAATTAAGTTTTTTACAACTGGACCAAATGACCGACCATCAGGCAACGAGAGGTCGGGGGAGGGGCAGAGGACGAGGAGGACGAGGAAGAGGAGACTGCGGAGAGGGGGTTAAGGATACCGTAGAAGCTGCAGGAGGGCCAACAAACAGGTCAATGCGCTCCAATGCCAAACAGGTATAAAACAAATGACCCCAAATAACACGATAATTAATCTGAGCAATACGGAGTTATCAGAAGAGGATAGACAAGTCTTGGAGCTAGGCCTCTCGTATTGCGGAAACAATTAATTTAATTACGCCAATTGCAGGATGGATTTGTATAAATTCATTCAAAAACTAAAACTGTCTAAAGTACACAAAAACCTCAAAAAGAGTCCAATGCCCCAGACTGAGGAGCCTCAAACTGAGAGTAATGCTCTAACAGTAATGGATATACCTACACTAGAGGAACTATGGGTATTAGAGAATGAAGATGTAGAACCTGGTGCTACCGGAGTGGAGAGTCGACTAAATTCTAATGATCCTTTAACTCCACAGCTAATGGAATCCGACCGAACCCCGTTTCGTCCTAAATCACGCTATGTTCCCCAAATGCCTAGAGACAATCTGGATATCTTCTCTGAAAATGTGAGTGCTGATCTGAGACGTCTGTACCAACAAACAAGTAAGCAAGGACGAAGGATGAGTTATAAGGATCCTGATATCCAGAGAGTAGTAACCAAGTTGAAACAAAATGAGGATACTTTGGTGAAGCCCTCAGACAAAGGGGGCAATGTTGTGCTCTGGAGTCGAGACCTATACTGTAAAGAAGCCTTGAAGCAATTAAACAACACTGAATGCTACAAAAAGTAACGAGGCTACAATACGAAGAAGTGAAAGATGGTTTCCTTGAAAGGCTGGAATACTGGTATAAACAAGAACTACTGAGCTGGGATGAATTTAAATTTATCAAGCAGGAGCATCCAATTATTCCGGCCTTTTATATGCTGCCGAAGGTGCACAAGGATGGTAAAGAACCACCGGGAAGACCAATCATTTCGTCATGTGGGAGTATTTTTGAGACTGCCTCCAGGTACATTGACTTTTTCTTGAATCCTATTGTTAAGACTCTAACTTCATACATTAGAGATTCAGCAGACTTTTTAAAACACATTTATGATGTGCAATGGGGTAAAGACATGGTATTATTGACATTGGACATAACTACATTGTATACAAGTATACGACATACAGACGGATTAAGGGCCACGGAATATTTCCTAAAAACAAGACCTATGAGATTCATGCGACATAATAACATAATTTTAGAAATTATGAACTGGTGTTTGACAAAAAATATTTTTCTGTTTGGGTCTGATCTTTACCAGCAGGAGCAAGGGACAGCCATGGGCACCTGCTTCGCCCCCAGTTATGCCAATCTCCATCTAGGCTGGTGGAAGGAGCAGGTGCTCAGGGGCCCCAGGCTGGAACACTGGATGGTAAACATATTGGTGTGGGTCAGATTTATTGACGATATTTTTGTGCTGTGGCAGGGCACAACCGAAAATATTGATTTGTTTATTGATGACCTGAACAACAATAGTTTAAATTTGAAATTTGTAGGCCATCACAGCAAGGTATCTATTGACTTTTTGGATGTCAGGGTAACCGCTAAAGGAGAAAAATTAGAATCAACAATTTTTAGGAAGTCAACAGCAGGAAACACCCTTTTACACG
Source organism: Calotriton arnoldi (assembly GCA_963921515.1). Lineage (NCBI taxonomy): Eukaryota > Metazoa > Chordata > Amphibia > Caudata > Salamandridae > Calotriton > Calotriton arnoldi. The sequence goes on from CAWUFW010005490.1 coordinate 524,252, forward strand.
CGGATAGTGCCCACCCTGCACCACTTATCCGAAGTATATCCTTCGGTGAGTTCTTCAGAGCTAGAAGAACATGTAGTAACTTATCTGAGTATGAGAAAATTGAAGGTGAAATGATAAATCGTTACACTCGGAGAGGTTACTCACAGGAAACAATACTGAAAGCATCGAAAAAGGCGAGGGATCTAAGCAGGGATAAGATACTTTTGAACCCTCAAGAACACAGATCAAAAAGAAAAAGCAGAAGGATTGTCCAGCCAATCATAGATTCATCACTACATATAATACCAAACACAATGAAGTACGGGCTATTCTGAAGAAACATTGGTAGCTAATTAGAAGTGATCCTGTATTGGGACCTGATAGTAGAAAATGCCCGGAAATAACCTATTAAAAATTTAGATCTTTAAAAGATCAACTGTTTAGAAGTGAATTTCAAGGTGTAACTTTCAAGAAGACATGGCTTACAGTAAAGGATGGTTTTAGAAGGTGCTTGAAATGTAAAGCTTGTAAGAATGGAGAAAATATAGTGACCTTCAAAACATCTTTTAATAGAACTATGAAAGTGAGAGGCCATCTAACATGTAAATCCAGTTTTGTAGTTTACATACTGAGGTGTCCGTGCGAAAAGGTCTACGTAGGGAGTACCACTTTGCCTGTTCATAAAAGGATCTTACAGCATAGACGGGCAATTGTTAATAATGATAGGTCCTATCCTGTCGCACAACATTTTGAGAGAGAACACAATAGCGATCCCAACATGATGAAGTATAGCTGTATAGCTGAGGTCCCCAAGAAGAGCAGAGGAGGCGACAGAGAAAAAGAACTCCGCAAATTGGAAACCTACTTCATATTAGAAATGGATAGCAAGGAGCCCAATGGGCTGAATATTGATGAAGACTTGTTTACCTGTTTATATTAATGATGATTAAGCTGAGCTGAGTATTCACAAGATTCATTTTTTAAATCAATAATTAGTAAGAATTGTGGAGAAGGACAGAGGACACATGCACTTTATAGCTTGCACTTTAAGGTTTCAACATTAGCATTTTAAAAAATTGTTTTAATCATGTTTTTAAAAAGTATTTTATTTTTGTGGAAATATGTATATAAATTTTAATATACATGATAACTAAAATGAATGCTTGTTTATAGAAAAAAATATGTAATATTTTTAAAAAATTACAAAAATAAAAAATAGGAAATACAAAAAAAATATATAGCACTTGCACTTTAAAAAGTAAGCACTGTAGGAGAAGACTGTAAAAGTTATGCACTTGCACTTTAACAAAGCTGTACTGGTCACTTGACTAAGGGTTGACCAAATATATAGACTGTTCTGACTCAATTGCATTGATTCAAATATATATTCATTGCAACTGTTTGGATAATACATTTTAAGTCAAAAACAGTGATGTAATACGCTGTATAGAACTTATTTGTTTTTATCTTTGCCTTTTAAAGATGCACTTGCATGTTAAGGTAGTGAGTCAGCATTGTATTGTAAACATTACAAAATGGCCCCCGTGAAAATGTGTTCCAGAGGCTGAGATGTGCAATGGGAAAGTCCTTTGTTTGTTTTGATTCACGTAATGAAGTGTTTTTAATGTTTAAAAAAATGGCAATCTGCATCGTGATCAAGGCTGCTAGACAGCCGGAACGCGTGGATGCCGTCGCTCAGGAAATAAAAGTTGAGCAGTTACAATCCCTTGGAGTGCTGGTCGATTTTCTTTGGAAAACAGAAAATTGATGTTTTGGTATATACATATGTTACCGTCAAAGTGTGAAATCCCGCATTGTATAGAATGCCTAGGTAATGTATAGAATGCCTGAAAAGGCCTGAAAATCGAACGTCAAAGTATGAAATGATTGATATTTTATACATTGCCTAGGCATTGTATACTTTGCCGGATTGTCTGCCAGCAAAGTATATAATACCCCTAATCCCGCCATTTTATTCCCGCCCGGCAAAGTGTGAATTCCGGCATTCTATAGAATGGCTAGGTAATGTATAGAGTGCCTGAGAATGGAACGACAAAGTATGAAATGATTGATATTTTATACATTGCCTAGGCATTGTAGACTTTGCCGGATTGTCTGCCGGCCAAGTATATAATACGCCTAATCCCGCCATTTTATTCCCGCCCGACAATGTGTGAAATGCGGCATTCTATAGAATGGCTAGGTAATGTACAGAATAGTTTTGTTCTTTCACTTTCAAATGCGTATTAATTAATAAAGGCTTCTCATCTTGTGCCCTTTTAACACTTTGCGTAAATGATACTGGTCATTCTGTATAATGCCTAGGAATTGTATACAATGCCTAGGAAAAGTATGTAACATTTTCCCCAAAAACTTATATTTCATAGTTTGCCTCTAAACCATCAGGCATTCTATACATTCCCTAGGCATTCTATACAATACCGGGATTTCACACTTTGCCGAATGCCTAGGAATCTCATCTTGTGGCCTTTTAACACTTTGCGTAAATGGTACTGGTCATTCTGTATAATGCCTAGGAATTGTATACAATGCCTAGGAAAAGTATGTAACATTTTCCCCAAAAACTTATATTTCATAGTTTGCCGAAAACCATCAGGCATTCCATACATTACCTATGCATTCTATACAATACCGGGATTTCACACTTTGATGGTAACATATATATGTGTGTGTATACAAGCCAACATTTTAGAAGAGGAAAGTGGGAGATTTAAAAGAAGAAAATAATCAGGAGAATGTATTTCTCCCATTGACTATATCGAGGCCTGAATCGGGTCTGTTGTCAAGTATGGGACTTGAAAGTGTGCTGCTGCAGGACCTTATTTCAGAAATGCAGATCCGCGGATCCGGGGGAAAAGAAAGGCCCTGATTTGCCAGCTACAACCTGAGAGGAAAGTTGCGGCCGCCATTTTCTTTGTCACTTGGCCCGGTGAGGGAAAATAAAGTGTGAAACCAGATGTGGGTTCAGGATATAGGTATCCTGATCGAATAGGATAAATGGACGTGTCCTTGAGGGACCCCTCATAGGCAAGAAATTGCCCCAAGTTATTTGTTAAGTGGGTGTATGGTAGGTTGTAAGGGGGTGTGAGTGGGGGTGATTCTGTGGATGATGCCATCAGTGATGTCATCAGTGATGTCATTTGAGATGTCATTAGTCATGTCATGAGTGATGTCACTGACCATGTCTTGAGTGATTTAATATGTGAGGTCATAAGCAGTGCATTGTGGGGGTCATAATTTATCATTAATGAGCCCGGGGCACTACAAAAGTCTTCTTGTTCGTCTGCTGATGAAGCAGGTCTAATTTTATTGTTGATGGATTCAAAGGTCCAGCAGTGATTGTGTTATTCGTACATAAGCAAACAGCTGATACGTGTTTCGAGTCAGATGACTTTTTCAAGCTGATTAGTTTAGCTAGCTGAAACGGCCCGGTTAAGCCTCAAGGACCCAAGGAGTAAATATGATCCCTACTGCCAAAAGGGTAGGTGAGAAAGTATTGCTGCGCAGTGGGCTAAAGTAGGCCCAAGAATCTTAACCACTTTAGTATCAGTAAAGTCACAGCAATGGTATGCAAACAGTTATGATAAGGCCATAGTAAGCCTGTGCTTTTTGTCTGTAAGGTAAGGTGCGTGCAAACAGTTTTTTTAATGTTATTTCCTAACTGTAACCTCTGAGAGTGAGTGTGTGAGTGAGTGCATGAGTGTCTCAGTGGGTGTGTGAGTGGGTGTGTCAGTGTCTAGGTGGGTCTGTGAGTGGGTGCATGAGTGTCTGAGTGAGTGTCTGAGTGGGTCTGTGAGTGGGTGTGAGTTAGTCTGAGTTGGTTTGCGAGTGCTTCCATGAGTGTGTCAGTCAGTCTGTTAGTGAGTGCATGAGTGTATGAGTGGGTCTGTGAGTTGGTGTGTGAGTTTCTGAATGAGTCGGTGCATGAGTCTCTGAGTAAGTCTGCGAGTGGGTGAGAGAGAGTATGAGGGATTCTGTAAGTGGGTGCATGAGTGTCTGACTGGGTCTGTGAGCAGCTGTATGTCTCAGTTTGTCTGTGACCGGGTGCCTGAGTGTCTGAATGGGTCTGTGAGTGGCTGTGAGAGTGTCTGAGTTGTTCTGAGTGGGTACATCATTTCTGAGTGGGTTCTGCTCGTTTTCTGCTCGTTTTCTGCCTTTTTCTGCTCGTTTCTGACATATATTGTGCCTCTTTCTGCTCCTTTCTAACCTCTATTTTACCTCTTTCTGCTCTTTTCTGACCTCTATTTTGCCTCTTTCTGCTCATTGTTGACCTTTATTTTGCTTCTTTCTGCTAATTTCTGACCTTTATTTTGCCTCTTTCTTCTCTTTTCTGATCTCTATTTTACCTCTTTCTGCTCATTGCGGACATTTATTTTGCCTCTTTCTGCTCGTTTATGAGCTTTATTTTGTCTCTTTCTGCTCTTTACTGATCTCTATTTTGCCTCTTGCTACTCGTTTTTTACCTCAATTTTGCCTCTTTCTGAAAATTTCTGATCTTTATTTTGTCTCTTTCTGCTTGTTTCTCACCTTTATTTTGCCTCTTCTTGCTTGAAGTTGACCTCTATTGTGCATCTTTCTGCAAGTTTCTGACCTTTATTCTGCCTCTTGCTGCTCATTTCTGACCGCTATTTTGCCTCATTCTGCTAGTTTCTGACCATTATTCTGCTTCTTTCTGCTCGTTTTTCAACTTTTTTTGCCTCTTTCTGCTTGTTGCTGACCTTGTTTTTGCCTTTCTCTGCTAGTTTCTCACCTTTATTTTGCCTCTTTCTTCTCATTATTAACCTTTATTGGCCCTCTTTCTGCTCGTTTCTTGCCTTTTTTTGCCTCTTTCTGCCCGTTGCTTACCTTTAATTTGCCTCTTTCTGCTTGTTTCTGACCTTTATTCTGCCTCTTTCTGCTCATTTTGCACCTTTATTCTGCCTCTTGATGTTCGTTTCTTACCTCTATTTTGCCTCTTTCTGCTCATTTCTGACCTCTATTTTGCCTCTTTTTGCTCATTGCGACCAGGGAAATAGACAAAACCTACGCTTCAAGCAAGCGGGAGCATTTTGTCAGCTCCTACTTGCTGGTAGCAGAGTGTTTGCTCTAAGTTGACAGGAGCTGTCAAAGCTCCCACCAAGTCACAGCAAACAGCTATGTCCCGGGGTTTGGCACCCCGGGACATAGCAGGAGCCGGCCTGGGGTGTGGTGGACCCCAGAGGCTTGTATGTCTTCAGCAGGGGGGCCGCACGACCCCCTTCTTTGTAGTAGATGGACCGGCCACTGGGAGCTGGTTGTCCGTGGGGCCGTTTATGCATCTGAGATGGCATCAGTGATGTTGTCATTGATGCCACTGACCATGTCATGAGTGATGTAATATGTGAGGTCATAAGCAGTGCATTGCGGGGCATAAGTTACAGTTAGCTAAGGTAACTATAACTGCTAAATTCCAATGGTTTTGAATTAGAGAAATCTTAGTCTAACCTTAACGTCCCTGTAACCTCTGTGTTTTGTCAGTGAAGTTCTAAGTTTTTTTTAAATTCTATTAATGTCCCAGTAACCTTTGTTTTTTTACAGTGAATTTCTACAGTGTTTTACCTTTTTAATCCTAACTGTAACCTGTAACCTATGGGAGTGGGTGTGTGAGTGGCTCTGTAGGTCTGTGAGTAGGTCTGTGAGTGCCTGTGTGAGTGTATGAGTGGGTGTGTGAGTGTCTGTGTGGGTCTGGGAGTACCTGTGTGTGTCTGTAAGTGGGCCTGTGAGGGCATGTGTGGGTCTGTGAGTGGGTATGTAAGTGCCTGTGTGGGTCTGTGAGTGGGTGTGTGACTGCCTGTGTATGTCTGTCTCATTTTTTCCAAGAAGAGTCTCCAGTTTTGACGAAAACTTCTATCCACCTGGAGTACTTTCATTTGGTTAATTAGTAAGTCCTACCTCATTGGGTAAATGTCTGTGAATATTCTACACTACAGCTGCGTATAGGCCCATGAGCTGTGAATGTAATTTCAGCAATGTGATTGTTCCTCTAGCGTCTTCATCCACAAATCTGTGATAACATGAATCCTTGGCAAGAGAATATGGCTAGACTACAAAGAGGTGAATCTCCACCAAACAGGGGTACTTCCCCTTACCGAAATGAAGTAAATGTTTCTTTGTTAGGTGGCGATGTCCTCGTATTCCTCTGCATTAATAACGCGTCACCAAAATTGGCTGGAAACACGCTCAAGGGCCTTTTGTTAAGCTGTCTGTCAACGTGGGAAAAGGCAGGAAGACTTTTGCATTCAACTAAGGAAAACTGGGCGAGGCCAAACAGGCGAAGCTATGAGATGATTTTGAGCATTGAAGCACTCGGGAAAATTAAAAGAGAGAATCATTGACTCTGCTCTCACCAGGAAACGACGAGAAAGAAATCCCTCCTCGCAGTCACCCCAGATCAGATTGCGCTCCAATAGATCAACGATGCAGTCACCTCCATTAAGGATTTCACATTGTTTTTCAACGTGGAATACGAGAGGAAACACACTTGCTTTGCCTTCCCCAAGTCCAAGAAGTAAGTATCTTTTTTTTAACACAAGGGGAGGGGAAGCCGCACAGCCCCATTCCCCAGGCTGATTTTGGCACAAGGTTTCCCATTCCCTAGGGCCCAGCCATGTCTCCCTGGGTGCCCTGGCCACACCCAGGGCACCCAGTGTGCATGTTGGGGACCATGGGGGGAGTATCAAGCCCCCACGGTCCCAGGCGGCTCTCCGACTCCTGCGGGAGCTGGCACTGCTCCTGAACGCAGTGAACTGCTGGAAAGTATGCTCCTTGTGTGTGGGAGCAATACTTTCATCTCTTTCCCTGCCCGCATGTCTGCGGGCAGGGAAAGAGATGAAAATTCTGCTTCCAGCAAGCAGGAGCATTTTAACAGCTCCCGCTTGCTGGAAGTGGAGTGTTTGGTTTTGCTTGGTGGGGGCTGTCACAGCTCCAGCCAAGGAAAAGCAAACAGCTATCTCCTGAGGGTGGGCACCTCAAGAGATAGCAGGAACCAGCCCTGGTGGGTGGCGGTCCACAGGGCCATATAAGGCTCAGGAGGGGTGGGGGCTCTCCCTTTTAAAAATTAATTGGCCCCAGGGAGATGGTGGTCCTCAGGGCCCGGGGGGGTCTGCGCAGCCCCCTATATAATTTGTTTGTTTATAGCCACACTGAGGTGGTGGTCCCCAGGGACCGAGGGGGGTCTGCACAGCCCCCTATATAATGTTTTGTTTATAGCCTGGTGGTACCCGGGGCCCGTGGGGTATGCGCAATCCCCCCGCTTCAGATTGCCATTAGCTCTTGGGAGGTGGAGGTCCCAGGGGCATCCTCTTGGAGGGGGGGCCTGTGCCAAGTCAAAAAACACTTTTTCTATGGAAACTAGGTCCTAACTATAACTACCTACTTGTGACCCCCAGTAGGCAATGCACACACACACATGCACGCACACACACACACACACATATATATATATATTCATGATTACCTGTTATAGGTGGCCCCACCACCTTTATTTATGGCCCCTGTGTGCCTCCCTCCTCTAAAAATCACTTCTAAAGTTGCCACTGTTAATAAATCTTGTAGTTTAAAAAATACATAAAGAGTAAGATATGTAATATTGTTCTATAATACCATCGAGGGCTTCTCATGACATTTATAACCCAGGAGGCTGGAAGAAAAAACAAGCATTGGCATAGCCAATAGGTCTCGCCGTTGGGGCCTTAGAAGTGTTTAGCCAGAGCTGTTGGCTTTGCCAAAGTCTTTAATCTATATTGTAGAGCAGTATGGCTGCTGTGTAGCATGTTGAAAAGCTATAATAAAAAAGTTTTGGAAGCAGTTTTATTAACGTGTCAAGAATAGTAGAAAGCTCCGATTATTGTTTTAAAATCTCCCACTTTATAATGTATAGGCATTACTAACATGTTGAACAGCAAATGAACATAATATACCAGTGCCAGCCTGGCAGTTCCTTCGGGTTTTGGGGAGTCTGCTCACTGCAGCCCTGGTACAGGCTTCTGGGAGCTGAGGGCAGCATAGCGGCAGCTGACGTCCAACCCCTCCAGTCCAGTCCACAGTAACGTGGAAACCGTGGCCGCTGCCCGGGTATACAGCATTACTCATAAAACTACGAGTCCCAGAATGCAATGGGCTGTTAATGGAAAGATTAGAGTCTGGCAGGAGGCTCAAACATACTCAGGATTCTGGCATATCACTTATTCTCCCCGTACCTAAAAAGGAATGTGTCCATCTGTGATGCAACTGGTAGTCATGTAAAGTGCTCGGACACCTTCGGGTAGAGTTTGTGCGATAAAACTGCAAAAAAGGGGACTTGTCCCCCACCCCCAAATAAATTCGCTTTGAAAGTCAAATGCATTGTTTGCATCTTAAACGCACCCATAGTAACAGCAACTTGAGCCACGTAGAAGAACAGATGCCATCGATACAAACCGCAAACAAGAGCAGGTAATTAACATTAAACGCACGCATCTGAAGGGTGCCCTGGAAGATAATGAAGGCGTCAGCGTCCTTCCGGGGCTGCGGAGCACCAGATAAATAAACAAGCAGCTCAAGAGGAGTGGTGGAGGCGGGCACAGGGCGACAAGGGGGAGTGGTACAGGGGAGACAGGGAGGCACTGCAGCTGCCGCCCTGCGCGCCGCTCCTCGCTCCCGCCAGCAAAACGCAGTGGGAGTGAACATTTTCAGAAGAGGTGGGACATGCACCCACCTTTAGCCATTTGCAGGCTACGATTAGAAAATGACACACCGAAAAGCCAACCCAATGCGTGGGTGGAGTCAGACCCACACAGAGTAATTTTAGAGTAGTTACAAGAAGCCTCGCAGAGCAGCGCATGCGCTAGGCTCGACCTAAAAAGGAACTAGGTGGTTGCAAGTATGTTGAAATGCACTGTGGATTTTGTGAAAATACTACAATGTATGCTTGGATCGCAGAAATCTTTAGGCTGACTGATAGGGAGGGGTGTTCACATTGTCTCACAGTGAGCTTTGTAGAGAATCCTTCGTCTTGTGCAAATACAAGTGTTATTTGGCAGCTGAATCATTGATTAAACCACAAAATGTGATGGATTAATACTATCGTGGACCTCTGTGAGTGAATGACAGGGCGGAGCTGCACACATGAATATCTTTAATTGGAGGTTTGAAACAGGCTCAGTCGCATCCGAATGTTCAGGCAGGCTGGTTATTGGCTGGACGCCTATCGGCGCTCAGTAACGTATCACTGCGGGGCTCATTATTAATTCAGCGTCGCGAAGCTCAGATTTAGCTGTCATGCATTATAAATTTGGATTGCTCGCTCAGTCGCCGTGCAATTGGATTACAGGGTGCGAAGATGTCGCGGAGCATGAGGCCAACTTGCTCTGGTGTACTTTATAATTCAATTACGGAGAGTCCTCAGGCCCCCGAGCCAAGGGGGCATCGGTTTAAACACGAACCATTTTTCATCGCCCCATTCCCCTCCTACACAATGGTTGGAGCTCAGTGGCTTTGAGATCGAGAACTCACGCACGCTTGCATCTCACTCAACTCGACGTTTAATCGGCCACAAAACAGAATCGATCCAAGACATGTGTATGAACTTTTTTCTCTCAGCTATAGAGAATTCTTGTTAGCATGCTGTACATTTAAAATAAAACTATATGTTTCTCAATTACAAACACTCTACGTCCGTCCATCATCCATCCATTTTCACGTATGCCATCCTTAGACAATTATTCTTGATTTAAGACGATAAGGAACATTATTCAATCATATATATGCATTTAAATGTACAGGGTATTAGTTACAATATTTTAGTTCTGCAGTTGAGAATGAAATTATTTGTTAGAATTATTGCTCCCTTCTGAAGTGTTCACCACAGAGCACAAGCAATTTGAACATATTCCAGATTGCATGCGAGCAATTCACCCTTGGTCTTAGTTTCTCAAACTGTTTTATGGATTTTAGCAACACCATGCCAGAGTACGGTGTTTGTTCAAATCTGCCCCCAGTTTTAGGTGATTGTGATTTACTATGTCGTAACCAGATAGTGGATTATAACTGAAACGAGAATTGTTTTAGTTAGTGACTAGCGAAACCTCAGAGACGATGACGCAGGGAATAACTCTCCAGCTGTTCAATTTATCACGAGATAATAACATGCTGATTCCATTCAAACTTTCAGTCGGAACGTATTGTCCTGGCTGCATAAACATTTAGCCAGTATTCATGTGTCTCAGTTAAATATGTGGAATCAACTCAAAGAGCCCATCCTTAAATGCTTAAATGGGGCAGGAGGAACTATAGCGCTCTGGCTGCTGCTAGCGAATAATAATGAGGCAGCAGGGTCCCTTTTTGTGTTCACAGGTGAGTCATTGGCTGAGCAGTAACTGTCCACTGAACACAAACATGTGGCTTACTCGAATCACCCACCGTTTAGTTCCGTCACGCGGGTGCCACCTTGTTAGGGGTTGGGGGGAGGGTTATTTGTGCGAGGCGGCAGGGTGTGATCGGCATAAGAGTATGAAGGGAGTTGATGAAGTCTTAAAAACAGTGCATGTGACATGTTAAAAAAAAAAACACGGTTAAAAACAATTTAAACTAAATCACTGGCGCCAAGCTTCCTGCTGCTGTTTGCATGACCTTGATGCAGGCAGCTCCTTGCACCCCTTTGAAGGCTGGCGTCCTGGGCGTGGGACCAGCCTGCCCTTGCCAAAGGCCAGCTTTGGTATGAAACCCTCTCACAGCAGACTCTTCTGGCCGGGCACATGGACTGGAGGAACAGAAGCCAATGCCAAGGTCCTGAGATGTCCTCTCCCACATTTCTTACCCTGGCCACTTCTGTACAAGGCAAGGCAAGAGTAAACAGAAGAAAGGGAGGGAAAGAGCGAGCGAGCAGAAACAAACACAGGAGAGAAGAGAAGAGTAGGGAAGAGAGTGAGACCGCCTGACATTAAAAAGTTTACAAAGCTGAGCAGGGTAGCTGAATAAGGACAATGCTATAGTAAGTGAGGGGAGGGCAGAAGAGAGGGGGGAGCGCAACATCGGGCGAGGATAAGTGAGTAGAAAGGAGGGCGTGTAGAGGTCAAGAGAAAGAATAAAGATGTAATTACACGTTTGCTTAAAAAGAAAATCAGACCAGGCAAACCAGCTGTCCCCTCAGCAGAAAAGTCAAGGGGTGGCTTGTCATGGAATCCACCTCTCTCATCAACCTTCAGAGAAGTCTTGTAGCATACATTACACGGTGTGAAGGGCAGGCACTCTTGTGCATTCACACAGGGTGGCATTGTGAGGAATTGGCATGGGTGACCTATGGGAGGATCCTGCTCTGGTTCGCAATCTAAGAAACATGCAATAGGGGACACTTTTAAGAACTGTCACTGGTGTATAACTGGCACGGTTGGACAGAATAAGAAGACAGGAGTAGTACTCAGTGTAAATAAGGCACTGATGGGCAGATTCAGGAGCTCACCTTTGTTGGCAGTACAAACAGTTGATACTCTGTGCCAGATTGACCGGGGCAATGGGGACACAGAAAGGCAGGGGCCACTGTGCCAAAACTGTGGTGGCTGGGTTGTTTGCTACTTGTGTTCTGGGATCCTTCCTACTATGGCTCTACAAACTGGTCCATGCACACCCTTTCCATACTTGAATCTCAGGGTAGCGAGTGTGAGCAGTCAAAGGCATCTCAGGGAGGTTGTATGGGTGGTAGAAACTCAGAACTCAACAGCCAACCAACAGACACAATACATTTTTATCCAACCCAGCATTTGTCTGTTTACTAAAAGAAAGTATGTTAATATTAAATTAGGATGAGATACTATACAATTAGATATGGTGAGGATTCCAAAGTTAAAAACAATCTTTCCCAAAGCGTTTTAACGAAGGACTACACCCTCTATGATGCCACACTACTCACTGTGCGGTGACCCATAATATCTCTGGTGACCTCCCGATTTAAGGCGTGATTAGGTACAGGTGAAAGTTTTACTAAGCTGTCACCACATCATCCGCTTGTGGAGCAGTTATAACAGCACTAAGCTCAAAGAGTTTCACTGATAGAGACAACTTACTATTGTGGCTTATCTCTGTTCATGTTTCAGACTCTCAGTCTCTGGAGGCCAGGCCTTGCTTTTTCCTGCTCAGCAGAGACACAGCTTTTTTGGCACTGGAGGGTGTGCGTGCCAGTTTACACCAGTGGTGTTTTCTTTGGCTTCATTTAACTACGGTGGCAGTCTTGCTCTTTTCACTGGGACTACTGAAGAAATCCGCACAGCAGACTGGGCTGCCAGGTATTCATTTTCTTCAGCGGTTGCAGGCTACGGGTGAAACTGGTGGATGCTCGTATTCTTCGGAGGCTGCAGCCTCCAGGCAGAGTGATGGGTGATCATCTCCTTTGGCGATAGCATCCTCTGGCCCAAACTGAGCTTACCGCCCTCCTGAAGAAACCAACGGCGGACCCCACCGACCTCAAGAACTACCGTCCCATCTCGCTCCTTCCGTTTCCGGCCAAAGTCATCGAGAAGACCGTCAACAGACAGCTTGCCGCCTTCCTCGAGACGAATGGATCCCTCGACCCCTCGCAGTCCGGGTTTCGGGCCAACCACAGCACCGAGACCGCCCTTATCGCAGCCACCGACGACATCAGAACCCTAACCGACAACGGGGAAACAGCTGCCCTCATCCTCTTGGACCTCTCCGCGGCGTTCGACACCGTCTGCCACCGCACCCTAGTGAAGCGCCTCAGCAACATCGGAATCCGAGAGAAAGCACTGGAATGGATCATCTCGTTCCTCGCCGGAAGAACCCAGAGAGTCCGCCTCCCCCCGTTCAGATCCGAAGCCACCGAAGTCATCTGCGGCGTTCCACAAGGATCCTCACTCAGCCCAACCCTCTTCAACGTCTACATGAGCCCCCTCGCAGCCATCGCACGCCGACACAACCTCAACATCATCTCCTACGCCGACGACACCCAGCTGATCCTCTCCCTCACCAACGACCCCACCACCGCCAGAGCCAACCTACACGACGGGATGAGAGACGTCGCCGACTGGATGAGGAACAGCCGCCTTAAACTGAACTCAGACAAGACGGAAGTCCTCATCCTGGGCTCATCACCCTCCGCCTGGGACGACTCCTGGTGGCCCCCGGCCCTGGGCACCGCGCCCAAGCCAACGGACCACGCACGCAACCTGGGCTTCATCCTGGACTCCTCCCTGTCGATGACCAGACAAGTCAACGCCGTCTCATCTTCATGCTTCAACACCCTGCGCATGCTCCGCAAGATCTTCAGATGGATCCCCACTGAAACCAGGAAGACCGTCACCCAGGCACTCGTCACCAGCCGACTGGACTATGGGAACACCCTCTACGCCGGAACCACAGCCAAACTTCAAAAGAGACTCCAGCGCATCCAGAACGCCTCCGCACGACTCATCCTGGACATCCCCGACACAGCCACATCACCGGACACCTGAAAGACCTGCACTGGCTCCCCGTCAGCAAGAGAATCACGTTCAGACTCCTCACCCACGCACACAAGGCCCTCCACGACCTGGGCCCAAAGTACCTCAACGACCGCATGACCTTCTACACGCCCACACGCCAGCTACGATCAACCAGCCACGCCCTCGCCACCGTACCACGCATCCGCAGAACCACCGCCGGAGGAAGATCCTTCTCCTACCTGGCAGCCAAGACCTGGAACTCCCTCCCCACTCACCTTCGGCGAACCCAGGACCATCTCTCCTTCAGGAAGCAGCTCAAGATCTGGCTGTTCGAGCAGTAACTTACCCCCTCCCCCAGCGCCTTGAGACCCTCCCGGGTGAGTAGCGCGCTCTATAAATGCCGTGATTGATTGATTGATTGATTGACTGATGGTGCTTGTCTCCTTCAGCACTTTCAGCTTCTGGGCCTGACTGGCAGGTGCTCCTCTCTTTCAGCAGTTGTGGCCACTGGGCTGGGGCAGATCTTCTTCTGCAGCAGCGATGGCTCTTCCAAAGTTATACTACACATTGACAGTGGCAGTACCGGTACTTCCGGCTACAGAGGTGCTGAACGGCATGTTGCTTGGCTCGGAGAGGACAGACGTCTGCTCATTATGTGGTTTGGTCATGCCAATGCGGCTGCTTGGCAGTCGTCTTCTTCTGGGGCTTCCAGTCAATGTGAACATGGCCAGCTTTCTCCTTATGGACAATCTGTCCTCACTCCTGCAAACATGGTGCTCTCCTTCTCTTTTTGAGTGGGAAGGCAAGCAAGCTTCTAGGCACTAGGCAGACCTATAACTTCTCCCTCAAGCTGAGCAGACGTCAAGTGATGTCTCCTCACTTCTGGGAGACTGGCTGTCATGCAGAAATCTATCCGGATCTCACAGCAGCTCTTTGAGTACACTACAAAGTACTCCCTTGGGGTGGTTTGGGTCTTACTTTTATACTCATTTTCCAAAGAGGGGATGTTGATTCACTGTCCGGGTCCTGCAACCAGGCTGTGATGGTTCCCTTTCAAATGTAATTTTCTGGCTGTAGCACAGACACAGCCTTTGTGCGAGGTGATGGCTCTCACAGCAGGTAGTGATGATGCTAAGTTCAATCAGGGCGGCTAAAACATGGGCAAAATGTAATGTGAAGACTCTGGCAATAAGGAAAAGACAAGAGGACAAGTCCTGCCTAAAACATCCCCACCTTTAACAACAGATGCTGTTGACTGGCTTCCTCCCCATATCATCCACCAATGTCAATGCTCAGGAAAATCTAATCAGCAATCCCTTGCTAATAGGTATTCATAAATTTTCTAAGGGTATTCCTGTCTCCACTATCTCTCACTTTAGTGGCTGGGTCTCCCCTCCATTTTCAGGAATGCATGTAATACACTTCCACTATTTGGAAGAAGCTGTAACCATCCTCCATCTAGGGTTATGTTAAATCGGGGACATCACAAATGGCCCCCATTGGTCCCAGGATATATACTTACATTGCACACAGTCTCACTGTCATGTATGTGCTAAACATAAACACAATTGACATCCACAATGAAGGTCAGTGCAGGGGTCTAGGTACTACACTGAAGTAGAACATTTACGTGAGTTGGGTTGGTATTAATTTGCAAAAATTCATACACTGCCACTACCTCTTCTTGTGAACAATACAGGACATAGATAGTAGTCCTATGTCAACAGAAGAGGGCATACTTGGTGCGCTTGTCAAGGTCACAGAACCATTTATGGACCCTGGCATTACAATGAACAGACTTAAGGTGCAGTGCATAGGTTAGGCTAGTGTGTTAGCTGGGCCTGTAAAACATCAGAATAGCAGTTTCACATGCATTTCTGTCTCTCAGGGCAGGGGTACATGGCCATATACTGTGCAGGGGACAATCCTGCCTCAACAATCTGCAATGTGTTGAGATGCCATTGTTGTACTGGGTGAGGAGCTAATGTTAGTGGGCAGTGCCAGGACATTGAACAAATGATTATTTTTATTAGCATACATTAACTGGCATTAGATGGCACTCTGAGCAGCTGGCACTTGTGGGAAGTTTGAGGAGCTGGAACTGGTGGCTAATTAGGATACAGGCATTTATAAGAAATATGAAAAGCTGGCACTGCAAAGCATTGTACAAAATTGGCACCAGTGTGGCATGCGGTGAACAGGCACTGGTGGGGAATGTAATACACTGGTACTGGTGGGCATTATGAGAATCATGGACTGGAGGGCAGGTTGAGAAGCTACCACTGCTGCACTGGATGAGGAGCTAACTCTATTGGACAAAATGAGGAGATTGGTTGGGTGGACCTTTCCAGTGATCTTAATTGTGGGAAGTATGAGAAGTTGGCATCCGATGGCAGTGTAAGTAGTTGCACTTGTGGGCAATACAAGAAGCAAGGATCTATGGACAGCATGAGGGGTGGACACTGATGAACTGAATAGGAAGTGGGCATTGGTAACTGTATGTGGCACTGTGCATGAAACGGGCCATGGCTTGTCATCTGATGGTCAATTCTGGGGTAGGAAATGCACTTGACTGGCACTGGTGGGCAGTGTGAGGATCATGCACAGGAGGGCACTATGAGGAACTGGCACAGTCCAGCTGCTTGAAGAGCTGAAACTGATGGGAAGCGTGAGGAGCAGGAAGAGTCCATCAGTGTGAGCCACCTGCAATGGTGAGTAGATTGAAAAGTTAGGACTAGTTTCTAATGTGAGGTGCTCACATTTGTGGGTGTTGTATCCTGTATTCTCTTAGTTCCATGCTGCTCAGCCAGTGTGTATGAGATTAATAGAATGTTCATGAATGCATGGTTTGTATGAGCGGTCAGCTGGAATGAGTGGGGCTGAGCAGCAGGATGCTGCTTCCGGTGGGGCATACGTACCATCTTACCAGTTACCTGGGACTGATGTAACTGAGACTAAATAAACCTATACTTACAATCTATACTGCTGGCTACTGAACTGATTACCTACAAAGGCCTTACTTCGTTTACAAAAGTGGCAATGATTGAGAACAAAAGAAACACATGTGAGAAGCTAAGAACCTGCACAAGAACCTAAGAGAAGCTAGTTGGAGTCTGAGAGAAGCCTGAGTACCGCCTTAGATGCCCCACCGGTGTCTATTACAACAGACAGCCTACAGAATTGAGGTTTAGGGCTTTTGACCTGTGTGGCTTGAAATCAGACAATCTTTAGTCATCTGATGTGTGGAAAAGTCATTTGGAAGTTTATTATTGTGTTGTTGACTGCAGTTCTAGTGGTCATTTGGGGTGAGCCCACAACCTTATTTTTACAGCAACCGGCAACATTGAAATGTTCTGGCAGCATTGAATAATAAGTGCGTTTACGCTGGATCAGCAGTGTTTGTTTTCAAGGTACCAGTTGTGCTGCACCATTCTACTTGAGCCAATTTACACCTGGCATACTTGGACAAATCTGCTTTTATCGGGACAGTCCAGGTGTGATGCAGTGAACAACTGGCGGAAGCTAGTGCATATGGTGTTTGCGACATCGCGCTCTCAAGGAGGATTGGTGAGCATTGCACGTTCAAACAAAGTGTGCCTGAGTTATTGCTTATTGTGAAGAGTCAGGTGTAATGTAGCCACGGTGCACATATCTGCGGGTTGAGCGCTGTCATTCGGGGGTTGGATCAAGCCTCCGTAACACATCTATGGCAAACATGTTGTGATTCAAATTTGGAACAGCACATTTCTCACTAGTAGCGCATGTACCAGTACACATATTGTGATTCAAATTAGTTGCAGCTCACTGTCACTGGAATTTTGAGACGCATTCTGGTGTGTTGACGGATTATCCAGAGGATTCTGCTTCTGTCATTGTGGTGGTTCGTAGGCACGCTGGGTGCGCGCTGCAAACCAATCAGAGGCAGCGGTTGATGTCACTACGTGGAGGTCGTCATTGCAACTTGAGCATTGTGGTGCGATATGAATGTGAGGTAAGTGTTCTGGAAACCTGACTACGGCGCGTTGGAGGAAGCAGGCTGAGTTTGTGAACATGCATTCTGGGCACTGTTGAGCACGTTGTTATCCAAGGGATCAGAGGAAGGGAGAAACTGACCCAAAGCGGAAGACGCCTGAGTGGTGAACTGGGGAAATCCACAGTGACTGTTCTGGATTAAAGCTGAAGGCGTATGAACAGCGAACTGGGGAATCACGAATGATGATAGTTATCGACACAAGCACTGATGCGCACAGCACCATGCTTAGATGGGCATGTTGGTCTGAGGTCTGTCTGCACATCTACTTATCACTAGAACTGGTATACTTGCTGCCCGCGAGCCTGCCACATTTTTTTATTCTCCTGGATTTTCCTTCACGTTGTAGGTGAGCGGTATCAAGACTCTTTTCCAGGTCAGAGGTGAACTCATACGGTACTATTTTGGCAGTGGGCTCGGGAGAGAGGTCACACACCGAACACTTGACTGTTATTGGTAGCTACTGTCATGTAACACACTTTGGGGCATATTTACAAGAAAAGTGACGGAGCGCGGTGTTGGCCTTTGATCCAGCGCCAAACCGGGGGTCTCTGAATGACACAGCAGACAACGGGCCCCAAACATACAATACACAATTTCTCGCCATTTAACAGACCCTACGAGAATGACGCTGAAATGCGGTTTGTGTGACGTTGATTTTTTCTTTACTCATCTAAAGGGAAAAACAGATTATCTAATCGTTTCTTCTCTATTTTAACCATTTAACCTATCATCAACCACTTTCCTCTTGGGCGGTGAATCATATTGATTGAGTAGTGTAAATTATTGACATGACTAATTAACCAAAATCTTAACAATTTGTCATGAGGAAATAATCACAAACTCAAAATATATTGTTAATCTGTTTATCTTCAGTAATTATAAGAAAAACTCAGGTACAAAGTTACAGGGAAAGAAAATACATATTATAGGAGAAATATTATAAAATATGCAGACAAGATCACAAACCTCTGTATCACAGTGAATATTATGGAGTGGATAGATGAAGAGACATAAGAGTCATGAAAAGGATACATTTGCAGACATTGCAAATTTTCCTATTGATACATACCAATCGATTAAAGATCAGGAAAACCACCACCCCCTGGCCACGAGGATAGTGGAAAGGAACCCGATAAAGGAAACCGGGATAGGATAAGATCAGGAAACAGGTAGGCCTCTAACTGACGAACAGCGACGATCACCCTCTGCCTCTCTGGACCTACGGAAGCTGCCTGCCTTAACCACACCCCCTAAGAGCATCCCAATTATACCCTAACTCAACCTGACCATCCCACTAATCTGCAACATTTGGAAAAATCTCAGCTTTTCATTGGTCAATTTGTGGGGTGTTACACCACACCTCCATTACTTCATTTGGCTTTACATACTTTCTTTGTTCTTAACTCAGTCTCACGATTTACTTCACTGCTTATGAATCGATTCTCTATCCCCCATCACGTCACATTCTCTGATGAATGGCTTTTCCCTGTATTAGCAACTTTATTTCGAACAATGTATCTGCTAGACATAAAATGTTCATCAGTTTGAGCTTTCCAAAGGCATCTCGACGTCCTCAAATATTGCACGTCTTTCTTTCACTCTTCAAGGTTTCCTTCATCCGCCGCTGACACCCACCAAAGTTCACGTACGGGTTACATTTTCACAGCCTTTCTTCGGCCTTATGTCAACTTTAAACACCCAACTAACTGCTCACCATAGGCCCATTTTTAAAACTACGATGAAAGAGAAATATAAAGAATATTAATAACACAAAAATGAAAATTACACTGTTTCCCTCCCACCATTGCACTAACCCCATGTTAATTTATATGAGCATTAATGTGCAAAGCATTATTATTTGCAATAGCATTATTCCACTTTGTCGGTTTCAATATGCAAAAAGCGATATGCGGCCTAAGCATTTCATGTATTAATCTTCATTGCAATGCAAGCGTGCGCAAAGCATTTCCCCGTGTTTGTGTTTATTAATGCGTATTAGTACAAAACACATAATAAATGTTATCTTGGGGCATTGATCCAAGCAGGTTTACATGACGCAAACCCTGCTCCATCAGTCCCCCCTTTGATGGCTTTTTATGCCATCATAAAATATCCATCACCCATTGCCATTTCTTGTTTCCTCAGAAACTCGTACTTCTTTCGCTTTTAAGTTTCTTATTTTCACCTAAATCTTTCATCATTTCATATTATTTGCCTTTCATATTTTCTAACTCTATTTCTTCTAATTTCCTTTTTCTACCTTTACATTTGTTATCTATACCTAGCATACTTATCCTCTCTCTTCTTTTCTTGCAACATTTGTAAGTCATTATTATTAGCACGATCACTATTACTATTGATATTATTGGTATCCACCTAATAAACTTTTACCAAAATCAGTGAACCATTTACCTATATTTGAAAAACTCTTATTAATTTTCTCCCAGACACCATCAACCTCTAGTTGTGTTAAATCCTTATGTAAATTCGTAATATTTTTAATATACCCTTCAATACCTTTACTTTTGTCAGGAATATAAGTGCAGCATTGTATTGTATTGTATTGTAACATTTATTGTATAGTTAATTAAAACCATAACAAATAGGCATAAAATTATTAAAATCAGACAATATGAATCACTTCATCATCTAAGACTCATTAAATGATGTAATCACGATATTCCGTTCTTTAAAAACCTATAAAGTACCCTTATTAAAATACCAAATGCCTCGTTCTACCCCAGTCCAACAGGGTCAACTCCATCAGTAAGTTGAGGGTATTGTACGTGCGGCAGTAGGGCCAATTTACATCATACAAACGGTTACAGATCATGAAGCAGCTGTGCAAGCTTCACTGCTTCACATATTATTATTATTAATATTATTATTAAATTAAATTAGCACAGTTAATTAAAACCATTGCAGTAAAATGTCATTGTAGCACTGTTACCACATTTAAAGCAAAGCAAAGCAAACCATCAAATTTCAATTCATACACATTTTACTGACGAGGCAGACTTGTAGTTACTGTTGTAATCACGTGACAGGCTTCAAAAACCAAGGATAAAGTGATTTGATACAGAGACACTAGGGTAAAGTGCAAAAATAGTCTGTGATAAGTTTTTGGGAAGGAGGAGCTGGTAGGGCGGGGGCTGGAGAGGGAAAAAGCAGATTGTCCAAGAGTCTCACATATTTTCCGAACCTTGCAAGCACTTGAATATCTAGGCAAGTAAAGCAGAGAGCAGATGCCTCCCAACATGTACTGATGCCCCTTTTTAGATATAAGGGTTTTAAGAGAAGTCTTCTGGGAGCGTCAAGGGCGGGACAGCAGCACAGAAGATGCAACCATGATTCAGACCTGTAATTACACAGTCTGCAAGCCCCCTCCTCACTGGTTGGAGCCCATCGGTTGAAGGCAGTGGAGCGCAGACCTAGGAGACGCATGAACATTATATTTTTGCGGGCCACTGCGTTCAAACTATCAAGAAGGTAAGGTTGAGGGACCCCAGGGAGGTATGAGACGTTCAAGGGGAGCAGGATAATTGATGTTTTTAGGACCCAAATGTCCGTCTGGTAAGAAATTTGTCTAGCCTGCTTGTTGATAACCCTTTTCCAGACTGTGTAGGGAATAGAGTCTGCAGTTAATGATGTTTCGTCAATATGTAGCATTCTTATGGCTTTTACAATTTGACGGTTCCAAGGATTCCCGGAGCTGGCAAGAGTTTCTTTCAACCGGGCTTTAAGCGTGTTATCTGCGGCTTTTAGCGCCCTTATGAAGTACTTCACGGTATCGGCCTCACAGAAAATCGATTGTCTTTGAAGGCCCAGCTCCAGTCGTAGTCTTGCCCTGTGGATGTAATTCGGGAGATGGAAGATTTTTTTATAGATGGTAACCTGGGCGTGGTCGAGACTGGCCGAGCATGCGCCAGGAAAGGCCTGGTGCCCGTAACTTAAGGCAGGAAGAAGGGTAGCTTTAATCACCTTCAGAATGGGTTCGGCAGAAGGACTACTCAGGGACTGGTTAAGTCGAGTCAGGCTGTATGTTGTTGCTCTAGCTCTCTTTTTCAAGGCAGCCAAGTGGACTGATGGTCTGGAAGACTCGCTAAACCAGACCCCCAGGTAGTTGTATTTTGATGTTGTTTTAATCTTTGCGGGCCCAATGTTCCACGTTAGACTTTTCTTTTTCTTGCAACGGCCGAAAATCAAGACCTTGGTCTTATCCTGGTTAATTTTAAGAGCGTTGGCTGTGTTATATTTGTGGGGCATACACAAGGCTCTTTGGAGGCCAGACTTTGCCTGGTCCATTATAACAATATCATCAGCGTATTGCAGAATGTGCAAGTTCGTTTTTGCGAGGCCCAGTTTTGGCGGAAGGAGACTACTTTTCTCCAGGAATCTCCCCAGGTCAGCAGTGTAAAGGTTGAACAAGAGGGGAGCAAGAACACACCATTGCTTTAGGCCGTCTGAAGTTGGAATTTTTGCAGAGACTGTCGTTGGGCCAGTTCTGACTCGTACCCATGTGTTCTTATGCAAGGAGATAAGGGCTCCGAGCAGGCTCTGTGCAATCCCCCACTTGTCCAATTTCCTCCATAAAGTGTTACAGGACACTTTATCGAAGGCGGCGCTGTAGTCTATAAAGCAGCAATAGAGGGGGAGTTGATTTTTTTGTGCTGCTTGTTGACCCAGAATGGCTAGGGCGGTGATGTTGTCAGTTGTGGAGGCAGAAGATCGGAACCCAGTTTGAAAGTATGGTAAAATGTTATTTTCCGCTACTCATTTTTCTAGCGACCTGAAAAGACACCGAGCATATACCTTAGCCTCAAGATCTAATAGGGCAATGAGTCGGTAATTAGCTGGAAGGGAGGGATCTCCTTTCTTGAAAATTGGGCATAAGATCGAGCCTTTCCATGAGTCTGGTATCCGATGGGTGGTAAACGCATAGTTGTACAAGGGATCTAATAGCTTTGCCCAATCTTCCAGCGCACATTTGAATACAGAAGATGGAAGCCCATTGGGCCCTGGAGCACCATCGTTTTTCATGGATTTCAGAAACTTGCAGACCTGGGCCGAGGTAGTCAGCTCATGGGTTTCCATCCGCATGGTATCGGCAGGATCTCTGATTTCGACCTCAGCGAGGTCGAGGGTATCACAGCAGTATTGTTGAGTCACGTACTGAGACCAGACTTCTTCACGAACCGCGTTCCCCCTGCTCTTGTTGGAGGAACGAAGTTTGTTTATATGGTTCCAAAAGTGGGTCAGGTTTTTTTCCTTTGACAGGTCAAATATTTTTAGCCAGTCGTTCTGTTCTTTTTGTTTCTTAGCTTCCCATGTAGATTTTTTATAGGCTTTACGTAGTAAGGCCATATTATTAGCAGAAAGCTCTGTACCTTTCGATTTATGCAGGCGCACAGCCCTCCTTAGGGCTCTTCTTTGGGTGACTAAGACCGGATCGAAAATCCGCTGCGAGCGAGGCCTGGGGAGTCTGTGATGAACTTCAGGGCCTATTAGAAGGTCTCGTAATTTAGCAATGGCATTGCCCCACCAATGATGATGGTCTGTGGGAGGATAGTGAGTGAAATTTGGAGTTATTTCCATGAGCCAAGTGCCCACCTTATCGGCGCCTAAAGAGTCCCATTTGATTCGTCTGACTAGAGTGTGGAGTTCGATCTGCGTTGAATGTCCCACTTCAATTATTTCGGCAGCAACAGGAACTTGCAGGTCCATTGTTATGGTCAAAGGGTTATGGTCGCTCTCTGTTCGAGTGAAGATCTCCATTTTAACTAACTTACTTGCCAGAGATGGTGATAAGAAAATATAATCAATAGTCGAGAGATTTTTAAATGTTGGAGATAGATGGGCACTGGGATCCTGTTCCAATGCGATTTGCTTCGCAGAACGTAAATTGTAATTGGTTAAAAAAGTGATCATGGCTTCTTGCTCATTGGTTTTGGTGACTAAGTGAGCGTTGGATCCCAGATCTCTGATGTTAAAATCGCCTAAAAACAAAACTTCAGCAGAAGCGTACTCAAGTAAAAGCTCTTCCAGATGCTTAACCAAAAGAGCTGTTGCCAGTGACTTTGATGTTTTAGCTGTGTTGTGGTAACAGTTGATTAAAAGCAAAGGGAAGGCCCTGGTTGGAGTTGAAAGACTGGTGATTAATACAATTTGCCCTGCCGTAGAGTTCCAATAGAGGGGGGTAGCTGCAATCTTGCACCTATGTTTAATGAAGATGGAGAGGCCCCCAGAAGGTCTACCATAGGAATTAGGCTGGGATGCTGGTTGATAGAGTTCATAGTAGCCATGGAGAGCCGATGGAAACAGAGACCAGGTCTCTTGAAAACAGATAATGTCACTTTTGCTCAGATAGTCCACTGCTGATTTGGATGAAAGAGTTGACTTTAACCCAGCAGCATTCCAAGAAGAGATGGTCAGTTTAGAATCTGACCGCTTAACTGAGCCGTCAGGAAGGATACTGCTGGGAGCAGGGGGCTGGAGGCTCTCGATGCGAGTACCCATGGCGGCTGTAAGTATTATGGGAAACAGAGAGACTTGGTTTACAGCTCACCAAGCGTTGATTGTTGTTATATGAAATATTTATGAGGTTATCCGCTTTTGATGCATCTGGCAGTCAAACATGGGTTGCACCCCGTTGTTGTATTCCTCTTAGGGTGTTCATAAACGGGCTTTCCAGTATCATGTCCTTATATAGGCACAATTCGCCCTGCCCTTATATAGGCATAAAATCCCAGCCCTTATTTAGGCATTAAACCGTGCACTCCAAATACAGGCATGGTCTCCGACATCCGTCCACCCTAACGTCACAACGAGTTCATGAAGAACAGACCCTTAGGCTGCGGGACTTTCCCTAGCCCAGGACTATTGATTTCTTCAAGGTCTCATATATTATGCATGAACCATTATTCCTTAGGGGTTCATTCATGACGTCTTCCGCTGTCCGACTCACGTCAATGCTAACATTCTGAGGTAATTCTCAGGTATAAATATACCTTCCCTTGCCCCTTTAAATCAGAGGAGACCTCGACTTCAGAGGAGCCCGTTTCCCGGCCTGACGCACTGAGAAGACGCTGTCATCCCTGCACGCAGAGAGTCCAGCTTCCAGTGATCTAACTTCCCTTGCGGGGTGTTGGAGTTCGAGTCTGGCAAGAGATTCCTACCTCTCTCATTCTTCAGGTATGGAGCAGACTAGAACCTAGAGGGACTCTTGGCATTCTAGGCATACTAGGCTTAACATACTCTTAGTATACCATAGTAAGGAATACTTCACCTACTTCATACCTCGTCCTACACCTAGGTTAGGTTAGGTACATTGGGGTAGAACTAGATTAGAAACGCATCGTATGAGTACTCGCATTTTTAGTCTGTGTTATTTATGTAACAGCATATGTACTAAAAGATAATGCTCTCGCAGTATTATTTATTTCTACTGCTCACACTGTACATTATTTATCTCGCATACTGTCTTGTGATCGTAACAGCACATTTTACTTACACCAGAAACAAGACTGTTCAATAAATCTTTTATTGAAACGCCCGTCTATTTCTTTCTGTGTAACTTGGAGAAAACTAAGCATGCACGACTGAGCTGAGTGAAATAGTTATCTATTGTTTCCACGACTCTGGGACACGTTCTGATTCTAAAGGGAAACACAGTGGTCATGTTTTGCGGCTGCCAGAAACTACTCCCTTCTTGTTGTCAAGGAGTTTCTAGTGGCCTCTGAGCTAGCTGGCACAAGTAATTAAGTTTAATATACTCGATAGGGACATACTGACCTTAGTCCTATGTCAAACCTATAGGATATATTATTCCAATGCGCAGAGCCTATTAGGGAAATAGGAGCTACACTACATGGCGCCCAACGGTTTGGTAAGGCAGTAATTCAATGTTAGATACTGAGTAACTCAGCCGTACCTTTTCTCTCAAGACCCCTACCCATATACTCCAAAAGATGTCTGGAGTGGGCAGGGTTAAGTATCCACCACGGCTACATAGGGCAGTACCCTATATATTAGCTGTTTAGTTTGCTCAACGTTGAAGGATACAGTGTCCCAAAATATTGTGCACCTTATCTTTGTTTCCTTGAAACTTGTTCTACATTTTTCAAAAAACAAAATGACTGAAGACGCCGGAAACGGTGTAGCTGCGGCTGATCCAGCCCAAGCAGCATTTTTTAACAATACCGGTTTAAATGAAGCCGAGGAGGGTGTTATAAACATAGCTCCAAACTTAAGAAGAGCCAACACTCTAAAACTTATAAAACATGGCCTACCACCAAGAGGAGGTAGAGCAGTTTTCGTGATAGAGGCACATGAATCCTTTCAGACAGAGGTATTCTATTCATGGGTAATATTTCCTGAATCCAATTCAGTAACACACATGTTTCACTTCTACAAAGAAGATGAACAACCAGACGAATACATTCCTTTCGAGGATATAGAAATTCCATTAACATACCAGGAGCATCAGCTCTGGTTTAAAGGCGCCCTAAAACATCACAGAAACATTACCAGGCTCGGTCCACTAGGTAGACCAGGAGCAACATGGCCGATTCTAGCCGGCTACACACCTCATCCTGAACTGGATATAATGTCAGATGAGGACTTACTTGTTCAAATACAAGAATTAATAAAAATCTACAGACAATTGGTCCAATATGTCATGCGGACTTTCACAGTCCAACCACCATTAACCATTCCAAATCAAACCCCTCAACAGGGGAATACACTAAAAATTACACCACAGACTCTATACGCAGTCATGGGTAAAATGCCCACAAAACGTGAGCAAATTCCTTTTTGGATAGCTCAAAAAATTACTCAAATCGAAGCAGTATTTCCAAATACTAGCCCGTATGAGAAACACAGAATACTGACAATCAGTTTACCGATGGGGATCACACCACAACTGGAAGACTGCACCACTTGGGGCTCAGTCTTTGCTGCCATCTACACTAAAACACACGGCATTCCGTTAATTGCGGTAATACCTGATGTCCTGAAACAAATTCAAAATGAATACGGGGCAGAGCCTGCTCTGAATTTAGGTATGAAATTACTGAAAAATTTCGACCAGGTCTCAACAATAATATTATCTAATATTAAAGGGGAGGCAGCAGCAGTGGCGATCCACCAAAAATTAAGGGAATTTGATGTTACAGAACATCAAACAGAGCTACCCAGAATTATAGAACAATCTTATGCAGAATTAGGCAGAGATAGTTTGGGTGGAAGACCAGTGAAGCCGAAGCTATCTGACAGTCCTGAGAAGGACTCAATTAAACAAACTCCTACATCTTCTAAAAAGAAGTGGGAGTCTACTAAACAAAAATCAAACGAGAAACATTCTCAATCCCGAGATAGGTCTCCTCAAAAGGAGCCCTCTGAAAGGAGGTATAACCTCAGGAATAGGGATAATTTGAGAAAACCTGATAGGTATCAAGATACTGATACACGTTCCTCTCGTCCCTTTCAGATCTCATCACAGACTTCGGAAAGAAGAGGACGATCAGAACATAGAGAAGAACGCGTGAAATCGAAAGACGACAAACACGCTCCAAAAACCAAAGTAAAACCTCAATTCTCCAAAAGAAAGTAGCAGGTCTGAAGATCAGACATGCCGAGAATACTGAGAACACAACTCAAGAACGGAGAATGGGCTCAGACAATGCTGGACAGTGCAGCAGAAGTCACAATAGTTCGCCAGAACCTGAAGGAACTTCTGGAGATAGTGGACTTGAATGAGTACATCACAGTAGAGACTGTAGACACCAGGGTTAGTACTCCACAAAAGTTATATGACATAACACTCCGGATGGAGGGAGACAAACCAAGACAGGTGAAAGCACTTTTTTGGGAAAGACTATCAAAGGGCTATGACATACTTCTAGCAGAAAAGGACTGGCCACCACAATTTGTCAGGGAGTGCCCACATGGCGAGGACATAATTATGCCTGCCTTCTCCAACCATATACCAATGCATCTAAGATATACATATGCCAGGAAATGGGAAGGGGCCCAGGCCCCAGCATTATATAAAAATCATGTAGGATGGGATGAGGACTCACCTCACCATAAAATACATCTGAAACATGAACCAACTGCACAAAGGCAGTATCCAATAAAGCATGAAGCTAAAAAACAGGTCAGGGAGATCTTAGATCAACTTGAATATCAAAGGGTGATTGAAACATGAACCTCCTCAATGAACAATCCTTTGTTTCCTGTCTCCAAACCAGACAATACATATCGTCTAGTTTTGGACTACAGACACTTAAACACCTGTTCTAAAACTTTTGCAGTGCAAAATGCACATAGCACAGCATTAATGAATAACATTGTGCGTAAAAAATATAAAACAACATTAGACATCTCAAATGGTTTCTTTTGTCAAAACATAGCACCTGAAAGCAGGTACTTAACAGCATTCTCCATAATGGGGACCCAGCGTCACTTTTGTCGACTCCCACAAGGGTTCAAGAACAGCCCAGGTTTATTCTCAGCGAGGGTAACGGAGTTACTACAAATTTATGACAATGAGGCATTGTCCTATGTCGATGACATCTATCTGATGGACGATGACTTGGACAAACACTTGAACAGGGTGAGCACCATTATACTGGGATTCGCCTCTGAGGGCCACAAGTTCAACTTTAAAAAGTCCCGAATTGCCCATCTCAATGTCCTATTTTTGGGATATGAGCTTTCAAGTGAAGGCAAGAGCTTGGCAGCTAACTTTCTAGAGAAATGTGCGCTGCTCCAACCTCCAAAAACGCTAAAAAACTTACAATGCATCCTGGGAAGAACCCAGAGAGTCCGCCTCCCCCCGTTCAGATCCGAGGCCACTGAAGTCATCTGCGGCGTTCCACAAGGATCTTCACTCAGTCCAACGCTCTTCAACGTCTACATGAGCCCCCTCGCAGCCATCGCACGCCAACACAACCTCAACATCATCTCCTACGCCGACGACACCCAGCTGATCCTCTCCCTCACCAACGACCCCACCACCGCCAGAGCAAACCTACACGACGGGATGAGAGACGTCGCCGACTGGATGAGGAACAGCCGCCTTAAACTAAACTCAGACAAGACGGAAGTCCTCATCCTGGGCTCATCACCCTCCGCCTGGGACGACTCCTGGTGGCCCCCGGCCCTGGGCACCGCGCCCAAGCCAACGGACCACGCACGCAACCTGGGCTTCATCCTGGACTCCTCCCTGTCGATGACCAGACAAGTCAACGCCGTCTCATCCTCGTGCTTCAACACCCTGCGCATGCTCCGCAAGATCTTCAAATGGATCCCCACTGAAACCAGGAAGACCGTCACCCAGGCACTCGTCACCAGCCGACTGGACTATGGGAACACCCTCTACGCCGGAACCACAGCCAAACTTCAAAAAGACTCCAGCGCATCCAGAACGCCTCCGCACGACTCATCCTGGACATCCCCGACACAGCCACATCACCGGACACCTGAAAGACCTGCACTGGCTCCCCGTCAGCAAGAGAATCACGTTCAGACTCCTCACCCACGCACACAAGGCCCTCCACGACCTGGGCCCAAAGTACCTCAACAACCGCATGACCTTCTACACGCCCACCCGCCAGCTACGATCAACCAGCCACGCCCTCGCCACCGTACCACGGATCCACAGAACCACCGCCGGAGGAAGATCCTTCTCCTACCTGGCAGCCAAGACCTGGAACTCCCTCCCAACTCACCTTCGGCGAACCCAGGACCATCTCTCCTTCAGGAAGCAGCTCAAGACCTGGCTGTTCGAGCAGTAACTTACCCCCTCCCCCAGCGCCTTGAGACCCTCCCGGGTGAGTAGCGCGCTCTATAAATGCCGTGATTGATTGATTGATTTCCTAAATTTTGGAAGAACATACATTCTAAATTACGCAGAAAGGGTTAAACCTCTCTACGCATTAATCAAACCTGATTTTTCAATCAAAAATTGGACAAACGAACACACAGAAATCTTGCGTTCACTCCAGGCTAACATGTTAGCAACAAATCACTTACAAACACGCGTAAGTCAATGCAATTTGGTGATCCGAATAATTTCGGGTCAATGTGGATTCACCTACTTAACCTTCAATGAGGGTGAGAAAATACCAATCGCATACAAATCCCATTTGTACACACAAGCGGAAATGCGCTTCAGTTCAACTGAAAAAATTCTGACAGCAGTTCAAACCGCTGTAGCAAAAGAAAGAGCCTTAGCCCAAGGGAAACTCATTATTGTCGTAACCCCGGTACCAGCTTTAGAAGCGGTCACAAAAGCGAGCATTCCAAATGCTAAAGCATTACATCCAAGATGGATACAATGGGTTAATTCTCTTGCTGCAACAGATGTTGAATATGTTATTGATCCAGATTTGAAAACACAAGCATTCCTGTAATATGAACAAGAATGTCCTCTGCCCACTGAGATTCTGCCTCTCGATCAGTACGAATTCATAATTTACACTGACGGATCCGCACAGCCCGCAATAGGGAGTAAGCAAGCTTACAGTGCAGCGTGTGCAATCGTTAAAGGTCGCATGCGAAATGGCATCTTCAGACCCATGGTCACAAAAACTCAATCTCTAGGAGATTGCACAGCTCAGTGAGCTGAACTACAAGCATTCAAACTGGCACTTGAAAGTACAGATCGAGAATTCCCCACACTAATAGTGTGCGATTCCTTTTACTGTGTTCAGTCGTATAATGACTATATACGAAACTGGCTTGAAAATGGTTTCAAAGATGCAAAAGGTGGCACAATAAAGCACAAAATGCTTTGGGAACAAGTAGTTCAGTTGAAAAACGAACTACCAAAGGCTCACGTGATTCACACACTGAGTCATCAACGTGATGGCGTTCACGTTGCAGGGAATTCATTGGCTGACGAAGCCGCAAAGGGGGCTGTTCAGACGGCTTCTGTAGCTGCGATCACTCGTT
Organism: Calotriton arnoldi; assembly: GCA_963921515.1. Lineage (NCBI taxonomy): Eukaryota > Metazoa > Chordata > Amphibia > Caudata > Salamandridae > Calotriton > Calotriton arnoldi. The sequence goes on from CAWUFW010005490.1 coordinate 554,675, forward strand.
CAAAAACAAAAATAGACGGTGAAATAATGTTGGCTGTCAATGCTTCAAGCAAAGGCAGCAGTGCAGCGTTACCAAAAAAGTTTCCACTCAAGTACTCTTATGTAATTGATGCGAACAACGTTCCTTTTGCTCGAATCCCTGGAGTGGGGGATAGGGTAATTCCAAACAAGGAACGCAGATTAGGACTAATCCTAGCAGCACACGAAGGGATAGCTTCTGCCCATGCAGGTGTTTCAGCGACAGTATATTTACTCAAGCAAAGATATTGGTGGCCTGGCATTCGGAAACAAACTAAAAACTATGTTCTAGAATGTGATATTTGCCAACAGATGAAAGTCTCAACAGTGAAACGTCCTGCGCAGACACCCCTGTTAATTTCAGACAAACCATTAGCTTGTGTTTACCTGGACCACTGCGGTCCCTTGCAAAGGGACGGTAACTATAAATACATCATGGTTGCAGTGGATTCCTGCTCTAGGTTCCTATGGTTATGGCCTCAGCGCTCGGCTGATGCTCGAACTGTTATAAAAGATTTGCGAGTCTTTATCGGCATATACGCAATAGGCACGCTACATTCTGACCAGGGTCCTGCGTTTAGCTCTAGGGCTTACAAAGAAGCCATGGCCAGTGTGGGTGTTGCATTGAGGTACTCCTCTCCATTCCATCCTGAGGGAAATTCGGTTGTGGAAAGGAAAAACCGGGACATAAAGCAGTCTATAACAGCTAGGGTATTAGGTTCGGGTGATGGGTGGGTCAAACACCTTAGTGGGGTTCAGCGCTCATTGAACAACCTGCCAAGAAGTTCTCTAGGGGGGGTCACTCCATATGAGGTCCTATTTGGGACAAGAATGTGGGTACCAGACCTTGAACACGTAGGCACAGTGGTGGAAAATAAACCGTTTGTTATCAAAGATCGTTTGGCTGTTTTACAGGAACTGAATCAATTAAGAACGAAGAAAAGCAACGTATTCCTACAGCCCACCACCACTGGGGATCAACCGGCTGTCCCAGCAAGGCCTGTCTGGATTCCAAAAGTTGGGGATCTAGTCAGAGAAAAGATTGCGGACAAGAAGGAATTTGGACCTTCTTACAGACAACCAGTACCTGTTCTAGCAGTTCAAGGAACAAGAACAGTACTTCTGCCGCCCCTTGCTGGAAGAAAGGAGAAAAGATTTGTGTCCGTCGACCTCATCAAACCACAGTATGTGGCCAATACTAAATAGTAGGCCTCGTGGACTCCGACCTAGTAGCAGACGCACTCCTCTCGCTACTATCCAAGAGGTTCAGACTGAAAGACTGATAACCATCGAGAACTCAGCTGTAACTGATGGAGGACTATGCAACAACGCTATGGAACTCATCCCTCTTGACAACCAAGTAACAGTTCGTCCAAATACACCTGTCTACACCAACGTGGCAAGTGATGAACTGGTTCCAGTGATTTCTACAAATCCTCATGCAATTCCAACAATTGACAGAACTGCTTCTGGCTATTTCATTAACTTTGATACGTTCTCAGAAGATCCAAGTGAACCTGAAACGACGCCAGCATCATTCAAACTGAAGCAGCAAGTACAAGACTTTGTTCACTTTCTGAAAAAGACTTATCTGGTTTCTCCATGGATTGAACTCTGGATTACATCTGGACTTTTTGTTTTCCTGCTCTGGCTAGCTTTGGTAACAACTGTGAACGTGCTTATAAGTGGCAGATACATCCATGTGAACACTGAAGGAAAAGACGTGAACGTACTTTTGAAACCTCATAAATCTTCCCATCGTGAAGCAAGAGACTTGTCATCAGTGAACATCACAGCCGTTCCTATACAGGATGGTATAGTGTGGGACAAAACGGATTATGATATTTTCGGCCCGACGGAACAATTGAACATTCCACATTTGTTTAAAATTTCACTAAGTGATCTAATTACGTCCAGTACCTATTCAGATGATTGGGACTTTGAGACTGTGAATGACATAATGTTTGACTTAGAAAAATCTGCTGCATTTTCTAAACATGAATATTTAGAGGGTTCATCAGACTATGAACAAATGTATTGTTTTAACCACTATGGTCATCATTATTTGCATAAATCTGCTTATCCAAGAAATGTGTTTATGTTTAACCAATGGGAACATTGTCCTACACCACCACACGGTAGTTCAAGAACTTTTGCCAACAAATTTCCATATTTTTCAGGTTACAATACATCTGATCCAGAATCGTTTTACTACAAAAATGTAAACAAAACAGGACTGAAAATTATGTTAACAAATACAAAACAGATTTACTCTGCATTATTTAATGCCCAACTGTCTAGACAGGGTTTCGACTTTTGGAAAGACACAATAGACACAAAAACAGTCTGGGGTACTAAAGATTGGCAAATGCAGGGGATAGAAGCTTTATTTAGAGCCTGCATCATCCCTGAACAAATAATGTTTTTGAATGAAACTGTCCAACAAACATCTTGTCTTGGATTAGCCAAGATCAAAGAGATGAAAACACCTGCCAGTGATTATGATACAAAGACAGTGGTGACAGTTGACAATATACTACAACTCAACAGATCTAATCCTGATTGGAAAAAATGGTTGATCTGGCCCACAGACACGAATAACTGTCAGGAAAGATTCCTGAATAAAACTCAGAGCTTTACTATTCATAGGCCAGACCCAAGATATGTCCAAAGACAACATCCGGGGGTAGTAACAACATACAGTGTAGGAAAATTATGCCTCGATTGGCTGCATAAGTCTACACTACAGGATGTGAAACAACACTTATCCTTACTTAAAGAGGACGCAGACCTTAGGGAATTCTTGCTTGGACCAAGAAAACCGCGTCAAAAACGTTTCATATATGCCGGCATTTATGCTGCCTATAATGAAGCATGGAAAGTGTCACAGATGGAGGCTGCAGAACGAATACGTGAACTTGATCGTATTAATTTAGAGAAAACACTCTCTGTGGTCGACAATGGGTTAACAACTTTGTCCGCCAGAATATATTCATTGGATGGCATTGTATCCTCTGCTATCGACATTCTAGAACAAGATTTGGCGATGTTACAGCAAGGCCAGTCTCAATTACGTTCTATTATGTTATTAAGCTGGACGCTGCAATCTTTGCGAGCGGGCTATGTGCCTTGGCGTTTCATCAACACAACGGCTCTGTTTGCAGAATACAATCTAACTGATAAACAGATCGAACTGGCACAAAGAGGAGCAAGGTATACAGTGCTGAGCATTGAAAGACTGGAAAAGTTACCATTCACAGTGGCAGAAAAACCAGCTACAGAATGGCTTATTCATGGCAAAATAACATTACCTGTGACTACTTTTCAGTTTCAGTATTGCCTCAGACAAATGCAAGCAGGCAAATATGAAAGGTTGGGTAAGGAATACATTAAGACATCTTGGGATTTACCGTATACATATAGATGTTGGAGTGGGGATCGTGAAGTGTTTTTTGAGCGGTACACACTGTAAAAGTGCACTGAGCGGTTCACTTATATGTCAGGACATTTCTTTACACGGGGCTGGTAATGGTTCTGTGGCAAATTTGTCTTGCCATAAGCAGGGTACATCAGCTGCTGTGATTATTCCAACGTTTGGACAACTTTCTAATGGGAGTTACCTCATGTTGAATGATCAGAGTTGCTGGGGCATGTTGCCAGGCATCCCATATCTAGTAACGGTCAACTCCAGGGTCACTTGCTGTATGCATGTATTGTTTCCCCCAATAGACACAGTCAGGGAGTCGCCTCTATGGCCTTCGCTGAACGTCTCTTTTATAAGATTTGATACTTTGAGCAGAATGAAAGCCATGCTTTTACAGCAAACAGTGCCTTTAACCTCGGCCAAAGAAACCTATGATCTACAAGTAGCAAGGACTTCGGCTGAGATACAGACTTTAATATGTACAAACTGCCCTATACATTTCGTAGAAAGGATAACACGTATCTTCAACATGTCTGATACAAGTGGAATTGTACATGTATTTAAGAGCATCTGTACGGGTCTGTTAGCACCTTTCCAGGCAATACTCGGAATCATCCCGAACTTTGCACATTCGGTGTTTGGTGGCATACCATTAATTCTAGCACTTGTTGCCGGAATTCTATTTCTCTTCCTGCTATTGCGCTATGGCCAGCCTATTCGCAGACATCACTCCGAGCGAAATGGAGAAAGCTCTCCTTGAAAGAAAGTGCCGTGAGCGAATAGTACAGCTATTGGGCATGACTCGTCTACGGGACCTTAATACAACTTGGTTCCTGTCATTCAGACCAATCTGGCAAGATTGCATCTTACCTGTTCTACGATGCCTGCTATGCGGTGAAGAATTCGTGTTGGACACCTGTCTAACATTTCCATCAGCAACGCCTACGGATGTCGATGCTTTGCTGGTCCCGATAACGGCCCATGCTCTGTGTTGTCCCCAGAGGCTACCAATCCTGATGTCAGCATTCATTGAGATCTCACAGACGCTTCCGGCTGCTGCTGGGCTACGAGAAAGATCTACAGGCACACAGGTAACAACGGACGCGAACATTGCTGCGGCGACCTATGCTGAGAGCGATGCTTCCCATCTCTGTGCAATTAATCTGCTACACGAGGTGTTCCAACTGACGCCAACTACAGTGGACGATGTTTTGTCTATAGAGATAGATGATCTCATGTTTACACCAGACCCGTAAACTGACTCTGATTCAGCGTACTGTGTTCCAAAGATGCAGTAACAATTTGGCCTTCATTTTTAAAACAACTTGGAACTCTACCAATATTGACCTTTTGTCCCATTTTTTCAAACGAAAATGGCACTTCCATCTGCTTAAAGTAGAACTAGCCTTATAATACAGACTTCAAGGTACTTCCACGGACACTTAGTCATCTTGTGTGTCTAAAAACAGTTCATTTATTTTCATGACATGAAATGACTTTGATTTTTGAACAACTTATCGATCGTTTTCTGTCACATGTAAATATTACTGCTTATTTCATTTTTATTTCGAAATGTATGCCTAAAATGAAAAGCAATGCTTAATATGTACAGTACCTTTTGCATTTTTAAATATGTTTTTTAATGCTTTTAGGAAATATTTTTTAATATGCAGTACTCCATTTTAATGTTTAGCATTTTAATATGTTTAGCATTTTAGTATTATCGTACACACGAAAGTGGAGTGGGTTTTGTATTCCTCTTAGGGTGTCCATAAACGGGCTTTCCAGTATCATGTCCTTATATAGGCACAATTCGCCCTGCCCTTATATAGGCATAAAATCCCAGCCCTTATTTAGGCATTAAACCGTGCACTCCAAATACAGGCATGGTCTCCGACATCCGTCCACCCTAACGTCACAACGAGTTCATGAAGAACAGACCCTTAGGCTGCGGGACTTTCCCTAGCCCAGGACTATTGATTTCTTCAAGGTCTCATATATTATGCATGAACCATTATTCCTTAGGGGTTCATTCATGACGTCTTCCGCTGTCCGACTCACGTCAATGCTAACATTCTGAGGTAATTCTCAGGTATAAATATACCTTCCCTTGCCCCTGTAAATCAGAGGAGACCTCGACTTCAGAGGAGCCCGTTTCCCGGCCTGACGCACTGAGAAGACGCTGTCATCCCTGCACGCAGAGAGTCCAGCTTCCAGTGATCTAACTTCCCTTGCGGGGTGTTGGAGTTCGAGTCTGGCAAGAGATACCTACCTCTCTCATTCTTCAGGTATGGAGCAGACTAGAACCTAGAGGGACTCTTGGCATACTAGGCATACTAGGCTTAACATACTCTTAGTATACCATAGTAAGGAATACTTCACCTACTTCATACCTCGTCCTACACCTAGGTTAGGTTAGGTACATTGGGGTAGAACTAGATTAGAAACGCATCGTATGAGTACTCGCATTTTTAGTCTGTGTTATTTATGTAACAGCATATGTACTAAAAGATAATGCTCTCGCAGTATTATTTATTTTTACTGCTCACACTGTACATTATTTATCTCGCATACTGTCTTGTGATCGTAACAGCACATTTTACTTACACCAGAAACAAGACTGTTCAATAAATCTTTTATTGAAACGCCCGTCTATTTCTTTCTGTGTAACTTGGAGAAAACTAAGCATGCACGACTGAGCTGAGTGAAATAGTTATCTATTGTTTCCACGACTCTGGGACACGTTCTGATTCTAAATGGAAACACAGTGGTCATGTTTTGCGGCTGCCAGAAACTACTCCCTTCTTGTTGTCAAGGAGTTTCTAGTGGCCTCTGAGCTAGCTGGCACAAGTAATTAAGTTTAATATACTCGATAGGGACATACTGACCTTAGTCCTATGTCAAACCTATAGGATATATTATTCCAATGGGCAGAGCCTATTAGGGAAATAGGAGCTACACTACACCGTGGCCCTTTCAGAACGCTAGTGTACGGCCTCACTGGTTCATCATGAAGAAGAACATGGGGATATTTCTGTTGGGGGGGGACCCAGAGTTCTCTACCCCAGTCTTCAAAGAAACTGGCTTCCCCAAAAATTGAATCCCTTAGGGATTCTCGTGACCACGTTGTAACAGTTGCTTCCGAAGCCCCTTTGCCTGGTATTAAGGCAAACTTGACTGATGTAAGATCAGAGGAAGTAATCCGAGAGAGCGCCAGGACATGCTTGAATAAGCGAATGAGGTTGTTTCTATTAAGAGTGTCATGCGGTCCCTTGTGGGCAAAATGAGGAAAAAAACCAAGTTCTGCATCTTTTTCCGGACCGTGGTATTTCTGACTCCCAACTGTTTCAGACGGAGGCAAAGGGGCCTTGAAGTGTAGGGGTGTAACTTCAGATAGACGATGATTCCCCTCCAATTGACTTTGCCCTCCCAAGGCCTGTATACATTGAGACTGAGAAGGCTTCTGCATTTGTGTAGGGTAGTCCCAAAGGGTTTTGGTCGGATCACCTGTTGGGTATCGCAAAGAAGGGCCCATCGGTACGCCGTCTGTTGTGATTTGGGAAACGACTGTAGTATGGTTTACATTTCCCGAGCACTTATTTGGACCGCTCCAAGTGTTTGAGACTTCCCTTAAAGGCTGAGCTGTGATGTCTTGCCTGCCCAAACTTTGGCCTTGAGAGGCTATCCCCTTGATTTTGGATGACAAAGACCCAGGCTTCGTGATGGTAGAGTATAATTCGGTGACACCGGGGGCCAGGGGGGTCCCCTTGGGAGCTTCCCGAGTGAATGACCGGGGGTTATCAATGGAGTCATTATTATCAGTGAGAGTCATCCTAGTATCGGGGGTTTTCGTTTTGAGTTTTAAAGCCTGGTTAAAAATAGGAAAGTGAGAGCCCCCTCACTTCAGAGACTGGCATGATAGTGACCCCTGTCCCGTCAGCCCCGATCTCCGTTTTGCAAGACGTTGTTTTTTGGTTTGTTTTTTAAGTTTCTTTCTCTCCCTTCTAGACAATGGTGGTTTCATGGGGAGATTAGAGGGCAGGTGGGCAACATTTGAAGGAGCTAAGTCAGTGAGATCAGGCTGCGTGGTCGCTAATGGAGTGGTCATTGGACAGCTAGTGTTAACGGTCACCAAGCCGGCTTTGGGATCACTTGTGGCGGTCGCCGATGACTGACAAGGCGAGGAAGTTGAGTTTTTGAGGTCTGATTCCAAGGGAAGGGAAATAGTTCTTCTCGCTGATGATAATGAATCTAATGTTACTAGGCACAGGGGCTCTTCAGAGGGAGAACCGGTTTGAGCCTCTTGAGTAGATTTAGGTTTCCCGTTGCTGTTGGTATAGAGCTTCACACTGTCCAAAAGCAAGCCCAGAATTTCTGGAAGCAATGAGAGTTTGTTAATTAATGGACAGCAGGAACACGAGTTCGGGCTATCGGGAGACTCTACAGACCTTTCGAGAGAACTTAGCCTGGAGCCCAAGTCGGACAAAGTTGAGGCCAAAGTTTGAATTAAATCGATCTGTAGTTCCATTTTCTGGGATTGCCATAACAGGGCTGTTGCAATAGAGTCTTGTTTTACGTGAAGGGACGTCAGCGAGATCGAGAAAGGACTTGTGGGCCCCGAGGGCATAGGTGTGGGCGGGTCCTTGTCTTCTTGCACAGTGCTGAAAGAATTGTGATGAGAACTGAAGCCCGGTGTATGCGCTAGGGAGGCCTCAATTCGGGCTTCTAGGGAGGCCAGAAACCGATCGGATAGGTTTTTAGATGAAAAGGGGCTTTTATACGTTGGGCTCTTTCTTGGTGATAAGGAGTCAGTGGGCTCAATTTGATGTACACCCGGGCTGCAGCGCGGGGCGGACTTGGGTGATGAATACGCTGCTGCCGGGTCACCACTGCCTTCTTGAAAATTTAACATTAAAGAAAAGGGTATACCCAAAATCACTGGGACCTGGGTGTGCGATGATATAGAAAGTAGTGGTCCCAGCACTATTACATCCAAACAGTGTAAAACCAAAAATATATACAGTTAAATTCACAAAAATAAATCAAAGATTACGAATCAATAGTGTAAACAGTGTTATTTAATCACACTGAACACAAATGTCAGATTTAAAGAAATACATTACAAAACATCATTAATATGCCCAAATGAGTAAAGGAGGGGAAAGGGCAGTGACGTAAGTGAGGCAGTGAGGTAAGTGAAAGACACTATTAGTGAATATCACAATCAAAATGGTAGGCATATTATTCAAAGCCACACATTTCTTTATCTAAAGCGAAATGAATACAATAGGTTACATAGCCATGTAACATAGAAAGTCACAGTGCAACATGCACTGTCGGCGATACTGGCATCAATAATATGTCTAATATTATTGATGCCAGTATCGCCGACAGTGCATGTTGCACTGTGACTTTCTATGTTACATGGCTATGTAACCTATTGTATTCATTTCGCTTCGATAAAGAAATGTGTGGCTTTGAATAATATGCCTACCATTTTGATTGTGATATTCACTAATAGTGTCTTTCACTTACCTCACTGCCTCACTTACGTCACTGCCCTTTCCCTCCTTTACTCATTTGGGCATATTAATGATGTTTTGTAATGTATTTCTTTAAATCTGACATTTGTGTTCAGTGTGATTAAATAACACTGTTTACACTATTGATTCGTAATCTTTGATTTATTTTTGTGAATTTAACTGTATATATTTTTGGTTTTACACTGTTTGGATGTAATAGTGCTGGGACCACTACTTTCTATATCATATTCTTGAAAATTTAAAGCGGCAGACGAGCTGCTGTCATGAACTTGAGCTTGTAATTTAGCTGCAGTGATTATTGTAGAGTCTGAAACAGGGTCTGATGCAGTAAGGTCTCCAGTGCCGATGGAGTGGGCTCTTAGTGAGTCAATGGAAGTGTCCTGGGTCGTAGTGACGTCCTCCAGGAAAGGCCTGTGCTGCTGGAGATTCTCAGGTGAGGCCTGGGCCTCAGGCGAGCACAAACGAGAAGCCTCGGAAAATGATCCTTTGATAAGGCCGGGGTTGTGGGAGGAAGGCTGGTCGTAGTCCTGGGCTTCTGGATCGCGCTGCGGTGTCGTGGTAGAGGCAGGGCCAGTTTGAGAAGAGGCCTTACTAAAAAAAAAAAAAAACTCGCTGATCCACACTTGTGACAGTTGGCCTCCTGGGGATGATAATATGTCTCGCAGTGACGGCGACTGATGTGGAGCCCCCCTGGGAGAGACCCGGGTGGTGTCAACTCGAAGGGTAGTACCCTTTCTCCGGGGGAGTTTCCTTAATGGCATTGTGACTTGCCCCTCCATAAGGCACCTGGGAGATACTGCTTGCTGTTTTGCAGCTTGGGGCTTGCCACGGTGCAGTTTCCCTGTCAGGGATCGGCGACTCCTCAGCACTCTGTCCTCTGTCCTCTAATTGCTGACGCCACTGTCAGTAAAGGTGACAAACAAACTGTAGTTGTAAGCGGACTGTGGGTATGGCGCGATGGTGGAAAGCACAGGCAAGCGAAACCGCCAGGTCAGGCCCCCGCGATTCCGGTCGGGGGCTCTCACTTACCGGCTGCCCGTGGCGCTTGTGGCTTTCCTTCCCCCCTCGTTGCTGGAGGATGAGCTGAGCTGGCCCCCGGTACACTCTCTTGCGTTCTCTGGCCTCTCTGGCCTCCTAGCCGCCAGACGGCCTTACCATGGACGCAGGCTGGTGCCGGTAGCTGTAGCTGTGCCAGTTGCGGTACATCCGCTGGGTTTGACAGTCCAGCGGTGTGGGGGAAACCAGCCGTGGAGGGGGTTCAAAGTCGATGGAGGGCAGCCTCTTCCCCTGCTGCCTGGCACCCAACTGAGCGTCACTCGTATGCTGAGGGCAGGTGGCGGCGTGGCAGAGCTCTCTCCCCCAACTCCACACAGCTCCGCTCCGCTCACCGCCTGTTGCTTGTTTGACCGATGCCAAGCGCGGACCGGATTGTTAGTCCGAGGGCCAGGGCTCGTTGCGGCTGTGCGGCCGTACGGGGATGTCTCTAATAAATAAAATCCCTTGGCTAGCTGGTCTTGCCCCCCCCTGATTTTGTCGAGTCCGAGTCCAATCCGAGTCTGCCTCGGGTCGTCCTTGAGAGCAGCAATGTTGCACCTTTAGCATCCCACAGACTCCACCCTATTTTGCCAATAATATATCAAGGGCAAGTCGATTTTGCATAACCATTGATCTAATTGCAACCATTTCTGTATCAATCAATAAGAACCCTCCAGCAGTATCAGTTGATAATCGATCCACCACTGTGGATAATTTTCGAATTTTGTGTGAATTAAGAACCACTCCAACTGAAGGTATTAACGCACCAAATATATCACCCACTATTTCTGAAAAACTTGCTCTCTTCTGCTTATTAATCCAGGTTTCATCTCATTAATCTTATTATTTCTATCTACGTGATATACTTTAGGAAATACAATCCCAAAGTAACAACTACCATACCAGTGAGCAGGCAATCTATAGTAAGTATTCCTCCCACACACATAATATACACCTGGGAAAACAGGGTCAGTTCCTCCCTTTAATCCCCATCCTCCTGCTTTAAGAAATTATGTTCACATTTACTGGTACCTAAATAATACTTGTTATAGTCAGTCTTTAGTCTTAGTAAGCAAAGCTTCCCCTTGTGATTCCAATCCAGAGACATTGCAGCATAAGTCTTGCGTTTTTCATAATTTCCGTCTCTAAAAGCCCAAGGTGGTATATTAGTTTTTTGTTCAACAGCCTTTTTATGGAATTCTTGTCTTCTATTTTCTACCATATTAAGGAAATCTTTTTCTTCTATTTGTAAACTACAGGTGAGATTATTTTTGTGGGCATATATTAAATCCAAAGTTTGGGTAGTATGAAAGAACTCTCCCATATATTCAGCTTCTAAGCTACTGGATACTTTATTTAAATTCTTTCTAATAGGAAGTTCGGAAAAAACCACATCTAGGTTAGAATAATAAAATTCTAATTTTCCTGTTACATAGAATAGACTAGTTAGTACACTACATGAAACACCATATGTTAAAGGAAGGTGGTGATATGTCACACCCTCCGAGACAGACGATGGTAATTGCATACAAACATAACAGTCACTCACATTCATTGTATTAATATATTCATACAATAATTTAGTAAAAACGTTTAATGAGAAATCAGTAATTGATCTATCTTGATGATAAATACTTCCATCATTATGAACTATATTAGTTGGACTTTTAGTAATAACTTCCACTCTCATACTTATTGTATTATTAGTCTGATTTTTTTCATTATTCACCATCAAAACAGGAACAACAATTGTTAGTATTAACCACACTGACATAGTTAATAAGATACCACATAAGCAGGCTCTAATACATTTACGTTTTAGACTAGGTTTCGGACGTTCAATCACTGTAGATTCTACCATTTTTCCTGGTTAAAAAAAAAATTATAAAAATCTAACTTCACTAATAATTTCTTATAAACCTAATACTATAAAAATATGTAAATTCAATCTTCTTTTGTACAACCACACACTTTGATATTTTCTCTGCCCTTTTTTTTTTTTTTGTCCCCCCTTTTAAGGTCTTTCTTGAGTCTTTTTCAAATCTTCTTGACGTATCAACTTAATTTGACTGGATTATGATGCACCTTAATTTCTCTTACAGTCTCTTTTAAGGTGGTTTAAATTTGCTCTCATCAGTTCGTTCTGTATCATCTGTAATTTTTCCTTCTGTTTGATCAGGGCTTTCAATTTCCTTTAAGACAACGTAAGTTCACTCAGGTCTGGTATACTTTCGACTTGCAACTCTTTGTCTTGTTGTTCTTCGTACTATTTTCTTTTGAGAATCTTCTTGATCTGACTGACTTGAAATTTCATTTATTTGCTCTGGCCCTCTTTTTTCTAGAATATATCTCAGTCTTTTTGCTCCACTTTGCCAGTTATCATTATATCTCAGTCTTTTTGTTTGAACTTCTTCTTCGCCCTGTTTTTCTGATTCTACAGTACACAACCTCTTTCTTGGCTGTTCTTCCTTTTCACTTTCAAAGTCCCTTTCTATTTCCGGTTGACTAATACCCTTTTTACTTCTTTTCTTTGCTGACTTTGTTCTTGGCTTTTGATAACTTTTTCTGTCAGCTGATTGTCTTCTTCAATCAACTCTCTTTCTTGTTGGCCTTGTTCTAGGCTTTCAGCAACCACTTTTTCTGTCTGGATATCACTCTCAATCCGTTCCTCTGAATGTTGGCTTCTTTTTTGATTTTCGGAAGCTTCTTCCTCACTCTCTCCAACAGCAGACTTTTCAGTCCCAGTATCTGGTGCCCACTCTACTTGGCTGGTACTTGGTTGTTCATCGTCCACAGGCTCAGTGACATCTGCCTCTCTGGGATTCTCAGGCTCACAACCTCTGGCTTCTGGTCTCTCTTTTTCTTTTACCAGTTGCCGTTCAGCTTCTTCAAGTGGACTTGGGACTCTTCTGGTATGGCTGGCGTGTATCCAATTTGGTAGGCCACCACACTTTATTGCAGTTGTTGTTATCAATATGATCTGGTATGGTCCATGCCACCTGGGTTCTAAACACGACTTCCTCACGTGTTTCTTGACAAGAATCCACTCTCCTGGACTTAGATCATGCACTGATAAGACACAGAACGCACCATATCAGCCAGTCCTTTGCAATATTCAAGAATCAGATCATCAGAAATGCTCATCAGTTTGTTTGCTGGTACAATTGCTTGTCTCATGACTCTTCCCAAGAGAACCTTGTGTGGACTCAATCCAGTTTTTCTGTCAGGAATGCTTCTGAGACTCATTAAGACCAAGGTCAAAGCATCAGGCCATTTCAGTGTTGTGGATGCACAAACTTTTCCTAATCTAGATTTTATAGTACCATTGATCTGCTCCACAATTCCAGAAGCCTCTGGTCGGTAGGCACAGTGCAGTTTTTGTTCAATTTGCAATGCTGCACAAATTATTCGCATTATTTCATTATTAAAATGTGTTCCTCTATCTGATTCTAGAGTAACTGGAAATCCGTACCTTGGTATTAATTCTCTCAAAAGCAATTTAGCCACGGTAAGGCTGTAATTTCTCCTTGTAGGATAAGCCTCTACCCAACGAGAAAAGAGACACACAATGACAAGTACGTATTTCAAACTAATACATGGAGGCAACTCAATAAAATCAAGTTGCAAACGTGTAAATGGTCCTGCAGCCTTTCCGATAATTCCTGTACCCACAACTGTCCTTCTCCCTGGATTCTGCGGCTGGCAAACAACGAACCTTTGGCATAAACTCTCTGCAATGTACCTGAACTTGGGATTAAACCAGGTCTGCTTGAAGAGTCTAATCATTGCGTCCCTTCCAACATGAGTGATCCCATGATAGACTCTTGCCATATGAGAAAGCATGCAATCGGGCATAACTGGTCTATCATCTACATATACCCAAATTTCATCCTCTGGTGTTTTTGTACATCCTGCTCTTATCCAAAGCTCCTTTTCCTCTTAACTAGCTTCTTCCTGTAACTGTTTAATTTCATCCCAATTGTTTATTGATGTAAACATTAAATGGCAATCAGTGATTTTTCTTTCTGTTTTCCTGTTAAGTGCAGCTGAATTTTCCGCACAGAAACGCGCTAACTGATCTGCGTATCTGTTGCCACTGGTCACATAACCATTTCCTGATTTATGCGCAGAGCATTTTACCACTGCAATTTGTTTTGGCAATTGCAGGGCATCCAATAAATCTCTCACAAATTTCCCATTTTTAATAGGGGTAACTGATGAAGTCATGAATCCCCTTTGCATCCATAATTGACCAAAATCATGCACCACCCCGAAACCATATTGACTGTCCGTAAATATGGTCACCCTCAAATTTCGGGAAACTTTACATGCTCTAATCAGAGCGTATAATTCTGCAATTTGTGCTGATTTTACCCCAAATAGGCAGGATGTTTCCACAGTTACCGTGCATACTGCATAAGCAGCGCGCAACTCTCCTTTTTTATTCCTCAAACATGATCCATCAACAAACAGAACATTGTCAAATTCTTCAAAAGGCACATCTTAGATGTCGGCCCTAGGTTTTGTACAGAATTCTGTCACATCCAAACAATCATGATCTGCTTCTTCTTTTACCTCCTCCTCATAAGGATTTGGTAGTAATGTTGCTGGATTTAAGGTGGTACACCTCACAACTGTCACATTTTCAGCACCCAAAATCACTCTCTCGTACCTAGTCAGCCGACTGGGAGTCATGTGTTGAGTTCGTGTTTTGGTTAAAAGAATCTCAACAGAATGTGGAACATACACTTTGACTGGATAACCCATCACAATTGCTTCACTTTGTTCCAAACTCACACATGTAGCAGCAACGGCTTTCAAACATCCTGGCAATGCTGCTGCCACAGAATCTAACGTAGCAGAAAAGTATGCCACTGGACGTCTAGTCAATCCATGCCTTTGAGTTAACACTGCTAACGCACATCCATCTCGCTCACAACAGAACAATGCGAATTCTTTTGTATAATCAGGCATTCCCAATGCTGGTGCTTGACACAAACTGTCTCGCAATTTTACAAAGGCTTCCATACTCTCATCATCCAAATCAATTGGATCAATCACATCTTTATGCGTCAACCTCTGTAAGGGTTTTGCAATCACTGAAAATCCATTTATCCAGTGTCTGCAGTAACCAACCATTCCCAAAAACATTCACACTTCTTTCTGGGTTCTTGGAGGTCTCATCTGTTGAATTGCCTCAATTCTTTCTGGTGTCACTTTTCTAATTCATTTCTCAATCCTGTGTCCTAAGTATTGTACTTCTTGTTTACAGAACTGCAATTCCGCAGGGGACACTTTATGTCCCTCTTCTGCCAGATGGTTCAATAAGGCAATGGTATCTGTCACACACGCCTTTCGAGTTTTTGATGCCAACAGTAGGTCATCAATGTATTGAACCAAAACCGAATCTTCTGGCATCACCAATGTCTCCAGACATTTTTTCAGAATTTGATTGAAAATCGAGGGGCTTTCTGTGTACCCTTCAGGAACTCGGCACCATGCCAAGACATGGTCTCCAAACCGAAATGAAAATAAAAACTGACTGTCTGGGTGTAGAGGAATTGAGAAAAATGCTTGACACAAATCTATTACTGTGTACCATTTGGCATTACATGGAATCTGGTAAAGGATCACTGTTGGGTTTGGCATGATTGGACAGCAAGGTATTACTATTTTATTGATTTTTCTCAAATCTTGCACTATTCTGTATTTTCCACTGGGCTTTTTAATCCCCATAATAGGTGAGTTACAAGGACTGCTCAGCATCTCTCTTAGAATGCCTTGTTCGATCATTTGATCGATCAAAGGAGCAACTCCTGCCATTGTCTCGGGACTCATTTTATATGGAGCAGTGTTTGGGTAATGAGCACCAGGTTTCACTATAACCTGAATAGGATCCACATTTTTCATTAACCCTATTTCCTTCCTGTAAAATCCCATACATCTGATCTTACTGTCTCTCTCAGCTCATCAGGCAAATTCTGTTCTGTTAAAAGTGAATATAGTTCATCCACTTCCGTCCCTTGCTTTGCTAGCATCAACTTGAATTCGACATCCTCATCAGGTGTCTGCAATACCATCAGGCATACAAAAGATGGTACAATTCATTTTGCATAGTAGATCTCGTCCCAATAGATTCACTGGGCTCGAATCGCATACCACAAATCGATGCATGTCTTTGAACCTTCCAATGTGAACCTCAATTAGTTCTGTAATTGGAGTTTTAAACTGCTTATTTGACACTCCCACAACTAGCATAGTTTCTCCCGAGAGGGGTAGGTTAGGAATTTCTGCTGCTCTCACAGTAGAACGTGTAGCACCAGTGTCCACTAAGAATGTAATATTATTACCTTCCACCTTCCCATCAAGAAATGGACCTGACTGATCTACCTCCAGAGTTGCGCCAAGCATGCACTCTTCCTCCCCCCTCAGGCACCGTCATTGGCTACTTTCCGAATCACTCCCATTACACTGCAACCAATATTGTGGAATCATCTGCACATTTGGGTTCTTACCATGTTGTTCCATAGGAGTAAATCCAGTTTTCACACTGTATCTCTGTACCTGAGCACCTACATTACTCTGCATAGGAGCTTGGGGCACCTGTATCTGTGGTGTAACTATCTGCTGCGGCTGTTGCTGTTGTTGGGTCACAACCACTTCATTCTGTACCTGTGAATTTAAATTTTGGGTTGTCCCATTAATTTATACAGTGCTTCTACACTCGTTCTTCCAATGTCCAAGCTTACTGCACGCATGACAAGGAAATTTTCTTATCAAATCATCTTTAACAAATTTTCTTTTACCCTTTCCAACACCTGGTACCTGAACATTTTGATTCTGATTATTCGTCTGCTCGACACGATTTATTTCCTTTTGCTCTGCTACCTTAACTTGCGCCCACATCATTTTTTCCTTAAGCTTTTTGTGTCTTGAATCAATGTCGTCGCTACAGTACTTTGCATATCTCAGAATTTCATCTACCGTTTTATTCTGCCAGCAAATCAGATTCTGTTGAATCATATTACTAATCTCTGGTTTCAGCCCAACCACAAAACGATACACAAAATGTCCCATATTCTTGTCACCTATATTCTCAAATCCGCTATACTGTTTAAACACCTGTAACAACCGCTCATAGTATGCATGCACCGACTCTTTCGACTCCTGTGTTGTCCTGTCTAATTTTACCCAATCAGTTTCCTTTGGGGAAATCTTTCCTTTCAAGAAAGTAATCACCTGATTGTACTTTTCCATCACCTCATCTGAAGGTGCACCAGTTTTAGGGTCTCTTGGATATTCTTCTTTAGGCCAATCGACAGTTATCTTACACTCTGTCCACAAATCAGCCGGAATTACAATCTCAAATAGACCATCTAAGTCCTTCAGCAATACCTTTGAAACCTTCACAAACCTTTCTACCTGTTTATACCATTCCACAGGTTTTTCTCTCAATCTGGGGAAATCATTCGTAAAGGACAAGATGTCCTGTCTACTCCAGGGAACATGAACATATCCACCACCTGGAACTTCCCTCATTGGACACACCATTTCAACCTGTCCATTTGTTTTTAATGGATACATCGAAGTACCTTCTGTAGGGTTTAATTCATTTTTTCTTTTCGACCATCTACCTTTCCAACGATCGACATCTCCCCACTTCCTCAGAATCAGCATCAATTCCTTTATCTGTAACCTTTTACCAGACACATTCAAACTTTCCAAGTCCCTATCAGTGAAATCCATCCTGTATGTTTTCTGCAATACCTTCGATCTCTCAATATCTATTTCATAATCAACAGCAGCTTCTGCTATCTTCTCATGCAAATTCCTTGCTTTCCAGGTAATATTCTTACACAAAAACAATAATTCCTCATCTCTATAAATACTTAATCTATCTGGACTGATCGTACCAATTATCATTTCTTCCAAATCCACCTTCAATCTACACACATCTATACTTTGTGGTAGGGGTTTTCGTTTTTCCATTCCCTTTCTCCACTCATTCAGCTCTTCTGGTGTGGGACCTACTGAACTCTCAGATGCGGAATCACCACTCTGTGCTATCCTCCTAGGATCTATTTGAACATTTCTTCTTGGAGTTTCATGTACTACTTCTCCTACAGGAAGATCCATTAAGGTAACATTTTCTTCCATTCGTTCAACTGGACTAGGTATAGTCATTGTCTCACTCCTCATACCACTTGTCGGAACTGTCAAAGCATGTACTCCTGATATACTCTGTTTATTCCCATACAACGGAACTATAGGACCTATTGTTACGGGTACTGATAATGCTTCTGCATTCAGGTTTAACTGTTTAACTTTCTGTATTAATTCTTCTCTTGCTCGGTTTTGTAACTCTGTCTCTCTATCCGATACTACTCTCATAATCACTGGAATTTGGGGAACTTGCGGAATCAGTGAGATCTCATTATCGGGGCATTTGGAACGACTCCTCTTGGACTTTCCTGATATGGTGGGGGTCTTTTTGTCATAATATCCTCCAATAACTCGTCATCCGAATCATTCATGTTGCAACTCCCTCTTTGCATTTCAATATTATTGTTTTTCTCCTTACTTTTGCCTCCTATTGACTCATCATTGACCAGGACAGGATACAGTTCTTCCGTTATTACAGCTCTTCTCCATCTTTTCACTCTCTCTTGCCTACTCTGAAAGGGATATCTGGTCATGATATTTCTATATTTTCTTCCACCCCTGTATTTCTCTCACTCAAAAGCCTCATATTCCCATTCCTCAAGTGCCTCATACTGAGTCGGTCTAGGTCTAGGCTCCAACACATTCATTCGATCTCTTAAATTTTGTATAATTCTCACATTAAATGTTCCATGTTCCGGAAAAGCCAGAACACCATCGCCCTCAGTATACTTCACCCAATTCTCCAACCAAGTGCACGTATGATATCCACATTCTAGCATCATATAGGATGCGGGTGTTCCTGGAGGCGGAATAAGAATTCCCTCCCTTGTCACTATCGGTCTGTCTTTTTTGAAGAAATTCCTGATTTTATTCATAAACTTCATTTTCTCTCAACTGTCCCTTCAGAATGTGACTAAAAAATGTCAACAAACCCTTCGTACTTCTGTAGTCTCTATTAGGCAACTGTCGTCCAATACCAGCGCGACTCACACCAACCAACCAATCAGAACACTGCTACGTCAGCAATGTCTCAACCAATAGAGATGCAGCTTACAATAGCTCATCCAATCACAGCTCTAAAAGCTCCTGCTGCCTGTCCAATGCCAGCGCAGTGTTTTCTGAGGTAAGTATTACTCCTTCTACTGACCCTCCCTTTACAAAATGACTCAGCAAAAATTCTCAAGCTTTTTTTTCTCAAAGAAATCTTGTTAATAACGACATAAAAACAATGCTTCCTTGTCTGTTTTCTAAATAAAGAGATAGTTTTCACTTTTCCAAAAAGAATTTTCTCTACGAGCAAGAATAACGACCCAACGCTATCGCATCCTTCAATCAAGCTCCGGGAGGACCTGTTACTTCTCCAGAGATAAGGCCAAAGTTTCTCAAGAGGACTTTTTGGTATGAAAAGGAGTCTTGGTACTTCTCTGAGGATAAGGCCAAAGTTTCACAGGTGGACCCTTCGCTATAGCACTCCAAAACTACTCTCATACGAATATTCCCTAAAGCAACACCTATAGCCTTTCACTGTTCAGTGTTATGACTTACAGACAAAGTACTTCCGTAGTGGGATACGTCTATCCACACTAATTCCCAGCCTACTTCAGGCTATGACTTTACCCCGGGCAACCTTCTCGCCCGTATATTCAAGACGACATAAAAACACGACATTAACTTTTCGGGTTAGAACACATATAATCAAATCAATAATCAATAATCAACTAATCAATAATAAACCATCATACTGCTACCAAAAACTGATCCAACGCCAAACCGGGGGTCTCTGAATGACATAGCAGACAACGGGCCCCAAACATACAATACACAATTTCTCACCATTTAACAGACCCTACGAGAATGCCGCTGAAATGCGGTTTGTGTGACGTTGATTTTTTCTTTACTCATCTAAAGGGAAAAACAGATTATCTAATCGTTTCCTCTCTATTTTAACCCTTTAACCTATCATCAACCACTTTCCTCTTGGGCGATGAATCATATTGATTGAGTAGTGTAAATTATTGACATGACTAAAGGGGCTCAGAGGATGAAAAGCATGTTTGTGGACAGGCAAAAATTAGTACAGACAAAGAGTTTTTCCTACCTCGGCATTTTATTCAATCAAGGTGATTCGTGGGCTCAAGCTATTCTTGCAAAAAAACTGGCATTTATTAAGACAACAGCCGCCCTGGCATCTTTTTCAAGAAAGCTAGGTAGGAAGCCACCAGGTGAGCTCATCCAAATCTACAAGGCCAAATGCACCGCTAGTGTAATGTATGGTGCGGGAGTATGGGGATTTGTTAATACTCTCCCTATACAAATTGTGGAAAACTCTTTTTTAAGATATATTTTATCGGTGCCAGCCAGTTCACCTTCTTATGCCTGTCACAATGAGCTGGGTCTTCCTTTTATCTCCGATCTTATTAAATTAGAACCAATTCTCCTGTGGCACAGGATCTGGTCAAAGGACCAGCCTAAGCTAAATAGGGAGATCTTACAGGACTGCCTAAAACTGGGAGGGGTTCTAAAGATTCTTTGGGTAAAGTATGTGTGTGATTTTATGAACGATATTGGGCACCCAGAATACTTTACTGACCCTAGGTCTATACAGTCAATCTCTAGAAAGGCCCTAAGAACGGAGGGTCTTCAGCTATTGGTTACAATAAGAATGACAGGAGAAATTTTAAAACCCAGTGTAAGGCAACATCAGTTAATTATAACCACCTCTTATATGGAACCTTACCTTACATTTGTACCTGGCGGTTTTGACAGGCGGCTATTAACTTGGTTTAGGCTGGACATCGTCCATAGACTCGTGACCTTCCCAAAAATTAATGACTGGTCACGGGAATTGCCTTTATGTCCGTGTGACAATTATTCTACCCAGTCCACCATTCACTTGGTTTTATTTTGCAAATTTTACACAGTGTTGAGGAAAGAGTGGATTTTACCGCTTTTAAAACAACAGGGATTGCGGCAATGCCGCCCTGCATTAATTAGGTTACAGTTCTTGGAGGACGAACAAACTGCCTGGTGTTTAGCTATGTTCTTTAAGAAGGCACTCCTCCAAAGGAAATCCATTATGACGGACGAATCATAGCAGAACGAGCACTTGATATTTTTATGGTTTTATTACTGTAGCTTCAATATTAACTGACATTTTAATATCATTATAGGATTGCTGTTTTATAATGTGTAACTTTGTGAGAATATGTATCTTTTTGTTTTTATGTGCTTTTATGATTGTTAAAACAGCAGTTGAATAAAGCTTTCCTTGACTTGACATGACTAATTAACCAAAATCTTAACAATTTGCCATGAGGAAATAATCACAAACTCAAAATATATCGTTAATCTGTTTATCTTCAGTAATTATAAGAAAAACTCGGGTACAAAGTTACAGGGAAAGAAAATACATATTAGAGGAGAAATATCATAAAATATGCAGACAAGATCACAAACATCTGTATCACAGTGAATATTATGGAGTGGACGGATGAAGAGACATAAGAGTCATGAAAAGAATACATTTGCAGACATTGCAAATTTCCCTATTGATACATACCAATCGATTAAAGATCAGGAAAACCACCACCCCCTGGCCACGAGGATAGTGGAAAGGAACCTGATAAAGGAAACCGGGATAGGATAAGATCAGGGAACAGGTAGGCCTCTAACCGATGAACAGCGACGATCACCCTCTGCCTCTCTGGACCTACGGAAGCTGCCTGCCTTAGCCACACCCCCTAAGAGCATCCCAATTATACCCTAACTCAACCTGACCATCCCACTAATCTGCAACATTTGGAAAAATCTCAACTTTTCATTGGTCAATTTGTGGGGTGTTACACCACACCTCCATTACTTCATTTGGCTTTACATACTTTCTTTGTTCTTAACTCATTCTCACGATTTACTTCACTGCTTGTGAATCGATTCTCTATCCCCCATCACGTCACATTCTCTGATGAATGGCTTGTCCCTGTATTAGCAACTTTATTTCGAACAATGTATCGGCTAGACATAAAATGTTCATCAGTTTGAGCTTTCCCAGGCATCTTGACGTCCTCAAATATTGCACGTCTTTCTTTCACTCTTCAAGGTTTCCTTCATCCGCCGCTGACACCCACCAAAGTTCACGTACGGGTTACATTTTCACGGCCTTTCTTCGGCCTTATGTCAACTTTAAACACCCAACTAACTGCTCACCATAGGCCCATTTTTAAAACTACGATGAAAGAGAAATATAAAGAATATTAATAACACAAAAATGAAAATTACACTGTTTCCCTCCCACCATTGCACTAACCCCATGTTAATTTATATGAGCATTAATGTGCAAAGCATTATTATTTGCAATAGCATTATTCCACTTTGTCGGTTTCAATATGCAAAAAGCGATATGCGGCCTAAGTATTTCATGCATTAATCTTAATTGCAATGCACGCGTGCGCAAAGCATTTCCCCGTGTTTGTGTTTATTAATGCATATTAGTACAAAACACATAATTAATAAATGTTATCTTGGGGCGTTGATCCGAGCAGGTTTACATGACGCAAACCCTGCTCCATCACCTTCTTGGCTTAACACTGCGCTTCGCCACTTTTGAAATGCAGGGCTGCAACGTATGTGTGCTGCTTTGTGTGGCACACATAGAAGTTGCAACTCGTCAATTTTAAAATGATTGTTTACGTGCCGGAAGGGACACCTTCCTGCACATAAACAATCATGCATGGCTCTTTGCTGTTTTTATGTGTGCGGCACAATGCAGAACACATAGAAACAGCAAAAACAAGGAGAAATAAAGCATTTCTCCTCGTTGCTCCATGTTAGGACCAGGTTTTTTTTGGTCTTAATTTTGGCGCTGCCCCATATTTATGCCACCCTTGTAAATATGGGCAGCGTCAAAATCAATGGGTGTTGTGGCAGAACGCCCACAGCAACACCCATTGCTCACCCCTTTCAAGCTAAGCACAGCGTGAAAGGGGGCCTTAATTACAAGGCAGCTTTAAGCCACGTTAAGTGGCTTAACACTGCCTTGTAAATAAGACAAAGCCCATATCGCCATAGGAACGTCGGGAAAAAGTGACATTCCTGTGGCGATAGGGGCTTGTAAATATGCCCCTATGTATCTTTCTAAAGGCATGCCTCTGCCTATGCTTATGGTTTTGTTGCATTTATTGTTTACCATGCTTAATGGGCTGTTGTCTGCGGTTTTGAGTGATAAATGTGAGAAGTGTGTAGTGTGATAAGCTGACAATTGTGGGCATTGTGAAGAGTGGACACTGATGGACAGTGTGAGGAGTCTTTTTTGGCTTTCCCTGGTTTATACTGCAAACAGCAGCACACATAAGTTACCAGTGTAAGGGAAAGCAAGCATCACAGAAAACCTTAATTTCACCGATATAAATCTTAATGTAATATAGTGTAAATGTGTAGTTCAGTAAGTGTCAAGAGCAGTTATGCAAAGAACAGATTTGTGGTAGCAACATGCAAACCAAAAGATGGTTAGATACTATCTCACACACACACAAACACATGCACACGCACACACACTCACACGCACACACACTCACACACACACACACACACACACACAGTGCTGCAGTAGGTAAAATGCTGTTTTGCGTGGAGAACTGAAAATCTTTGCAGTGTTTCTAACAACAGTACAGCAAACTAGAGGGGTTGCACAGCATAGACACAAAAGCAGAAAAGTACACAAGACACAAGAGTCAGCGCATATCATATTCCCCCCGAGTTCCCCATTGATAAAACCAGAAAAGTCCACAACTGCCAGAGTTTCAAATTGAAAATGTTGACAAAACTGAGAAAGATGCGTAAAGTGAAAATTAAAACTGTATCAATCATTAAAAAAAAAAAAAACTGAGACTTAATCTCATTGGTTCTATGCCAGTGTCATTGGTGTGAAGCCCACTTTAATACCCTTCTCACTTCATATTAGGAAATTTAAAAACCGGGCGTTGCCTACTCACACCCCAAAGCGCCGGTTTGTTGACAGTCCTCAAAGTCGTAGTGGTTAACAAAAGGAAATGTAGATGCCAACTTCTCTCTGTGCTTGAAACTACCCCGTACAATACACTTATCACTTCACACCACTGCTACAATTCACCCAGAACTACTACACAGAAATCTAGCTTCATTGATTTCATTAGTTTAGGTACCATAACCCACTATATTTGACCCACGTGTCCCATAGTCCATCTTGCCACTTCAGGCAACTTGAGTGAGATATAAAGCATGCATGGTGCATTATCTGGTTAGCTGATGTAAGAAGCCGATTTGCACAAAACATCCACCCGAAGCTGGGGTTCTGATACTCACCTGTTCAAAAAGTCTGGATGCAGCTATTTTAGCATGTTTTCCTGCTTTCACCCACAGCCAAATGAAGCCTTTCCTGCAAATTTGGCAGAACGAAATTGCCCAAGTGCAATAAGGGCAGATGTCACTTCATGACACAAATGTAGGTGCTGGGGACAACTGGTGGCCAGTCACTCTACATGAGTGATCTGAATACTCCCTAACAGCGTGTCTGTGACCTGCATGTGCAGGCGCTGGTGGTTGATAGCCATTCTGCACCATGAGCTGATAGTGAGATGTAGATGTAAAGGACATATGCAGCACCGAATGGAATTACTTTAATAGCTAAGTTTAGCCGAAAAACGTGGGTCCCAGGGTTAAGAGCAGTGTGGAAAGTTAAGCAAGTTATATCTATGTGAGGTGTTTACATTTTTGGATATAGGAACAGAGAAAGGCAGATTGATGGATTTATGTATACAATGTGGGGAAAAAAACTATTAAAAAAGAGAAAACCAGAAGACAAGCCTCATCTATCTATGCCTACATGGCCTGAAACAACATCCTCACCAACATTGGATCTGCCCCAACCCTATCCAACCCACAAAGGAGCTGAGGACCCACCTTCATAGTGAGCGATACTGGATCACATCTCAGCTCATGTTCAACTTTCCGTTGCTCTCTAGCTAGGCTCACGCTCTACAGATACCAATACTGGATTTTTGGCCCCTTAGTGGAAGTGAATAATTGGCACTCACCCAGTTGCAATGAACCATATTTGTTGCTTCATGGGTTAATCTGATTTCCCTAAGGTGGGATCATTGGTGCCCAAGCAAAACAGCCCTCCTGTAGCGCGGCTCTTCATGCAAGGTTTGTGTCATGCACGGGCCTAGAAGTTCATGTTTGCTTGACCAAATTTCATGTATGGATGAATCGCGTAGCTATGTAAACGCACTGGTGCATGTGTCTGCCCGTCACAAAGGGTGTGTACAATATCATAGAAGATTTGTGCGAAATAAGCTATTTTTTACATGTCTCTTTCAAAACTCTAGTAAATGGTCTCATATTGATTCCACACTTTACCCA
Organism: Calotriton arnoldi; assembly: GCA_963921515.1. Lineage (NCBI taxonomy): Eukaryota > Metazoa > Chordata > Amphibia > Caudata > Salamandridae > Calotriton > Calotriton arnoldi. The sequence continues at coordinate 580,252 of CAWUFW010005490.1, forward strand.
AAATGTGTGATCTTGGTAAAAAATGGCAAAACGACTGTACTAACCACTGTATGCTCTGAAAGCAAATGCTGATTGTACTGAACTCGCCCAACAATTACTCTGATGTTGATGCAGAAAACTGGCCCTCCCTGCCCCTCGCAAACTCTGTCAACTGAAATAAGCGTTTCCTTTGGCCAGCCCTGACTGTGTGCATCGTCTATCTTACAAACCTCATCACTGTTCATCTGCAGCCTTCAATCACCGCAGAGAGAAGGAAGGAAGCGGAATGTAGGCCAGCCACAGAAATATTATTAATTCGCAGCTAATCTGCTGATACAGTTTGAACCGTCAGTGGTGACATTTTTATCTCTCCGTCTGGCAGGTAAATGAGCGCGAGGAGGAACGCTCATTCAAAAGGAAATTGAGAAGGAATTTATCTTTGATGCATTTCTTGGGAGATTGTTGTGCGCGCGCCGTCATAAAATGCAACACAGACGGGCTCCCCTGTGAGGATTAGGAGCTTGAGAATGCGGCTTTAGTGAAATGATGTGCAGCCAAAGGCGAGAGAAAATCCCTTCTTACTTTTAAAAATTCAAGATACTGTCAGTCTTCTTCTGATGTTGGAAACTGCCGCGTGGGAAGGGGGATCGTATTTTGAACGCCTGAACTAGATATCAATCCGCACGGGTGCTCACAAGCGTCACTCTGAAACTCAAGGGGACATGACAGATAAAGTGGCACAGTGACGCCTAGTGGTGAAGAGTAGCTTTGAATTAGATTCGACCCAGGCGGGTTTGCAGTAAAATACTCAGGCACAGGAGTCACTAGCTCTGCCTATGTGCGACACAAAGAATGATTACTTCCTAATAGGGCGGATATAGCTGTTTTGCTGAAGTGTAATGCTTTGCAGCAATGAAAACTAGCACCCTAGCTGATTTAAGGCAAACTAGGCCTCAGACTCCATCTTTACTGTGACTTTTCATTGTACCACGTCAACAGCTTTGTGTTTTCATGTCTCAGTAGAATAAAAAAGAATGTATTCTATAGTGGAGGATGAAGATCTTCACATACAGTTCTGAATGAAGTATGCACATTCAAATATAAACCCAGCTGTCCCAGGAGAATCACTCACTATGTACATTTTTCTGTTCCAGGCGCAGTCCATGCTCAGGAGAGCTCTCTGTAGTAGAATTATGAGACTCTTGTTGGAAATTTTCAGATGTAAATGTTTCCCTTTTGCTTTATTCTGATTAGGAGCCAGTGAGCCATGTATTACTGTAGCAAATTTATTAAATCCTTTGTTCATAAGCATATATAAGGGTGTGTTTTTTTGATTTGGTGAGCTCCTTTTCTCCTAACTTTAGAATGAGGTATGATATGAGATGATATGAGGTAGTTTTATAGAGCGCGCATTACCCAAAGGTGTCTTAGCGCTAGGCGGATCAAGAGCCGAGGAGGAAAGAGAGGTGGCAGCAAGCAGAATTAAGTCTGGGTGACTTTGTTTTTAGCAGTGGGAAATAGCCAGGTCTTTAACTGCTTTCTGAATAACTGAAGGCTGGGTTGTGACCGGAGGGCAAGAGGAAGGGAGTTCCATAGTTTCCCCCCCAGAAAAGCAAATGTTCTGCCGCCCCATTTTACTCGTTTAATTCTGGGGATCGGGACCATGTGCGCCGTGCTAGATTTGAGGGTTCTATTGGGCGCGTACCAGGTAAAAAGTTCCCGAAAATAGGATGGACCGGTACAATGGAGAGCCTTATGCATTAGGCACAAAGCCTTAAATGAGATTCTCTTCTCCACCAGTAGCCAATGAAGGCCGTGCAATAGGTGAGATACAGGTTTGAACTTTGGGATTTTCAAAAGGGTTCTTGCTACCGCTGTCTGTAAAGACTGCAATTTTTTATCAGGTATTTCGAGGTGCCTTGATAAAGGGCATTGCAGTAGTCCATTTTGGAGCATATGAGGGCCAACATTACGGTCTTCTGTAAGTCCGTCAGAATGAACGGGAGAATTTTTTTGAGAACCCGTAACATAAAATAACCCCCAGAGGTCACTGCATTGATTTGAGCAGAGAAACATAGTTTGGTGTCGAAGATGACTCCCAAGTTTTTGCCTTCTGCACTGGCTTGGGGAGGTTATCCAGCTCCTGGGGCCACCAGGATGCATTCCAGAAGGAGGTCTCTTTCCCAAAGAGCAACACCTCCATTTTATCCAAATTCAATTTGAGACAGTTATTCTGCATCCAACTTGCAACTGCAGCCATACATCTGCAGAAATTGCTTGCATCATTCTCCACCTGAGACGAGATGGATACCACTATCTGTGTATCATCCGCGTAGGATAGAACGGTCAGGCCGAAGCTCAGAATAAGCTCCACCAAAGGGGTAACATACACGTTGAAAAGAGTGGGACTAAGTGCAGATCCCTCCAGCACCCCGCAGGGTAGGGAGAAGGCGAATCAATGCTGAATTTCTTCCCCATAATATACTTTGTATCTTGGTGATGTGAATTTTACTGAGTTCTTGATTTATTCTGTGCTTTAACTGAGCTTTGCACTCTGATTTAATGACTAATTAATTTGGCTACATTGAATTAATTTCTGTACGACCAAAAATTCTTAAAATAAAACCTTTACGGTTGAGACTTCATTGTCTATCATTCTTGTAAAACCTAATGTGTTCTACATTTCTGTTATTTGAAATGCCATCCTTAACTTCTTAACTTGAGACAGGTCCAGCTGGGAGCACCTAAATCAGTCTAGTGACTACTCAGCTCCCTAACCATCAAGACGAACTTTGGGGCAAGATTGAATGGATTTTGTGCACCATCAGAGGCCATTCTCAAATCTGAAGCCTCAACTATCTAATCCATACATTAGTGGGGACTTTAGCAGACACTTAAATTTACAAACACACACACACATACATACACACATACACAATCTCACGTGCTCTATCTCTCTTTTCAAAGCCTTCTAAGTAGATTACAGAAGAAATAACCAATGACAATTATGCTTCATCATACCGCCTTCATCTTTAAAGGACTTTGATTCAGTCTGAAAATGTGTGCAGCGCATCTGAGGAATGTGATAATTTATTAATCAGTCTTTTCAGACACTCTTTTAAGGTGTTGTCATTGAGTGCTGTTGGTGTGAGTTGCAGTAATACCTGCCGATACTTAAAGGAACAAGACATCACAGAGTATCACCTGTAAACCTATATACATCCACATAAATACTCTGGCGAAGGTGTGCAAAGAAGGTGTGTAATGGAAAAAGGGTCCTTCTTTTTAGGCTTGAAGCCCTCACCTGCCCAGAAGTGGCATGCTTCTTTATCGAGTCCCCCCTCATGCTCGCATAAGGCAGAATGCCAGCATGGGCTACATGCGATAAGGGGGATCCCTATAACAGTTGGTAAGGGTGAGGTCCGACAATAATGCAGAGGGGAGAGAAGTGATGAGGGAGGTGCATTTAAATCTGCTCCTTGGTGGACTGAAACGTTATTATAGTCCCCAACAGGCAGAGTTAAAAAGATCAGGGGTTTTGAATTCACCCTGAGAGAGTGGGCGACATGTTTCTACCTCAGAATAATGCCCTCGGAGAGGTGCAGCGGCATTCTTCATGGCCATTCCCTCTCTGCCATTGCGTGTAACAAGTAAATAAGATAGCAACGTACAGATACAACACCTAATGCCTTTTTTCTGGTGTGGTTCCACAGGAAATAACTTTGATATGGATAATACATATACAGTGATAGTGTTCAAAAACGTGCATCACACATGTCCGGTGAATTAACCTGCGTAAATGCCGATTACAGCCTCAGCTCGCCCTTCACACCAGGGGTACCTCAATATACAGCACAATAAATAAAGACGTGATCAACTCAAAGTTTTCCTGTTGTCATTGTGCTCTCTCGTTATGGGGTTCCATAGTGTGAGAAGACTATGAAAAGTGGCATGTTTCCCACTCATGGAAATCACAGTATCTGGATCTTAAAACTAAAACACTATGATAAAGGTTAGAAAAATATGAGCGAAGGCTAAACAGTGTAATGCTCTCTCCAGCTCACAGTCCTCCCATCTGCTTGAGTATTTTCACTTTATCCATCCGAATGTGAGCCCGTCGTGCTGACTGTGATGGGTGAAGGGACATGGATCAGTATTGCATTTTTAATATCATTCCAGAAAGTGATGCCAAGTGCCGAGTCAGCACGGACTGGAAGTTGGTGTGACATAGCATGACATTGTATGTTGCTCGCTGGGGATTGAGATATCCTTTTTTGGGGGGCTGAGCAACGTCGAATGGCAGCAAATGACAAAAGAAAGTGACTTCGAAATGCTATACAAAGTGTGATAGGGAATGTCATTCTGGTAAGAGTTTCCCAGTCTGTAGCACATTCATCAGAATCTTTTTATAAAGTCAATGGTTGAACTAACTTAGTTTGTAGAGAAGATAATGGTGACATCATAATGAAAATGCCATTAGACCTAAAGGATATTCCATGAAATGCGATGTTTATCAGTTGTATCATCTTTTGGACACCCCATAATAAAAATAAAAATATAGGTATATATGTTACATAAATGAGACACAGGAGCCAGAAAGTAGATTCCTAGGAATCTACATATTGGGTTCTAATGTATGTGTTCTTAGTTTACAACCTAGCGCTATTCTTTTCCAGTAAATCCAAGTTCTATCAGTGGTGGAACACTCCACATATACGTTTTTTATTATGGTCCAGTGTATGTCATTTTCATGATGTGTTTTGTAAGAAATGGTTTACAATTTTTGTGGTAAAACGGCTACACCTTTTATTGCTTCAATAATGTGGGTCTTGATTTTTAGGTCGAGCCTCGAGTAGCGCGCAAGCGCTGCTTAGAGGCGAAGACTTTTAGTAAGCGAGTTTAAAAGCAGTCCCAAAACGCTCGTGCGTCGTGGCTGGCCTTTTGGGATGGGTACGCGCGGCAAACATGTGTTTCCAATTATCGTGCCCAGACGCGGGCGCGATAATTGGAAGCACATGCCGGCAAAAGGCCATGACGCACGAGCGTCTGGTCAGCTGAGCAGGCTGCCGCGCTCCCTCCTCCCCCCTCCGCTCCTCTGTGGTGCGCGCGCACCACTGTTTATTTTTTTTTATTTTTTACCGCGCAGCCGCCATTTCGTAGTCGCTCCTAACATCAACTCCTTGTTCTGCTTGCTGCTGGTGCCAAGGTGCAATGCTTCCCTCCCAACGGTGCCACTGCTGCTCCTACCCCCATGCCGCGGGTTCTGTGAGGTCCTACGAGACAAGTGCTGGCATGACCTGCAAGGGGTCCAGCTGCCGCTGTCATGCGACTTGCTCCCCGAGGAAGACGCGGAGCAGTCTTGCGTGCTTGCAAATGTCTCCACAGGTAATAAGGCAAGACGCGCCATCCCTTCTCGCTCTTCCGGGCTGGTAAGAGAAAGCCCAGGCAGCTCTTCCCCTTTCTCCTCCCGGCTGCGCCTGTATGACTAGGTCATGTAGACTAATGTGTAGACTCCATCCCAGGCCTATTAGAGAAAGGTAAATATTTGGGAGGTGGTGGGGAGGAGACGGAATGCATGTGGGAGCAGGGAAGCAGCATCTAATGGAGTGACTTGATGGGACATGCATGGGGGCGGGGTGGCAACGGTGGCTGAGAGGGGAGGTGGGAGTGCTGGGGGCCTGCAGGTGCAGTAGAGGTCTACTAGAGACGGAGGACTAGGCAGAGCTGGAATGAAGAGATCAGTTTGTTGACAGAAGTGGCCATAAAAAGTGCACAGTGTGCCTGAGTATACAGACTGAGGGCCGCTCGGAATTCTCAGCCATAGCCCTTGTGTATAGTGGATGCTGTGCACTAACCTAGGGTTGTAGGGTAAAGCAGTGGCTAAACATTCATCTAGAGGGATATGGTGTGATGTGTACTATATGCTAACCTAGGGTACTAGGGGATATTGAAGGAAGTTTATACATTTAGAGGTGTATGGCATGGTATAGACTACACATAATGTGGTGTAATAAAGGCTATACACGAACCTAAAGTAGTGGGATGTAGTAGAGGCTATACATAAACCTGGGGTAATGTGGTACGATAAAAGCTATACATTCACTTAGGATGACTGAGTATTCCATCAGCCATGCTCTATATCATGGGTAGTGAGGTATTGTAGTCAGTGGTGTAACAAAAGCCCTGCAGCGCCTGAGCTCTGGGGGCTCCCTCCAGCACTGGCAGGTCCCTGACCTGAGAGCTCCAAACTGGGTCCGGAGCGTGGGGAGCCCCTGCATGTACTTTGCAGGGGGGGAGGGGGGCTCTAGTTTCGTTACACCATTGATTGTAGCAGAGGTTACACTTTAAGCTGTGATAATGTGAAGGAAGCCCCACAGTAACCTAGGGCAGTGCACATAGTAGAGGTTATTTAACTTCAATACTGAAGTATAGAATGAAGTAGGGTACATACTACCTGAAGTACTGCAGTATAGAAAGGAGAACATGCTTTCTTCGGCACTGGTGTGTAACAGGAGGCATACTATACCCACTCTCACTGAGGTATAGTGTATATTATCTTCTACCCTCAGGAGCTGAGGTATTGTTAAATGGGACAGAGAAGAATTAGAGGGTATTTTCTGCTCTGAGACAGTGGGATGTAGTAGCAGGGTTCCCAAGCGCCAGGTATCGGGGTGCACTATAGTGTTCCACTGATCCAGGATACTGTGGTGTAGATCAGGATACTTGCTCCCTTTCTGTACTAGTTATAGTGCATCTGCAGTCCGAACACCCAGAAGGATAGCACGGGGTATTATTGACCCTCACATCCTGGCTGTCTCAGAGGGTATATGGAATGCTTTGCTACTATATGACAACAAAAGGTATACTGTGCCCTCTGGTACTCATTTATAAGAAAGTATGCTGCACACTCAAGGTTTTAGGTATAGAAGGGATCATTCCTACCCTTCGATTTTCGAGGAAAATGTATTCTCTACCGCCAGGTTCTCGAGTGTAGTAGAGGGCATCCTTTATCCAAACGCTCAGTTATAAGGTACATTAAAGAGTATACTCTATGCCCAGGGCCTTGTATGTACTAGGGGTATTCTTTATCCAAACGCTCAGTTATTAGATATAGTAAAGAGTATCCTCAATGCTCAGGGTCTCGTGTTTAATAAGGGGTATTCTTTATCCAAACGCTCAGTTATTAGATATAGTAAAGCGTATACTCTATGCCCAGGGCCTTGTGTGTACTAGGGGTATTCTTTATCCAAACGCTCAGTTATTAGATATAGTAAAGCGTATACTCTATGTCCAGGGCCTTGTGTGTACTAGGGGGTATTCTTTATCCAAACGCTCAGTTATTAGATATAGTAAAGCGTATACTATATGCTCCGGGTCTTGTGTGTAATAAGGGGCATTATTTATCCAAACGCTCAGTTATTAGATATAGTAAATCGTATACTCTATGCCCTGGGTCTTGTGTGTTGTAGGGGTATTCTCTGCCCTCAAGCTCTTCAGTCCAGCAGGTCGTGTTCTCTCTCTTCGGGGTATCTGATGCAGTAGAGGGTGTTTCTACTTCTGTTTGTATGTAGCAGCAATCATAATGTTGCCTAGGGCTCTGAGGTGTAGCAGAGTGTGCTCTGCACCACGAGGTTCTGCTTCACATGCCGTGGAAATGAAGTAGGTGTCTCTCTCTGTTAGCTTCCACTCCACCATGAATACAGGCCGTTTCCCCCTCCTCAGCTCCACGCGTACAGGAACATCACCATTCCCCATACATATGTGATGAAGGTGGCTCTATCTGCAAAGACACCATAAGTTTTATTTCCTGTTTTCAAAAAGTCCCTTTTACCCAACTGGTGCAGAATGATCTTTTCTCCCCATTGGTATGGTTCACTCTTGGCACATATTTGGTTTACAGTGTCTTCGTCTTCATAATTGGGGCTGAAGTGTTCTGTTTTGCCCATTCCTACAGAAAGTTTGTGTCTTCCCTTTTGGTACATAAGGCTCATCACTTTCATTTTTTAGGTCCAACTTTAGCCAAAATCCATCCATCCATCCATCCATCCATCTATCTATCTATCTATCTATCTATCTATCTATCTATCTATCTATCTATCTATCTATCTATCTATCTATCTATCTATCGTTTCAGCCAGCCGTCTTCATCCATTGGTCTCTTGTTGTGTCATTCACATTTACCTTCCGCCCACTGCAGCAGCATGGGACAATGGGTCATTCCACTATAGCCGCTGGCTAACTTCACTGTGAATGACAGCATTCAGCTCTTTCTAAAGAGTGCATCCACACACACTAGTTCCTTTCAGTGCCAGGAAATACTATGGTAATGTAAGCTTTTAGAAAATTGAAATATTTGTGCTTTTAGCCAATGTTTTTATATTGTTTAGGGTAGGGCACCTCCCAAAAATTAAGCTTTACAAAAACTATGACAAATCAAAACAGTCATTGACAACGCCAGACCTATTGGCATAGCCAGTGCTTGTTTTATACAACGGTGCTCTCTCCTGAGTACAAAGGATTTCTCTCTTGCCCAATAGGAGAGGGGGATCATTTTCCACAAGCTTACATGAGTTTCCTCTCTTCTCCATTGTTTTGGAAGGATGCTATCTCCCACACACCAACAGGAAGTTGATCTCTTGTCCAAGGGCACAGCAGCTTCTTCTCTCCCTACCCACACAGGATGTTCCTATCTCCCTATTCAGCACTAGAGGGTCCTCTCGCCTCCTTGGGCATGCATTTCTTTTTGCCCTGATGCTGTGTGAATTTTCCAGCTGATACAGGAAGTTCCTCAATGGTTCACATGACACGCTTCCCTTAGAGATCCAGAAACTTTCTCTCCATTGGGAACAGAAAGTAATTATGGTCAGAGGTCAGTATTTGACATTGAACTTAGTAAGTGTTCTTCTCCCGGGGCATTGGAACATCCACAGCCACTTCCATTGGATGGCCCCTTTCCCATGTCCCCAATCCCCAGGAGTTGGTAGTTAATCAATCTTGAATGGGGACTAAAAATCCTCTTTTTCCAACTTTCGTGGAGAATGTTCTTTTCTTTGCCTCTTCTACTGGATGGGCTACGTTTCTGTTCAATGATACGAAAATCTGTCTGCCCTGGTGACACCAGGCACTCTCTTTTGGGCATGGCTAACTTCCCTATGTGGAATCAGCTCTCTCATAAACGTCTGAGAAACAGAACAGAAGTTCATCCCCAGAAAGAGGAACTGACTTTCTGCCTCTAACCACAGAACAGCTTTTTTTCCTAAGGGCCACAATTTCTACGCTTGTACCAGCTCTTAAATGAAGGAGCAACAGCTCCACTTTAGGGTCAAATGTTGTCCCTCTCCTGTGAGCATTGAGATGCCCTGAATAAGAAGGCAATCTGATGTCGTCCTGGAACCACAACACTACTCTCCAAAGGGAGCGAGGGGTTCTTTTTCATCCTCATCCTAGTGGTACGATGAAGTATGACGTGGGAGGCTCCTGTATTTTTAGGTCTCGCCTGAGCCAGCGCATGCGCTGCTCTGGCGAGAGTTTTAGTAAGCGGGTTTTGGAAGTGCAAACAGCACTGGCGACCAGCTTGCGTTCACGTGAGCGTGCACGCGCGTCACGGGTCATTAAGTGCATCGCGGTCACTTTCACTTTCCCGGCTTTGAAGTAAAGAAATAGATTATTTTTCTATTTCTTTACTTTTACTATAATCGCGGGACCCGCGCTTTACTTTAAGCGCGGGTGCCGCGATTATAGCAAAAGTAAAGAAATAGATTATTTTCTATTTCTTTACTTTTACTACAATCGCGGCACCGGCGCTTTACTTTTAACATTAAAAGTAAAGCGCGGGTGCCACGATTATAACAAAAGTAAAGAAATAGATTATTTTTCTATTTCTTTACTTTTGCTATAATCATCGGCACCCGCGCTTTACTTTTAATGTTAAAGCGCTTTACTTTTAATGTTAAAAGTAAACGCGGGTGCCGCGATTATAATGGTGTAGCCAATAGGTCTCGCTTTTGGGACCTTATAAGTATTTAGTTACGCAACTGTTGCATGGCTAAACACTTATAAGGTCCCAAAGGCGAGACCTATTGGCTATGCCAATGCTTGTTCTAGTGGTCATTCCCATACAATGGAGTCCGCAAGGACAAATCATCAGACAGATGACACCCTCACAAATACAGTTGGGGAACTTCCTTAACTTCTATACAATGTGAGTCTCAAGTCTAGTTGTTTAGGGATAGCAATACATTTACAAACTCTAAACGATCCACAATGAAAATTGCTGGTGACCGTGGGCAAATGCCATAGTGAGGATTTCACATCTATGGTACAATCCGGCCAAATGTACGACTGATAGAATTAGCAACTTGCAATTTGCAAAAATTAGCGACTCGCAAATTGCGAGTTACTAAATCTAATGTGCATGCAAAACTGACCACCAAATAGCACTCAGAAACGAGTGGCATCACTATTACCGATTTCACAATTTGCCAGTCGGTAACCAGTCGCTAATTGCGACTGTGGTCTCAAATTGCGATTGCGGTCACAATTAGTGACCGTTGTTTTAAAAGTTGCCTATTCACTTCCTGAAACAGCGAAAGGACCCCAAAACAGGAAGTGGTGGCCCTGGAGAATCCTGCACAGCAGTCAAAGCACATTGGATCTCCTGCAGCACAGACCTACAGTGCATCCAGGCTCCAAACAAAGCACTCAAACAGAGTGAGAAAGCAGCAGGGAGCGCCGCCGCAAACTAAAGTTTTCTGAGAGGAAATTGGAACTCCTCACAGAAGAATGCTGCAACAAACATGAGCAGCTATTTGGGAATGCATCTTAGACTGTCCCAGAGTCTGAGAAAAGAAAGATATGGAGGGAGATGCAGCAGCGCATTATGCCCTGGGTGTGGCAGACAGCTCCATCGAGGAGATAAAAAAAATGGAGGTATGACCTGCACTCTCGGTCCAAGAAGAGGGTGACAGCATGGCTACAGGACTCCCAGGGGACTGGAGTAGGTCCATTTAATGTCCCCCACCCTCATCTCCGGAGGCAATGGTGGAGACAACACCGGAGCAAGAGGCAGTGGGCGTCTTTGGGTCCCTCCACATGTCTGCACCCCCAGCGACAACTGGCAAGAGCAATATTTCTACTATTCCAACATTCCTGCCAAAATCCTGCTGTCCACATGCATGCAACACACCCTCATTCAGATACACCTAGATGCTCCATTTAGATGATGGAAAAGTCACCGTTGGTGCATTAAGGGAAATGTAGTCATGTACATAAACAGTGCAGTTACTGTCAGAAATAAGCTGACTAATATTGTACAACCACTGAGATAGTGTCTCACACATTAAGTTTATTCATCTCCCCATTTGCCACAAAGATACACCTGTGGGTGAACAGAAAAGGCCTCATGATGCGGGCGAAGACCGTGACCAGGCCCAGATGGAGGAAGGGCAGGATGGGGTGGCAGAGAGTCACCAAGTTGTTCCCATGTCCAGGCCAGTGCTGCATACAGGTCACCACAGCCAACCACAATTCAGTCATGGCAATTCCACCACCCAGCCACACCTTAATACAGTCTTGTCACCAGGGTCCAGCAGTTGTGTCCAACACAACAAGCATGGAGGCGGCAGCAGGCAAGCCTTGCCCCATACTCCCAGGCAGGATCTGGCAACCAGGTGTGGGTTTAGCGGCCTAGAAGAGGCCATGCTGCAGGTTCAGCGCCTGCAACAAAAACAAATATGGCAAATTAACCACAAGCTCACCCAGGGATTTAACAGTATAACCTATCAGTTGGCTGACAACCAGGCCTGTCTGGATGCAAACTTTGATGCACTTAAAGGAGCAATTGGGCAACTGTGCACCGAGCTGGCAGAGGAGAGAATCCAGAAAAGGCATAGGGAGAGGATCCAGGATAGAAGAATGGAGGCACTGACCAGTGCATTTGGGAGACTAGGTCAGGCAACCAGTCAGCACTCAAAGCGCATCCTGCCCTGCATGTTGAGATGGGCCACTACAGCAGTGACATATCGCGAGGCCTGCAACATATCACTGCATCTGTTGAGGCGATTTAGACTGCCAGCATTGCTAGTGGGGCAACTAGAGAGGCACAAGAGAGTGAGGTTTCTAGCCTCAGTATTGTCTCTGCTGCAGACATGCATATGCTGCATAGGAGCAGCCGCTGCCAGCCTGCATCTCCACCTTCCAGATCCTCCTATGCGAGGCCGTAGTGGGAAGAGATAACTATACACTGACAGTGTGCCATTCGTTTGGCTCCATTATTGTTTATGTTAGTGGTGGAGTAACTGCACAACATGTACATACATTTCTGTTCTGTTGTTTGTGATGGAAAGGTTGTCCAGCAAGGTTTTTGTGTGCAGTGAAAGTAAAGGGTTACAACTAATGTGAAATCTAAATGTGGTTTTGTCACTTATGGAGGGTACCATTTAAATGGACAAATCTTACCATGCAAAGTAATGTCTGCTAATGTAGTCTCTGCACCTTCTCCCCTCTGCTGCTCTGCTTTCCTCGATTGGCTGTTGGACAGGTGGGCCAGGGTCATCATCCTCCGAGTCTGATTCAGAGGGTAAGCCTCTCCTGCAGGCAATGCTGTGGAGTATGGCACAGGTTGCCACAATCCTGTGCTCAGTCTCAGGCACATACTGCAAGGCTCCGCCACACTTGTGAAGGCGCCAGAAGCGTGATTTCAGGAAGACAAATGTGCATTCAATCACAGATCTGGTGGGCCTATGTGCCAAGTTATAGCGCCTTTCATGTCGGTAGTTGGGAGACAGGTAGGGTGTATGGATCCATGGCTGCAGGGCATTCACACTGTCACCTGGTGAGACCCATATAAGGGTGAGACAATATACAGAGAGTAAGGATTGTACTAATACATTTTACTGTGAACATTACATTCCAGTACCTAGTAGGTATCCTTCATCAAATTTCCCTTTTTCTAGTCGCTTGTATATGCCACTGTGCCTGAACATGTAGGAGTCATGTGTGCTCCCTGGGATAGTTGACACAATGTCTGTGATGATGCTGTGGTCATTGCAGACTACTTGGATGGTCAGGAAATGGGTGTTCCTGCGGTTCCAGAATATGTATTCCAGGCGGGATGGGGGGGGACGACATATGGGCACATGGGTCCCGTCTATGCACCCGATGACCTGTGGAAATCTGGCAATCCGGTAGAAATGCATTATGGTATTTTGCATTTCAATATCATCCCTGGGCAGGTAGATGTGTTAGTGTATGTAGAGGAGCATGGCGTCTAGGGAACTGTGAAAGAAATGTGAAAGTGCACTCTGAAACACCCCTCCAGCCACTGCTATGACATTTTGGTAACTACCACAGGACAATAGGTGGAGGGAGCACAGCACCTGGACATGAGTAGGGATTGCATTGCTGCACTGCATACTGCTTTCAAGGTGTGACTTTAAGGTGATAATTAGCTCCAGGATCACATTGCTACTCAGCCTGTATTGCTCATAAATCTCTTCCTCTGTCTTCTCAAATATGGTTAGCCTGATTCTGAATATCCTCTCCTGTCTCCACCTCCTCAGCTGAGCAGCCATTATGCGCATCCTCCTCGCTATCAGGTGCAGGGAAGCCATTGTGGGTGTCCCTGCTGCATTCTGGGGCTGTTTTTATAGGCTGGGCCTAGTTACCACCTGTTTTAAATTTGTGGTAAATTGCATGTGCAAACGGGCCATTTTGCGACTATTCGCAATTTGCGACTCACATGTACATGCAATTTTGTGACTCACAATTAGGGATCCTCTAATTGCGACTCGTAAAATCCACTGGCTATTTTTTGCGAGTCACAGATTGTTCGCATCGCTAGTTCGGTTTTGACAATGCTTGTCGTACATTGCATTTACAAAACAGATTGCGACCGATTTGCAACTTACAAAACGGTCATAAATCTGGCCCTAAGTTTCCTTGGTCTAGTGTGTACTAATAGGTCTTAGAGATTTTTAGAACGTCTCAAAGCAAAGAGTGGTCTGTCTAGTGTTATCTTCCCTATGTTTCAAATATGCCATTCTATTGTTATTCTAAAGGCGCTTTTGTATTCCTCCATCAATTTCTGAGGAAATGTTCTGTTTATCAATTGGTCACCTAGTTGGTATGCTTGGTCATTGAATGTGTTTATGTGCGTAAATTTCTCCTGAGATAAAAAAAATAGACCTACAAGCAGGTTGTTCTTCAATGCTTGTGGATGCAAACTATTATAAAGGAGGAGTCAATACCTATCAGTTAGTTTCTTACACACCTGTGTCACTAATCTCTCTCCTTCCAGATATTTGAAAAGGTCAAGAAAGGGAGGTTCCATGCAAGTGTGGTGGCAGGTAAATATTTATTGAGTGATACAGAAATGTATCCACTTTTTCTCACGTTCCCAGATGATCAATGCCTGCTATATATTGCTTCTGCAAGACGATATGCTGGCAGAATGGGTTAGCAAGTGAGTATTTTTGGTTGTTTCAGACCGGTGCATATAAAGGTTAGGCATACTTGGTGCGAATGTGCTGCTCATAGAAGTAGCCATCACTTGGAAAAACAGTTGATCCTTAAACTGAAAGAAATGTTCCTTTATTGCTAGTGTTACACAACTCAGAATACAACTGATTGGTGTCATCGATGTTAGTGGTGTGTTTTGTGCACACCTTAGTCAGAGGTATTTATGTGGTTATATGTTGTGGTGATACTTGTCACAGCACTTGGAGTGTGAAAAGATTCATAATTAATCACAGCTGATCAATGCTCCTGCCCAGAAATCATTACACTGATTAATAATCTGATAATGTAGACCTAGACATGCACAGTATCAATATACTTGTGATACCTATTGTATGGTTGTGAAATATACATACAAAAGAAAGGTAAAGGGTGGAAATGCTTAATCAATGGCATGTCTCCTGGATGGCATTCTGTTCCAGCTTTTTTTAAAGTCAACTATGCTGTTACCGAAAATCTTATTAAAGTAGTACAGACCCATGCAAGTGGTAGAAGTGCACTTTATAAGCTATGGTAACATGACATGACTTACATTAACAAAACATGTACACACCAGTGTTGGCTCCACTTCACAGAAGCAAGTATTGGTAAATCCCAAATTCACTCTACACCGGACTAGAAGCCACCTAAGATTTTAATGAAGGAAATGTTTCATCTCCTGTTTGTTAGCCACTAGGAATTAATTTAAGTTGCATTCTATTCCATTTCTGATAAGATCAGGTGTTCCATTACAGAAGTAAACCAACCATAGAAAAATCAGACTTGGCCCATTGGTAGGCCATGTCTTCTCTGTTGATGTCCATCACAAAATAGAGTAAACCATGTGTCCCCTAGGAAGACCGATTCCAATTCATCACAGCAAGAGGACTCCAGGGTCATGTCACTTCATAGTAGGCCAAGAACTTAAAATGGTCTGAAGACTTAGGGCCCCATTAGGATGGCGGGCGGACTTCAGTCCGCCCGCCACCCTTGCGGTGCTGGGACCAGCTGCCAGTGGTGCGGCGGTCCCGCACCACCAATTAGGATGCGACCGCCACCCTGGCGGTCGCTTCCCGCATCTATAACATTGCGGCGGGTGCCGCTGCACCGCGCGGTGCCTGCCACCTTGAGTATGGCAATGTAGGGTGGTACCATAGGTACCCGCCAAGTGCAGCCCCCCAACACCTGGGGGCCCGCAACGGGCCCCCAAAGCAATTTCCGCCATGGAAAGGCCAGAACCGCCAGGCATCATGATATGGATGGTGGTGCCTTCCAGGCACCGGCACCATATTATGCCCGAGTTCCGCCCGGCCGGCAATCATGACGATTGCCGACCGGCGGAAAAACGGCGGACGGACTTTCCGTCCGCCGCGGTACCCCCCGCCATGGTAATATGGCGGGGGGTAAATGTGGTTGTGATGGCGGGCGGATCGCCACCGCCGGCCGGGCGGTGGCGATCCACCCGCCATCATAATCAACCCCTAAGTATTACATGCAGACACTTACTGAAATTTGTAGCAGCATACATAGAACAGGTGGGATAACGTTCTGAACAATTTAAATCATAGTATCTTTATTTTATTAAAAAAAAAGAATCAAAATGGAGCAAACTAGAGCATATGTCAAAAACATTTGAGATATAAAAAAGTAATGAGAATGGGGGCATATATAACAAAACATAATTACAACAGTAAAATATAGTGAAAAAAATGAGAAACCCACCAAAGTTAGAACAAAACAACAATAATTATGTTCTGTAAATCACTTATAAAGTAGTAATTAGTCTGTGAGTTTCAACATTTCACCCCCCTCAAGCCCAAGGTGAACTGGAACATCATCATGATTGACATGTGTAGGCCCCTTTCTTTATTCCTCATTTTCAAAATGCAAACACATTAAACACATTATTACCAAGTACAACCCCTGTTACAATATTCCAGCACCAAATCTGACATCTTATTATGCGATATATTTAACACTTGTCATTTAGCGAGGCTTATCTTAATTTATGAACCTCAACACTGGCAGGTGTCAACACTTTTAGTTAATACATTAAAAGGATTGAGATGCATGATCAGGCCACCTGAGTCTCAATAGATGGTAGCCCTGTGCCATTAAAAAAAACCCTCAAAGGACAAAATTCAAAGTTAAAGCCATGAAGGCTTATTCTAATTTAAATGTCATAACAGATTGCAAAAAGTAGTTAGTTATTCAAATTCAAATCATCATCAATAATGCATCAAATAATGATAATTTGTGAGTGGAATCAACATAAGGGTAAACTCCAAAGCAAGTAAATAGCCCGAACCAATGTATAGTTAAGCAAGAGGAATAACATATATCTGCTCAGTTCAAAAGTCAAGGAAAGTCTAAGGACCTTATTACGAGTTTGGCGGTCCCATGGATCGCTGTATCTGCTGTGGCGGTCCAAGCTCGGTGAGCTCAGTGGTCCGAGCGCCGGGTTACAAGCTCGGCAAATCGGCTTTGTGCAGACCGCCGCTGGGCCACCAAGACCACCAGCAGACCGCCAACCGCAAAGTTCGGTGTCGGGTAAAGGCAGCTGCCACAGGGTAGTACAGGGGAGCTGCACCGACATGCGTATTACAAGTTGCCTGATCCACAAGCGGACTGCGGCGGTCCAACCGCCAGCTTCAGGTTGGCGGTGATGAAGAATTTGGGGTGTGTACTCACCCCTTTCTTCTTCTTCCAGGCAGATTCTGACGTGTATCCCTTTCTCCAGATCCCCCCTTCATAGCAGGATCTTCACCCCAAGGATTATGACCCTGTTTGCGGCGATCTTCAGGTGAGTCCTTAATGAACAATATATCCATGCCAGGACTGCCCACACATGGGAAGAACCCTGGTAATGAGTATATGGTATCTTTCCACATATATCATGCATATGTGTGCATCCGACACACATTCAGTTGAAATGCACACACAGAGATTGATATATTTGTGAAAAAAACTCACCACCACCGCAAGAATACCCACCTCCACACTGCCAGCCCTGTGGTAAACTAATAATACGGTGGCCTTTGGACTGCCAGCACCGTGGGCTGCTGGCAGGGGCGGATGCAGTCCTACAGTGGTTGGACCGCCAAACTCGTAATAAGGCCCTAAGTATGAATCAATAGACAGAATGACATAGAGAAGGCTTGGTTTGAAAGGCAAGAAAAGTCTGGCACAGATTCCAAAAAAGGCACATTTCATAGGTTTCAGGCAGTGAAAACTACACTCTCCACACAGTGAGATATTACATCATATGGCTGTACTAATAAAGTCACTTTAACATAAGCCAATAACCATTTAAAGAAATTATGATGCATCACATAAGAAATATTTAGGAACACCTACTTTCATACATAATTATTGTAACACATACATAGGAAATGAAGGACATAATATATTTGTGCAACACATAAAAACAATAGACTCACTTGATCCCTCTACAATCCGTACCTTTATGGTAGTTGGAATTGGGGATGCCAAGAGATGGACCATATAGTTTGTTGCACTGATCCTGAGGAGTTCACTCGCAAGCGCAAGTTCTGACATTCCTACCCAGCAGTCTCTCCCAAGGTTTTCGCTCTACTCACAATATTAGTCATATTACTGATATATTTATTAATTTTCATGCTGATATCTGGCACAAATGTACAAAACTTAATTATACAAACACACTCCACCTTCCTTTGCCAACAAAATATCCAAAGCTAATATATTCTGTATTACTACCACACAAAGAGCAACCATTTTCTCATTAACTTTAGTTATTACACCTACAGTATTAGTAGTTAAATTTCTACCAAAGTAGACAATTTCCTAATCTTCACATAATTCAAAGCCACACCAATAGGAGGGATCAAAACACCAAACACACCAATAAGCACTTGACTAAATCATGTTTCACTCTCTTAAAAATCATTTCACTAAACTCATTAGTATGATATATTTTAGGGAACACTAATGATAGATAAAAAGAACTTACCCACTTACCTGGAATACCGAAGTAAGCCATTTTACCAGAGATGTGATAAATACCTCTAAATGTGGGATCATTACCCAACATAAAATCTCTATTTCCTATATAATTACAACTAGACTCACTCATTCAAATCATAACTGAATCATCAATTCTTTCATGCTTCTCGCGCATCATACACACAACTGCTTTCTTTCCCTGTGAAAGTCTACGTCTAGCATGCATCTATGAATTTCTAATATTGGCCTCCGCTTCCTCTTTTAACTGTATCTCCATGGATTCAGCATCAATCATACCAAATCTCATTTTCTTCCCATTCTATTCTCTAATACAGTTATGCCCTACTTCAGTTAGTTCACACACATTCCTCTCAGTCTTGGAATTATAGAACATAATGGGTCTACTATATTAATCACTAATATCCAAATTTTTATGGCAGACAAATTATCTATAGTAAGATTGTAATCTGCTTTGAACTCCTTGAAAAAAAGACACATAGGTGCTGCAGGAAATACCATATGAAAGTGGAAGATGTACATTTTTAATACCTTCTGAAACAGAAGAGGGAAAGTAAGTACAAACATAACTGTTCATATGTTCATAGTTAGCTTGAATTAATTTAGAAGATTTGCTTGAAATATTTCTTTGAAATTTGCATTAGAACTATCACTATGATCTAATCTTCTCTTCAACTAGTATTATTATGTTGCACAATATTTTGATGAATCATGGCATCTTCAACAGGGCAATGCAGTCTCACTAAAATACCAACCAATAGTAATAAAATAAATACCATAAAAACTATTTTTAAAGCATAATCTTTCTTTACCTATAGCCATCTTGTTTCTATGAAAATTGTCTTAATAAAATCTCAATCTAAAAAGCTTGGTGCAAAATTCCCATAATTCTCCAAAATGTTAGTAAAATAATCTTGAGCATCTAGGAAAACAGTCACAGTCATTTAGAAATATTGATATAAGCAGGAAAAACTAAAATAATGCGGACAAACATATTTTCAACGGTTCAAATATTCTTCTTATTAATTTGGTGTGAGAAACATAGTTCATACAGCACTAAATTCAATTCAAATGCTCATAAAAATGATGTAGACACAAATCTATTTTCAACTGGATAAACTAAGTAAGTACAAACTCAGAGGGATATTACCAAGGAATTGCGATAATTATCGCAAAGCGCGCTTAGCGCTGTTTTTTTTATCGCCGGCTATCGCTGGATTTCATCGCGGAGATAACGCGTTATTATCAACGCTTATCTCCAAGGCGATAAAAAATCCAGCGATAGCGGCGAAACCCAGCAATAGTGCGAGAAATCGAGCGATAAATTCAACACGCTAATGAAAAGCTTGCTAATAGGCAGGTGAGGACTTAACCTTACAATCCACCTCCCATTGACTAGAATGGTTAAGTCAGGTTTTTAGCAGGTGTTAGATTCTAGCGATAATCGCGGTTAGCGCAAGTTTTTTATCGCTTCGCGGGCATTGCTAATAGGGGAAGTTGTGTTTGCGACTGTTTTCAGTCGCTTTTAGTTGGGAATGCCTACTTTGCATGTCATTAGCGATATATATCGCTGACATGCAAAGCGGCACCAAAACGGTCGCTTTCGCCATAAAGCTGTCGCTAACAGCTGTTAGCGACAGCTTGCTAATAGGGCGATAGAAATATCGCCGCTTTAGCGGCAAAAGTGCCGCTAAAGCGGCGATAAGGCCCTTGCTAATATGCCCCTCAGCCTTCTTCAGATGCAGGCAATTATTTACAGGCAGAATTCTCAAATGCTGACATAGAAAAAAAATTCTAATTTTAACCTGAGAGTTATGCAGGCACACATAGGAAAAACTCAAGAATCAAAAATATAGGGCCATATTAACAAGCCCAATATCGCCGCTTTAGCGGCCGTTTTCGGCCGAAAAGCGGCGATTAAAATATCTCACTATTATCAAGGACACGCTAACGCGTGTTTCCTTGAGTTGGCAGCCGTTTTTACTCCACTTTGCATGTCAGCGATTATTATCGCTAATGACATGCAAAGTGGGCGTTCCTCCCAATGTCTGCATGATAGACGATGCAAACACAACATCGCCCTATTTACAATGGGGCCCCAGCGATAAGAAAAGCCGCGCTAACCGCGGTTATCGCCCGATTGTAACGCCTGCTTTCAACTTTACTTAGCTATCTTCACAATGGGAGGTGGATTGACAGCTTAAATCCACACTCCCTATTAGCAAGCTTCTCTGACATTATCGCTAGATTTCCCTCGGTAATCTTGATTATCGCCGTCTGTCCCTGTGTTTTACTTCGCCTAAGTGCTAACCGTTGCTGATATGGCGCTAACATGGCGAAGTAAAACTGCGATAGACGGCGATATTCATAAACGCGCTATGCGCGTTTAGCGATGATTATCGCTTGTACTTGTTAATATGCCCCATATTTTCTTAAAAACTCAAAAATTCAGTTCCTTCATTCCATCGGGAAATTATTCAATGTCACCCACCTTCACTCTCAGGTCAGGACAATTCATGGTGTTTCTTCAAACAGAAATCAATGGTCTCTCAGATCAATCTCTAATTCTTCTGGTCCAATCTTTCCAGATACGTCCATTCAGGAGCTGCATATTGCATGTTTGACACTCTTGCTCTTGTTGGTCTTCTGACTTCAGGATTTTAAAAATGTTTGTCAGTCAGATCTGTCACTGCTTACGCTGATATTGCT
Source organism: Calotriton arnoldi (assembly GCA_963921515.1). Classification (NCBI taxonomy): domain Eukaryota; kingdom Metazoa; phylum Chordata; class Amphibia; order Caudata; family Salamandridae; genus Calotriton; species Calotriton arnoldi. The sequence goes on from CAWUFW010005490.1 coordinate 601,435, forward strand.
CTAATTCCCTTATGTCAAGTCTTTGCAATGCTTTTCTTTCTCTCACACCTTCAGGCCACTCAGTTTGTATCAAGTATTCATCTTCAGTCACATTTGCTCTATTTGCCTAATTTTCATCTTCACTTGTTTCTTGATTTGCACAACTTGCAACTGGAATACTTTGAGTTGCTCTTGGGGTTTTCAGAGTTTCCGTTTTTGAGGCTTGATTTTCTTATTTTTGGGATTGTTGTTGTTCTTATTTTTAGTTTTCTTGAACTCTTTGTTTTCACCCATCTGAATCCACATAGCACACTCAAGCTTGACCCTGTGAATTAGTGGTTTTTGTCACCACTTCTCCATCTGCAGTCTTTACTCTCTCTGTTTTGTGAGACGCATGGATCCAATGCAGCATACCTCCACACTTTAAAGCAGTATTTGTCACCAAAGTCACTTGATAAGGCCATTTCCACCGAGGCACCAAACATGTCTTACTAAAGTGCTTCTTCGCCACGACCCAGTCTCCAGACTTTAGTTCGTGGCAGTGTGCTCTTCTTTTGTTCAAGGTGTCACAAATTTCACCTCTTGAGATATAGAGTGCATCAGATCAGCCTAACCAAACCTTTGCACTAATCCCGAATCAGATCATCAATAATATTCATTAAAGCAGCGGAAGAAATGGCAGGAATCCTCATTGTACTTTGTGTGGAGTTAATCCTGTGCTTTTATTGTATGTGTGTCTGATTCTTAGTAGAACCAGAGGAAGGGCATCTGGTAATTTCAGTGATGTTGAGACACAAACCTTTGTCAATTTTGCTTTTGCGTACTGTTGGCCTATTCACTGCACGTGATGCTTTGGGATGATAACTACAATGGAGCTTATGATTGATGTTTGGTGCCATGGCCCTCATTTTTTTTAATGAGTTCCCCTATATGATTCTAAAGATGATAGCAGGCCAAATCTAGAGATCAATTCCCTCAGCAACACCTTGGCTATAGTAAATGTGTCACAATGCCTACTGGTAACCCTTCGATCCATTTACGAAATAAACAGATGACCACCAAAATATAATGCATACCATTATAGGGTGGCATCTCTACATATCTACCCTGTAATCTTGTGGAAGGATCTTCTGATTTTCCCATGTGACTCATGGTAACTCTTGTCTTTTTGTCAACATTTACTTGCTGACAGATAATACATCTCTGACACAGATTCTCAGCAATCATCCAAAAATGAGGATTAAACAATACTATACATTAAACATCACACTCATCCTATCTTGCCCCACATGTGTAGGTCCGTGCATGTATCTTGCCATCTGCAATAGCATTGAATCTGGCAACAGAACCCTACCATCTGTTGACTTCCAGAAATCATCTTTGTCTTGACACCATCCTGCTTTACCCCAACTTTTTCTTTCATATTCCAACACCTTACAGTGCAATCCTTTCAACATTTCAAAGGTTTGCGCTATTTGAACTGACACTGAAAAAAGCTATGTTACTCTCCTCTGTTTCAGAATTTCCATTAAGCTCTAATGTACCAGAAACAAGAGCACAGCACTCTGCAACTTCATCTGCATAGTTATTGACGAATGTGATCATGTCATCTCCATTCTTGTGTGTGCCACATTTTACAACAGCAATTTTCTTCTGCATTTTGCAGGGCGGCCAGTATATCTAGAATTTGTGGTCCATTTTTAAGGAGTTCCAGATGATGTCATAAAAACTCTTTGTGACAATAGCTGCCGAAAGTTGTGACCACTGCAAAACCATATTGGCTATCCATGTTATTTGTAACACTCAGTTCCTTGGCACACAGCATGCTTTTGTAATTGCAATCAATTCTGCTACGTTTGATCTGAAGTTACATTACACTAGTATGATGCCTACACAATATGTGTCACTGTGCAGACTGCATATGCTGCCTGAAGAGTTGATGGTTTCTAGACAATAATCATCCACAAATAAAATAAAATCAGCCAACTGAAGTGGTACATTTTGAATGTCTGGTCGTGGCAACTGTGTTACATCAGTGCAATCATGATCCCCATAATCTGCTTCATCTCCCCACCATCTTTGACAAAGGCAGCAGTGTGGCAAGATTCAAGGTATTAGAATGTCTGATTGAAATATTCTTTGCTGCCAAGATCATCACATTACTTAATTAACTGACTATTTGTGAGATGCTGAGTATGGGTGCAAGTTAGCAATGTCTTTACTGAATGTGGGACTAACACATTGAGTGTATACTCCATCACAATGGCCTCACTCTGTTCAAATGCAAAAGACGTTACCACAATATTTTTCATACAATCAGGCAGCATGGTAGCTACTAAATCCTTTGTTCCAAAAAAATATGTAGTGGGCCTCTTAGCCACTCCCTGTTGCTGTCTCAAAACAGAAAGTGCACACCGTTCTCCTTCATAATGGAATAAATAAAAGTATTTCTTGTAAATTGGGCATTCCTAGAGAAGGTGTAACACACAAGTTGACTGAGCTGTAGGAAGGCCTGCATGCATGCGTCATCCCAGGGATACCTGGTCCCTCACATAATTGTAAGTCAACCTCTGTAGAGGTTTTGCAATCAAGGAAAGGTTAAAAATCCACTGATGACAGTAGCCAACCATTCCCAATAGCATCTTCAATTCTCTCTGTAGAACTGGTGAGTTAATTCTCAAAATCATAGAAATTCGTTCTTTGAATACCTTTATCACTCCTTTTCAATTTGGTGTCCGAAACAAATCACTTCTTTTTGTCAGTAGTGCAATTTGGCAGAGGACACTTTATGCCCATTTTCAGCCAAATTATGTAATGGAGCAATCGTATTGAGTCTACATCCTCTCTCATTTTGGCTGATATCATTAAGTTAGCTATATATTATACCAACATTAAATCACAGGGCACATTTAAACTTTCCATATCCTTCTTCTGTATTTTGGAAAAGATTGAAGAACTCTCTGTATACTCAATTGTTACACCACACTATTTTGGGGGTCGGGGAACGAGATGAGAAAATATGGGTTGTCTCCCTTGTATCCTTCCTCGTATGATACATAGCGCAGCAAGGCAAATGAGACACACTAAGGCCAACATGGGGCTACTTTCCCTGTTTCAGAAGACTTAACTATAGCACCTTTTGTATGTCAATAAAGGCCCATAGCCTATCGATATTCCTATTGTATTCTGGGGGTCAATTAAAAAAATCTAAAGGTATGGCCTCATACACCTTGTTAGGTTTGAAAATCTCATTCTCGTTATACACTTGTTCTACGTTATATTAGGTTAGCAGTGTGCGGCTAAATTAGACACCATTCGTATTCACGTTATGCAACCCACTGAGTTATCCCTGCAATGTGTGAGCTTCAGTTAGCAAGTGTGACTCCATTTTGAATTTCGTAATCCCTATTTGGCTGTGCCTGTCCTAGGCCTCATTATTCGTATTGCTTGCCTCAGCAGAACACTGTATTCAGCTATTATTTTCTCTTTTGTTCAAGGTTGCCTTCTGACTTGCTAATGAATAGGCCATTCTGCCCTCGCATACCTATCCTTGTGTGTAGCTCTGCTCCCACGTTAGGAGACGCCAAGACCCAGCACGGCAACCTTGAGATAGTGATAGCGTGTACCCATCTAGCAGGTGGTAGCCCATCCTTCTGTGCCTCCTTTGTTCATGTTCGGCCTAAGCCGGTAACTTTCCATTGTGGGCGTGGTTGGGAGGCCCTTGGGAGGAATGATTATGCGTTGCAGACTGTTGGGGGGTCAGTCCCTTGGCAGACATCTTAGGGTGCAGGTCACATTGGACTCCTCTGCAGAGTATTGGTAATAAACAATTGTTTTGTATTCTCTACTGTCTGACCAACTCTTCATTTTGTGGAAGGCGATTAGGAGGTTGTAGAAAACCCGGGTGGCCCTTTTCGGGCCACTTCCTTCAGTTGGCACCCGAGCAGGGACTCCGCAAGGTGACCCGACTCACCCGTAATCGGGTTGTAGGGTCGGGGTTGCATCCGGTCGGTCGGGCGGATCGGGGATCCCCACACGATAAGAGCCTGGTTCTCTTGGCTGCCCTGCCCATCTGATCGGGCGACTCCCCGTCTAGTGGTCACCGGCCGGGGTCCTGAGAAGGCGGAACCTTGGATTTGACCATTTGGTCTGAAGAGTCGGCAGTGGAGAATAATATTGCTCGACCTGAGTGCACCAGGTGAGTGACTTGAATTCTTGGAAAATGTGGCGCCATGGTCGAATGGCACGAGCCTACGGGCTGTGTCTGGTACAGTCTCCGGACTGTCTTGTCTTGAACTTGGTGGGTTTGCGGACCCTTGAAAAGACACAGAGTGTTTGTGAATGGTCTACCAGGCCAACTGGAAATTCAGCCCATTCTTGAAAAGGTTTGGGGCTGTTTGCGAACAATCTGCCAGGCCAACTGGAAATTTGGCTTATTCTTGAAAAGGTCTGGGGCTAGAGCCTGTCTTCTTGTCTTGGTACAGACTGCGGACTGTCTTGTGCGGTTTTGGCCCGCTTTGATTTGGTTTTTGGACCATTTGTTGGTTGGTGTTCTATTTGTCCATTGGGGACAGTGTATGTGTCTTATATTAAGATGCCTTGTCTAAGTAAGTTAGGGTGTTTTGGATGTCAGTGTTGTTCCACTGAAGCTCGATTGGAAGAAAGGCAGCCGGCGCCTCCGGAGGGTACCCCAAATTTTGATATATACGTCAAGCATGGCATTGGCCCTATTATGTTTAGCACGTTGTGGAATAAATATACGAGGGACAATGTTGAGTTACAGTGGCCGCTTACTGGCACATTTGATGAACAAAAGTTGAATTACTTGTAGGACAAATTGTTCGCCAAAAAGAGCAGGCAGTCGATGTTTGATTCTCTGAGGACATGGCAGAAGGAAGCGAAGCAACGACGTATGAGGGCAGAGAAGCAAGCTCGGAGGGAACAGACGCAAACGATAACGCAGAAAGCAGTAGCGTATGAAAGAGAAAAGATCGAGAAAGGCATAGAGTGTGCAGATAGGAAGTCTCGATTGCAGAGTGATAAATGTTATGTTGCTAGAGAGGAAGGTGATGTTTTTGTTGAGGAGTTATTGGATTGTCGGCCCCACCTCCTTATGCCCCCGACCGGATATATCCCATAATCCAAACACCTCAGTCTTCGGCCTCTGGTTCTGCTATTCCTACTCTTCCTGTTTCTGGCCCTACTGCTTTGGCCCCGACCCCACCTGCTTCTCCCCCACTTTTGCAAGTTACAGGGACGGGAGCCGTCGGGTTCCCCTATTCTGTCTCCCGACTCCATACCTGTGGTCACGCCTCCTCTTACTCCTGCATCACAGTCTTTGTGCGCGATGGTACCTGTTTCTTCCTCTGCTCTTTCCCCTTTGAGTGTGTTACCCCAGGCATTGCGAAATGACGAGACGCCTATGCGTGGAGTGCATGAAGTGAATTGGGCAGCGGCATGTGAAAGCATGGATAAAGTGCTGGTACCTTCTGCTGTGGGTGATGAGGAAAAGAGAATGGTGGCTGACCAGGCTGCACAGTGGGCCCGGAATCCAATTTATGGAAGACGTGTGGAGCGTGATGAAAGATTATGAGCCATTTATACAGCAACATGCTCTTAAGCATATGTCGGCTACGCTGATAGGATTGTGGGAACAGTGTTTCAAGGGTATTGCACCGCAGATAATTTATGACATTCGGGATAGGGTATATACTACAGACATGGCCCCAAAAGAGGTTTTCAGTAATGTGACGACATTGGTGGGTTATCGGGGTAGATTGCTCCAGAAGGTCCAGACGACAGCGTCACAGTTCCCCATGAGGGAAGTTCATTCCATTTACCACCCCGATATACCAGAGTTGCGAGATGGGAATAATATTGTTACTCGCCCACGAGTGGCGGCCCATTTCCAGGAACAGTGGATTTACACTCCTTGGAAGAGGAGTGAGCTAATATCCCTAAAAGTACAGTTGCCGGACCCTCGGAAAAATCCAACTGCGTACTATAAAGAATTGACGGAGGCGGCCTCCTCCACGGTGATGACATTAGCTGATATAGAGTTGTTTTTTGGTCTGTTGGCACCGGTAGATATATGGAGACATGTACATACGCAGGATCATGTGGTGGAATTGGGTGGAACATGGAATGAGATCAGGGCATGGGATAAGGAGCGCAAGCCGGCGAGAAACCGAAGGCAGAGTTATTAGCGTTGCCGGGGCGTATTATCACTTACATGCATTCTCTTATCCCGCCGAGAAGAGTGGATTGGGACAAGTTCACTGCGTGTCGTCAGAAGAAGGATGAAAATGTGTCCGATTTTTTTACTAGTTTTGAAGGGGTGTTTCTGGATTTTAGTGGCCAGGATCTGTCACTGGAGGGTGGTGTTCGTTTGTTTGTCAACAGGTTTGTCACTAATTTGCTTCCCGAGATTGCGACTAGGTTGCAGGCTTCGGAAAGTACTTGGACCACCTCCTCCCCGTCAGTAATTTTGAGTATGGCACATTACTACGAGCATAGAGAGAATGAGGACAAAGAAAAGGTGAAGAAAAAGTCAAAGGAGTTGAAGACAAGGGTGTTGATGCAGCAAGTGGCGAGGGGTAGAGGAAGAGGAAGGGGTTTGGTTCCGGCCCAGTGGGGGTCCCGGTCTGACCGGAACAGTACACCGGGTGTGCCCGTGGGGTACAACCAATGTGCGTACTATAAAAAGGAGGGGCCTTGGCGAAGTGAGTGTCCGGAGTTACTGCAGAAAGTTGAGGCCCAGAGAGGTAGGGGTTTTAGAGGACGTGGTAGAGGGAGAGGGGGCCAAAGAGAGGGACAGTTTGAGGATACATCGTATGCTCAGCAGAGCCAGAACTATTTCGACGAACCCCGGGGGAAGGCAGTACTATCATGATGACTATGACATGGACGAAGTGACGGGGATGTCCCAAACTAGGACAGCCAGGGACAGGGTAAGAGACCGGTTCCGGTGCCTGTAGATCAGCGGGGACCTTATGTCACTGCGGATTTGCAGGGCACGCCCAAGACGTTCTTACTTGACACGGGTGCTATGAATAGCTCTGTTTCTCGTTTGCTGGTCCCAGGGGCAGCTCTGTCTGGCCAAAACAATGTTTCGGTAGGTTTCTCAGGCATGCCGGTTGTTAGCCCCATTTCCAAACCTCTTGCTCTGACTATTGGTCCCTTTACAGTGGATTCACCATTCCTGTTAACGACAAATTGTGGGGAGAATTTGATGGGATTGGATTTGTTGAAGAGATTGCATGCCACCATCTTTTGTTCTCCAGATGGTGTTTACATGACCGTTGGGCCACAAGTGGCTCGTGCTAAACAATGCTTTGCAAAGGACGCACCCCTCCCCGCTGAATTTAAAGAGGTGCCCCGTAGTTTATGGGCAGCAGGAGACACGGATGTGGGGTTACTCCAGATCCCGCCAGTCTCTATTCAGATCAAAGACAATGCTGTCTTGCCACGTATTCCCCAGTACGAGATTTCACAAGCAGGAGAAAAGGCCTTGTTGCAAATAATACATGATTTGATTAAGTCTGGCGTGGTTGAGGAGACAGTGGTGAATGTGTGCAATAGCCCTATCCTTCCGATTCTCAAGAAGACACCCTTGGACTCTTCTGATGCTCATCCTGATGTTTATCGCTTTGTAATTGACCTCAGAGAGGTCAATAAAATTGTAGTACCCCAATATCCTGTAGCCCCAGACATCATCACGATATTGACAATGATTCCCCCATCAGCAAAGTTCTTTTCCGTGATTGATCTGAAGAATGCTTTCTTTAGCATTCCTATTCATACAGATAGCAGATATCTGTTTGGATTCGCCCTAGCCGGCAGGAGCTTTAGATTCTGTCGGGCTCTTCAAGGCTATACAGAAAGTCCTAGTATCTATAGTCAAGCCTTAAAAACTCAATTGGATTCTTTGGTACTTCCCACTGGTAATGTGCTATTGCAGTACGTGGACGACCTCCTTGGGGCCTCTGATACTGAGGATGGCTGTAAAGATGCCACTGTTAAATTGCTGTTACATTTGGCGGGCCATGGCCATAAGGTGTTCCTTTCCAAATTTCAATATTGTCGACAGGAGGTCACCTACTTAGGTCACCTACTGTCGAAGGAGAGTCGCAGACTAACACCTGAGCGCATAGCTGCTATCACTAATATGCCTGTTCCTAAGACTCAACGTGAAGTACGCTCATTTATTGGTATTACTTCGTATTGTCGACACTGGATCCCCAATTATTCCTTACTAACAAACCCCTCCTTTACCTGACCACTAAAGAAGTGCATGAACCCCTGCCTTGGACATCCGCATGCCAGCAAGCTTTTGAGCAATTAAAGGTTGCGCTTTGCTCTGCCTCTGTGCTTGGTACTCCTGATTACCAGAAGCCTTTTGCGCTTTATGTACATGAGGCGGACGGTTGCGCGCTTTCTGTTTTAACACAGGCTTTTGGTGGTAAGCAAACACCCTGCGCTTATTTTTCCGCTATGCTGGATAACGTTGCCAGAGCGTTCCCGAGCTGCCTGAGAGCTGCCGTGGCGGTGGCAGTTTCTATCAGACAATCGGCGGGGCTCGTTCTTGATACTGCTCTCACGGTAATTGTACTCCATGCTGTGGATACCCTTTTGAATAAGACAAAGACACAGCACCTTACTAGTGCAGGTCTGACTGGATATGAACTAACTTTGTTTGCTCCGCACATTACCATCAAAAGATGTGTCACTCTGAACCCAGCCACGTTACTACCCCTCCCTTCGACGAGTAATGACACAGATGTACATGATTGTGTGTACAGAACGGAAAAGGAGACGAAGGGACGGGTAGATGTGAGAAGTTGGCCTGGCATATGCTGTCCACTAATTATAGTGGGCACCTTGCACCAGTCCAAATCGACTCTTATGGTAGGTAGGTTAAAGACAACCTTATTGAAAGCTATCCTAGTGGTAGCTGTGGAGAGCAGCCTTCAGGCTAAGTCTTGAAGGAATGTAAAGCAGCCTGTTTTACCAGTCTATAATCTCTTGAGTGACCAAATGAAAGAGCACCACACCAGGTATATATTCAAAATATATGTATTTATTACTAAACACACCCCTCTAGTCTCTTTATGAGGCTAGAGTTCGAAATACATAGGTTATAAGATCTTAAATCACAGTAATAGCACAAATACACGTTTGGGCCCTAGGGGCGTACCAAACCATATACCAATAAAGTGGTATGCGAACCACGACTGAACTAGACACTAGGCCTAGAGCCTCTAGAAGTGCTTGGACCACAAGGAACCACCCAAGGTAGTGACACAGGGGACCCACGGGAGACGCGTGCAGTGTAAATACACAACCGCGATACGCCGTTAACTTCTATGGAGAAAGTCGGGATCGGGAAAATAGAGGAAAGGGACACTTAAAAGAGGACTAGGACAAAACCCTTTGAGATCTAGGACTTTGAAGAGTCTCTACCCACGGGAGCACCGGAGTACTCGTGTTACCTCACCCAGGGAAGCCGGGTGCATAGGTGCCTTTCGGGGTCGGGTTTCGTCGTCGGTTCTTATGGCGATCTGCTGCAAAGTGCTGCTGGCGACCAGGAGAAAAGTGTCCGGGTGGATCCAAGAGTGGATCGGAGTTCTGAAGAACCTGAAAGCAGAGGGGACAGAGTCTGGGTCACTAGCCAGTGACCAGGGAGGCGATGGACAGATGCCCACCGATGTTGAGTGCTTCAGATTCGATGACGGTCGTCTTGACTCTTCAGCCACGAGGTCCGGGAGGCGTTGTCGGCAACCAGGAGCAGGATTCGGGCTGTTGCGCGATGTCTGTCGAGTGCAGAGGTGTCGGCGACCAGATTGGACCCAACAAGCCTTGGCAACGGCAAGTCTCGAGTAAGATGTAGATCGTCGATGATGCAGACCAGCAAGGTCTGGGGAACTCACCCAGCGAGGGTAAGTGAGGGCAGGCCTGGAGCAACCAGACTGCCAAGTAAAGAAAAGATTGGCCTTCGTTAAGGGCTACTAGCCAACGGGCTAGCGACCGCGAAGGAGCCTTGTGACGCCGCACGTGGAGCTGGCTTACAGGACACTCGTGGAGTGGGGGCCAGTGATCTTCGGTGCAGGTGGTGCTGGAGGCTAGGGCTACTCGGAGCCTAAAGCACGACTTCTTGGGAGACCCAGAAGATGGTGCACTTGCAAATGTGCTCGGTGTCCAGGGGTCACGGTCTCAAGTCACCCACGATAGCCACGGGCCTCAGCTTTGCTGGGGACTCAGGGTAGCCTCGGGAAGTCTGAGAATCCACCTCTGGTGATGCGATGACTTCGGCGTCCGATGGGAGCTTCAGTGATGCGAACCGGACAGATGCTTCTTTGGTGCCTGCCAAGCAGGGAGTCACTCCTTGACCCCAAGGGAGATTCTTCAGTCCTCTAATCGTGAGTAGAGCGTCGAAGGTCCAGGATTCTGTTTCAGAGTTTCGTCCAGGTATAATCTGTGGCCCCACCTATGGGTGGGTCAGGGCAGAGGGGTGGCTACACCCCTTTCCCTTTGTCCAGTTCGCGCCAAAGCAGGGGCTGCAAGCCCCTGATCCGGTTTGAACTGGGGTATGCATAGGGACACCAAATGTGCCCCCAGTGCAGGACTTCAAAGCACCCGAAAGTGCTCCCGCCCAGCCCCAATACACATTGTCCTGTCTGGGGAGGTGGTCACACCTCCCTGGGACAGAAACCTATTGTCCAGGCCTCCCCTGCCGGAGTTTCGTCCAGCAGCAGGAGGCCAGACTCGTGTCTGTGGCAGCAGCATCCATTTTGTGATGCCAGGCTCTGGAAAGAAGTTACCGGACTCGTCAGAGTTAACATGCCTTTCCCTCTAGAAGGGTGGAATGCTACCCCCGCCACCAGGATTGGCGGGGGTAGTATTCCAAGATGTTTGACACCAAACACGACATGTTTAGGTGCAGCCATTCCATAGTTAGCATTTTACCGCGAGGATATAATGCGTTTAAGAGTATATGGTCAGGCTGCACTACAAACAGCATCAGAGATGGTCTCCGAACGCTGCAGAGGGGCCCTGCTCATGCAGGGGCACCCTCTCACATAGGAACCATGCACTCTGCCTTTAGGATTGATAAGGCCTGCCTTAGGAGTGACTTATAGGTTTATATGTGTGTATGCATTTAGTGATATAGGTAACCTATACCACAGCAAGGGGTGCATGCACCACCTTACCCAGGCTGCAGTAGCAGACCTGTGGTGCCAGTTTGGATGGCCTACCAGGGGTGGCATAATACATGCTGCAGCCCCTGGCAGGTCCTCTGAGGTACCTATGCCCTTGGTACATAGTATACCATATACTAGGGACTTACAAGGGCACTCCAGATCCCAATCAGTGATGTGCCTAAGGCACATGGAGACCCTTTTAAAGAGGAAACAGCTAGGCTGGGGTTCTGAATAGCAGGGCCCCAGCCAGACTAATGTCGAAAACCAGTGAAGTATCAGCAAAAAGTGGGGGTACCCTTGTGAAGCAGATCCTACTCTCCTACACAACCCCCCAAACGTAGGGACATTAAACTAACCTTGCCCAGTTAAGTCTTCATGTTCTAAGTGGAAATACCTAGAGAGTCCATCTGCATTCGCATGGTTACTCCCAGGCCTATGTTCCACTGTAAAGTCCATCCCCTGTAGGGAAATGGACCACCTAAGCAGTTTGGGGTTTTCACCCTTCATTTGTTTTAGCCATAAGAGGGGCTTATGGTCTGTCTGAACCAGGAAGTGTGTACCAAACAAGTATGGCCTCAACTTCTTCAGAGCCCAGACCACAGCAAAGGCCTCCCTCTCTATGGCTGACCAACGTTTCTCTCTAGGGGTCAGCCTTCTGCTAATAAAAGCTACTGGCTGATCCTGACCTTCTTCATTCAATTGTGACAGTACAGCCCCTACCCCCAATTCAGATGCATCAGTTTGAACAATGAACTTCTTGGAGTAATCAGGACTCTGCAGAATTGGAGCAGTGCACATGGCCTGCTTGAGGTCATCAAATGCCTTTTGACAGCTAACTGTCCACTGAACCTTTTGGGCATTTTCTTAGAAGTTAAGTCATTCAAGGGTGTCACTATTGATCCATACCCCTTGACAAATCTCCTATAGTACCCAGTCAGGCCTAAGAAGGCTCTCACCTGAGTCTGGGTAGTGGGAGCAGTCCAGTCCATGATGGTCTGGATCTTGCTCTGCAAAGGTTGAACCTGGCCTCCACCCACAAGGTGGCCCAGGTACACAACCTGACTCTGCCCTATCTGGCACTTAGTGGCCTTGATAGTCAGGCCTGCCTTTTGCAGGGCCTGTAAAACATTCCTGAGGTGGACCAGGTGATCCTCCCAGGTGGAGCTAAAGACAGCAATATCATCTAGATAAGCTGCACTATAGGCTTCCAGTCCTGTGAGAACTGTGTTCACCAACCTCTGGAAAGTGGCAGGTGCATTTTCAGACCAAAGGGCATCACCACAAATTGATAATGCCCACTAGGGGTTGAAAATGCTGTTTTGGGCTTTGCAGCATCAGCTAGTCTGATCTGCCAGTAGCCAGCTGTTAGGTCAAATGTGCTGAGATATTTGGCAGAGGCCAAAGTATCTATGAGCTCATCTGCCCTGGGTATTGGATGGGCATCAGTCCTAGTGACTGCATTGAGGCCTCTGTAGTCTACACAAAACCTCATCTCTCTTTTCCCACCACTGGTGTGAGGTTTAGGTACTAGGACTACTGGACTAGCCCAAGGGCTATCTGAGGGCTCAATCACTCCCAATTCCAACATCTTCTGGACTTCAGTCCTGATACAGTCCCTGACATGGTCAGGTTGCCTATAAATCTTGTTTTTAATAGGCAGACTGTCCCCAGTGTCCACTTCATGAGTGCACCAGGTGGTCTGACTGGGTGTCAGTGAAAACATATGCCTAAACTGATTGAGGACTTGCCTGCAATCAGTTTGTTGCTGGGTAGTGAGGCTGCCTGCCAAGGCTACACCATCAACTGACCCATCGTCAGGGTTCTGTGAGAGCAGGTCAGGGAGTGGGTCACTCTCTTCCTCCTGCCCTTCATCAGTAGCCATGAGCAAGCCCATGTCTGCCCTGTCCACATATGGCTTAAGTCTGTTGACATGGAGAACCCTTTGGGGACTCCTGGGTGTTCCTAGGTCCACTAAGTAAGTGACCTCACCCTTCTGTTCAACAATAGTGTGGGGTCCACTCCATTTGTCTTGGAGAGCTGCTGGGGCCACTGGCTCCAACACCCACACCTTCTGTCCTGGCTGGTAAACAGTCAGAACAGCCTTTTGGTCATGCCAGGCCTTCTGCAGTTCCTGGCTAGCCTCAAGGTTTTGGTTGCCTTTTTCATGTACTCAGCCATCCTGGAGCGGAGACCAAGTACATAGTCCACTATATCTTGCTTTGGGGGCTTGAGAGGTAACTCCCATCCTTCCTTCACCAAGCACAGTGGACCCCTCACAGGGTGGCCAAACAGAAGTTCAAAAGGGCTGTAACCAACCCCTTCTGAGGCACCTCCCTATATGCGAATAAAAGGCAGGGCAAGAGTATGTCCCATCTACGCCTAAGCTTTTCTGGGAGCCCTTTAATCATGCCCTTCAAGGTTTTGTTGAATCTCTCAACTAAACCATTGCATTGTGGGTGATAGGGTGTGGTGAACTTATAAGTAACTCCACACTCCTTCCACATTGCTTTTAAGTAACCAGACATGAAGTTTGCACCCCTGTCTGATACTACCTCCTTAGGAAAGCCCACTCTTGAGAAGATTCCCAGGAGGGCCCTTGCCACCACAGGTGCTGTAGTGGTCCTGAGGGGAATAGCTTCTGGGTACCTGGTGGCATGATCCACTACCACCAGGATAAACCTGTGCCCAGAGGCTGTTTGGGGATCCATGGGACCAACAATGTCAATCCCTACCCTCTCAAAGGGCACCCCCACCACAGGTAGTGGTATCAGGGGGGCCTTTGTAGTACCACCTGCTTTGCCACTGGCTTGGCAGGTTACACAGGAGCGACAAAACTCCTTACTGTCTTCAGACATGTGGGGCCAGTGAAAGTGAGGGACAATTCTGTCCCAAGTCTTGTTCTGGCCCAGGTGTCCTGCTAAGGGAATATCATGGGCTAGGGTCAATAGGAAGCCCCTGAACTTCAAAGGTATTACCAACCTCCTGGTAGCACCAGGCTTGGGGTCTCTACTCTCTGAGTACAGGAGTCCATCATACCAATACACTGTATGGGGACCACTAGCTTTCCCAGCAGCCTCAGCAGCAGCTTGCTGTCTGAGGGGTTCAAGGGAGGGGCAGCTCTGCTGCTCCTGGCTCAGATCTGCCCTAGAAGGTCCCCCTGTCCCCAAGAACTCAACCTGTTCAGGTTCAAGTTCCTCTGGGACAGTTCCTTCTTCAGGGCTGAGATCATCCCCCTCAAGGGACTGATCTTCCTCCTGAGCCAAGGGGAAGGCTCTGCCTTAACCCTACTACTCCTCCTCTTGGAAGGCACTTGGTCCATTCTTCCAGAATCCAAGGCCTGTTCAGTTTTAGACAGTTTAGCTTGTGACCTGGTCACAGCAAACACATCTGCAGGGATCCCCAGCATTTCTGCATGGGTCCTGAGCTCCACTTCTGCCCAAGCAGAAGTCTCTAAGTCATTGCCAAGCAAGCATTCGACTGGTAGGTTTGCACTTACCACAACCTTCTTAAGGCCAGTTACCCCTCCCCAGGAGAAGTTAACAACTGCCAGAGTATGGTCTGTTCTGACATTGCTAGCATTGGTCACTTGGTACATTTCACCAAGTATAACTTGCCCAGGTAGCACAAGGTCTTGTGTCACCATTGTGACACTTGCCCCTGTGTCCCTAAATGCCAAAGCCTCTCGTCCATTGATTAAAGGCTGTTGTCTGTACTTGCCCAGATTACTGGGACTCACAGTGGAGGTCACATCCATGCCTCCATCACAGACTAACACAGCCTGAGTCAGTTCCCTGACTAAGTCAGAGCCCAACTCAGTTCCCAGGGTGAACCCTACTAAACCCTTTGCTGGAGCACCTCCACCAACTGTACTAGGGGGAACAGGTGCCTTAGGGGCATTGGTGGGTGCTGGACTGGAGTCTTTGGACTTGGTGCAATCACTGGTCCAGTGGGTCTTTTGCTTACAGACCTTGCACCATGGTTTTCTTTGGCCTTTACCCTTGGTAGACTGGGAATCCCCACCAGAAGAAGATTTTTGGGGGCCTGATGAAGACTTTTGATCTTTACCCTTCTCCCCACCCTTGTCAGAGTTCTTAGCATCTTGCTTCTTGGTTTCCCCACCTTGGTTCTGTACCTTCTGCTTCACCCTGGTTCTGACCCATTTGTCTGCCTTCTTTCCCAATTCTTGGGGAGAGGTCAGATCAGAGTCAACCAGGTACTGATGCAACAGCTGGTTTTGACAGTTATTAAGAATCTGCTCCCTCATTATCAGATTATACAATCCTGAGAAGTCACACACCTTACTGCCCATCAACCAGCCTTCCAGAGCCTTGGCAGAACAATCCACATAGTCTACCCGTCTTGAGTCTGTGCTTTTTGGGTGTCTCTGAACTTCAACCTGTACTGTTCAGTGGTTAGGCCAAACCCATCAATAAGAGCACTCTTCAAGACCTTGTAATTGTCAGCATCCTCCTCTCTAACAGTGAGGAGCTTGTCTCTACCTTTGTCAGCAAAGGAGAGCCACAAGATTGCTGCCCACTGCTCCTGAGGGACCTTCTGTACTTTACAGGCCCTCTCTAAAGCAGTTATCCATTTGTGGATATCATCCCCACTCTGGTAGGGAGGGACAATCTTGCTCAGGTTCCTATGGTCATAGGACCTTTCCCTATCTCTAGGGACATGGCTGCCACCATGGGACTCTAGTCCCAACTTTCTTCTCTCTTTAAGGAGATCTAGGGATTCTCTATCTAAAGCCAATTGCTTCTTCCTGATCTCCAGTTGAGTTTCCTCATACTGGACCAGTCTCTTTCTTCTCTCATGAGAGGATTCCCTCCTGTGAGAAGAAACAGAGCTCCCTATTGAGGTGCCAGAGTGGTTAGACTCCTGAGAAGGAGACCTAGACTTTCTGAGCACACTCATAATCCTTCCTGGGGGACAAAGGTGTGGTTCTCTAGATCCTCATCTACATCTTCCCCAGAAGGGATTGGGTTTTCCAGGTCAGGGTCATTGTCACCCTCCTGGTCAGTTTCAGAGGGGGCTGGGGGTAGTAGTACCCCTGGCCCCTTCCTCATCTGCTGGCCCACCCTCTGCTCCTACCCCTTCAGTCTCTGAGGACTTACTAAGATCATAAGCCACCAACAACTCCTGGAGGTGTTGGGTGGTGGGACTTTGGCCTGTCCTTAATTTCCTCACGTTACACAAAGCTCTCAGTTCCAAGAATGGGAGTGTGTCATACTTGGAGGGGAAGCTCAATGGCTTCCTGCAGGGCATCTTTAGATCCTGCTTTTAAAGACATTACTAGTGTGGTGTGGTGTATGCACTACCTACTCTAGTGTGGCCTACTAAACTCTCTTGAGTTGTAGAAAGGGTTGTGCTATCCCTTAACACACAACTCTAAGTTCAGTAGAACTTACTGATATTCTAAGCTTAAATTATATGTACCTTAGGTACCTTTAGTGGTTTTCAGTTGATCAATTCAATTGAGATTATCTGGTAAAACAATAGCAAGCTGGAATCCCACACGCTGCACACCAATGTGAGAAGTTGGCCTGGCATATGCTGTCCACTAATTATAGTGGGCACCTTGCACCAGTCCAAATCGACTCTTATGGTAGGTAGGTTAAAGACAACCTTATTGAAAGCTATCCTAGTGGTAGCTGTGGAGAGCAGCCTTCAGGCTAAGTCTTGAAGGAATGTAAAGCAGCCTGTTTTACCAGTCTATAATCTCTTGAGTGACCAAATGAAAGAGCACCACACCAGGTATATATTCAAAATATATGTATTTATTACTAAACACACCCCTCTAGTCTCTTTATGAGGCTAGAGTTCGAAATACATAGGTTATAAGATCTTAAATCACAGTAATAGCACAAATACACGTTTGGGCCCTAGGGGCGTACCAAACCATATACCAATAAAGTGGTATGCGAACCACGACTGAACTAGACACTAGGCCTAGAGCCTCTAGAAGTGCTTGGACCACAAGGAACCACCCAAGGTAGTGACACAGGGGACCCACGGGAGACGCGTGCAGTGTAAATACACAACCGCGATACGCCGTTAACTTCTATGGAGAAAGTCGGGATCGGGAAAATAGAGGAAAGGGACACTTAAAAGAGGACTAGGACAAAACCCTTTGAGATCTAGGACTTTGAAGAGTCTCTACCCACGGGAGCACCGGAGTACTCGTGTTACCTCACCCAGGGAAGCCGGGTGCATAGGTGCCTTTCGGGGTCGGGTTTCGTCGTCGGTTCTTATGGCGATCTGCTGCAAAGTGCTGCTGGCGACCAGGAGAAAAGTGTCCGGGTGGATCCAAGAGTGGATCGGAGTTCTGAAGAACCTGAAAGCAGAGGGGACAGAGTCTGGGTCACTAGCCAGTGACCAGGGAGGCGATGGACAGATGCCCACCGATGTCGAGTGCTTCAGATTCCATGACGGTCATCTTGACTCTTCAGCCACGAGGTCCGGGAGGCGTTGTCGGCAACCAGGAGCAGGATTCGGGCTGTTGCGCGATGTCTGTCGAGTGCAGAGGTGTCGGCGACCAGATTGGACCCAACAAGCCTTGGCAACGGCAAGTCTCGAGTAAGATGTAGATCGTCGATGATGCAGACCAGCAAGGACTGGGGAACTCACCCAGCGAGGGTAAGTGAGGGCAGGCCTGGAGCAACCAGACTGCCAAGTAAAGAAAAGATTGGCCTTCGTTAAGGGCTACTAGCCAACGGGCTAGCGACCGCGAAGGAGCCTCGTGACGCCGCACGTGGAGCTGGCTTACAGGACACTCGTGGAGTGGGGGCCAGTGATCTTCGGTGCAGGTGGTGCTGGAGGCTAGGGCTACTCGGAGCCCAAAGCACGACTTCTTGGGAGACCCAGAAGATGGTGCACTTGCAAATGTGCTCGGTGTCCAGGGGTCACGGTCTCAAGTCACCCACGATAGCCACGGGCCTCAGCTTTGCTGGGGACTCAGGGTAGCCTCGGGGAAGTCTGAGAATCCACCTCTGGTGATGCGATGACTTCGGCGTCCGACAGGAGCTTCAGTGATGCGAACCGGACAGATGCTTCTTTGGTGCCTGCCAAGCAGGGGAGTCACTCCTTGACCCCAAGGGAGATTCTTCAGTCCTCTAATCGTGAGTAGAGCGTCGAAGGTCCAGGATTCTGTTTCAGAGTTTCGTCCAGGTATAATCTGTGGCCCCACCTATGGGTGGGTCAGGGCAGAGGGGTGGCTACACCCCTTTCCCTTTGTCCAGTTCGCGCCAAAGCAGGGGCTGCAAGCCCCTGATCCGGTTTGAACTGGGGTATGCACAGGGACACCAAATGTGCCCCCAGTGCAGGACTTCAAAGCACCCGAAAGTGCTCCCGCCCAGCCCCAATACACATTGTCCTGTCTGGGGAGGTGGTCACACCTCCCTGGGACAGGAAACCTATTGTCCAGGCCTCCCCTGCCGGAGTTTCGTCCAGCAGCAGGAGGCCAGACTCGTGTCTGTGGCAGCAGCATCCATTTTGTGATGCCAGGCTCTGGAAAGAAGTTACCGGACTCGTCAGAGTTAACATGCCTTTCCCTCTAGAAGGGTGGAATGCTACCCCCGCCGCCAGGATTGGCGGGGGGTAGTATTCCAAGATGTTTGACACCAAACACGACATGTTTAGGTGCAGCCATTCCATAGTTAGCATTTTACCGCGAGGATATAATGCGTTTAAGAGTATATGGTCAGGCTGCACTACAAACAGCATCAGAGATGGTCTCCGAACGCTGCAGAGGGGCCCTGCTCATGCAGGGCACCCTCTCACATAGGAACCATGCACTCTGCCTTTAGGATTGATAAGGCCTGCCTTAGGAGTGACTTATAGGTTTATATGTGTGTATGCATTTAGTGATATAGGTAACCTATACCACAGCAAGGGGTGCATGCACCACCTTACCCAGGCTGCAGTAGCAGACCTGTGGTGCCAGTTTGGATGGCCTACCAGGGGTGGCATAATACATGCTGCAGCCCCTGGCAGGCCTCTGAGGTACCTATGCCCTTGGTACATAGTATACCATATACTAGGGACTTACAAGGGCACTCCAGATCCCAATCAGTGATGTGCCTAAGGCACAGGGAGACCCTTTTAAAGAGGAAACAGCTAGGCTGGGGTTCTGAATAGCAGGGCCCCAGCCAGACTAATGTCGAAAACCAGTGAAGTATCAGCAAAAAGTGGGGGTACCCCTGTGAAGCAGATCCTACTCTCCTACAGTAGACCTGACTGATGTTTCCCTATCTGAACACCAAGGGGAACTATATGTCGATGGCTCTTGTTTCACACTACCAGATGGCACCACCACTGCAGCATATGCAATTAAAACATTACACACTATAGTTGAGACATCCCGTGTCCCATATCAATCAGCCCAAGCCGCAGAGCTGGTTGCCCTTCTTCGGGCTTGTGAGTTGAGTGAGGGACTGACTGTCAATATTTATACTGACAGCCAGTACGCCTTTGGGGTCGCCCATAATTTTGTACGCCTCTGGGCGGAGAGAGGGCTCTTAATATCACATGGATTACGAATACAGAATGGCCCATTGATACATAGACTCTTGTCAGCTCTAACACTTCCCAAAAGGTTAGCAATAATAAAATGTAGTGCCCACAAAGCAATAACAGATGGTTTTGGGAGAGGAAATGCGTTTGCAGATCAAACGGCTAAAGAGACAGCGAGATCAAAGATGAAAAAGATGTTTGTGGCAGGTCCTGCTAGGTGTGTCCCGGGCAATGGAATGTACGAGGACACATTAGAAAACGTCAAAGAGATACAAAGCGAGGCGACCCTAGACAAATTGGCAATATGGCAGGAGAGCACAGGGCGTCTGGATGAGGATGGGTGCTGGACTGATAAGTCCGAGAAACAGCGATGGATGTTACCTAATGCCTATGTACTTCCTATGGTTACCATGGCCCATGGCCCAGCCCACATTAGCGCCAGGGGAATATGTAAGGTGTTGGACCCAGTGTGGCAGAATGACAATATTTCCAAAGGAGCCACTCATTTAGTGAAACACTGTATGATTTGTATGACACATAATCCTGGGAAAGGTACTCCTACACCCTCTGGTAACTTTGCACCGCCTTCCTTCCCTTTCGAGGTTCTCCAGATGGATTTCATTGAAATGGAATGAGTCAACAATTTGAAGTATGCGCTGGTAGTGATTTGTGCATTCAGTAAATGGATTGAAGCTTACCCCACTAAAGAGAATACGGCTATGGCGACGGCGAAGGCACTCATAAAAGAGTTCTTCCTGCGCTTCGGATTGCCGCTTGTGATCTGGAGTGACAACGGAAGTCACTTCAATTCCAAGGTCATCCAACTGGTGTGCGAAGGTCTGCACATCAAGCAAAAGTTTCATGCAGCCAACCACCCCCAGTCAGCAGGTCTGGTTGAGAAATATAATGGCACTCTCAAGCTGAAGTTAGCAAAAATACAGGAAAGCACAGCATTGCGATGGCCAGATGCGTTGCCCCTGGCCTTGTTATCTACCAGGGCGACGGCACACTCTAGGACAGGGTTGTCACCGTATGAGGTAGTGTTTGGTCGCCCTGCCAATATCTGGAGCGCTCCAAGGCCAAAGCGCTTCTCTGAGATAGAGCACCCTTTGCTTATAGACTATTTGTATGAGTTAACTAAAGATCTTCGTTCTCTTCATGAACAGATTCAGGAGACACTGCAGCCGGTACCAGAGTGGCCCGGGCATCAGCTACAGCCCGGAGATTACGTCCTCGTCAAGAACTTCCAGAGGAAGAGCTGCCTGGAGCCCCGTTGGAAGGCCCACCTGTTGGTCCTCCTTGCCACTAGAACGGCAGTGAAACTCGACGGCCGGAAAAACTGGGTGCATGGTACACACTGCAAGAGGGTTCCTCTCCCACTTCCCTACGACAAGTGGGTGCTCGACTGCATTGCTGACCAGGAAGGGGAAAGGGTGTCCCGCTTTGTTCCCTTCTCTGGCGCCTGGCTAAGGTGGACGCGGACGGAAGCAGAGAGTGATGCTGCCCTGCTTGAGGCGGTCCCTCCGGAGATAAGGGCAGCCCCGGTTTCTGCCCCATCTGATCCACTGGCACCTGAGTCCCCATGCCCTTCTGAGCCTGAGTTTCACCCCCTTTTTGTTGATGAAACAGTGCCTGGAGTTGACAGGTAAGCCTTGCACCCCTGAAAGAAGGACAGTGCGCCAGAGGGATAGTCCAGGAGTTAGGGAAGGACTTGAGATTAGGGTGTAGGTACTATGTCTGCAGTGCCTGCGTCAGATTAGGGTGAACAACACTGGTGCACTGCCTGAGACACTGGACAGGATCGTTGAGGGTACTTGCCCAGGAGGGAGGGTGCCCTATCCTGCAAGAAGAAGGATTTGTTTCCAGCAAGGGCCGTGATCGCGCGGCTCCCTCGAGGGAGTGCTTCGGAGCACCATCGTTGATGAACGATAGGAGCCTGCCAGCGAGGCTCTAAAAGGACGCTGGGTAAACAGTGCCCCTCTGGTCGGTTGTATTCTTGTGGCTCCAGTTCTTAAGGCTCTTCACATGTTCCTATTTGGCCGTGCTGTCATGGAAGAAGAACAGCCCCTAGCGGCACCACCACCGGGGCAGAGTAGACCTGTGTGGTCTAGCTGGTCTACTAGGAGTAAGATAGTGGTGGTAGTGTTCATTCTCATAGTAATGATAATACTGTTTGGGGTAGTGTGGTATTTAGAAGAACAGCATCCTGTCCACACTTTGATAGGGACTACCCCGTCTCCCCTTGAGCCTCTGTTTGTTATGTTGGCCCCACATAAAGAGAGACACAGACAAACATATGTTGAAAATGTTTTCCTGCAAATGCTTCACCAGGTACATAATACAACAAATGCCACGAATTGTTGGGTGTGTGGGTTACTCCCCTCAGTTATGCACAAGAACGATTTACTGGTGTCCTTACCCCTGTCGTACCTAAGTAGTTGTGAGGCATGGTTCCTGTTGCTTTCCATGGTGTATATGCATTACCATATTGATGCTATGAATATGACGACGTCTGACTATGAAGCAGTGTTGTTATATATTGTGGTACACCAGGGTTATACACCTGGGACAGGAGGAAAGGAGGGTACCTTACATCCACATGCTTGCATGAATGTTTACAAAGGTAATAAGAATGCCACATGGCTGAAAAATGAGATGGTGGATTTTCAGGGATTCAATGTTACTTTAAATGTTTCCATGCACAAAATGTCACTGAAGATAAAGCAATGCCCGTACCTGTGGTTCATACAGCAGCTAGTTTCTGTGTCGAAGGTTCTGGGAATATTCCAGTGGGACAGAGCAGTTGCAACTACACCTATCGATTAAACACTACTAGTAGCCCACCTTTGCTCACCCCCCCAAATGTATACTTTGTTTGTGGGGAGCAGGCTTATACATGGCTCCCTAGGGGATGGTCTGGCCGGTGTTATGTCACTTTTCTTTTACCTCCCGTTTACATTGCACCGTCCAACTATCACAAAGACCATAGGCTGCGGTGGAGAAACGTGTACTTGTCCCGGGTAAGGAGAGTTATTGACACAGCAGATATCGATCAAACTGATACTACCCTACAGCAATTCATGGATGCCATGAAGGGTATTGTCCCTTTCTGGGGACCTATGTACAACAGTGTTAGCATTCGTCGTCTCACCATAGTTGTTGAAGGGGTTATCAACACTACAGCCGGCATACTCACTAACATCACGGCTGAGCTCCAAGCTACCAGACTCGTTGCTCTTCAAAATCGGATGGTTTTAGACGTCATCCTTGCAGATAGGGGTGGAGCTTGTCGCGTCATAGGCAGCAGTTGCTGCGTTTATATCCCAGACCACCCCCCTAATGTACACTCGACTATCAAGAAGCTACATAGGCTTGCATCTGATATGCATCAGGATAATGGTTCATGGTCCTTCACAGGGTGGTTTTGGGCTCTGCTATCATCCTGGGGTTGGAAGATACTTCTTTTCTTAGTAGCTATTGCAGGTGTCATTTTCACGTGCTGCCTATGTGTCAATTGCCTTCCAGCATGCTGCACTTATTGTGTGAGTAAACTCACCCATATCCCTAAATTGCCAGGCCATAATGATAAAGTCTCTAATATGATGATGCAAGAAATACAGGATATGATGCAGATAGATGAGGGTATTTTTGAGTACTAAAAATATCTTGCTATACATGTGTTGCTTACTTTTACTTTGACATTAAAGTGACTATGGATTATCTCTTTTCCCTGCTTAGAATTGTAAAGACCCTACCGGATAGCGTCAATAAAGAATTTAGCCTCCACTGCTAAAAGGAGGGTCTGCTAGGTTTGAAAATCTCATTCTCGTTATACACTTGTTCTACGTTATATTAGGTTAGCAGTGTGCGGCTAAATTAGACACCATTCGTATTCACGTTATGCAACCCACTGAGTTATCCCTGCAATGTGAGAGCTTCAGTTAGTGAGTGTGACTCCATTTTGAATTTCGTAATCCCTATTAGGCTGTGCCTGTACTAGGCCTCATTATTCGTATTGCTTGCCTCAGCAGAACACTGTATTCAGCTATTATTTTCTCTTTTGTTCAAGGTTGCCTTCTGACTTGCTAATGAATAGGCCATTCTGCCCTCGCATACCTATCCTTGTGTGTAGCTCTGCTCCCACGTTAGGAGATGCCGAGACCCAGCACGGCAACCTTGAGATAGTGATAGCGTGTACCCATCTAGCAGGTGGTAGCCCATCCTTCTGTGCCTCCTTTGTTCATGTTCGGCCTAAGCCGGTAACTTTCCATTGTGGGCGTGGTTGGGAGGCCCTTGGGAGGAATGATTATGCGTTGCAGACTGTTGGGGGTTCAGTCCCTCGGCAGACATCTTAGGGTGCAGGTCAGATTGGACTCCTCTGCAGAGTATTGGTAATAAACAATTGTTTTGTATTCTCTACTGTCTGACCGGCTCTTCATTTTGTGGAAGGCGATTAGCAGGTTGTAGAAAACCCGGGAGGCCCTTTTCGGGCCACTTCCTTCAACCTCCTGGGTATCATGCTTCATCTTTGGCCAGCCTTGTTCGCCAACTATATGTTGAATTGGCTACCCCCAATTAGCATATGCTGACTTACTTATAAGTCCCTAGTTTATGGTATCAATGGTATCCAGGGCATGTAAGACAGTGTGCCACACTGGTTGTGCCACCCTGGGTGTGACAAAGTACAAAATGGCTCCCAGTCTGCCACTGCGGCCTGGAAGAGCGGTTTTAAACTGCTAGTTCGACTTCGAGGTATCAAATTAATCGTGGCGTTAAACCTGACTTGATGCCCATGTCGAATTTTATGTCACTTTTAAGGAAGGGCAGCTTTTGGAAAGTTGCCACTCTGTTGCCCAATTTGTCCAGTGGCCTTGTACAGTTTCTGGCCACCAGACAGCCTTGGGCCATCCTGTGGAGTAGTATGAACAACTCCCAGGCAGGAAGCCACTCAGGATCGTGGGCCAGAAGGCAAGCTTCAAAAGTGAAGGCGCCTTTGGTGGACAAATGGCGATCACACTGTTGAAGGGTTGCCTCTTTGTTCAAGTAATCAGGCTGGCGGCAGGGACAGTAAGGAGAACCAGTGGCCAAACTGGTTTTCCCTTGAATGTGCAGCCACAGGGAGCCACACCTCTAAGGTGAGCTACCAAGCTCCTAACATTCTAGGAAGCATAAAGACATCTTGAGAGTGGGAAGAATAGGGCACTCTTGGATTGCTAGATGCCACACATAGCCAGAAGTCATCACAAGGTCGGATAAATCTTTGTAGCCCATTGGCTAACGACCGCATCATCCCCATAGGGCACTTTCTGGGCATAAATATTGCACCCCTGGAACTGGAGAAAAGACCCAAAAAAGACTGCCCTGCTGACCCCTGTAACTGGCAAGAGAAGCTGCACCGACTGCTGGACTGCACCCCCCACACCTTGGGCTAGCAAAGAGACAACTGTGTCTGTGGCTCCTGGGTCATGGAGAAGTCACTTCTGAACCCCAGACCAAAGCAGTGACTCCAAGGGTCAGTTGGCTGACCCCCTTGAACCAGCACAAGGGCCATCAAAGCTGAAGAAGCCCACTCAGGCAAGTCAGTGGCAACATTCTTCGAATTGCCTCTGACCGCCAAGAGACAGATCCTCAATTATCAAAAGTTGCACTTGAGTTTGATAGTCTCTGGAATGTTGTCTGAGTCCATATTAGTTGCCAAAGAGGGACACCAGCCTTCACGAAAAGATACTGCTGGCCCATCTGTGTATGGAAAATGGTAGCCCAGTCGCAACTGGCATTCTACTGACTCAAAGAGGACTTTGAGGTACCCGAACCCTGTGGCCAAATTCACCCCACCTTACCCCTGGACTGAGGACAAACAGCAATGACACCCCTGTCGACCGCACAGAATCCAGAGCATCTTTCAGCATCTTCAGCATCCTGCATCCCCAGCATCATAAGCACTCCATTGAAGTCAATGGCGGTCTTGATGTAAAGTGTGGCACTGACTTGGGACTGCTTTGATGATCATCTAACTTTCCAAATATTCCTTACTGGCCGCCTGACCTCTCCCGGTTGGAATTGGTCACCCCAGTCAGGCCACATTAGCCAAACACAATTCTTTCAAACGTTTCAAAAGTTTATAAACTGTACAGTGTTTGTGCTTTGGACTAAAAGCTGAGATTTACTTTTACTTAAAAATCTATATCTCTGGAACCCTCTTGTGGATTTGGCTCATCTTGGTGTCTAAAAAGTCATAAAAATCTAATCTAGTTTTACAAATCAGTGTTGGATTTCTTTTGTGTTGTTTGACTTTCTTATTTCGTTGTTTGGTTTACACTAGTTCCTTTGCTTAAGCCTTGCTGCTTAAAGCCACATCTACTCAGAGTTGAGCTCAAGGTTTTACAAATAAGCCTGACTGGACCCAAGACAGTTTTGTGAGTTCATTACACAGTAAGATCGCCTAACCATGCCATATAATAAACAACAATCCTCAAACTGGGGTACCAACGGGGCTAAGGAGTGTCTCCTGCATGGGTAGGAATTGCTGTCTTATTCAAAAAGTGTACCCATTTTAATCTCAACCTAGTTTCACAATATATGTAATACTAATATAGCTAATTGAAATACGATTTCAAAATGAGACATTACCCTTACAGATAGAGTGTCTATCCTTGTACACAGAATAATCACCACTACCCAGGATTAATTCTGAGAGACCTCTAGATTATCAAGGGTTTCATAAGACTTTAACTTATAACCTGGTGTGACGCTGCACCTCTTCATTCATTAATCAAACTTATACTAATATTTGGATCTTAAGATTTCCATTAATCTTTACCCTTATACATACATCCAAACACCTTTGAATATACATTACATAAAATCACAATACCTCTTTATCAAAAGCACAAGTTAAACAGCTTTAGCAATGTCAGCAACACATTACAATGCAATGCAGTTATCGACGCATGCACAAAACAAAACACAAAATATAGCACGTTATGCAACGCATGCTAAACAAATTATTCCACCCCAAATCACACGTCTCAGGACAACACACTCCTGTCTTGTTTGGACTCTGCAAGTCAACACACTCAGGGCCTTATTTATGCTCCCATAATTCAACTCGCGAAAACACCAATAGTACACCATCATTAATTCAAAAGTTTTCAGGATTCTCGAACTTCTGACAATTTTTAGTGTTAAATTTTTCACTAATTATGTATGTTAATTAATTATGTAAATGTATGCAAAAGAATGGGCACATTCTCAACCGAAATTCAATCAACGCTTTTAATTAATAAATTAAAAGGGTTGCGATGCAAGATGAGGGCCATGTGAGTCTTAATAGATGGTGACCCTGTGCCATTAAAGAAAGCCCTTACAGGACAAAATTAACTGTTAAAAGCATTAATGTTTATTTAAATTTAAGAGTCGTTGCAGAAGGCAAAAAGTAGTTAGTCAAATATAATTCAGCATCAATAATGTATCAACTAATACAAATTAGCAAGAGGAATAAACATACGTTAAATAGTAAGAACAAAAGTATAGTTCAACAAGAGGATTAAAATAAATCTGCTCAGTTCAGAACGCAAGGAAAGTCTAAGTATGAATTAAATAGATGGAATGATACAGACTGCTTGGTTCAAAAGGCAACAAAAGTGTGGCACGCATCCCAAAAAGGCATATTTTACAAATTTTTGGCAGTGAAAACTACACTCTTGACATAGTGAGATCTTCCATCATATGGCTATACTAATAGGGTAATGTTCAAATAAGCCAATAACTTTTCAAGAAATTATGATTTATCAGATAAGAAACATTTATGAACACCTACTTCCATGCATAATTAATATAGGGTGTACATATGAAATGATGGAAATAACATGACATTTGTGCAACAAACAAAAACAATAGGCAGTACAACTGCTTGGAGCTGACTCATGCAAAGAGCCTTGAATATGTTGCAAATATAGAAACATTCTGCACATTGCTTCCTCCCCTAGGAACACAAATTATTACATTTTCACCTGACAAATAAAACACCACCATGTAATGAATTCTATTTTGCTTATTTTCGGAAAAGGAAAGAACAGAAGAGAAACCTGCACGTAGGAAACTAATTTATATAATTTTAAAAGCAAATTTTTCTTTCTGTCACTGCAAAATGAATGTCAAAGTAGGCTCACTTTGGACTAGTGCTGTTAACTGAAGCCTGATTATGCCAACTAAAATACATTTAAATCAAGCCTTATTTTCTAGTAATTAAAAATGAGTCGACACAAATAACAATAAAATTACAGAAGCACATTAATGCATATGCCTTATTGAATTCCTAGAACTACTTCAGTCAATCAGGATAACTACAGCCTCTTTCAGCAGAAAAAGAGTGTGTCAATATTTTTTAGGCAATTTCTAGAAAGAAAAACACACTCAGCATGACAATGCAGTGAGTCAAAGTCCGTTGATGAACTGACCCATGTCCTCATACAAAATCAGTGGTGTCTTTGCAGAATGAGCAGTCGAGAAATATTTAAGCCTTCATTGCACATTCTGTACTCACTCCCCTTTTTGGATCCTCCCATTTAAATCTTAATATACATACTTCACTATGGTCTTTTCCCGGCACGTAGCATGTGTGCTGAGCTCACTCCTTGGTGAACAAACTTGGGATCATCCTATACATAGATGGACATCCTTGCATATTAAAAGCCTGCAATCATCTTTGCTTACAGATAGCAGGTTCCTTTGCTCACTGCTTAGGTGTGTAATCCTGAGGCTACAGGGGTTCCTATCCAGAATGGTGGTACTTGTGTAGCCATCCACCCTTCTTCCTACAATTATTTGCCTGAGACAGTTTAGGGCAATTGTCTGTGCAGCCCTTGAGTGTTGCACCTGTATAAAATAATGAACGGTAGTAGTTGGCTGGTCTGTTTGTTTTGTTTGTTTTGTCTGATCAACACTGACATCTCCCAGGATGTTCATTGGTCAGATCAAACATTTTATGGGTATTTGATGATGCATGACTGGTACCAAAAATATTTTTGGAGCATTTGGAAGAATGGGATGTGACAGTGGGATATTTGTTGAGTTGATTGTATCAGTTACATTACCTTGATCTGAATTTAGCAAGATAGAATTTATTTTGCTCAATAAAAAAATAGCATACAATATGTGCAGGAACTAGCATTAGGCCAAGCACTTTCTGTGAAATCTATAGGCTTCTGATCCCTACTAAACGTGAATGTACATGTGTAGAACCCTGTCAGTTCAACTAATTTTCAGATGATTCCTTTACGATCCCTCAGGGCATGCATTCCTCAGTCCGTTACATGCTATTTAATTTTTGGGTCCTATGTCTCTTCCTGTGAAACATAAGGTCTGGATGTGCTAATGGACTTTCTAATGACATACAAAGGCATGGCATGCTCTGATCGCTGACCCTGGAATTTTGGAAAGAAACTCCACACAAACAGTCCTTTTGGGCGCTCTCTTTCCTATTTTGAATCTCATTATACCTCACTTTGAAGCTCATCAATATTTCCAAATGTTTACTTGTAATGGCTGAATTCTTGCATTGCGGCCCGTTGGGCTGAAGATCCTGCAGTTTTGTTTTATGAATTGCACTTGTATTTAAGCATTTATATCTGTTAGAAATTGGGTTGTAGGTTGACTGGGGTATGAGCCCTAATCAAGCACGAACCACAATTCTAGTCAGAGTAAGAAGCAGGCGAACCCTAAATTATCCTGTGCTATCCCTCTGATAGCTTGGCAAAGAGCAGTCAGGCTTAATTTAGAGGCAATGTGTAAAGTATTTGTACAACACTTCAAACAGTAAAACAGTGAAAACATCACGTAAAAACATTTTGCACCAGGTTAGAAGCATAAAACGTAATGTAATAAATAAAGCAAGACCAAAATGACAAAAATCCAATAAGTAAAACTTGAGGTATGATTTTTTAAAGAATATACTGTAAAATAGCACTTAGAAGCAATAAGTGCTTATTTGAGATATGTGGTATCACTGATCCTGGCCAAAGACAAAAGTTCCGGCCAAATGCAATGGAGCGAGGGCTGGATACAGGGACCCTGTGAGGTTCGCTGTAAAAAAGTACCTTGATCCTGATTGCATCGATGCGGGCAGCAGCCGAAGAGATATATCAGTGTCGATCCACGCAGTGGTGGCGATGCGCCGATCCTGATCTGTGCAGCAGCGACGATTTGTTGGCTCCAATAAGCGCAGAGCTGCCATGCGGAGATTTGTCGTCGTCGTCAAAGATGCCGTCGACGGAGATGTGGAGAGCTTATACAGTGGTGCTTGCGAAGGAAGTGCATCTGGGCCGGTCCACGCAATAGAGACAATGCGCAGGTTTTGGTCACACAACAGAAGCGATGTGCTGGTTCCGCTCCATGCAACAGTAGCGAAGCAACAGTTCCGATCCACCCAACAGGGGCGATGCGCCTGTTCTGATCCATGCAGCAGCGCAGATGAGCAGGTTTGACAGAGAATATGTGGGTTTTGCTGAAGCAAGCACCTTAGGCCTCACTTCCAAGGGTCCGGGACTGGGGTGGCACCACTTGGCAAGGCAAACTCACAGATGGTCCAGGTGCAGAAGCAGGTAAGTTGGAAGTCTTTCATATCCCTGAGACGTCAGATCAGGAGGCCAGCAAGCTAGCCCTCGGAGTCACTCTGGGTTCAAGTGATGCAGGTCCAGTCCTTCTCACCCAGGTAGGGATACAGTAGGCAGCAGGGCAGCACAGCAAGGCAGGTGTCCAGCAAAGCAGCAGTCCACCAGAGTGGCAGTCCTTCAGCAGCACAGCAGTCCTTCTTCCTGTCACAGTCTTCACAGGTCCAGAGGTGTACTGAAGAAATTGAGTCAGAGGTCCAGTACTTATACTCAGATGGGCCTTTAAAATGGGAGGAGACTTCAAAGACAGATCTTTGAAGTGCACAGATATCCTCCCTTCCTGTTATGGCTCCAGGCTCACTATAAAGGGGTATGCCGCACTTTGTGTGGAGACAGGATACCACCTATTCAGGTGCAACCGAGGCTGGGTCCAGCTCCTCCCTCCCATCCTCCCAAGATGGCCCATCCAGGGGTGGCTCCTCTATTAGGACGGAGGAGCGTCGTCCCACTGCTTTCTCGCAGTGCGAGAAGCAGAAACATAAAATGTTAAAACTAGCATTTTATGTTTCTGCTTCTTGCACTGCGAGAAAGCAGAAGGGTTTGGTTGGGGGCGGGTCTGCTGGAGGCCAGGGGAGGAGTGGCTAGCCCAATGCTGCGGTCCCTGACTGTTTGGTTGGCCCTCTGAGGCCGACCAAACCAGTCATGCGCACTCTCTCTTTTCTCCATGTAGGCTGCGTGCAGCCTACATGAGGAAAATGGCCTCCCCATAGGCGCCTGGCTGGGTGCCGTCCCCACCAATAACAACGCTGCCATTGCAGCGTTGTGATTGGCTTAGAGAAGGGGAGGGAGGCTGCCTGCTTCCTGTTCCACGGGACCCGGCCAGGAGCTGAGACGGCGCGGAACCCGGGAAGGTAAGTTTATTTTTATTTTTTTTAATTAAATTCCCCCCGCCCCACTGCCGAAACCCTGCGCAACACCCCCAACCGGCAACCCCCACCCACGAGTCATGCCGGCCGCGACTGGGCCCAGCAAGTCACACCTAAGCTCCTATTGTGTATGGCTGTCTAGGGGGAATACACAAAGCCCAGTTGTCACCCGCCCCAGACTGATCAGAGACAAGCAGCAGGCACTAAATGGTAGAAGTAAGAAAATGCCTACTTTCTAAAAGTGTCATTCCCTGAATTGTAATTTAAAATCCGACTTCACCATAAATTAGGATTTTAAATTATGATTCTGGAGACACCAGACGTGGGATCTTATCTCTTCCCAATTGGAAATGACACTTAAAAAATGTAATAAGGTAATCCCAATGTTATCTTATGGGAGAGATAGGTCTTGCAGCAGTGAAAAATGATTGTTGGAGTTTTTCACTACCAGGACATGTAAAACTTAAATGTACATGTCCTGACTTTTAAATACAGTGCACCCTGCCCTCTGGGTTGTCCAGGGCCTACTTTAGAGATGACCTATATGTACAAAAAGGGAAGGCTTGGGCCTGGCAAGAGGTTTTTAAACTGCACACATAGACTCTGTAATGGCAGGCCCGAGCCATGGTTAGAGGGCTACTGAAGTAAGTGGCACAATAAGTGCTGCGGGCCCACTGGTAGCATTTAATTTACAGGCCCTGGGCACTTGCCTTATAAGTAAATTAAATATGCCAATTGGCGTTGAGCCAATATTACCATGTTTAGGGGAGAGAGCACAAGCACTCTAGCACTGGTATACAGAGTCCTAAGGCCAGCAAGAACGTGGTCAGAAACAGCGGAGGAGGAAGGCAAAAAGTTGGGGGCGAGATCGCCCTAAGGCTTTCAGGTCTAACAATATCTTTTCTGTGTTCTAGCGTGATCTCATGCTCTGCACGTTGACTCAGCGTGTACATGTTGGTAGTAACTGCCTGCGCAAAGCAGTGTGCAAAAGGTAAAGCGCTTGCAAAATAGATGCAAGGATCGTTTGTTAATGTTATTTTCAATGAGTTATCATCAAGAAAAGTAATTTATTTGACTTGTGCTTTTGCATCTGGTATTACCTCATGATGCTGCTGCAATGATACATAAAATAAAATACACGTTTATTTCGGGAAATAAAGTTTAGCACACAATTGCAAAAGGTTCGAAGCATCCAGGGCCCTCATGGCTTCCTGCCCCATTTAAGGATTCATATTCATCAGGCAATCTAGGCCCATCCAGTCTGTCTATCGCTCCCCCTGGAGTAGCACTTAAAAAGGGGCTGCAGTTTGCACTTCTTCCTATTAGAAGGTGGGTGCAATCTGCAGAGGCCGTTACCAACATGAGGTGAGCAAAGGATAACATGGATTACTTACCACTGAGCTAATCATGTGCAAAGCATGCCAGATAACCGGCATTAATGTTATTTGTACGGCGGTGTATTGCACATGTTAGTACTTCATGGGTATACATGACTGCTTTGCGCTCGCTTTCCAGACCACAATGCATACATTTCTCCTGAAGAAGAGAGCACCAATGTGCATTCACACATTGGTCCCCCTTGGATGTCTGTCAGTCGGGGGAAGGAGTGGCAGGAGAGTGTGTTTCATTTCCCATGCCCCTGCTTTATGAGTATGCATGCTGAGCGTATCTTCCTGATGCACTATGGTCTCCATAGCACCATAGTAGTAAGATGGTTCCGCGATGCGACGTTAGTCAGCCTGCATACTGTTTTTGGCACTCAAATGTTCGAGAAAACTCAAACATGGAAGCATATTTATCACACCTGCAGTACTTTATGTGCAGTAAGTGTAGTTAGGGACATTTAGTTGTAGTTGGGGTCTTTTTGAAATAACTTGTTAATGTTTTTCTTCCATGAACTGCAGCTACTTTCATAATCAAATTCTGTGTTTACTGGATCCATTCACATATGTGGCTGCTCTGACTAATCCTGAACTGTAGCTCAAACAGACT
This sequence comes from Calotriton arnoldi, assembly GCA_963921515.1. Taxonomy (NCBI): domain Eukaryota; kingdom Metazoa; phylum Chordata; class Amphibia; order Caudata; family Salamandridae; genus Calotriton; species Calotriton arnoldi. The sequence continues at coordinate 634,657 of CAWUFW010005490.1, forward strand.
AGTCTGTAGTTAAAATAATTTCTTTTGTACATTGGATTCAGTTCTACCTGTGAAGTTACATGAGCAATTTAACTGAACCTTGCAAAATTGTCCTGCGAAGGAACATGGACAGTTCAAGCAAGTATTACATGAACTCTATGGCTCTGTGAGACTGCTGCAGCCTGGGTTGCACTCAGGGTGACAATTTGGCAAGCAGCAGCTTAGTGCAGAATTCCCAAACCAAAACCAAAGGGGATGATGGACGGAGTGTTGAACATTGCAAGCACTCACCCCCATTTGCATATGGCGATGTCTGAACTGGGGTGGCGGAGTTAGCTAAAGAATGATGATGGATTAAACCCAGATCAGTTGACTGGGGGTGAGTGCTTGTATTGTCAACACTCCGTCCATCATCCCCTTTGGTTTTGCTTTGTTCGCCCTAAGTTGGCAGGGTATGCCCAGACGTGGGTCCCTTGCTCACTTTGCCACTGGATTCAAGATAACCTGGCTGATGAGGGCTGTGAGCCCGAAACCGGTCCCAGGATGCTTGTTTCCGGTCCAGGGAAGACATGGCTTTGCAGTTCGGGCTGGACTGTTCCCATGAGGCACAGGGTCAGACTGATTTGCATATGGTCATGTCTGAACTGGGGTGGCGGAGTGAGCTAAAGAATGATGATGGATTAAACCCAGATCAGTTGACTGGGGGTGAGTGCTTGTATTGTCAACACTCCGTCCATCATCCCCTTTGGTTTTGCTTTGTTCGCCCTAAGTTGGCAGGGTATGTCCAGACGTGGGTCCCTTGCTCACTTTGCCACTGGATTCAAGATAACCTGGCTGATGAGGGCTGTGAGCCCGAAACCGGTCCCAGGATGCTTGTTTCCGGTCCAGGGAAGACATGGCTTGGCAGTTCGGGCTGGACTGTTCCCATGAGGCACAGGGTCAGACTGATTTGCATATGGCCATGTCTGAACTGGGGTGGCGGAGTGAGCTAAAGAATGATGATGGATTAAACCCAGATCAGTTGACTGGGGGTGAGTGCTTGTATTGTCAACACTCCGTCCATCATCCCCTTTGGTTTTGCTTTGTTCGCCCTAAGTTGGCAGGGTATGCCCAGACGTGGGTCCCTTGCTCACTTTGCCACTGGATTCAAGATAACCTGGCTGATGAGGGCTGTGAGCCCGAAACCGGTCCCAGGATGCTTGTTTCCGGACCAGGGAAGACATGGCTTGGCAGTTCGGGCTGGACTGTTCCCATGAGGCACAGGGTCAGACTGATTTGCATATGGCCATGTCTGAACTGGGGTGGCGGAGTGAGCTAAAGAATGATGATGGATTAAACCCAGATCAGTTGACTGGGGGTGAGTGCTTGTATTGTCAACACTCCGTCCATCATCCCCTTTGGTTTTGCTTTGTTCGCCCTAAGTTGGCAGGGTATGCCCAGACGTGGGTCCCTTGCTCACTTTGCCACTGGATTCAAGATAACCTGGCTGATGAGGGCTGTGAGCCCGAAGCCGGTCCCAGGATGCTTGTTTCCGGTCCAGGGAAGACATGGCTTGGCAGTTCGGGCTGGACTGTTCCCATGAGGCACAGGGTCAGACTGATTTGCATATGGCCATGTCTGAACTGGGGTGGCGGAGTGAGCTAAAGAATGATGATGGATTAAACCCAGATCAGTTGACTGGGGGTGAGTGCTTGTATTGTCAACACTCCGTCCATCATCCCCTTTGGTTTTGCTTTGTTCGCCCTAAGTTGGCAGGGTATGCCCAGACGTGGGTCCCTTGCTCACTTTGCCACTGGATTCAAGATAACCTGGCTGATGAGGGCTGTGAGCCCGAAACCAGTCCCAGGATGCTTGTTTCCGGTCCAGGGAAGACATGGCTTGGCAGTTCGGGCTGGACTATTCCCATGAGGCACAGGGTCAGACTGATTTGCATATGGCCATGTCTGAACTGGAGTGGCGGAGTGAGCTAAAGAATGATGATGGATTAAACCCAGATCAGTTGTCTGGGGGTGAGTGCTTGTATTGTCAACACTCCGTCCATCATCCCCTTTGGTTTTGCTTTGTTCGCCCTAAGTTGGCAGGGTATGCCCAGACGTGGGTCCCTTGCTCACTTTGCCACTGGATTCAAGATAACCTGGCTGATGAGGGCTGTGATCCCGAAACAGGTCCCAGGATGCTTGTTTCCGGTCCAGGGAAGACATGGCTTGGCAGTTCGGGCTGGACTGTTCCCATGAGGCACAGGGTCAGACTGATTTGTATATGGCCATGTCTGAACTGGGGTGACGGAGTGAGCTAAAGAATGATGATGGATTAAACCCAGATCAGTTGACTGGGGGTGAGTGCTTGTATTGTCAACACTCCGTCCATCATCCCCTTTGGTTTTGCTTTGTTCGCCCTAAGTTGGCAGGGTATGCCCAGACGTGGGTCCCTTGCTCACTTTGCCACTGGATTCAAGATAACCTGGCTGATGAGGGCTGTGAGCCCGAAACCGGTCCCAGGATGCTTGTTTCCGGTCCAGGGAAGACATGGCTTGGCAGTTCGGGCTGGACTGTTCCCGTGAGGCACAGGGTCATACTGATTTGCATATGGCCATGTCTGAACTGGGGTGGCGGAGTGAGCTAAAGAATGATGATGGATTAAACCCAGATCAGTTGACTGGGGGTGAGTGCTTGTATTGTCAACACTCCGTCCATCATCCCCTTTGGTTTTGCTTTGTTCGCCCTAAGTTGGCAGGGTATGCCCAAACGTGGGTCCCTTGCTCACTTTGCCACTGGATTCAAGATAACCTGGCTGATGAGGGCTGTGAGCCCGAAACCATTCCCAGGATGCTTGTTTCCAGTCCAGGGAAGACATGGCTTGGCAGTTCGGGCTGGACTGTTCCCATGAGGCACAGGGTCAGACTGATTTGCATATGGCCATGTCTGAACTGGGGTGGCGGAGTGAGCTAAAGAATGATGATGGATTAAACCCAGATCAGTTGACTGGGGGTGAGTGCTTGTATTGTCAACATTCCGTCCATCATCCCCTTTGGTTTTCCTCTTTTTAAGGAGCCAGGACTCTGCTCCTTTGTGGCCAGGTTCATGATCATCAGGGACCATTGGATAGTTGTTACGAATTATTAGAAATTCGGCACCCTCCCTACCATATTTTCTTGCTATCCTGTTCTGTAGTACCAGTTCAGCATATTAGTGGGAACTTGGGTCAGAAGCAGTAGGATCAGTGTGTTACACTCACTCAGGTGCCCCACCCTTCCTCCCATTCCCTGCTGCGACTTGGATCAGCTAGCCACTGAGCCTCTCAGCTTAGCCTTAGAGGGCCAGATTGGGGTCATCAAGGTTTTTCCGGCTTGCTAATTTGTTGCAGAGAACATACCCAACCTCCAGCAGTTAGTGTGTTGGCCTACCAAGCTTTTATATAGCAGTTGCAAATCAGCAGCTCTCGCCATCAGCTTTCTCTTGGGTTCTCTGCGGGACAAATTACAGATACTATCACTCAGTGGCGGCTCCTCTGCTAAGGCGGAGGAGCGTCGCCCCACTGCTGCAAAGCAGTGAAAGAAAGAACAAATACAATGACAATAACTTGAGGTTATTATCATTGTATTAGTTCCTGCTGCCCAGCTTTGCGGGGCGTGTGGGGCTGCTCTACTCTCAGAGCAGGGGAGGAGTGGTTTGCGCACTTCAAGTGCGCAATAACTGTTTGGCCGGCCCTCTGGGGCCGTCCAAAACAGTCATGAGTACTTTGCATGTTCTCCATGCAGGCTACATTACAGCCTGCACGGAGAACATGCCCAGGCCCCCATTCCCTAGCTGAGCGCAGATCCACGGCGCTCCGACCAATCACAGCGCTGCATTGCGTTGCAGCGTTGTGATTGGCTTAGAGGAGGGAGCCTGGCTGGTTTCTGTTCCGGCCCGGAGAGGAGAGACTGAGACGACGTGCGGTGTGGGAGAGCGTCAAGAAGGTACGTTTTCTTTTTTTTTTTTACATCACATTATCCCCGCCTCGCCGCTCCCAATCCGTGCCGGCCGCTACTGCTATCATTAGTTTATGAACCAACATGCATATGGAGTTACCTCAAACAAATCACAAGTAAATTAGAAGAGCAGTCACACACTTTTCTTGACTCCACAGGTTGCAATCTGCCACTGGGACGGGCACTTGCCGATCAGGTAAGCTACAAAAATGTAACATCTTGTCACAGATATTAATTCATTCAATGGTAACACTGGGGTAGGCATTTATGGGAGGAATAAAACACCAGCTAGTGAACCAGGCACACCCCTTCGGCACCTGGCGGTATAGGTAGCAAGCGCTGAATTGTTCAAGACCCGGATTTCTAGATTCTCTGTTCGGCAGATTGTTCATTCAAACTCAGTATAGCAGTGTTGAGTCTGGCTTTCATTTTAATGAACAGTTCTATGGAAGTACACCTGCTGATTGTGTCAGTTTATTGAAAGGTGCGTAGAGAGCAACCACTAAGGCAGGGTCAAGTGTTTAAAGAACCCTCCTTTATCGCAGCGCTACATATGCAGAGATGCTGAGGCACAGCAACCATCATTGCCTTCGATAAGACTAGGACACACTATATTAGAGCACGCAGTCTCGGGAATCGCAGGATTTGTAACATTTACAAGTGGCAAAAGATGCTGGGATCCAAAACACAGCAGTACAAGATTTTAAATCCCTTTTGTTAGAGTTACATGCCCGGACTTCTTGGATGGATCCTGCTCTTCGCAGCACTCGGTCTCTGGGAAATTTGAAAGCCAGATGACTTGTGCATCATAGGTTCCACTTTTATAGATACAAGTAGAGCCTTGCGGTGGCCCCATAAGCAGGCATTGCAACTCCCAGCCATCCTGCTCTTGAATTAGGTGGCTAGATACCCTGCACCGTGTATGTCCAACCTTGACTAGGCTATTCGAAGTTTACGTTGCACGAAAAGCTGTCACATAATTCAGCAATTGGCACACAGCAGCGTAACCATCCTATGAAAAATCCCAGACACAGTTGCAATCATTGGAAGAGACACAGTACAGGTTCATATCCCTTTATGAGAAAGCAAATCTGATGTTTACATCATCGTATCATTGTTTATCCACATTAACTAGTAGACAAATCATTGTATATGCCTCCCCGACCCCCACCCTCCCTACATAAGTTGGGTTCACAGTCAGGACACAACATGACCAGCTTCTCTCATGCACAAGCGTTTCTTAGCAACACACTGATTTTGATTCGCTGCAGGCCCCGAGGCAAGGTTTTGCATAAGGAAAATTTCTTGTGCTACACCAACAGATTGGAAAATGGTAATTGGACAGAAAGCAAGAGCATATATTTAGATCACAGATGAGCCACTCAATCCTCACTGAAAACGGGGAGTTGGCCTAAATAGGAATACTTGGCCAAGTATTAATTAAGATTAGTGTCACCCAAACTTGATAATCAAGGACACTCTTCAACACCGGACACTGTGCAAGGCTCACCCAGGTTAGGAAATTGGGGTTTGGAATCCCAGAACAAGATAACCCACTTAATAACCTACGTAATCATGTCCAGGCAGTGCCATTAATTGTCAGGTCACTTTACCATTTGCTACGAACAGAGGACATGCCGGTAGGAGTGAATGTGCAGTAGGCTTCTAAAGGAAATAAAAGGGGTTGTTGGCACAGACTGTCCTAATCTGCACTAGCAGGTGGTAACATAGCATCCACCTGAACTAGCAGGTGGTAACATAGCATCTACCTGCACTAGCAGGTGGTAACATAGCATCCACCTGCACTAGAAGGTGGTAACATAGCATCCACCTGAACTAGCAGGTGGTAACATAGCATCCACCTGCACTAGCAGGTGGTAACATAGCATCCACCTGCACTAGAAGGTGGTAACATAGCATCCACCTGCATTAGCAGGTGGTAACATAGCATCCACCTGCTTCCACCTGGTCTGGAAGGTCCTGGCCACTCAATAGTTATTGGAGGGCAGCGCATTTTCTCAAATGTAAGACTCATTTGAGACTCCAAAGGCATGCCATTTTAATGTGGCCGTAGTAAACCTCACAGCTGAGACAAGAAGACAAAAATGGCTGGATATTTGCCAAACAATCTTGATTTTCCAGCAATTGGGTAGCTGCACCTAGGGGGTTAGAGAGGTGCTGTTCTGGTAGCACTTGTTTGTTTCCTTGTTCATTCCTGGTACAGACTACAAATGACAATACAATTCATTAGGAAACATTATGCATTTCCATATTTTGGGCAGCACAGGTACATTTGAGCACACATTTTATTCCACGGTCCAACCTTCACAAGCCTTCTCTACTTGTCGGCATTTTGGAAATATCCACTTCAGACTTTTTCACCCGGCTTCACGCGATAGGGGGGTGGACACCAGCACTGTGACTCAGCCTCAACCTATTGTTATTTTAGACTGATGGGTTTCCAGTCAATATGGACAATGAAAGAAGCAGAATGCTAGGAAAAGCTCAGTTTCAGTTCCGCATAGGCCTGGTTTTGGGTGGAGGAGGCACAATTGTCATCCCTGGTGGAACATTACACAGCTCTAATTGGAAATGAGCCTAATCATCAAATGGCCTAAATGTTGGGGGTGGGCAATACCTATCCGAGCAATGCACTGGTGCTAACTGCACAAGAACCTGCTCTGCCCCAGCATACGAGGGACCATTGTTCACCTTAAAAATAAAATAAAATTTAAAAAAAACACACCCTTTTAACACTCACCTGCAAAGGCAATACCTGCAAGCAGTCAATGACTCCCCTGGTAGGGTGGTTATATTTGCTTTAAACTTAGGACCAGCTCATATATTTACGCTTGACACCCAGAATCACACATTGGTTCTTCCTAGGGTAGTACTAATCTGTCACTTAATATAACTCCCCCTATCAGGCAAGCGTTTGCTTTGAACTGCAAGATGTACAACTTTAGAGCTACAGACTTTTGTCCGGTCCCTTTGACCCTCCCTGGTGTGTCCCTATTGAACCTGATGGTACTACATATAGATATCATATCCAACTCAGAACGTTCGGCTTTGCCATCTGGGCTAAACAACAGATGCATAGCCAAATCCTATACACAGAATCACAAATTCGTACTCCATGCACAATAGAGTTTATCAGGCAAAACTGGGATTAACAGTGGGAACAGTAGTTTCACATCTATCCCAATGTGACATTTTAGAATGTAAATAAATGGTTGACAAGCAAAAAAATGGATTTAACCTGACCACAAGCAACAGCCTTTTGGCATATCCATACTTATGCTACTTTGAAATGTTTATACCCCGCTGGGTGTATTGTACCATTAGGTATCAGTGAATAATGAAGCTCGTCCTGTTGATTGTGGACACACATTTATAACGCCATCAAGCAATGTACAAGTCAAAATGTAAGGTAATGGCGGTGTGCAGCAGTACATGTAGGATCTGCGACTCGCTGGTGTCAATTGGTCAGATGACTCAAACATTTAGTTACTTTTGCTTCCTGATTTTTCTTTATGAATTCGAGGCACTTAAGGGGCAGTACCTTAACAAGGGCAATTCACAAACAAAAGTAGCCACTCCAATCTATATCACATTCAAAGCATGAAGGGTCAGCCGCGTAAATGAAGAAATGGTTTAACACAAATAGTTTCTCTGTTATGTCTGGCACTTCAACTCTATGCAATGGCCTACAGCCAGTATTCTCAAATAAAACATGCTCTTGCAGGGGTGATCTGTGCTGCTAGCACAAGCAGATTAGTATGGCACCACTGAATGAGCTATCCACAGTTGCATCATAAGCCAGCTTAGGTCACATCCTCACTGGCTGCTCTTGCATCGCCTATAAGTTAACCCATTACTGTACCAAATAAAGCTGCAGCATAAATTTCTCCAAAGAAAACTGCTGTGGTCTCAGTCATTCATGTGTGGAGTTTTCCTTTACTTGCCTTTATTCAGTGTAATTTAGTGTGTATGTGTGCCTGACTATGGGATACCTGTGCTATTTCAAATGCAGCCTCAGACGAGATCATGTACTTCCATACTCAGTGCTTTCCACAGACTAATTTACTTAAATTACTAATTTTTGCTTTAGGCAGCATCTAGTGGAACTTGTGGCCCAGATTGGCTCCCCTTTCTCTTGATCTCAGAGGCTGGGTGGCTTTGGCAGCAGGGTTATAGAGCTTCACACGTTCATGTTTCATTGGGCAGAATACAAACCCTTAGAAGAACCTTACGATGACCCAGTTATATTTCTTTAAATTTTCAATTCAATTTGTCTTTTGAAACAGCAAGCCACACACTCTGTATTGTTTCATGGGCATGGGTTCATCCTAATGCCTAGGTGGCAGAATTGACATCAGTCATTCTTTACCTGCCTTGATATCAAAAGGTTAACTCCTTGTCCCGCCCTTAGCCCTGCAATAGCCTTAAATCTGCTTCTAAAGGCCTTAGTGCGGCTGACTTTTCCAACGAAAATATTTAACCTTATGATAGAAAGCTGAAAGTTGGTACAGACATTCATCTTTGTAATAGTGATCATCTAAGAGCAAGATTCTAAGTGGATCTTGCCTATGACGTCATGTACTCTAATCGAAATTCAAGATGGCCAACAAATATCAAAAAGTCATTTTAAATCTTCCAATTTGTGTCAAATTTGGCACAAAAGTTCATGTGTACACGTCAGTGCATGTCATGTGCATGCCCTCGTTGGAGCTAGACTGTGACATCATAAATATAAAACCAAAATATTCCACCGCAAGATCAAGTAGATCTGCGACAGCTTCGCAACCCAGGACTTACCCACCCCACCCGCAAATACTGCACCCAATGGCTCCAGCCCCCAGCAGACCTTGACCAACTGGACTACCCTCACCTCTGACAACACCTTCAGTATCATGAAGAGCATCCTCTCTGGAGCCCACCTCTGATCCCTGCCCTCACCACATCTTCAACAGAACCAGCACCTCCATCGCCCCCAAACTCTGCCACACCATCAACTGCTCCATCGAGTCCACAACCATCCTGGAAGACTCAAAGCACGCAGAGATCAACCCCCTGCTGAAGAAACCTTCTGGCCACCCGATGGACCTCAAGAACTGCTGACCCTTCTCTCTGCTCCCCTTCCCAGCAAAAGTCATTGAGTAGACCATCAACGCCCACCTCTCTGAGTACATTGAAATGGACAACATCCTGGACCACTCCCAATCTGGATTCAGAAGCAACCACAGCACTGCGACTGCTATCCTTTGCGCCACAGACGACATCTGCATCATCTTCGACAGAAGTGAGACCGCAGCCCTCATCCTCCTGGACCTCTTAGCTGCCTTCGGCACCGTCTCCTACCACACCCTCTGAGCAAGACTCCATGATGCCGGTATCCACGTCAAAGCCCTAGAATGGATCCGCTCCTTCCTCCTCAGCTAAACACAGAGCGTCAGACTTCCACTGTTCTGCTCAGAACCTACAGAGACCAGCTGTGGAATGCCTCAAGGATCCTCCCAGTGCCCCACCCTCTGCAACATCTGCATGGTCTCGGTTGCAGCCATCGTCAGAAGCCATCGACTCAACATCGTCTCCTATGCCAATGACACCCAGCTGATTCTCTCCCTCATGGACCAACCCACAGCTGCCAAGAGCAACTTCCATGACGGGATGAAGGCAGTAGACAACTGGATGAAGGACAGCTGCCTCAAGCTTAACTAAGACAAGACCCAAGTCTTCATCCTGTGCTCCTCCGCCTCTGCCTGGGACGACTCTTGGTGGCCCACAGTGCTCAGAACACCACCACACTGATGGACCACGCACAAAACCTCAGCATCAGCCTGGACTCCTCGCTCTCAATGAACAACCAAATCAACCCTGTTTCGCCCTCCTTCTTCCACATGCTCCGCCTCCTTGTTAAGACCTTCAAATGGATCTCCACCGAATCCAGAAAAGTGGTCACCCTTTTTCTCGTCAGCAGCAGACTTGACTATGGCAATGCACATTACGCCGGTACCACCCAGAAACTCAAAATAAAACTATGAACCGTCCAGAACACCTCCACTAGACTCATCCTGAACATCCCACGCCGCAACCACATCACTGGCCACCTGAGAGCCCTTCACTGGCTACCTTTCAACAAAAGAATCACCTTCAAGCTTCCCACGCATGCCTACAAAGCCCTTCACAACGCCAGACCTGCATACCTCAACTACCACCTCTCCTTCTACACTCCCACCAGACATCTCCGCTCCACACAACTGGCCCTGGCCACCATCCCACAGATCAGCAAGACCACGGCTGGAGGAAGATCCTTCTCCTGCCTCGCTGCAAAGACCTGGAACTCCCTGCCTCTGCCCCTCAGGCTATCACCATTGCTGCCGCAATTAAGGAAGGACCTAAAGAGCTGGCTCTTCGACTGAACCGCAGACCCACACCCCCCCAGCGCCTTGAGACCCTCATGGGTGAGTAGTACGTGCTTTATAAGATTACTGATTGATTGATTGATTGAAAATGGCCACCAAAATCCTGTAGAAAACTTTAAAATCAAAATCTGTTATAAATTTGATGTAAACATTCATAATTATTGACATGTATCTACATTTATTAATATGTATTATATATTAATATGTACCTTCCTTTTTTCAACTTCAACATGTCTTCTGTAATGCCTGAAAATGAGTAGCATGTCAAAACAATACATTATTGCAACACCTACAATCAGTGGTCAAGCTGTCCAGCATGATGACGTTGCAAAAAATTAGTCCATCTGTATTCTTTGTCAGGATAGCACTTCAGAAAAAATTATAAGCCCAGCAAATGCTTCAGGCAAAGATTATGGGTCTGGATATATTGTTTTAGTCCATAACCTGAAGAAATTTAAAGAATTGGAATGCGTACCTATGAATATCAGACTAGAACGACTTAATGATGGTTCTGGTATTGAGCAGACATTCTTTTGCAACAAATTATATACATCTGTAATGCATACAGCAAAAACAGATGATGTGGATACTAATGTTCGCCATCATGCCGAGTTAGTTGAAGATACAGCACTTATTGCAAAATTTTCTATAGGTGATATGCACTCATAGGATGCTGAATACCATCATAAATGTTTAGTTGGACTGTATGACAGAGTACGCAGTGTACGAAAGAATAAAAACGAATCACCTTGTGAGACCTCAGCATAAGGAATAGCTCTAGACAAGCTTGTATCTTATCTGATAAAGTCATGAGTAGGATATGTTAAAATAATTTTCAAACTCTTTGACTTAGTAAACCTTTACACAATCTGAGTAAAGCAGCTTGATTCCACTGCAGGTAAGGTTAACTTGACAAGACTACAAGAGAGATTTCTCAGAAATACAAGGGGCTTCAAGGTATACAATGAAGGAAGAGATGTCCTGTTAGCTTTTGAAGATGACGTAGGATTCGCATTAGCATTTGCCTGTGAAAAGTCAGATTCTGATGCCGTAAATATTGCTAAGGCAAAAACAACAGTTGATGGACAGAATCCAGAACAATGTCATACATTCACCCCAGTACAGAGATCTGGGCCTAAATCCATCGTTTTTGCTCACCATGCCATTCCAGTTTGAACCCAGCCATATGCAAATCAGTCTTGACCCTGTGCCTCATGGGAACAGTCCAGCCCGAACTGCCAAGCCAGGTCCTCCCTGGACTGGAAACAAGCATCCTAGGACCGGTTTCGGGGTTTCACCCCTCTTCAGCCAGGATAGCTTGATTCCAGTGGCATGGAGAACACGGGACCCACGTCTGGGCATACCCGTCCCACTCGGGGTGACAAAAGCAAAAACAACAGTTGATGGACAGAATGCAGAACAATGTCATACATTCACCCCAGTACAGAGATCTGGGCCGAAATCCATCGTTTTTTTGCTCACCATGCCATTCCAGTTTGAACCCAGCCATATGCAAATCAGTCTTGACCCTGTGCCTCATGGGAACAGTCCAGCCCGAACTGCCAAGCCAGGTCCTCCCTGGACTGGAAACAAGCATCCTAGGACCGGTTTCGGGGTTTCACCCCTCTTCAGCCAGGATAGCTTGATTCCAGTGGCATGGAGAGCACGGGACCCACGTCTGGGCATACCCGTCCCACTCGGGTGACAAAAGCAAAAACAACAGTTGATGGACAGAATGCAGAACAATGTCATACATTCACCCCAGTACAGAGATCTGGGCCTAAATCCATCGTTTTTGCTCACCATGCCATTCCAGTTTGAACCCAGCCATATGCAAATCAGTCTTGACCCTGTGCCTCATGGGAACAGTCCAGCCCGAACTGCCAAGCCAGGTCGGACGTGGGTCCTGGGCTCACTGTGCCACTGGAATCAAGCTATCCTGGCTGAAGAGGGGTGAAACCCCGAAACCGGTCCTAGGATGCTTGATTCCGGTCCAGGGAGGACCTGGCTTGGCAGTTCGGGCTGGACTGTTCCCATGAGGCACAGGGTCAAGACTGATTTGCATATGGCCAGGTCTAAACTGGGGTGGCATGGTGAGCAAAAGAATGATGGATTTAACCCAGATCTCTTGACTGGGGTGAATGTTTTGATTTGTTCTGCATTCCGTCCATCAATTGTGTGTCTTTTGCTTTCTTGCCCTAAGTGCGCCAGGTATGCCCAGACGTGGGTCCTGGGCTCACTGTGCCACTGGAATCAAGCTATCCTGGCTGAAGAGGTGAAACCCGAGACCGGTCCTTGGATGCTTGTTTCCGGTCAGAGAGGACCTGGCTTGGCAGTTCGAGCTGGACTGTTCCCATGAGGCACAGGGTCAAGACTGATTTGCATATGGCCAGGTCTAAACTGGGGTGGCATGGTGAGCAAAAGAATGATGGATTTAACCCAGATCTCTTGACTGGGGGTGAATGTTTTGATTTGTTCTGCATTCCGTCCATCAATTGTGTGTCTTTGCTTTCTTGCCCTAAGTGCGCCAGGTATGCCCAGACGTGGGTCCTGGGCTCACTGTGCCACTGGAATCAAGCTATCCTGGCTGAAGAGGGGTGAAACCCGAAACCGGTCCTAGGATGCTTGTTTCCGGTCCAGGGAGGACCTGGCTTGGCAGTTCGGGCTGGACTGTTCCCATGAGGCACAGGGTCAAGACTGATTTGCATATGGCCAGGTCTAAACTGGGGTGGCATGGTGAGCAAAAGAATGATGGATTTAACCCAGATCTCTTGACTGGGGGTGAATGTTTTGATTTGTTCTGCATTCCGTCCATCAATTGTGTGTCTTTTGCTTTCTTGCCCTAAGTGCGCCAGGTATGCCCAGACGTGGGTCCTGGGCTCACTGTGCCACTGGAATCAAGCTATCCTGGCTGAAGAGGGGTGAAACCCCGAAACCGGTCCTAGGATGCTTGTTTCCGGTCCAGGGAGGACCTGGCTTGGCAGTTCGGGCTGGACTGTTCCCATGAGACACAGGGGTCAAGACTGATTTGCATATGGCCAGGTCTAAACTGGGGTGGCATGGTGAGCAAAAGAATGATGGATTTAACCCAGATCTCTTGACTGGGGTGAATGTTTTGATTTGTTCTGCATTCCGTCCATCAATTGTGTGTCTTTTGCTTTCTTGCCCTAAGTGCGCCAGGTATGCCCAGACGTGGGTCCTGGGCTCACTGTGCCACTGGAATCAAGCTATCCTGGCTGAAGAGGGGTGAAACCCCGAAGCCGGTCCTAGGATGCTTGTTTCCGGTCCAGGGAGGACCTGGCTTGGCAGTTCGGGCTGGACTGTTCCCATGAGGCACAGGGTCAAGACTGATTTGCATATGGCCAGGTCTAAACTGGGGTGGCATGGTGAGCAAAAGAATGATGGATTTAACCCAGATCTCTTGACTGGGGGTGAATGTTTTGATTTGTTCTGCATTCCGTCCATCAATTGTGTGTCTTTTGCTTTCTTGCCCTAAGTGCGCCAGGTATGCCCAGACGTGGGTCCTGGGCTCACTGTGCCACTGGAATCAAGCTATCCTGGCTGAAGAGGGTGAAACCCCGAAAACGGTCCTAGGATGCTTGTTTCCGGTCCAGGGAGGACCTGGCTTGGCAGTTCGGGCTGGACTGTTCCCATGAGGCACAGGGTCAAGACTGATTTGCATATGGCCAGGTCTAAACTGGGGTGGCATGGTGAGCAAAAGAATGATGGATTTAACCCAGATCTCTTGACTGGGGGTGAATGTTTTGATTTGTTCTGCATTCCGTCCATCAATTGTGTGTCTTTTGCTTTCTTGCCCTAAGTGCGCCAGGTATGCCCAGACGTGGGTCCTGGGCTCACTGTGCCACTGGAATCAAGCTATCCTGGCTGAAGAGGGTGAAACCCCGAAACCGGTCCTAGGATGCTTGTTTCCGGTCCAGGGAGGACCTGGCTTGGCAGTTCGGGCTGGACTGTTCCCATGAGGCACAGGGTCAAGACTGATTTGCATATGGCCAGGTCTAAACTGGGGTGGCATGGTGAGCAAAAGAATGATGGATTTAACCCAGATCTCTTGACTGGGGATGAATGTTTTGATTTGTTCTGCATTCCGTCCATCAATTGTGTGTCTTTTGCTTTCTTGCCCTAAGTGCGCCAGGTATGCCCAGACGTGGGTCCTGGGCTCACTGTGCCACTGGAATCAAGCTATCCTGGCTGAAGAGGGTGAAACCCCGAAGCCGGTCCTAGGATGCTTGTTTCCGGTCCAGGGAGGACCTGGCTTGGCAGTTCGGGCTGGACTGTTCCCATGAGGCACAGGGTCAAGACTGATTTGCATATGGCCAGGTCTAAACTGGGGTGGCATGGTGAGCAAAAGAATGATGGATTTAACCCAGATCTCTTGACTGGGGGTGAATGTTTTGATTTGTTCTGCATTCCGTCCATCAATTGTGTGTCTTTTGCTTTCTTGCCCTAAGTGCGCCAGGTATGCCCAGACGTGGGTCCTGGGCTCACTGTGCCACTGGAATCAAGCTATCCTGGCTGAAGAGGGTGAAACCCGAGACCGGTCCTAGGATGCTTGTTTCCGGTCCAGGGAGGACCTGGCTTGGCAGTTCGGGCTGGACTGTTCCCATGAGGCACAGGGTCAAGACTGATTTGCATATGGCCAGGTCTAAACTGGGGTGGCATGGTGAGCAAAAGAATGATGGATTTAACCCAGATCTCTTGACTGGGGGTGATGTTTTGATTTGTTCTGCATTCCGTCCATCAATTGTGTGTCTTTTGCTTTCTTGCCCTAAGTGCGCCAGGTATGCCAAGACGTGGGTCCTGGGCTCACTGTGCCACTGGAATCAAGCTATCCTGGCTGAAGAGGGTGAAACCCCGAAACTGGTCCTAGGATGCTTGTTTCCGGTCCAGGGAGGACCTGGCTTGGCAGTTCGGGCTGGACTGTTCCCATGAGGCACAGGGTCAAGACTGATTTGCATATGGCCAGGTCTAAACTGGGGTGGCATGGTGAGCAAAGAATGATGGATTTAACCCAGATCTCTTGACTGGGGGTGAATGTTTTGATTTGTTCTGCATTCCGTCCATCAATTGTGTGTCTTTTGCTTTCTTGCCCTAAGTGCGCCAGGTATGCCCAGACGTGGGTCCTGGGCTCACTGTGCCACTGGAATCAAGCTATCCTGGCTGAAGAGGGTGAAACCCCGAAGCCGGTCCTAGGATGCTTGTTTCCGGTCCAGGAGGACCTGGCTTGGCAGTTCGGGCTGGACTGTTCCCATGAGGCACAGGGTCAAGACTGATTTGCATATGGCCAGGTCTAAACTGGGGTGGCATGGTGAGCAAAAGAATGATGGATTTAACCCAGATCTCTTGACTGGGGGTGAATGTTTTGATTTGTTCTGCATTCCGTCCATCAATTGTGTGTCTTTTGCTAAATATTGCTAATGCAGCAAACACTGTTAGAAGGGACATGATGCAGAGATCTGAAAACTTCAATGGAATGTTTGTGGATGATTGTAGAAACCGATCAGTTCCGGAATTGCTTCTTGCCCTTGTTAAAATGATACTTTATGGATCCGACATAAGAGATCAGTATTCCTGTGAAACAGCCACTACCAATATAGCTTTGTCTATTTTCGAATTACTGATGTTTAACAGTGTAAACTATTCAAAAACAGATTCCTCTCCAGTTCCTAGACATGACAGCAACAAACAAACTCCTCTATTCATGAACAAGTTGTGTGTCCACCAAAACTGAAGTTGCAAGAACTCACCAGTGGAAATATTGATAACATAGAACACAACCCAAGTTCCATGACAGTTAAAGACTCCTTCCATGTAACAGCAATAACTCTGACACAACACCAAGAACGAGAACTAGAATGAATCGATCGTGGTATCATGGTGATTAATTAATCCTAATATGGCAAAGTCAAAATAGATTTCAAATCTTCCAGTACTGTATACAAATACCAAATCAGCTTTAATGAATAACCCATATTATTACGTTCCATTACTATCTGTAGTAGTGATCTAATGGATGCTGATAATACCTTGAATATAAATGGCTTGAAAGAGTGATGCGCAATGTTGATAGTTGAAATATTTCTTCTGATGAAAGCATATCTTGGGCAGCATATCATGCATCATTGCTACCACCTATCAATAGACCACTGTCAAGTACTGCATTGTTGCCACTGTTCATAGAAAGTGCTCATTTTAAATCCATGGTCTTCCATTACATGAAAGTCATTAAAGAGTCTGTTAATTTTCTCAATCCAGGCCGAACACCTATTATTTCAATGGACCAACCTCTCTTCGCCCTTGCAAAACAAATTCAATGGAATGTACCATATTTATATGGTGAAAATAAATAAGTTGTGATGATGGAGGGACTTCATATCGAAATGACTTTCTTTAAAGTACTTGGAAACTGGCTTTTGAATAGTGGATGGACCAGTATGTTAGTGCGAGCTGACATCACTACCATAGGAAAAGCTGATGCCATATTGAAGGTTTCCCACTTAACCCGTAAATGTCATGCTCATCAAAATACTGTTGCTGCGCTGTACGTATTACAGAGGAAGGCTTTTCAAAGTTATCTTGAACCTAGACAGTCAAATGAAAAAATAAGTGAGTTTCATAACTGGATTAAGGGGAAATCGAATGAGCACCCACACTTCCAATTTTGGGCAATTATTATGGATCTGCAGATATTTGCACTTGAATTTGTTCATTCAATTAGAGAGGGTAACTTTTATTTGTATGTGCAAGTAGTTGATCAGATGGTTCCATGCACATTTGCTACAAATTATAGTCATTAGTTTTGATGGCTGTCAGTCCACATTCGCGACATGGTGACACTAGCAGAACGCCACCCACACATTCACTCAGAGTTTTGTAAAGGAAGGTTTGTTGTCAATAAAAGCAACCACACATTCTCATCAATTGCTCAAGATCAAATTCATGAGCAGGAAAATGCTATCTTCAAGGGAGATGGCTAGCACGTAGGTCTGACGGAAAATCCAGGATCTCTCAGAAGATGGTGATATCTGGGCCAAAGATTTCCAGATTTGTAAATAAATTTGAACAAACATTTGTGAAAGCCAAAAAAACAACCTTTGCCACAATGAACAAATACCTAGTGCACAAAAATCTATCGCAAAAGATGTAAAATCTCTACTGTACACAATTGAGGAAGTTGATAATCTGTTTATGGAGGAGAGCGGTGATCTAACCATTCTTCACAGCAACGAAGTTATGCCTGTTACATCTATCACGTCGGTTAAATCAGCACATGAAATAGGTAGATTGCAATATAACTCCTATTTTCATGAGGTGTTGCAAAAGTGTTCGAAGCCCATAACAGATACAATACCAAGGAACATACTTCAACTACTCAGCACCAGCCTGCGTAAAACTTCTGAGTACAAAGACAAACTATCCTCTTTAAAAAGTGACTGCAATCTCTTTGCTAGATTATATATCAGGTGTCAGGCAAAAAATGGTAATTTGGAAGAATTTTTCAAGAACCAGAATCAGTCTTTTCTGCCTTTTATATCTGTAAATGGAAAACTCAGAAAAGGACAGAAGTCGCAGCTATTGGAGTGGGTTGCCGGAAGTACCACCATACACATTGCTCCAGAGTTGGATGTAAATATATTACATGGTGCGCTATAATAAATATGCTACCTCCCAAGGCTTGTAAAACATTTGATGATTACTTTTTGACAGTTTTTATACCCTACATAAACCTCAGGCAAGGAACATGAAATGATTGGATCTTGTGTAGGATATGTATATATATATATCTGGAACCATCCAGCAAAGTTTTAGAGGAAATAGAGGTGAGGGTCTTCGCAAGCAAGTTAAATCTAATACTCGTGTCCCCAAAGATTGGCATCGTTTCCTTGGACGAGATGAAAACAAGACAGAGTTGTTTGGTTTAATGAGTAGGTGTGTGCAACTTTTTTAAATCGAAGGGAAGTAAGTAATTGTCATCTGCCAGGATAAAGTTGCAAGTTCCACAACAATTACAAATTTAAAAATGATATTGCCTTGCATTCATGAGGGAGCAGACACAAGTGTTATGCCTCATTCTTTCCATGCTGGAAATGAAGGTCATTGTGGTCATACAGTAGATACCGATGTAGTCGTTCTCGCAATTGATCATTTTTAAAAACATTGGATGTCAAGAATTGTGGTTAGCATTTGGCACAGGAAAAAAGTTCCACTACAGGCCAGCTCACAGTATTGCAGCAAGCTTAGGCATTGATAAATGTGAATCTCTGTCATTTTGCCATGCTGTTACAGGTTGCAAGACCACATCTGCTTTTCTTGGCAGAGGGAAGAAAGCAGATTATGACACCTGGATGGCACTATCTCCTGCTACTCCCGCTTTTAAATTTCTGTCAGATCGCCAAGTTCTGTTGATCCTGTTCACTTCAGAAATGTCAAGAGATTCATTGTACTAATGTATACATGCACTTGTTCATTGCATGAAATTAACGGTGCCCACCAAAAGTGGCAACAGAACTATTTTAAACATCCCACCTACATGAGACACTCTTCTTCAACATGTTAAATGATCTGCATACCAAGAGGCCCATGTTTGGGGTCAGACTTTAGTGCCCATGCAAGAATTGCCAAATGTAAATGATTGTGGCTGGAAGCAAATTGATGGAGTAATGGTAACACATTGGACAACCATTCCAGAGGCATCTAAGTAATGCAAAGAACTTACTAGTTGTGGGTGCAAAAAGTTGTGCTGAAATCAATGCAAATGCTCAAAAAACAAGCCTCCTGTGCACCAACCTTTGCTTTTGCAGTGAAAACTGTTATCAAGATTAAGACAGTATACAAACTTGAATCATAATTATTTTATATTATAGAAATGTTATCAGAGTTTAATATAGTCTTATACTGTTTAATTAAAATGGAAGCATTATCCACATGCTCATTGTATGTGTTGTGAGGATTCAAGTTATGAAAATTATAAGTTTACTTTCACTACAGTGT
This sequence comes from Calotriton arnoldi, assembly GCA_963921515.1. NCBI lineage: Eukaryota > Metazoa > Chordata > Amphibia > Caudata > Salamandridae > Calotriton > Calotriton arnoldi. Next base: position 654,040 of record CAWUFW010005490.1, read on the forward strand.
GTGTGTTACTTATTTCTGGCGTCCTTATATTTGTGACATCACAATCTAGATCCAATAAGGGCATGCACATGACATGCACTGACGTGTACACATGAACGTTTGTGCCAAATTTGACGCAAATCGGAAGATTTTAAATGATTTTTTGATATTTGTTAGCCATCTGGAATTTGATTAGACTATATGACATCATAGGCAAGATCTACTTTGGGTCTTGCTCTCATAAGATTACTATTACAAAGACGAATGTCTGTACCAACTTTCAGCTTTCTATCACAAAGGAAATGATTTTTCAGTCTAACAGCTATACTACCTTGGGATGGACAAGTAGTGTAAACTGAGCATTGTTTATTTTCTGTTCCAGTCACTGTATTCATGGCCACTTAGACCACGGTTAGCAGGGCAGTGCCAGAGTAACAAAGAGTATGCCAAGTGAAGCAGCTGCTAGTCTGGGCCTCATCTAACTGACATCTGTGTTTTATCATTCTCAAGCTCATGCTGAACAATAACATCTTGTGCACAAATATTTTTAACAATTTTTTTAATGAATCATCTTTTCCATACACTTATTTTGTTAGCTTACACAAACATTTTGTTGCTCTGTACTAAGGTGTTCAACATCTGGTGAAGGTATGCAGAATAGGATTGGAACACAGAGCGCTCATTTCCTTAAGCAAAAGGTGTTTGCTTCTGGTCAATTGAGGATGACATGTAGCAGCGCGGAGCCTGCATTTCATCGATGCTTTTTCTATGATATCGCACCAAAAAAAAAAACATTCTTGATGGCCCCGGGTGAAGCGTCAGTTACAGTGCCCTAGTCAGCGCAAGGGCACGGCCATCTGTGGTCAGAAGCGGTTACACGAGATAAGCTCCACTTGGAAAAATACAGTACATGTTCCTATCTCTATGTGGCACATGTTTTCAGCTATGCAAAAAATAATACAATTTAGATAGTTTGGGCGGGAGTCAATTTATCTGACAACAATGTGTAAATGTAGAAAACTCAGGCTAGTGTAGACGTGTATGACTTACGGCTTCTTTTCAACTATAGAAAAAGAGTACGCAAAGGCCATAGCAAAACCAAAGGGGATGATGGACGGAGTGTTGAACATTGCAAGCACTCACCCCCAGTCAACTGATCTGGGTTTAATCCATCATCATTCTTTAGCTCACTCCGCCACCCCAGTTCAGACATGGCCATATGCAAATCAGTCTGACCCTGTGCCTCATGGGAACAGTCCAGCCCGAACTGCCAAGCCATGTCTTCCCTGGACCGGAAACAAGCATCCTGGGACCGGTTTCTGGCTTACAGCCGTCATCAGCCAGGCTATCTTGAATCCAGTGGCAAAGTGAGCAAGGGACCCACGTCTGGGCATACCCTGCCAACTTAGGGTGAACATAGCAAAACCAAAGGGGATGATGGACGGAGTGTTGAACATTGCAAGCACTCACCCCTAGTCAACTGATCTGGGTTTAATCCATCATCATTCTTTAGCTCACTCCGCCACCCCAGTTCAGACATGGCCATATACAAATCAGTCTGACCCTGTTCCTCATGGGAACAGTCCAGCCCGAACTGCCAAGCCATGTCTTCCCTGGACCGGAAAGAAGCATCCTGGGACCGGTTTCTGGCTTACAGCCGTCATCAGCCAGGCTATCTTGAATCCAGTGGCAAAGTGAGCAAGGGACCCACGTCTGGGCATACCCTGCCAACTTAGGGTGAACATAGCAAAACCAAAGGGGATGATGGACGGAGTGTTGAACATTGCAAGCACTCACCCCCAGTCAACTGATCTGGGTTTAATCCATCACCCATAACTATGAATAAATATGAGCTTGGATGGATAATTTGAATGCCTAATGTGTTAATAGAAATTCGTAGACAAGCTAACATAAAAAAGAACTCTAATGCAGGACTTCACAAGGAAATGCAGTTGTCGTTGAATTTGCAATAGTTACAGGTTGGTATTGATACAAAAAGCAGTTTACATTACACAATAATTACTTCTAGAATACTTTTCAGTTACTTTCAGTTACTTTTATATTACTTTGAGCACTGGAGGTGGTATGCCTAGATACCACACATAAGGATCTCACAATCCAAGGTAAGTAAGACTTTTCTTGGCTTGAGTTAAAGTTACTGTTTTTCCCATACAAAACAACAGTTCAACACAAAATTTTACGCCCAAAATTTTCTAACAGGGGTTCCTATGGGAGAAAAATGGTTATCGGTTTCACAGGTAAGTAAACGTCTTACAAGTGGGAGTTTTGGGGGTTAGGATCAAGGTTCCCCAGGGTCTAGGTTGGCACTCGAGTTGCACCACCAGCGGCACTGGGGCGGCCGGGTGCAGAGTGCAGGCGCTACCTCCGTTGCTCTCGCAATCCACAGAGCTCAGCTGCGGAGTGCCTTAGAGCTCCTCCCTGAGCCCCACTCTTTTCAACATCTACATGGCCCCGCGCGCACTCATTGTCAGGAATCATGGACTCAACATCGTCTCCTACGCCGACGACACCCAGATGATTCTCTCCCTCACCAACGAACCCACAGTCGCCAAGAACAACTTTCACGACAGGATGAAGACTGTCGCCACCTGGATGAAGAACAGCTGCCTCAAGCGCACCTCAGAGAAGACCGAAGTCCTCATCATGGGCTCCACCCCCTCTACATGGGATGACTTCTGGTGGCCCACAGCACTTGGACCCACCCCCCCCACAGACCATGCATGGAACCTCAGCATCATCCTGGACTCCTCGCTCACCATGAGCCGCCAGATCAACGCCGTCTCATCATCCTACTTCCACACACTACGCCTGCTCTGAAAGAGCTTCAAGTGGATGCCCACTGAGTCCAGAAAGACAGTCAACCATGCACTCATCAGCTATAACCAGAAACAGCGATTCCTGTGGAAACAATTGTAAACAATACACAATATTGCAATGCACAATGGCAATAGGAATAGGGGTAGGAAGGATGTCAAAAAGAGAAGTGAGACCAAATACAGTGTGATATTAATAAGTTCAGAATGTTTATATACATAAATATTTACAGTAGTATTCAAAATAGGTGCGTAGTGTCCCCAAGTGAACATGGAACTCATAACACAGTGCGCAAAATTTTGTGACATAAAATACAGGTTTCCATAATGACAAAGTCGACCATTGGTTTAGTACAAAATGAACACAGCCATCTGATGTAATAATCGAGACTGGTAAATGGTTCGCTTTCAATACTGTCGACGGTGTTTTAACCCCGTTAGCTGTGAGGAGTCTCTTCAGGACCTATCAATGCAGGGATATCTGTGGATTGATAACATATTAGAGTAAATCACGAGGGGCCAAAACCAGCTAGGACGCTGGAATTATATGCAAATAGGTAAACTGAGTAAGTACCTGAGGGAGGATTAAGCACCAGGGGAGTGAAAGTAGAGGAAAAGGGTACTCACATGGGATCCCAGCCGGGAACTAATAAAACGGGAAAAAGCATTGGAACTGTACGTTAGAAAATGCATGGAAAACTCAAGTGCATGGCACTAGTAAACTGACTGCTCGAGATACTATATACAAGGAATTAATCACAGGACTTGTGAGGTCGCAAGGAGACTGACTTACCCCAGTGAGAGGAGGGCAGTCTTCAAAAAAGGGCGAAGTACAATGACCTGCTTCAAGTTTCTGATATCATGGCAATCCGTGTAGGCAATGTTCTTTGGAACACGAGGGAAACACGGCCGATGCATGTAGTATCAACGTGTTACTGTAAGGGGAGAAAATGCCACTGTGATCAAGGATTGTAGCATCCAGGGGAGGAGAAGGGAGCGAGCGGGCTGTGCTCTTACCGTGGATGCGGCACAATGGCAGCAAGAATGATTCCAGGGACGCGTGCAGCCGCTATGCGTCAGGACAAGAAGACCGCGCAAGTCTGTCTCCTGTGGTGAAAGACAGGGGCGGTGCTCGTTCAAGAGCAATATAGGTGCTTTTACCTGCCAAAAATCAGCGAGAACAGGCAGACCAAGCTGCTGATCGTGGACTGTGGCTCCTATCTGTTGTGCTGCGATCATGATGGAGTCAGACCTGATCATGTTGGGAAATGAACATGAAATTTGTTGGGTCAGGTTAAGTTAGGTCTAGAGGAGCAAATCGTATCTTGTGCAATACGGAAAATTCCCAATACACCAATGTGGAATTAAAAAGTATGATGTTACCTATATAGAACAGCCGCCCGGCCACGTTCGATGTAACCATAGGGGTGCATCAATAATGTTTTATACGGACAACGATCAACAATGGTGTAGTGGTAGTCTGTAGGTGCAGGGCACCTGAGAACAAGCGGATATACAGAAACCCTTATCATACATAGTGAATAAAAACTGTTAACAGTGGAAGAATGCATATTGAGTCACGGCGTCCAAAAAGGACATATCGGGGATGACAAGAAAAGGTCATGGAGTGATCACATGAAGGGCCACACAAGATGGTCCTGGTTAGGGGCCTATGAATAAACAGATATATAAACCATTGGTAACAGAGTGGAAGCAGATGTAAATGCTAGTTAGAGGGACATATTGCTGTACACTGTATGAATGTGGACCGGGATCTATAGTTAGGAAGGTTCAGTTGGCAAGAGAGGCGACAAAACCACGGCATTCTTCCGCTGTATTCAGTCCTTCGATGACAGAATTGGTCTTTTCTATACATTGACATTCTATTCTCTGTAGAATGTGTGATATGTCCCCACCTCTTTCAGGCACAGTCGCTTTGTCGATGACCTGCCATTTGATTTCATCCACTGTGTGATTCTTTTCGTTGTAATGTGATACCAGAGGGGCATTTAGTACTGAACATCTTATTCTACTTTCTGTGTTGACCAATCCGTGATTTGACCGGTTGTGATGTTTGTCCAATGTATGGTAGATGACAAGGGCACCATATACAATAAACAACATTTCTGGTTTAAAACTTGTTTTACATTAGCATGCTCAAAAGAATCTGTATCTGTTGTGAATGTACAAGATGTACTAGATATCTCTTCATTGTATACAAATATACCTCAAGAGGAGAGCATTTTGATAATTGAGAAATTACTAAAGACAAGAACTAAGCCAGTGTAGGTTACAACCAACTTTATCATCTCCCTATTGAGGATTACTTTACAATACAACTATTTCACATCCGAGGGCAAATACTATCAGCAATGCTCGGGGACGTCAATGGGAGCGGTTTTCGCTCCCAATCTAGCAAATATTTACATGGACCACGTGGAACAGACCTATGCTCTGTCCACATCAAATGGCTACCGTTCCAACATCAGATGTTGGAAACGGTACATTGATGATATTTTTTTAATATGGTCAGGAACAGAAGGGGATTTCCACGACTTTGTAATGTACCTTAATAATGTACAGAGACATCTCACATTCACATCCACCATTCATAAGTCAGAAGTAGCTTTTCTTGATTTAGCAATCAAACATGAAGATGGCTCATTATACACTAGCCTCCATAGGAAGCCCACTGAGAGGAACACACTTCTTGCATACAAAAGTCACAATCCACGTGCCCTCAGGGATGGTTTACCATTTGGACAATTCCTGCGACTACGCAGAAACTGTTCCCACAAAGAGGACTATATGAAAGAAGCTCAGGTATTGAAGGTCAAACTACTAGCTAGAGGCTATCCCAACAAAGTAGTCAAAAACTCCCTCAAATGAGCTTGGTTTTGCCCCAAGGAAGACCTACTGACCATCAAAGAAAAAACACCTGTGGATAGACTCATTTGTGTAACCACATTTGGCATCCACGCAAATAAAAGTAGTAACTTGATCACGAAAAATTGGAATCTGATCAGAAATATAGATTCTGGTATTGAAACCCCTATGTTTGCATACTAACGGGGCAAAAATATCAAAGATCACCTTGTACATTCCTCCATACAAGCCATTACCAGGCAAAAGACAGGAACTCTTGAATCGGTCTGGGGCCTACCTGAGATCAAAGGTCATTACAAATGTGGCAACTGTGTTGCACAACAGATACAGATTCTTAAACTTTTTTTCAAACAGTAACACCAGAAATGTTGTTTATTGTATATGGTGCCCCTGTCATCTACCATACATTGGACACACATCACAACCGGTCAAATCACGGATTGGTCAACACAGAAGTAGAATAAGATTTTCAGTACTAAATGCCCCTCTGGTATCACATTGCAACGAAAAGAATCAAACAACGGATGAAATCAAATGGCAGGTCATCGACAAAGCAATTGTGCCTGAAAGAGGTGGGGACATATCACACATTCTACAGAGATTAGAATGTCAATGTATAGAAATGACCAATTCTATCATCGAAGGACTGAATACAGCGGAAGAATGGCGTGGTTTTGTCGCCACTCTAGCCAACTGAACCTTCCTAACTATAGATCCCGGTCCACATTCATACAGTATACAGCAATATGTCCCTCTAACTAGCATTTACGTCTGCTTTCACTCTGTTACCAATGGTTTATATATCTGTTTATTCATAGGCCCCTAACCAGGACCATCTTGTGTGGCCCTTCATGTGATCACTCCATGACCTTTTCTTGTCATCCCTAATTTATCCTTTTGGGACGCCATGACTCAATATGCATTCTTCCACTGTTAACAGTTCTCATTCACTATGTATGATAAGGGTTTCTGTATATCCACTTGTTCTCAGGTGCCCTGCACCTACAGACTGCCACTACACCATTGTTGATCGTTGTCTGTATAAAACATTATTGATGCACCCCTATGGTTACATCGAACGTGGCCTGGCGGCTGTTCTATATAGGTAACATCATACTTTTTAATTCCGCATTGGTGTATTGGGAATTTTCCGTATTGCACAAGATACAATTTGCTCCTCTAGACATAACTTAACCTGACCCAACGAATTTCATGTTCATTTCCCGACATGATCGGGTCTGACTCCATCATGATCGCAGGACAACAGATAGGAGCCACAGTCCACGATACGCAGCTTGGTCTGCCTGTTCTCTCTGATTTTTGGCGGGTAAAAGCACCTATATTGCTCCTGAACGAGCGCCGCCCCTGTCATTCACCACAGGAGACGGACTCGCGCGGTCTTCTTTTCTGACGCGTAGCAGCTGCACGCGTCCCTGGAATCATTCTTGCTGCCATTGTGCCGCATCCACGGTAAGAGCACAGCCCGCTCGCTCCCTTCTCCTGCCCTGGATGCTACAATCCTTGATCACAGTGGCATTTTCTCTCCTTACAGTAACACGTTGATACTACATGCATCGGCCGTGTTTCCCTCGTGTTCCAAAGAACATTGCCTACACGGATTGCCGTGATATCAGAAACTTGAAGCAGGTCATTGTACTTCGCCTTTTTTCAAGACTGACCCTCCTCTCACTGAGGTAAGTCGGTCTCCTTGCGACCTCACAAGTCCTGTAATTAATTCCTTGTATATAGTATCTCAAGCAGTCAGCTTACTAGTGCCATGCACTTGAGTTTACCATGCATTTTCTAACGTACAGTTCCAATGCTTTTTCCCGTTTTATTAGTTCCTGGCTGGGATCCCATGTGAGTACCCTTTTCCTCTACCTTCACTCCCCTGGGGCTAATCCTCCCTCAGGTACTTACTCAGTTTACCTATTTGCGTATAATTCCAGCGTCCTAGCTGGTTTTGGCCCTTCGTGATTTACTCTAATATGTTATCAATCCACAGATGTCCCTGCATTGATAGGTCCTGAAGAGACCCCTCACAGCTAACGGGGTTGAAACGCCGTCGACAGTATTGAAAGCGAACCATTTACCAGACTCGATTATTACATCAGATGGCTGTGTTCATTTTGTACTAAACAAATGGTCGACTTTGACATTATGGAAACCTGTATTTTATGTCACAAAATTTCACGCACCGTGTTATGAGTTCCATGTTCACTTGGGGACACTACGCACCTATTTTGAATACTACTGTAAATATTTATGTATATAAACATTCTGAACTTATTAATATCACGCTGTTTTTGGTCTCACTTCTCTTTTTGACATCCTTCCTACCCCTATTCCTATTGCCATTGTGCATTGCAATATTGTGTATTGTTTACAATTTTTTCCGCAGGAACCGCTGTTTCTGGTTATAGCTTACGTACCCCGGTTCCTTGTGAGTAGGGTTTCCCTTTTTGTCCTTATACTGCACTCATCAGCAGCAGAATCAACTACGGCAAAGCACTCTACGCTGGCATCACCCAGAAACTCCTCAAGAAACTGCAGAGCATTCAGAATGGCTCTGCCAGACTCATCCTCAACATCCCCCGCCGCAGCCACATCATCAGCCACCTGAGAGACCTCCACTGGCTCTCAGACAACAAAAGAATCACCTTCAAGCTCCTTACACACGCCTACAAAGCCCTACATGACGCAGGACCTGCATACCTTAACCACCGCCTCGCATTCCATGCACCCACCACAGACCTCCGCTCCACCCAACTGGCCCTGGCTACCGTCCCACGTATCCGCAAGACCACAGCCAGAGGAAGATCCATCTCCTACCTCGCAGCAAAGACCTGGAACACCCTGCCTCTCCACCTCAGGCATTCACTGCTACTGCCTCAATTGAGGAAGGACCTCAAGACCTGGCTCTTCGACTAAACCACAGCGCCCTGCGACGGACCAGCAGCCCCCCCTTCCCTCCCCACAGTGCCTTGAGACCCTTACGGGTGAGTGGTCGTGGTTTACAAGCCACCTGATTGATTGATTGATGTATGGATGGGCCTCGTCTGGGCGGCATGAATTTGTGAACATGAGGGACTGGATATACTGCAGTAGCTATCATGGATCTGCAGTGCAGAAGCATGCTCATGCAAGGGAGTAAGAGCCACTGTTTGGTGCAATGTAATATTTTTCAGATATTAGCATTTTCTATTTTTGAAATTTCAATGTACATATGACAATTAATCCATTACAGTATACCTCATCTTACACAAAGTGTATATATATATATATATATATATATATCCACAAAGTGGCTCCCATTCAGGCACACAGCGCTCTTTTGACGGTGCGGTTCTGTAGATACGGCGGAGCCCAGCCGTTATAAACAAACCAAACAGATTTTCCCAAGGGAAGAATTCTACTCGCACTCACGGGTGGAAATCGTTGTTGATTTATTCAGGCAGCAACGTTTCTATAAGCAAGCTCAACAAACCCTACGCGTTTCGGTCTGTCCTCAGACCTTGATCACGGGTACAAAGTGTTTCCGGCAATACACATGTTTTATAAAAAAACATACATTGATCACATGATGTTACATCACATCCTTTTAGACAACACTTTGCATTCTGGTACTTGTGGTGAGATCTATATGTGCAATAAAGAGTGCAAATAAAAAAATGTAATAAAACAGTGACTTTTGTGTTTGAAAAGTATTTTACATTTCAATTGACCATGTCGAGTTATGTCTGGTCTATTTTTAACAGTTATTGATCCTTAACAACACAAACACCAACCTACATTTCACATACACCATCAGTGAAAATAGGGTGATCTTCCTGGATACAGAGATCTATATCATGGATAATAAAATACATACGACCTTACACCGCAAAGATACAGCAAGCAATGCGACGTTACATGCGGAAAGTTTCCACCAAGCCTCACTAATCAGAAATATTCCATATGGAGAACTGTTGAGAATACGTTGTATGACTGCATATGCTAGTGGATGTATTGATGAGTGACTGCATGTATGAGTGACTGTATGGGTGAGTGAGTAGATGTATGTGTAGATCTAGGAATTACTGAGTGGGTATGTACTAACTGGTATTGGTGTGTCTATGGTTTCGAGATTAGCATTTTGTATTTTAGAGTGGGTGTATCTATGTTTTATTAGGGTGTGAGGAGGTGCATCACCATGTCATGAGTGATGTAATATGTGATGTCATCAGCAGTGCATTGCGGGGGCGCGAGTTATAGTTAGCTCAACTAACTATAACGGCCGAATTTCTCTGGTTTTGTACGAGTAAAATGTCCAACTAACTATAACGTCCCTGAAACCTGTGGTTTTTTTCAGTGAATTTCTATGGTTTTTTAAATGCTAATTTCTAACTATAACGTCCCTGAAACCTATGGTTTTTTCAGTGAATTTCAAAGGTTTTTTAAATTCTCATTTCTAACTATAACGTCCCTGAAACCTATGGTTTTTTCAGTGAATTTCAAAGGTTTTTTTAAATGATAATTTCTAACTATAACGTCCCTGAAACCTAAGTTTTTTTCAGTGAATTTCTAAGGTTTTTTAAATGCTAATTTCTAACTATGCCTACAGAGGTAGGACATGTGCAGAAAGAGGAAGAAAGGCGCAGAAAGAAGCAAGAGAAATGCAGAAAGAGGCAACAGAAGTCCAGAAAGACAAAGAAAGGTGCAGAAAGAAGCAAGAGATATGCAGAAAGACGCAACAGAAGTCCAGAAAGATGAAGAAAAGTGCAGAAAGAAGCAAGAGATATGCAGAAAGAACCAACAGAGGTGCAGAAAGAGGCCTTGTTGCAAAGTCATCCTGTGCCCCCAACTTTTTGCTGACGGGTATTGGTGGTAACTGACTCTGACTGACCAGGCCTAGAGCCAGTGCTATGCTAAAAGACACTTAGAATACAGTGAATACACCTACATACACTAGGGAACACTATGAGATGGAGTACCCCTGTGATTGGCATGACCTCCTCTGTAAGGCCCTAGTACATAATAGGGCAGGGCAATTAAAACTACCTCTAAGTCAGAGGTGCAGAAAGATGCTTCTTTAAGTAGTAGTCACGTTTGCAGAGTGGTAGAGAAAGGGTGCTGGGCCTCTGACCAGCAATCAGGAATTCCGCTGCAGGACTTACAGGAGGTACCAGGAGGGCTTCTTGGCCCCCAAAGTCCCTCAGGTGTAAAGTGGACTTCATCCCCCATCTCGTAGTCTGCCATGAGGCGCGTTTGCAGAGTGGTGGAGAAAGGGGGCGTGGTCTCCGAAGACGTCTTAGCAATCCTACTATGTGGGACTTACTGGAGGTAACAAGAGGGGTAGTTGGCCCCGAAGGACATCCTTGGGGGCCAACTACCCCTCCTATTACCTCCAGTAAGTACCACACAGCAGGATTGCTAAATTCTCATAACAGGCCATGCCCCCTTTGCCCACCAATCTGCAAACGCGCTCCCTGGCGCGCTCTTGGATGGGGATTGAAGTCCCCTTCACTGCTGGGGGTCCTTAGGGGCCAACTAGCCTACCTCTTACCTCCAGTAAGCCCCACACAGTGGGATTGCTGAGAGGTGGACAGAAGCCACGCCCCCTTTCTCCACTACTCTGCAAACGCACCTCCTGGCGCACTCTTGGTTGGGGGATGAAGTCCCCTTTCCTCATGAGGGTCCCTGGCAGCCAACTAGCCCACCAGGTACCTCCAGTAAGCCCCACACAGCTGGATTGCTGAGAGTGGTCTGAGGCCATGCCCCCTTTTTACACCAATCTGCAAACGTGCCTCCTGGCGCACTGCTGCTCGGGGGATGAAGTCCACTTGTGTCCGGAGGTCCTCAGGAGACAAGTAGCCTGTGTAGCCCCCCTTCTTTTAGTATTTTTGGGACCCTGGGGACCCCATCCGCCAGGGCCTGACCCCTTTAAAAAAAATAAAAATAAAAAAAACAGGAAGGGGGTGCGTGGCCCCCTCCCGAGGCCAATTTCGGCCCCGGGGACCGCATCCCCGGGGCATGGCCTCCTTTTTAAAATGTATTTATAGGGAAGGGGGCCGTGTGGCCCCCTTCCCTGCACCACTTTTGGCCCCGGGGACCCCATCCCCGGGGCAGGGCCTCTTCTTAAAAAAAACAATTTAATGGGAAGGGGGGCCGCGTGGCCCCCCTTCCCTAGGCCACTATTGGCCCCAAGGACCCAATCCCTCGGTGCCGGCCTGCCGTTTTTTTTTAATTAAATGGGCCCCCTCCCGGGCCACTTCTGGCCCCGGGGACCCCATCCCCCAGTGCCGGCCCTTAGCGTAGGGGCCCGGGGGGGAGCCCCAATGCCCCCACGGTCCCAACCGGCTCCCCACCTCCTGCGGGAGCCGGCATTGCTTTTGGGCAAGGGGAGCTGCTGACATGCAGCTCCCCTTGCCCAAAAGCAATCCTGCTTTGCTTCGGTGAAGCAAAGCAGAGTTTGATATGACAGGGCGGGAGCCGTGCTCCCGCCCTGCCATAGCAAACGACAATGTCCCGGGGGTGGGCACCCCGGGACATTGCAGGAGCCGGCCCTGGGGGGTGGTGGTCCCCAGGGCCATGAAGGGCTCCAGGAGGGGGGCCGCGCGGCCCCCTTCCTCCATTTGCATAGCCCCGGGGAGGTGGTGGTCCCCGGGGCTGAGGTCTGCAACGGACCCCCGTATTTAAATATTCAATGCCCCGGGGAGGTGGCAGTCCCCGGGGCTTGGGGGGGGCCTGCGTGGCCCCCCACCCTATTTTAATAAGCCCCTGGGAGGTGGCGGTCCTCTGGGCTTGGGGGGGCCCGCGAGGCCCACCGTCCTTATTGTAATAAAGCCCCGGGGAGGTGGCGGTCCCCGGGGACTGCGGGGGGGGCGCGTGCAAATTAATTTGGCATTGGGACCTGGCCCACCCGGGGGCTTTAAGAAACAAAGCGCGGGAGTCCGCGCTTCGTTTTTAAAAAAAAATTCGGCCAGATTCGCGCACCCAGCGCGAATTCGGACGATTTAAAAAAAAAAAAAGAAAGCTTTTATTTTGCCCTGGGAGTCCCTGTGGGACCCCCTGAGCATGCCTAGGGGGTCAGGGTGTTTCTACCCTGCCCCCTTTTCTTGTTTTTTAGGTCGAGCCTCGAGTAGCGCGCAAGCGCTGCTCTGGCGAGACTTTAAGTAAGGGGTTTGGAAAGCTGACCAGACGCTCGTGCGTCGTGGCCTTTTTCGGGCGGTTACGCGCGCCGCAGACATGTGTTTCCCATTATCGTGCCCAGACGCGGGCGCGATAATTGGAAACACATGCCGAAAAAGGCCATGACGCACGAGCGTCTGGTCAGCTGAGCAGGCTGCCGCGCTCGCTCGCCCTCGTTCATTTTTTGCATCTGTCTCTGTATATCTGCTCTTTCCTGTCTTCCGCCCCATGTCCGGCCACGTGTTCGCGGGCTTCGGCCTGCACAGCCGCTCTTGTGATCCTGCGCCGCAATGTTCAGATTATCGTCTTGATGTTTAGTTTTACTGTTAATGAAGTGCTTCTCTCAGAAAAGTTAACTTGTGGGTAAATCCGCCTGTTTCATCACATACCCGCCAGACTCCAGTGCATATCTTCCAAAGAGCAGACCTGTATATACCCTCCCATCTGAACCTGCGCCAAAATCGCATCTCATCATTCCACGTGTGCTTGTTCTGTTCCTCATCCTGTAGTTCACAGGTTTTAAAACCCTCACCATGTATAGCGCTCGTTTTTGTACCCATTCCTGCGTGTGCAGATTTCTCACTGCTCGTGTTTTATTTTAAATATTTTTCCAGTGAGCTTGTCGCGCCATGTTTGTGTCTGTCATTCGCGTTTGTGTGCCCCTCTTTCCTTGTGAGCGTTTACCGCCATGTGCGTGTCAGTCCCGCCGCTATGTGTCTGCGCATCACTCCGTAGATAGGACTTGTAGGTGCTCTCCCTCGTATATGTCCTTGAATCTCTTCTGCTTCTGAGTTTGTGGACCTGGGCAGGGACTGCACGCTCCCCCGCCCTCGTATATGGGTCCACCTCATTCTCTGCCGAGGATTGAGGATATATACATAGGCACAAATTGCAGGCTTCACCCTTACGTGACTGTCTGTGCGTCGCCTCTGCTCTTAGGCAGGAATTCCAGGTTTCCACCCCGTGTGTGTGTCTGTATATATCACCTTTCCCCCTAAGGACATGTACCCAGGAATCCCAGGTTTCCACTCCCTGTGTGTGTCTGTGTAACATCTCCTCTGCGGAGGATATGTACTTAGGCAGGAGTCCCAGGTTTCCACTCCCTGTGTGTGTCTGTGTATCCCGTTCTCTCCTAAGGATATGTATCCATGCAGACATCCCGTGCACCCATCCTTTGTTTGCCTTCTCATTTCTCCTGCTTCTGGGGATTTGTTCCTAGGCAGGAATTGCAGGTTCCCGCCACGTGTGCCTTTGTATCTTCTCTTCTCCTGAGACTAGGCAGGTAGGCAGGCAGCACAGGCTCCCACCCCCTGTGTGTGTCTGTATCTTCTCCTCTCCTGAAGATGTGTATCTAGGCAGGAATCTCAACACTTCTACCCACTTAGTGTGACTGACTGTGTATCTCCTCAAGGTCTGTACGACAGGTAACATCCTGTGATTCTGGGCAAATCACTTAATCTCCCCGTGCCTAACAAAAATGAATGTTTCTTCGTGTAACGCAACTGGTGCACATGTAAAGCGCTCTGATACCCAATACCTTTGGGTCAAGTTCGCACTATATAAAACTCTGTAAAAATGATTTTTTTTTTTTTTAATTGTAAAAATTAAAAAATATGTGTAGGAGGCCAAATTTTTAGGGCCCTCTTCCAACACCTTTTAATTACGTGTTTGCTGATTGTAAGGCTGCTTGTCTTGATTTCACCTCATGCTTCTTTCTTTACCACCTTGCACTTCCGGTCTCTTTTATCTCATTCTTTAAGGTTACTTTCCATTCCTGCTTTCTCCCAGTGTCAAACTTTCCAATATTTCCCTTCCTTTATCTGGGTGTCTTTTTTTGTTTTTCTCATTCTTGTTCTGGGACAAAGTCTGATGATAAAAAAATATGTCCACGTCTCCAAAAATGACTGCCAGTGCCCACCACCTGCAGCGACCAATACAAAAACAAGCATTGGCATATCCAATAGGTCTCGCTTTTGGGACCTTATAAGTATTTAGTTATGCAGCACAATATCCTTGGTGCAACAACATCAACCGTTGCATGGCTAAACACTTATAATGTCCCAAAAGCGAGACCTATTGGCTATGCCAATGCTTGTTATCTTTGTTTTACTGTTTTCTTGTGACTCGGTAACCGAGTCACAAGATGGCTGCCAACACATTCTGGTTTGGAGTGTTAGCAGCCAATCAGAATTGAGCTCGTGCTCGGGAGGGTTCTCGAACCCACCTCGGTGCTCAGATATCGATATTTTTATTTTTTGAATTTCTCAGCAACTACTGAACGGATTTACACCATTTTAAAAAAAGCACGCCTTCTGGACCAAGACCTACCTTTTTGCCAAATTTGGTGTAATTCCATTCAGCAGTTCGGGCTGTAGCTTTGTTTAAAGTTCCTATGGAAATTAACATGGAGAAAACGCGTTTTGGGACCCCCCTTTTTTCTCGGCCCCGCTTGACGAATCACCCCGACAGGACCTGACCTGAGTGAACCTTTTTTTTGGAACATTTCGCGAAGATTCGTCAAATGGCGCCAAAGATATTGGCAAATCAAAAAACGCTTTTCCTATGGAAACTAGGTCCTAACTATAACTACCTACTGGTGACCGCCAGTAGGTAATATATATATATATCTACAAATATATATATATAGATAGATATATATATATATTCAACACTCTTCTCAACACGGAAAATGACTTGGGCCGCACTGCAAGGGAATTTGGATATTCCTTTTATTACCACCATTTAAATCGGTTCAAAAGCAATCCTTTAGAACACAAGACCAACGCGTGTCTCGCTGAGACCTTGTTCACGGTAACGCCCCCTTGTCACTCCAATCATATATGCATTCTTTATAATTGCATCATTTCCTGTTGACACAGGTGTGGAATTATGGGATTTGTGGTTTCCACAATTAAATCATAAACCATTGGTTAAAATTAAAAACAAATTAACCAAGCCTTAAAAGTTGAACAAATGAATAAATTCACTGTTAGTTATTTTGCTCCAATGAGGGTACTTTTGTAAACATGCGGATACATTAGTACATTTTAAATCATGAGAAATCAAATCAATATCATGGAACACCATTCAATATCCGTACTTAGTTATTCCTGTTTCATTGCAACATTGTAATTTTACCACATATAAACCTACAGTAGGTAAATCTGTAATGGTCATTGCACGTTTCTGGAGCCCTCTATGGCCCTGGGGACCGCCAGCCCCCAGGGCCGGCCCCAGCAATGTCCCGGGGTGCCCACCCTGGGACATTGCAGTTTGCAATGGCAGGGCGGGCTGACGGCTCCCGCCCTGTCATTGCAAACTATGCTTCGCATCATGGAAGCGAGAGCAGAAAACCTGCTCTCGCTTCCATGAAGCGAAGCAGTATTGCTTTTGGACAAGGGGAGCTGCATGTCAGCAGCTCCCCTTGTCCAAAAGCAATGCCGGCTCCCGCAGGAGGCAGGGAGCTGGCTGGGGCTGCGGGGGCATTGGGGCTCCCCCCGCGGTCCCCAACGTAAGGCCAGGCCCCAGGGGATGGGGTCCCCGGGGCCATAATTGGCATCAGGAGGGGGGGTCACGTGGCCCCCCTCCTAAAACAAAAATCAAGGCTGGCCAGGCCCCGGGGGATGGGGTCCCCGGGGCCAAAAGTGGCCTAGGGAGGGGGGCTGCGCGGCCCCTTTCCCGTTATTATTATTATTATTTTTTTTTTTTAAAGGCTCAGGCCCTGGGGGATGGGGTCCCCAGGACCCAAAAATTACTAAGAGAAGGGGGCCACACAGCCCCCCTTCTGAAAAATTAAAATAAGAACAGCCGGCATCTCGCCGGAGGCGCCGCCCCCTTCCTGCACCACTCTGCAAATGCACTTCCTGGCGCGTTCTAAGTTGAGGGATTAAGTCCCCTTGAATCCTGAGGGTCCCTGGGGGCCAACTAGCCCACCAGGTACCTCCAGTAATCCCCACACAGTGGGATTGCTGAGAGGTGGTCCAAGGCCATGCCCCTTTTTACACTACTCTGCAAACGCGCCTCTTGGAGCACTGCTGGTGGGGCGATGAGGTCCTCTTGTGTCCTGAGGACCTCAGGACTAAAGTGAACTTCAGCCCCCGAGCAGCAGTGCGCCAGGAGGCGCGTTTGCAGAGTGGTGTAAAAAGGGGGCATGGCCTCGGACCACTCTCAGCAATCCAGCTGTGTGGGGCTTACTAGAGATAACAGGAGGGCTAGCTGGCCCCCAGGAACCCTCAGGAGGCAAGGGGACTTCATCCCCTAACCAAGAGCGTGGACAGGAGGTGCGTTTGCAGAGTGGTGGAGAAAGGCGGCGTGGCCTGTGTCCACCTCTCAGCAATCCCACTATCTGGGGCTTACTGGAGGTATCCGGTAGGCTAGTTGGCCCCTAAGCACCCCCAGCAGCAAAGGAGACTTTAATCCCCATTGAAGGGCACGCCAGGGAGCGTGTTTTCAGACTGGTGGTCAAAGGGGGCATGGCCTGCTATGAGTACTTACCAATGGTGCTGTGTGGGACTTACTGGAGGTAATAGGAGGGATAGTTGGCCCCCAAGGTTGTCCTTGGGGGGTAAATTACCCCTCCTGTTACCTCCAGTAAGTCCCTCACAGTGGGATTGCTAAGAGGTCTTCGGAGGCCACACGCTCACTTTCTCCACCACTCTGCAAACGCGCCTCCTGGCACACTACGGGTTGGGGGTTGAAGTCCACTTTACTCCTGAGGGACTTTGGGTGCCAAGAAGCCCTCCTGGTACCTCCTGTAAGTCCTACGCAGCGGAATTCCTGAGCGCTGGTTGGAGGCCCAGCCCCCTTTCTCCACCACTCTGCAAACGCGACTACCAGTTAAAGAAGCATTTGCAATGTAATAGGTTTCACATTTGCCAGAGTTAGAGCTATTGGCGTTGTAAATGTAAAAGTGTTTTATTAATGTTTCTTGGAGTGGAGTGGATGTAGGTTGTGTGCAGTGGAATTATGTGGTATGCTGTGCAGTGAAATTATGTGGATAGAAACTCTGTGGTATTTAGTGTACAGGAATTTTGTAGAGTGGGATTATGTTTTATGGAGAGTAATTGTGTGGTCTGATAGTCTGTGTTGTGGAATGGTAACCTCAGGTTTAGTCTTCCTCGTTTCCATAGAAGCTAAACTATAAACTCAATGAGACAAAAAAAAGAAGGAACCACTGAGGAGCACTTCTGGACCTAGTCAGAGGTATGAGCAGGGCCACTGGAATTATGCGACTGTTTGGCTGCACCGACTTTTGCACAATTATACATTTTCCGCATTTGCCACATAATCCATCATCTGCTGTATAATCTGCAGATTTGAACAAAAAAAACCTTGTTTCTAGCTCAAACGGCTCAAACACTACCAAAAATGCAGCGACAAGTGTTACAGTGTGGTGGAAGGCCCTTTGCAAACCTAGAATGGTCACCTGTTACTTTTTGCTAAATGTGGGTATTAAATGGGTTCTAATGGTGTGCAAACCACTCTTGCTTCTTTCTGCGCCTCTCTTCCCTCTTTCTGCATTTCTGTTGCTTCTTTTTGCACCTTTCTTTCTTTTTCTCTACTTCTTTTGCCTCGTTCTGCTCATCTCTTGTACTTTCTGCACCTCTCTTGCCTCTTTCTGCACCTATCTTGCCTCTTTCTGCACCTCACTTGCTTCTTTCTGTACCCCTCTTGCTTCTTTCTGCACCCTTCTTCCCTCTTTCTGCACCTCTTTTGCCTCTTTCTGTAGCCCTGTTCCCACTTTCTGCACCTCTCCTGCCTGTTTATGCACCTCTCTTGCCTTTTTCTGCACTTCTCTTCCCTCTTTCTGCACCTCTGTTGCTTCTTTCTGCACGTCTGTTGCCTCTTTCTGCACCCCTCTTGCCTCTTTCTCCACCTCTGTTGCTTCTTTCTGCACTTCTCTTGCTTCTTTCTGCACCTCTGTTGCTTTTTTCTGCACCCCTCTTGCCTCTTTCTGCACCTCTGTTCCTTCTTTCTGTACTTCTCTTGCCTCTTTCTGCACCCCTCTTGCCTCTTTCTGCACTTCTGTTGGTTCTTTTGCACTGCTCTTGCTTTTTTCGGCACCTCTCTTGCAAATTTCTGCACCCCTCTTGCCTCTTTCTGCACCCCTCTTCCCACTTCCTACACCTCTCTTGGCTCTGTCTGCACCCCTGTTCCCTCTTTCTGCACCTCTTTTGCCTGTTTCTGCAAATTTCTTGCCTCTTTCTGCAGTTCTCTTGCCTCCTTCTGCACCTCTGTTGCTTCTTTCTGCACTTCTTTTGCCTCTTTCTGCACCTCTCTTGCTTCTTTCTGCACCCCTGTTGTCTCTTTCTGGACTCGTCTTCCCTCTTTCTGCACCTCTCTTGCTCCTTTCTGCACCCTTCTTCTCTTTTTGCATCCCTCTTGCCTCTTTCTGAAGTTTTCTTCTCATTTTCTGCACCTCTCTTGCCTCTTTCCGTACCTTACTTGCCTCTTTCTGCACTTCTCTTGCTTCTTTCAGCAATTCTCTTGCATCTTTCTGCACTTCTGTTGCCTTTTTCTGCACCTCACTTGCTTCTTTCTGCACCCCTCATGCCTCTTCCTGCACCACTCTTTCCTCTTTCTGCACCTCTCTTGCCTCTTTCTGCACCCCTGTTCCCTCTTGCTGCACCTTTCCTGCCTGTTTCTGCACCTCTCCTGCCTCTTTCTGTACCTCCGTTGCTTCTTTCTGCACTTCTCTTGCCTCTTTCTGCACCCTTCGCGCCGCTTTCAGCACCTCTGTTGCTTCTTTCTGCACTTCTCTTCCTTCTTTCTGTACCCCTCTTGCCTCTTTGTGCACCTCTCCTACCTCTTTCTGCACCCCTCATGCCTCTTTTTGCACCTCTGTTGGTTATTTCTGCACTGCTCTTGCTTCTTTCTGCACCTCTTTTGCAAATTTCTGCATCCCTCTTGCCTCTTTCTGTACCCCTCTTCCCTATTTCTCCACGTCTCTTGCTTATTTCTGCACTTCTCTTGCTTTTTTCTGCACTGCTCTCGCTTCTTTCTGCACCTCTCTTGCAAATTTATGTATCCCTCTTACCTCTTTATGCACCCCTGTTCCCTCTTTCTGCACCTTTCTTGCCTGTTTCTGCACCTCTCTTGCCATCCTTCGGCACCTCTGTTGCTTCTTTCTGCACTTCTCTTGCTTCTTTCTGCACCCCTCTTGCCTCTTTCTGTACACCTTTTGCCTCTTTGTGCACCTCTCCTGCCTCGTTCTGTACCTCTTTTGCTTCTTTCTGCACTTTTCTTGCCTCTTTCTGTATCCCTCTTACCTCTTTCTGCACCTCTGTTGGTTCTTTCCGCACTGCTCTTGCTTCTTTCTGCACCTCTGTTGCAAATTTCTGCATCCCTCTTGCCTGTTTCTGAACCCCTCTTCCCTCTTTCTGTACCTCACTTGCCTCTGTCTGCACACTTGTTCCCTCTTTCTGCACCCCTTTTGCCTGTTTCTGCAACTCTCTTGCCTCTTTCTGCAGTTCTCTTGCCTCCTTCTGCACCTCACTTGCCTCTTTCTGCACATCGCTTTGTTCTTTCTGCCCTGCTCTTGCCTCTTTCTGCACCTCTTTTGCTTCTTTCTGCAATTCTCTGTCATCTTTCTGCACCCCCCATGCCTCTTTCTGCACCCCTCTTCCCTCTTTCTGCAATTCTCTTGCCTCCGTCTGCACCCCTTTCCCTCTTTCTGCACTTCTTTTTTCTGTTTCTACAACTCTCTTGCCTCTTTGTGCAATTCTCTTGCCTCCTTCTGCACCTCTATTGCCTTTCTGCACCTCTCCTACCTCTTTCTGTACCCCTCTAGCCTCTTTTTGCACCTCTGTTGGTTCTTTCTGCACTGCTCTTGCTTCTTTCTGCATCTCTTTTGCAAATTTCTGCATCCGTCTTGTCTCTTTCTGCACCCCTCGTCCCTGTTTCTCCACCTCTCTTGCTTCTTTCTGTGCTTTTCTTGCTTCTTTCTGCAGTGCTCTTGCTTCTTTCTGCACCTCTCTTGCAAATTTCTGCACACCTCTTGTCTCTTTCTGCACCCCTCTTCCCACTTTCTGCACCTCGCTTGCCTCTGTCTGCACCCCTGTTCCCTCTTTCTACACCTCTTTTGCCTGTTTCTGCAACTTTCTTGCCTCTTTCTGCAGGTCTTTTGCCTCCTTCTGCACCTCTGTTGTTTCTTTCTGCACTTCTTTTGCCTCTTTCTGTACCTCTCTTGCGTCTTTCTGCACCCCTGTTGTCGCTTTGTGCACTCATCTTCCCTCTTTCTTCACCTCTCTTGCTTCTTTCTGCACCCTTCTTCCCTTTTTTGCATCCCTCTTGCCTATTTCTGTAGTTCTCTTGCCATTTTCTGCACCCCTCTTGCCTCTTTCTGTACCTCACTTGCTCTTTCTGCACTTCTCTTGCTTCTTTCTACAGCTCTGTTGCTTCTTTCAGCAATTATCTTGCCTCTTTCTGCACTTCTCTTGCTTGTTTCTGCACATCTCTTACGTCTTTCTGCACCTCTGTTGCCTCTTTCTGCACCTCACTTGCTTCTTTCTACACCCCTCTTGCCTCTTTCTGCACCCCTCTTTCCTCTTTCTGAACCTCTCTTGCCTCTTTCTGCACCACTGTTCCCTCTTTCTGCACCTTTCCTGCCTGGTTCTGCACCTCTCTTGCCTCTTTCTGTACCTCTGTTGCTGCTTTCTGCACTTCTCTTGCCTCTTTCTGCACCCTTTGCGCCTCTTTCAGCACCTCTGTTGCTTCTTTCTGCACTTCTCTTCCTTCTTTCTGCACCCCTCCTGCCTCTTTCTGTACCCCTCTTGCCTCTTTGTGCACCACTCCTACCTCTTTCTGCACCTCACTTGCCTCTTTTTGCACCTCTGTTGGTTCTTTCTGCACTGTTCTTGCTTCTTTCTGCACCTCTTTTGTACATTTCTGCATCCCTCTTGCCTCTTTCTGCACCCCTCTTCCCTATTTCTCCACCTCTCTTGCTTCTTTCTGCACTTCTCTTGCTTCTTTCTGCACTGCTCGTTCTTCTTTCTGCACCTCTCTTGCAAATTTATGTATCCCTCTTACCTCTTTCTGCACCCCAGTTCCCTTTTTCTGTACCTCCCTTGCCTGTTTCCGTACCTCTCTTGCCTCTTTCGGCACCTCTGTTGCTTCTTTCTGCACTTCTCTTGCCTCTTTCTGCACCCCTCTTGCCTCTTTCAGCACCTCTGTTGCTTCTTTCTGCACTTCTCTTGCTTCTTTCTGCATCCTTTTTGCCTCTCTGTGCACCTCTCCTGCCTCTTTCTGCACCTCTCTTGCCTTTTTCTGCAGTTCTCTTGCCTCTTTCTGCACCTCTTTTGCTTCTTTCTGCACTTTTCTTGCCTCTTTCTGTACCCCTCCTGCCTCTTTCTGCACCTCTGTTAGTTCTTTCTGCACTGCTCTTGCTTCTTTCTGCACCTCTGTTGCAGATTTCTGCAACCCTCTTGCCTCTTTCTGTACCCCGCGTCCCTCTTTCGGCACCTCACTTGCCTCTGTCTGCATACCTGTTCCCTCTTTCTGCACCCCTTTTGCCTGTTTCTGTACCTCTTTTGCCTCTTTCTGCACATCTCTTGGTTCTTTCTGCACTGCTGTTGCCTCTTTCTGTACCTCTCTTACCTCTTTCTGCACTTCTTTTGCTTCTTTCTACACTTCTCTCTCCTCTTTCTGCACCCCTCTTGCCTCTTTCTGCACCTCTGTTGCCTCTGTCTGCACCCCTGTTCCCTTTTTTTGCACCTCTCTTGCCTGTTTCTGCAACTATCTTGCCTCTTTCTGCACCTCTGTTCCTTCTTTCTGCACTTCTTATGTTACTTTCTGCACCTCTGTTGCATCTTTCTTCACTTCTCTTGCCTCTTTCTGCACCCCTCTTGCCTCTTTCTGCACCTCTGTTGCTTGTTTCTGCACTGCTCTTGCCTCTTTCTGTACCTCTCTTGCCTCTTTCTGCACTTCTTTTGCTTCTTTCTACATTTCTCTCTCATCTTTCTGCACCCCTCTTGCCTCTTTCTGTACCTCTGTTGCCTCTGTCTGCACCCCTGTTCCCTTTTTTACACCTCTCTTGCCTGTTTCTGCAACTATCTTGCCTCTTTCTGCACCTCTGTTCCTTCTTTCTGCACTTCTTATGTTACTTTCTGCACCTCTGTTGCATATTTCTGCACTTCTCTTGCCTCTTTCCGCACCCCTCTTGCCTCTTTCTGCACTTCTGTTGCTTGTTTATGCACTGCTCTTGCTTCTTTCTGCACCCCTCTTCCCTCTTTCTGCAATTCTCTTGCCTCTGTCTGCACCCGTTCCCTTTTTTTGCACCTCTCTTGCCTGTTTCTGCAACTATCTTGCCTCTTTCTGCACCTCTGTTCCTTCTTTCTGCACTTCTTATGTTACTTTCTGCCCCTCTGTTGCATCTTTCTGCACTTCTCTTACCTCTTTCTGCACCCCTCTTGCCTCTTTCTGCACCTCTGTTACTTGTTTCTGCACATCTCTTGCTTCTTTCTGTACCTCACTTGCTTCTTTCTATACCCCTCTTGCCTCTTTCTACACCCCTCTTTCCTCTTTCTGAACCTCTCTTGCCTCTTTCTGCACCACTGTTCCCTCTTTGTGCACCTTTCCTGCCTGTTTCTGCACCTCTCCTGCCTCTTTCTGTACCCCTCTTGCCTCTTTCTGCACCCCTCTTCCCTATTTCTCCACCTCTCTTGCTTCTTTCTGCACTTCTCTTGCTTCTTTCTGCACTGCTCGTGCTTCTTTCTGCACCTCTCTTGAAAATTTATGTATCCCTCTTACCTCTTTCTGCACCCCGGTTCCCTTTTTCTGTACCTCCCTTGCCTGTTTCTGCACCTCTCTTGCCTCTTTCGGCACCTCTGTTGCTTCATACGGCACTTCTCTTGCCTCTTTCTGCACCCCTCTTGCCTCTTTCAGCACCTCTGTTGCTTCTTCTGCACTTCTCTTGCTTCTTTCTGCACCCCTTTTGCCTCTCTGTGCACCTCTCCTGCCTCTTTCTGCACCTCTCTTGCCTTTTTCTGCAGTTCTCTTGCCTCCTTTTGCTTCTTTTGCACTTTTCTTGCCTCTTTCTGTACCCCTCCTGCCTCTTTCTGCACCTCTGTTGGTTCTTTCTGCACTGCTCTTGCTTCTTTCTGCACCTCTGTTGCAGATTTCTGCATCCCTCTTACCTCTTTCTGTACCCCTCTTCCCTCTTTCTGCACCTCACTTGCCTCTGTCTGCACACCTGTTCCCTCTTTCTGCACCCCTTTTGCCTGTTTCTGCAACTCTCTTGCCTCTTTCTGCAGTTCTCTTGCCTCCTTCTGCACCTCACTTGCCTCTTTCTGCACTTCTCTTGCCTCTTTCTGCACCTCTTTTGCCTCTTTCTGCACATCTCGTGGTTCTTTCTGCACTGCTGTTGCCTCTTTCTGTACCTCTCTTACCTCTTTCTGCACTTCTTTTGCTTCTTTCTACACTTCTCTCTCCTCTTTCTGCACCTCTCTTGCCTCTTTCCGCACATCTGTTGCCTCTGTCTGCACCCCTGTTCCCTTTTTTTGCACCTCTCTTGCCTGTTTCTGCAACTATCTTGCCTCTTTCTGCACCTCTGTTCCTTCTTTCTGCACTTCTTATGTTACTTTCTGCACCTCTGTTGCATCTTTCTTCACTTCTCTTGCCTCTTTCTGCACCCCTCTTGCCTCTTTCTGCACCTCTGTTGCTTGTTTCTGCACTGCTCTTGCCTCTTTCTGTACCTCTCTTGCCTCTTTCTGCACTTCTTTTGCTTCTTTCTACATTTCTCTCTCATCTTTCTGCACCCCTCTTGCCTCTTTCTGTACCTCTGTTGCCTCTGTCTGCACCCCTGTTCCCTTTTATTACACCTCTCTTGCCTGTTTCTGCAACTATCTTGCCTCTTTCTGCACCTCTGTTCCTTCTTTCTGCACTTCTTATATTACTTTCTGCACCTCTGTTGCATCTTTCAGCACCTCTGTTGCATCTTTCTGCACTTCTCTTGCCTCTTTCTGCACCCCTCTTGCCTCTTTCTGCACCTCTATTGCTTGTTTATGCACTGCTCTTGCTTCTTTCTGCACCCCTCTTCCCTCTTTCTGCAATTCTCTTGCCTCTGTCTGCACCCCTGTTCCCTTTTTTTACACCTCTCTTGCCTGTTTCTGCAACTATCTTGCCTCTTTCTGCACCTCTGTTCCTTCTTTCTGCACTTCTTATGTTACTTTCTGCACCTCTGTTGCATCTTTCTGCACTTCTCTTGCCTCTTTCTGCACCCCTCTTGCCTCTTTCTGCACCTCTGTTGCTTGTTTCTGCACATCTCTTGCTTCTTTCTGCACCTTTCTTGCTTCTTTCTGCACCCCGTTCCTTCTTTCTGTACCCTTCTTCCCTCTTTCTGCACCTCTCTTGCCTCTTTCTGCACCCCTCTTCCCTCTTTCTGCACCTCTCTTGTTTTTTTCTGCAATTCTCTTGCTCCTTTCTGTACTTCTCTCGCCTGTTTCTATATTCAAATTGGAAGTGCAAGCTGTCAAGTTTAAAGGTCTGCGTGCTCTCGTGACTGAGGTATATGTCTGCTTGCAAATGTATTCTCACGTGTTATGCATCTGAAGATGGTAGCTTAAAATCGGGTAACTTCTCTTATAGGTGGTCAAATCTTGTTAGTTCTGCTCTGTCATTCGGTTGCACAGGCAGACATGTCTTATATATATATGTGCTATAGAGCCCCTCAAATATACTATTGAATACCCATGTGCCCTGTATTGTGAGCAGAAAGAAATGCATTCACATTTTTTTACACAAATTTACAGAGTATGCTGTTTGAAACAAAGGTATTCAAGTGTTTGTATGTTTATTTTCATTTAACATGTCACTAGGTAAAAGCATAGACACGCATGCATACCTTCACAAACTTGGTCAGACTTACAACAGTGATATGCTTAGGATTGCTGTTTTATATTTGGTAGACCTAACATTCTGAGCAGTCGATTAATAGTGAACCTTCAAGAGAAAAGTGAGGTTTAAGACATCTTTGGAGAAGGATTAATGATTAGTATACTTTGTATGAGTCTGTTGTAAGGTGCAGTCAAAGTAGTCCTCTTTCTGCACCTCTGTTGGTTCTTTCTGCACATCTCTTGCTTCTTTCTGCACCTTTCTTCTTCTTTCTGCACCTCTCTTGCCTCTTTCTGCACTTCTCTTGCTTCTTTCTGCGCCTTTCTTCCTCTTTCTGCACATGTCCTCTCTATGTAGGCATAGTTAGAAATTAGCATTTAAAAAACCTTAGAAGTTCACTGAAAAAACCATAGGTTTCAGGGACATTATAGTTAGAAATTATCATTTAAAAAACCATACAAATTCACTGAAAAAAGCACAGGTTTCAGGGACGTTATAGTCAGTTGGACATTTCACTCGTACAAAACCAGAGAAATTCGGCCGTTATAGTTAGTTGAGCTAAGTATAACTCGCACCCCCGCAATGCACTGCTGATGACATCACATATTACATCACTCATGACATGGTCAGTGACATCACTGATGACATCACTGATGACATCTCAAATGACATCATTGATGACATCACTGATGACATCATCCATGTGATAATCTGATGCACCTCCTCACACCCTAATATAACCTTTGATACACCCACTCTTAAATACAGACAACCATTCTCAAAACCATAGACACACCAATACCAATTACTACATACCCACTCACTGATTCCTAGGTCTACACACACATCTACTCGCTCACCCATACAGTCACTCATACATGCAGTCACTCATCAATACAGCCACTATCATATGCACTCATACACCCATACAGACACTCACACACCACCACTCACCCATAGAGTTACTCACACAGCTAGTCAGTCATGCAAAGAATCATTCACACTCCCATTTACTCACTATACAGTTATACACACACCACCTTACTTATTCATACAGATACTAACACATACTTACTCTCTTATACAATCGCTGACACAAGCACACACTCATCCACACACCCACTCACAATCACTCACTCTCACATATAGTCATTTATATACTCCAACACTCACATATACTGCCTTTCACATATGTAGTTACTCACACATGTACCACTGAGACATCCATTCACTCACCAACACAGCCATACACACACTCACCCACCCATACAGCCCCTCACAGATGCACTCTTGAACCCATACACCCAGAGAATCACCCACTCACACATCCATGCAGGGAGTCACACACACCCCGCCCATCCACACAGACACTCAGGCACCCATACAGATACTCAGACAATAAATCAATAACCCATATAGACACTCATGTAGCTACTCACCAACCCATGCAGGCGCTTACACACCAACAGACAGACTGATACAGACATTCACACAGTTTAGTCACTAATCCATGTATTCAGTAAGACACGTTTAATCACTCACTTATACAGTCAGTCACACACCTACTAAATCATCCATTCAGTCATATACCCACTCATTCTTCAATACACCTTGGCCTATATATATATAAAATATATTTACATTTTACAGAAACACACAGTCACTGGATGATGTCATCAGTGATGTCATTTGAGATGTCATCAGTGATGTCATCAGTGATGTCACTGACCATGTCATGAGTGATGTGATGTCATCAGCAGTGCATTGCGGGGGCGCGAGTTATACTTAGCTCAACAAACTATAACGGCCGAATTTCTCTGGTTTTGTACGAGTGAAATGTCCAACTAACAATACCGTCCCTGAAACCGGTGGGTTTTTCAGTGAATTTCTATGGTTTTTTAAATGCTAATTTCTAACTATAACGTCCCTGAAACCTATGGTTTTTTCAGGGAATATATATATATATATATATATATATATATTCTGGAAGAACTAAATGCTTTAATAAACTAGGTGTTCATTAAAATTCATGAGGTTAATAAATAGAATAAAAATGATAGCGTTTGAAAATCAAATGGCACTTAAATCATCTGTTCTAAATTAAGAAAAAAACATGAATGGGTGATTGAGTTTCAGGAAATAATATTCTATTCAACAATGCAGTGCACTTTATCTTTTCACAATTAAACTTTTCCTTATCATTTGAATAAGCTAAGTAAACTGAAGTACAACAAAAACACATGCCAACCTTAGATTTCTTAGTTTGAATCAGGGTTTGACTATAAGAAACAGTTTTTCTTTGGAATGGTAGCTGGGACTCAGATGGCATCTTGTTGAGAGCATGTGCAGAGACACTCCTGAGAGACAGCAGAGTACCTACAACTATTTCAATGTTCTACTTTGAAGCTAGACTACCTAAATGCTTCTCCACTGTGTGGTCTTTGACTTAGGTTTTAGCCGCATACCTAAGCTACATCAAAAGCTTTCTGTGATTTTCAATAAAGATAATGTATAGACATATTGCTTTCTCTGAGTGTCTGTTCAGGGACATCTAAAGCATTTTATGGGGCCCGGGCCAAATGTATGTTGGGGGCCCCTGTTCGGAACAGGTTTGAATTTATAATCAAGTTCAGTTCTTTCATACCCTCTTTGCCAAGGTCACTGACAGCGCACAAGCACACTGGCCCAAATTCTAAATGTGTTTACATCTAATATTCAGGGATAGTGATGTGCTTTCAATATTGGAAAACAGCAGCAGCTCATTAATATTACATAACCTCTGAGACACCCTCCCATTTCTCATATGTGAGGTCCTGTTTTGATCTAAAATAAACTTTTTTATATGACTGTTGTATGAAACACAAACACAACACTTATCTGCAAAATGTCTTTAATAGACTCTCATACATCACCAAAATAAAAAATAAATTAAAAGAAATCAGTACTCAAAATATTCTGTTCAAGAATTATTCAGGGTCATCAGGGCTAGACTCTGCAGAACACAGCTGGGTCTATCAGGGGGCCCTCTGAAAGGCTGGGGCCCTGGGCTAGAGACCACTTTGACTTTGCCCATGCCTTAAAATGTCTCTGTTGACATGGGTTGTGCACCCAGGGAGTCAGTGACATCGGCAGATTCTACTTTGCAGCCTCTGATCATGTTTGAGCTGAGGGATTTTTGGTCAGGTCAGAGGCACATTGGGTTCCTGCTGTAATTAGCTGTATAGGCTACGGCCTTGTGGCCCGAAGACCCTACCAGTGACTAGGCTGATGCATCAGGTCTACTATGAAGGCGGTCTGAGTTATTTTATGCTGCACTCCGGGAGTGGTTAACTAAAGCAAAGAGTTGGGTTCGAAGGTCACCAAAGGAAGGGGTGCTTGCTATATGGTGTCATGCTGTTGTCGGTATGCCAGGCAGTCAAGCAACATGCAAGAGTAGTTACAGGCAGAGCCAGTTGTCAAAGATTAGCAGTGATGCTTAGGTTGGAGAATGCTGGATTAAAATACTTAAAGAAGCAACATGACATAAGCAATGTGTCTCCTGGCTACATAAATAGGTAGTCAGAAGCCACTCTTAAGAGAATAGTGTGTTTATAAGTGTCGTAAGTTCATGCACCTGTATTTGTACAGCTGGGCAGTGCTATTGTATGCATTACACCATACATCCTGCCCTCAGCTATATAACTCTTGCCTGTTAAAGGGGTGCAACCAGAATTGTCCATTTTCTGTCTTTGTCTTGATGATGGCCCCGCGCATTATCATACCAAAGTCCACAGCATCTTCTAATTGGACTGTTGACTCCAGCATTTATACTGCTCACACCATTTGGTAACCCATGAACGGGGTCTGGTTTTACTTGTGCACTTTCAGGCAGGCTTCAGTTTTTTTATAAAAGCGTGTTTGTTACACTACTTACTGTGTTATTTCAATTTTGACTCATGTTTTTGAGATCTCTGAGAATCTCACACAACCCTTTCTAGCACATCTTCTAAAAAATCAAGTTCTTATGTGTAAATGCACTGAATTAAAAAACGTTGCTATTGTAGATTTGTCGCACTATAAACTAGTGATATGGTTTCCTGTAAGTGAGCACCCAGATACCTTTTGGTACAGAGCGGAATCATGTACAATTTTTGTCTAGATGAAATCCAAAGAAATTCTTGTCTCTTATGCAGTGCGTGTTCATCCATCACAACTTTACTACATGGGGAAAATCATAACTGAATGATTTATTTGTCACAACAAGAAATCACATGGCCATCTTCACTTTATATGCAAACCTGTTCCATGGTAGAATATGTGATATCCATCTTGGAAAGCACAGAAACCACTGCAGCTAGAGCTTTGGCACATAAGCAACTACACAACTGTTATTAGGACACTGGAGTGTTGAGATCTCCACTGACAACAATAAAGCGGCTCAGGGCTCATAATAGATCTTCTGCTCCAACATTCCAATGCTTGTCTTTTTGTTTCTCACTCTTTATTTTAGAACATTCTACCCTAGTGGTAGGAATGTTCTAATAATTGTATAGCCTCTCTGCTTCAGGGTATACAAGTTTTTAAATACACTGCTCTTCATTATAGGCCCTCGTCTGTGGTTCCGCCCTATAGCTCAGTTTTGGAGTGCCTTAACAACTATAATATAACTCGTGTTCAGTGCCTTTAACAACTGTTATTTCCTTTGGCTGCAGCTCCATTTGACTTCAATGAGCCATTGAAAATTATCCTCCATTTTGACCACTTCCTGGGGAGCAATCTGGGTTTTTATTTTGAGTCTGTGAAATAAAATGTCTTTGCCAACTGTGAAAATTTGGAAGAATGCCCCTTTCATCAACAATCTTTTGGTTATATGGAGAATTAAAGTCTATGTGCATGTACAATGTCAATCTTTAGTTGCATCCCTGAATGAGTAGATGCAATGCATATATTAGAGTTAATATGATAAAACTGTTGTTTTTCTCTCTGTTTTAGTATAATAAGCGTGCTATACCCTGTCTTTATTTAGTTATTGTTTTTATAAAGCAAAACTCAACTAAGAATGTGCGCTCCATAATAGAACCACAAGAAAGTTAGGGCAACCCCTTACATAGAATCCACAATAGCCAAAGACAGCAATGAGTTAATAGAAAAGATAATGACAACATATCTGAATAGCCAAATCATAGTTCAGATCGGAATGAGAGCAGGCAACAGAATGAACACAACAGGCTGTAGATGCAGATGGAATAGTGGGAAAATGAAGAATATGGAGAAGTTTGATTAGGGTTTTCAGAAAACAAAGAAACAGCTATAATTCTTTTTAAAGAGTGGAGGAGGTGAGATGGAACAAAAATAAAGGAGGAGTGCACTAGAAAGAGATTAGTTATAATCAAGAACTTTAAAAGAGTAACCTCAAGTGGAAAAGGATCCACAGCTTCACAAGAAGAGAAAGGACAAACAAAATAGTAGGATACATAGACCAAGCTGAGCTAAGAGGGCAAATGGTTTCCAGAACAAAACAGTCAGCTACCTGGTGTAAAGAACAGAGGAGGCAACATATTGGGGTGAGGGAGGAGTTTACGAAAATAGGGAAAATGTGCATTTAGGAGTGAACTAGGAATTAGAAAGTGAACTTGGATTTATGTGAAGAAACTGGTGGAGGTGTAGGATACAGATACAGGCAGAGGTGAGAAGGTAGATGCTGGAATAGTGGAGTCAAGGGGATTGTAAATGGTTAAAAGGAGACTGAAGAGGTGGCTAATTAGGAGAATAATTAGGAGTAGTGTAAACAAGTGCATTTGTAGTAGGTCTTTACAGCATCTTCAGGAGCTGCATCAGAGAAAAACTATGTGGCGCTTTGCAGGATCTACATTTTTAGATTCAATAGTATCTTTATTGATACTCCTCAAATTCTCAATGCCACTAGAGATTTTAGATAGGTGCTCTTAGCTAGTTCAGGTATTAATTATGAGTCACCTTATATACGATGAGTTCCAATTTTAATTTTATTCTGGCTTCTACAAGAAGCCAATATGTGGTCACTTTTCTGATTTCATTATCATCCTAGCTGCTAAATGTAGAATGACTTTCAAAGGAACTTATGATAACCTTGGGAGGCCCATGTAAGTGGAAGGACCATAATCCAGCCACGTTAGAGCAATAACCTGAACGACAGTGCAGAAGTCTTGAGAATGGAGTATAGGCTAGAATCTTTTAGAGTTTGGAGCGATTTGTGAGTTCATAGACAGATGGGTATCAATCAACAATCCCAGTGATTTAATCTCATCTTTCAGATTGGTTGAGAAACTTTCAACGTTGAGCTCCAGTAGTCCGCTTTTAATTCAGATTAATGGGGATGTCTGATGAGGATCAACTAGTTTTTGGGGGGGATTTAATTTAAGGAAGTTAATTGACAACCAATTACGTAACTTTGTTAGATGATTTTGCAGATGTCTTGTGGTGGTGATATTTTTAGATAAAACTGAGTATCATCTACACAACCTGACTCCTCCATCAAAATTCCTATTGGACCCAGGTACAAGTTGAACAACATGGGCATAATGATAGATTCCTGAGGTACCACATCAGTGACAGTAGTGGAAACATAGGCCTTGTTTCCCATCCTAACCAGTTTTTTATGGCTAGGAATGAAGAAAAACATAAAAAGGAGCTCACCCCTAAAGCCCATGTGAGATGGATGATAAGGACCAAATGAACAACTGGAACAGTGACCCAAATTAAGTAATCCAGAATGTAATTCCTCGTTAAAGAATACACATTTATTATCGTTTTAAATTATATAATTAATTCAAACTGAAAAGACTATTTTGTGTTATACTATCATTCTCATTGTCATACTAACAGTAACTAACAGTCCCCAAACATAACTCTTATGTAGAGTAATATGATCAAAGTGACATGAGAATTTAAATAACCAAATATCCAATACAAGTTTGCAATTAGTAAGCACAAAAGAAAGGTAAGAGTACAGCCAACGTGTTTTGCAACACTTGCCACTTTTTCAACGTAATATACTATATTGTCACTGTCATTGGGGAGGTTTTCAACGACTACAATAGAAGACTTGAGAATTCTGTTAGCATATCTTTCAGTGATAGGAAATCAAAAATAATTCATAGGTTCATGAAAGAAATTATGCAGTTTTGAAACAGGAAAATGAAGGAAAACAGATATGTGGAGATAAATTCAAAGGTCAATGGAATATAGTTGTGTTCTCAAGATTGTACAAAAGAGGGCATCTGTAAGAGAATCAGAAATCTCACACCCCATCCTCATCAGGCAACTGCACAAGATTGGCATCCAAATAGACCCTCTCTGCTGGAACTGCTGCTTTTTAAGGGATAGAACACAAGTTATCAGCCTGGCACCTACCTCCTCGGAATAAAACTTATCTATGAAGTGCCTCAAGGTTCATCACTCAGCCCCATCCTCTTCAACGCATACATAATCCCTCTGGCCAATGTCATCCACACACGTCATCAACATCTGCTCCTACAAGGACATGCAACTCTTACGCTTCCTCTCAGATATGTCCCCCAACGCAAGAAACAAGTTCAACGCCTGCATGACCTAAGTCACTAACTGAATGAAAGTCAACTGTCTCAAGCTCAAAACCAACAAGACAGAAGTAGTGATCTTTGGCTAAAACACCTCACCATGGGACTCCAACTGGTGGCAAGTGAAATTCGGACCCACACCCAGCAACCACGCCAGGAATGTTGGAATAATCATTGACAGCAAACTGGACATGACCACACAATTCAACGCCATCACTGTATCCTTCTTCCACACCCTGAAGATGTTGAGAAAGATATTCAGATGGCTCCCAAGCAACACTAGAAAAACTGTCACTCAAGCCCCAGCCACCAGCTTGTTGGACTACAGGAACACCCTCTACGCCGGGATCACCAAACAACTCAGTAGGAGTCTACAAACCATTCAGAACTTGGCAGCCAGACTCAGCCTCAACCTTCCGCACAGAACTCACATCACACCACACCTCTGGAAGCTCCAAGCTACGTAGGCCCCACCTACCTGAACAGTCACATCCCCTTCCACCATTCACTCACACACTTGGCACAGGACGTCCACTCGCACACATCTCAATCTTGCACAGAATCAGATCAGGAGGATGAGTGGTATCTTGCATCACTCCTAAAGCGTGGAACAGACTCCCACTCCACGTCTAAGACTCTTTCTCTCTTCTTGAATTCCGCAAGAAGCTGAAGACCTGGCTTTTCAATTAATCAACCTACCAGAGGCAGGGCTAGGCACACACACCTGTTGCATGCCAGGATAACTTTGTGGGTGATAGTGTGCTTTACAAATATATATAACAGAATATAACAAATAAATTGAAATATCTGACAAAAGAAGCAGTATGTGCGATCACAGAATGAATGATAGTGATGGTGTGTGTGTGACATGAACAAATATTCATAACCTATGACAAGGTCATTCACGACTTTGTAATTATGAATAACCCATGAAAAAGTCGGTCGGTGTCAGGTAGATAGAGTAACGCTTGGACCTGTAGGGTATGCATTACTTGAGCGAGGTGGATGATAGGTGTCTTCCTGTGGATTATGTGAAGTGCAGATTGAGTTTCTATTTGAAAATTTTGTCCTAAAATTATTTGTCATTTGGTAATTTTTTTCTTGTTATTGGGTAAGGGTTTGTGCAAGAGGGCATTTTGAACATATTTTAATAAACAGAAAAGCGTTTTGGTTCAGTTTTAGGCATTCTTAATCTGGGACTGATGATATTCGGCTTTGGGAGCAATAATTTCAAGGGTGTCTTTTTTACTAATGGATTTTTAGACAGAAAGTGAGCTGGGTGTCTTATTGTTTTACTAGTGTCACCCAAATGTTTTGCATTCTTTTCTCCTTAGGATTAGTTTGCCTGGTAACCAAGGGTTGTGACACTAGGTTATTGTCTTTTTGAATAGAACAAGTGTATTGAAGGCTTTATGCACTTCTCTGTTGTAGTTCATAAAAGGATACATTAAAGTTTTGTGTAGATAGATGTGTTGTATGATACAATACTTATTCCATTATGGAAGTCCTGGTTAGTGACATGCCTGAAAAGGTTATGATGAGGATGTAGGATATGAACATGCTGATGTAGCCTGTAGCCATATTTAAAGCAGAGTACTGTAATGTTATAACTATCCACTTCAAAGGGGCTACGGAACTTTACGGAACTTTACATCAATTTGATTGTGGATGATTGTTTTAGGATTAGCTGCACTTAAGATCAGTATCATGGACAATATCTAATATAGCTTTATAGCCTGCCGTAATGGGCTATACCAGCCATTAAAGTTCTGCTCCAGTGTTAAAGGCCTGAGCCGAAGGCACAGGGACATGGCTGAAAACTTTTCAGCAAGAGCTGTAAAAAGGGGCTGATGTCAGCCCCTGGTTTTCCCCAGCTTGACTGAACTACTTTTTATTGTTCAGCCAAGCCAGGGAAACCCAGCAGCTGAACAGCATTCCCCTTCTCTCCTTCCGATGCTCAAGTGACTCTGAGATAGGGAGCTGGGAGGAGGAAGGCTCCGGTGTGCCCTGTAGCACAGCCTCTGCCTTTCACTTTCCCCTGCCCACTCCACGTATTTTGGAGAGGCAGGGAAAGAGAAAGGCAGAGGCTGTTTATTAGAACTTTGAAATGTTGAGTGCAGTGGGCCTCTATCAGTTCTTGTAGGCTGCTGCTGCTCCATTGTCTTCAATGGAGCTCAAACATTCTAGTGCTCTAATTCAATGCTGTAGTCACCAAGAAAATATTGTGGTCAATTAATGACTGTTGTTTTGTCACATAATCACTGATATCTAGCATAAAGTTGTTTTGCAGTCTGAGGGGAAGGCAAATGGCCAGTAGATAAATTGAAGAATTGTGTGAGGCATCCCAAGCCACCTTTAGAATTCAAATGTGTCAAATTGAGGAGTGTCTACAAATGTGCAGGTGACAGTGCTTCGGTGCTTAAGAGTGAGCACACGGCTGGTGCTTCTTGATCTCTTAGATGTGATCATGAAGCACCCAGATGAAATCAGCACATCTATGATTACTTGAGTTCTAGACAAGCCTGGATCCGGTATAGAAAATAAGTCTAGTTTAGGATGTTTAAATGATGGATGCATACTTAGGGCCCAATTACAAGTGAGGTGTAGCATTGTCCCTGGGGAGGACAAAACATGTTTTATGATGTGTGGAAATGCACCCAGTATAACCTAATATGTTTCTGCTTTCAGTAGAAAGGAAATGTGTGCAGAAAAGAAACTGGAATCCCGGGAAACATGCAAAAGTGGATCTAGTAATTCTGGGGATGCATGCTTTTCCTGATTCTGGACCCATCATCCCATGATACCGGTGATTGGGGGGAAGTACCAGTAATAAATGTTAAGTTTAGACCAGGCTCTTACCCTCTAATTGCCAAGCATCTCATATGAAGCCCCTCATGGTGAATGGTGAGCACCTGCCTCAAACTGCACCTAGTTAGCAAGAGAAGCAAGTGAGGTACCTTTCTCCATCAGAAATCATGGGTTTCTTATCCCAAAAGCAATGTTAAAAAATATCAAGGACAAACAGTGCATTTTAATGCACAATTTTGACATAAGTGAATAAAATCCAGATGGTTCTAAAGGCTAACAATAATTACCCTTTATAGAGTTGTTGGAGCTCAACATTCCCAAGAAACTTTTGAAAAAGCTTTGGTAAAATAGTGTATTTTTCAGCACAATTTCCTAAATAGTTCTCTAAATAGTTACAGAGGTAACAGGCAATTTAAACAATCAGGCTATACAATTTCACATAACAGTTTATTTAAATTCTATTCATTATCTTATTTTTTTTCCGGGTGAATTCTCACTCTTATGAAATGACTCAAAATCTACTTGGAAGGGGCAGCTTTGAACAATTAGAAGTTATACAGATCTCACAATCAAGGGCCGTAAACAATAGAGGTAGATACATTTTACAAGCTAATATTGCCATGCTACCACCCTATTTAAAGTACACTTAAAAGATTCAAAAGCTGATAGATTAAAGATAGATTATATCAGTCATACATGCCTAGGCCTCAGATAACAGTGCTAATAATATTATGACCAGATTGATCAATATAGATGCCTCCATACGAGCCATGAAATAAAAGCCATAGCATTGATTTCCATTGGGGCTGTTGTGGGAAGCAGCTCCTGCCAATGACATGATCTTTGGTGCACCTGGCACTGCCCTTGCTACTGCTGGTTCAGGAGTAATGAAGTCAGTATCATGCATATATAATAAATAGGTATCTAAACGTTCTATTTAGTTTCTGAAGTTTCCTCTGCCTTTCTTTCCCCCCACCCACTAATCAGCAAATTGAAGACTGTTAAGTGGATAAGTGTTTATTCCTATTATGAGATTGGAGCTCAAAGGCATCACAGTGTCAATGCCAACACTTGCATTGCATTGAGTCAACATATATGATACAAGCGGTAAACAGAATGAATGAATGAATAGAAATGTGTAAAGTGGGACAGCTGCCCCCAATAGGCGCTGGATAAAATATAGATCTTGCAGAACAGAACTAAGCATGGCTGAAAAGCCAAGTTTTCATTTGAAAATCAACAGCCAGTGAGGGAGCTGAGCACAAGTCAACAGGAAGTTAATTCTAAAATGTAGCCTCGAATTGACAAAAAAGTTCACCTATTCACCAAAGATTTACACTACGACTGATCAAAAGGAGGACCTGAGCATTCTGTCCACAGTCTGGCACATACAGTTGAAAAAGCTTCTGCAAATAGCCTGGGCCTTCCCTCTTTTGGGCTTCGTAGGTGATAATCATTGCTTTGAAAAGCACCCCTTTGTGAATAAGTAGCCAGTGCAGGTCATGTAACCAAGACCAGATGGACTGCAGCCTCGGTATATTCAGAACAAGGGGAGCAGCCATGCTCTGAACAATTGGAGCCTATGGATAGAGTATTTAGGTAACTCCAAATGGAAAGAGTAGCCCAATCCAGCCTTGCAGTTATCACTGCATGAATGACAGATTTGCGGCAATTAAAATATAAAAATTATAACATCTTTCTGGGAGACTTCTACAAAGAACAGCAAGGAGCACAGACCACTAAGATCTGTGTGTGATTTAAATCATAAAAGAGCATTACAAAGGGAAAATTAGTGCAAGTAAAGATTGGAAAATAAAAGAGATAAAAACATGCATAGAGACATCTTAATCAAAAATAGACATTTAAAACTCATTACAACCAGTTAAATCATCACAGTACCCTTATAGTTAAAAACAAGTGCATGCTTTAAAAATTCATTATTCTGTTCCAGTACAGAGCATTTTTTTTAAAAAAGCCCCAACAGCAAAGGACACAATAGGCTCAGACAGCATTTGAAGATAGAGAAAATCCGGTCTATATTGATAAAAACCCCTAGATTTAAGAATGGGTAACAAAAACCTACATCGAGGGGTGTCATAAAACTTACAAAATAAGACCAAGTGCTCCAAAGACTGGAGTGAACTTCCATCACAGGGGCAAGTTGTTACTGAACTAGGATCAAATGGCCCTGGGGCAAAATAGAGATAAGATCGAATTGCACCTGAACGAAACTTTGTAAGGAGAAATGTTTCCCGTGGGTTTCTAAAATTGGAAAGATAGGGGGGCATATTAGCAAGACCGGCGATAAAATTATCGCCGTTTTAGCGGCAGGAAACTGCCGCTAAAACGGCGATAATGGGCTTGCTAATATGCGTTATAGAATTCAATAGAAGCCCAGGTTAGATGTGCAGGACATCTAACCTGGGCTTCTATTGGAATTCTATAACGCATATTAGCAAGCCCATTATCGCCGGTCTTGCTAATATGCCCAAAAACGGCGATAATTTTATCGCCGGTTGCTAATATGCCCCAAGGTTCGGGTCCAACGTTAGTTTACAAAATCAAGTAGGGTCTCAGGGTAGGCTTGCCAAAAGTCATGTGGGCATATTAGCAAGAACCTCGTTAAAATTATCGCCGTTTTAGCGGCAGGAAACTGCCGCTAAAACGGCGATAATGGGCTTGCTAATATGCGTTATAGAATTCCAATAGAAGCCCAGGTTAGATGTGCAGGACATCTAACCTGGGCTTCTATTGGAATTCTATAACGCATATTAGCAAGCCCATTATCGCCGTTTTAGCGGCAGTTTCCTGCCGCTAAAACGACGATAATTTTAACGAGGTTCTTGCTAATATGCCCCATGGTCTCTCTCTCTCTTCAGAAGCGCTTTTTAAAAACAACTCTTTGGTTTTCGCCCAGTCACCTTTCTTAACCAAATGGGGGGAATAGTATAAATCTGGTCGACCCAAAGACACAGCAGCAATCCTAATATAATCAAGCCACAGAATTTTTGAACCATACGCACAATTAAGACAATCTTGAATCACATCTCTGTTAAAGGAGGTATGTTCACAACTCCAAAGAACTCCAAACTGCAATCCACAGCAGCAATGGGGCAAATGTAACAAAATCTTCCTCATAGTCAAGGTTCAACTCTTCATGCATAAAAAAGCTAGAGCTAGTGGGACCTGAGTCCAACAGACTCCTGCAGAAGGGATTGTCCTCACGTTGAATTTTTGAACAGTCACTGCATCCCCAAATGGCAGCACCATATGTTAAAAATTGGAAGCACTTCATTTTATACACTTGCAGCAAGGGCAAAATTGGTTTGCTGCCCACCGTAGAGGCAACCTAAAAATGGACCCATAGGCTTCATTAAAATGTAAACATCGATTTGCAAGAGAGGGTAACCAATTATTCTACAAATCAAAGGTAACACCCAAATAGGGGGAAGTCGCTCACCCTTGCAATAACTTTCCCTTTAATAGTTATTGGTCTAATTTTGGAAAGCTGCCTCCCACATGCCATGTAGTGTGTCTTGGCTATGTTGGTGTCCAGATCTAATTTGTTCATAAACTTAACAAAGAGATCTTCAAGGCCCCTAAGACAATTTGAGGTACGGGAAAGTAAAACTGCATCATCAGCATATAGAAGGGAAGGGACAAAAGCAGATTTTATTCAAGGCATAACTTTTCCGTTACCTACCAAGAATGAGTTCAAACCATTGACATACAACAAGATTAAAATAGGGGCCAAAACACAGCCTTGTCTGACCCCCTCAAGGCAGACTAAAAGTGCATTTCCCCTCCGTACCAAATCTGACAGAGGCATTGACATCCAAATGAAGGGCCCATAGGATGTCGATCAACAGTTGGGGCATCCCAAGATCTAACCCATTCGTTAGATCTAATAATCCAATCAAAAGCATTACTTAGATCCATGAATGCTAAGTAGATCGTCCCTTTCTTAGCCGTAAAGTATTTCCCAATTATCAAGTTAAAGTTAAAACACTATTCCAAAGTACACTTAACTTCTCTAAAACCATACTGTACTGGGCAAAGAATGTTGTTGCACTGGACCCAGTCTTCAATTCTTCGGAGAGTAACACATCCCACAATTTTAACTACAGAATCTAAAACGGAGATGGGTCTGTAGCATCCAGGGTCCTGTCTATCTCTGTTCCTAAATACCAGTACAATGACTGCAGATTTCCATTAACTAGGGATTTTGGCTGATGTGGCAACCTTCAAAACTTTGGTTATCAGAGGGGCCCAAAATGGGATACTCGCCTTATAAAGGTCCATATGTACCCCATCAGGCCCAGATGCCTTGTTGGAAGGACTGCCGATGATAGTGGAAGATACTTCCTCGAGCTCATAGGAGATACCCAAAGGGAATGTAGGGTCTCCCTCTACAGAAGCTAGTGTCTCACAGTCTCCTAATGAGTAAATCTGCTTAAATGTGCCACCCATTTTTCGGGTTGCTGTTGGAGCCTAGGCCCTCAGAGACGGTCAAGGATAACTGTTTACCATTAGCATCTCCAATATTGCTGGTATAGACTAGGTGCCCCATGTTGCCTCTTTTAGAGTTAGCTTCCTACTCCTAATTGCCTTCTTCTAAGCTGCTCTTACTAAGGTGATATTAAGCTGGCATTCTTGACTGAGTTTTAAGAGATTCATGGAGCTTAAAAATGGTGATCCTACACTCTTTTTCAAACCAACCAACTTTACGAGCCCCTCTAGGCCAAGCATGATCACGCTGCTAGAACAATTTAAGGCCTGGAACGGCATCTAAAATAACTTCGGAGGGGGTAGCAAGAATTAACAATGAATCAATAATCAGGGTCAGGCTGGAGCCAACTAAGGAATTTAACAGTGTTAGAATCGATATGCCTCGCCATTTGATCCTGAGGCCCTTATATTTAGGGATCAAACTGGGTAAGCAAGGAGAGGTGATCGTTCCAGTATTAGCGGGTAGTATCAGAACGAGCTTGATGGGATTATGGTCGCTAAAGCAGGATTCCAAAACCCTCCCACTACAAACTAATTGTTCCAAGGCCCTGGATATAAAAACATAATCAATGGTTATCCCTTTTCCCCAGCCTATAAAAGTAGAAGGTTGGTTTGAGGGGTTCCCCACAATGTCCATCACATTAAGAGGACCCGCGTAACACAGGGATGTATATAACCTCCCCCCCATGATCACATAACATAGTGTCAATTGGTATGTCCCCGGTCACAAAAGGGCCAGATGAGGTAGGGTTCGAACCCAGTTTGGCATTAAATTCACCTCCTAATATCACATTAAAACAATTGAGCTTTAAAAAGGACCTGGCCTCCAGGACTGACAATACCTGAAATAAAGCCTCGATCTGACAACCCAGTTCATAAACAGGATTATAAAATGTAACAAGGAAAAAATTAAACCCATTGTATAAGAAGATCCACAGAATCTGAATTCCAGTTTTTAACGAGGGAACGGGGAGCCTTGAGACATTTAGAGATACGGCTCATGATGGCTAGTCCATGCCGAGCTCTCTGTCCCAGTGAGGCAACAGCAAGGACTATAAAACATTCAAAACCGTTCAGGTGATGGTCTCCCGGGTCCAGGTTTCTTGGAGCATAACCATATCAAACTTGGTGATAAAATTAAGCCACTCAGGATCCAACATCTTGGCCGCAGTGCCAGCAACATTCCAAGGAGATAAGCCTTAGTGTAGTATTCAAATGAGGACCCACAACTCTAGGAGGGGTGCTAGCTATGGATGGCCGGCCAATATCAGGGCAGGTAGGAGAATGGTCTGAGAGTCAGTCTTTGTGATCCAGTCCCGACAGAGGAGAAATCTATTGGAGGTTGGAACGCAATGTCTCTCAGTTTCCCGCACCACTGGGGAGGATCTATAATGCCCTGCCATTAATGTGGGTTGTAAATGTAGGTGAAAGAAGCCCAGTGGAAGGATTTTGATGCCGTCCTCCAAGGAGTACTGCATGTTTACATTATAAATTAGATGCCTGGCGGAGCTTGGATACTTGCAATTAATCACCACACAATCCCCCCCTCAAATGTTTAACTGTAGGGATCACACCTCAAATGTTTAACTGTAGGCGTGTTTAACTGTAGGGCCCATCGGCCCACCCATCCTCACCTACCCAACCTTCCTCGCTTGCAAAATGTTATTATATTCACTGATGTTAAATTTTGAGTTACAACTCAACCAATGACACACTTTATTTTTCAGCTGGAGAGTGGACTCCTCGTGATTAGAGGTTAGTGCTAGAACTCCTGTCATGATGGGAACAGACGGTCAGCATTAGGGGGGCAGATTAAGGTATGGCAGGGTCTTGACAGACTGAGAACACACGCCTTCCCCTGGGCAAGACCCACAGCTGAAGGGCTGTGAAGACCCTCCTGGGTACCCCTCCCTCCAGTTGAGGGGGCCATGGTGTTTTCTATGTGCGAGAGGGGCAGCTGAGGGATAACAACAGCCGCTAGCGAAGTACACAGGGTCAGACTAGCAGTATTGGTAGCAGGCAGCTTAGCCAACCCATCAAGAATGGGGGAAGTTGTAAATTGTGTCAAACCTGGTTGGGGTAGAGAGTTAGTGTTAGCATGTTGACAGATCATTGTCAAACTGGATGCCAAGATTCCTACCTTTAACAGATGGGATAGTAGTCTGACTCAGTTCAGATGCCACAAATACAAGTACCAGTTGTTGCTAGAATGGTCAAAGGCCAGAAGGAGAGCTATAAACAGCTATTGTGCAATTGTGCATCCATTTATCTGTAGCCGCTAAGCAGTTCTTAAAATGTTCTAGAGTATAGGAGGTCTGATCAAAGATTGACACCATAAACTGGTGTCGTCAGCATTCAAAACTAATGCAAAATCAAAGGATTATACAGTTTGTGATAGAGGAGCAAGGTATATTTTTAAGAGCGTGGGACTCAG
This sequence comes from Calotriton arnoldi, assembly GCA_963921515.1. Taxonomy (NCBI): domain Eukaryota; kingdom Metazoa; phylum Chordata; class Amphibia; order Caudata; family Salamandridae; genus Calotriton; species Calotriton arnoldi. The sequence goes on from CAWUFW010005490.1 coordinate 697,044, forward strand.
AGATGATCCCTGCAGCACACCTTGCTGCATCTTAATGGTAGCTGATGCCCTATTGTACCAAGGAACTAAGATCAGCAATAAGCTTCCAGAACTCAGCAAGAATTATCACTGACAGATAAACATGTATTTCAGAAAAACAATATATTTGTCACGAAACATGAGTTGCCTGTTTCTGAAAACACAGTAACTTCCTATCAAATATAGCATGTTTATTTTGCTAAATAAACTTAATCCCGCCCAATCAGAAGTTTGTCATTTACATGAATGAAAACACTATTATTGTTAGGAAATATTAGAATTGCATTTCTGATACATACATGTCCCCAAACATCAGCTTCTAATATTCACCCAGCACTTGCATACTACTGTCACGCATGGAAAGATTCTACCTTTCATGACTATTTCGTATCATCATCAAATATCAGGAAGGTCCATCATAATGCATGGATTTTCTCCACTGCTATGCCAGGGACAGCTAGATTTATGTAAATAATGTCTATAGGAAAGAAAGGATGAACACTATCATAGCAGGCCACGTTTCTTCTATACAAAGCCACAATCATGCTAAGAATTCATTCTCACAATATGCCAAGGTTGGGCAGCATTAGGCCAGGTATACTATTAGTCCAGAAATAGCCACAATAATGTCAAGAATATCTACAATACATGAAGGATGCGCATCATTAGGACAGGACGCCATTATTTCAAGAATATCCACACCATTTCAAGGATTGGCACCAGGCGTAGGCATAGGATCAGGGCAGCATTATGCTATGGAATGTGCACAACGTGTCAGCGATGGGTGCGATTAGGTCTGCGGTGTTCTAATGCCAGGGTTGGCAACAATTTTGCTAAGTATGCCCACGATGTAATAAGGACGGGCCACCATTATGCCAGAAATATCCACCAATATGAAAAGAATGTTCTCAATATCTCAAGAATGAGTACCATTAGGCCAGGGCATCCCCACCCCATGCCCTCAGTCACAATCACACACTCAAATACACACAAACACACATAAACTCACAGGCCCACACATGCGCTCAGATACAAACTCGAATAAATACATGTATTCGAACTGGCAGTATAAAAGACAGTATAAAAGACAGTATTCGAGATTGAAAGCAACATGTGTAATTTCCATACAAGATTTTACGATATGTGAAAAAAACATGTTGTCATATTTAGACTATACACTGTTTCTTCTCGTTTTGATTTTGAGTGTGATTCTGTGGCATAATGTTGTTTCGTTTGAGATAAAAAAATATATTTTGTGATATATTTACCTTTACTGTTACTGAGTCTTCGTCATTCCAGACGGGATAACTACTTTTAGGCTTAAAAAGTGGGGGGTTTGTGCCTCCAGTTCCGCTCCAAGCAGTACGAGACTGGCAATAAATGGTGGTGTATACACTTTGATTTTCCGGTGCTTCTTGCATCACCGATTACTGCAAAGTGTCTACAAATGTGCCATTCGCATGAATGTTATATGCATGAGTTCCTGTACATACCAACAGCTGCAGCGGCGCATCAGCAGCACTGTTGCATTTGAAATGATATCGGTTTAAATGGCAAAGCACACTGCCAGCATTTGAGATCAAAGGACCTCCAGGCTAACGTGGTTATATGTGATTGAATTGATGGGCTGATTTGCATGTGGGCACAATTTATCTGCTTCGAGCTCCAAAGAAAACAGGCTCGGAATCCATCCCTCCTCTGAGTCATGGTTCTACTGGTCACGAACTCTGCCACGAATTGTGATTTTTGGTACACACTACATTTTCACCATAGCCCGTTCTAGATCAATCTTTTTCATATTTACTCTGTCGTGGTCTCGTCAGGTGGGCATCCAACATGCCTGTACGATCCACCCAACACCTAGAGTCTGGAAAGTGCATTCAGAGCACTAGATTAATGCTTCAGTGACTCATTCACTTCATTCGGCCTGGTGGATAAGTTGGCCCCTGAGATAAAGCTGTGCCTCTATGTAGGAGAGTAGGATCTGCTTCACAGGGGTACCCCCACTTTTTGCTGATGCTTCACTGGTTTTCGACATTAGTCTGGCTGGGGCCCTGCTATTCAGAACCCCAGCCTAGCTGTTTCCTCTTTAAAAGGGTCTCCATGTGCCTTAGGCACATCACTGATTGGGATCTGGAGTGCCCTTGTAAGTCCCTAGTATATGGTATACTATGTACCAAGGGCATAGGTACCTCAGAGGCCTGCCAGGGGCTGCAGCATGTATTATGCCACCCCTGGAAGGCCATCCAAACTGACACCACAGGTCTGCTACTGCAGCCTGGGTAAGGTGGTATCACTAAATGCATACACACATATAAACCTATAAGTCACTCCTAAGGCAGGCCTTATCAATCCTAAAGGCAGAGTGCATGGTTCCTATGTGAGAGGGTGCCCCTGCATGAGCAGGGCCCCTCTGCAGCGTTCGGAGACCATCTCTGATGCTGTTTGTAGTGCAGCCTGACCATATACTCTTAAACGCATTATATCCTCGCGGTAAAATGCTAACTATGGAATGGCTGCACCTAAACATGTCGTGTTTGGTGTCAAACATCTTGGAATACTACCCCCCGCCAATCCTGGCGGCGGGGGTAGCATTCCACCCTTCTAGAGGGAAAGGCATGTTAACTCTGACGAGTCCGGTAACTTCTTTCCAGAGCCCTGGCATCACAAAATGAATGCTGCTGCCACAGACACGAGTCTGGCCTCCTGCTGCTGGACGAAACTCCGGCAGGGGAGGCCTGGACAATAGGTTTCCTGTCCCAGGGAGGTGTGACCACCTCCCCAGACAGGACAATGTGTATTGGGGCTGGGCGGGAGCACTTTCGGGTGCTTTGAAGTCCTGCACTGGGGGCACATTTGGTGTCCCTGTGCATACCCCAGTTCAAACCGGATCAGGGGCTTGCAGCCCCTGCTTTGGCGCGAACTGGACAAAGGGAAAGGGGTGTAGCCACCCCTCTGCCCTGACCCACCCATAGGTGGGGCCACAGAGTAGTCCATCCCCTATTTTTAGAATAAAGGTAGGAACCCAGTCCTTAGGACTTTAGATTATACCTGGTCGAAACTCTGAAACTGAATCCTGGACCTTCGACGCTCTACTCACGATTAGAGGACTGAAGAATCTCCCTTGGGGTCAAGGAGTGACTCACCTGCTTGGCAGGCACCAAAGAAGCATCTGTCCGGTTCGCATCACTGAAGCTCCCGTCGGACGCCGAAGTCATCGCATCACCAGAGGTGGATTCTCAGACTTCCCCGAGACTACCCTGAGTCCCCAGCAAAGCTGAGGCCCGTGGCTATCGTGGGTGACTTGAGACCGTGACCCCTGGACACCGAGCACACTTGCAAGTGCACCATCTTCTGGGTCTTCCAAGAAGTCGTGCTTTGGGCTCCGAGTAGCCCTAGCCTCCAGCACCACCTGCACCGAAGATCACTGGCCCCCACTCCACGAGTGTCCTGTAAGCCAGCTCCACGTGCGGCGTCACGAGGCTCCTTCGCGGTCGCTAGCCCGTTGGCTAGTAGCCCTTAACGAAGGCCAATCTTTTCTTTACTTGGCAGTCTGGTTACTCCAGGCCTGCCCTCACTTACCCTTGCTGGGTGAGTTCCCCAGACCTTACTGGTCTGCATCATCGACGATCTACATCTTACTCGAGACTTGCCGTTGCCAAGGCTTGTTGGGTCCAATCTGGTCGCCGACACCTCTGCACTCGACAGACATCGAGCAGCAGCCTGAATCCTGCTCCTGGTCGCCGACAATGCCTCCCGGACCTCGTGGCTGAAGAGTCAAGATGACTGTCAACGAACCTGAAGCACTCAACATCGGTGGGCATCTGTCCATCGCCTCCCTGGTCACTGGCTAGTGACCCAGACTCTGTCCCCTCTGCTTTCAGGTTCTTCAGAACTCCGATCCACTCTTGGATCCACCCGGACACTTTTCTCCTGGTCGCCAGCAGCACTTTGCAGCAGATCGCCATACGAAACGACGACGAAACCCGACCCCGAAAGGCACCTATGCACCCGGCTTCCCTGGGTGAGGTAACACGAGTACTCCGGTGCTCCCGTGGGTAGAGACTCTTCAAAGTCCTAGATCTCAAAGGGTTTTGTCCTAGTCCTCTTTTAAGTGTCCCTTTCCTCTATTTTCCCGATCCCGACTTTCTCCATAGAAGTTAACGGCGTATCGCGGTTGTGTATTTACACTGCACGCGTCTCCCGTGGGTCCCCTGTGTCACTACCTTGGGTGGTTCCTTGTGGTCCAAGCACTTCTAGAGGCTCTAGGCCTAGTGTCTAGTTCAGTCGTGGTTCGCATACCACTTTATTGGTATATGGTTTGGTACGCCCCTAGGGCCCAAACGTGTATTTGTGCTATTACTGTGACTTAAGATCTTATAACCTATGTACTTCGAACTCTAGCCTCATAAAGAGACTAGAGGGGTGTGTTTAGTAATAAATACATATATTTTGAATATATACCTGGTGTGGTGCTCTTTCATTTGGTCACTCAAGAGATTATAGACTGGTAAAACAAGCTGCTTTACATTCCTTCAAGACTTAGCCTGAAGGCTGCTCTCCACAGCTACCACTAGGATAGCTTTCAATAAGGTTGTCTTTAACCTACCTACCATAAGAGTCGATTTGGACTGGTGCAAGGTGCCCACTATAATTAGTGGACAGCATATGCCAGGCCAACTTCTCACATTGGTGTGCAGCGTGTGGGATTCCAGCTTGCTATTGTTTTACCAGATAATCTCAATTGAATTGATCAACTGAAAACCACTAAAGGTACCTAAGGTACATATAATTTAAGCTTAGAATAACAGTAAGTTCTACTGAACTTAGAGTTGTGTGTTAAGGGATAGCACAACCCTTTCTACAACTCAAGAGAGTTTAGTAGGCCACACTAGAGTAGGTAGTGCATACACCACACCACACTAGTAATGTCCTTAAAAGCAGGATCCAAAGATGCCTTGCAGGAAGCCATTGAGCTTCCACCCTCCAAGTATGACACACTCCCATTCTTGGAATTGAGAGCTTTGTGTAACGTGAGGAAATTAAGGACAGGCCAAAGTCCCACCACCCAACACCTCCAGGAGTTGTTGGTGGCTTATGATCTTAGTAAGTCTTCAGAGACTGAAGGGGTAGGAGCAGAGGGTGGGCCAGCAGATGAGGAAGGGGCCAGGGGTACCACTACCCCCAGCCCCCCTCTGAAACTGACCAGGAGGGTGACAATGACCCTGACCTGGAGAACCCAATCCCTTCTGGGGAAGATGAAGATGAGGATCTAGAGAACCACACCTTTGTCCCCCCAGGAAGGATTATGAGTGTGCTCAGAAAGTCTAGGTCTCCTTCTCAGGAGTCTAACCACTCTGGCACCTCAATAGGGAGCTCTGTTTCTTCTCACAGGAGGGAATCCTCTCATGAGAGAAGAAAGAGACTGGTCCAGTATGAGGAAACTCAACTAGAGATCAGGAAGAAGCAATTGGCTTTAGATAGAGAATCCCTAGATCTCCTTAGAGAGAGAAGAAAGTTGGGACTAGAGTCCCATGGTGGCAGCCATGTCCCTAGAGATAGGGAAAGGTCCTATGACCATAGGAACCTGAGCAAGATTGTCCCTCCCTACCAGAGTGGGGATGATATCCACAAATGGATAACTGCTTTAGAGAGGGCCTGTAAAGTACAGAAGGTCCCTCAGGAGCAGTGGGCAGCAATCTTGTGGCTCTCCTTTGCTGACAAAGGTAGAGACAAGCTCCTCACTGTTAGAGAGGAGGATGCTGACAATTACAAGGTCTTGAAGAGTGCTCTTATTGATGGGTTTGGCCTAACCACTGAACAGTACAGGTTGAAGTTCAGAGACACCCAAAAAGCACAGACTCAAGACTGGGTAGACTATGTGGATTGTTCTGCCAAGGCTCTGGAAGGCTGGTTGATGGGCAGTAAGGTGTGTGACTTCTCAGGATTGTATAATCTGATAATGAGGGAGCAGATTCTTAATAACTGTCAAAATCAGCTGTTGCATCAGTACCTGGTTGACTCTGATCTGACCTCTCCCCAAGAATTGGGAAAGAAGGCAGACAAATGGGTCAGAACCAGGGTGAAGCAGAAGGTACAGAACCAAGGTGGGGAAACCAAGAAGCAAGATGCTAAGAACTCTGACAAGGGTGGGGAGAAGGGTAAAGATCAAAAGTCTTCATCAGGCCCCCAAAAATCTTCTTCTGGTGGGGATTCCCAGTCTACCAAGGGTAAAGGCCAAAGAAAACCATGGTGCAAGGTCTGTAAGCAAAAGACCCACTGGACCAGTGATTGCACCAAGTCCAAAGACTCCAGTCCAGCACCCACCAATGCCCCTAAGGCACCTGTTCCCCCTAGTACAGTTGGTGGAAGTGCTCCAGCAAAGGGTTTAGTAGGGTTCACCCTGGGAACTGAGTTGGGCTCTGACCTAGTTAGAGAACTGACTCAGGCTGTGTTAGTCTGTGATGGAGGCATGGATGTGCCCTCCTCTATGAGTCCCAGTAATCTGGGCAAGTACAGACAACAGCCTTTAATCAATGGACGAGAGGCTTTGGCATTTAGGGACACAGGGGCAAGTGTCACAATGGTGACACAAGACCTTGTGCTACCTGGGCAAGTTATGCTTGGTGAGATGTACCAAGTGACCAATGCTAGCAATGTCAGAACAGACCATACTCTGGCAGTTGTTAACTTCTCCTGGGGAGGGGTAACTGGCCTTAAGAAGGTTGTGGTAAGTGCAAACCTACCAGTCGAATGCTTGCTTGGCAATGACTTAGAGACTTCTGCTTGGGCAGAAGTGGAGCTCAGGACCCATGCAGAAATGCTGGGGATCCCTGCAGATGTGTTTGCTGTGACCAGGTCACAAGCCAAAATGTCTAGCACTGAACAGGCCTTGGATTCTGGAAGAATGGACCAAGTGCCTTCCAAGAGGAGGAGTAGGGTTAAGGCAGTGCCTTCCCCTTGGCTCAGGAGGAAGATCAGTCCCTTGAGGGGGATGATCTCAGCCCTGAAGAAGGAACTGTCCCAGAGGAACTTGAACCTGACCAGGTTGAGTTCTTGGGGACAGGGGGACCTTCTAGGGCAGATCTGAGCCAGGAGCAGCAGAGCTGCCCCTCCCTTGAACCCCTCAGACAGCAAGCTGCTGCTGAGGCTGCTGGGAAAGCTAGTGGTCCCCATACAGTGTATTGGGATGATGGACTCCTGTACTCAGAGAGTAGAGACCCCAAGCCTGGTGCTACCAGGAGGTTGGTAATACCTTTGAAGTTCAGGGGCTTCCTATTGACCCTAGCCCATGATATTCCCTTAGCAGGACACCTGGGCCAGAACAAGACTTGGGACAGAATTGTCCCTCACTTTCACTGGCCCCACATGTCTGAAGACAGTAAGGAGTTTTGTCGCTCCTGTGTAACCTGCCAAGCCAGTGGCAAAGCAGGTGGCACTACAAAGGCCCCCCTGATACCACTACCTGTGGTGGGGGTGCCCTTTGAGAGGGTAGGGATTGACATTGTTGGTCCCATGGATCCCCAAACAGCCTCTGGGCACAGGTTTATCCTGGTGGTAGTGGATCATGCCACCAGGTACCCAGAAGCTATTCCCCTCAGGACCACTACAGCACCTGTGGTGGCAAGGGCCCTCCTGGGAATCTTCTCAAGAGTGGGCTTTCCTAAGGAGGTAGTCTCAGACAGGGGTGCTAACTTCATGTCTGGGTACTTAAAAGCAATGTGGAAGGAGTGTGGAGTTACTTATAAGTTCACCACACCCTATCACCCACAATGCAATGGTTTAGTTGAGAGATTCAACAAAACCTTGAAGGGCATGATTAAAGGGCTCCCAGAAAAGCTTAGGCGTAGATGGGACATACTCTTGCCCTGCCTTTTATTCGCATATAGGGAGGTGCCTCAGAAGGGGGTTGGTTACAGCCCTTTTGAACTTCTGTTTGGCCACCCTGTGAGGGGTCCACTGTGCTTGGTGAAGGAAGGATGGGAGTTACCTCTCAAGCCCCCAAAGCAAGATATAGTGGACTATGTACTTGGTCTCCGCTCCAGGATGGCTGAGTACATGAAAAAGGCAACCAAAAACCTTGAGGCTAGCCAGGAACTTCAGAAGGCCTGGCATGACCAAAGGCTGTTCTGACTGTTTACCAGCCAGGACAGAAGGTGTGGGTGTTGGAGCCAGTGGCCCCAGCAGCTCTCCAAGACAAATGGAGTGGACCCCACACTATTGTTGAGCAGAAGGGTGAGGTCACTTACTTAGTGGACCTGGGAACACCCAGGAGTCCCCAAAGGGTTCTCCATGTCAACAGACTAAAGCCATATGTGGACAGGGCAGACATGGGCTTGCTCATGGCTACTGATGAAGGGCAGGAGGAAGAGAGTGACCCACTCCCTGACCTGCTCTCACAGAACCCTGACGATGGGTCAGTTGATGGTGCAGCCTTGGCAGGCAGCCTCACTACCCAGCAACAAACTGATTGCAGGCAAGTCCTCAATCAGTTTAGACATATGTTTTCACTGACACCCAGTCAGACCACCTGGTGCACTCATGAAGTGGACACTGGGGACAGTCTGCCTATTAAAAACAAGATTTATAGGCAACCTGACCATGTCAGGGACTGTATCAGGACTGAAGTCCAGAAAATGTTGGAATTGGGAGTAATTGAGCCCTCAGATAGCCCTTGGGCTAGTCCAGTAGTCCTAGTACCGAAACCTCACACCAGTGGTGGGAAAAGAGAGATGAGGTTTTGTGTAGACTACAGGGGTCTCAATGCAGTCACTAGGACTGATGCCCATCCAATACCCAGGGCAGATGAGCTCATAGATACTTTGGCCTCTGCCAAATATCTCAGCACATTTGACCTAACAGTTGGCTACTGGCAGATCAGACTAGCTGATACTGCAAAGCCCAAAACAGCATTTTCAACCCCTAGTGGGCATTATCAATTTGTGGTAATGCCCTTTGGTCTGAAAATGCACCTGCCACTTTCCAGAGGTTGGTGAACACAGTTCTCACAGGACTGGAAGCCTATAGTGCAGCTTATCTAGATGATATTGCTGTCTTTAGCTCCACCTGGGAGGATCACCTGGTCCACCTCAGGAATGTTTTACAGGCCCTGCAAAAGGCAGGCCTGACTATCAAGGCCACTAAGTGCCAGATAGGGCAGAGTCAGGTTGTGTACCTGGGCCACCTTGTGGGTGGAGGCCAGGTTCAACCTTTGCAGAGCAAGATCCAGACCATCATGGACTGGACTGCTCCCACTACCCAGACTCAGGTGAGAGCCTTCTTAGGCCTGACTGGGTACTATAGGAGATTTGTCAAGGGGTATGGATCAATAGTGACACCCTTGAATGACTTAACTTCTAAGAAAATGCCCAAAAAGGTTCAGTGGACAGCTAGCTGTCAAAAGGCATTTGATGACCTCAAGCAGGCCATGTGCACTGCTCCAATTCTGCAGAGTCCTGATTACTCCAAGAAGTTCATTGTTCAAACAGATGCATCTGAATTGGGGGTAGGGGCTGTACTGTCACAATTGAATGAAGAAGGTCAGGATCAGCCAGTAGCTTTTATTAGCAGAAGGCTGACCCCTAGAGAGAAACGTTGGTCAGCCATAGAGAGGGAGGCCTTTGCTGTGGTCTGGGCTCTGAAGAAGTTGAGGCCATACTTGTTTGGTACACACTTCCTGGTTCAGACAGACCATAAGCCCCTCTTATGGCTAAAACAAATGAAGGGTGAAAACCCCAAACTGCTTAGGTGGTCCATTTCCCTACAGGGGATGGACTTTACAGTGGAACATAGGCCTGGGAGTAACCATGCGAATGCAGATGGACTCTCTAGGTATTTCCACTTAGAACATGAAGACTTAACTGGGCAAGGTTAGTTTAATGTCCCTACGTTTGGGGGGGTTGTGTAGGAGAGTAGGATCTGCTTCACATGGGTACCCCCACTTTTTGCTGATGCTTCACTGGTTTTCGACATTAGTCTGGCTGGGGCCCTGCTATTCAGAACCCCAGCCTAGCTGTTTCCTCTTTAAAAGGGTCTCCATGTGCCTTAGGCACATCACTGATTGGGATCTGGAGTGCCCTTGTAAGTCCCTAGTATATGGTATACTATGTACCAAGGGCATAGGTACCTCAGAGGCCTGCCAGGGGCTGCAGCATGTATTATGCCACCCCTGGAAGGCCATCCAAACTGACACCACAGGTCTGCTACTGCAGCCTGGGTAAGGTGGTGCATGCACCCCTTACTGTGGTATAGGTTACCTATATCACTAAATGCATACACACATATAAACCTATAAGTCACTCCTAAGGCAGGCCTTATCAATCCTAAAGGCAGAGTGCATGGTTCCTATGTGAGAGGGTGCCCCTGCATGAGCAGGGCCCCTCTGCAGCGTTCGGAGACCATCTCTGATGCTGTTTGTAGTGCAGCCTGACCATATACTCTTAAACGCATTATATCCTCGCGGTAAAATGCTAACTATGGAATGGCTGCACCTAAACATGTCGTGTTTGGTGTCAAACATCTTGGAATACTACCCCCCGCCAATCCTGGCGGCGGGGGTAGCATTCCACCCTTCTAGAGGGAAAGGCATGTTAACTCTGACGAGTCCGGTAACTTCTTTCCAGAGCCCTGGCATCACAAAATGGATGCTGCTGCCACAGACACGAGTCTGGCCTCCTGCTGCTGGACGAAACTCCGGCAGGGGAGGCCTGGACAATAGGTTTCCTGTCCCAGGGAGGTGTGACCACCTCCCCAGACAGGACAATGTGTATTGGGGCTGGGCGGGAGCACTTTCGGGTGCTTTGAAGTCCTGCACTGGGGGCACATTTGGTGTCCCTGTGCATACCCCAGTTCAAACCGGATCAGGGGCTTGCAGCCCCTGCTTTGGCGCGAACTGGACAAAGGGAAAGGGTGTAGCCACCCCTCTGCCCTGACCCACCCATAGGTGGGGCCACAGAGTAGTCCATCCCCTATTTTTAGAATAAAGGTAGGAACCCAGTCCTTAGGACTTTAGATTATACCTGGACGAAACTCTGAAACTGAATCCTGGACCTTCGACGCTCTACTCACGATTAGAGGACTGAAGAATCTCCCTTGGGGTCAAGGAGTGATTCCCCTGCTTGGCAGGCACCAAAGAAGCATCTGTCCGGTTCGCATCACTGAAGCTCCCGTCGGACGCCGAAGTCATCGCATCACCAGAGGTGGATTCTCAGACTTCCCCGAGGCTACCCTGAGTCCTCAGCAAAGCTGAGGCCCGTGGCTATCGTGGGTGACTTGAGACCGTGACCCCTGGACACCAAGCACACTTGCAAGTGCACCATCTTCTGGGTCTCCCAAGAAGTCGTGCTTTGGGCTCCGAGTAGCCCTAGCCTCCAGCACCACCTGCACCGAAGATCACTGGCCCCCACTCCACGAGTGTCCTGTAAGCCAGCTCCACGTGCGGCGTCACGAGGCTCCTTCGCGGTCGCTAGCCCGTTGGCTAGTAGCCCTTAACGAAGGCCAATCTTTTCTTTACTTGGCAGTCTGGTTGCTCCAGGCCTGCCCTCACTTACCCTCGCTGGGTGAGTTCCCCAGACCTTGCTGGTCTGCATCATCGACGATCTACATCTTACTCGAGACTTGCCGTTGCCAAGGCTTGTTGGGTCCAATCTGGTCGCCGACACCTCTGCACTCGACAGACATCGAGCAACAGCCCGAATCCTGCTCCTGGTCGCCGACAACGCCTCCCGGACCTCGTGGCTGAAGAGTCAAGACGACCGTCAACGAACCTGAAGCACTCGACATCGGTGGGCATCTGTCCATCGCCTCCCTGGTCACTGGCTAGTGACCCAGACTCTGTCCCCTCTGCTTTCAGGTTCTTCAGAACTCCGATCCACTCTTGGATCCACCCGGACACTTTTCTCCTGGTCGCCAGCAGCACTTTGCAGCAGATCGCCATACGAAACGACGACGAAACCCGACCCCGAAAGGCACCTATGCACCCGGCTTCCCTGGGTGAGGTAACACGAGTACTCCGGTGCTCCCGTGGGTAGAGACTCTTCAAAGTCCTAGATCTCAAAGGGTTTTGTCCTAGTCCTCTTTTAAGTGTCCCTTTCCTCTATTTTCCCGATCCCGACTTTCTCCATAGAAGTTAACGGCGTATCGCGGTTGTGTATTTACACTGCACGCGTCTCCCGTGGGTCCCCTGTGTCACTACCTTGGGTGGTTCCTTGTGGTCCAAGCACTTCTAGAGGCTCTAGGCCTAGTGTCTAGTTCAGTCGTGGTTCGCATACCACTTTATTGGTATATGGTTTGGTACGCCCCTAGGGCCCAAACGTGTATTTGTGCTATTACTGTGACTTAAGATCTTATAACCTATGTATTTCGAACTCTAGCCTCATAAAGAGACTAGAGGGGTGTGTTTAGTAATAAATACATATATTTTGAATATATACCTGGTGTGGTGCTCTTTCATTTGGTCACTCAAGAGATTATAGACTGGTAAAACAAGCTGCTTTACATTCCTTCAAGACTTAGCCTGAAGGCTGCTCTCCACAGCTACCACTAGGATAGCTTTCAATAAGGTTGTCTTTAACCTACCTAGCATAAGAGTCGATTTGGTCTGGTGCAAGGTGCCCACTATAATTAGTGGACAGCATATGCCAGGCCAACTTCTCACACTCTACATATAAAGTAGCTTTCTATTTATATGTTGTGATGAGCGTTGACACAACTGACCTGTTTAATACCAGGAGCCCCGCCCCGTGTATGGTTGGGTTGAAGAGACATGTGCTCCCATATGTTCACTGCTGGAGCAGTGCGTGCCGCTCTCTATGATCAAGGGAGAGGACCGAGCTCTAATGGAAAAGGTCTCACAAAACAATGCCGAGCAGGCAAACTAACCTTTCTGGCTGGTCCTGTTAGAACAGGCAACGAGGCCACGTGCGATCGATGGAAGAGCCCGTGCCGGTCCAGAAAACAACATCTCTCTTCTAGACTGCGGCCCACGCTCACACTTCAGGTCTCCAAGTTATAAGGGTTTGACTTTGATGATGACGCTGTGTGTGATTAGATGACCCTGGAAAACTTGAGATTCCACCCCAAGGTAAAGCACACAAGGTCCTGGAGTGCAAAAGGCAGGGAGAGTGGGCAGACATTTTAGGTAGGGTGGGGTGAACCTAGCACAGTGGATACAGCAGGTAGCATTAATACGTTAATACAGGGAAGTAGGCACTGTCGCGAATAGTATCTATAAAAGGCACTACATCCAGTAGTGTTAAAAAAACATATATTTGTATTGCATCTCTTAAGGGCATGAAAAGCAGGTGAGGTAAACTATACTCATTTGAATGCACGCACATTATACATTACTCAGAAAAAAACTGAAGACATGGCTGTGTAACCAAGTCTAAGCTGATTAGCCCGCAATGTGTAGGCAGAGGTGCAGAACACCAGGACACTCCCTGGAGTAAAAGAGCGCTTTATAAATGTCCGTTCATTCATTCATTATTGCGCTCATGTCTGTAACGTGAAAATGCATAGTTTCTGGCAAGTTGCCCCAAGTTCTAACTGTGCTGTGGAAGTGTGACCTTGCTTGCTGTCTGGTGGTGGAGTGTGGTACAATTATTCACAACTGGTTACTGAATGACTAAAGAGAAAACATCCCTCGTGGAGGCCAAGGTGCAAAACTGATGAAACAAAATCTAAACCCCTCCAGGATGCACCCACAGCTTTTCTCTGATTCCAGTTGGCTGACTAGAAAGATGAAGCCATTCATCGGTTCAGAAGATAGGCGCCGGAGCCGCAGGAATGACAACACTTGACCCAGCCACCCACGGCATGAAGAATACTGGTCAGGTGGGGGATACGTCGGCAAATTATGAGGAGCACTACCCAGCAGGAGCTGGGGCAAAAGAATCCAAGCTAAACATTACACAACATAACATAACACAACGTAAAACAAGACAACACAATATAATGTATTTGCACATTCACAGATATTCTTGTTTCCCACGGTAGTGATACTAATTACATAACCCTTGGGAGGATGAAAGGTTGAGTAGACCTAAGAGGATTCAAACTAGTGGCCAAGTGGACTAACACAAATACCTTCTGTGGATTCATTAGTCAACTGTGCTATTAGACCCGGCTAAGAAAATAATGCAGTTTGCTGATTTTCTGTCTGCATTTCAACTCGCAGGGTTTGCTGATTTTCTGTCTGCATTTCACCTCGCAGGGTTCACAGAAACGAAAATTCCAAATAACTCCATCTGCCTTGAATAGCTGACCCTTACACAGTTTCTCTAAAGTAAAGCCACAAAAACACACAAAATTGTTCTCAGGGGCAGGGTTTTCCCCTTCAGCCGCCTACCATGGTTAAACTGTAAACACTTTAAAGGAATTCTTGTGCCCCTGATTTCCCCTGACACCCCCCCGGGGTATTTCGTCTCAGGCGCGCAAAGGAATAAATATTTTTGCAGTCTCTGGAAGTCAGTACTGCAGCTGCAGACCTGCCAGAGCTTTTGTACAGCAGACCCCAGAGCGCGGTCTGGCCCTCACCAATTGCAGAAGAGAATACTATAGATGCATTTGTCTGCTTTGGTAGCCAGCCAACACTTCATTTGCTAATTCCATACATTAGAAAATAAGTTAGATTGCATTCTCATACCGAAATCCCACTGCCTTTTAGGTGTGGCAGATATCTTAACTAAGTTCAGCTGCCCTTTTACTTTAGGATGTCAATATTCCAGTTGTTAACCTCTTCAGCATGGACCTGAATCTCCCTAGCTGCCACTACAGCAGAGTTCACTGAACATCGGAAACTTTCACTTTTGTCCTGTCCTGGGATCACCAGGCTCATAAGGCACGTTCTGCCTATTTTTTATTTTTTATTTGTATGTTATTTTTTCTGCTCAACATCCTCCTCGGCGTTGGTAGACAACCAATAAGATATTTATCACTTCCATGGCTTAGGAAGAAACCGAGTTATATTGCACCTTTGAATTGCAGGCATTACTTAGCCTAGAAACAGTTCAGTTGCTGACTTTTCTGCACTGGCAGCGTTCCAAATTTAGTTAAACGTGTTGCCCATCTGAGTCCTTTTAAGGCTAGGAGGGGACATGTGTCACGCATCTATGATGGTGTCCACACTGACAAGAGTGTTTGTTCAGGAAAGATACTCAGGAATTTGAATGATGTCCCTACTACTGGCCCGGTAGTTTGGCTGAACTGTTCCTACAAGACCAGGCCTAGACTGATTTGCGTATGGCAGAACTCTGTCGATAGTGGCATGGTGGGTGAACAGTTATGGACTGAAATGTGACAAGAGTGATTGCCAGGGGCTGAGATTATTTGAAGCTTTCATTCCATTACTTTATTGTGTTGCAGCTTACTACTCCACTGGCATCTGAAACTGACTCAATCACCACATCCTACTATCCTGACAAACACACTTAGATTAACACCAGGCCACTACTCACCTCCTCTTCACACATTATCTGCCTAGGTCATACACATAAGTCATGCCTACCAACACTCAACAAATCTTGGCCTAAGGAGGACCATGTGGCATTAATTCCAATATCAATACAGAAGGATACAAGCTTATTAGAGTTATTTTTACCAAGGTCTTCATGAATGCCTGCTGGCTTTTATTATATACTGTAAATCTCTGCTACATTTTGTATTGTATTGTGCCACAGAAACTCTTGTGCAAAACTTTGATATATACACAACGGAGTGTTCCACCTTCTGTGGTGCTAATGACAAGGGATTTCATTAGGGTTCTTCCTCTGACTCAGTCACAATGATCATCATGTTCTGTGCATGTGACTACAAAGGCAATTCCAATAAGTCATTAACGGGCTACATACACACTGGAGGCATCCAGGCTACTTCTTCTATGACAATGTGAGACATGGGTAGAGCTAGATACCAATTCAGGCGTCAAAGCTCTGCTAGAGACAATGATAGCATGAAGCTTGCTCCGAAGGTAACAAGTCCAACTTATAAAGACTATGACACTGTAGATCTTGTTTCTAGGGAGAGGCTTTGATTGTGGTCCGTACTCCGTTTGCCCTACCATGGAAAGATCACTTTGAAATCGTTTTTGGTATCCTTTATACCAAGCTTAGCAGAAGCTAAGGTAGATAGGCTGGATTCAAAATTCTGTGAATCCTGTTTTATTATCCGTATCCTTGTTCTGAACCCAAACCAGATGTATATGCCATTTTGACACTATATGTGGACTGGATGTAAACGCTCACAAATCCTTCCTCTCACTAAAAAGGAAACTGAAACTGGTGGTTGTGCAGGCAGCACGTGATTCCCAGGCGATCTGCTGCTGGAGAAATGCTGCCTATACACATTAGAACCGACATAATAAATCGTAAAGGTGCACCACTTAATAGCAGAAAACAATGGACACATCACAAAACATCTAGTCCATGTCCAAGGTATTTTTCAGGTAATATCTTCTTTTATTCACAAAAAATATTTTTCTTTCATAAAAGAACCACAGCCGACGTGTTTCGTCCAGTAACGGACTTCTTCAGGGCTGTAAATTCAACAAACATATCATATACAAGGACAATACAAACATAGATATACATAATCCTATCCAACAAAAATAAATGTGCACATATGTACAGAATATGTGACCTTGAAGACAGAACAGCTATATACAAAAATAGTATTACAACTAATAATCCTAAAGATTTTTTACTTAACAAAACAAAACTATTTAGCAGACATCTTATTTCAAGATAGCCTCCTGATTCAATATTTATATACAACATTTATCATTTAAACAACCATACATCACATTCCATATACATGGTGGACCATATACAAACAAACGTAATAGACAATAGACTAAAAGTAGAGCAAAAGATTGCAGAGGAGATTAGAGAAAGCATTTGAGATAGAGTATGTGAGGTAGCATAATATCTCCTCATATGTAGACAGCAAAAAGATGTAAGAGAAAAAATATGTTAATTACAACAATAGTATGTAGCCTAAAATGAATAGCCAGAGTAAAAAAGCCATTAGAGAGGAAGAAGCAGCAAACGATACCCAAGAGACAAATGAGGGGAGTGTCATTATCTATATATCATCATAAAGTACCCACCGTTTAAGCAAAAAGAGCGGATACTCCTAAGCAGAAATCAACATCGGAGTTGCCGCAGTGGGTATGTGTTACAGGCAGGATTATACAGAGCTCATATCCGCTATACTCTGTACAAAGAGAGAAATAATGTAATATAACCATTGAGTCCTACTAGAATCATATGACCTGTTTATAATAGAAAGCGAAGTGTGGCTACTTACTTAATAGGGCCAAGATAGTTACTTCCTATTGGACAAAGTAAGAGTTCCAGGTATAATACCCTCTGTGTATATCATTCAGCAAAGCGCCTCACCATGATGAGGTAGGCAAACAGTAAAGTAGGGCAGTCTCCCAATGTAGCCTATGAGGGAAGCCATAATCAATATGTCAGGTCCACAAATTTAATAAAACTACCCTATATTGTCAGAAAAACAATGTGGGTTTATCAAGTCAAAATATGAAAAAACTATTCTATTTTGACAAGAACATAACAACAACCTAGTATTGGCCTGAAAGTTCAATACCCCTTCACAAATATGAAGGACTCACCACAGATTAAAATCTCAAATAATCTTCAAGCAATAACAATTTTGATTTAGGTATGGTGTATCACCACCGGTGAGAGCGTGACACTGCGCATTCAGATTTAATAATTGTGGTAACCGGAGCCCATGATGCTGCATTCAGCATCTTCGTCCCATACATCCCAACTCGCTTGGCAGGAGGTCGCTCGGGGTCGTTTTGCAGCCACACTAAGGTAAGGAGGAACTGCATCTCTGGTCTTGAAATCTCTAACTGGGTGCACTCCCCCCTGCGTGAGAGGGGGGGTTCATGCACTTACTTCATATGTTGTTGCTTGAGGACTCGTTTTTTAGCACGTGACTGTGTGGTGGTTCCCTGCTCTTTATTTGGGCACTGTTTTAAGTTGGAGGCACTACATCTTATCTCTGTCATGTACAGAGTTGGGATGTATGGTGCGAAGATGCTAAATGCAGCAACATGGGCTTCGGTTACCACAATTATTAAATCTGAATGCGCAGTGTCACGCTCTCACCGGTGGTGATACACCATACCTAAATCAAAATTGTTATTGCTTGAAGATTATTTGAGATTTTAATCTGCAGTGAGTACTTCATATTTGTGAAGGGGTATTGAACTTTCAGGCCAATACTAGGTTGTTGTTATGTTCTTGTCAAAATAGAATAGTTTTTTCATATTTTGACTTGATAAACCCACATTGTTTTTCTGACATTATAGGGTAGTTTTATTAAATTTGTGGACCTGACATATTGATTATGGCTTCCCTCATAGGCTACATTGGGCGAATGCCCTACTTTACTGTTTGCCTACTTCATCGTGGTGAGGCGCTTTGCTGAATGATATACACAGAGGGTATTATACCTGGGACTCTTACTTTGTCCAATAGGAAGTAACTATCTTGGTCCTATTAAGTAAGTAGCGGCACTTCGCTTTCTATTATAAACTGGTCATATGATTCTAGTAGGACTCAATGGTTATATTACATTATTTCTCTCTTTCTACAGAGTATAGTGGATATGAGCTCTGTAAAATCCTGCCTGTAACACATACCCACTGCGGCAACTCCGATGTTGATTTCTGCTTAGAGTATCCGCTCTTTGCTTAAACGGTGGGTACTTTATGATGATATATAGATAATGACACTCCCCTCATTTGTCTCTTGGGTATCGTTTGCTGCTTTTTCCTCTCTAATGGCTTTTTTACTCTGGCTATTCATTTTAGGCTACATACTATTGTTGTAATTAACATATTTTTTCCTTTACATCTTTTGTTGTCTACATATGAGGAGATATTATGCTACCTCACATACTCTATCTCAAATGCTTTCTAATCTCCTCTGCAATCTTTTGCTCTACTTTTAGTCTATTGTCTATTACGTTTGTTTGTATATGGTCCACCATGTATATGGAATATGATGTATGGTTGTTTAAATGTTAAATGTTGTATATAAATATTGAATCAGGAGGCTATCTTGAAATAAGATGTCTGCTAAATAGTTTTGTTTTGTTAAGTAAAAAATCTTTAGGATTATTAGTTGTAATACTATTTTTGTATATAGCTGTTCTGTCTTCAAGGTCACATATTCTGTACATATGTGCACATTTATTTTTGTTGGATAGGATTATGTATATCTATGTTTCTATTGTCCTTGTATATGTATATATTTATGTGTATATATATGTTTGTTGAATTTACAGCCCTGAAGAAGTCCGTTACTGGACGAAACGCGTCGGCTGTGGTTCTTTTATGAAAGAAAAATATTTTTTGTGAATAAAAGAAGATATTACCTGAAAAATACCTTGGACATGGACTACATGTTTTGTGATGTGTCCATTGTTTTCTGCTATTAAGTGGTGCACCTTTACGATTTATTCTGTTTGTTATAATCCTGTCTTGGATTGCACGTGGCAGTGGGTGCTTTAACAGTGTGCACACACAATTGATGGAGAAATCCCATTATATATATATAATTTAGGGATAGGTGGTCAGGTGCTCGGTCCTTTACGGGGTACATTGCCAATTTTGTTTGCTTGTACATTAGAACCGACATACTAAAGGAGCCGGCCCTTTTCAGGGACCACTGCAGGAGAAACTCGATACAAGAAGCAAACAAGAGGGTATTCGCTACTCTAGTAAATCCTTCCGTCATCAATGATGAAATAGTTCAGATCCTTAGAGATTTAGCTGCTCCTGTTACAATGCAATGTATCCCTTCACAAGCAAAACACTAAATGGGTATTTCATCACCAACTGGCTACTATCCATAATTCGATGCTGCAACTCACCATGGATGACACCTGTCCTTGTAAGTCTGCTGGACATTCAATTCGACTTTCAGAAAGGTAGGTCTTTGCCTGTACTGATATCCTCATATTCTGTATTTAGAAACACGGTATGAGTTCATGCCTAGAGAGCTGTCTTTGCAGAATGTTAAACAAAATATCAGAGGCAATTGACGCAGTCATCGCTCCATCCATCACCAGCTCCCGGGGCTCAGGGCTGGTCCCTTTAGCCCGTAGGAAGGGGTAACACCCCTCCAAAAGAAACCTTTGCTAAATACTGAAGAGCTGAGTAATTTCCATTCAAATTCCAACTTACCAAAATAATAAAAAAAAACTACAGAACGTTCTTAAAAGCAACCTCCAAATCCTTTTCAAACAGTTTTTAGGTCAGGTATCAGCCATGTTAGCCGTGATTCGTGGGCTTCAGTAGGCGGAGGAGGGGGTGGTGTCTTGGCTGTCATTCTGTTTCATTCTTTGCGTAGTATTGGACACCATCGCTCAAGGTATTGTGTTGGGCACCCGACAGTGGTGTAATGGAGGGGAGAGCACAGGAATGGATTTCCTCTTTTGTATCGGTTCACTCCCACTAGGTGGTTCTGGGACCTTTACATTCACCACTTCCTAGACATTTACTGGGGTGTACCACACTGCTCCACGCTGAGAACTCTTCAACATCTGTGTCAGCCCACTGGATAAAATAATATTCAGGTTTGGGGTGCATTTTTATCGCCCATACAGATGATACACTGATTTTTCTTCAAATTAATCTGGGTCACTCACTGCAGGATTTAAATTGACTTTCTGTGTTGTGAACGTTGCTGATTGGGGAGAGGAGTTGGCCTAATGGCTAGGGCGGTCGTCCTCGAATCTGGGGAACCGGGTGCGAGTGGCTAGGGCGGTCGACCTCGAATCTGGGGAACCGGGTTCGAGTCTCGACAATGACGCTGAACATCCTGTGATTCTGGGCAAATCACTTAATCTTCCCCTGCCCAAAAAAAATAAAATGAATGTGTCCGCATGTAACGCAACTGATGCTATGTAAAGCGCTCCGATACCTTCGGGTCAAGTTTGCGCTATATAAAAACACCTTAAAAAAAATTGAAAGCATATCACCTTCTTAAGGTGAAAGGTAGTAAGGCAAAGTGATCTTCTCTGTAATAGTATCTAGCAGTTTATTATTTTAGTGTTTATAAAATGCAGCTTTCACCCGTAGTTACCTTGGTGCTCAAAATCAACTGGAAACTATAAGAAATCATGTGCTGACTGGCTAGGGCAAATCCCTTTTCCTCAAGCCAGTTTATTTTTTATTTATTTTGTATTTTATTTTATTTATTTGCCCCCCTGGGGCCCACGGTGTATTAGTGCTATTTACTGTGATTTCTTTGCTATAGTATTGTGTGCTTTGTGTATATCTCTGTGTGGGAGATACTGGAACGTACTAGAGAGTATTATATAATAAATACATATTTTTATAAATACCTTGTGTGGTTTCTTTAATTTAATCTATACTATAAGATTACATTCTGGTAAACCAAGCTGCTTTACACTCCTTCAAGACTAAGCCTGAAGGCTGCTCTCCACAGTTACCACTTGGATAGCTTTCTAAGGTTGTCTGAGACCTCTTAAATCACCATAAGGGTTCTCTGGACTGGTGCAGGGTGCCCACTTACATTAGTGGACATCATATACCAGGCCAGCTTCTCACACTGACCTTAGGTAGCAGTCCCAAACTCGTCATAGAGGGTTATTGCTTCAGTGAGAGTTGCTGACCCCACCCCACTCTGTGACAAAGTGTCACTGATTGACACTCATCCCTGAACACTTCAGGGCCTTAAAACTGGTGTTCAGGTCTGAGGCAATATGTGATACTCCCCCTCATCACGAGAGGGAGGGCCTTGAGGCTCTTTTGCCAAGCTGAGGAGGTCACGCCCACAGGCCAGTGAAACTGTCAGCCTGGCAATGTTCAGCTCAGGCAGCCAGGGGACTGCGCATTTAGCGCATGTCTAGCTCCTGGAAGCCTGACATGAACAAGAAGACTGTCTGTCAGGCTGACCTTTGCTCAGCATGACAGGCATTCTTCTTCTCTGGAAAAACGTGAGGTGGCACAGTCTCTTCGCCCATATGGACAGGTCGTGGCTGGTTAAGATGCCTGGTATTCTTTTTCTATATGTTTTATAAATTTGGATAAGTAAAGGCTCTTTTCCCTTGATTTAAAGTAATTAGTATTTGACCGTTTGCGGCAAGCAAGTCGCATTTAATAAATACTACTCTTTTTTAAGAAAGGGATGTTAAATCTTTAAGATAAGTTTATATATATTGTTTGGTACCGGTTTATGGGTTGATCGTAACTGTCTGATCTTCTGAGCTGGCATTGAAGAGAGTCTTGAGCTTTGTAACTTGTGCCTTCAAGTGAGGACATATGCTGCCCTTGCAGGCTTCAACAGCTTGAATACAGTGGGCGGCCAGCTTTATTTTGGGCACGCACCGCATTGCAGGTGATTTCTTTTCAAATGAATTTGGCCTCACGCTTGAGATGCATCTTCTTGTAGAGGAAAGGTTGCTGTGGTTCACTTAACCTTGACTGGGCTAGAGCGTGCTAAGGAATGCATTTTTGAGGGTGAAGAGTTACTGTTGAGGAAAGAGGTGAGGAAGGTGTTTTAGAGCTGTAAGCTTTGAGTGAGGCTATATTTATTGAAGGAAAATATTGTGATTCTTGATTTCCCTTCTGAGGGTAGGGTGGCAGAGGAAAATGAGAGTAATGGAGGAGGGAGATTGTCAGGAAAGAATTAAAAGAGACTGTTAAGGAAACAGTGAAATCGGTTTTGAAGGATGATAAGAAGAGAAGTCCATTATTTATGAGGATGAGGAATTTTGGTCTTTATCAGATGATGAAGGGATTTCTATTAGAGGTCCAGGAGGTAAGTGAATAAGAAAGAAGAGACATTTATCAGTAGAGGAAATGCAAGGAGATTCTGGATTTGGAGTCCAAAGCGACTTTCAGAAGAGAGGTGCCCGAAGCAGCATGGAAGAGAGGCATGTGGGCCCTGAGAATGATCGGGAATCCACAATTAATAAAAGTTTCCTACTTATCCACCAATGATCAAAAGGTATTGCACGCATGCACTTTAGAATCAGCTCGCGTTCAATTTCCCCAGCCCTGGAAACCTATAGAGCAAAGGCACAAAATGCAGCCCTTTATGTTGAATAGCTGAGGGGTTATAATGAACCTCAAAAATTGGCAGAGAACAACTTCATAAGATCCCTGGTCTTGGCTCCAGTTAGTGACCCATTATACTACTGTTCTTCAATATCTGGCTTAAATGAATATCTGACTTAGCTAAACTGAAGCCCTTCGTTTATTGACAAAGGCTGTGGTCCACCCCTGAATTACTCTCCTATGGGAACTGCCTTAAGGAAATCATCAGTATAGCAAACTCCCACAATGGCAGCTTGACAATGGCAGAATGGAGCCTCCTGGGATACCTGGATGCCACACTTCACAGGAAGTTGTCATCATGTAGGAAGGTACGTAGTAGCCCATTGGCTATTGACCGCAACCTCCCCATAGGGCACTTTCTAGGCATAAAAGGGGCAACCCTGGCACCCAAACTCAGATCTCGCTTGGTTGGAAGAAGAGGACCGAATAAGGATGGTCCTGCTTACCCTGGAACCTGCGAAAAAGATGCTGTACTCAATTTGGACTGCACCTACTGCTCCTTTGGCTAGCAAAGGAAAGGACTGTGCCTGTTGGGAGAAGTTGTCCCCCAAGCCCAGCTTGAGGCAGAGACTCCAAGAGTCAGTTGGCTCACTTGCGGTTCACAGCACAGGGCCTCAAAATTTGAAGAAGCCTGCTGGGGTGAGTTGGTAGCCCAGTTTGCTGGATCACTGCTCCTCATCGTTGTGCAGCCCAGGAGCTCAGAACCTGATGTTCAAAAGTTGTACCCAAGCCTGCTGACCCCAGGAGAGTCATTGGAGTGCTGCTTGGTCGCCCAGAAGAAAAGTTATTGCCAAAAGAAAGAAACTGTTGTAACTGCTGTGTAAGGTGACTGGTAGCCCAGGGACGACAGGAATTCTGCTGACCCAGAGAAAACTTTGTGGGACGTCAACCCATGTGGCTAAAATTACCTAACCAGGACTGTGGACTAAGGAGTAGCCCCGGAAAGACACCCAGTCAACTGCATAGCATCTTCAGCATCTTTGAGGATCTTCAGCATCCTGAATTCCTTACATCAGGACCACATCATTGAAGGGGCCACTGACACTGAAATTGGACTGAAGACTGCTTTTCTGAAGAGGGTAACTTTCTGTTGGACCTTGCTGGTTCCAAAGCCTGGCTCCCTGATGGAGTTGGTCTCCCAAAGTAATGCTAAGTAACTGTATTCCTTCTGACATAGTTTTCTTGAAAAAGTTTCTGCATCAAAGTAGTTGAATTTGCCGATGCTTGTTTGTGGTAAGTGAAAAGTCTTGATTTGTTAGTTCCTGTAAAATCCTTATCTAGGGAACCCTCCGGTGGATCTTTTTTGTTTTGGTGTCCATAAATTCATAACAATATACTCTATATTTAGACATTGGTGTCAGATTTCTTGAGTGTTGAGTTTCTTTTGTCCTGAATTGTTATGGGGCTGTTTAAATGATTTACACTTGTTCCTTTGTGTAAGCCTGACTGCTCAGAGCCATAGCTACCCAGGGTTGAGCTAAGGTTTAACAAACGAAACCTGACTGGTCCTAAAGGGATTGGTAGTGTACTACATGGTGAGATCAAACAACCACGCCATACAATACACCCCATTTCCTCACAGTTACTATTCAAAATGGATTGATTAGTTTACCTAACATCATCACAAGAAGTCAAGATATGGCGTATTGGACTCTCTGCTTAGACTAATGGGATTGTCTGATGGATGAGGAGGGTTGATTGAAAATCTATACTGCAAAGGTATGGAGCCATAAAGGCATACAGAGAGACATGAAGTAAATTAGAATGAACTGTGATTGAAATGATGGCCCTCTACAAACTGATACCTGATGTCTCTTCAGGAAATTCACTCTCAGAGTGCAAAGAATGCTGATTCTCAAAGATTTAAGGAATAGAGAATAGCAATATTATTAAAGATAAGGAAGCTAGCATTTTTCATAAACCCTTTTATTTACCACCTCCAAGCAGCATACGTTTCAAGAAAAGAGCACTATGACACATAAACCAAAAAGAACACTTGAGTCCATATAACCCATCAACAGTCCAACTTCTCCCTCTTTTTGCACTGCTCTCCTTTCTTCCAGCCCTTCCATCTTCTCTGCACATCCAACGTCGCTCATTGATCGTCTGCAAAAAGAAACCAACTTATCGTAGCAATCAAGATAAGGATCTTCTATACCTCGGAAAAAACAAACAAATTTAACATATTCTAACTCAAATATTTCATACTTATATTAAAAGCCACAATGAAACGCATTATTTTCCTTTCTTTTTCAATTTTGTTTTTACCTGGGAAGGGAGGGAGAGATAATGATAGCCTTCTTGTCTTTAATAAAATCGCGATTCTCTATACACCAAAGCTTTGAGAATTGGAAATTTATGGTAAGACAGGAAGCTAGCATTATGCATGTTCAAAGCCTCTAAATAAAAGTGATGCTTAAAACATGCCTCACAGGTTTAACATAGAGCTGCCTGAAAAATTAAATTTTGGCCAATCTGCCGCTTTCCTTACCTCATCGAATCGCTCTTCTGCTGGAAAAAACCTTTGACGTCAACGCCCCTTCACTGAATGCAATTTAAACGTATCCACATTCACTCCAGACTCTCTCATATCTGCCTTTAGCCATCTAGCAACAGTATCCACTGAAACAGCCTTATACAACTTTGCATGTGAGATCAACAACTGATTCGCCCAATCAATTCTGAACTATTCCATGCTTGACTCATACTCCTTCACACAACCTACCACACAAAACATATGATAGTCTCTGAATAATTGATTAAAAAAATGGAATCTGAATAGTCTTTGTCCACTTCCATATCTCAAACAACACCCTTATTGGCTGATAAAATCTGCTGGTAATATCCAATGCTTGAATGTCAGAAACTCTTCAAAAAGAAACTAAACAAAGCAATGTCACCAATTTCTAAGACAACACTCTCAACGGCAAATGCCTATTCCCTGGCCAGGACTCAAACAGTTTTAACACCAAACTCACATCCCACCTACTATTATATTGTGATCCAGGTGGTCTCCTCAAAAGAATCCTTTTCATCACCCTACATATCAAAGGGCTTTTCCCCAATTGATAACTCATTCAGCAAAGAATGATCCGCTGCAATCACTGACCTATAACAATTAACTGTTCGATATAAGAAACAGTGAACAACTGAGTCAAAAGATTTGCTACCTCTACTTTATTGGTCTCCATCGGATCCAACTCCCTTTCCACACACCAACAAAACCAGACATTTCTGCACCTCTATGTCTCTTTCTAGTTCCTGGTGCCCAGGATTCCTTGAGAAGCTTTGAAGCTTCTCCTGAAAGGCCCTTCAATCTTTCAGAATTCCTGAAATTTTCCATACGGGAAGGTTGAGCATACTCGACTTCACTAGAGGATGTTCCTCTCCTCCTAAACCCTCCAACATCCTTCTGCAACACTGTATCAAAAAGGGCACTTCTACCGCTAACTCCATTACTGATGGAAACCAAATCAGCATTACCCAAAAGGGTGTTACTAACACAATTTGGCATCTCTGCCTCCTCACCTGGACCACATATATCTGAATCATCGCAAAAGGAGGGAAAGAATAACCTTTCAGATTCAACCAATTCCAAGTGAAAGCATCCACTCCCATTGCTCCCGGATACAGGTGCCAACTGAAATTCTTCTCCTTCTAGAATGTCAAATGGGAAGCAAACAAATCCACTCCTATAGGGTCCAACCCTAACTATCTCCTAAAAAATTTCCCTTCTCAACCTCCAGTCACTGCAGTTTCTTAAATTGTGTGAATTCCAATCCATCACCAAATTCTCCTTCCCTGGCAGATATTGTGTTGTACATGTATCTTGTACTTCTGACAAACCTCTCTTGCAATATCTGAAACTTTCTTTGATCTGCTTCTCCCTAACTTGTTTATATAACTCACTGCAGTTATATTGTCCATCCCCAATAATACTGAGCCACCTTGTAAATGGGACTTGAAACTGCGTAGTGCAAACAGGCCTGCAGTCATTTCCAATGAATTTATATGCTCCCCCTTTTCCTTCCAATTCCATCTCCCTCCAGTTTCCTGTCCTAAACACATAACTTATTGCATCTGACTCTACCTTAAAGTCTGGGATTGAACCAAAATAAGTGTGACCATTCCAAGCCTCCAGATTCTCATACTTTTTACTTTGTCTCCATACCATAATTCCCTTGATAACCCTGATGCTTTCAAGCGTTATAAAGCTCTGTAATGCAATGACGGAAACAGACCAATAACTCGAGCCAGCTCTTTCAAAGTTATTTCCTCCTTCTCTTTCAAATGACATACTTCTCTCTTTATTAACTTTATTTTCCTGTCTGGCAACAGAAGCTGAGCCTTCACAGCATCTATGGCAAAACCCAAAAACTCCATTGCCTGGGAAGACTTCTCCTGATTAACAATAAAATCTAAACTCTCCAAAAGATCATTCACCAAAACCAGATGCCTCTTCAAAATCCCCTTCTCCTGACTCAATATCAGAATGCCATCAAATATATTATCATTCTCACTCCTTGGTCCCACAAACATCCTACTACTGGCTTTAAGACCTTTGTAAAGCACCATTGAGCCAAAGACAGCCCAAACGGAAGACATTGGAACTGGTACAACTGACCTTCCCATCTGAACTGAAGAAACTTTTGACTATTCTTTTCTACTAGAACTGTAAAATAAGCATCCTTCAGATCCAGCTTCACCATCCAATCCAACTCCTGCAGAATATCCCTCAATATATGTATCCTTTCCATCTGGTAGTGGCGATAGGTTGCAAAATGATTCAAAGACCTTATATTTATCACTGGTCATCAACACTTGCCCTCCTTCTCTACCAGAAACAAAGTGCTCACAAACTTTTTCTCCCCTTCAGAAACTTTACAGTGGCCTCTTTGTCTAATAGCTGTTGAACTTCTTTAGCTACTACTTCTCTCTGCTCGAGACCGAAAACCAACTCCCCTGTTTCCTTCTCCTGAGAGGGAACCTTTCGAATTCTATTGCATAACCTCTGACTGCTGCAATCACCCATGAGTTATCGACTTCTATTTCTGCGAAAAATCTCTTAACCTGACTCCCACCTTTCCAAAGGTAGAACCAAAAATATTCCTCATACTTACCTTGCGACAAGGAGGATTGCTGATCTCTTACTCTCGAGGCTCTGTTTTTTCCACCTCTACCTCTCTGGGAAAAAAACCTCTCCAGACTGAGAGCCTCTGTAGCCTCCTCTTCCTTGATTACATTGGGCCTTAAAGTATCCACAGCAAACGTGTGCCCTCTACTTCTGCCCCTACCATATAAGTTGCTCTCTTGAAACACCTTTTTAATTGAATTCTGTGCTTTGTCTAAAGCTGCAAAAGTTAGTACACACTTTCCAAGGGATTCAACCAGCCCGCTATAAACCACAGGCCTTTTGCTTCATCCGAGGACTCTTTTTTAGCTAATTCACCCAACTTTGGGCTTATGTACATCAAGACAGCCTTTCTCCTCTGAGCAATTAGATTTGCATCCAAATTGCGCGGGAAGCATATAGCCCTCTGCCTCCAACCTCTAAGAAGCACAGTGTCAATATTGCTTCCTTTAATATAAGCCTCCTCTACTAAATCAAAAACATGTGCCAAGGGTGAAAAAACATCCAACAACGTCTCCTCACATTGTTTCAGAGCATGTTCTAAGCCTTTTCTAGGATCTCTTTCCATTTTAAACAAAAAAGTGAATAGCTTTGGGTCCAAATTTGGGGTCATCATCTCTTTCTCCCGTACAACAGGTCCAAAGCATTCAGCTCTCATAAAATTCCTTTCATCGCTCTCCAAAGGCCATCTAATTCTCTCAATCCCCACAAGAGAGTGAAGAGGTATACACTCAAGTACGCCCTCCCCATGTCTTTAGTTTTATCACACAAAATACTTGAGTATTGAAACCTGTGGTTGTACTAGTCCTTTCTCAGTTAGGAAACCGTTATGTTGGGTCTTCAAAAGATACTTGGAGAGGTCGTCTCACCCACAAAGTATTGTGGCATGCTTCTTCATTGGCGACCTCTCACACTGGGGTAGGAACAATGCCACGCTAGTGGACTCAACCGAAGTCTATAGACCTGGGAGTTCTTTTATATGTATTTCAGGACAATCACACTGGTCCAGTTGAAGTCATAAGAATTAAAAATACCCACAGAACTACCTTTATTATTAAGTACCCCTCTTATTGATTAAAAACAAAAGGTGTGGCCAATCGATGATATACAATGATTCATCCCACCATACAAAATACAACAAACTACCAACATGTTTTGACCTAAATTTATGCAAAAATTGCCAAAGTTCTTCATCAGGGTAATAGAACTTCCTAGCTATACTGTTCATTCATTCCATGCAAAAAATAGGAAAAAGTTTCCCAAACCAGTTAGACGTCTAAGTGGACATAAACCCATCTCATACTAAACAACAGGCTTCATGGTTCAGTGTGAGGGAACGCCTCCTCTGTAGTCACACATTCGTCAAGAGTGTGACGTCACCTGTACACCTATCAGGGCCCCCATCCACCGCCTTCTAATTCTCTGCCTTATGTACTCAGCAACAAGTTTTTATGATCACCAGTCCAAACTTCTAGGATGTCTCCTATCCTTAGGATCAAGTAACTTCTGATCTAAAGGATCTTTAATGAATGCCTCATAAACCACCTTCACTTCATTCGAATCTCCAAACTCATTTCCTGAAACATTATCAAGATAAAAGACATATTCATCCT
This sequence comes from Calotriton arnoldi, assembly GCA_963921515.1. Classification (NCBI taxonomy): domain Eukaryota; kingdom Metazoa; phylum Chordata; class Amphibia; order Caudata; family Salamandridae; genus Calotriton; species Calotriton arnoldi. Next base: position 726,928 of record CAWUFW010005490.1, read on the forward strand.
AGAGGTGTGGCTACCTGTGGGCTACACGCCCACGGGACAACCAATTTGCTCAGTATTTCCTCCTCTCTGTCCCAATGCCAACCTGTTTACCTGAACAAAAGAGCAGCCCCTCTCGAGGGTGGTTATAGTTTGCCCTTCAAAGGCAGCTTCCCCTTTGAAGCTCGCCTTCTGGGCTAACACCCTGTGTGGTTTCCATCCAGAAGGAGGTGACACCTTCTCCAATGGTAGGTTTCTGTTGTTACCTATCTTGGGAGCCATTTACACATCTCTCCAGTCAGGCAGAAGGCTGTCTCATGGCCAGCCTCAGTAAATGGCTACTGGAAACTTCGGCAACAGAGTAGCAATTTCCTAAAAGTTGCATGTAGCAACAAGTTCCATTAATTTCGACTTGGGTGTGATACTTTAAATTACCAACTTTGGTAGTCCCATTCAGAAGTAAGCTCAGCTGAGATGTTAGCGTGTAACTCTATACTCGCCAATGGGGCTACCAATCTCTCTTACAGCAAAAATGACTATTTTGAATTTTTGCTGCTAGAACATGTTAACAACAGGCTCTACTTTTGTAATATGTTGCACCCTGTCTTAGAACTCAATAGGCCGGCTGTAGGGGTGACTTACCCTCACTAAACAGGGAGCTTGGGCTTTGCCATTGCTGAAAATAGCAAAGTCGAGTTAGCAGTTTTTAAACTGCCCTTCCAGTCTGCAGTCTGTAGTGGCAAACTGGGAGCCATGTTTAACCTTGTCTTCCTCATGGTGGCACAAAAAGTGCTGCAGTCCCTGAGGGGACACTAAGGGGGATATTAGCAACAAATGGCGATATTTATCGCTAACCACGTTTAGCGCGATATTTTGTATCGCCGTCGAACGCCGGAATCAATCGCCGTGTTAGCGGCGTATTAGCAACACGTCGCTAACAGGCGATAGCTTCCCTTTCCGGCGGAATGGACGGCGATAGATTTAGCGTGACGGCGATAAAAAGCCTGACACTAACGTAAAAAAAGTGCTGAACTGCCAATTACCGACGGAATCTGATCGCTAATTGGCACCAGGCCTGCATTTCTCACGTTCGGCGGGAAAATGCACTACAAAAGGCCATCCAAGCAGAAAAAAAAAAAAAAAGAAGGAAAATAGCAGAGGAACCAGGGATGAAGCTGGGACCAGTGCAGAGGCCACCAACAACCCCACAAATACCCAGGAGGACCAGCCAGAGCCCCATGTGAAGGCCAAGAGGAAGAGGAACCCCAAGTTCAGCCCGCCAGGTCCTGATTGCGGAGGGAACACCAACAAGAACGGTTTGTCACCTCCACAGTGACATTGGCAAGAAAAAAAGAAATTTGGCAGGACATTGTGGCCAAGGTGAATGCCATCGGAGAGAGGAGGAGGAGAGTGGACGACTGCAAGAAGCGCTGGCATGATACTAAGCGCAGGACCAAGGAGAAACTAGCAGCCAACCTGAAAGCAGCAATGCAGACTGGAGGTGGGAGTCCAGCGCCACAGGAGGAGCTGGATGAGTTGGAGGAGCAGGTTTCCCGAGTCATCAGGGAGAAGACGGTGGTTGGAGTTGTGGGCCAGGACACTGCTGACCGTGACCAGACAGAACAACAACAGGGTGAGTAAGAGCCAGGGACTTAAGGGGACGGGGCAGATGGGCCCAATGGCACTCGTGCACAATTAAATATCTCGCAGTGCATACACATAATTACTGTGGATCATGTCCTGGATACCCTTGTACATGGTGGCACAGACACATATCACCCTACTCAAACAATACATCGCAAGACACATATTGGCGGGCACACAGACTTTGAAATGTGCACAGAAAACTAAGCACAATATAGTCCAAGATCACCCTCAGACCACAAAATAAATGCCACAGGAAATGGCAAAGTGGCACATTAACTTGAGATGCGGCAGGGTGGCAAATGGCCCCCTAGCCTCATCACCACGCATATACAAATTGCCTGCACAAGTACGCATCTCTCTCTGACGCAAAATTGATGATGCACTGTGAATTTGACTGATCATGTGCACGAGTAGGCATGCCACCACCAATGCCAGCACACCTGCAACAATGTGCACGTGTGTCTGAGTTGTGTGCAGGAATGTGCATGTGCAAATAGGTGGACTTTACTGCACATACACAACCGTGCACACAACTCAGACACACGTGCAAAATGTTGCAGGTGTGCTGACCTTGGTGGTGGCATGCCTACTCGTGCACATGATCAGTCACCTGCACAGTGCATCATCATTTTGGCATCAGAGAGAGATGTGTCCTTGTGCAGACGATTGGTATATGTGTGCTGATGAAGCATGGGGAAAATCATGACATCCTCACGCATCTCTAGGCAATGTGCACACTTGCCTGTTCATGAGATGCAGTCCTGTGTACACCAAGTGGGGAAGTATCTAGTGAGTCTGCATACCAGACACACATGCAATGTCACAAGAAAGTGACCATGTAGGCCGCTGGATAAAAGATGCACATCCAAAAATGCACACAAACAGCAGACTTGACTCAAAGTGCGATGGAATACAATTTGCAGGGGGGGGTATGCCTACAACACCACAGTACGTGGACAATGCAGATTAGGAATGTGTCACACAATTATGTACTGCATGCCTTGTATGTGTGACATACTCACAGAACCTAAATGTGCCTGTAAAGCAGTATGACAACCAAAGTATGACAACAAGCAAGGATAGCAAAGTTGCAACAATTAAAGAGAAAGTCAGAAATGTCACCCTCAACCCTTAGGTCAAATTGCACTCCTCCACCCCCAAGCCTACACATCTGCCATACAGAAAACAGCCTTCCACATCAGTCCTGATGTGAGTTGCCCATCACACCATCATTTGCAATTAAACTTAACTGTTTGGTAAGTCAACTGTGTCAGTGAACCATTTTGCAGTCAGGTAGTTATAACCCACACGCTAAGCCAGCCATTGATAACCAGAACCAGGACAGCATGTATCATCCATGTCAGCAGCTGCGTGGCACATACACAAACACACATCACCCTGCCATTTGCATCTCTTCTGAGGGTGGCGGTGACAAGGCCTGAGCACCATAAATAGGCAGCATGAAATGCACATACATCAAATCACAGACCACTTACACACCACATGTGGGGTCAACCTTGAGGGTAATGGGTGTTGACACTGTCAGTTCAGACAGCAGCAACAACAATAGAAACTCACTATGCACCATACTCACAATGGGTAAGCCAACAGGAGGGCAGTAATCAATGCATGCAAGATAAAAATGATGGACGACATGCACACAAGAACAATGACAATAGACAAAGCTACCTGGATGCACATGTGTTCCACATAGTGCAGCACACGTTGAAACACCAAGTAGGCTCTCATTGCTAATGTGCACAAAGGGGGCCCTCCTCACACATAACTCATCTTGCACAAAACACATGCACATGTACATTACCCTGCAAAGTTGCGTGTCCATGAGCCACACTGACAAGGCAAGTGACAGTGCATGATGAATAGCATGCCTGCAGGCACAACATCTTAACATGGTGCCGGCCACCTCACTGAGGTGGCTGAGTGTGGACCACATCCTTAAAGGAGCAGGTCACACTCTGACACATCTTTGTGTACATACAACCCCTGACGTAAACAAGACATTTGATGACAAACAATGCACAAGTCTCCCAACTCTGACCAAGAGCCATATTCCACCCAGCTTGCGACATCTCAGCATTGTAAATGCACAGAAGTGAAAGGCTCACTGCCTGAAAGGTATAACGGGCAGTAAAACTAAAGCTGCAGGTGCCACAATCACACAATGCAGTGCACACACATACAAATCTTAGCTCATCAACATTGACTAATATGTGGAACAAACTGCATCACTCACACAAATGAACATAGGACACAACATGTGCCGTTTGTGGGTACAAATACGACAAGCATCCTTTGTCATAGCTGTAAACTGTGAGATGACAATGTAGAAAAACCAAACATCACATCGGTTATGTCCTCAAAATAATCACTATCCCGCAACAAATAGGCATCTCCCAATAAACAGTCAGAATGTACACTGTCCTGCAGTCTGCTTGTAAACTCATACAATGCATGATCATACATGAAACACACTGTTAATATTTATCTCCCCTATCACATTGCAGAGGGAGAGACACCACCTCCTGGACAGCAGACTGGCCCAACCTTCACTGATGACGAGGACGATTACACCACCATTAATCAGGATGAACTGCAAATTCTGCTCAATTCACTCAGCAGCCCACCTCCAGGATCAGGGCAACCCAGCAGCATCGCGGCAACCCCACCCCCTGCACAAACCAACCAGCAGCAAGCACCTCCCACCACATCTGGCTCCCAGGACCTCGAGGACCCACATCTGGCCTTCCAACGCCGTGTGCTAGAGGTCCAGCGGGAGATGGCTGATCAGGTGCGGGTGGGGTTTGAGATGCTGGCGGCCAAACTTGATGCCATACGTGGGTGTCTGAGTCCCATCCGGGACCACATACAGAAGCTCACGGACACCCACAGCCCGCTCGATGCTCTCCAACGGTCCATGGCTGACATTGCTGGAGTCATGATTCTGAGACAACACCAACTGTCTGGTCAGAGTGGCTCCAGCAATCTCAGCCAGGATTTGTCCAACATCAGTAAGATAATGGAGAGGATGGAGTGGTTGCAGGCACAACAATTGGCTGCTAGGGCTGAACACCAGCGCGATGTTGCTGGAATCTATCATGCCCTGCAGCTGCTCATCACTGCATTGCTGCCCCAAGGTCTGGTGTCAATGAATGCTGCTGCTGCTTCTACATCCTCAGCTCCGCCCCCTGATGTGTCAGTGCCTCACAGTGCTGCACCCACTATACCACCACCCACATGTGAGGCACATGACACATCAGAGGACGAAGATGAGGATGATAGTGCATTATTGCAAAGGAGAAAGCGGTAGCATACATCGACGCCAAAAGGCCTGTTTCTTCTTGGTTCTGGGCTTAGTATCATGCCACGGAAGATCATCTTCCACTGTCTTCCACTGTCCCCCGAAACTCACCTTGGACCTCCACATGGACTGCCAAATCATATTTTTCTTACCAATGACACTGCAATCAGCCTGCGGACTGAACTGTGCCTCTTCCCTTGGACCTGTTACCAACAAAGGACTCTGTCTGGCCCTCTAACGGGCATCCATGCAATGTGTGGTTGTATGGCCAAGCACTGGTCCAGTCTTCATCCTGTTAATGTAGATTAAAATCTTGAACTCACACTGTTGTGTGTTGTCTATGAACAATCAAGTATAGAAGTCTGCAAAAAGTGTATGGACAATGAATCCACCAGAAGGTACCCCAAGGGAAATACGAGCAATGTACATGTTTTACCTGACACAGATAGGCAGTGAGATGCCCGTGTATGTGTCAACTATCTGTGCCCTCATTGCAAAAGAAATACAATCTAGCTATATCACAACCTATACCCACGTCCAATACGGAATTTGGCATGTGTGCTAAAATGTCAAAGTTTGTAGCAGGCCACAAGTAGTGTCCCCCTTAACAATTGCAAACAATTTTCTCTTGGCATATCTACTCACACTCTACATGGTGGACAAAGCCTGTTGTGATGGTGCGCATTGCATGTCACATCCCAAGATGGTGCACACCATATTCACATTGATGAAGACACGTAAGGGCACATGTCTACCATACACATATGGAACCACAATGTCTGCCTCAGTGAAGTTGAGTTGCCAATAGGGACTCACACCAAAGTGCAAGGCGTCAGTCAGCCCCTTCCTGTGGACAAACAATGCACAACTAATTTTCACCCCTCTCATGCTGTGATCACTGTGAGCGTATTGGGCAATGTGTCTATGGATGTGTGGTGCACTGCACTTAGCATATAGTCAGATGCAAGGCCAACATTTCAAGGGGGGCATCACTATGAGACAATGCCAGAGGAACAGCTGGGACAAGTGGCTATGACACTGTCACCACAGGGAGCAATGCAACATTTACCCCCTTGTGTGCAGCAGAACAGTGTGCACGCAACAAAACGTTACCTGTGACAAAATCACATTTTGAAAAATTAAGTGAGTCACGAAAGGCATTGATGAGAAGTGAAGTCAGTATACCTAACTGAACTACTCATCAATGCCATTTGTGAATAAGGTAAAATGTAAAGTCATTACTTACTCTCAGATTACTTATCTGAATCAGGATGACTGTTGTGCCATGTGCCGTACACAATGGACACACACATTTGCTACCTCATGCATGTGCCTGAGTTTGAGCGTCCATGCACAGGAACATATAATTCAGAGGAAGCTGACACACTGGCAATACGCAGAAAGTGTGCAAAGGTCTGTGCAATGTAGACGGACTCAGCGCCAGGAGCATCTGATATGCAGGTGTGTGACGGAATCTGTGTTACCCTGCGCATACATCCATCTCAATGATGGATAACATTAGCAAAATATATATACTCTCAATGCCATGTCCCTAGGTTGTGTTGTAAATGTGCAACAATGTGCTGTACAACTATGTGAGTCACACTTAAGATGTAGAACGTGACAAACAACAGTCCCTAGACTAGGCCATAAATACTACTTGCCACCCTGCCATCCATGCAAGTTCACTGTGCTCACATCTAAGGTATCCTGACACAATACATCATGCTAAGTAACATGTCATGACCAGACTTACACATTCCATGGATTGTCCAGTGATGGTATGAGTTGCATACAAGCCAATAAGCCACACTCCCCAACATCATCCCTGACAGAAGTGCAAGCAGAAATACAAATCTTTACAATTTTATTTGAACAGTAAAAATAATTAACAACCCTAAACTAACACTGAACACTAGAACTACTACTAAAATCTAAACTAACTAGACAAATCTTACTTACCTAAACTATCTACCCTAACTAATCCTAAACACACAACAACATATCTTAGACATCAACCCCCCTCCCACCCTTCAGGCACACCACGAGACAGGACAAAGACATCTAAGCTATACATAAACTAACTACACATGTAACCTACACAAAGATATATTTTTTTGTATTTTTTGTATTTTATTTTCCCAAAAATACATCAACCCCCCACCCAAAGGAAAAGGAAACTTATCCCCAAATACGGCATCATAATAAATATCTAAAATCTACCTTAAAAGCTAACACTAACTATAACCTACGCTAAAACTACACTACCTAACAATTAAAAGAACTAACCTAACACTACCTAATAACAGATCTTAAAACATTGGGGGAAGGGAGAAGAGGGGGATGGGGTCCAAGATCTCCAGGCATCATGGCAGTCCAAAATATTTTTTAAGGTCCGTTAAATGTCTGTTCATATCAGCCATTTCCCACCTCATCTCTGCCAGGAACACATTGTTATCATGAATCACCCTCCTGTCCCTAACTGTAAATGGCACCACCTGATCGCCAGGTGCAGGTGGGACTGTCCCTTGGGGGGGGTGGCCGTAGGGGGATGTGACACCTGTCCTGGCTGGGACCCACCACTGATGCCAGAGGGGCCTGGGATGGGCTGTGTGCCAGTTGTCAAAATCTCGGGCACCGCCTTCCATGTCCCTTTTCTTCCGTTCCTCCTGGTGCCTCTTGGCCATGTTGCGGTAACCCTTTGCCACCTTCTTTACGTGCTTGAAGTGGTCCTTCCTCACCTGGAAGGAATGTTGATCCGCTGGCGTCATGTCGTCTGTAAAATATCAACAATGGAAATTTTGAGTCCTTTAGACTATGTCAATGTTCTGCAATAACATCTGTAATACAAGATCACTTAAACATGGGAGCCTACACTCCAGCGTAACTATGTGAAGTCAGAGAGTGACCTGGACAACAAAATGTTGAAGCATGGATCAGTGACTATATGCTGGGGAGACTGACATGACAGTGCATGGCATGGTACATGTACTGTCACAACCAAATGGGACTGACAGTGTCAAACGATGGTGCCATGACATACCCGGACTGAGGGTGACATGTACAAGCAATCGGAGGAGGGAGCCATTATCCCTCCGTGTGTAGCACCACCCTCATCCTCTCCTGTGACACAGTGCTGCATGATATGTGCAATGCCCATGTGCAGGCCTGTGTGTCCCCCAGCAACTGTGTGCAGTTCATCAAGTTAGCGCCAACACAGGCACTCTTGCACAAGAGTGCATGGGTGTCTGCGTGCTGAGGGCCTGGTAAATGTTTTGGAAGTTTACCCAACCTGCTCTGGAGCTATCCGGGGACAGCCCTACTTACACTTTCAACTATGCTGCATCATGCAGCACACATGTAATGTAAACCCGTTGTATGGATGAACGCTGAGTTATACATGATGCGCTGTCCCGCTCTCCAACACTACTACACAATATGTGAAGTGTTGCCGCAGAGAGGGGGAAACATCGTTTCCTCCAAATTCTCAATCACTCATGCATGTCTTGTATCCGCTAAGCTCACTCCGTAGTGAATCAATATAAGCATGCCTATACAACGCAAAAAGTCACAATGCATTCCCCATTGTAATGGCACCCTTCAGTCATGATGCTCATAGTGTTTTTAGGGGTAATGCTTTCTCACATATAGCGTTTGATAGCCCTGCATTGTGAAATAAATGGCACAGCAATGGAGGCAGAGCCAAACCATGCATGGGAAATGCATGCACAGTAATGACAACACTTGGGACAGAGGAGTTCCCACACCTGGTCCAGAGTCAATCAGTGAATGGCCTCAAGGAGACAGCTTGTCGACACCATTGCAGGGGACACACACGCCAATGAGATTCATCGGGCCACCTTTGCTGTGTGTTTGGGCAACGTGCCATTGATATGCTTGGCTCAAAGATACACACTGCCACTTCTTTGAAGATGGGATGCAGCATACCTACAAATTCACAGTGCCAAACTGTGTCTGCGCACCTACAGACTGAAAAGCAATGCCTCCTCCACAGTCATCTCATGCAAGGATGTAGATGCATTCCATGTCATCTGATAGTCATCAGCAACCCCACTTTCTTGTCTCCTCTCCTATCAGTGTCCTGTGCAATCCACAGGCATGTGCTGTGGTGACAGTACCCATAGACCTAGGGGCATATTGACAAGGAAGTGGCGGAGACAGGCGTTAGCCTCCTTGGCTTAACGCCTCTCACCGCCAATTTGGAAACGCAAGTCTGCACCATATTACCAAGGCTGTGGTTCCCCCCGGCGATGGCGGCAAGTCTCCCAACTTAGTGGCTAGGCAGGCACACATGCACCAGAGTGCAAGGGTGTGTGTGTGCAGGGGAGGTTTTTTGCTGTACAGGAAGGTGCCCCTTCATGGCCATAACCAATCCTAGTATACCATGTTGTAACTTTCATGTGTGCTGAGTCGTGCAGCACACAGGAAAGATACAATTTTGATTATTGTAAAGTTTTTCTGTATGTACAGGAAGGGCCACCGTCCTGTACGTGTACAAACCATGTCATTTTGCTTACTCAATGTGTGCTGCACAAGGCAGCTCACATGTAAAAAGAAAAAATGATGAGAAAAAAAGATTCATCCTCATTTAGCCAGATTACGACCAGGATGTCACTGTTGTTAAATTGTGCGCTGCCATCTATCAACGCCGCACTCGTACATAGGTGGCAGCGTCAAATACAATGGGTGTTGCTGTGGAACGCCAACCACAACACCCACTGAACGCCACTTTCACGCTAAACACAGCGTGAAAGTGTGCCTTATTACAAATGAAGCGTTATTACACGTGAAGTGGATTAACGCTGGCTCGCTCATGATGCTAGGCCCCTATTGACAACACCACTTCAATGAAAGTGATGTTGTGTTGGCAATAGGGTCTCGATGATATGCACCTTACTTACTATGTGTATCACAGACTGGGGATGGGCAAGGTTACAACAGTGAGACCAGTGCATTGCTCATACTTCACTTACTGATTTGTGCACACTTCTGACTTCAACAATACATCATCACACTGTAGGCAAGGGACATGTGATACACACCCATACTGCATACTACAACGTTGATCATTTGACCCAGACATCCATGACCCCGCACTATGCCAATATATTATGTCCAAACTCACCAGTGGCGTGTGGGTCCTCGAAGCTGTCGATGTCCCCCTGTGTGATTGGTGGCCGACCATCTGTGAGACAAGAAAAAATATATGTGTTGGTATCAGACGTTAAATCATATGAGTCATATTCCTCATACCAATCATCACCATAACAGAAAATGCTACGTAACTGTAGTGTCGCGTTTCATGTTGGATACATGATTGTGTCCACTTTGACTGCCATTCACAACAGAACAGTGAATGCTGAGTCGGGACAAACCAGACTGTAATGCTAGCTAACATGCACATGCTAGTAGTGTGAGACATCCACAAGGCACCATTACTACATGCATCATGATGTTATACATGCTCTTTGTACAATTGCATTGCTGCCGATCGCACAAGGCAGTTTCACAGAGCTTGTTGGTGTATGACAATCTGGACATGTCCAATTTCCTTTGACCATTTGTTCCTATTAAATACATTGTCACACATCAACTATGTTCACAGGGCAGCGTAGGTAACCTAACACAATTCATGAGGAAAGCATTTTAACACTACCTTTTGGCCAGCACACTGCTCACATGAACAGTTCCTTGGATAGTGCATGTACAGTCACCCCTGCCGTACACAAACAATATTCTGCATGCACACACTTTTTGTGCAGGTGTGCCAGCTATGGCACAACAGTGCTAAGTGTTGCTCCTGCGCAGTGGTTAACACATACTAGCACCCTATGCTTGTCAATATGATGCAGCGTTGAGTCTCGGATGTGCCAATGTTATGCGTGAGTGCATTACATCTCCCACCTCACTCAGCAACCTTTTTTCACTGTGACACCAGTGTCACACATGTCCTAATTTATTTTAGTGTAAGCAATCACAACTAAATGCAGAGTTTGTACTTACGACCCTGTATGCCAGTCATGACTCCCGTGTAGTCCAAGAGGTCAGCTTCACGGGCCAGCAGATCCTGCCAGCGGTGCTTCCACTGGCGCACGGTACGGTCCACTCCAAAGAACCGGAGCATCTGCACCCGCACACGCTCCCACCTCATCTTCCGCACACTGACATTGTATCCTTGAAGGATACGGCCTCCCCTCTCCAACATCAAGGGCAGGTAGAATTTTATCATCCAGAGGAAGCCCCCCAATGCCCCCTCGGACATCCTGCCCTCCCTGCCCACACCCGGCATCTCCCTGCACACCTGAGAGCCCACAGCCAAAAATTATAACCCTCTAATATATCCCCAAAAACTACTAAAAAAGTTAACTACCCCAGACAAACCCCTGACAAATTTGAGTACAAGAGACAAAAAAACACACAAAATAAGTACACAACACTTCACAGACACTATCAACAGGACACAGGACACAGCAACACTCTCAAAATCTCAACACTGCAGCACACACCACCAAACACCTCCAACACTCTCCACAATCACCAGCAATGTGCTCAAAAGAGAAAGTGAAAGTGCAAAACACTACTCCAGTAGACAGGAAGCATGCAGACATCACTTCCTGTCTCAATGCGGCCCGTTTTTGAGAAAGCGGTAAAATCTGCACGCAAATAGGCTCATGAGTAATATTTAGCATTGTACAATGTGTTGAGCGATGTATTTTTCCATTGTGCGAGTAAAAAAAACATTGCGTTATCATTGTAGCGGCAAGATCTTCACGCTTACAGCAAATTCATACACAGATGTACAGTCTTAGAGCTAAATTCATTTCAGACACCTATAACAACATGAAATGCTTGATTAGCACACAAATGACACCCTAAATATGATGTTTCACAACACATGACACCCTAAATTGCAACTTTCACCCCAGCTGACACCATAATTGCATTTTCACAACAATAAAATCAATCAAGGGAATTGTAAGTGTGCTACTCACCTGTGGGGGTCACGAGGCGCTGGGGTGGTGGTGCGCAGATCTGTTGGCCAAAGAGCGAGCTCTTGAGGGGCTTCATGAACATGTTCATGGAGGGAGCGTGTCTGATGTCTGTCGGTAGCTTGGGCCAGGTCTTGGCTGCAATGTTACAGAAGGATCTTCCGCATGCTCAGGCTCTGTGGATGCGAGGGTTTTTGGCCAGTGATAGTTTTGTAAATTGTGGTTTTCTTTTGGGTACGTGTAAGTTGATTCTGTAATTGAGGTATTTGTGTCCATTGTTGTGTAGGCATTTGTAGGCATGAGATGAGGATGTTGGAGCTGACTGTTTTCTCCTCTGTGAGCCGGTGGAGTCATTGTAGGTGTTGGCTGATGTGTATGTGCCAGGGGATGACGAGGACGAGTCTGGCGGCGGTGTTCTGTATTGTCTGTAGTTTGCAGAGTATGGACTTGCTGATTGCCAGCATGAAGTGCATTTACATAGTACAGTCTGCTGGTGATGAGTGCTTGGGTGACTGTCTACCTTGAATCAGGGGGGATCCATTTGAAGGACTTCCAGAGGATGCGGAGTGTGTTGAAGCAGCTGTAGGTGGGATCGCTGACCTGTTGGTTCATGTTGAGTGATGAGTCGAGTATGATGCTTATGTTTTTAGCGTGGTCTGTGGGGTGAGGTGGTCTTCTGAGGGCCGTGAGCCAACAGGTGTTGTCCCATGCTGAGGGGCTGGTTACAAGGACGAGGTCTTCTGTCTTCTCGGGGTTGAGCTTCAAGCAGCTGTTGGTCATCCACACTGCCCCGTGTTGCATTACTTTCAGGAAGTTGATAGTGGCGGTGGAGTGGTCTTTGGTGAGTTAGAGGATGAGCTGGGTGTCGTCAGCGTGGGATAGGATGTTGAGGCCGTGTTGTTGGACGATGTCTGCGAGGGGGGTACATGTATATTTTGAACAGGCTCTGGCTCAGTGATGAGCCCTGTGGGACTCTGCAGGTGATTGTCGTGGGATCAGAGATGAAGTCTGGCAGTCTGCTCCTTTGCCTTCTTACGGTGGGGAATGATTGGATCCAGTCCAGGGCTGTACCTTGGATGCCTGCGTCATGTAGTCTGGTGACTAGTGCGTGGTGGGTGACGTTGTTGAAGGCTGCTGAAAGGTTGAGTAGGATGAGGTCTACGTAGTGTCCTTGGTCCAGGAGTGTGTTGATGTCGTCTGTGGCGTCAAGTAGGGCGGTCTCAGTGCTGTGCTTGCATCTGAATCCTGATTGTGATGGGTTGAGGATGGAGTTCTCTTTGATGAATCTTGTCTGTTCCCTGTTGACTGTTTTCTCTGTGACTTTGGCTGCAAAGGTGAGGAGTGAGATGGTCCGATAGTTCTTGAGGCCGGTGGGGTCAGCTGTGTGCTTCTTGAGCAGGGCCATTACTTCTGCACGCTTCCATTTGTCTGTGCAGGTGCATGTTTTGAAGGTGGTGTTGATGTTGCGTAGTGGTTCGTGTGCATTGGCAGATGCGGCTCTGTGGTAGTTGTGAGGGGTCCAGGGGTCTGTGTGGGCCCCTGAGTGGATGCCTTTCATGGTGTAGGCGGTGTCTTCATCCGTGCCTGGTGTCCATTTGGAGATGGTGGTCTGGTTGGTGTCTCAGGGCTGCGGGTGGTCCGGCTGCCGCGTCCGGTGTGTGGTCCAGCAATTTGTCTTGGTGGTTTATGAAATTGAGGTGGAAGTGGGTTCAAAGGTAATTGCAGATGACACCCTAAAAAACAACTTTTACCCCATTTTACGCCCGTTTTTCATCTTTGACCACATTTCACGCCTATTTTTCATCTTTTACCCCATTTGACGCCCATTTTTCATCTTTTACCCCATTTCATGCCCAATTTTCATCTTTTACCCCATTTCACGCCCATTTTTCATCTTTTGCCCCATTTCACGCCCATTTTTCATCTTTTAGCCCATTTCACGCCCATTTTTCATCTTTGACCCAATTTCACGCCCATTTTTCATCTTTGACCCCATTTTACGCCCATTTTTCATCTTTGACCACATTTCACGCCCATTTTTCATCTTTTACCCCATTTCACACCCTAAATTGCATAAATTAACACAACGGACACACTCTATTGACTTGTTGCCCCAAAACGACACCCTACAATTAGGATTTGTGCACAGAGGACAACCTATGTTTCATGATTTACACAACAGGACACACCAAATATTACGAGTTTGTTAGCACAATTTACACAATTAAAAGTGTACTTTGGCACATTTGACACACTGAAGAGCATCTCTTTACTGAGGAGACATTCCCACCATTAATTGAGTATTGTGATGTTCTTTGCAATCATTGGGCTACGTACTCTTTTCATAGTGATGTACTTATGCAGGACAGTAAAATGCAGACAGGGTATGTGTGTAGTGTATTTTTATTGACACAAACTGTGCTTGGGGTCATTTTGCAGTGATATACATTTGATGGGGACTGTCACAATGTGACGTGCTCAGTTGAAGAAATTGTTTATTATTCGGTTCCTTCGGGCAGTTCCTGCTGCATTAACTGTGGTGTGTGCTCCACCTGCCTCATCTTCATCTTCATCCTGGTCATTGTCCAGTGCAGCAGGCACTTGGATCCATGGAGCATTGGTGCGCACACATATATTGTGCAATGCACAACATGCTAGGATGATTTTGTTCACCATTTCGGGGCTGTACACCAGTCTGCCACCTGTGATGTCCAGGCTACGGAAACGTGACTTTAGCACGCCAAATGTGCGCTCCACAATGGACTGGGTGCGTCTGTGGGCCACATTATACTGCCTCTGTGCCTGGGTGGTGGGGTTTCGGAGGGGTGTCATCATCCACGGGCATAGTGCATATCCTTGATCACCTGTAACATGTGATGGAGGGATGTGATCATTATTGGTTATGCAGGCTGTGTTGTTAGTGTGGATGTTTTTGTGTTGTGTGATTTGTGCTATGTTGGATTTCATGTTAGCCATGTGTCGCTTCTGACTGGTTACCAGCATCAATGCTAATTGCGTTGCCTCACAGTTGATCCTCCATCCCCCGAGCCATTTTGATTGTGTGCGCTGCGCGGTTGCATCACTGGCACTCCTACTGTGCTGCAATGTTAAGGCCATCTGCGCATAACCGCAGACATAACACACACAACAACAGGCACCCTGGCTCTCCTAGCGTCTAGCCATTGAACTCATCCTCCGTCCTCAAACTCAATGGCATGATAACTTTCAAATGGCAATAGGGCACACCAGACACGGATCACGTTCAGTTCTGATGCTGCCGCTGCCGCAAGACCTGCCCGACTGCACAACACAAGCTGTTTCATGTCCAGAGCTGCCACAAAGCAACACTAATCAGCCCCCTCACCTGCAGGGACCACTGAGGGCAGGAATGCTTCACCCACACCATCAACATCATCAGACGCCACGCCATCCACTCCATGGACTACGTATGCATTCCTGAGCGGAGGCTCCAAATCACATACCACGAATACACAAAATCCATTACAATCTGTGAAATGTTTGCTGACATCAGACTGTCCAAAATCTTCACCACAATGACCCACAAGGCAGGGCACACCTTTGACACCTTCTTAGCATGTGTAAACTTCGACTAGTTCGTCAACCCCACTAAACGCACATGTAGTGACCACAAACGCATACACCTCCTCGTCGGTCAACCCCAAGCCACCCTAGACCACGTGCAGACCCACACAAAGTTAGTGTAGCTCAGTCAACGAGGTGATGCTACACACCACCATCAACAGCAACACCCAAAATGCTGCAGTAGTCACCAATGGCGCTAGATCAGATTTTACTGCCATGTATCTCCAACTGCGCATACACACCTGCACCACTATGCAACTGCAACATACAGCGTGCAGGAAATGCCACCTCGGTCACAAACAAACTCAAAGTTGGCAGATGCATCTGCTGGCACATGGAGAAGAACTGGTACAAGATTGAGGATACCATTGAACATCACCACCTACAAGGACACAGAGCTCATATTCTCCACCAACAATGCGCCCACACACCAAACCTGGTTTCCAGGAGGGATTGCTGTCAGTTGCAACATGAATGATCACCAGCTGGGGGGGGCTATATGCAGAGGAGACATGAGTCCTCATCCTCATAACGTAACCATCAGCATGTTGCATCACCTGGTGGGACGACAGCTTCAGCAGCCCCCCCCAGCCTAGGTACGTAGGCACTGTATGTGACTCCTCCCTCTCCATGAACCAATAGGTCTACGCAGTGGCCTGCAGCTGCTTCAACTGCCTCTGCGTCTTCCATGCAACCTTCAAATGGATCCCCCCATTGTCAGGTAAGACAGTCACCCACACAGTCATTGGCATCATGCTGGACTACGTAAACTCACTATATGACCACATGGGCAGGTCTGCACTCAGCTTAGTCCAGACTGTCCAGCACAACCCCGACACACTGTGCCTTGTGTACATACTTTCATTATGGATCAAGTCCCTCCATCACACATACTTGGTTCCCACCTCTCCCCACATTTGCAAATGAGTGGCGGAGGGGCTGAGCCTTTGGGGATGGTTAGTCTACATAGCTAGCCACAGTTCCCACAGTTCTTTGTGTTGTTGTGTCTGGTAAGTGGGCATGTTGATTGACGTGTTGTATGAGGAAGTATGACATGTACATTCTAACAATTGGGAGTTGCATGTATGTGCAGTTGAGGCGTGTGGTGTGTTAAGTTGGTACTTACCTACAAGAACTGCACTTCCGTATGTGCCATCCTGGAAGCGCTGGTTTATGATGGACTGTCGGAAGATGTAGGAATCATGCACACTCCCAGGAAACTTGGCTATGACATTGGTGAACAGTCCCCGGTGGTCCACTATTGCCTGCACATTCAAAGAATGTGTGTGCTTTCTGTTGCGGTATATGTGTGCACTGTCCGCAGGGGGCACAAATAGGACATGTGTGCAGTCAATTGCCCCCAAGACCTGCGGGAATCCAGCTATGGCATGGAAGCCTTGCTTGGTCGCAATCTGTTCCTGCACAGTGTTGGGGAAGTGAAGGTGCTGGGGTATCAGGCTGAGTATGCCATCCAAGACAGTAGGGAGGAAGATTGAAAAGGCTGCCTGTGACTCTGGCCGTAGCTGGTTGAAAGGTCCCAGAGGCCAACATGTGCAGCACAGCCAGCAGCTTTGTCTGCGGAGGAATGTTCGTTCTCCGCTGTGTTGGTGCCGTCAGCCTGTGGGCTATCAGGTTCAGGATGTGTTGGATGGATGTCCTTTTGAGCCTGTAGTGGGCAATGACATCCTCTGGCGTTAGGTTTGCAAGGCTGACACGTCTGCGCAGGGCCCGCAGTCTTCTTCAGCGCTGCCTCGGTGGTGGTCCTGGGGGAGGTGGCAGTGGCGGTGGTGGTTGTTGCCTTCGTGGTGCTCCAAGCTGAATGAATAGTACCTCCATGGCGTCAGTGGCTCTTCAGATGGGTCTCTGGGCTATTCTCCCTTATATACCTCCCTTTTTCACCATTTTTAGACCAGCTTTTTTCTGGTCTTAAGTTCCTGCTGCTAAAGGGCCTTAGCGTGACTTTTTTTCTCGCTTTGCGGGTCCGGGCCATCATTGCTAATAGTGCGAGGTGGTGTTAGCGACTTTTTTCGTGAAATTTTGAGAGGGAACGCCTACTTTGCATATCATTAGCGTAAACTATCGCTGGCATACACGGCGATAGGAAAATCGTCTGCGATCGCCAGAAAGCTGTCGCTAACGCTTGCTAGCAACAGCTTGATGATAGGGCGATAATTTAACATTGCGTTAGCGGCACAAAAGTGCGATAAATTGCTTGATAATATGCCCCTATAACTTACAGGATCTAGGTACTTCTGGTACCATATGCTAGGGACTTAGCAGTAAGTTAGCCTATGGTAATTGCATGTAAGCCAATCAAACATGCACGTTTAGGGGTCAGGGGCACTGGCACTGAGGTCTGGTAAGCAGGTCTCAGTGCACTCTCACAGGCGACAAACCAGCAGCATCTATCCAAAACTTTGAGGGTGGCCATATATAAAGAGGCATTTCCTTACAGTAACCCTTTACAAAATTGAATAATTTTGTCCTTTTATTGTCAGGGTCAATGGTCCTGGTATCTTTAGCCAACTTTTTTCATATGAGCCTTTTTGGAAAAACAGTGGCCCTGATTATGAATTTAGGTGTTATTTATCGCACGTGATAAATAACCATACCACGGGGCACATTATTTATCATGTGCGATAAATAACACCTATCACAAGTTTATAAAATGAGGATTTTGGTGTTTAATGCACCAAAATCCACATGGTACGGTAAATACCATACAATTTCCCCTGTTAAATTTTGGCAGGTTTAACCTGCCAAAATGTAATGACAGCTGAGGTATTTAATGCCTGTGATAATTATAAGATGTGTTAAATACAGCCAAACTCGTAATTCCAACCCGTGCACAAACAGGAGTTTGTTCATGGGTCGGAATTTACTGGCTCACCCTTAATCAGAGCCAATGTGTGTTAGCGAATGAAGGTCTATACTCAAGTCCTTGTACGTTTGAGACGTTCCATGCACCCCTTAATAATTCCATAAAATCTGATAGACCTCACATCCTTGGCATGGTATTCTCCCACACCTTTTGCCTTCCTCCCCTATTTTTGTTGGACTCATTGTTGTTGGCTTCAGGGTTCTGTGAACTTTACCCCTGCTAACCAGTGGTAAAGTGTGTGTGTTCTCTCTTTAAAACCTGGTAAATTTGGCATACAACTAATTGGCACATTACATTTTTTTGTAAGTCCCTAGTATATGGTACAAATGTACCCTTTACTTGTCAACTAGATCTTACCAGTGGACTGCAGTGGACTGCAGCACTTATTGTGCCACCCATTAAAGTAGCACTGTAAAACATGCCTCAAGCCTGTCATTACAGCCTGTGATGCAATTTTAAACTACCATTTCAAACTGGCAAAATAAACTTTTTACCAGATCTAAATCTTCCTTTTTAATACTTATAAGTCACTCGTGAGGTAGGCCTTAAAGGCTGTTAGGGGAGGGTGCATAGTATTTAAAAAGTAGGACATGTTTGTTAAGTTTTACATGTCCTGATAGTGAAAAACATCTAAAGTCGTTTTTCACTGTAGGAAGGTTATCTCTCCCATGGACTAAAATTGGGTTACCTTTTAACACTTAATAAATGATAACTTCAGTTTAGAAGCAGATAGAGAAATGCTTCTTCCACTCATTTGAATTGTAATTTAATATCCTCTTTAATGCTAAAGTTGGATTTGAAGTTACTATTCTGAAAGTGCCATTTGAGAAAGTTGCCATTTTTCTGTCTAAACCAAATGTGCCTTTCTGCCAGTGTCCAGGGTCACGTTACTGTGAATGTCTCTCCTGTGGTGTGCTGTGTATTCCTTCCAGACCTGGGGACAAACAGCCCTTGGGTGAGGAGCAGGGTGTTTCCCTACTGAGCAGGATATCCTGGGGGATGTATTCACCACTTCCGGAGATTCAAAGTTTTAGCCTAAGGTCTGTGGCCACCCCCTTCCTGACTTCTGAGGTTGCCTGCCCTGCCACTGATAAATGCAGCTCACACCTAGGAATGCCTGCCCTTTGTTACCCTAGACAGTTTGGAGTCAGATCCAGGAAAGATGGAAGTTTAGACAAAGAGGCATCCCCCACCCACAGGCTGGCACTGGGTATAAGAAGGGTGCTCACAGAACATCAGAACACTCCTGGAAATGTGGAAGATTCAGAAGAAGGACTGCCCTACTGTCTGAAGATGGAAGACTGGACCTGCTTGCCTTGAACCAAGGATCCCCCGAAATTACTTTAAGGGTAAGTTGTTTGACCTCATTTTTGAGTTACAGGGACACAAATAGCTTCCAGAGGTCTTCCCTGCAACTGTCCAGCTGGCCAGCACCACCTCAACCAGTGTGAACCCTGCTTCTGGTCTCTGCTGGAGTGAGTCCTGATTCTCAAGAAGCACCCTCCAGGTCCTCGACCCTTGGCTAGCATCAGAGTATACTCATCCTGCTTCAAAACTGAACTCCAGGTAAAAATCCAGAAGTTTGGGACTCTTCGCAGCTGCTAGCGGGCTCCTCTGATCAGCAACAATTGCCACGTTTCCCGCCAACGTGAAGTTCAGATGGCAACCTGCTTTTCATGCCAAACAGCGATTGCCCGCATCTCCCGCAAACATGAAGCTCCAGTGGTGACCACTCCTCATGCCGACATCAACCCTCACAGCCAACATGAAGCTCCAGCTGAGGATCCTCATGTGGACTCGGATTATGAATAGGTAAACTCTTCACTGGGATGACCGTGGTGTCTATTTCCAACAATGCTCCATAGCGATCAGTCTAAGCTTGGGACTTTCGCTCGGTCCAGCACGACCAGATAACTGTGAGTGGCTCTTTGTGCTTTTTGGCGCTATTTTCACATACAACTTTAAAAATTCATAACTCTGGTTCTACTGATTGATTTTTTTCTTTTTCTATCACTATATTTATTAAAATTAACTGATTGATGTTTTGCTGTTTTTCTATAACTATATTTATTAAAATTAACTGTTTTCTAAACTGGTTTGGGTTTTTTCTTGTGTTGTGTTTTCACTGTATTACTGTTTGAGTGCTGCATAAATCCTATACACATTGCCTCTGAGTTAAGCCTGACTGCTTGTGTGCCAAGCTACCAGAGTGCTAAGCATAGGGATATTTAGTGACTTTTGAGGACTGTGTTTATTACTTGTGAGGGTCTCTCGCACCTCTCAACTAACAACCCAATTTCTTACAAAATCTTTTATGCTTTTTACACAATGTGGGTTTTCAGCCTATCAAAAGCCTCCTTCAAGATGGGCCTTAATTTGATATAACAGACAAGCATCTTACAAGAGAAGACAAGGCTGACTGTTCCCCGTGGAATTCAAACCATGGTCAAGGGAGATGCAGGCTACACACAGTCAATCTGACTGTTTTACCACAGAGTTAATGATTGACAATGATTGAAGTTTGCTGACCAAAAGTCAATCTATGTATGCATGTCATGTAGGAATTTTCTGGAAAAAACAGTGGTTTAGTGAGGCAACTAAAGCTGTCTCAAAGGCCAGGCCAATAAAAAACATAGGGGCAGATTTACAAGCCCCTTGCAACACATTTGCGCCGCCGTTGCGTCACTCTGTGAAGCAGCGGCGTTGTAAACAATGCGCCACGTTGCGACATATTTACAACGTGACGCATCTAGGGAGATGCGTCACGTTGTAAAGCCCTGCGCTACATTATACCTGCGTCAGGTATAATGTATGCAGGGTGGGCGTTCCGTCGCAAGAAAACCTCGTAAAAGTGACGCAGTGAAATCTACAAGATTTCACTGAGTCACTTTTACGACGCCGCTGCGTCAAAACCTTATGCCTGTAAGGAGTGACGCAGCACAATAAGTATGGGCCGCCCCTGAGCATTGCTGGAGTTGCGTTGCGCTTGCAACACGACTCCAGCAATGCGCTGCCCTTACGACAAAAGATGCGACACGCATCTGTCTATCCTTGCGCCACGATGCGACGCATTGTAAATGCGACGCATCCGTGGTGGCGCAGGGTATTTTTGCGTGTCGTATCTTTACTGGCGCATCCATGCTAATATGCAGAGATGCGCCAGTCCATGTAAATCTGCCCCATAATATGCCCAGCA
The DNA here is from genome assembly GCA_963921515.1 of Calotriton arnoldi. Classification (NCBI taxonomy): domain Eukaryota; kingdom Metazoa; phylum Chordata; class Amphibia; order Caudata; family Salamandridae; genus Calotriton; species Calotriton arnoldi. The sequence continues at coordinate 748,560 of CAWUFW010005490.1, forward strand.
CTGGTGGGGAAATATGGTGTGCTTCGAGGCTGGTTTACACTGCAAGCAAGCAGGCTGGTTTACACTGCAAGCAAGCATGCCTTTAGCCTTTGTTAGTTTTGGTATCAATCCCCATTTATTTATATGCTGCTTCCTCAAATTTCCAACAAACACTGAGTAAAAAACTTAGGTAATTACCGGTCCACCTGGTCAAAGGTTGCACAAACATGTTAAATTCTGTACCCGAAGTCAAATATTGTGCCTTTGCAATTCCACCAGACCTATGATTTTGGCAAAGTGTTTCATTTGCTTTTTATGAAACTCAATCTTGAGAGATTAACCAAGGTCCATAATCTTACTCACTGGGTCAGACACAAGGGTGATTTTTGGCACATTCATACGCATGGGTAACGCAAAAAAACTAAACTATGAGAGCAAAGTAATTTGCTAATATTTTGATGTATCCGTTTCTGAGTCATTACAGTGTGCGCCCTCTCAACCCTGCTTTACAATTATGTGGCTCCATTATAGATCTGCTTTCCTAAACTTGTCAAATGAGCCATGAAAGACACTTTGCAAATTATTTATATATTAAAACCCACTTGCGTTCAGATTTGGCCCATATGCCCTCTTTTAAAATAATTTAAGACCAAACAATTTAGAACGCATTTGGAGAATATAAATAGTATTGAAATAATTAGCGGGTTTTGGCTGGGGCCGCGAACAAAGTGATCCAGCAAAGTGCAGACTGCCTGGTAAAACGCAGGCAAATGTGCCAGGAATGGTAACTTTCGTAGACTACTTATTTCCAGATTATGTTATTAGATGCAATGGAAGAACAAGTTGGTCTTACCTTTTCGACGCGGGCTTTATAAATTCCCGAGGGGCAAGTTTGTCCTTTTTGTTGTCAGATTTCTTTCAGCCTTCGAGGATCATTTCATTAGTTGTTAGAAGTTTTATTTCTGTTACCAACCACCTCTTCTATGGCTTTGAGCAGTCAAGGACATCTTACAAATCACAAAGTTGTTTAAGACGAAATCAAGTCGAAGTGGAATTGATGAACTGTTGTCATTGGTTTGTGAACTAAGGAAATGGATAGTTGTGAGCTGAAGGAGAGATTGTCAAGATTCTTCCATGGGCCAATCCTTGCTAGATAGTTTATGGTGGGAGTTGTCTTCAACTATGGAATGGGGACATTGAAGTGTATCAAGTGATGGTCAGTCCACGCAGCATGAATATTTACAGTTATTGTGACGACATTGGGGCATATTCTCAAGGAACTATCGCCGAGTTAACGGCACTTTATCTCAGCCAAAGTTGTGATAAATTCATCGCCCATTCACAAGCTGGTGCAAACAGCCGATATCACCAGTTAACCTGCGATAGCAGCCGCAAAAAACCTCGCCACAGATGACCCCGGCAACTAACGCTAATGATATGCAGAGTAGGCGTTCCCCGTGCAAAAATTCACGACAACACCACAACGCAACATTCTCAACAACCAGCCAGATCCGGGATAAGAACACAAAACATGTGATAAGGCGCGTTAGCAGCAGGAAGTTAACACCTGCTCTGACCTGGTGTAAAGTCGGACGACAACCTGCACCAGAAAAGGGAGCCCAGCCCACAGCCACACCTGAAGAACAACAGATGCCATGGAGCTACTCATCATGCAGCTCGGAGCCCCAACAGGGCCACAACACCCACCGCCACCACACCCAGGTCCGCCACCCCCCCTGGACCCCCCTGACCCCCGCCCCCCCCCCGGACCACTACGGAGGCAGCGCAGACAAACACAGCGGACCTTCAGGAAACGCACCAGCCTCACAGACTTGACACCAGAGAATGTCATTGCCCACTACAGACTCAAAAGGTCAACCATCCTCCACCTCCTGACCATCATTGCCCACAGGCTGACGGTACCAACACAGCGGACAACCAACATCCCACCTCAGACAAAGCTGCTGGCCGTGCTGCACCTGTTGGCCTCTGGGACATTCCAACCAACAACTGCCAGAGTCGGAGGAGTCTCACAGCCAACCCTATCCAAGTTCCTCACACCTGTCCTGGATGCCATCACCAGCTTGGTACCCCAGTACCTATACTTCCCCCACACTGCGCAGGAACAACTGGAGACCAAGCAAGGCTTCTACGCCATAGCAGGCTTCCCGCACGTGTTGGGGGCAATTGACTGCACACATGCCCTACTTGTGCCCCCTGCCGACACTGCACACAATTACCGCAACAGGAAGCACACGCATTCCATCAATGTGCAGGCAAAAGTCGACCACGGGGACTCTTCACCAATGTCGTCGCAAACTACCCAGGCAGTGTGCATGATTCATACATCTTCCGACAGTCCATCATCAACCGGCGCTTCCAGGATGGCACCTATGGAAATGCAGTGCTCGTTGGTAAGTACCAAATGAACACACCACACACCTCAAATCCACAATCATGTAACTCACAACCCTGGGAATGCACACATTACAAACACACATACAACATGCCCACCCACCAGACACGACTGCACAACATACTGCGGAATCCTGGGCTAGCCATGTACATGAGCCATCACCGGCATGGCACCTCAGCCACACAATAGCAGTATGCGGGGAGAGGTGGGAAGCAGGCATGTGCGAAGGAGGCAAGTGACCCATGAATGAGAATGCACACAATGCCAAGTGTGGGGTGGAAGTGCTGGACAGACTGCAGTATGCAGACCACAGACATATCCATGTCGACATATACTGCTGGTGGTGGTAGTGTTGTGGACAGTGGATGCAACCATGTCACCCCAGCAGTGGGGAAGGTCTCTGAAATGTAGCCTGTGACGTCCCCCCCTGCAAGCGTTTACAGAGTGGGCTGGCCCGGCGTACGCCAGGCCAGCGTAGGGGTGTGAATAAAAAGCACGTAGCCCTGGGCGTGGTTCTCTTCTGGAATGCCCAACGTGTCTCCCACCCCGCCACGAGGCCGACGCTGTCACCGAGAGGGGTGTCGCCGCAATCCTGTGCGTCCGCCGCAGCCCGGGCCGCTGGACCCCGAACCAGTCCCGCCCGGCCGTGCGCATCCAGGCCTCACTGCTCACCTGCCGACACCGGTGTGTCCCCAAGAGGGCCCACCACGTGCCTACGCTCGCACCAAGCCAGAGGCCCTCGAGCTTGGCAGCCTCCTCAGACCACCACAGCCTCCGCGGGCAAGGCTCGCAGTACTCCTCTGTCGTTGACGTACTCCACCGGTCTACACAGCGGACAAGTAGGCCACACATTTGGAACTGAGTCTTGATTACACAATGGCAGAGCACACATGGTAATGCAGAGTCTAAATCAGTATACTCACTTTGTGGTGGTGCCACCAACTCTGTGCATAGCATTCCGACCACACGTGTCTGTGGGCCCTTGCTGAGCGCTGCCTCCGGCTTACACTGCGGTCGAGTAGGACACACAATTGGAACTGGGTCTGGATTTGTCAATTGCAGACTTCATGTCATTGTACAGGCCTCATCGCAGACTGCATCCCCTTCCGGCTCTGGTGCCACTGACTCTGTGCCACGGGAGTCATGGACACTCTCTGGTGGAACTCTGGTGGCGTCAGAGTCTATGGCCTGGGGGTCGACTCCTTCATCATGTAGCTGATACTGACATTGTGGGGAAAAGGAGACTGTAGCATTCAACTCCTCCATATTGCCTGTTCCTGCTTGCTTCTGCCCTCTGCATCATGCCATGGATGGACACCTTCCACTGTCCCCCGTAACACTCTGCGACACTCTCCTTGGACATCAATGTGCACCCGCTCAGCTCACCTGGCCCTACTTCAGTGCATCGCAAGTCACCGTCCCGTGGCGGTGTGCCTGTGCCGGCCGCTGTGCATCCGGGGCCACCGACTCTGTGCAGCTCAAGTCTTGGAACCTTGCTGTTTGTGCTTTGAACTTCTGATTGTCTGATCACTGTTGTAGTTGTTGCCAGCACCAACCAACCCCTGAGGGGTGGCGTACACTACCCAACTCCCATCCAGCACAGGCGTCACTGGACGTGTGGCCCTGGCAATAAAAGGTGCCGGGCACACGTGCCCGTAGCCAGTTCCACGGATAATCTCAGTGTGTCCGTGTGGTCATTATGCATGCATGTGGGCCCCGGGCCATACCACATTACGTTGTGCCATGTACAGCTGGTGCAACCTAGTCACCTCAGGCAGTGGGGTAGACCTGGGACATGTGGCTGTGTCAGACCCCCCTGTGAGCGTGAGGGAGTGGACCTGCGTACGGCAGTACGGCGTAGGGGTGTGGTCATTCCACAGGTGGCTCTGGGCGAGGTTAAGTTTAGGCCTTGCCAGGGAAGTAACTAATGCGTGTGTCTCAGGTGTAGTGTCGCTGCCACACGTCACGCAAAATTCAATGTTGCCATGTAGCATGCGCCAGGAGTACGGGCTCGGCCGAGGGGTAGATGAGGGTACGCAGGCCCGCTGGGGGTCAGGGATCAGACATGCCAACTGTTGTGTGTGTCACTAATTCCGCAGCATAAGCCAAAGGTCTACCCTCGGCCGCATGGCGAGTTCAGCCAGGCATGAACTCTACTTCTGTGTCCGCCCTGTCTTTACCATTGCCCTACACACACGTGTCCATCCACCTTCAGCGCAGGGCATCACTGTGTCGTCGTCAGGCTTGTGGACATACGCAGACAGGCATGACAATAGTGTGCCATAGGGGTGCAAGTGATGCAACCGCGCTGCGCACTCTGGTGAATATGCTCGGGGGAGGGAGAAGCGGCATTGAGGCTACGTATTCCACATTGTTGCCGCTCATTTGCAACAAGCAGTACATGTCATGCAGGAATCACAAAGTCACACATATCACACACCAATGAACCAGTGAGCCTGCTAACACATCATGCCGAACCAACTATTGACTCATGTCTCTCTGCACTGTCACAGGTGACCAAGGATATGCACTCTGCGCTTGGATGATGACACCCCTCCGAGCCCCGAACACACAGGCCCAGAGGCAGTACAAAGCGGCCCACAAACGCACGAGGGGCATTGTGGAACGCACATTTGACGTGTTGAAGTCACGTTTCAGGTGCCTGGACGTCACTGGTGGAAGGCTCCTGTACAGCCCAGACATCGTGTGCAAGAGGATTGTTGCATGTTGTGTGTTGCACAACATATGTGTACGCAGCAGGACACCATGGATACATGTGCCAGATGCACCGGACGATGATGATGGGGATGAGGCAGGTGGACCACAGCCCACTGCAGCTGCAGCAGAAATAGCCCGTAGGAACACCATCATTGACAATTTCTTCACATGAGCACGTCACATTGTGGCAGTCCTTGGCAGTATTGGGACAGTACATAATGGCCACAGGCAAAGCATGTGCAAATAAATGCATTCGAGGAACACTATCCCTGAGTGCATGTCTCTCATCTGTACAGGCACATCACTCAGACATGTGTGAGTGCGACATGTATTGCTGACATTTTTGTGATTTGTTCATGTGTGGTGGGTGTGTCACCTCTGTGCAGAGAGGCTGTTTAGGGTGTCACGTGTTCGACCTGCCAGTTCTGTGTGTTGCAGTTCGTAGGCAATCCCACTCTTCGGCGTTTCACATGTGTCCAGATTCATTCCATTTTGGCTGCCATTTGTGTCCTGCAGGTGACAACAGGGCTCCTTTTGGGCTCAGATATGTACCATCATGATGCAGGGATGCCCCCTGTGACTCAGGTCCCACAACATGGGCAACATGTACGTATGAGGGAGTCACTGCCCCTACATTCGTCCACGCTTTTGTGATTTGTTGGTTATGGTCATGACACGTCTGTGTGCAGGGGGGTTGCTTGTCCCTCTGCAATGTGAGGGGGACATGCGTTTTCACTGTGTGTTACATGCATGTTTCGGCATTTGCGCAGTTTACATGCAGGCTGCATGTCAATGTACATTGTGTCTGTGGGGAGATGCCTATTTGATGCGGGACGATGCTCATTTGTTCTACGTCATGGATGTGGGGTTGTGCTCGTACATTGTCATCTCCCCGTTTTTTTTCTCTGCTTTTATTGTGCATTTCCACGCAGGACGCATGGGTATTGCAGGCCTCTCACTGGTTATCGCTGGTTTTTGTATCGCGATTGGCCTCATCGCTACTATTTTCGCGTTTCGCGTTTTTTCTACGTTGCGTTAGTTTTAACAAGTTCATTTGACGCGTTATCTTGTGTCTATCGCATGGTGCCGCCGTGTTGTGAATACCACGTTAACAAGGAGTTGTTTTCCCGCGATGGACTGCGATGTGAAGGGTTGCGTTAAGCTACACTTGCGGTAGTTATCACACGTTCTTGTGAATATGCCACATTATGTATTACAACAATTGTATAGCGGTGCTTCCCATGGGTTTGGCAATGAAGTGCTTCATTGTCAAACCCGTGGGAAGCACCGCTATACAATTGTTGTAATACATAATGTAATCACAATAAGCATTAATCCATTTATGAAAGACTTCAACTAGCTCAGTTGTCCACTAAATTATTAGCAAAGTTTTCATATTGTTACAGCTTTTTAGGTCTTGCCTGCGTACTCATGCGCTCTCACTTGCGAGACCCTTGTGTTCAATAATGGGCTTGGAACCCGCCCATTGCTTACGATTTGTTGGCATCATTGTCACTCTTTTTTGCTGCCTTCTAATTGGAAAGTGCTAGCTACATGTCACTTCCTTTTCTTTCCATGGCGCATGTACCAAGGACATAATAATCATGTTTGATTGCTGCTCGCGCTGTGATTCATGTACTATTTCTGTGGAAAAAAGTGCCATGAAATGGCCAACGCTGGCCGTGTCATAGCTCGTTTTTTAGGTCTCGCCTGAGCCAGCGCGCATGCGTTGCTCTGCGAGGCATTTAGTAAGGGCTTTTGAACTCAGAACACACGCTCGTGCGTGTGCTTTTTTTTAATTAACTCGCAATTGGCCTGTGCATGCGTCTTTCTTAAAAAGACAGCACGCAATTGGTCCAAGGCGGGTGATTGTCCCGCCTTCTTTGTTCCCTGGCCTAGGGTGCTCGGGAGCGAGCATTAATGCCATCTGTTTCCAATTATCGCGTTCGCGTTAATTGGAAACAGATGGCGCTCGCGTTTTTCCTTGTTATTCCTGCTCGGTGTTGCTCTTAAGTGTAATAAAGTACACCATGCGGCTTACCCATTCATTAATACAATTATAAAACTCTGTGTTTTGTACGTTTCATCTCTAGACTGCATTTATGCATCCATCCCGCCACAGCCTAAAAATAAAGTACCGGTCACATGGCTAAATACTGAAAATACATTCGGGAGGCGGGGGAGCAGCGCGCACACATGGGGAAACCTAACGTGGTAGCGTTTACAAACATCACAGCTACGGGCACATAGGATGCATTTACGAAGGGATATACAATTTTTAATGCAGGCAGAATTTGTAACACATTCTTAACGCATCTTCAAGGGTTTGTAATATCAAAGCCAGCATCTGTTTACGGGCAGACACATGCCCTTTAGCACTGTGTTTACTGTCTGGGAGGCAAGTCTCTCAATCTTATCTATAACACCATATATTGTTGCTGGTAAATTAGCCTCTAAAAGCAAAGTGCTTTCGTTTGCAGACCACATGCTGCGACATTTTCCATGTCCGTGAAAGCTTTACTTTAACATTTGCAAACAAGGAAACCCCAAACTTAAAGGAGCCTCCACTGGTTACTCACCTGTGGCTACAAGCTGTTACATTGTGGAAAAATAATAAAGGAGCGCATTAAAATATGATATGTTGTAGCTAGTATTTGGCCCAGCTCACTGCAAAGCACACCCATGAGTTGTAGTGTTATACAAATGCAATGCCATTTATTAAAAGACACGGCAAATACTAATGTACTAATGCCCGTGCACAACCATTCCTTCTGTTGCCATGGCACCTTCTTCACACTTAGCATTTGGGCGCTCGCTAAAAGGAAGAGGGAAAGCAGCACGCACCATCTGGAAAACGTAGTACGTCAGTGCCTCCCAAAAACACAGCAAGGGTCACCTAAAAGGCGTGGGTGACTTAAAAGGCATTATTTATTTTTAGCACACTTAGCATTTTGCAACAACCTTAAAATAAAGTAAGGGGCAAAAAAACAGCAGCGCGCAATCTACCGCACATTAATATCCAGTGCGTGCTTTCGTACATTTTTATTGTGCTTCCATGTTACCACATATAACGTTCTTTATATTAGTACATGCCTTTGCAGAACTTTTGGGCACATTCAGTTTACCAACCTGTGGCGCTTTGTTTAGTTGTGGGGCTTTTTGAACTTTTGAAATACTTTCGTAATACTTTTGATGTATATGTGTCTTCAGCATTATTTATGCCCACAGTTTCCGGGACGATAACAGTTACGCATTTTTCACGGCGCTTTTGCTCACTAAGCCGCAGCGTCCATTATTTCAAATACGAGTTTTTACTTTCCCATGCCGCATTCACTTTAGCACACTGCGGCGCAGACTTCTCCCATGAGGGAATTCTTAAGTTTTTTAAGCACTTTTGTATTAGCAAACCATAGCAAGTCTTCTACACTTGTTATGTCCCCAAACACTAAAGTAAAGTAAAAGGAGGAAGAAAAGCAGCGCGTACCATCAGTGAAATGTAGTACATTAGCGCCTCCGAAAAACCTCCCAAAAACACAGCAAGGGTCACCTAAAAGCAAGAATTGCTTAAAAGGCATTATTTATTTTCAACAAACTTGACATTTCGCAACACCCTAAAAACAAACTAAGGAACAAACAAACAGCACCGCGCAATCCACGGCACTTTATTATCCAGTGCGTGCCTTCTTCCATTTTTATTGCGCTTCCATGCTCCATGCTTCCATGCTACCACATAAGACGTTGTTTTTATTAGTACATGCCTTTGCGTAACTTTTTGCAGCATTCACTTTTTAGCCTGCAGGGCTTTGTTTACGTGTGTGGCTTTTGAAATCTTCGTAACGCTTTTGTAATACTTCCGTTTTAGCAACAAAACTCATTATTTAAATGCGCCTTATGGTACAATTCTAACTAGTATTTTTTTTATACCTACGCTTAAACAGCATCATAATACCCCGTAACTATATCAGTTTTATACTTCAGGCAAATGCTATAACTGTTAAATATAGCAGGAGAAAACATACAAATGACACATTTGCTATTTATATGCCACATAATTACACTGCACTCAATGCAACATATACTCCAAATAATACCACTCAGTGCCACATAATTACACACCACATAATTACACTCTACTGAATGCAACATACACTCCACACAATACCACTCAGTGCCACATAATTATATGCTACATAATTACACTGCACTCAATGCAACATACACTCCAAATAATACCACTCAGTGCCACATAATTACACACCACATAATTACACTCTACTGCATACAACATACACTCCCCATAATACCACTCAGTGCCATATAATTACACGCCACATAATTACACTGTACTCAATGCAACATAAATACACTCCACATAATACCACTCAGTGCCATATAATTACACGCCACATACTTACACTCTACTCAATGCAACATAAATACACTCCACATAATACCACACAGTGCCACATAATTATATGCTACATAATTACACTGCCCTCAATGCAACATACACTCCAAATACCACTCAATGCCACATAATTACACACCAGATAATTACACTCTACTGAATGCAACATACACTCCACACAATACCACTCAGTGCCACATAATTACACTGCACTCAATGCAACATACACTCCAAATAATACCACTCAGTGCCACATAATTACACGCCACATAATTACACTCTACTGAATGCAACATACACTCCCCACAATACCACTCAGTGCCACATAATTATATGCTACATAATTACACAGCACTCAATGCAACATACACTCCAAATACCACTCAGTGCCACATAATTACACACCACATAATTACACTCTACTGAATGCAACATACACTCCACACAATACCACTCAGTGCCACATAATTATATGCTACATAATTGCACTGCACTCAATGCAACATACACTCCAAATAATACCACTCAGTGCCACATAATTACACGCCACATAATTACACTCTACTGAATGCAACATACACTCCACACAATACCACTCAGTGCCACATAATTATATGCTACATAATTACACTGCACTCAATGCAACATACACTCCAAATAATACCACTCAGTGCCACATAATTACACGACACATAATTACACTCTACTCAATGCAACTTAAATACACTCCACATAATACCACTCAGTGCCATATAATTACACGCCACATACTTACACTCTACTCAATGCAACATAAATACACTCCACATAATACCATTGTGCTGCATAATTACACGCCACATAATGACACTCTACTCAATGCAACATAAATACACTCCACAAAATACCACTCAGTGTGACATAGTTACATGCCACATAATTACACTCTACTCAATGCAACATAAATACACTCCACATAATACCACTCAGTGCCACATAATTACATGCCACATAATTGCACTCTACTCAATGCAACATAAATACACTCCACATAAATGCACTCTATGCCACATACCACCAATCAACATAAATGCACTCCACACTATGACACAATTTCACTAAGCATAATTTCACTCAACACCACAGTTCCAGGCCACACAATTCAACTCCACACATTTCCAATACACATCACATAATTACACATTAAACAACATATTTCAACTCCACAATCCACAACGTACCTCCAACCCACACCATATAGTGGCACCACCTGAGCACCAAACATCATTCACCACCACCATTTTGCATCAGCGCACCACCTAAGCATCACCTAAACATCACCTAAGCATCACGTCACTCTGCCCTCGTAATCTGGCATCTGTTGATTCTCCCCTAGCGTCCGTCCGCTGCTCGTGCTCTAATTAAATTACTGTTTTCCAACCTCCACTCCCCCATTATTTATGTCCTGCTCCCCCATAACAAAAAAAATTATAACAAACAAGCATGAGAACAGGCAGGAAGAAGTTGCCAGCAGTGCAAGTACAAAAAAAATAGAAGACATTTTTATGTTAAAATCTTTTTTTAATCAGGTTGTTCAGTTGTATATAATGTCGTCTTGGTTTGTATAAAGGTAACAAAAATGCTTAACACTTTTTATTATAACTTTTCAACATGATGCACAGCAGCCACAATGCTCTACAACATAGCCAAATGTTCTGGCTAAACACATAAGGTCGCAAAGGCGAGACCTATTGGCTATGGCAATGCTTGTTTACCTTCTACCCACCCCATCCCTGTTTGGTCCCACCTGCCCTCCCGTCCCTGTTTCTTCTCCCCCATCACCCTCTAGTCCCTGTTTCTTATCCCCTCCCTTCGGCCCACCCTTGTCTCAGTTTCTTCTCCCCACTCCTGTCCCTGTTTCTTCTCCTCCTCCCACCCGTCCCCATCTCTATTTCTTCTCCCCCGTCCTGTCCTTGTTTCTTCCCCCTCCCACCCACCTAATCTCTGTTTATTCTCCCCCTTCCACACAAAGGGGAAAAAGCAGTATGAAGCGGCCAGTTCTGGCTGCTTCATATCGCTTTTTCAAATCATCCCATTATCCACCTCTACCCGACCCTCAGATACCCACCCACACCCACACCAATTGCCAAAGCCAAAAGCTCACCTATTGGCAAGACCTATTGGCTTTGCCAATGCATGTTCTTTATGTATAGCTGTGCCACTCTTTTGTGGTTAGCCTTCCATCCAGTGTTGTATGCATCTAGAATAACGTTTGTTTTGGTTGACACTTTATTCCATGTAGAACGCTGTTATTAAAGAAACAAATGAGCCTGTTTCATGGGTTAATCTTTTTCACTTCAATTAGAATGCAGAATTTGTACTCAATAATTGGGAAAGTCCATAACGTCATATTACTCATTAGTTAACTGATACATAGCCATCAAATTCTGTAAGTCAGAATGAGGAAACATATCGAATAATTTCCTATTTTTCACCCTTTTTGACTTCTTTGAATCCATTGTTCCAGGTGGTTTCTGTGGCTTACGTGTTACGCCAGTTTGTACAGCCAGCACCTGTTTCGGTCAGTGCTGGGGAATTCCCAACTGAACTTTTTCACTGCTGACCGTAACCCTGTTTTTCGTGCATGCAAAAGGAAAGGATGGAAACATAATAATCACAGCAGGAACCAGTACGTCGTCAGGGAAGAGCTAAAAGAATGAGAATTGACTGATAGCAGTGTTTGTTTTATTTTAAGAAATCTTAAAATTCAATATTAGCGGTAAGCATATTCTAAATCATTCAGTGGTAATTCCACTTTATTCTAAAAAGAAACATTGTATTAAATTCATGAACATCCAGTTACCACAAATTTATCAGCTTCTGAGAGCCCTAAATGAGGGCGTTAGTGTACAGTTTAAGTATATTTTGAGCCTGCCACTAAAGCAGCATGGTCTTTGGACTCAAGTATTGAAAACCACTAACTCTGGGAAGGCCTATGTGAAACTAGGCCTGGCCTAAAAACAGCATCTGCTGTCTCACAAGCCTCATGTAATCAAGAAATGGATCAATAATATATGTACATATTATAAATACATAGAGGGGTTTCGGGCCAGCACTCTTCATCGGTGGTCTCTTTACCAGCCGTTCACATTTTGCTTCCACCAACACAGCATATGGCAATGGGTCAGCCCATTTCAACCACTGAATGTCCTTGCGATGACTGATAGCATTTTGCACAATGACATGTGCACATGTAGTCGGCTTTAGTATTCTTCAGCTGTCTCCCATAATTTTATTATCGATGGTTGCCTTTATATATTTTTTTTCTTTACTGTTTGTTAACTTTGACAAACGTTTGGTCCTTTCACACAGATTCTCTAACTTTGAGGTCTCACGCAGAAGTAAGCAAACTGTCGGATAGTTACGTGGCCTTAGTGAGGAGGAATTAAAGGATACAAGAACCTAGCCAATTTCTACAAAAGGTTTTACGCTCTCTGAGAGTCAGAAAAACAGTATGAAAGAAAAAATGTCCTTTCTTGAGTACCCTCACTCACCAGGGTTTCCCCACGGTGACATGCTATATCGGCTAGGAGCCCGAATAAATTCTTTTTTGCCCACTAGCCAGATATTTTTAATCTCACCCACTCCACCTCCATCACTGCACCACACATAGTCACCCATAATTAGTGCTCCTACGTAGTGTCGCAAGTCGTAGCACGCCCCAACCCGCAGTGGGTTGGGATGGCCCCAATGATGAAGCATGTCACCGTGGGGAAACCCTGGTGAGTGAGGGGACTCAAGAAAGGACATTTTTCCTTTCATACTGTTTTTCTGACTCTCAGAGAGCGTAAAACCTTTTGTAGAAATTGGCTAGGTTCTTGTATCCGAGATTTCGGTTTTTGTGGTTTCATGATCTTTTTGGAGGGTGGACCTAGCGTATCCCTCTTTCTCCCCCTCTTTTCTCTGATCTGAGGAATTAAAGGAGACAGAGGTGCTCCAAAGAGAAATAACGAATGATTCCACTATCCAAGATGCCAAACAATTGCTAGAGACAGTAGGAAAAACAATTGCAGACTTTAAGATTTACATAGTAAACCAGAAAACCACTAAGGTCTCAAGAGATCTTACGAACTTCAAACTTGATAACGTATACCCCTACCTCAAGGACGACTTTTACAAGAACAATAACCCGAGTAAACTTAACCTGAGCTACCAGGGTAGAACACAGAGAAAATGTATTACTTTTTCAGACACTTTGTCAGACTCTAGCCAAGAAAAATCAGGTTCTTCAAACTTCACCTTTCAACATCCAGGGGCCCAACCTTTTTACAACAGAGGTGGCCGCAGGGAGAGAGGGGGAGGATGGAGAGGCCAATTCATAGAACAGGGAGAGTTCAGGACCAGGAGGAGAGTGTACAGGAGATAGAAAATCCCAATACCAGATCCAATGAACCCGTCCCGATATACAACTTGTCCGCTCATCAACTAACAGAAACTGAAAAACGAGTATTGAACAAAGGGTTATCTTTTGTACGACTCAGTGTGCAAGATACAGTAGAGACTAAAATTGAGGTTTTACATTTTCTACGCAAGGTTAGACTCAAAACATACTTTGCAGAAGCCACTGACAACCCTGAGATCAACATTAGTGGACTCAAAAATAAATCCACATTTTGCCCTGATACTGATAGCATGCCACATGAGATACTTATCTTTGAAGTCACTGTAATTAGTGAAATTGACAAATTGATAATAAAAAACGTTTTTTTCATCAAAACTGTTCAAAAGACGAGTCCGCAGCTATCAGAAGCCTGGCTAACAATAAAACAATTGTGATTAAGCCTGCGGATAGAGGTGGCAAGAGACTCGTAATGGATAGTTCACTATACGACTTAGAGGTGAGGAGACAACTGAACAACTGTGCACATTATTGCCCTATACAAGACAATCCCACTAAGGCCCTCTCTTTTAAAATCAATGAACCCACGACCGAGGCTCTAAGAAAAGGATGGTTATGTAAGAAGGAATTTGAGTTCCTGAATAGAAAACAATGCAGGACATCTTCAATATACATTCTACCCAAAGTCCACAAGAACCCAGTTAACCCCTCAGGCCGACCCATTATTTCTGCTTGTGGATCAGTACTAGAACCACTGGCCCAGTACATAGACATTTTGTTGAAGCTATTTGTTGTAAACACTCAGGCTTACATACGCGACAGAATGGATATTATTAACAAGGTTGAGGGCCTTTCTATTGACGAAAGTAAGCAGCAGTTAGTATCCTTTGACATCGAAGCCCTCTATACTAATATCCGGCAGGACGAGGCACTTGAAGTAAACAGGGATATTTTAGACACTAGGCCAATACCACATGACATTCTGACAGAATTACTGGTATCACTCGCCTCCCTATGTCTCATGAATAACTTTTTTGAGTTTAAAGAGAATCTTTATTCACAGATCAAGCGAGTGGCAATGGGCTGTAGCTTCGCCCTAGAAATAGCGAATTTGGTCATGTCATATTTCGAGAAAAAGTGGGTATACACTAATGAAAACCCGTACAGCATTCATATCATACAATGGTATCGTTATATAAACGATGTGTTAATGCTATGGGAAGGATACGTATCCACTCTAAAAGCATTCCACAGTTGGCTCAATAGCAGAACACTTGACCTCAAATTCACCATGTCCAGCAACAACAGTAAAATCAACTTCCTTGACCTTTGGATACATAACTTCTCTGGGAATATAGACATAAGTCTTTATACCAAACCTACAGACCGTAACACTCTGTTGCACCCACCCACCCTTAAAGAAAATCTACCCTACGGGCAATTTCTCCGTATCCGAAGAAATTGTTCCAACAAAGATGACTACTTCAGAATGCAGAGGTTTTGATAGATAAACTGAGAAATTGAGGCCACCCGAAAAAAGTGGTCAAAGCCACATCTAAGAGGGCGTGGTTTACACCCAGGGAAACCCTTCTTAATCCCAAAATCTGTCGAGACACCGACCCCCTCATATGCGTCAATACATATAATCCAAAATCCAATAAAGTTAAAAACATCATCCAAAGGAATTGGAAAATCTTGACCCCTTTGGGAATACCAAAACCTATGTTTTCTTTAAAAATAACTAATAACCTTTTACATTACATAGTGAAGGAAGCATGTCCCAGTGAAAAAAATGAAGACTTTTGTAAAATGCTAGAGATGCCGGCAATCACAGGCCACTATAGATGCCAGAATTGCACTGCGTGCGCTTTCACTGCTGATACCAAAACCTTTACATTGAATGGCAAAATACACAATCAAGTGAGATTTTCCAAGTGCAATACCAAAAACGTAGTTTATTGCATACAAGGCCCATGCAACCTGGCGTACATTGGACAGACTATCGAGACAGTAAAAGCAAGAATCCTTCAACATAGGTTAAGAATAAGATGTGGGGTAATAGGCGCCCCCTTGGTGGACCACTGTAGAGAACTGAACCACACTGAGGATGAGATACGTTGGCCAGTACTTTATGTGATACAAAACCAACAGGGAGGTAATTCTACTGTTTCCATGCATAAAAAGACTAAAGCTAAAATGATTGAGAGATATGGGACAGCCAGAGGGGACCTCAATGATCTGGCCGAAATGTGGGCCTATTATGATGCAGATAAGCAGTTGTTACATTATTACAGCTCGGAGTGATACAATGGAAAACTGCTTGGTTGCAGTAGGTGTAAGCACTTTGAAAATTTGGCAGGTTGCTTTGGCACTATTGTGTATATGGAATTGTGCATCCTTATATTACTTGTACAGCTGTATATTATATTTTCATGTTTCTAATTGTGAATTCCCCTCTCCTTGGTCGCATTACAATAGCTGTTGACTAACACCCAGCTAACATAGCGGGACACTTTCACCAGACTCACAGCTATTAGGCCCTTCGCACAACGTGAGTATGTCAATCTATTGCACCTGATAGTCAATACCATGCCTTGTTCACTGGACAATACACATCTCCTCTGCCTTCCCCCTTTGAACAGTTTATGCCCGGTCTCTACTTCAAGATGGCCACCGCTCTTTTCTTTCCCGGCGAGCCGCTTTACATTTCCAAGAGGACCTGCACACCCTCGGTGCTGATAACATACGGTCAAGGTCTCTTTCCGTAGACGACCTCTTAATTTTCCATCTTCCTGGGCAGATCACATCCGATGCAGATTCATTCTGGTAGACGGCTTAACTGTGCTCTGGGAGCCAGCCCGGCATGGAATCCTGCTCCTGAAGCTCCGAGGACCTTTCCAATAAGTTGCTCTGTTTGGCTGCCCAGGGTTCTGCCACTCGCTACCCGCCACCTCTGGAACTTAGTCCATTTGGACTCTGATGTTGAGATCCCTATTCTCCCCCTCCATCCAGGACCACGTTGGTTTTCCTTGAAATATACATAGCACGGTCCATACTCTACAGTTTTCTTACAGTAGCTGACCCGCAAATGTCCTTGTTTACCACTTGAAGCCCGCAATCTGAGGTTTCTTTCTCCTTCGTCAGTTTTGCAAACTTGATCACTTCACGGTGTTAATATATGATCCCTTGGGGGGTTTTAATTGCTTCCCCTTCTATGTAATCTACTTCCAAGTTCTGTAGGCAACTGGCAATAGGTAGCGGGGTCCACAGGCTGTAGATAAGTTGACCCTCCCCCTGGGACCTTGCCTATTGTTTGATGCTTTATCCCTTCTTTTACATAGAGCCTGGACTTTCCGCCGTGGGTGCTTCACTAAAGCGCCCCAGGAATTTGCTTCCTTTCCACGGTACTCCTGGCATTTGAACTTTACAAGACTCTTGCCTCCTGTAGAGGATCACGTCCTCCCATTGGGACTTTCAGTAAGTCTCATTGTTTAGCTTCACTTCTTTGCATGTCCGGACTTGCACTAACCTCTGGTATTTTTGTCACATGACTTGGCCTTCTTCAGACCTCGGAGGCGGCTCATGACACCCACCTTCGCTGCATGCTTTGAAGTCCCCATGCAGGACTTAGTACCACCTATAGCCATTGTATAGATAGATAAGGGTTCAAATAACACAGGGCAGCATGATCCACTACCATCCTCACGGTGCATGCGACTAAAGGAGAACAACAGATGAAGTTTTATTACGTCTCACTATATATGAATCTGGTGGGCCAGTTTTTGTTAAGTAGACTGACCTGGTCACATTCCGCCGCTGCACCATTGTTTACTGTCTGATGCACTTGGCTGAATATGTACATATGTCTTTATATTCCTCAGTGTAGGTACTCTATCTTGCTACTGTTCTGAAGAGGCTTGAATTCCTGAGGCCGAAATGCGTCAACACTTCTGTTGGAGGAGTCTCTATAACCTTGATTCAACTTGTTTAAAGACATTTGAATACACATCTAAATATATAGAGGAGAAAACTTTTCCTCATGAGTGTATAAACCACAGACTATCTCCAATTTGGACTGTGTGAAAAATAAACAACACAGCCATAATTGATAAAACAATAGGAAGACTGAGAGAAAAAATGTCCTAGTCAGCACATTAGGTGTTGAAGACTTGCGCTATATGTTTTATGTATGTGTAAATATTCTATGTTAATTGTCCCTTATACATATTCTGTTTATTTGATATTTTTTTATGTATGTGTAATACGGTGCATTTTCTGTGTATGTTTAATTTGTGTGCCAACACTGGAGAATCGAGGTATTCACTGCAGGAGTGAACGATTATAAGCTTGATTGAATTGTCTAAAATAAATTTGCAGAAATCGTGCAGAGATTGCTGGTGATTAATTAGTGTAATCATTGGACAAACTACGTTATACGTATTCATTCCCGTATTACAACCCCCTTTCATTTACAGGCACGTGGTGGCCATCATAGAATGGAGTTTGTTTGATTTAATCTACAGTATGAAAACAATTAGATTTTTTTTATCAGTGACTGTAAACAAATACTAAATCAGAACAAATGTGTGTATTAGGGGCTGGAGGACAATGGAATTGGCAACCAATGCTTACTGGGTGTCCTCACTCCTGCAAAGTCTAGGATGCCAGTTGCTACCAGCATTAGAGGCACCTGTGCAATTTATGGAAGAGTTTCTTGTGGAACAAAGACATTTTGTTTTACAAACCATGCAAGTAATGAAGGAGATCTAAGATGAAATGGTTTATTTATTATTAGGTCCAGTGATAGCCAAGACCTTTTGATTTTGCCAAATGTATATTTAAAATATATTTGTGTAGACTTTCAGCTATTCTTCTTCATCAATGGGCCTTTTATTGTGTCAGTCTCATATTCTTCCATTCACTACAGTATACAGCATGGGCATAGGGTTGGTCTCTTTCAACCATTGGATAACTTCATTGTGAATGACAGCATTTTACCCTTTCACAAGGAGCACATCCACACAGTGTAGTACCCTTCAGTGCTAGGGACTACTACAGCAATTAGTGCTATTGGAGAAAAAACATATTTTTGCTTTTAGAACATGTTTTTTCTTTAGATTAATATTAACATTTTGTTGCCATGACTGCCAACTGCCATTTGTTGCTGGGCCACTCAGCAATCTAAAAATCTCATCCAAACAAGTAAAATTACATTTGTTTTATTTTCCAGTCCAAGTGGCACAAGGACATCTTAAGGATTTTGGGGGCCCTAGGCCAAACATATTTAGGGGGCCCTATTTGGAACATCTATAAATGTATGATCCAATTTCAGCTTTTTCATGCCCTCTTTGGCCAGGTCACTGACACTGCTCAGGCATACTGTTCCAAAGTCTAAATTTGTTTCCATCTAATATTCAGGGATAGTGATTTTTGTTTTCAATATTGTAACACAGCAGCAGCTCACTAATTTTACTGCAAATAGTCTCTGTGACCTACTGCCATTTCTCATATGTGAGGTCTTGTTTTAATCTAAAAGGAACTTTTTTATGGATGTTGCATGGTACTGAAAAACCTAAACATAACTTTTCTCTGCAAAATACTTGTAATAGACTCCCACTCATTACCGTATTAAAAATAATTGAAAGGAAAATGGTATTTAAAACAATCTATTTATTTATTTATTTATTTATGTTTAAAAATCATTCAAGGTCATGAGGGCAGGACTCTGTGGAGAACAGAGCCTAGTATATCAGGGGGCCCCTTAAACGGCTGGGGCCCTGGACCAGAGCCCACTTTGCCAACGGCCTTAAAACATCTCTGAAGTGGCATCTTGGAACGTAAAGAAAAAGAAATGAAAATGGTACCCATGTCATTCTGTAGCTATAAGTATGTGTGGTGATGCATGTGGATGCCTATAAAATGACACATCCGCCAGAAGTGGCTGCATCAAGGCACCTTTCCTTTTTTTCCCACTCTCTATTTTTTTGTCGATGTTGCATTGGATTAGCAAAAGTCATTTAGCTTTCTACGGATGCTACGCAGCCTTGGCAAAAAGCTTTGGCAAAGCCATTAGATCAAAAAAGCAAGACCTAATAGCTTTGCCAGTGCTTGCTTTTGTTATGCAAGCATAACCTTGCATTAACCCCAATTATTGTGCTAAACGCATAATCAGCGCCACTGGAATTATAGAATTCTGTGGCTGCTGCTTTTTTCCCGCTTAATTATGGATTTGCCGCATTTGCCACATAATCCATCATCTGCTGCATAATCTGCAGATTTTTTAAAAATTGTTTCTAGCTCAGATGGATTAAAAGTTACTAAAAACGTGTTGATGTGTTCGCGTGCTGTAGAAGGCCCTTCGCAAAGGTTAACTGGTCATCTTTCAATTGCTTATTTCTGTATTTGGTTGTTATCTAGTACTAATAAGGTGAAACCTTTGCCAAGGAGCTATTACCATGTCTAAAAGTAGCAAAATAATGAAGTAATACTATAAAATATGTTCCACATTATGCCAAATAATTAGCCTTTTCTTGCCACATAATTTAGTCAACCGTGCCACATAGTTTGTTGCTCCCCTGACGCATAATTCTAGTGGCCCTGCATATAATGCATAGTTTTTAGGTCGAGCCTGGGCAGCGCATGCACTGCTCTGCGAGGCATGCTGTATTCAGGTAGGGACTTGAAGCTCCGGCCTCCGCCCATATTTTTCATTGGCTTGTGTCATTTTCCGCTGTAAACTGTGGCTGTTCATTGGTCAATAGGCTTAGTAGTCCCTCTTTAGTACCACCTTGTCTCATTTTGTAACCTCCCATGGAAACACCCTCTGTTACGAGTGTTGTTACTCGGTAGGCTTTAGTTACGGCCTCCGAGCACTATTTTTTCAAATAGCAATAGGTCTTGCGTTTGCGAAAGTTTAAGCTATTGGCATTGTAAATGACAATGCCTTTTATTTATCTGTTTTAAAAACAACACGTAAATAAAAGGAATTGTCATTTACAATGCCAATAGTTCACTCTCGTAAATGCGAGACCTATTGCATTGCAAATACTTGTTGTTTTCTGTATGCTTACTCTGACTATGTAGCTTCCTCTTGTGCAAGACTTGATTCAAGCAGAAAATGTCTCGCAGACTCTTAAACTGGATGTGTGGCACTTCTGCAAGCACTAGGGACGTTCACTACATGACTTCAGAAATTGGATGGGCATACCTTGGAGCTGGCATACTGGAGACATTTGTATTCGAGTTCATACCTCACATACTATTTCCAGACGGCAAGCCGCATAATAGGGGAATTACCTTTAATACCACAAGAACTACGCCTAAAAAGCAAGGAAAACTATGTGCAATGACGCCCTCCCATACCGCGTTCCTAGCGCATTAAATCCGAATTCCATCCCATGATAGTGTTTCACCCCCTCAGGTACAATTTCGCTCTAGTTACCATGAATATCTAATTTTCCGTGTCTTTACATAATTCATCTGTCACGTGTCGTTGTTCAGTGATGGATGTCATGAGCAGAACTGAATGACACAGATCCCTGTGCGTTCCCATATAGCCTGAATACTTGAACAAATGCTGATAATCCATCAGATATTGGAGCAGATCTGTCTTCGTAGCCAGCGCAGCCGTGAATCCAGGCATCCTTTTCCTTCAGTGATGTAAGAGCTGGGAGATGCTTTCCGGGATGCCATTGCCATAAAAGGACGCTGGACCTTCTCTGTTATTTTAGCAGGGTTCCCAGTACTTACATGGACTGAAATAAGCACTCGTGTGGAAAGGGGCGAGCGCGGGAGCAGTCTCCGAGCCCAGTTGATATGAGAGCACGGGTTTCCGTTTGGAGGGCAGGAAGACGGGAACTTAACAGACTGGACTTTCGGGCAATGGTGAGATTTCCACGCAGACCAGTCCCCTAAAGCTGTTGTGGCAGCCAGTAATCTACGTGTCAGGCTCATTAAACTCTATGGAATTGGTGTGATTTGCCTTCCGGCCAGTGACGTAACGAGAAATGATGCAGAATGTGACGAGGGGCCCCTGAGTCTGCCACATGTAACATATATTTATTGGCCATTGGTTGAATGATGTCCCCTGCAGGCCAGTACTTCTGAAATGGCTGCTGGGGCTGTGCCAGTGTCAGTTGCATGCGAGGCTCCCTGGCCTATGTGGGAACGGAGACACTTTCCAGCTGGCCTGTCGCGCGTTATTGGGACAAAGCGACATATAAGAATACATCTGGGGACGTCACATACACTCACGGTATATATATGTATACATACATACATACGTACGTACATATGTATATATCACTCACTTCATCAGCTGTTTCTGGGCCACCGACTGGCGGGTCAGAAGCAGCTACCCGTTTCTCTGTGGGGCACTGCACCCACCGCCTTCCCATTCTGTGCTTTCTGGCAGCAGCGTGAGCTCACCTCAGGGGCCCTGCTGTACTGTCTGTGTGCAGAAGAGAGAGAGCTGTGTCCCCCAGAGGCTCAACTCGCCCGCCATGTCCGCGGAATGCAGTGAGCTGTTGTACTTGAAAATAAGCTGTCAGGGGTTCCGCACCAACACTGCGCAGCGCCAAAATCCTTCCATCGTTCCTGGCAGCCTGGAGGCAGTTTTCTGCAAGGCCAAAGATTTATGATCATAATCTCTAGCAACAGTTCCTGGGTTTCTACAAAACAGGGTCACGTCCTTCGCGCCATTCCACAAATGCCGCTGGAAGCCCAACCTCCTGTAAAGAAAATACAGTGGCTGATGAATGGCTGTCGTTTGGCACAGCATTTAATGCCGTTTTTCAGAAACTGTAGGTTCCAGGAGAGGGCAAGAAGGGGTTGACAAAAATGAGGACACATCCTACTGGATTTTCAAAGCACGAAATATAGAGGGCACAACTGATTCGTAATTGGGCAGGAGTCTTGTAAAAGCCACCCAGATGTTTAAAATGTGTGGACGGCCCGCAGACTGGGTGACATGTGGAATTACTTTGTTCGTGCAAGTGCTGAATCCTGCCCGAAGAAAGAAATGATTCCAGACAGAAGCAGCTGGGTCTTTAAAGGATAATCCAGCAGCAAGATGGGGACTGATAGCACCCATGCACAGCCAACGAGAGGGAAGATAAATAATAGTTGACACACCGACAAAAACACGCACGGAATGTGAACTTAAAATCGTGCTATCTTTAAGCATCCAGGTAATTCCAAGATAACCAACTGTCTGAACCCCTTCCAGAGGGCCACGGGGTACAAAGGGGCTAGGTCCAACCGTGGAGTCGATGGAGGTTGGATCTTTTCACTCCTGATGTCCCGGGGCTCGACCTACTATGGATTCCGCTCATCTGGGCCAAGTAACCCTTCTGCACTTGACTCTCAGTGTTAGCTTGGGTCGAGCAGTATAGGCTCCCTCGGGGGTGGGGGGATGTAGATACAGGTCAGTGAACACGACTCATAACTCAAAAAGCAAACAGTACGAACAATAAATTAATGTCTAGCCAAATATTTGCTTTTATAAGAAAAAGTGGTATTTTATTTCTAATTTGTGAGAAGTTGGCCTGGTATATGCTGTTCACTAATTAAAGTGGACACCTTGCACCAGAACAATTCGACTCTTATGGTAGATAGGTTTAAGACAACCTTTATAGAAAGCTATCCTAGTGGTAGCTGTGGAGAGCAGCCTTCAGGCTAAGTCTTGAAGGAATGTAAAGCAGCTTGTTTTACCACACAATCTCTTGAATCACCAAATGAAAAGACACCACACAGGTATATATATCAAATATATATGTATTTATTAATAAACACTCTCTACTAATCTCTTTATGAGATTAGAGGTCAGGAACATATGTACAAGTCAAATATTATCAGAATAAGTTTAGCACAATTGAATATTACAATCTTAGTTTGCTAGACCTAGGTCTAGGGCATCTAGAATCGAGGGACCCCCAAGAACCACCCCAGGTAGTTGTAGGAGACCCACAGGGGACGGACGCGGTGACCTGGCACCGGTGCGAATCCTGTACGAGTCTATGCACTCAGACGCGATTGAGATATCAATGTTAAAGGTCCCTTGCGTGTTCGAGGCGAACACACCGATCGGTCCTTGTACGAGTCGAAGGACGCGGTTACAGATGGAATTGCAAGGGAGTTGGACGCGGTGTGTCTAACACAGACGCGAACCTTGTACGAGTCAGTGCGAGAGTCGCACTTGGAAAGTTAGAGTTTTAGGACACTTCGAGGGAAGCTACAAGCAAGTCACTTACAGGGTAAGTAGTTCTAGGGCCCACACCCACAGGAGCACCGTAGTGCTGAAGTTACCTCACCCAGGGGAGCCGGGTGCATAGGTGTTCTTTGGTGTCGGGTCGCGGCGTCGTTTTCAATGGGAGCCAGTGAAGACTTGCTGCTTGTGGCGACAGGAGAAGTGTCCGGAGGAATCCAAGCCTGGATTCGGAAGATGGAAGACCTGAAAGCAGAGGGGACAGTGTTCAAAGTCACTTGGCAGTGACTCGGGGCAAGGAAGATGGATGCCCACCGTCGTCGCAAGATTCAGGTCATTCGCGGTTGCCTTGACTCTTCAGTCACGAGGTCCAGGAGGCGTCGACGATGACCAGGAGCTGGATTCGGCGTATCCCACAATGTCTGCAGCTTACTGCGGTGTCGGTGACTCGATCAAAGCCAACAAGCCTTGGCAACAGTAAGTCTCGGGGAAAGTGTGAAGAGGCAATGGCGCAGACCAGCAAGGTCTGTGGGACTCACCCAGCAAGGGTAAGTCAGGGCAGGCCTGGAGCAACCAGGGGAGCCCTTCGGTTTCTTTAGGAAGTCTTCTGGGAACCCACAAGCCGGCTGGCAAGGGATCGCAAAGACGCCTTGGGAGGATTCACTCACAGGGGCCCACGGTCACTCGGGATGTGGTAGGCCTCTGATCTTAGGAGGGATTTTTGCTGGAGGCTGGGACCACACGTGGTCCAAAGCACAAGTTCGTGGAACGTTGTGAAGGGGTTGCACTCGACAATAGTGCACGGTACCCAGGGGTCGCGGTTCCTCGTTACTCTTGGGGTCCACTGGCCTCAGCTTCGCTGGGGACTCACGATGGCCTTTGAGAAGTCAGGAAATCCACTTCTTGGGCTGCAGGGACTTCGGACTCCGGCGGGAGCGGCATAGTTTGCGACCGTTGTTTGTAGTTTTTGGTGCCTGCCAAGCAGGGGAGTCACTCCTTGACTCCAAGGGAGATTCTTCAGTCTTCCAAAGGTAGTGGAACGTCGAAGGTCCGGGATTCTTCTTGTAGAGCATCATCCAGGGAAATCTAGGGTGCAATGCACAGGTTCCCCCTCTTATACTAAAAGAAGGGGAGGGACTAGCTCTATGACCCTACCTATGGGAGGGTCAGGGAGTGGGTGGCTACACCCACTTCCCTTTGTCCAGTTTTGCGCCAGAGCAGGGACAGGTAGCCCCTGAGCCGGTTTGAACTGGCATATGCACAGAGGAGCCTTCTGCTCCCCCAGTGCAGGACTTCAAAGCAGTCTAAGAGTGCACCCACCCAGCCCCAATACACTAAACCCTGTCTGGGAGGTGGTCACACCCCTTGGGACAGGATATCTATTGTTGGGCTTCCTCCACTGCGAGTGTTGGTCATCAGCAGGAGGGCAGCCCAGTGTCTGTGACTGGTGGCATCCATTTTGTGATGCCAGGGCTCTGCAGGATTCCACCGCGTTTCCACAGTAGGTACATGTCTATCCCTCTAGAAGGGTGGAATGCTACCCCCGCCGCCAGAACTGGCGGGGGGGGTAGTATTTCAAGGTGTTTGACACCAAACACGACATGTTTCGATGCAGCCATTCCAAAGTTAGCATTTTACCGCGAGGATATAATGCACTTAAAAGTATATGGTTTAACCGCATCCACAAACAGCACCAGAGAATGGACTCTGAGAGCTGCAGAGGGGCCCTGCTCAGGCAGAGGCACCCCCTCACATAGAAGCCAAGCACCCTGCCCTCAGGATTGATAGGGCCTGCCTTAGGGGTGACTGATAGGTTTATATGTGTGTGAAGGAGAGATATAGGGAACCTATATCTCAGTGAGGAGTGCTAGCACCACCTCACCCAGGCTGCAGTAGCAGGCCTGTGGTGTCAGATTTAGTCTGCTTCCCAGGGGTGGCATAATACATGCTGCAGCCCCTGGTAGGCCTGTGAAGTACCTATGCCCTTGGTACCTAAGGTACCATATACTAGGGACTCATAAGGTGCCACAGTATCCAATCACTAGTGCACCTAGAGTGCACTCCAAATCGTTTAGAAAGAACAGAGAGGCTGGGGCCCTGATTAGCAGGGGCCCAGCCAGACTATAGCCAGAAACCAGTGTAAACATCAGAAAAAAAGTGGGGGCAACATAAGAGGCAGATCCTACTCTCCTACACAATTGAACACATGCAACAGAATACCACATTCTGAAGCAAGAACACAATTCCCCTTGAGGTCGGGCACTAGTAGTTGTCAGGCTAATCCCTGTCCCACCCTCCTTTGTGTAACATGTCCAGGGTTATTCCCCATTCACTGGTGGCCGCACCAGAGAATGCAAACTATTGGGCAGTACTCAAGAGTTCTCCCTTCTGATCTTTTAGGAACTTAGTCAGAAGTGTCCTTGGTGCCGAAGCACCATTAGTAGCAAGTCCCTCAGGGTCCCAAAGACCCGGTTTCAGTCTTACTCACACGGGCAGTAAAGCAGTGTTCAGCGGTGCAGCGAGTGCCCTATCCTCGGGTGCTCCAAGTCCAGATACTGTACAGCAAAGTTGGGCTGCTCTCAATGGACTCGGTGCTGCCAGGTGGCTTAGGCTCCCCCTGTCGAGCAGCTCTACCGGTCAGGTTAAAGTCATCGGAGCTGCTGGCACTCGGCGGAAAAAAGTTAAGTTGCACTTCCCCCTAGAAGGGGATGGGGTACTGGTGTGATCACCCGGCTCCCGACTGGAGCTCCAATGAGGGTGCAATGCCCTCAGCAGTGTCTCAGCAAACCTCGGGGACTTCGTCCGGAGCAGCTCACGGCATGCAAGCTGGCCCTGCTGGTAACAGCAGGTTTTCCTTGGTTTAGGGTGACGGCCCTAGCTCTAAGTAAAAGTGGTACCGGCAGCCCCTCCTGGTGTACGGGGTTGCCGTGGTACTCACAATCAGGACACATTTCTCCTTAGGCGATCACCCTCCCTACAGCAGGCCTTCCTGGCTTACGGGGTCACCGATCTCGACAATCACAGGTCCTGTGCACCTGGCCCAAGCTCAGTTCACCAGTGACCCCTCTGGTATGCGGAGCGGTAGTGCGGCTTGGTGCTCCCTGCCCAGCACTTCCAAAATGGCTTAGGACAACATGGCCCTCTCCTGGCATATGAGGGTCACCGAGCTGATACTGCACACAGGCAATGGCCCGATCGGTGCACAGCCCCACACCTCGCTCAGAGAATCCTCATGCAGGGCTCCCCATTGGACCTCACTCCCTCCAATGCTGCCCTCTCCCTCACAGGGCACACTGATCTTTGCAAGCAGGTAGACGATGGTGCTCCAGGCTCCAGGGAAGGTGATTTTGGTGTCCTGAGTGATGTCCCCTCACCCAGCAGAGAGACCAGCAGGCCTTTGTCCCCAGTCCTGGTCACAGGTAGAAGTCTTGGATAGCTTCCCCTTTTCACACATCCCATCTGGCTGCTTGGCAGATTACACATTTTTGGGGACTCAACCTCCCCTTTTGATAGTCTTTTCTAGACACTAAATGTAATTTAGGGCCTGGGTCTTTGAAGTATTATGTTGGGGTTCTGCTGTTTTTGAAGTGGGTACTTCTCCTTTTCATCTTCCTTCATGAAAGAGGTCTGTCACAGCAGGCATGACTCTGCAGCTGATCGTCCACATCATAATTCATTGGAGTGACCAGA
The DNA here is from genome assembly GCA_963921515.1 of Calotriton arnoldi. Taxonomy (NCBI): domain Eukaryota; kingdom Metazoa; phylum Chordata; class Amphibia; order Caudata; family Salamandridae; genus Calotriton; species Calotriton arnoldi. The sequence goes on from CAWUFW010005490.1 coordinate 776,353, forward strand.
GTTCACACCTGATTATCTGCCACAGTGGTATGTGCATCAAAAGGTTAATCCCACACCCCCAGCCCTACTCTTTATGATTCTGTTATCTGCCCCATCTTCCTTCCTGAGATGTGCCCAGGCCCCTTCCCTGTGATCTATCACTGAGTCAAAGAGCAATCTTGTGAGATGTAAAGGGAGCCTCTTCCTTTCCTCCAGTGTGTGTTCCCAACCAGCTCACAGGAATGAAGAAATCCACAAATCTGTCTGGGAGGATTCCTCTCCTCCTCATGTCTTGACCAGGCAGGCCTGGGCTTCCCAAAATGGAACCCGGGGTCCTCCATACCATGCACTCTTGCAGGCACATTTATTTAGTGTACATTCTCAGCATACTTACTGTTCAGCACTAATCCCTCTATGCATTGTACCGTTATATGTACCCATGCATCCAGCGCACACACTGTGTGCACTGTTCAGTACTGAGGCTTTCCCAGCTTTAACCAGGGTGTGTTATTTAACACACACACTACTAGCACACATACTCACTATATGTGAGCTGCATAATTCTTCAACCATCATGCATTGTACTTCACGCAAGAACACATGCACCCAGCACATGTTTTATCCACACATGCACTGCATCACACTACATCCCTCATGTAATGTATTCCTCTCAGGCATACATACACCCAGTACATGTACTAACCACACATGCACTACATAGTATGGCTCCATCCTTGTACGGTACCCTTCCTGGGCACACATACAATCAACGCAGTATCACTATTCCTGCGCTGCGTAGCACTCCACATCTACCTGATGGAGACCAAGGGCGAGTTAAGCACAAAGCAGCTAAACCTTCAAAGAGGTGAGTGTGCCTATAGGCCTCACTCCAGTGACATAGGATAAAAAGGGCCTGCTTACTACTACTGATCACTGCATAGCATATTGCCACCACCACACTTGTGCTGCTTAACTCTTGGTGAAGGTGATAGCCTTCCACCACTATGAGGGTAGCCCTTTGGCACCTCTCCCGGTCCAATAAGACCGTAATCCGTGAGACAGTTCTATGTCATGGCGCACACAAATGATCTGTGTTCACCTATGACAAAAAAAATCAGCATTAGGGATCCAGAAATTGTGCAGTTGGGCACTCACAGCAGGGGTATGTCTCTTAATGTTCAGAGGACTTTTCTGTCCGAACACCGACTGTGTTTTACTGTGTTCATTTGCCAGCCTTCATGCTTTTGAACTTTGTTGAACTAGTGTGGGTAACTTTCTATCTGCACTCCAATTTCCAGAAAAAATACAGATCACCAGCGGTGAGGGGATAAAACGTTTCTTGGCACCGCTGCAGCTAGACAGCTCTGGCTCTTTTATCAGAAGCTGCTCTATCTGTCACACTGTGACAGTCCATCCTCTTCCCTTGCATAGGAGGAATGGAAGGCCTATTGTCAATAAAAACATATCCGTTAATGTTTTTGAGGACTTACATCCCCCTTAAGTGATGGGAATGGGCAGTACTGTGTAACAGAGATAGCAGATAAAATACAGCCAGAGCTATGCCGCTGCAGCAGTACAGAGAGACATTTATCCCTGCACCACAATGGGATTAATTTACCATTGGGAAGGGGTCTAAAGGTAAGGAGGCAGAGCAAGCATGCCAGAAGCATCCAGAGCTCACAGCAACAGCTCCTTTTGCAGGCCTGAAACAGGAGCTAGAGCCTGCGAAGACAGCACTCTGATTGACTAGCCGGCTCCCAACAGTCCATGAGTGCTGACGACACATAATGTTTAACTATTAGATGATGCTACTAAGGTTTGTGCCATGTAAATTGTCAATATAATTGCAATCAAATGGCAAAGAAGAACATTATTAGAGCTTTAAATCAACCCAGAACCTTGTACACTAAACAGTCGATGCTCAGTGTTTCCACCCCATGGCACAGCTGAACAACCAAGTGCATAGGGAAAGTAGGTCCTTGCATGAATCCATCTAATGCTGGGATCAATGGTACAGTAGGACAATTCTAGGTTGCCACAAATGGCATGAAGAAGCAAGGGGGCATCAAATTACCCCTTCTGATCCAGTATGGACTGCAAAATTTCAGTTCACCTACGGTGACAAAAATTCTAGCACTAGCTCTGCTGAGTCTTCAGGATGCACTATGTCTATCTCATTCCTTTGACATCAGACATAGATGGGCAGTTTCAGTTGTTCCAACAGCACTTAAAATAATTTCTGTGATAAAAAGTTTTCTCATTACAGTATGTTTTGTATTACACTGTATTGCATAATTTATATAGTGCTTCATTCCTTGAGAGAGAGTGAAAAGCTCAGATTTGCATGAGGCTCCAGGTGCCATTTTGGAATGCATGGTTGAAAAGAGTGTTGGTTGTGAATGGACCTATATGGATGTTGGGTGAGGTGTGTGAGGTTTAGAGACATTGAGACATGTTCTGTTAACCATCTCTTGAATGATTTCCAGATCACACTGCAGCACGGAGACCGCTACTTTACATATTATAGACAATGCTCTCCTGACCACAGATGAAGATGACCCCTGCCTCCTGATTTGGCTGAACCTCCTAGCTACCTTTGACACAGCCGACCAGCCCACTCTCATATGCACGCTGGAATCTAAAATGAGATTCACCAGCAGTGTCCTTCACTAGTTTTCCTCCTACCTTTCAAACTGGCACTCTTTTGTTGAAATAGGCATATCAAAGTTCCAAAAGAACCCATGCTGCCCCCTGTCCTCTTCAACCTCTACATTGAGTTATTCGATGCTCTACTCACAGATAACACCATCAAGCTACATCAAATGCCAAAGGTAGGCAATGGAAACACAGTTAATGACTAAAGCTCATCCCAACCAGACAGAATTCCTGTCATTTGCAAAGAACAACAGAGAAGAAACAGTACATCTGGATTGATAACATGAACCTTGACGGTTTTGAACCCCCAACTTTCACCGAATGCCAAGTCACTTGGATTCACCCTAGACACCAAACTTACCCTCAAGGTACACATTTAAAAAAAAAAAAAACAGAGATTTGCTAGTACCAGCTGTCTCTTCTAAACAAAGTGAAAACATTTCTTCCAGAATGCAACTTCAGAACTGCTGTTCAAGCCCTCACACTCTTGCATCTGAATGTTGATAACTCCCTGCTGCAATGCCCCCAGATTCCACACTGGCATCCCTTAGAGGCATTCTGCACACCTTGGCACGTCTCATCCAGGTACTGAAGAATTATGACCACATTATCCCCATCCTGATGGAACTCTATTGGCTCCCCTTGCTGGCCTGCACTATCATCAAAACAAAGCTGTCATGACTAGCACCCCCACCTAACTTGCAGGCAGGCTCACCACCTCTGGTGTTCTTGGCACATCCGCAGCCAGGACACCATCAGACTGTAGATTAAGAAGTGAAAAAAAGAAAATACAAGGCTGCAAACCTTTTCTGTCTATGAACCCCAGTTCTGGAAAAGACTTCCTGTATTCATCAGGACCGCCACAAAGCTGTTCCAATTTAGGAAAGACTTGAGAATGCACCTGTTTAAACAACAATGCATCACAATGCATTAAAAGTCCACAAATCATTTAGCTCTCATATAACTTGTTGAATTTTTACCTGTCATTGATCCTGTACAGCGCTCTGCTGCCCACTGACTAGGTTTGTCCTATAGAATTACTACACCAATACATACATAATTATTTTACAGCAGTAGCTCTGCACTCAAGTATGAAGTGTTGCAAAGACACAGTTGTGCAAGCAGATATTTTTTAGGTAGGCATGATTTATACAATATGAGCCACCACTGAAGTGGATCGATGGTGAAAGGTAATGTTCTATATCAGTGTCCCAGGACTGCGTGAAGCCCAAGAACTGGAGGCACATTTAGCATTCAGAGAATCTGTACAGGCCAATCAAGATCCGGCAAGCTCAGGCTGTGGTAGTTAAACCACCTGAAAATGGTACACTGTGCTTACTCAGGAATTAAATAAGACCAAATCCTGGTGCCATAAATTAAGCAAACCAAAAAAAGCTATTGGCAGATACCTCTGGAGTGACCTAAGTCCAAATCAATCGAACATGGTGACGAATCAGGAGAGACTTAGGCCCAAGTCTTGGTGTCTTGCTTAAGCATATGTAGAGATGAACAACCCAAGAGCCCAGTCTTTGGAAACAGGGTTACTCAATCAGAGGAACTATGTGGAGTTTGCCCGGAGGTGACAGAAGCCCAGCGTCTGGATGTATTGTTCATGAACAGGAGAAACTATATGAAGCCTGCCCAGGAGCAACATGCCCATCCTCTGGGGGGACAGATAAGCAGCCTGAGAGTTACTATAAGGGGTACACCCTGAGAAGCTAGAAGCACCTTTTGTACCTACAGAAAATAATGTTTATCAGGGCGATGTAGGAGCAGCTGGAGTGACCAATCAGGAATGAACATTATACATTAAGCCTTTGTATATGCAGGTCTACTGGAAATATGAAATTCTGTGCCTTAGCAATTTCTGGGTAAATATGGATTTACCACACTTGCCACATAATCAAACATCTTATGCATAATTTGTAGAATTTCAATAAAAATGTGTTTCTAGCTGAAAAGGTTGAAACATTACTAAAAAGCATCACACGAGGTACTGTGCAGATAAAGACTTTTGCAATGGTTAACTGGTCAACTTTCAGTTGCTGAAAGCTGTATTTGGGTGTTAAACCGGTAGCAATAAGGTGAAGCATTTGACCATAGAGCATTATTATTTTGCAAAAAGACATCGAAAAATATTATTTTGCCAGTTTATGCTACATATTTTGCTGTTTCTTGCCACATAATTGAGTCAACCCTGACATAAAATGGGGGTAGGGAGAACACTGCCTGGTTTACCAGCATACAATTCGCACAGATGCATTGTGGTAAATGCAGTGCATGATAACACTCATTTTAGGTGAAAGTCTTTAGTATTCACCATTGTTGTTTCAGCCAGTGCTGTGTATCTCTAGACACGGGTGTCAGGATACTTGCCCTTCTTCAGTAGAGAGTAAGAAGTAAAATTTGGGGGTGCTGGACATGCTGCTCACAATCTTCTCGGGTTTCTACACCACTCCCAGAACCCTTCTACATAATGCCAGTGTTCTTCTTTATATAGGCTCTGGTGTTACTGGCCTAACACCTCACAGTAGATGGCAATAAGGAAACACAAGACAAGACACTAACAGTGCTTCCCAGGAAGGAATGCATTTAGGTTATCAAAAAATAGAGGGGAAAGATGAGAGGTGTTTTGTAGTGTCAAAGAACCCAAAGGTAGCCACATAGAAAACATTATTAGGTCCATGAGTCTACAGACAAACGGGTTGGAACATCTACAGGTCTGGGTACCCAATTATCTAGGACCTCTGATCACTGCATGGACTTGCAACAGCCCTTTTGGTGTTCATAGTGACAGAGGCCTAGGCTAGTATGGACTCGATCATACCATTGGCAACCAGTTGTGTGGCCTAGTTGATAATATTTTCAAGTGTGAGAGAGCAGAAGACATGAATTCTTCTGAATGGGGTTTTCTGCTAAACGTAAAAAGTGTCCGGAGTGTTGCAGATCGAACCTACAAATTCACCTACCATCAAGTCATATAGAAATAAAGACTGAAGCACAGTAATTTTATTTATTATTACGGCTTTTTCAAAACATAAAACGGTAGAGCACAGGTCGAATGCTCTCTTAAATTAATCTTTCCCAGAAATCCAGCTCAGTAATAGGACTGCTCTAAAGACTTCCAGGTGCTCTTTGGATGATTGAAGGCGCAGAAAAATGTCCAGGAAGTTGTTTAAAAAAGTTGTTTCTTTAAGACATTTTCATCTGTCATGATAAAATTCCCGGGAGTTTCGACAGAAATAAAATAAACTATAATGTTAAAAATACTCTCCTTGACTCCATCGTCTCAGAGGACTGGGAGAGTTATATCGGAATTAAAAGTGCTTCACAAACCGCCTACACGAGCCGCGATTCTGGACCTTTCCACGCACAGGGAGCGAGCCAAGTAAAGCTAGGGAGCCCCACTAACTGATGTTTGGTGTACACATTCTGAAGAGCTGTGAAAACAGCAGCAGGCAGTAACATTTACACGACTATGAGACATATTTATCAATCATCCTGTAAACAGCAAATATTTGTTATCCAGATCCAGACACCGACGACCTCATTTAGGGGTACCCCACCAGAATACTGAGTTTTAAATATCGCGTTATCAAAATACAGCCAGAATACGACTCCCAAAATATCACAGCACTAAGAACATACAGGTAAGTATAGGCTTACCGTAGTTAACATACATGTAGCTTGACGTTATATATATTTCCAGGTATGTAGATGTTAACCCAGTACATTTAGCGTTTGCTGGAGCAGGCGTCATGTCATTAATCGTGGGGGCTCCTGCCACCCCACCCCCTTGTGGATCGTCTGTCTACTTTACAGGCAGCCTATTTTGGGTGGCTGGTGGGATGTACATTTTTCCTGTTGGGTAAGTCCCAAAGAGATAATAATAGATGTGACCTCCAGGCACCTAGGACACCAGCGCCTTATTTTTTTATTTTTTTTTAAGGGGGGGGGGGAGGGAGTGTTTATGAAAACAGAAAAGTGTGGCGCGGGGCCTAAGAAATCGTGCCTGCTCAGCAAACTGCTCTGTTTTTGTGTGACTCATGCATTGGCGGATGCTGAGGAGGCAAAGAGATCCCCTCCAGAGAGGAAAGAAGGTCATCTTTTGGGAGGTGCTAGGCCACGGGAGCAGTTGACTTGCCAGCCAGATCTAAATGACCTTCTGAGCTGCAGCTTCCACAGACTTGCAGATGCCATTTTACTTTCACTTAACTCAGTGGATTCAAAAACTGTCCTCTGTTAATAAGGAAATGCGTTACTTTAAGTATAATGAATCAAATACAGATTTGGCATTAATAAAATGAATAATAGATGTAAACAATAATGAAAGAATTGGAAAGAGTGAGCTAGAGAGTGGGCTGAGAGGAAGAGAAAGGGAGTTGGAGAATGGTATGCCATGCCCCTGCTGACCTGCCCACCAGGGTTAAAATGACCTTTTGAGTCTCAGCTTCCCACAGTCGCGTAAATGTCATTTTACTTTCACTTAACTCAGTGGATTAATAGGGTCCTCTCTTTAAAAATAAGGAGATACATTAATTATTGCTCATTTTCAATTACACAAATGCTATTTCGGCATGAATCAAATGAAAAAGATGTATGTATAACAATGAAATAATTGGGAAAAAGGAGATAGAGGATGGGGTGAGAGAAAGAGAGAGGGAAAAAAGAAAGGGATATGGAGAATGGTATTAAAGTGAGAAAGAGAAGGCAAAAGGGGGACGAGAGAAAGAGAAGAGAACGGCAAGAGTAAAAGAAAGAGACTGAATGAGAAAAATAGACAAACTGAGAAAGAGACGCAGAAAGGAGAGAAAAAAGAAAGGGCGAGGAGAGCGACTGAATGAAAGTAAGGCAAGAAAGTAAAAGCAGAGGGGCGAGAAGAAGGAGAAAGAAAACAGAGGTGACAAGAGCGAAGATGAGAGGCAATATTTTTATTTTTTATTTTATTTAGGTTTTTGTAAAGTGTTACTAACCACCATAAGGTGGCATCATGGAGTGGGTACATAAAGGAGAGAGCGGTTGGAGTTAGTACTATTAAAGAGCAAATAATGAAGTTGGTGTTGTAGCAGCAGTTAATTGTCCTGTAACAATGAACAATTTCAGGGAAAGTCCTTTATTACCATTATATATCACCCTAATTTTGCCAAAGCCTTGAAGGAGCAGAAGTCCTGATGTCTTGGCTGGAAGGAGGGCTGGTGATATCTGTCTGACCGTCAGATACAGCTGATGTGGAACTTCATGGATACAGGGTGGTTATCCAAATGGCAAATTGAAGAGATGTATTTTAAGTATCACCTGCATTTTAGGGTGCTTTCAAGTCTCAGATGCTAGGGCAGAGTGCTTCACAGGGAGGATGTGGAAGGTTTGACCACCATAACATCTGAACTTGAATGGTTGGGTTTACAATATGCACTTTTTTGCGGACCTGAAAGTCCTGGTTGGGGGGTATAGGAAAACAGTTTTGTGGCTATGTAGTGCATGTGTACCTGACAAAGGTACTCATTTACAGTTTGGCAGGCAACCTATAGTGTCTTAGTTAGAGATGACTGGACCCTTTTGGTTCCTAATAGACTCCGTAGAACAGTGATGTAAGTGCGCGGGTGATAGAATTCATGATGTAGGTTGTCCAGTTAACGGTTACACGCTGGGGAGTAAAGACGTGTAATACCAAGCTCCGTTTGTGGCATGATCATTTGCAAATACCCGGCCTGGGAGGACACTACAACTGGCGATGAGATAGGGAATTACCCGAAGAACTAAGAGTGCTCTCCCGGAAAGTTTGCTGTGGTCCAGCAAACTGCTCGTGTGTGCCATGTGTGCCTCAGTCGAAGTGGAAATTAACGGTTGGCATATGTGGAGTCCACTCCAGCCAGTGCAAGGTCTGTGAAGAAAGTGAAGGCCTACGGAAAGGTTGTAGTCAGCTAGAAATTTGCTAGCAAAGTCGAGACAACAGCATAACACAGAGCCGTCATTCATACAGTAAGACAATGCTAAAGGCAGCAACAACCAGGTGCAGAGAAGCGCTAAAGGCAGTGATAGCCGAGTGCAAGAAAGCTCTAAAAGCGGAAACATCTCTGACGCAAAGAAACGCTAAAGGCAGTAGAAACTAGATACCATGCAAAGAGGTGAGAAGTGTGAAGAACTCGAGCAAGAAACTAAGTCGCTACTCACTGCCAAAATAGAAGACAGCTTCTCACAACCAGAGAGAGGGCGCAACGGGCCAAATGTTAGCATGTGGCTAGTGCGTGACAAGATGCCAGTCCAAGCAGGCAGCAGATGCTGCCGGAGCGAGCTCCGCTCCCGATAGCAGAAAGTTCCACGGGTTATGATGCTGCCACATTCCTATAACCACCGCCTCCCTTTGAGGGGGAGATGTAGTGTCTTGTGAGTTAGAGATGATGGAACCATTTAGGTTCCTGATGGACTCCGTAGAACAGTGACTTAAGTGCATGGGTGATATAATTCATGATGTAGGATGTTCAGTTAACGGTTATACACTGAGGAATATAGACATGTAATACCAAGCTCTGGTTGTGGCGTGATCATTTGCAAGTACCCAGGCTGGGGAGGACACTACTCAACCCATTGTCTGTCAGGGGGGTGGAAGTAATAACACAATTGCCCTGGCAGACTAACACCCACCATATTTAGAGATCACAACCTTCCTGATGGCGATCCCTATGTCTTCAGAAGGGCTGCTACAACAGCGGTTACACTGAAGGCATGGAACCTTTGCTAAGTGCCCCCTATGTTGCATCCTGCTACTCAGAAGATATTTTTGTTCTACAAAAAGCAAACTTCAAAAAGCTGGAGTTTGTTTTTGTAAAAAAAAAACAATAATGACCCTAACATCCTAGTAGGTTTCTTTTCCAGTGTGTGGATATCATTTTAAAAATTTTCTGTTTGTGACCTCCAGGCTTTTCTTGGCCTTCCCAAACAAAAAGTATGTTGGGCCATCTGTTCTAAATAAGGCAGATGCTCTGAGGCTCTTAGCTGATGGCCCAGACTCCGCTGGCTATCGGTCTAAGGGTTCCGCTGGCAGAACCATTGGGCAGGTTCTTGGACAGTGGAAACATGATGGTCTGCTCAACTCTAAATAGAGAAGGCGAATCACCAGTTTGGCAGGCAGTGTAGTCTGCTACTTTTGTGGCAGTATACCCTGCCTGCCAAAATCTAAATGAGGCACAAAGTCTTTAAAGGATAATTCTTCTTTTGCTAGGAGCACATGGAGGGATCTAAAAATGGTAGTAATGTGGTTGTGTCATTGTTGGTCATAGAGAAGGCAGGCTGCATAATTTTAAACTCTCTAGAGCTTTCTGAAAATTGTGGGGGGTTGCATTTAAGCTGTTGCAATTGTCCAGGCGTGACATGGCAACAGTGAGGATTATGGTGGCTCTCTGGGAGCAGAGGGACCTTTCATCTGATAGAAGTGGTGAAAAGCAGTTTTAATAACTGCATTCATTGGTGAGTTGAATGAGAGATCATCATTAAAGATCACATCCAAATTACGTGCTTTGTGCACTCGGTTTGAAGGAGTACTCAAATTCTCAGGAATACAGATGAAAGTGGGCTGAATTAACTTGGCCTAGGCGCAGGATTTTTTGCCATTCAAACACAGCCAATTATTCAGCATCCATCAATGCACTTGGGTGAGGCAGTGATAAATTGGCAAGGTTGCCAGGGTCATCTTCAAGCTTGAGATGAAAGTGAGTGTCACCCAATTACATCTGATAACCTATCATGTAGGAGTTTGAGAAGACAGCCAGGGTATGTGAGCAATGAATAGTATAGGTGGCAAGGATTAGCCAACAACTGCACCAAGGTTGATATCAACTGTTCTTGAGAGGAATGGATCATTCTTCGCTTGATGTGTGTGTTTATGCAGTAAGGAGGGGAACAATGACAGTGCGGTGCCACTAACATCTGCCGAAGCAGTCTGCTGACAAGCATCTGTAGGTCCATAGTATCAAAGGTGGATGAGAGATCAAGTGGGATCAGTGTTTAGGGTTGGCCTTGATCACAGATGCTGAGGATCTCTTCTTTAATGTTTAATAAGGTGTTTGCTATACACTTGCATGGCCAAGGCTGTGTGCAGGCGATCCTGTGTTCATGAGTCAAGGACCTAAACTCAGTACTTAAAGTGCATGGACGAAGGATGTATACAGGTGGTTTGGATGGAAGGGTGCTAGTTTAAGGTAGGGACTGAAGGCAATTTCCTGGACCCAACCTTCACTGTTCAAACATCATTTAGTGTGATCATACAGGGTTTGGTGCAGGCCCTGCAGGCAGAGCTTGGTACGCAATACAAGAGGTTTGCACAGGATGTTAGGGGGGGCTGGGGGCTGGTGCAGATTGTGCCAACACACTCTACACCAATTTAAATGGGATGGGTGTAGGACCTCGCATTTGCACAGGTGGGCACGAGTTGTGGCACGAGTTGTGGCACAAGTCATGCCCTGCACCATACCCCACTGTGTGTAGTCAGTGAAATGGGCTCATATGGGCCTAGGTACAGGGCCCATTCGAAGTACAGTCCCTAAACCAGGCACCCTTCAAAAACAGACAGCTGCATATGGCTCAAAACCATGTTCAGCTTCTTTGGGTGAAGCAGGGCTAGTCACAGAGTGATGCCAGAGGCCACAGCCTGCGCCCAGTCACAAATGCACACACCGTGTTTAGGGGGCTCATAGGTGGGCTATGTGAAGGGTTTAGTCAAACGCAACATCCTTCTCAAAACCTTAGAGGGTGCTTAAGGCCAGATTCTATATGTAAAGCTGGCTGGTTTAGGTCAGATGGGATCTGGGTGGAAGATGTGGCTTAATACCATGCCGTACATTCAACCAAAGTCTACACACATCCTGTTGAACCCCTAGGCCATATGGGATGGTGTAAGTACAAATTCTTTAACATTGATAACAGAATAATGCTGATAGCACAGCAGTGGACTATCGGAGATGTGCACAGTTCCCAATGTAGATAGTCAAGGATTGTGTGTGAAAGGTTCTAGCACCATGCATTCTTGGACAATGAAATAAATTTAAAAAAAGGTCAAAACAAATGCAAAATATTAAGAAAATAAAAGTTGTGAGTAAGACTGACAAAAAGAAACAAAATTTTTAAAATGATAAAGGAAAATATCCAGTTAGAAGTTTATTTATATTAAAGAATGTAATACTAAAAGTCATTTTGTGGCTCTTCAAAGATCCCGTGTGATCTGTTAGCAAGGGATAGGTAAAAACTAAAAGAAATTATAAAATTTCTTAACAGGATGGATTATAAAAGGAACATCGTCCCAGAATTGTGGCAAGAAATCTAGCAGTGGTTGGCTTTGAAATGATCTAGCTGCATTGACCACGTAGGTGACTGTAAAGCAGTAACTGTAGTTCAACAACTGGTCACAATAGCCATAGGAAGTGATGTAGTGTGACTGAAGCTGGTTCAATGTCACTAGTGGCAGTGAAATTTGTCCCCTCCTAGATCAACACCCGCCTATTAGATGCATCATGCGGAGGTAGCTAGCAAGGATGGACAATGAAGGAATAACATCTGAGAAAGTTGCAGCTGAGTGTCTTGCCCAAAGTTGTTTGGACACCATGAGCAATGGAAAAATATTTCAAGAGCCTGGACTCCCTGGGTGAGGAGGGACCTAACTGGGGCATATTGTGCTTTTCAGAAGATCTTTCTGAAGAGGCAGCAGCTGCCGCCTCTTTGGATGCATCATGCAGAACTGAAGGAGATTTAGGACTAGATCCCGGAATGCCAATAGAAGAAGATGAAGGGGCAGAGGTCATCAAGAGAAATTCCACCACTCAAATAAATCAGAAAGGAAATAAGCACATTCCAATCAGCTTTCTAAGATAAAGGCTAATATGACTTGCACAATAAACATTAAAAAGTAGTACAATAGAATATCATACTGCAAGGCTAAAAGCTATAGCTCGTTTATTTGGTGAATGCATGGGGCTGCTTGAAGGGCCTGGACAAAGGCAAGGCCTTGAAGAAAGACCACGCTTATTAAAGGCAACGTTGTGCGCAGTGCATCATAACCAAAGGCCTTGCATGATTTGTATACATCATATTGTGGCCAAACACAGCTTGCAGCTAAAGGACTCCTTCTGCCCAAGCTCCACTGCCTGCATCTGAAGGATGTCATAAAGCGAGGACCTGCACCTTAAGCTTGTGGTGCAATGCCAGGAAAGTTTTTTGTTGGTCTTAAAAGGAATATATTATTCAAACCTAAAAGAAAGTTATTGTCAACTTACCTCACATCAAATTAGGAATACCTTAGACAAAACAGAGAAATTGTCATAAAACACAATTAAATTATAGTTTCAATGCAAGGATCAGTTTTAGCACAGGCTAAAGCTACACACCTTCCTGCTATGCTTTCCTCATTGAAATCCCCCCAGGTATAAGTTAGAGTGAATTATGAAATGTCCATTGTATGTATGTATGTATGTATTTATGTATGTAAGTATGTATGTATGTATGTATGTATGTATGTATTTATTTAGCATTTCTATAGAGCAAACGTAGCCACAAGGCAGGGAGTGCTGTACATAGTCAAAGACAAGCATAAATTCACCAAGTAGTAGGAGAGGAAGCAGGGTTGTGAATGGGTAATGCATTGTGATGTAGTGTTCTTTAAAGAGGTCAGTGTTCAACTCTTTCCTGAACCGCCTAGAGCAGCGTTGGGCTGACCTGATTGATACGAGGATGTTGTTCCAAATCCTGGGTCCACAGATGGAAAGGACTGATTTCTTAATTGTTTTTGTTTTGACACTTCTTACTCTGCAGTTTGGTGGTGTACTTGCTGCAGGTGTGCCGAGAACCAGCAGAGATGCTGAGCTTGTCTGCAAGATAAGCAGAGGTGCTGGTAGTGGGCACATTGTAAATGATGCAGCTGGTTTTGACAATGGTGTGGGCTGGCAAGTGGAGCCAATGAAGTTCGAACAGGATGGGGGTGATGTGATCATATTTCTTCCTGCCCTCGGAGATACATGCTGCTTCATGTAGATTGCCTCTGAGGCATGCCAGTGTGGAGTTTAGGAGGCCATGGAGTAGAGCATTACCACCATCCAGATGTGAGAGTATGAGGGCTTGAACAGCAGTTCTGGAGTCCATTTCTGGAAGAAATGGCCTGAATTGTTTTTTAGAAGAGAGAGCAGGTACCAGACTGTCTTTGTGTTTTTTGCCAATATGTTTCTTGAGGGTGAGGTTGGTGTCCAGGGTGGATCCAAGTGTCCTGGCATTTGGTGAATGTTGAGGTTCAAAGCTGTCTCTGTTCATGCCATTGAGCCAGGTTTGTACTGTATTTTGTTTGTTATTCTTGGCAAATAACAGAAAGTATGTTGGAGTTGAACATAGGCTGATTTTCAATGATCTTGCAGATGAATGGTATGTGAGTGATGGGACAGCAGTTGATGAGATCATCAGTATCATGTGAATGTTTCATTAGGAGTGGGAAGATATGGTTGCCTTGAGAGCTTCGGGTAAGATGCCTTGAGCACGGGAGGCATTGACAATTGTAAGTAGAGATAAGGGAGTGTCTCCAAAGAGAGCTTTAATGAAGGACAATGGATAAGACATCATCTTCATAAGAAGTGTTTTTGACGGAGTTAAGAATGGCATCAAGATTTGGAAGTGATTATGGGATTACCATTATGGGGTGCTGGGTGATGCACATGATTTTGTCTTATTTTGTATAATTCAGTGGAATATGTGTTATGGTCCAAGGCCCTTTCTGACCCTAACAGGCTCAAACAGGCAATGTCCTTGACTGTGTCCGCCCTTTGATGTGGACTCCCGAGCGATGAGACACCCTGAAGAGTTCGATGAAATAGGGAGAAGGTAGGATGTAATGTCACTTCCCATGCAGACGGATGATAGGAAATGCAATGGTGCCACTCGCTGTGCAGATGAATAATGGGAAATGAAGTCCTCTTGCGTGGCTTCTTCTATTAAAGACAGCTTTGGCAGGATACCAGTGATGTCACTTCCTGTGCAGATGGATGAAAGGATATCCAGCAATGTCACTTTCAATTAAGTTGTATGATGGGAAAAGTAGTGGTGGCACTTTCCTGTGCAAATGGCAGATGGAACATGAAGTCCTCTTGCTTGACTTTGTCGTGTAGTTCCTATAGTACCCCTGCAGGACCTGCGCGTTTGGATAACATAAACCGTGGGCTTGGTGTTAGACTGACTCTGTGCACCCCCACCACATATGTTAGCCGGATTTGCATTAGCTAGCTCACAGTGCCACTAGAATCTCCTCTTATCGGGGAGAGATTAGTTTCTGGCAATCTTAGATCAAGACAACCCAAATTCCTCAGAATCTTGGAAACAATGTACTTCCTTTCGCTCAGTCACTCGTGCTTACTTATTCGGTTTGTCTCAGAGAGTTACACAGAATAAACAGTCTGGGCGTTTCAACAAGCATTTATTGAACAGTTGCTATTCTAGTGTAAAATATATGTGCTGCAGCCATCAGCAGACAATAGCAGAGATATATTATCAGCAGTACGATAAAAGTGAACGGATAGAATAGTTCTACCATATTGCAATAATCATGAATACATACATGAATATAAAAAGCATTATGAAAGTTCGCGTACTCCTACGATGCCTAACTAGATGTACCTGAGTGTACCTAGCATATGTGTAGGTCTAAAAGCCTAAGAGCCAAGAATCCCTCTAGGATTTAATCAAACCCCCATACCTGAATAGAGAGAGTGTGGGACCCCGTCCTGGTCTCGAGTTGGACACCACGCAAGGGGTGTGTTAGACTGCTGTCAGCTGGAGCGACTGCATGCAGGAGCCTCAGCGTCTCTGGTCAGTGTGTCAGCATGGAAGTGTCGGTTCCCTCTATCTTACCGTGGCAAGATGTGGTGTATTTATACCCTAAAGTGTCTCGTCCCTCAGTATGGTTTGTATTGGTCTTTGTTGGACATGAGGAAGACGTCAGAGGTGAACTTTGTACATACATATTATGCGGGAGATGTAGCTGGTGAATGCTCATGCATAATTTATGAGTACATTGTAGGCCTGTGTTCTGGAAAGACCTTGCAGTGTTCTAACCACAGACTAGATAACGTTCAGCCCTCAGAGCTCGTTGTGTACGGTAAGGAACTAATGTAGGTGAAAGATCATACCTATATTAGGAACCATGACTATAATAGGGCATGTACGAGTATGACCATAATAGGGCATATACGAGTATGACCATAATAGGGCATATACGAGTATGACCATAACAGGGCATATACGAGTATTTCTACATTATGGCATATATGAACGGGTCTACATTAGGGCCTATATACGAAACATAACAACTTCTTTCAAAGACAGTTCTGGCGGGAACCGAGTGATACAATTTCCTGTGCAGATGGATGATTTAAAATCCAGTGATGTCACTTCCTGTGCAGATTGATCATGGGAAATGTAATGATATCATTTCCTGGACAGATGGATGATGAGAATACGCCTATTTTAGAATCCGGAAGCAAGCGCAGATACAGTTTGTGCCAGATGCTGGATTACCAGGACACTTCGAAGGACAAGCTATTTGTACTATTCACTTCATGACTAGTCTGACTTTTAGGAGTCATACAAAAAATCTATATAGGTGACTTTTCAGTAAATATCTATGTTGTATTGTAAGGATTGAAGTCACTGGAAGACATCGTCCAAGATAATGCTTTATGTTAATCATCCACTTTAAAGGGTGGCTGGGGGGGACTAACAGAGTAAATAGCCATTACTGTAGAATTAATTGTGTATTTTGGAGCAACCTAGCTTAGAGAAATCTATGTCCACTGAGATGGAGTAGGGAAATAAGATCTATCATGGTTTGTTAAAGAGGCCATGAAGGATGAACTAGTGAATTCCTACGTAGTGTCATCAGTGATGGCATCGATGATGTCATTGCCATGTATGATGATATCAATGGTGTAATCAGGGATATCATTTGATTTGTGATTAGGAATGTCATTATGTTAAGGTTTGATTAAGGTTAATCGACAGATAAGACTGGCAACAATAAAATCAAAAAAGATTGACAATTCACAGTTTAAGGTACAAACATAACCTTAACTCTCACCCCACAAATTAGTGTGAAAAAAGTTGAATGTATACGCTTGTAATAAGAGTGTAAGTGAAACTTTCATTGATTCATTGATGTAGTTCATGGAGTGAAAGAAGAAGTAAATTGGTAATTGCACAATAGTTTTCTTGTCTGAGTATTGTTATTTTGTGAAAGCATGTAATAATGAGGATATCATTCACACTTTTCTTTGAGGGCTGATTGCTCTTTTGGTACTGTACAGTGATGTTCCATTGCCTATGCATTATAAAGTGTAGTTCCTTGAACGTGTTAAGAACAGTGATATTGTTACTCATATAATAGATGGTGTAAAGTGCTTTTTTATATCTGAAACTGTGGGTCAGATTATAAAGAGTGTCATGTGGCTCAATGAGGCCATGCATATATGAACATGACTGCCACAAACAGTAATAAACCTCAATGACTTGAGCCAGTTATCAATGTGAATATTGCTAGTAATCAATATAAACACGTTTTTCTAATATGATCAAGAGAAACTAAAAAGAGAGAGAAACACAGTGCAAAGTAGAACACTGCAATGTTTCAAGAGCAACAGTAATGAATCAACAAACACCTCAAATTTAAAAAGAAATTACAAACATGACATTTCCCAGAAGAGGACTAAACCTCTCAAAAGAATGACAATGTTTAAAGCGATCTAATGACATGCCATATCAACCAACAGAAAAGTATTCCATTGAATAAGCCAAAATTAGATGTGGTTTTGCAACTTACTTCCACAATCATACAAGACTAATTCAATGGTTCAACACATGGGACACCATATACAGCATCATTCATGCTACCATAGTCACCCAAAAAATGCTAAGCAACAACATAATGGCTGTGTTTGTCCTAACACTTAGCTGATGTACCACTAGGTCTTTCTACGTTTCCAACTATCAACAACCACATGCAAGGTGGCGTGGTCTAACCGCGCTGCAAGATGCCCACTTGCTGAGTGCGCTCCTCCGGTCGAGCTAAAATCCTCTAATCATCCGTGACACAGGAGAGCCATCCATCCCTGCTAACTGCGCCAGAACATTACCTGCGGGGAGGTGCGGCAGATGAGCCGTTCCTTGCTGCCATAACCGAGCCGGAGTCGATGGGGTGACCGGCGGGGGCCTGCCTGCTGGCCACGTTACGGGCCCTGCTCCCTGGAGGCAGCGCGGACGAGGCCTGCCACCGGGGTTAGGGTGGAAGCCTTGCTGAGGATATCCAACAAACGCGCCACGAGGAGGCAGCTCTGAGCTGTGGTTCAGCGAGACTGACGACACACTGCTTCCCGCATCACCAGTCCGGCCCTTCGGACCAAGACTGAGCTTGGCTGCCATCTTGGGTGAGGACCATCCGTGTGCGCGGCCCCGTCGGGAGTAGACGGAGGTGCTGGCGCGGCCCGCCGCCTGGCGGGAGTGTGTGGAGTGCAGCTGTCTCCACATCGTTGCGGACCCAAGGAGCCAGCGGAGACTGCTGTGGGCATGGCGGCCGCGATCGAGATCTGCGATCGCCTTGGTCTTGCGGGGCGCGCGGCCGCATGGTGGCTGCCCTGTCACGGGAGGTCCTGCGGTTCACCCTTGGCCCACCGCGGTGGTTATAAAGTAAGCAGAAGGTGAGGAGCCAAGAGTGGAACTGTGTGTGCCCGCGGGGGGTCCCAATACCGTGCATGATATGACCTGGACTGTTGGTGTGGCTGCCGGGTCCCGTGCGGAGCGGCGATAGAGACAGAGAACTTTGTACTCTTCAGCGGTGGTTGGGCCTACTCGAGCAGCTGTGGATCTGATCCTGGCCCTCCTTTATGAGTCGCCCAGAGTACCCAGTTACCCGGTAGCTTCAGCGGAGGGTGCAAGACTCATGTCTCCTTTCTGCTGGGGGGTGCACGCTTCGCCAGAGTCTGCAGAAGCTGGTGGTAAATCTCTGGACATAATTTAGACTGTAATGTGCGATTTCTACTGCCTGTGGCCACAAATGACCTCCATCAACAAGCACATTACGCGGATGTGAGGGTGTGATATCTCTAGGATATCTGTTGAAGACTCCCCACCGTATGATAGCCGAACACACCTGCTGAATACCAAGGCACAGAGAACTGTTCACTGGTAGCAGAGATATCAGGGTTCTGCGGTGGCACGAGGCGCGTGTGTGCGGTACTGGCTGGACACTGCGCTGTGTGGAGTGGACCTGTGCCGAGCTGGGCCTTGTCTCCAAGTATTTTTTAAACCACGCTGAGGGGATATTGTGCTCACCTCTGCTGCTGCCGGAATTCCCTTTACAGAGTCGAGTCCCTCACAATCCCACACGCAATCATGGGAAAGCACGATGCGAAGCAACCCAAACTGACTTTTGAAAACAAAAGGCAAACCAGGCTGATGGAATCTGAATTAGAAGGAAGCACGGAACGGCCGCTGGGTGAACAATCAGATAACCATGGTGAGGACCTCAGATCACTGCTTTTGGAAATGCGTTCCAGCTTGAAAACCAAAGACACTAAGCTAGACATACATACCTCGCAACTGTATTAAGTAATAAAGCAGGTAGATACGCACGAGCGTCTGGATCAGCTAGAAAATCGCAGCACTGACCAGCATGAGTTCCAGGTGGAGACGAAAGAGCAGCTATTGCAAATGGATAAAGTACTCCATCTCATCAAGGCGAAGAATGACGACTTGGAGGCCAGGTCTCGCCGCAACAATCTACAGATTACGGGGATTCCTGAGACGACAGCCATTTCCAAAATGGAAACCTATGTTGACGAGATGTTGCGTGAACTGTTCAATCCTGGTTTATCTGCGGTCTTCGCTGTCGAGAGAGCCTACCGTGCGCTGGGTCCCAAGCCACCAATTGGAGCCACACCCAGGCCTATCCTCACTCGGATACTGAATTATCAAGATCGGGACATCATTTTAAGACTTGCCAGAGAGCAGGGAACTATCAATTACAAAGGGAACACCATATCGTTCTATCCAGACTTTACACCGGCGGTGCAAGCGGCCCGCAGAGAATTTCTACCTGCAAAACGTATCCTTCTCCAAGCCAAGATTCCCTATGCCCTATTATACCCGGCTAAGCTGAAGGTGACCTACGATGGCACAGTGCACTATTTCACAGACGCCAAATCCGCCATGAAGTTCGCCAAACATGTAGGAGGGAAGAAGAGTAGCGGAAAATCTGCGAATGGACATAACTCGGAGGCTGGGCTATGTGACAATGATTGATTCCCTGTTGTATCAGCAACTAGGTGGACATGCTTCTGCCGCGCTCACCAATACTCGCAATCTCTAAGGTGCAGTACGTGGGTGCTCTGGGAGGAGCAGAAGCTGCAGGCACTCATTTGTCTGGTTTGCAGATAACGTTTGTCATTGTGTAAACATTGGTTAATGGCTCTCCCATAACTGTCTCGGCCACCCCTTCCTCAGGCAGGGTAGTATGCCGGTGACCCTACGCCCCTCAGGGAGAGCTCCCAAATTGCGCTTCGGTCCCATCACAGAAGCAATAGTTGAGTTTGTTTTTTTAGGGAGGGTAATCGCACACAACCTGTTTGGGGGGTTGGTGTGGGTGGGGGGAGGGTGCGGAAGGGGAATGTTGTAGTTTCGGTCAGGGTAGCATTGCAGTGCCACGGACAAGTTAGGAGTGATCAGGGTACACACGAGGTGCACACGCGGGTCCTACAGAGGGCTGGAGGCATGACTAACGTTGCCACGAATCGGGTGGCGATTATGGGGGGGGACACTTTAAACACTCACCACCAGGCATCTATTAGGTCGCAACCTAGACTACTATGACATCCCTCAATCTATTAACTTGGAACATCCAAGGTCTGAATGACCACAGAAAAATCAGACTAGTTCATGCATATCTACTGAGACATCATATAGATGTATGTTTCTTACAGGAGACGCATTTAAATAGCACTTCACTTACTAGGCTGCAACACAGACGCTGGGACACGTATACTCCTCCATCAATTCCAATTATGCACGTGGGGTGGCCATCTTGGTACAGCAGGGACTGGATTGGAAGATGTATGAATCTCACATAGATCCAGACGGTCACTACGTGATTTTGCTTGGGGTGCTTGCCGGGGTGGCGATAACTCTTGCCGCTCTATACGGGCCCAATATGGACAGCCCAGAGTTCTTCCAGATGGTGTGGGCCAAGATTCACTCTACGGGGTGTGACACCATAGTATGGGGGGCTGATTTCAATACAGTGTTAAATGATGCTATTGATAGGAAGGGGTTGTCCCGCACACTACACCCCAATTCCAGCACCACTCTAAATGCTATTACTTCAGACAGTAATATCACTGACATCTGGCGGAGATGCAACCCGAACATGGCGGAGGGCACCTGTATCTCTGTCCATCACAGCGCCTGGTCGAGATTAGACTTTTGGCTAGTATGATGAGATGTGGAAATGTGGGCACTAGATGTTGCTCATCTTCCCAGAACACTTTCAGACCACGCTCCCTGCCTCTTGCGGTTGATATTGCCTAACACGCCCCACAGAATGTTCAGTTGGAGACTTCCCCCCCAACGCCCTGCTAGATGAGGCCTTCAAGGAAGAAATACTCAGGGACATCGAGGAATACTTTTCGCTGAATACTGGCTCAGTTACATCTCAGGCTTCCTTGTGGGAAGCCTTCAAGGTGGTCATCAGAGGGAAATGTATAGCGCATCAAGCTGGGGTCCTTAAGGCAATAAGTGGCACGCTGGCCTCCCTTGAGGCCCGTATAAGGGACCTCGAAACACAATTCTTCACCACGAATAACCCTGCACTCCTAGCTTCAATAAAAGAGGTAATCACGGAATTTGAGGAGGAAGGACAGAGGGAGGTGAAATTCCTGGGCAAACATGCACAAGCTAGACAATATGGCAAGGGAGACAGGCCAGGTAGAACTCTAGCAAACATGCTCAGGATGCCTCGCTCCGCTACATACGTAACTGAGGGTCTGGGAGAGGACAACACACTGATCAGAGACCCGCAGGGTATTGTCGATCGCTTCACACAGTTCTATGCTAAGCTTTACAAGGCCACATACAGCGCTGTACCTGAGGACCTTCAGCCATTTTTGGGATCCCTGGAGCTTCTTTGGCTTGGGATGTGGCGTTCTCGGTCGAAGATATGGCCCAGACTATACGTAGCTTACCATTAGACAAGGCCCCGGGCCCCGATGGGCTAACCACCACTTTCTACAAGACCTATGCGATAGAACTGGCCCCACATTTGTTAGCAGTTTACGAAGAGGCTCAGATCTCGGGCATTCTACCGCCATCTATGCGTGAAGCCATGATAATAACGCTGCTGAAACCAGGGAAAACTAACAATTAAGTAGATTCTTACAGAACACTCATTAATTAATGTAGATGTCAAAATCCTTGCCAAGTTGATTGCGAGCAGACTTCATCCTTTGCTCCCATTGATTGCCCGACCAGATCAGCCGGGATTCATCCCAGGGAGATCAGCTTCCTACAATCTCCGTACCTTTTTTACAGTACTACATTATTTGCATCCACAATCTCAAGCAGTTGCCGTACTACTCGACGCCACGAAAGCGTTTGATACGCTGGAGTGGACATATCTATTTGCAATACTGGAGAGAATGGGGTTCAGCCCTTTACTCCTGGGTCTCATACGACTGCTCTACACGGAGCCGACCGCAAGAATCCGCATAAATGGCATGATCTCGCAGCCCTTCCCCATCACTCGGGGAACGAGGCAGGGTTGTCCCCTCTCCCTTCTCCTGTTCGCTATTGCGATGGAACCGCTGGCGGCAAGGCTGAGACAGCATCATGCCGCCAAAGGGTTTGGGATTTAGCACGAGAGGTCTCTTGGTCTCACTTTATGCGGATGATGTTACCCTTTACATTACGAATCCAGCCGTGAACACTGCGCCTATCCTCCAACAACTGATAAAATTCGGGGGGCTGTCTGGCATATCCATAAATTGGGCCAAGTCCACTCTCTTCCCACTTACGGACAGCACAATCCCATTCCCTGTGGAGTACCCCCTCAAGTGGGCAGATGGCCCAGTGAAATATTTGGGGATTTGGCTAAGTAGGGATGAACAGGAAATCTGGAACATGAACTTTGGGCGGGCTATTGCATGGCTGGAAGAAAAAGTGAATGCCTGGGCTAAGCTGCCCCTATCCCTGGCAGGGAGGATTGCGATAGCCAAGATGGTGGTTTTACCCAAATTCCTGTATTTATTTGTAAATATCCTGGTTCCCCTCACTCAGGCGTTCTTTAAAACAATTCACACTTTATTAATATCCATGGTGTGGGTGGGGAAGCAAGCGCAGATACCATGGGAACCTCTGACACTACCGTTAACTCAGGGTGGGATGGGCGCCCCTGACATGCCACAATATGCCTACTGCGCTCAGGCCCAATTCCTGCATCACTGGGTGCACCCCACCCCGTTTCAGCCTCACACGGTGGTCGAGCTGGATGTGGTGACGCCGGTCCCTCTGCAGGTGGCACTCTATAAACCCTATAAGCGTCCACGAGACGGGATCGACGCGGTCGAGACCCTGTGCTGGGCGTGGGACCGGCTGCGCAACAGCGCCCAGCTGCAAATACTTTATGCTCCTTCTGTCCCTCTAGCGCACAATCCCATGATCCCCGCAATGGAGGAGGGAGCAAGTCGGTTGGTAGTCAAGTCTCTAGGACTCGGCACATTTGCGGATCTTTACCCCGAGGACGTTTTTAGATCCCCGCCAACAACACCGGAGGGAGGGGTTGGGAATTTCTCGAAACTATTTCTCTGGTACAAACTTTGGGTGACCTGCAGGCAGATACACGCTACCTTCCCGGCACCCCCGCCCACTCTAACGGTGCTCGGAAATGTAATTCAGACTGCCTCCCCACGCAGGCTCATAACTTGCCTATATAGCAATATGCATAACACTGCCCCCTTGATAAGGCCGAAGTCCCTCCAGAGCTGGAACTCGGAGCTGACTACTCAGATTACGGAGGATCATTGGGCATTCTCCTGCAACCAGCTCACGGCACTCTCCCCTAATTACAATTTGAGACTAATCCATTTTAAATACATCCACCGCTTTTACAGAACCCCAGCTCAGCTATATTGCATGGGGATCAGAGAGGATGACAGCTGCTGGCGATGCGGCTACACTCCGGCTACCTTCATACACATGGCATGGAGCTGCCCCCCTCTGGTTGCATACTGGTCCGATATCTTCAGTAAATTACATGACATAATAGGCGTATCTCCTGAGCCTGTGCCACTTATCAGCCTACTGGGTTATGTGAAAGACACGGAGGCAGCAACACGCAAGCTTCATGCCATATTGTTGCTGCTGGCCAAGCGCAGGGTAGCCATGTTCTGGGAGAAGAAGTGAGCACCCACAGCAGCAGCCTGGGTACAAGATGTTGCATTCAGCCATACTCAACTGTCAACCTTCTGGGAGCTGATGCCATCTGCTTCTAGACCGAAGGACATTTGGGCTCTGTTTCTTGACTGGGCTCATTCGCTACAAGATATGAGGGATGACTCCCTGGAGCAGACCGGATCTGCAGGTTCACAATAAAGGGTTGGGAGATCAGCTTTCAGCTAAATAAGGTAAAACTGGGATATGCAATTCTCCGGTATGTTAGCTATACCCTGTAAGATAGCTGGTCTGGTGTTTACCCCCTAGACTATGGCGGACTAGCCAACTATCCAAGCCGGGATCCGATCGAAACACATTTCTTGTAACACCTCATATATTAAGATATACTATGAATGTACTATATGTATGTGGTACTGCTAATTATATGTGTAACACAAGTGGCATTGAACTGCTTTTCTGACTGAGCTTTTGTAACCGTTTGTTGTTTTGGAACTGCCAATAAATAAAAAATAAAAAAACAAAACAACCACATGTAATAACCCAGTGTTCCCATATAACTCTAAGTGCAACCAACACACTTTCAGCCATGCAACCAAAGGGCATCGAGGGACACAGTAAAAGTCAGAGAGCTCCAGTGATCGATGGGAAAAGGAATCTCTAAATAAATTATACACATGGAGTAGATACTTACTCAACACTTGGGTGTGAGCAGGGAGTTTCTCTCCAGAGCAGGAAGTACTGGATGGTTGTACTCAGCATTTCTGAGCTTCAAAGGGTAGCCTCAGGACTTACTCACCCCCTTCCTGACTTCTAAGGCTTGCCTGCCCTGCCACTGAAAAATGTAGCTCACAACTAGGCCTCCCTGCTCTTTGTTACTCTAAACAGTTTGAAGCTAAACGCAGGAAAGGGGGAAAGTTAGACAAATGGGGCATTCCCTCATCCACAAACTGGCACTGAGGATAAAAGGGGCACCTTCAGAAACTCTTACCAGAGCACTCCTGGACCTGTGGAAAAGAAGGACTTCCCTACTGTGTGAAGCAGGAAGACTGGGCCTGCCTGCCTTGAACCCTGTCTCCACAGAAGTGATGCCAAGAGTCAGTTGCCTGACCTCCTCTTTGAGCTACAGGAACTCAGCCAGCTTCCAAGGGCCTCACTGCAACTGCTCAGCTGACGAGCACCAAGTGGACCTGACTGAGCCCTGCTACTGGAGTGAGTCCTGATCCCCAAGAGGTGCCTCTCTGGGTCCTGGACCCTTGTCTGGTATCAGAGAGTACTCCTCTAGCCTCAAAACTACAAAACCCAGGCTTCAAGTGAAGATCCAGGAGGTTTTGGGCTCTTTGCGACCGCAAACGGACTCCTCTCGTCACCTGATAACAGTTGGTGATGCCTGCTGATGCGAGTCTTCAGCGACGATCTGCTTTCTGCATCAGTTCCAAGATTCAGCGCCAATGGCAACCATCGGCGTTGACTGTCAATGAACTGGAGCTTCAGCTCCAGCAACGACTGACTCTTTGTGCAAAACAGCGACCGTCTGCAATGACTGGTCTACTCCTCACACTGACAATGGTCTCCTTGCGTTGACTGCCAATGCGAAGCTTCGCTGCAGCTCCCCGGATGGATTTAGACTCAGAAAAGGTCAAATATTCAGCAGGATGCATCTGGTCCATGTTTCGGCCCAGCACTCTATTGTGGTTGGTCTGAACTGCTCCAGCGCAACCAGATAACCACAAATGGTGCTTTGTGCTTTTTGGTGCTACTTTCACCTAAAACCTTAAAAACTCATAACTTTGGTTCTATGTACTGGATTGTTGTTGTTTTGGTGTCATTTTATTTACTATTTTATTATTTTTCTTGTGTTGTGTTGTCACTTTATTACTTTTGGAGTACTGTATAAATACTTCACACACTGCCTCTAAGTTAAGCCTGACTGTTTTTGTGCCACACTACCAGAGGGTTAAGCACAGATTTATTTAGTGACTTTTGTGATGCACCCTGATAAGTATTGTGTTTATTATTTGAATGGGGCTTCCACCCCTCTTAGCTTGAATCCCAATAGCCCCGGAATTGAGTCTTGCCTGGACAGTAAAATCTCACTTGATCACCAGCACCACACGGAGATCCAGGTCATCTTTAGTGAGAGTGTCACCCACCCACCATCCACCACTTTGGAACCCTTCTGCAATGAAATACAAACAAAAACATTTACACATTAAAACTCAAAACATGAAGCAGTAACTTATCTGCTACAATTGTCCAAGCTGTTTGAGTTATGTAAAGAACAAATGAAGGGGTTGTTTAGTTCTTTATTCTCAAGAGACCAGGTGTACAAAATAAATTGATGAACAAAATGCAAAATGACTATATAAAGCAATATTGTTGCAAGGCTCAGGGCATGACCTTAACCCACTTTCTATCAAGGCTATAACAAGGAAGAACAAGATGGTAATGTATATCATCATTCTTAAATACCTTCCCCATTTGCTCTCTCACACATAGCTATGTCTTGTTTTAACCACCAGCTTGTGACCTTCAACAACCAGGTCTTTTTTGTTCTTTCGTTATTCTGTATTTGCAGGTCCACCTCCACCTTTTCTCAGAGCCGCTTTTGATACTTAGTTTGTAATGTGAAATGTTTTGTTTGGAAGAGAAAATCAAGATTTAAAAAAATAAGAAGATCCATGGTAAAATCAACATAGACACATGAGGACCTCTGATAAAACTAATTTGTTAGGTTGCACTCCAGTGACACTATGGGGCCGATTCCGATTCGGGCCGGAAATCTCTCCGACCGAGCCGGACCCGGAGAGATTTCCGACCGAATCGGACCCGTGCAGCCCGACCGAACGAGTACGATGCGTCCGTATGCTATCGTACTCGAGTCGGTCGGACTCCCATTGAAGTCAATGGGAGCGGGTCGTACAGCGCGTACGCGGGCTCCCATTGCCTCAATGGGTGCGAGGCGAACAAGGGCGCCCCCTACAGCGGGTACGCGGCGAAGCGACTCGCGCCATACACGCACAGGTAGGGGGACCCATGGGTCCCCCCTGTGTGCGACTCGCGCGGCTACACGTACAGGGGGGTCCGACACGGACCCCCGAAGTACGGCTCCGACTGCTCTTTCGAGCCGGACGGCGCGTGTCGGTCGGACTGCTTGCGGCGCGCATCGTACTTACCCGGCCGGGGAACGTCTCCATTGCGCGGTGCGAGTCGTGTCCGAGCGAGTCGGTCGGTGCGGTTAGACCCGGAAATGAGTCGGTCGGAGCGGTTGGGACGCCCGAACGAGTCGGTCGGCGAATTCGCATCGTACTCGCTCGTCCGGACGCGCGTACGAATCGGTCGGGAAATAGGGCTCCGAATCGGATCCGGTTATGCCGAATCCGATTCGGAGCCCTACCGGCCGAGATCGGAATCGGCCCCTATGTTTGAGAACTCCAAGCCATCATTCCTTCTGGAGTTAGCGGGCTTCTCATAATGCTCTCCCAAAGCTGCTGTTGAGCCCCATTGTCAGGAACATTGCTTTTATTTTAGGAGAGGGGTTATCCTTACCAATTTAATAAATACACTCTGTATAGGTCATAGCACAGTTCTGAAAGAATATCTGCTCAAACCCTGGTAGCTACAGCACAGCACAAGCAACAGGCCATCACCAGAGAAGTGTATGTAAAGTTAAAACAGTACTGCAAATAAGATTCCCAAGCCAATTTAGCAAAAAAACAAGAACAATCTAATCATAATAAAGATACAAGCTTATTAAATTAGATTAAGGGGGTATCAGAAATATGATTTTTTTAACTTTTAAGGCAAAATACACCAGTAAAAGTTAAAGCGCCAGTAAAAGTCACTGTTCACAGTTCATCTTGACCTACTAGTGATTTCAGGCCAACGGCAATGGAGTACAGGTCAGATACACCAATTTGGCTGTTCCGGTCAAAAATGTTACCTTAAGACTTAATCTTTCAATGTCAGGGCGTGGCTGCGGCAGCTTCTAAGATGGTCACAACTCAGTGAGGCTCTGGCGCCAGCGAGCCCGTATGGGACAGCATCATCAGCTACAGCATCTCGGCTGGAGCAGACTAACATCCTGGAACTATGAAGCAACCTGGAAGCCCCCCTGCCTGCCAATTAATGGCCTGCTGCGAACCGCGGACCAAGTAACGTGCCAGCACTGGGTGCAGTCCCAGCTCGTCTCGGAGGCTCTATGGTGACAGGAGCCGCGGATGAGCCTGAGGCAGGGGCCATCCAGTTCCGCTGGGCTTGCCTCGGCGCAGGCCTGACACCGTAGGACTGGCGGGGGGCCCGGAGAGTCACTATCGGTAGGCTTGGTGACTTGGGCAGAGCTGAGCGGAGCCCTCGGGTGCCCATACTTCGCCTGTCGACCCGAAGATCACGCATATGGAAGGAGGTCGCTGCCTGCACACCGCGGCTAAAAGATTGTGACTCGGGCGGTGCCACCCGGGTGCCGGATACACGTAGGCCGACGGAGGTGGCAGCGGACCCTCCACAAGATGACCTGTACTGACCAGGACCAACGGAGATAAAGGGAGAGGGCACCACCGGTGAGTAACACAAAGCACCACCGCCTGGCGGACTGCCCCTCCCTCATCCCATTACCAGAGCAATGCGGGCCCTGGGCGTTCTTCAAGGCTTCATGATTGAGCCACGGCTCTGACATACAACCCTATCCAAACACATACCAATGTCCTACCTCGAGTGATACTGGTAGAGCACATAACTGCGGAGATATAGCGGTGGTTCCCTAGGTGCCCCCCCGGTGGCAAAGATGTGCCGCACTGACCCAAAACAGTGCAATCTCCAGTTTGACCAGACTGGGATATCAAAAAGCGGCGGAACATCCTCAGACCCCGACGAAGGTGCGGTTGGTCCGGCCCAAATGGCCCCGATGGCCGACACTGCAGCCATTATGCTGGAACTCAGGGCCGGCTTCTGCGCCATTGATGCAAGATTTGACGCCATAGCACACAGCATGGACAGGTTGGGGGAGCACCTAGACCACCATGGAACATGCCTGGATAAAGAAGAGGGAAGAATATCAACACTAGAAGACACCTCAACCACGGTCCAAAAACGTTTGGAGAAGGTAGAGCGGGTCCCCAAACAGGTTGCTATAAAGAACGAAGACCTGGAGGCCCGGTCGAGATGCAATAATATCTGCATCTCAGGAATTGCAGAATCCACCAATATAGGCCGGCCTGACTCCTTCATTGATCAGCTTCTGGTTGACCTATTCGACCTCGCCCGTTTTTCCTCTGCTTTTTCGGACGAGCTGGCACATCGCTCTCTCGGCCCGAGGCCTCCGGCTGGCACCCCACCTCGGTTACTTATTGCACGGCTCCTAAATTATAAAGATAGAGACACTGTGCTCCGCCTTGCTTGTGAACGTGGTGAACTGCAATACCAGGGATCATCCATCTCTATCTACCACGACTTCACTCCCACAGTCCAGGAAGCCAGGCATAAATTCTGCGACGTAAAATCCACACTTCGCAAACGCAACATCAGATATGCCATGCTATACCTTGCTTGCCTGAAGATCGGCCACAATGGGAGACCTAAGATCTTTGACACTCCTGCAGAGGCAATCAAATTTAGTAAGACGTTGCCGGGTGGCTCATCCCCCCGTCCTCAGGGATCTCCGGCTCCAGATAAATGACAAACAGACCATCCCTCCCAACTACCTGTGGTAGACTGTGAGACATGAACATTGTCTCAATTCACACTGCTGTTCTCTCTTTGCGTGGCTCTCCTCTCCTCCTTCATACCTCTGCCAACCTCCCTTTGAATTAGACGATGTTGACCCAATTATCACCAGCGTTGCAATAACTTTAAAGATGCCAGCTGCCTGCTGGGTCGCCTCCACGTCCCAATGGTGTATTCCAAAAACCAAAGTTGGGGACTCTTTTGTTTTTTGTTACAGCCTATTGGGTTTCACTGGAAGTTTTGGGATCTAGTGTGGGTGGGGGGTGGGGGACATCCCAGTTTTTTTATGGAGATTTGTTTTTGACTACACCGTGCAAACAGTTGACTACAATGTATGGTACCACCAACAAATGCAACTATTCTGATACTCTGACAGACCTATTACTCCTCACCATTAATACCTGCCAATGCGTGACATGACCAACACTCAAGATTCCATTTATTTTGTGGAATATACGTGGCATAAATAACCCGTGTAAGGGTAAACAAGTCCTTGCATATTTGAACAGACAAGGGGTTAAAATTGCTTACCTGCAGGAAACACATCTCCCCTTAGCCCTAACACGACATTGGCTAAGACAGGGGGCACTCACTGTTATTTTGTGTCCTACAGTACATACTCCCGAGGAGTATCCATACTCATACACAAAAGCATTCCTTTCCATCGTTACACATCACACGCGGCCCCTGAGGGTAGATATATTATTCTGCATGGCCTACTGGCAGACAAACAGGTAACAATGGTAAACGTGGATGGACCCACAATAGATGACACCACTTTCCTACAGGACATTTACACTGCCATAAGTCACATAGATACTGATCAGATAATTATTGGGGGCGACTTTAACCTGACCCAATGCCCGCAACTAGACTCTACCAGTATGTGCCCAACTGACAAACCAAGAACCAGAACCCTACTCCGCCAGATTGTGGACACCTATGCCCTGCGTGATGCCTGGTGATTTCTCCATGCCACAGACTCTGGGTTCACCTTCTATTCCTCACCTCACGCCATCTGGACATGAATAGACTATTGTCTATTGGCTACTATTGGCAAATATACTAGATTAGGCGACGGAAGTCCGCACGCTTCCCCGCACCCTGTCCGACCACAGCCCGGTTATAATGTGTTTAACTATCCCTAATGGATATGAAAACGAGAAGCGCTGGCAATTCCCTGGAGATGCCCTGCTTGATCTGGAATTCAGGGGAGAGATACATAAAGCAGTGGTGGAATACTTTGCGATAAACAGCTGGTCCATCAATACAAAAGCTACACTTTGGGAGTCCTTTAAGGCCTATATCTGTGGGATATGTATCTACAACCAATTCAGCATCATACGTGACATAAAACATCAACTGAGGCTTGTTGAGACTGACTTGCGCGCCTTGGATTTGGCTGGGATCTCAGACGGCAACCCTTGACTTCACGACAGATCCCTTCTGATGTCGGAATTCAATGCACTAGCTTTCGAGAAACTGCTTACATGGGGAAGCATGAAGTGCGTAGATACTGGGATGGTGAGAGACCGGGCCGAACGTTAGCTAGGATGCTCAGACCCAATTGAGCGACGGAATATATAACTGAGATATTAACAGACACCGGCACATGAGTAATGGGTACAGGGAGGGTAAAAGCCACATTTTCAAATTACTATAAGTCTCTAGACTCCTCACGGATCCTTGCTGCCCCATCAGAGCTCCTTGACTACTTAGAAAGCATAGCAATGGTATGGCTAACCGATAATCAGCAGCAACTCCTTAGTGAGCCCCTCACCTAAGACAAAATCAAAGAAGCTATAGAGACCCTAGATGGCTCAAAAGCCCCCAGTCTAGACGGCCTAACTGGTGACTTCTATAAAGCTTTTAAGAACCAACTGGCTCCACACCTTTTAGCAATGTATACTGAGGCCTTAACCACTGGTACATTACCACTCACATTAAGGGAAGCAGTACTCACTTTACTACTGAAGCCAGGCAAGGACTCCACTATCTGCACTTCGTATCGGTCACTCTCGCTTCTCAACCTAGATAATAAAATACTGGCCAAAGCCCCAGCTACCCGACTAGCTCTACTCATGGAACAGCTGATTTCTCCAAAACAATCCGGGTTTGTCCCTCATAGATCAACCTCATTTATCCTCCGTACAATATTAGCAGCATTACACAGAATATCCCCGACAGTTCCAGCAGCGGTAGCCCTTCTAGATGCTGAGAAAGTGTTTGACTCCCTTGAATGGTCCTTCTTGATGGCTGTCCTGCAGAAACTCAGGATTCCACCTCCTTTCATATAATTGATTCAACTACTATACTCTGCGTCATCGGCCTGTGTGTGAGTAAATGGTTCGCTTTCTGAATTTTTTACCATCACAAGAGGCACCAGGCAGGGCTGCCCCCTCTCCCCCTACTCTTCATTATAGCCATGGAACCCCTGTTCAGTCATATGCAAGCGAGCCATCTCCATCGCGGCCTCCAGCTGAAGTGAGGGCCACTGCTGCTTTCATTATATGCTGATGACATCCTCCTTTTCATTAGACACCCTGCCGACAACCTCTCTCCCTTGGTTGAGGAGATAGTACGCTTTGAACAATTCTCGGGTCTGCAGATAAATTGGACTAAATCTGAGCTCTTGCCCCTCATGGAGGCCACACAACCCATCCAAACTAGGCACCCTCTTAAATGGACAGTAGACCACACAAGATATCTCGGTACCCAATTGCATAAAGATAAACACCAATTACTACAACTAAATTACCATCCTGCAGTCGCACACCTGGAAACACTGATTGAAAGGTGGATTAAACTACTGTTTCCTGTACCTTTTCCTTAACCTTCCAATACCACTTCCGAACTCTTTTTTCAATACCCTGAAGAGTCATCTCATTTGACTAGTCTGGGCAGTCCGGCACCCATGAGTGAGATGGAACACCCTTACTTTGCCGTACGAGCGGGGAGGGCTAGGAGTCCCTGATTTACAACTCTACTACCTGGCAGCCCAATGCCAATATACGTATAGCTGGTATTATCCACACGCACGTATCCCCTATCTGAAACCGGAATCAGCTGCCGGACCTGCTTCATTTGTCGATTCTTCCCAAAGGCATTCCACTTGATACCA
Organism: Calotriton arnoldi; assembly: GCA_963921515.1. Lineage (NCBI taxonomy): Eukaryota > Metazoa > Chordata > Amphibia > Caudata > Salamandridae > Calotriton > Calotriton arnoldi. The sequence continues at coordinate 809,279 of CAWUFW010005490.1, forward strand.
CCAACATTTTGACAATATCCACCACATGTTGGGCATGGCGCAAACTACGCCGTAGACTGGGGAACAACCCCCTTTTCTACTCGGTGCTACCCCTTAACAATAACCCGTGGCTCCCTTTAATGCGTGAACCATTAGTACCGCGTATCTCACGGCATTACAGCATCCACACTATAGGCGACCTGTTCCCTAACGGGCATGTTTTACAAATCACAGAAGATTCCAGATTCCAAAACATGACACCCATGCACCCTTCCATATTCCAATGCCTATACGCGACATTACGTTCAAATATCCCAGATTATCCCCTTGCCCCGGAGGACTTCCCTCCTCTAACATTGGTAATAACAAATCCAGATGGAGCCCATCTGACATCAAAACTATACCGCACAAGTCCAGCACTGAAGCCTGACACCACCGTTGGGGTCAGGCAGCTGTGGGAGAGAGATCTAAACATATCAATAACAGACAGAATGTGGTCCTCCTGCTGCATTCAAACCCAGAAAATATCCCTCAATCATAAACATAAATTATTGCACTTTAAATTCCTACATAGGATCTATGTCAGGCCACTTGATATCTCTAAATACGACACAACTAGCTCCGACCACTGCCATAAATACCGGTCCCCGGAGGCTGACTTTGTCCATATTACTTGGACATGCCTCATTATCTCTGCCTATTGGACTTCAATGTACTCACACACAGCGGCGATGCTGGGGTTCAATCTCCAACCCGACACAGCAGTTGCACTCCTTGGATACACTGCTGACCTGCCCGAGTCCCCGTGTAGGCTTGCCTCTATGTCTTTCTTGCTAGCTAAGTGCGAAATTGCAGTACTTTGGGGTGACACTATACACCCTTCCTCAGCTGCCCGGCTCAAACAAATGTCTAACTGCAATAGGTTGAGCACAGACTACGCCTCCCTTCAACCACAGACAGCACGGCCCATTGATAGATGGCAAACGCTGCGTGACTACCTGCAGACTCTGGATCATTCCAGATGAATTACAAGGCGACTAACCCTTCACTGCTGGACACTTCATCAACACTAGTCCATAACACTCCGCCAATACCCTCCCCTTGCCTCACTACATCCCACAAATATGACTTAACAACATCAGGACAACTATCCCTTATTGCATGCTAGTTTATTGTGTGGTTTCACAGGCACGTATTTCAGGAAGACGGATCTTCTGCTAATCAAGCCTTGATGAATTTAATTGGTACTTGTTGGCACATGTATTTTCCTGTATTTGAAAAAAACTAATAAAAAACATGTTAAAAAAAAAATCTTCCACTGTGGAAAGGTCCAAGCATGTAGCCAACAATGGTCCCTCGAAGTTGGATTGTAAGAAATTGGGTTACTGCCTGAGGGGGGTAAAACCCTACTCAAACTACATCCACAATCCTTGTCAGAGTGAAGTCACAAGCAAACCCCAAATTAACCTATGCTTAACCCTTGTAGCTTAGCACAGAGAAGTCAGGCTGAACTTAGAGGTGATGTGTAAAGTGAATCGCTGACAGAATATCGACGACCACAATATCGAGGTCCCAGAATATCGGGACCTAAATATCGATGTCAAGAATATCGACATCCTATCTACATCATGGTAAGTACAAAAATATCGAAACAAAAATATAGGGGCATATTAGCAAGAACCTCGTTAAAATTATCGCCGTTTTAGCGGCAGGAAACTGCCGCAAAAACGGCGATAATGGGCTTGCTAATAAGCGTTATAGAATTCCAATAGAAGCCCAGGTTAGATGTCCTGCACATCTACCCTGGGCTTCTATTGGAATTCTATAACGCATATTAGCAAGTCCATTATCGCCGTTTTAGCGGCAGTTTCCTGCCGCTAAAACGGCGATAATTTTAACGAGGATCTTGCTAATATGCCCCATAGTTGTTAAAAATATCGCTGTAAAAAATATCGTTTTTTTATATATAAAAAATAATATAAAATAAATTAAATAATACATATAACTTAAAAATAAATATTTATAATTATTAGAAAATGTTAACAATTATAAGTAATAAATCTAATGTAAAAATAAAATAAACATACATATATATTGTCTTTAAGGCGCTTTCGAACCATCTAGCTTAAATCCTGTTTTTAGATGAGCAAGCGCCTTGACACCCTCGGGTGAATGTTTCGCGCTCTACAAATCTCGATTTCATTTCATTTCATTATAAAATATAATATATATTTACTTAATAATTAATAAATAATTATTTTAATAAATTATAAAATATTATAAATATATAACAAATTATAAATATATATATATATATATATATACATCTGTAACATAAAAAAAATATATATATATTATGAATTGAAATATTAAAATATTTATTAATTTTTAAAACTACATTTTACACTACATTAATTGCAATAGTAAGGAAAGTGTTAGATAGCGGAGGTGAATAAATTACAATTCCCACTCCATCAAGTGCAACAGTAGTGAAAGTGTTGGATAGCGGAGGGGAATAATTTACCATTCCCACGCCAGCGAGTGCAACAGTAGGGAAAGTGTTGGATAGCGGAGGGAATTAATTTACTATTCCCACTCCAACAAATGCAACAGTAGGGAAAGTGTTGGATAGCGAAGGGGAAAAAATTACTATTCCCACTCCAGCGAGTGCAACAGTAGGGAAAGTGTTGGATAGCGGACGGGAATAATTTACTATTCCCATTCCAATGAGTGCAACAGTAGGGAAAGTGTTGGATAGCGGAGAGGAATAATTTACTATTCCCACTCCAATGAGTGCAACAGTAGGGAAAGTGTTTGATAGCGGAGAGGAATAATTTACTATTCCCACTCCAATGACTGCAACAGTAGGGAAAGTGTTGAATAGCGAAGAGGAAAAAATTACTATTCCCACTCCAGCGAGTGCAAAAGTAGGGAAAATGTTGGATAGCGTAGGGGTAAAAATTACTATTCCCACTCCAGAGAGTGCAACAGTTGGGAAAGTGTTAGATAGCGGAGGGGAATCATTTACTCTTCCCACTCCATCAAGTGCAACAGTAGGGAAAGTGTTAGATATCGCAGTGGTAAAAAATACTATTCCCACTCCAGGGAGTGCAACGGTAGAGAAAGTGTTGGATAGCGGAGGTGAATAATTTACTAGTCCCACTCCATCAAGTGCAACAGTAGTGAAAGTGTTGGATAGCGGAGGGGAATAATTTACTATTCCCACTCCAGCGAGTGCAACAATAGGGAAAATGTTGGATGGCGGAGGGAATTAATTTACTATTCCCACTCCAACAAATGCAACAGTAGGGAAAGTGTTTGATAGCGAAGGGGAAAAAATTACTATTTCCACTCCAGCGAGTGCAACAGTAGGGAAAGTGTTGGATAGCGGACGGGAATAATTTACTATTCCCACTCCAATGAGTGCAACACTAGGGAAAGTGTTGGATAGTGAAGAGGAAAAAATTACTATTCCCACTCCAGCGAGTGCAACAGTAGGGAAAATGTTGGATAGCGCAGGGGTAAAAATTACTATTCCCACTCCAGAGAGTGCAACAGTTGGGAAAGTGTTGGATAGCGGAGGGGAATCATTTACTATTCCCACTCCAGCAACTGCAACAGTAGGGAAAGTGTTGGATAGCGGAGGGGATAAAACTTAAGATTACAACTACTGAACCTAAATCCCCAAACAAAATAAAAACAAAACAATTACAAAAAATATTTATCAATTAATAAATGAATATTAATTATCAACTAATGATTAATTTATTTATTTATTAATTTATTTACAGTACATTACTTTCCACCCTCTACCCCAAATATTCACCAGAACACACACATAAAAATATTTACACATTTTCCATAACTAATTTAACATTAATAAATTAATAACAACTATCAACAAATCATTAATTATTTTAAAAAAATGTTTCTTCCCAACATTTACAACTAAAAACCCCACAACTCACACATCAAGATTATTCCACAATTAGCATATTAAATATTTTATTATTTAATTATCGTTAATTTACAAATATTTAAATAATTATAAATAATTTACCTCCCACCATATTCCATTATAAATCACACCAACAATGTTGTAAAACATGACGCAATTAACATAATTAATTAACAATCAAGTAATTAATTGATAACAATTAACAATCAAAATAAAAACAATTAATAATAAATTAATTCACACAATTAACACTATAAAATAACATTGAATAAATATTATATTAAAAATATTTTAAAATGTATTAAAATGAAATTACTTCCCACCATACTCCCCTATCAACACACAACCTGCTCCTAAAAAAGGACACAATTAACATAATTACCAATTAATTAATAATAATTACCAACCAATTAATAATTAATTAATAATATAAATAAATTACCACAATTAATAATAACAAAATATTAAATACATAATTAATAATTATTTTAAAATATTAATTAATTAATTATAATTAAATTACTTCCCACCCTACTCCCCTATCAACCCACAACCCGCTCCTAAAAAAAGGACACAATTAACATAATTACCAATTAATTAATAATAATTAACAACCAATAAATAATTAATGATAAATTAATTACCACAATTAACAATATAAAATATAAAATACATAATTAATTAATAAACAATATAAATTAATTGATTATAATTAAATTACTTCCCACCCTATTCCCCTATAAACCCACAACCCGCTACGGAAACAAAACGCAAAATGTACTTTAAATAAAATTAATAACTCCTAAAAATTTAATACATATATTAAAAAACAAATGCAAAACTTAAACAAAAAATATAGAACACATACATTTAAAATACATACTAAAATACATAACACTAATATAAACATCGATATTATTAACAACGATATTTTTACAAACGATATTACTAACTTCGATATTAACAAAAACGATATTTCTTACCTTAAAGTCGATATTCATGTCCACGATATTCTTGCAGTCGATTTTGTCATCATGATATTTGCAACTCGATATTGTTGTTTGCCGATATTTGCAACTCGATATTATGTCTGTGCACCGTGTAAAGTATTTGTGCAACACTTTAAACAGTAATAAAATGAAAACACTACACAGAAAGGATCCAAAGCCAAATTAGAAATATAGAGTAGGTTTTAAAAATTAAAATGACAAAAATCTGATCAGTAGACCTGGAGATGTACAGGTTTAAAGATTTCAGTGAAAATAGCACCAATAAGCACAAAGCGCCACCTGGTCGCGGAAGGCCGAGACAAAGTCACCAGTTCAGGCTGACCATGATGGAGTGAGGGCTGACTACACAGACCCAGTTACGACCGATGAACAACAGTACCTTAAATCCTGGTTGCAGCAGAGGCAATGCATCGGTTCCAAGGAGCTGCAAGGCTGCAATGCGAAAGCCTGTGTTGTCGTCGTGGCTGCTGTCAACGAGAAATCTGTAATGCGAGGGCCTGCATCAGGAAGGTGTTAATGCAACGGCAGTTACGATGTTGGCTGCGAGGTGGATGCGAAGTCCTTGCGCTGAGGGAATCCTCACAGCAGAGGTGATGCATCAGTTCTGGATAGGGTTGTGCTGCGCAGCAGAGGAGGTGCGTTGGTTCTGGTGGATCCACAGATGGGCAAGCAGAGCACCTTCAGGTCCACTTCTAAGGGTCCAGGACAGGAGTGTCACCACTTGGCAGGGTAGGACTCACACGTAGCAGAGTCCAGGTGCCGGGTTCAAGGTTGTTTGAGCCTTCTGTCCCTGAGGCTCTAGTCAATAGGCCACCCAACTAGGCTTTGGAGTCACTCTGGTGTCAGGGGTTCCACTGATAGAGGTACAGTCCTTCTCACCGAGGCAAGAGAGCAGCAGGCAGCAGGTCAGCACAGAAAGGCAGCAGTCCTTCAGAGCAGCAGTCCATCAGAGTGGTAGTCCTTTCAACGACATAGCAATCCTTCTTCCTGGAAGAGAATCCACAGGTCTAGAAGTGAACTGAAGAGTTGGTGTCTCAGGTCCTATATTTATACCTGGGCTTTCCTTTGAAGTGGGAGAAACGTCTAGAGGTGTGACTTTGAAGTGCACATGTTTTCTGCCTTCCCTGTCCTAGCTCCAGACTAACTACAGGGGGTATGCAGCCCTCTGTGTGGAGGCAGGACACAGCCTATTCCAGTCTAGGTAGGGCTGTGTCCAGCTCCACCCTCCCATCCTGCCAGTGATGGCTCATCCTGACAAACCTAAGCTCTCTATTGTGTGTTACTGTCTAGGAGTGTAATGTGGATTGTGGCCTCATTGTCGACAATGCTAAGTTAGCTTAGGCCCCACGTTGGGCGCCATGTTGCGGGGATTCTGCACATATACAGAACTATGCGCAGGAAAACAGGACCTCGGTGTATAGTGGTGTACCAACCATACGCCTTAGTACCCAAAATCCCAAAATTACAGGAAATTGATCAGGCAAATCTAGAAAAAGTGCTTGCTGTTGTCGACAATAGTATTAACACCCTGTCTTCCCGCATTTACACATTAGAGAATATTGTTTCATCTGTTGTTGATATTGTACAAGATGCCGTGTCTGTGTTATATCATGGTCAAAATCAATTGCGTTCAGTTATGCAGTTTGCATGGACTTTGCAGAGATTGAAAATTGGCAAGGTTCCATGGCATTTTTTAAACACATCTGCCTTGTTCTTGCCGTTTAATTTGACTGAGAAACAGCAGTTCATGTCCATGAAAGATGCAACATACACTCTTCTACATATCGAGAAGATAGATCCTTTACCATTCTCTGTGGCGGAGACTGACTCTGCAGTGTGGGTAGTACAGGGGGTTATCACTATGCCTTTTTCTTTATTTGAATTCAGTTCATGCATGAAGCATTATCCTGTTGGCCGTTTCCAGCCTTTGGGCAGTGCCTTTTTGCACGAACTCTGGTCCCTACCGTTCACATACAGATGCCTTAGGGATGACAAGGAGGTATTTCTCACAGGGGAGTCTTGCGATTCTACAGTGGGTCATTCACTTGTTTGTAAAAACATTAAATTGCACGGGTTTTGTAATGTTTCTGCCCCGAATCTTGCTTGTGTTTTAAAGGGCGTTCCTGCTCCTGTTATATCACCTACTTTCACTATGCTTGCTAATGGTAGCTATCTGCTTTTGAATAATCAGGATTGCTGTGGTTTGCAGGCTGGCATACCCTATATAGTAACGGTTTCGCACCGCATGGTGTGCTGCGAAAATGTGCTTTTTCCGCCCCCACGTGGGAAGTTAGATAGTTCCATTTGGCCTTACATTCCGTCTTTGAAGGCAGATTTCAATAAATTGAGCAGAATAAAGGTGCTATTATTAAACCAGGAGGTTATGCTCACTTCCGCACGGGAGACCTTCGTTCTCCAGGTGGCCAGTGCCCACAGTGAGATACAGGCCCTTTTAAACACTAACCTCCCCCAACATTTCGGTGAAGTGATTCACCGTATATTTAATGCATCAAATACAGCAGGTCTTGTACACTTTTTAAAAGTTGTGGGCTCTGGCCTTTTGACCTCCTTTCAGACTATATTTGGTGTAATCCCGGCTTTTATTCATTCCATGTTTTCCAGCGTCTTTGGCGGCTTCCCATTGATCCTAGCATTAGCTGCTGGCATATTGCTTTTACTCTGTCTGTGGCGCAATGGCTGCACCACTTGTGGCACTACACAACCCAGGGCGACTGCAGATGCTCCCTGACCGCATGTTCGACAGCTTCGGCGTCCTGCCACTGGCAACCCTCAGCGTGTCTTATAGACTATCTTTTCGCTTTGCGTATTTCACTTGCGTGCAACCTGTGATGTCCTGCTTACGATGTCCGTTCTCTTGGTCCTTGGATTTTTGCCTCTCCAATACATCTTGTTCGGACCCGGATTTTGACCAGTTGGTGGGCCCCTTAGTGGCCCATGAACGGGACTGTTCCAGGGCTGGATTAATGGCATGTGCGGCTGCACTTGGGGTCTTGGCACAATGGGATATCTGGGCGGCTGCTCGGAATCTCCTACACCGAAGTTATATCGAGTATCACGCAAGTTGTCCCGCAATGCTGATAGATGCTCCCTCTTGTGAGGAGTATGAATGCAGTTTCAATTTGTTGAATTGGATGGCATCTCTTTTTTCAAATGATGACAATGATGTCTTTCTGGAAGGAGTTGCAGTTTTCTGCGCATACACTCTGATGGATTAAGGTCATTGACTTTCAACGAACTGCATTGCTGGATTTTTTATTCTCTTGGAGTGCCCTCTTTTCTGGCCCTTTCTAGAATTTTTTACCCCACAATTTTTTTCCCATTCCCTAACTTTCCAAAGGACCTGTAGACGTTTTCGTTCTGCTCCATCTACTCGAACTCTGTTTTCATCCTATGTCTTGCCGATGGACTGACCAGGGGAGGGTGTAGTGTGGATTGTGGCCTCATTGTCGACAATGCTAAGTTAGCTTAGGCCCGCTGCCATGATGCCTTCTTTGCACACGTTCCTCTGTGACTTTGTTTTTCCAGACTCTGCTTGTGACCGTTCACATTAGAACTGTCTGCCTTTTTGCCTTTCACCTTTTCTCCTGTTCTCTGTGGTTTTCGTCTGCACACAATGTACAAGGTCGAAAAACAACGTCCCTTGTTTTTGCTGTTCTGGACAGCCCCTCGCACTTAGACATAACATGACATACAGCTGCACTGGAGAAATTCGTGTGCTTTTAATATTGTGAACTCGCTGCTGAAGGGACTTTGGAGAAAAGCCTTTTCAGGGAGAAGAGCTGTGCTTGTCCGATGATGTAACCCTTGAATCTAGTTCTTGAGGTATGGGGGTCCCCCGACAAAGCCCAGAGGTCTTCTATTTTGATAATAAACTAGGGGCCCATTACGATACCCGGCGTAAATAAATCCGCCAGGCATGGAAGCGGCAAAAATCCGCCCGCACACACCGTCTGAACACCGACCACGCCATTACGATTACACAAACCGAAAACCGCCATCGGCGGAAAAATCACACAAAATACCGCCCGCCATCGTCCGAGTCTGAGTCAAACCGCCCGCCACGGATGGAAACACGCACGACAACACAAAACCGCCCGCCCACACGGCCGACACACCGCACGTGAAATTACGATCGCACCGCCATGAGCGCGGAAAACCACAAATATACCGCCCGCCAGCGCAAACAACGCCGATGAGAATCGACACGGCAGAAGCCATGGCGCCAACGTACCTGCACAGAAACCATCCGCACACAAAACCAATAGCACACAACATGGCCAACAAGTCCACACAGCAAGGCACGCACAAATACACAAGCACAGTACACATCCCGAAAACACCCCCGGACAAACAAAAAATACAAAGGCCAGAACCCCAGACACAACACACCTGAAAACAACAGACCATGAGGACACACCCACATAGGTGAGTACAAAAGCAGCACTCCCACAGACCACAACCCCTTGCTACATTGCAAACCAGAGAGGAGAGGAGAGGACACAGTGACACAGCAAGGACAGCAGCACACCACAGAAACGCACACATCACTACCACCACCACCACCACCACCACCACCAAACACCACCACCACCACCACCACCACCACCACACCCCGGCACCACAAACCCCCTGCACATTACACAACACACACCGCACCAGCACCACAAACACCATGGCACCACAAAGGATGCCCAAGTTCACGCCCATGGAGCTGACGGTCATGGTCGACGAGATCATCAAGGTGTACCCACAAATCTATGGGAACATGGTCCAGCACACACCACTAGCCACCAGAAACAGAATGTGGAACCGGATCGTAGACCAGGTCAATGCAGTCGGGACCCTGCCCAGAAACAGAGTCGAGATTAACAAACGTTGGAATGACGTAAAGAGCCTGGTCAAGAAGAAGGAGGGCAAAAACAGAGAGCTGGCTGCCGTCACTGGCGGAGGGAATCCCGCGCTCTTTAAGACCTTCAAAGCGTGGGAGGAGAAGGTGCGAGTCGTAATCCATCCGGAGATCCTCGCCGGATTAGCAGGGGGAGTGGAGGCTGGTAAGTACAAACTAATGTATACCAGCACACCGCTATGTACTCACATGCGCAACTACCATGCCACAGCTCCCAGGGACAAACACCCCCATGTCCAGCACACAATACACAACACATCACACACACATGCAACAGACACTACCACACACAGCCCAAACCGAACAACTGTAAGATGCGTGGGGACATGTGTACACTCAGCCAGCCACGTAACCACCAACAGGTCCCCAAATATGCCAGAAGCGCCACAACGAGCACCCACCACACCCATGTGTCCGCCACAGCTGCACTAACCGACAAGTAACAGGTAAGTGGCAGGAACACAAAGTGCAGTGGGTGGGACGGTGGACAGCCCAAGTACAACACACACCAGGCCCCAGTCCCACAGCACAGCAAGGAGGAGCATCCCCCACAGCCACGTGTCAGCCCCCGCAGTGCACAACGACAGCCAAAAGGCAGACATCACGGTCCACAGCAATCGGTGTCAGTGGGTGTCCAGCCACCCCCACGACCCACAACACCCCCCACCCCCACAGACCTGCAACATGGAGCACCCCCGCTTAGAGCCATGTGGCATCCAGTACAGTGCACGCACGAACAACTTGCAGGTGGGAAACTGGACAGGGCTGGATTACTGGAGGCATGAGGACCATAACACGACCAACACATGGGACATGTCACGTAGCAGACGAACACGCAGCACCGCCCACCGTCACGAACAAGTGAACAATGTGCACACGGACATGAACAACAGACTCACACCCCACATGACCCATCACAGACATAGCAACACCCAAGGAGCCACGTCTGCATGCACAAGCCACACTGAATATAGTCCCACACGGCAGCCACTGTGCAACTCATCACACACAACCGAAACACCATTGAAGTCCTGTCCATGTAGCCCCTACTGCCTGTCAACCACACACCCCACAACTACGCCTATGTAAGACAAACAACACTAGACGCAACAGAGCGGAACAACATAAATGCACACGAACACCACTGAACCCATCAAACACACAGACACACCATGCACAAACAACATACCATCCATCCCATCCGTCAGCCCCAGTCTCATGAAAGGCATGTCATCCGCACAGCTGCCACACATACAGCAGTCACGCTGAGATACATGCCCATGACCAACCATGTGCCAGAAGTCAATGAAGCGCACGACACACTGTGAGCAACAACACACAACATGGGCCACACCCCCCGAGCACTGCAGTGATGCACATGGCACAGGGCAGCACGCACACCAAGGAGATGGGACAACTGCAATACGTCGGGTGGCACACAACCATCACTCACTCATAACGATGCGTCCAATGCCATGTCCAGTAATCACAACAGACAGCAAATATGCAGGCCATGTCAAGCATGCACACACCTCAAACCATGCACTGTCATGCTGCCACAACACATGTCACGTTCGGCACCCATGGCTCACAGCATGTACCCCAAAAGCATATTCCCTCCCAAATGCGAATCTGGGGCATGGCCCCCATGTTGCCATATGCGTTCCTAAGCGTTCCATTTGAACCCCAAAAGCATATTCCCTCCCAAATGCGAATCTGGGGCATGGCCCCCATGTTGCCATATGCGTTCCTAAGCGTTCCATTTGAACCCCAAAAGCATATTCCCTCCCAAATGCCAATCTGGGGCATGGCCCCCATGTTGCCATATGCGTTCCTAAGCGTTCCATATGAACTCCAAAAGCAAAGTACAAACCAGACCCAGGATGGGCCAGGAGCCCGCATACACCAGAGTCACAATGAGTAGGGGCACAGCAACACACCCATCGGCATGGCCAATCCGTCCCATGCCACATGTGCACAGCACACAGTCCCATTGCCTAGCACACACAACTACAGATGCCACAGCCACACACTCGCCTCCGGGAAACCCATGTACGAGATTGCACGAACTGCCAATGTCAGACGACTAATACATACTTCGCCAGGTGCAACACAAAAACAAATCTCATTCTCTCCACAGGTGACGAACTGCTGGATGCTGGGGATGGAGACAGCAGCCAGCACAGCCAGCCCACAAGCCCCCAACGAGGACACACGGATCTGGAGGATCTGTCCTCCTCTTCGGACACGGACCACCAAGCTGGCCCATCTGGCGTGGCAGGGCCCAGCCGCTCCCCAGGACCCCTCCTACCCACCAACCCATCATCCAGGGATGCTGAACAGTCCCAGTCCCCTGCTGCCACTGTCGTTGCGGCCACACCCACGGTCATTGCGGCCACTACCACTGCCGCAACCGCCACCATCGCCGCACCGACCACCACCGCCTCCACCACCACCACGTCTTCGCTGGCACCAGCCCCAGCGCAGGTGGTGGCCCGGCCGACTGGATCCACCCTGGGAGCCACAGCGAGGACCGTGGTGTGCAATGTGGCTAGTGGGCAGGCCGGTGGCAGCAGGACTGGTAGGAGGAGCAGGGTCAGGGAAACGCCAGCCTCCCCTGGGAGCCATGCCCTGCCTCAAATGGCCAGAGTCCTTGGGGCCTATGAAGAGGCCCAAGGACAATGGGCCAGGTCTGCTACTGACACGCGGGAGGTGCTGGGGGTGCTGAGGTCCATGGACGCCCATATGGGCCAATTCGTGTCCCGTATGGACCAACTCGTGGACCTCATGGGCCAGCTGGTGGTGGCGGTGGGGACACAGGCAAGGCCAGCAACACCACCTCCGCCACCACCTGCTAGGGCGCAGGGTCGGCCAGCAGTGTCCACTTCCCCTGCGTCCACAGCCAGTGAGCACACCTCACCCTCCACCAGCAGGTCGCCACCACACACCCCCCCTCCCAAACGTGGAAGGGGCCGTCCGAAGAGGAAACAGATCTCCCGGGAGGACTTCGCACGCTCCAGTCGCAAGTGAGGCAGCCAGCCAGCCTACCGCCAGCCTTCCTTGACCAGCCACTGCATTGACTTGCTCTACGATCCCACTCCACACAGCCATCTGGATGGCATGTGTGTGTTGGACTATGGACATAGAACCAGTGGGTACACCCTGATCATCACGCAGCCATGACCGACAGCTCATTGTCACTGCACGCACCACTTTTGTCATCACCTTACACACAATCACATGTCACAGTTTGTAATAAATGCACCTTTTTCACTAACTGCTGTTTGTGCCCTGTGTTTTATTTGTACGGAATACAACGGCCACCTTGGGCAGAAAGGCACCTGATGCGTGGCATGGCAATGGAATCCGGAGGGCCTGTAGGGACCTAGGGGTGGGAGACAGAACAGGAGCACATTCAATGAGTGTGTCACACACCCATCACACAGTACATGTCAACAACTACAAGCAATGTACACACATCGCACAGAGCAATAGGGCACAATGCCACAGTCACCAACAGTGGCATACTACCCTGGCCATGGAGCGTTGACACACTGCACGCAGTGAACATACGGCCACCCTGACACAGCACACACACACCTGCACAGATACAGACACATCATCCGTCGTACATGGACACTCACCGTCAAGTGAAGTAGCGGGCGATGAGCTGCTGGCGCACATTCCCAGCTTCCTCCTCTCCGCTGTCCACCTCACTCGAGCTGTCCTGGTCTGCGGGCTGGGGCCCTGGTTGATCTCCGTCATCCACAATGAGGGGGATCTGCTTCCGAATGGCTAGATTGTGCAGCATGCAGCACGCCACCACTATCTGGCACACCTTCTGTGGGGAGTACGCCAGTGCACCCTCGGTGCGGTCCAGGCACCTGAACCTGGACTTGAGGAGGCCAAAGGTACGCTCGACCACACGTCTGGTCCTCCCATGTGCCTCATTGTATCGATCGTCTGCTGGGGTGCGAGGATTCCTCAATGGACTGAGCAGCCATGCCCCATTCGGATACGCAGAGTCACCTGGGTGTGAGGGACACAGAGAACCGTTGCTATTCCAACTGGACAGGGGACAGCATCGCACAACCAGCACGCTACACCACTCCACATACTCACCGACAATACAGCCACGATCCTGTTGCAGATTGGCCATCAGTCGTGGCAAGATGCTGTTGCGCATTATGTGTGCGTCATGTGCCGAGCCTGGAAACTTGGCACACACGTGGGTGATCACCATGTCCGCAAGGCACACCACTTGCACATTCAGGGAGTGCGTGTGCTTCCTGTTGCGGTACAGGTGCTCAGTGGCCTGTGGTGGAACAAGGCCAACATGTGTGCAGTCAATGGCTCCCACGACGTGTGGGATTCTGCCAAGGGCATAGAATGCACCCTTCACTGCCGCCAATTCACGAGCCCTGGGGAATCTGATGTACCTGTTTCGGCACAGCATCATGGCTGCCAGTACATCCCTCAGCACCTTGCTGAACATGGGCTGGGACATCCCTCCTCCACTGCCCACTGTGTGCTGGAATGACCCAGTGGCGAAGAAATGCATGGCGGCCATCACCTTAGCCGTGGGGGTGACAGCAGTCGGATACACCCTGCGGGGACGGAGATGGGGCTCTAACATGGCACACAGTCGATGCAGAGTTGGCCTGTCCAGCCGAAACTTCCTGATTACCTCTGTATCGTCCATGTCCGCCAGCAATTGGTATGGGCGGTCAATGTTCGGTCTCCGCCTGGGTTAAATGGCAGAGGACACATGTCAAAGCAACACGGCACATAGCAATTTCGCATACACATCACTGACATGACTGAGCAAGCACATGAGCCACAGCCCAGCTGTCAAGTTGGGACGGCACGGCCACAATACACTTACACAGGTCTCCCAACAATGGCAATGGCAAGTGAGACATACCACTGCCATGTGCATGCACATGGGGATCTAGGCCCCAATGACTTGCGGGGCGTGCTGATGGGGACTGACTGCATATTCGTCAAGCGGCAACGCCACGGCAACATGAGTGTCTGCTGAGCATGGAACTGCTTCCGAGGCTGGATGAGTATGGCACACGACGACGACGATGTGGGCACGGGCTGAGCGGCCAATACAAGTGGGACCTGTGGCACGAGGGGATATGAGACAGTAGTAGGTGTCAGCACTGCACCCTATGTACAGCACTGTACGGATCACAGCTCCCGAAACATTGACTGGTGTCCACATTGACAGCCCCATGCCAAGACGGCTGTGTGCTTGCAGTCACACGTCACAGGTGAGAGGTTACATTGCACGTGCCAGGTGGCAGACGTACATAGTGGGAGCTGGCATGTGTGTGCATGTGTCTCCTGTTCAGGATCCACCAGATGGGCGCTGACTCTGTACTGACCATTGGACACAGCATGTTCCGTGGAAGGCTTGTGTGTGTGGGATGGTGGCACTGGATGTGCCTCCGTTGGGTGGGGGGCCATGCACAGGGCGGGTACGTCGATGATTGCGCATTGTTGGTCACGGTGGGTGCACCAACTAAGATGTGTTGCCCTGTGTTCAATTCCTATGTCCGCATGATGATGGACTGTGGATGTGAGCAGACTACACATTGGTCGATGTGCTGTCTATATGCATGTGCCTTCACACCAGGCACAGCTGCCCCTGCACATGTGACCCCTGCTGGACTCGCTGCTGGGTCTGTGGAGCTGATGCACCTTCTGCGCGTGGGGCGGACAGCTCTCCTCACTTCCCTCATTGCGCATGTCATGTCTTTGCCGCAGGTGACATGGATCATGGAGGGCCCACATGTACGCGTGGGTAGGCTACACATGATTGTTCACTGGTCGCCACCCCCAGTCAGTGTTTCGAATGGGAAGGTTGTCGTGCTGGTGGTATGTTCGATGTGGCGGATGGGCGGGCATAGGTGCGGACTTACATTCCGGACATGGGGGTAGTTGGATTGGCGACTAGTTGCAGTACACACGGGACACGTCTCTTCCTTTCCACATCTGGGTCATCCCTTGTACTAACTGACAGTGATACAGTCATCTTCGCCCCAGCCCTCATGTCCTCCCCTCGCCCCCCAATATGCATGCTCACCTGCGAGGCTAGCGCTTGCACAGGCAGCCCCATGCTCGCACCAGAGAGGGCAAGGAGTGTATGTGTGGGTCCAGTTGCACGAGTGGGCTGTCTCAGGGTATGATGTGTGGCGGGACGCCGTCCACCTGCGTGGTGCCCCAAATGGAGACCCGGCCTGCATGGACTATGCATCACAGTCTTCGCCTTCCGGATCCGCCACCTGCGACACCCAGTGGCTGTGGCTGCCCTTGCGGCCAGGCCGCGTCCGTCTGTGGCTGTTGGCCCACACATTCACTCTTTGGCCTCTCTGGGGAGGGCTCGGGGGTGGTGGCGCACGCGCTTGCACTTAGTCGCAATGGCATGTGTCGTGGTTGGTATGATGGGCAATGGATGGGATGGTGCGAGCCACCTCCCGTGACGTCAGTGCTGCTCGTGCTGTGGTGCGTCCCCCTACACTTCCATCTGACTTGTGCCATGCTAGACGTTGAGGTTCTATTGCCTGCGTGATATGACCAGGAGGAGCGCGAGGAGACCTCACACACACCATGCTCCACTGCCATCCCGTGCCCTGTATCGCCTGTGCGGATTGACTATGTTGGGGTTACACCTGGTCGACTGGGGCTGTGTGTGCCTTGTCAAGGGGCATGGCGGGCGCACAACAGGATCCAGCTTGTCCACAGAGGGTGGGCTGAGGTGCGCCTGGTACCGCTTTGTACGTGTGCCCGGCTGCTGTGCACACACGTGTTCACTCCCCCGACAGGTGTCCTCTCACAATGCCCAGGGAAGCGGTGGTGTACTGTTCATGACCCCTCCCAACACGGCGTGCTCCAACTTGGCATGTGCGCATCTACCCGTCGCACCCACCCACCTGAGCACTGCGTCCATACGACTTCACACAACACATGTGTGTCTTCCACAGTAGTGCTACTCATTTGCGTTGACATCCAATACCAGTGGACTACATGGTCATGTCACGACTGCCGTGTACTTCACATACTCTCATCCTCTCTCATTCGTACTAGTGAAATGAGTCAGCGGAGACAGTTTTGGTTTCAAACATTATATTGAGTCTTCTGTCCTCTGTGATGCAGTATAGTGGACACTACTGGCAGCGGGATACATGTTGAGGATATACTGAGCATGATTACAAATGGGATAGGGTGTGGGGTTACATCTGCTTGGCCAAGGCTGTGCTAATGTACATTTACGTATAGCTGCGGAGCTGCGGACTTTGACACAGACGGTATACATGTAGCCTACCAGACCGCTCGGCATCATGGGCACAGTCCATCTCAGTTCCATGTGACAGGTTTGCTGCGGTTGTTCCTCATGCACGCGTGCATGTGAGATGACATCAGGGCATGTGCTTGCGTGCATGCAGCGGCGTGCCACTTGTTGTTGCACTGTGGTGGTTACTGGACATGTCACAGTCACTGGGGTCGTGTTGTTGTTGTATGCACTTGTCGTCCATGCAAAGGTCCTGGTATGGGATTCCCGGGGCGGGGGTGGGAGGGGTGCAGCACCCACAGACTCCAGGCGACCTATTCATGTCCACTGAGCGGTGTGTGTGTCCATGTGCGCTGGATCCATGTCGTGTCCTGGTTGTTCGTGCAGTTCCGTCCATGTGGGTGCGATACACAGAGCCCATGCCACTGCCTCCCACGATGCATGCGGTGTTCCTGGATGTGATGGGGAACAGTGTGCATGTCCCGGTCATATCCGATGTCATGGCGATGTCGTTGATGGTGTGGTTACAGTTGCCGGTCGTTTGGTATGGCTGTTGTGGTGGTGACTGGCCAGTCCGTGCGGAAGCTGAGCATGGGTGCGGGGTTGGACTTCATAGGTCACTCGGGGAACCTGCGTTGTGGTCCGACGTATTTACAGGTTGTCAGGTATGCGATGCCGTCCAGCAGGGCTTCCATGTCATTGGTGGTGTACATGTTTGCCAGCCAATGAAGCGGATGGTGGCTGTCAAGGTGTTGTTCGTAGGTTGTCCCTTGGAGGACCATGATGGGGCATGCTGGGTGACATTCGATGTAGCTGTTCTCGATGATCCGTCGTGTGGAGGCACAGTGGTTCCATTTCAGTGCGGGTGCGATGTTGGCCACATACGCCATGCCCCCATAGGCAGAGCAGGCCCTGTCGTGTGCGTCCAGAGGGAGGAGTAGTGGTAGCAGGTCCGCCTTCAGACATGCCGGGTTGGAGAGGCATATCTCGACGGGATGCTGGTAGGGACACCTCCGACAGTAGAAGACGGGCATGACGCAGCTGAACAATGTGATGCGGTAAGTCAGTCGGTAACTTACGTTCAGCAGGGACAGGAGATCGCATCCCAATGTATGTATCGTGTTGGTTTTGTACAGCTTGAGCTGTTCGGCGTAGTTGGGTAGGTGTGTTGCGGTTGCCATTTCGCAGCGGTTCGTTGAGGTGGCGTGCTCCGGCTGTGTGTGCAGTCTGCAATGTGCACGCTCCGGGGTTGCTGTGAGCTCTGTGTAGTCGTAGGGAGACAGGACTTGTGTTCTGTTGGCTTGTTTGGAGGACACGGGCCCTCTTCCCACATGCTTCTCAGACAGTTCAAGGTCAGTGCTGTGTGACTCCTTCCAATTAACTTGCATGTGGCCGACATGGGGGAGTGTTTTCTTCTTTCTTCCCCGTCCGTTGTGTGCTTCTGTGATATGCGCTATCTGCCCTGTGGTCGGTCTCCTCGGCATGCCTGTGTTGGTCTATTCTTGGACAATGGCTGTATTCACCGGCTTCTGTCGTAGGGCTGTGGTTTCGGTGTTGGAATGGAAGGTCATTCAGTGCTGTCTGCTCTCCCTTGTGTGGGCGGCAGCCTGCCTTTCCGCTCTGCGTTGGGCCTTGTGTGTGGATGTTATTCTTGGGCCACCTGTTGTCGGTCCCCGGGCTCTTTGGTGTTCCGTTTCATGTGTCTTGTTCATATGTGCAGGGTGGTATGGGTTTTTCAGTGTGGTACTGGCGTCCCTCTTCCCGAAGGGGCCCTGCTTCTCCTAGTTGGTGTTGCCGCCGCTGTGTGCTACGCCATGTTTGTTACACTGGGGTGTGTCCTGCTGTTGCGTGACTTCACTGACATGTGTGCGTCGGTTGTGTGGCGTTGGGTGTTGTCCGTGAATTGGGCGTTGGGGACATGTCTGTGGCAGGCCTGTCACGTGTCATGTGCGTTCGGGGTGGGGCTGATGTGTGTGCTGCTTGGTTGTGTCCCTGTGTCTGTGTGCGACGCATGCATGGCGCTGCGGTTGGCCTCTGCGTTGTGCGCATGTGTGGCGGCGTCATCGGCGCTTTGGGGCCGTGACGGGGTGGTTGGTTCCTAGTCCCAGGTGGTGTGTACACATGTGTTCCGCGATGTTAGGATTTGGCCTGTGTGTCATATGTGGATGCAATGGTGGATGTGTAGTGTGCACGCGCTGGTGGGGGGTTGTCCGCTTTTTCCGCCCTTGCACTGTGTGCGCTGTTTGCGTGCACTTGTTGTGTGTGTGCCTACCTGCGTCTCCGCGGTACGTTGCGTCCTTGGTGGTGCATCAGCAGAAGCATGGGAAGGGCCTGCAGTGCTGGATTCATGCCCGGGGTGCCGCTTCTTCGTTGTCCGTGCTCTGCGTCCGTGTTTCCGCCTCTCTTTCACGTGCGGTGTCTCTTTGCCGTGGGAGCCGTTTGTTTGCGGCATCGTAATTTATGCGCCGGGCGGGATGTGTTTCGTCGGACGGTGTGTGTCAGTTGTGCTGCGCCGCTACGTGTGCGGGCGCACTTTGATGGCGGACGGTGTTGCTGGCTTGCCGGCGGTGTTTGGCCTGCTTTTCGCATCGTAATTGGGCGGGCGTGTGGACTGCTGCGTGCCGGCGGTAACTGGTGGTTTTTGCATCCGCCAGCACGGCGGTTGTGCTTCCGCCCGCCATCGTAATGGGCCCCCTAGTTCCTAGCACGGGGAGGGTGGCAAGGCCTTTTAGTCCTATATCCACTGTCTTTATAATATGCTGTCCCCGTTTGTATTCTATGGAATTGTAACCATGCTTACTGTTTTAACTTTATGCATTATGCTGCTAGTACTGGCACGGGTACTGTGTCTTAGAGCATGTTAGTTGAAATAAACATTTTAAACTATACTGTGTCTCTTAATACGCACGTTGTGGACAAGTATGAGTGAGTAATGAAAGAGTGTTCTTGCTCCCGCGATTCCTGTAAGAGTCCGTGTTCTGGGATGTCTAATCATTGGTAGCTTCGCTGTAGTGCGGAGAACGAATGTGACACTATAGCTAGTCGGATTGGGATTTTGGGTACTAAGGCGTATGGTTGGTACACCACTATACACCGAGGTCCTGTTTTCCTGCGCATAGTTCTGTATATGTGCAGAATCCCGGCAACAGGAGAAATACACAAAACCCAATTGTCAGCTACACCCAGTCATGTGACCCAAAGACAGGCTGTAGACATTAAATGGCTAAGGTAGGAAAATGCCAACTTTCTAAAAATGCATTTTCAGAATTGTAATTTAAAATCTGACTTATCATAGGAGAGGATTTTTCGTTACATTTGCAAAGACACCAAACATGAACTGGTTATCTGTTCTCATTTGGAATTTACAGCTTATTAAATGTAATAATGTAACTCTAATGTTATCCTATGGGAGAGGTAGGCTTTGCCGTAGGGATAAACTAATGTGTTTTTCACTACCAGGGCATATAAAACATAAAAGTACATGTCCAGCTTTTTAAATACAATGCACCCTGCTCTCTGGGCTGTTCAGGGCCTACCATAGGGGTGACATATGTATTAAAAAGGAAAGTTTGGGCCTGGCAAAAGGCTTACTTTGTACAATCCAGTCTACCCGAAGGTTTCCTAGAATCAAAGTGCACTACTATGAGAGCCCATAGGCTGAATTGTAATCCAAACTGTTGAAATTACAGTCAAATGTTTCACACAAATATTCAAAATTCCACATTTTTTGTCGCATAAACAATACGTTATACACACTGTGTTGCGTTCTTTTTCAAACAATGTTATATCACATTAATTGAAACAACAATAATTTCTTGGCAAGTAGAAGATTTTGAAGACATAGCTTGCTGAATGATCCCCAATGCCTTTCGGGTGATTCCACCCTTCATGAGGGGTAAATGTAAATGCAATAGTACTCTAATACTAACATGTAGGAAACAGTGATCCTTGATTAAGACACTACTGGAAAGATAAAGAGGAGGCACTCTATGTGAAATTAATCATTAGAGAAACCTTGTGTGAAAAATCTAAAAGCAATCTGCTAGCTCATCGATACTCCATGCAACTAATCACGGTCCAAGCCATTTGCGTAAGCTCAACCAGCAATCACTAGTGTTTGGAAAACATGCCTTGTGAATGCTGCCAGTGTATGAGCTACCCAGTGTTAGTGACACTCATTGTAACATTGTTTGAAAAACAATGCAACAAAGTGTGTATAACTTATTGTTTATGCAACATAAATTTTTCAATTTTATATATTTGTGTGAACCATTTGATTTTAATTTCAACAGTTTGAATAAAAATTCAGCCTACGAGCTCTCATTGAGCTCAACCTGCAGCTGTTGCTTTTGGCTCCAAAAGCTCTGAGGGAGACAAACCTGGATTTCATAGCTGCCTCATTAGCTGGGTTTGCCACCTTGCTCTGGTCCAAGATTTTACCTTCAGACTTTTTTGAAGTCAGGAGCTTCCAGCAGGGCAAGGTTGGAAGTTGTAGCCATGCGGCACTCCAAAAGGCTGGATACCTTTGCTTCAAGGCTCTTCTGAACCAGTTTTAAGCAAGGCAAAAAAGCCCTAGGTGGGACAAACATGGTTTTCTTATTCGGCTGGGGTGCAACCTCCTTCGGCAAGCCCCAGCTTGTTGGAGGTGGAAAAACTGACTAAGTCCCATTTTTTTCAAAGTGCTGAAAAAGTTTCTGCTCATTAGTCCTGCAGCCCCTGACCTCTTCTATACAGCAGGCCTCTCTTCAGCGAGGACTACTGTAGGGCCCATTCCTTTCTGGTCAGTGGGCTCCCTTGTAGTCAGGAGTCCGCCTGCTTTGTATGGCCCTGGAACAGGTAAACAGGAGGCCAAACACTTGACCCTTGGAGAGAGCAGTTCCAGTCACTAGGTGCCATCAGGAGTCAGGAGCTCTTGAGTAATTGTGCAAGTCCTCTTCTTCCAGTAAGTGTAAGCACTCTTCTTCCAGCCCGGAGTCTGCTCGGGTTCGGGATGTTCTGAGAAGATGGTTGCTCAGGTGCAAGATTTATTTTGAGTGCTATCCTGTCACTGGAGAAATTGTACTATCAGGTCCTAACCTTTTTCTCCCATTTCTCTGTCTCCTTTTGCAGCACTTCCTCTTTGCTTTACTGTAAACTTACTCAGGCACCCTTGTTCCGAGGTGACAGAACCTCTCTGCCACCAGACAGGCCTGTTGTCAGCTCCTTTGCCACTCCCTTATTTAGATGAACTACCCTCCTATCTGTCGTGGTCTAATCTGGTTCTCTCCCCCACTGTGACAACAATCTGTCTTTCCAGGAAGTTTCTGGCAATGATCTCCCATGTGATATGCTCATGAGGCTGGCATAAGCACCTTGTAGAAGACTCAACCATAAATGAGATAAAAGATACAAGATAATTAAAATAGATTAAGGAGAAAAGGAGATATGAATTTTGAAACATTTTTTTAAAACTCTATTTATCCAGATTTTCACATATAGATGTGGCATGAGTACAGGTTCAATATACTGTTTTGTATAACATTTTTACATCACAGTGCATATTAATTCAAGGGACATTTACATCCTGATCTGATGCAACCTTCAAAATGTTGAAATAAACATTACATTCCTCACCAAGTCCGTTTCGAGCAGCCCACCTCATAGATATCATATAGTAGCAGTGAGTTAAAAGCATCACATTGCCTAACATGTACTGACACAGTTTTACGTTGTTTTGTCCAGTGGTTGTAGTGGGTTATTCAGGAGATATGTTTTAAAAGGGTCCCATACATCTTTTGGTCTGGACTCCAGCAGGAGCAATTCTGCATATGTTAATGTCTGCTCTTGCCAAAATATCAAATCTTAGAGCCATTCCTTAAACTTGGGAGCTCTCCTCCCACCCGACTACAGGCCACCCTCCTTTTGGCTTGCAGCAATCCCAGCACTGCATATTTCCTATATGCTTCAGTATATTCCAATATGGCAATGATTGGGGAAGCCCTCAATGGGGATTCTATTATTTGAGCCATTGCATTGAACACCTGCTGCCAATACCGGTTAATTTGCAGCACATTCCCATGACAAGTGTAAAAAGTCTGCCGCTCCCCTCCCGCATCGGTCACATTTATCATTATTTTTTAAGTGAAATGTGTACATTTCATCTTTACTGGTGTATAAAATGTTCTGTGGAGAAATTTATAATGAATTATGCATAGTCCAGTAGGTTGCCTTCTAATTCTGCTTCCCATTGTGTACGCAATCCTATATGATTCTGTGTTAGTGAGTTTTGCACATTATGATATAAGTGACGCAAAACGGCGCAAATATATTTTTTCTAATTAATTTTCCAGCGCTAAACTTGTTTAGCGCTGAAAATAACGTAAAAGTAATGCGAAGCAGCGCATTGCACTGCTTCTCCTTACTTTGCGCCACGGTTGCGTACCAAGGGTGGAGCATGGGCGTTCCCATGCAACCACCCAAGGTTTCTCACGCTAAACCCAATTTGCTAAAAACAGTAGATTGGGTTTAGCATGGGAAAACTGCGCCCTTTTAAACTAGGCGCAAAGAAGGAGAAATGCTTTCATTTCTCCTTCCTTTTTCGACTTTGAATGCGTGCTGCACTGTGCAGCACACATGCAAAGTGGGAAAAGCGTCCCTCGTGTGTAGCATAGTATTTTGTACAGGAAGGGTACCCTTCCTGTACAAAACCTATGCTACACTCATGCACACACCCTAGCGCTGCTGCGCTAAGGTGTGTGCATGGCGCACAGCAGCTGAAATCAGCGCCGGCACAAGGGAAAGGGGAGGAGAGAGTCATATCTTTGAAGATATGGCGCTCTCCTGCTCCTTCCCTGTCGCGCAACGCAGCGCAGCCTTGCAGGGGGCTGCGCTGCGTTGCGGGAATTTTTAGTAAATCTCCACTATTGTGTTTAGACTCCGCAGATTGTAATATAGTGTGTAACGCAGGCAGAGTAGGCGGCTCTTTTTGATATGCAGGCGTAGCTGCCCAAACACTCTGTTGTATTCTTACATATAGGAATAGGTCCATGGGTGTGGGTTCTGTATCTCTGAAGAATTGCTCCCACGTCTGGAATCTCCCATCAATGTAGAGATCTCCCCATGATCGTATTCGGATTTCTCTTTAACATCTGCCTGTAGCCTAGTTCTTGAGTCACATTTAGGTCTGGGTCACACGGAAGGGGCAACAGAGGTGAGTATATCATTGGTGTGCCTATCTTTTCAGCGATTCGTCATCATGCAGTTGTGGTGCATGCCACTGTGGTGGGGTCTGAGTCTTTAATTTTAGGTTTGACTGCTATTATTCCTGTCAGCGGGACAGGTTCCATGTATCCTTGTCCCACCGTAAGATGTGGCAAGTACGGGGGGGTTGAACCAGTAAGCTGCAAAGTGTGCCTGAGCACATAGATAATATAATTCTAAATCAGGAGCCTCAAAACCTCCTTGAGCGAATGGTCGTGTCAACACCTCTCATTTCAGTCTGGGCTGTTTGCCACCCCATGCTTAACGTATGAGTTGTGTTTTTAGAGCCATGAAGAAAGTACTGCCAGGGTTGTATGGTATATTAATAAGCAAATAGAGTAGCTTTGGGAGGACTACCATTTTTATCAGCGATATTCTACTCTCCGTTGATAAGGGCATGGCTATCTATCGTGTGATGGAGTCAGTTAATGTCATGAGTGTCGTCCCATAGTTAAGCCGTAGTAACTCTGCTCTGTTTCTGGCAATATTTATTCCCAGGTATTTTACCTCTGCTGTGCACCATTCTATGGGGTAGTCTAATTTATATGGAGTGACTGCCTCACTGAGGGGGAACATCGAATTTTGAAACATTTAAGACAAAAAGCACCAATAAAAGTAAAGTGCCACTCAAAGTCACTGGTCATGGTTGACTAGGATGTAGTAGTGATTTCTGGCTAACCACAAATGAGTAGAGTTCATATACACCAAGCATCAAAAGCGGAAATTAAAATTAAACTCAAGTCAAAAGTCACTGTTCATGGTTGACCAGGACCAAGAAGTGATTTCAGGCCAACCATGATTGTGTAGAGGTCAGATACAGCAAGCTGCCTGTCCCGGTCAATGATTTTACCATCAGATGCACTCTCTGAAATGGAAGTAAAAATCTTCCTGTGGGGAAAGATCCAAGCATGTGGTCGGCAAGGGTCCCTTGAAGTCGAATGCATTGTTGTCTAGCTCTAGCTGAAGCCGTTAGCTTTGACTCCAAAGGTTCTGAAGGGGACAACCCTCACATCAGCCAAAACAAAATACTGTACCATCACTATCAATGAAGCCACCAACAGAAGCAGAGCATTATTCAAGACAATAAACCAATGCATCAACCAATTTCTAGGCCCACCTATTCCTCACTCCACAGAAAAGTACAATACCATCAACCTCTACTTGAGTGAAATACATATGGAAGATCTAACTGGACATTGACAATGCCAAGCCTGCTTCATCTCTCACACCCACCACTTCTCGTAGAATCCCATAATGGTCAGCCTTCAAGACCTATCATTCCCAGATCTGGCAGACATACTCAAGTCCCTGAAAGCCACTTCTTATAAAGATGTCTTACCATTTTCCTTCATCAATGTTTTCTCTGGGGATACTATCTTACCATTGTCAATGCCTCTGTTACTCAAGGCATATTCTCGGAAGTTCTCAATATTGGCCAGATCCTCCCACTCTGATGATCTCGTCAACTACCGTCTCATCAATCTCTTACCATTTATCTGTAAGCTCATTGAAAAAGCACCCTATGTTCAACACTAAGCTAGCATCAATGCTATCCACCTCCTGTATGATTACCACTCTGGCATCTGATCATGCTACAGTGCGTACACTGCTACCTAACACATTATGTTAGGTGGCCTCTTAGCACGACGCACTCTTAGCCATAGATGTAGATGAGCCCCACTCCCTGAAATTGCTGGAGCTCTCAGCTGCCTTCGACACAGTCAACCATTCCATTCTCATTCGCACCCTGTAGTTACAAATGGGATTCACTGGCTTAGTCCTTCGCTGGTTCTCATCTTACCTTTCCAACCAACACCAGTTTGTTCACATGGGCACTTCCAGGTCATAAAAGATCCCTATCACCTGGGTAGTCCCCCAAGATTCCATACTATTTCCTGTCATCTTCAACGTTTACATGGAGCCCCTTGGTGCTCTACTCATAGGTAACAGCATCAAGATTCACCAAAATGCTGGTCATTCACAACTGTACTTGAAAGTCTCCTCTGCTTCAGACATCTAACGCCTTAAACACTGCACTATGCCTACCTGAAGCTTGTCCCAACAAAGACAGAGGGCCACATGTATCAAGATTTGGAATAGCTATTACCTAATTGCGATATTCAGCGAATCACAATTAGGTAATCACTATCCCAAATGTATGAAACTCCAAGAGTTTCATTTAGTGATTCAGTAGGGGCTTGCAAATCGACCTACCTCCTTAATATTAATGAGGTAGATCACAATTTGCGACCACTTAGGAATCGCTAAAATCACGGGGATGGTGGCATGCTGGGGTCAGCAGACCACCATGTCCGTGATCGCTTGTAAATGAAGCAAGCATTTTTTTAAAAATGCAGCCCGTTTTCCTTAAAGGAAAATGGGTTGTGTTTAAAAATAAAAATGAAAAGTTTTCCTTTTATTTTTTAAGAGCAGGCAGTGGTCCGTGGGACTGAGGGGAGCACAAATCATGGACTGCATGTACCATGATGCAAAGAAGCAAACTTTTCTTGGATATGACGTAGTGTCTGGCCACACCCTTTTCCCTGCCCAAACTGATTTTCATGACCTCCTCTACCATTTATCACACTTTCCTAATGCTCCTTTTTGTAAAACATTATTTTCCAGCCCATTGATCACACTTCATCCGGCCCAAGCCGGAGAGTACTGCTCGAGCCTGAGAACACGGCCCGGGTGCGAGAGGACGGCCTGGGTGCAGAGATTCCGGCCGACTGCGGACATAAAGATCCGACTCGTACATTACCTCTATGCATACCAAAAGTCGTAAAGTTAGACCTTTTTCTCAGATTGCCTTTGTTAATCGGGCCCCAAGTTTCTAGCATTTTACCTGGTGCAGATAGGCTCAGCTAGACCTAATCATAGAAAGGTCTAGTAATGCCTACAGAGTGGAATAGATTTTGCATTTTATTTCACTGTGTGTGCTCACTAATCTCAATATGTAGTGTGCCCGGATTTGAGATATTAGCCCTGTGGGATTACAAGGCATATTTTAGGGGTGTCTTATAAATACATAAAAATAGGTATTTCCTACATGGCCATTGCACTTTTCCACCGTGGTGCTCTTGGGCCTTGGCAGGCATATATTTGGGTGGTAGAAATGCTCACTGCAGCTCACACATGACAGTGTTCTGCGCCATTTGCAATGGTTTTACAGGACAGTTAAATAGATCGATTGGGTGAAATACATTTTACCAATAGCATTCTGGGCCACATCACATGCATTGTGACAGTTAATAACAATCTTGCTGTGTGCTGAGTCCTAATATCAGTAACTTCCTGAAAAAGGCGAAAATCTGGGGTGACCCTGCAGAAAAGGCAAATTAGCTACACCCATATTTCCAGTTATTCTTTTACAGACACTCCTTTCTTCATTTCTGTTCCCTTCTAATTCCTATTTCAGGAATTTAATAATATTCATACACTGCTTTTTTTCAGCAATATGTTTTTTGATTTTCTAAACAACTACTTATTATGCAACTTTATCCCTTCAAAACCATTCACAAATGGCTCAACCTTTCCTGATATACGGAACTCTATAATACCCTACAGTTGAGAAGTCCTGCCCATGAGGCACAAATGTGAATTACAAAATGCCATGCTCCGATAGAAGGAAATAATCTGTCCTGATTTCAAAGCCTTAGATTTCTTTCTCCTGTTATATCAGATTTGTCATTATTTATCTCCACAGATCTGCCTTCATTCTTTTTCACTTTCCCTGACTGCCACTTAATGTTGCGATCTGTAAATGCCTTGGCTGAAAGGCAACCAACTTAATAAAGGAGTTCATCACCATCATCAGATCACATGACTGGCATCTGTCTTTCTCTCAATTGAAATCTATAATGCAATTTACTGAAGGCAACACCTCTTTGAGTTTTTGGATTGGTTATGATGAATAAAGAAAAATAAAAGTAATATTACCTATGGGATAAGTCATATGGTGAGATTTTATAACCAACAGGGTCATCATCATCATCAACCAACTTTATTTCACACTTCGTAAAATGCATAAAAGTACACACAAATAAAAGCTTAGCATAAAAGGTACATTAAAATTAAGCATACAGTACATTCAAGATTTGGGGCAGTACCAAGCCCACAATCATACCCTTTACATGAAAAAGTTAAATCAGAAAATACTTTCATAGATGTTAAAAGACAAATACGTCAATAAAAAGGAGTGACCTTAAAGTGCTATAAGTGATGTGCTAAAAGCCTTGCACATTCTCATGGCGGCCAGTAAAAAGGAGGCCAAAGCATAACAAACCAGTGGGGTGTCTAGTAAGTAGAATAAAAAAGGGCTGAAGCCACAGAACTCGTTGAGAATTTTCTTAGGAGTGGAACAATAAAAACCTTTCTCTCAGCTGTGTATAATGAACAGAAAAGGAGGAGATGTGATTTCGATTGGGCTGTCTTATTGTCACAGGGACAAGACAGTAAGTTACTTAGAGAAAATTGATTATTTGGGTAACCCAGCATTAACGGAATAAGGTTCAGTCTGAATCTAGTCAGGATGAAACGGTGCTGGTTATTCTTTACAATCCGTAAGTATAATTGAGAGTGGTTTAGTATCTGAGGTATGGTTTCATAAAACTTTACGGTTTGTTTCTCTTTGTGGCTAGTCCACCTGTCTTCGGTGACTTGATTTATGAAAATGGCCTTCAATCTCGATTTAGGGAAATTTTCGCTGAGATTTGGGGTATCGTACAGAAAAGCAAGGCCCAAGAAAGTTAGAGTTTCTCTGCCGTATGATAGCCAGGGGATTCTATGGGCATAGTCCAAGTTCAGAATATCTTTAAGGATTTTTTGGTTTAAGCCCACAGTGCCTCTTTTCCATATGGATAACCAAAGGGAAAGTGGTGCTAGTTTTATAGCGTCCGTAATGAAGGGCATGCTGGCTTCTTTATGAGCTATAAAATTATTACTCGATTGTGGGATTGACAGCAGCCTTTTGATGAATTTATCTTCTTGAACTTGAAGTGGTGTTACGTCACCGATTCCCCAAATTGCTGCCCCGTATGTGGCCATTGGTAGTGTTTTTGCCAGGTAAATTGTGAACATTTCTGATATCGGCTTATGGTCTAGTTTTTTAGAAAATCTGAATAAGGCAGCGATACTTTGAATCATTAGGTTAACTCGACTTTGCAGCATCCCCTTCCAAGTTTGTTTATTATCAAAAACAACCCCTAAATAATTAAAATAAGGTACCTGCTCTATTGTTTCCCCATCTAGTTTATATCTCATTTTCTTCTTTTTATCACATCCGAATGCCATAACGTAAGATTTGGCTTTGTTTACGTGCAGATCCAGGTTGTGCATAAAATCTGTATTATGTGTAATGAGATTTTGTAAAAACATGGTTGTCCTTGCCAATAAAACATCGTCGTCAGCGTAGAAGAGGATAGGGAGGGGAGTTGATGAGACTAACGGAGTATCTTTTGCGGTCTCAATCAGGACATTATTTAATTTACTTGTATAGAGAGCAAACTGAAAGGGAACCAGGACACAACCTTGCCTGACACCCCTTTCGATTTTTAAATGGTTTGGTACATTCGCTATTTCTCGCGTAGCGTACCATAGCGGTAGCATCTGGATAAAGCTCTCTAATAAAGTTAGTGACAGCACCATCCACTCCCATCTCCTTCAACATGGTCCATAGTGTACTATGGACCACGCAGTCAAAGGCCTTAGACAAATCCATAAAGGCCAGGTGGATTTGGGCATTTTTCGCTCTAGTATATTTCCCAATTGTGAGAGTCAAATTGAGACACTGGTCTAAGGTTCCCCTACCCTGTCTAAATCCGTAATGAAGTTCCGTGAGGATGTCCCTTTCCACAGCCCATGTTTCCAGTTTGTTTAACAGTAATCGTCCCATTAGTTTGGCCGAGCTATCGAGCAAAGAAATGGGACGGTAATTGGCAGGGACAGAGGCATCCCCTTTCTTATATATCGGAATGATTACTGATTTTTTCCAAGAAGGAGGTGGACCAGTCTCAGCTATGGCGTTAAAGACCACGACTAGAAGAGGGGACAAGAAATGGATGTCAGCTAAAAAGACATCCATAGGGACCCCATCAGGTCCTGGTGCTTTCCCAGGTGGAGATTGGGTCAGGGCAAGTTCGATTTCGTCGAGGTCAAAGGAGAGGCATATAGAGGAGTCAGTATTGGAACTAACATTTGTGCCTGTGGGATCCCCTACCTCGTGGAATATATCCTCAAAGTGTTTTACCCATGACTCTTCGTCGATATGGGTCTCTAAAGATGGGCCATTGCTGTCTTACAGATAAGGGGTATTAATACCTTTCTAGAAAGCAGTACTGTCATAAAGGGATGATGCTTTCTTTAAGTTGTCCCATGCCTCCGATTTCAACTGGCTTAACCTGCATACCCTGGCTAGCTTATAAGATTTCATCAGCATGCGGACCTGCTCTATATTTCTAGGTAGTGATTTGAGCGCCTTACTCAGATTTGAGGAGGCAAGGGAGCAATTCTTATCAAACCACCGAGGTGTAGGGTCTCTTGCAGGGAACGGGCGTGCCAGCTGAGTTCTTAAATATATTAATAGGTTATTTAAGGCCTCAGTTATACAGGTCTGGTCTAGGGATGGGTCCTGGCAGATTTGTATGCCCTCCCGGTTGGCCAAGACGAAGCTCGTAAATAAGGTAACCACATCTACCTTCTCCCATTTCAACATGAAGCCATTATTTCTGGCTAGGATTGGTTTCAGAAATTTGGGGCCGTTGTGGTGTTTCGATGCCTGCCATAATAGAGCGCTGGACAGCGTGGCATGATCACTGAATTCTGTGAAGTTGGTCTATGGCTTTGAAAGCCTTGGGCTAAGGGTCTGGAGGAAATGAGATAATCTAAAGTAGATAAATATTCACCTCTTTGAAAGGTTGGGAAAAAGGACCCTATATGTGGATCTATAGCATTATGAACCACCAGTTGCCACTTCATTAAGATGGTGTTAAGGGCATTCTCCTAGGTGTCATGCTGAAAATTGGGGCTACAGGCATTCCTGTGGTCCAGGACTCCACACGACTCCGCAGAGTTTAGGGAGCATGGTTTCATGTTAAAGTCTCCCAGCCAGATTATATGAAGAGATTTGGGATGGGACTCCGATAGGTCCTCTAACAGGTTATCCAGGGATTGGGGTACTACCACGGGGTCCAGGAAGTTGTTATTATGATAGTTTACCAATAGAAGATCCCAAGCGTCAAGCCCTTTAATGACCAAGATATGAAAATTGGTGGATGTGTTTATAAAGGACAAGACTTTAAATGTTGCCACGTTAGAGATCAACGTTAGTAAACCCCCCCTAGGCCTACCCCCTGTGGATGGCAAGGCCAAAGTTTGGAAAGACCTGTACCCATCAATATGGATTGGGTCAATCTCCCAGGTTTCTTGAAAAAGAATGATCTGATAGTTGGTCAAAACAGAAAGCCATTCCTCGTTATTACGCTTGCTGCTGTATCCAGCTATGTTCCAGCACGCAAGGGGATACACTAGGTTCAGTGCATCACGATTGAGACCGGTATTATCCAGTTGGGCAGGGACTAGGAGGTGTGAGTCAGTACAGTTCTGTTGTACAGTTTCCCCCTGGGAGAGCTGACTGGCGTCCTTTACCTCCAACCCTTCAATCTGTATTCTGGAAGTCATCTGGTTGTTGACCGTATGTCAATCGCAAGAATCCAGGCCTGACAAATGGGGCAAATCTATTGATAGTGGCATAGTGTGCAAGGTTGTTCGTCGGAGACCTATTCGCTTGGGAAAAGTGGTCTGAGACTATAAGAGTGGCCCCTCCCGGAAGCAGTGTTTGTGGCTTATAAAAGAATCCCAAAGGTGCTGAGAATATCTTGGTTGTTAAATTAGGATTAGGTAAGGGTTGTGAGAGTAAGTCTATTACCAATTGGGGGCTGTCGAAATTTAAAACAACACAATCACCCTCATGAGTTTTTTGGGAAAGGCCAACCCAAGGAGTTCTCCGCGCCATTAGCAAATGGTTCTGTATTAGGGGCCCTGGCCTTGTATGACTAATTAACCAATGGCGGTCTTCGGCCATGAGCTGAGTGGTAGATTCTCTTTGTGAAGGTCTAAGCACAGGAACATTTACCAAAACTAAAACGAGTGGGCAAGCAGTGGGCGGGAGATCAAGGTTTTGAAGTTTAGATCCCCTACAACTCTGCATGGATTTGAACTGAGATTGTTTGTGGGTGATATCACCGAGGCCCACAAGGGGCTTAAAAATAACTGATCTGTTCTCAGGTATTGGGAAGGAAGGTACTAAAAGCTGTGGGAAAGGGATGGTTGTAGGGATTTCCGGCAATATCTGGGTGCCCCCACCTGACTGTGACCCAGGTGGCGGGACAAACCCATGGTTGTCCGCAACTGGGAACTGACCTGTCTGGGGTTGGAGGGTACTAGCAAGGGCGGAATTGTTTGTGATGTGCGTAAGGTGTGGTAATTGGTTATTTGATAGGGTTTGCTGTGTTGGGGCTCTACTTGGGGTTAGTAACTCCTCAAGTTTCAGTTCAATATTGTCCAAGCGTAAAAGTATCGGGGTAATCAAAAGAGAGAATCTTGCACAGATGTCTTCAAGGGGAGTCAGCGACCGTGACAGTTCGAGAGCGTCAGCACCAGGCTCGGTGGGTAGATGAGGTGATGATTTCCTAGATTTCTTTGCTTTAGTAGAGGGGAGTTCTTTGTTGGGACCTTTCTTCCTCTTGCCATTCTTGATCGATGATGAAGAGGGTTCAATTGCAATAGAATTATTGGGAGGGGGGGAATGGCACTAACAGGTACGGTGGTAATTGGATGTAAGTCACTGTGTTCAACAATACCTTGTGTAATAGTGCATACATGGGGCTCTGCAGGTGCAGGTGCGATGATAGGGAGATCTTTAGTTCTGTAGTTAGAACCATGGGCACCATCCCCCAGGGAAAGTCTACGCTCTGTCAAGGCAATCTCCCTGGAAATTGCGTTAGTAGCTTTCGTTAGAAAGGAGTCAATAGTAGATATAGTTAGTCGAGAAGTAGGGATAGTGGTTAACTTTTTCTTACCCATGTTAATGCGAGCTCCAGACGGCGTAAATGTCGGAGGTTAGAGGGGTGGCCCAGCCCAGGCTCCTACGGTCTCTGACTTGGCCCGGGCTTCGTCCGCGCGCCGCCCACGCGCATCCCACGCCGCGGGGGATGAGGCAGCACTTTAAGCGTGATGTGGGCACCTCCCCCTCGTTGGCGGCAGCGGGAAAGAGGCAGGTTGCACCCTGGGATTTGTTGTCCCACCAGGGTGATCAGCAGGCAGCGGGCAGCGGTGATGCAGGGAATGTGGAAGCCTGGGACTGGAGTCTCACCAGGCAATGCAGGGCGGGTGGGTGGTGCCCCCGACAATAGCAACTGAAGAGCGTCCCATGCCGCAGGGGATGAGGCAGCACTTTAAACGTGATGTGGGTGCCTCCCCCTCGTCGGCAGCTGCGGGAAACAGGCAGGTTGCACCCTGGGACTTGTTGTCCCACCAGGCTGATCAGTAGGCAGCAGGCAGCGGGCAGCGGTGATGCGGCAAATGTGGAAGCCTGGGACTGGAGTCCCACCAGGCAATGCAGGGCGGGTGAGTGGTGCCCCCAACAATAGCAACAGAAGAGCGTCCATAAATCCAATGTGATGAAAGGTTTACCAGGTGTGAGAGAGCCATTGTTGACATCCTCCATTTCGAAGCACTAAAACATTACCTTTAGGGGAATTACTTGGGAACACAGGCAGTTTGTTTAAAACAGCACCCAAGCGCTGTGAAATCAAATATTTGTACAAAACCTGTGATGATTTTAGCCCTTTAAAGTTGCTTACCATCAATCGAGTGCTTGCTCCTATCTTTGAATGGAGAGAAAAGATCGCTAGACAGTAGCTGCTGTGGCTTGGGAGCACCAGGGGGCCTTTGTAACTTCAGTAAGGAGGGAGAATGAAGATTGTAGAAGCTCCTCTCCACATGATCCATGGATCAGCAGGGCATTGGCTTTGAACAGTTGAGTTATTTGATATCCAGCTGGTAGAGCATAAATGTTTATTGGGTGGATTCTCTGTCTTTATAGGGCTTTCGAAAATGATTGGCATCTGCTGCTGATTGTGTGCTTGAGACATGACTGGGTCTGGTGTGTGAGGTAAAGTGGAAGCTGATTGATGAACAAGATTTCTGATGTCGCAGTGGTGTGGATGATACATTACCTTTGAAGGGTCAGATTGAGAAACACAGACCAAAACAAAAAATTAAAGCAATTACAATGGTTAGATAAATGCCCAGAAGTTCACAATGGGAACTCCTTCCTGTTAAAATTGTCACAGTGTTCTCAATGTAAAACCTTTTCTTCTTGCATTTACCAGAGAATGTTCACAACCTGACTCTCAGGGTATTGAAGTAAAGCAGTCTAAGGCTAACTTAGGGTGGTGTTGGGAACTACAAACTTAGAACACATGTTACTAATTAGAAAAAACATTTCCAAATAGCAAAATGGGTTTAGTTCGTAAGAAGGAAGGATTTTGCAAACACAAACTCTGTGACTTTGCAAATGGTATTCCAAGATAATATTGGATATGTCCTATGCCACTGGAGTTTCTCATTTGATACAGCAGCACCGGAGCCTCTTTTGGGGTGGCACATTGTTACCACCCACTATTCCTGCCCTTGAATTTATTTGCAACTGATGAGGGTGTTTGAGTTGTACCTGGTCCGGCACCACTGGTAGTCACTAATGGGAGATCCTAGTAGCTGTGCCCAGGAGGCCATCTCACTCATCCTGTCAGGAGCCCTTAAATGAGAATCAACCACTTACGTTGATCCAAGGCAGGTTCTCTTCACAGACTGCACATGCAACTGGGAGAAAAAAAGTTAGAGTAAGACTTTGTGGGCAGCACTTGGCTGGCGCAGCAACCACTCTACCCTAGTGTGCTAGACCACACCTTTTTGAGAGTGGAGCTTTTCAGAAAGAGGGCTTGACTGAGTTCAGGTGGCATGGTAATGTATTTGTCTTCAGGGTGTGCAGTAGTCGCAAGCATCACTGTGGCCTACTATAATTAAAGTGAGACTCCTACCCAACTCCAGTTTGTTTTGTTCTCCACTGTTGTGTGAAGATGTTGTCAGTCCACTGCCCCACGTTACTGGAGAGGTCACTGCAGAGTATAAAAGTACCTTTTGGTGTCTCCCTGGATTGGCTGTCAATCTTCCATGGGCTATGTTCTGCAGTGGGGTAAAATCACATACTGACTTTTTGTGAAGAAGTCAAACTTGTGAATAGTTCCAATGAAAAGCATCACTGTGCTTATGGATAGTTGTCAAGGAAGCCACTATCATTATGGAATTTGGCAGCAATGCGGTGTTCCGTAGAAAGGAACTCAAGAAGAAGATGTAGATTATACTTGGAGAGAAAGACAAAATTAAATTCTGGTGGAGGAATGAGGTATCTGAATCCCTAGAAAGAAATCAATCAAAATGGAAGCTCACTTGTGTACTGGGTGGTCTAAATGTACAATCAATTGTGTGTCATTGGCAAATTAAATTGCCAGGCAGCAACAGGATCAGCAGCAAGTAGAAAATAAAGTGCAATGGTGAGAGAGTGGGGTCCTGAGGGACTTCAGACCTTATGGAAAACGCTTCAGATTGAAGAGGCAGTAGGGTCACTGATGGGAAGCCACGATCTACAAAAAAATAACCCAAGCATCAACCCACTCTGAGATTCTCAATCTTCTGAGCCTGGACAACATGGTGGAATCATTGACCATACTGAATGCTGCAGAGAGATTCAATAGGATCAAAGCCACTGCATCATCCTCTTCCAGGCAGACTCAGAGTTTGCATAGGGCCCTTGCAAGAACTGGGTCAGCACCACAGCCCAGACTAAGAAAAAACTCAGTTCCAAGTCTATCAGCAGCCTACAAATACTTAAAAAGTTACATGAAAGCTAATATTTATGTTAACGTTCCCAAATCTGACAACCATATTCAGTGTACTACTTCTCCTTCTGCTAGGAGTTTTAAAAAGGCATCATTCACCTAAGAGTAGTCTTTGTTGGAAGAAAATGTTCATAAGGATTCTCTAGCCCTGGATAGACTGCTTTTCTTGCAAGCTTGAGGGAAGTTATGATCTGCCTTGTTCTCAGGAATTACTTTGTTTGGCAGGCTAAGAATACAATATATTAGACAGTCCAAAATACAAAAGATATTTTGTTTACTAAGGGTTACATCTGTTCATGCACTTTTTATTCTTTGCATTCCTTGATTTTTAGATATACATTTGTTATTGTAAGAGTCTTCATTCCTTAGCTTCATGCAAAAACACCAAGGGGTCGATTCCGATCTCGGTCGGAGACGCACCCAACGCCATTCGGTCGGGAAAAAAGCCATGCGAATGCCTGTTTCCCGACCGATCCGCACATGAATCCGAACGAACAAGTACGATGCGCACAACAGCGCAGATTCCGACCGAGTCGTACTCACCCAATCCAGGTCCTGATCCCCGACCGAGCCGGATCCGTAAACGCAGATACGAGTCGCCCGGAAGCCAAAAAGCAGCCCCGTCCGGCCGGACAAGTACGATGCGCTTCCCGTACGCGCCGAACCCGTCGCAACGCACGGCACGTCAAAGCATCCGGGAGAGGCGCACATACGCTCCGATTCGCGCCACAACACGATCCACGGCTACGAGACGAACACGCCAGCGACGAGGACGAGGCGAAGCAACGATGAAGACGAACGAGACGAACCAACAATGAATCCCATCGTTCCGATCCTACCAATATTCTACATCTACTACCGGAACAGGCACGGACGCGTACGGCGCAGAAGGTAAGTCAGACACCAACCACAAACACAAACTACACGTACCAGACATATCACACACACACACAGGGATGCAGAAATTACTTACTCCAGAAACAGCAGCACCATAGGGGCGGGATGCCCATCACCAATGCCACATATACACATAGGGGCCCGGATGCCTGTCACCACTGCCACCACTACCCAGGGGGGTGCCAGGTGCCTACCACTACTACCACCTCTACCCAGGGGGTACCAGGTGCCTCCCACTACTACCACCTCTACCCAGGGGGTGCCAGGTGCCTACCACTACTACCACCTCTACCCAGGGGGTGCCAGGTGCCTACCACTACTACCACCACCTCTACCCAGGGGGTGTCAGGTGCCTGTCACTACTGCCACCTCTACCCAGGGGGTGCCAGGTGCCTACCACTACTACCACCTCTACCCATGGGGGGCTGGATGCCTGTCACTACTGCCACCTCTACCCAGGGGGTGCCAGGTGCCTCCCACTACTACCACCTCTACCCAGGGGGTGCCAGGTGCCTACCACTACTACCACCTCTACCCATGGGGGCTGGATGCCTGTCACTACTGCCACCTCTACCCAGGGGTGCCAGGTGCCTCCCACTACTGCCACCTCTACCCAGGGGTGCCAGGTGCCTCCCACTACTACCACCTCTACCCATGGGGGCTGGATGCCTGTCACTACTGCCACCTCTACCCAGGGGTGCCAGGTGCCTACCACTACTACCACCTCTACCCATGGGGGCTGGATGCCTGTCACTACTGCCACCTCTACCCAGGGGTGCCAGGTGCCTCCCACTACTACCACCTCTACCCAGGGGGTGCCAGGTGCCTACCACTACTACCACCTCTACCCATGGGGGCTGGATGCCTGTCACTACTGCCACCTCTACCCAGGGGGTGCCAGGTGCCTCCCACTACTGCCACCTCTACCCAGGGGGTGCCAGGTGCCTCCCACTACTACCACCTTTACCCAGGGGTGCCAGGTGCCTCCCACTACTACCACCTCTACCCATGGGGGCTGGATGCCTGTCACTACTGCCACCTCTACCCAGGGGGTGCCAGGTGCCTACCACTACTACCACCTCTACCCAGGGGGGCTGGATGCCTACTACTACCACCCCCACTCACAGGATGGCAAATACATGCCACAAGAAGCACACACCAGCAGAAAGAATGCAACACAAAGACATCCCCCCAACACCATGACAAGCGTGTGTAGACTGTGTCAAATGCCTAGAACACTGAACAGGACTGTGGACATACAATGTGACCCCCTATCACAAGTGCCACACATAAATGTGTGTGGCACCCACAATGCAAGCAGGCCATGACCATTGTGGCAATGGGGTCCAAAGCCCCATCATCACAGTGACCAAAATGTGAGTGTGGGGTCCATAGCTGAAGCACATATTGACCATTGTGGCAATGGGGTCCAAACCCCCATCATCACAGTGACCAAAATGTGAGTGTGGGGTCCATAGCTGAAGCACAAATTGACCATTGTGGCAATGGGGTCCAAACCCCCATCATCACAGTGACCAAAATGTGAGTGTGGGGTCCATAGCTGAAGCACATATTGAACATTGTGGCAGTGGGGTCCAGACCCCCATCATCACAGTGACCAAAATGTATGTGTTGACAAAGAATAAGCTGCAACTGCCAAACTGCATGGATTATTCCTGGTCACAGAACAACAAACACATCAGTGGCAAAGTAGTGCTTGTGTCCCATAGCAACATAGAATGGGGGAGGCAAACAGTGCAGTGCAAACACGACATACCTTTGGCCATGTGCAGACAAACATCACCCATGGGGGCTGACACTGTCAACACTCATCAATGACTCAATGACAGAAGTGACCATCAGAATGCAGACCCACATATTTGCACCAATGGGCACACAAATCCAGATACCCAGTGGAGACTGTAGAAGGGAGGTGAACAGATACCATACCATGGCAGCAATGGGGGACACACACAATGATCATTGTGCTGACTGATGACCTAGGAGTCCCAGGGACAGCAGGGCAAACACACCAAACAACATACAGCCAATGGCACACTAAAGATATGCCAATGCAGTGGTGCAGATGCACAAACACAAACAGGCAGACCCACACTGCACATCAAACACAACAGGTGGGGGGGGGGGGGTACCAGTGTCCCCAGGCAAACACACAACACATGAGGAGGCCTGAATACCAATTACACAGACGTGCATACAGTGCCACACAAAGGTAACTCATGGATCCAAATCCCCTATGTGGGCAATCAGACATTGTCAGATGAGTGGGAGCACAAATCACACATGTCACACAAGCATGTAGGAACAGCAACTGACACAGCAAGACACACAGACACACAGACACCACAGCACCACACCCAGGGCCCCCACAATGTGGTGACCCTGGGCTGCATTACAATCCCACTGTGATGACAAAGCTAGATGTCGTTCACACTGTGAACCACAGTCATGTGTCCTGAGCAACAAACTACCATCACACCTACACAAGCACAAATCAACCAGCACGGCCTGTCAGCCAAGGCCAACATGGAGGCAGGGGTCTAGCCGGGCAACAACTCTCATCTGCACACACTCAACACCACACACCTCGACCTCCAACAATGTGCAGCAGTGAAGCTCACATGCACTGGTGACATTGCACATGCACCCATGACAATCCCAGGGGGGTGGTGGGAACCAAGGTGCAGGAACACATCACACATGGCCACTCTACCAGACTCCTGAATGTCTGACACACTGCACACTACGCTGTACATGGACATGACGGCAATACCACACAAACCAATGGGATCCCAGCCACAGTCACACACCTATGAAGAAGCCAAGGTCACCCACAAAGGACACACATAGACAATTACCAACATTGCAGCCCTGAGGAGTGCCAGCAGTCACACACACAACGTGTCACAACCAATGAAAGCTAACACAAACCAGAAATCACATGACAGGTGTCAACAACAAGTGCAAAGGGGAATCCGGACTGTGACACATCAGCGTCTGCCCACAAACTCAGCCCTGACAGCAAACACACCTATGTGTGACACCCTGATGACCAGTAATGTGCCATGCACCCACATCACAGAGAACCCAGGGAGAAGACTTTGGGGGAACATAGCTCAACTCAGCAAGCATCACAAACAGGAACATCACTAGGGATCCCAGCATGCACAGCAACATGGAAGTGAACACACACACATGCTCATACAACACACACCTTGGGCGCACGAGATGTCACAGGAGTACACACTGCCATGAGGGGACTCCACTCCTGTGTGAGGAAAGCTGTGCCATATGTCGCATCAGTAGGGCTCCATCATGTCAGCAGAACACTTGGTCACACAGTCAACAATTAGCACCAAATGAAGGCTCCCGTCACATCAGCCTGGTCATGTGAATGTCAACGAAATCAACAGCACAGATCCAACACACATGTATAGCAAGTTCCACTGACAACACAGAAGAGTCCTTCCCCATTGATGCCCAAACCTGCATGTCCAGTGGAGATGGCCACACGGTCAGGGAACTAGACTAATTGAACAATGGCAAACACAACAGATGTGCATGGGTGGAACCCACAGATGTGACATTGCTAATGTAAGTAGGAAATCCCATTGCCAAATATTGAATACATGACACCCTCAGATGCTGCTAAGGACGACATGGATTCACCACAGGATAGGACACTGTCCCCCTGGAACACATGGGTACATGCACAGTAACACTTCATTTTCATGAGTCCAAAAATCACCATCACTGCAGCAAGGGCACGGTTAGCATCATCAACATCATGTACATCAGAAGCAAAACCACTAGAGAACAGAAAGTTGCTTTATTCAGCATGTGGGTTCAAAACTTGGAAGAACTGCAAGGTATCAACAAAGGCCAATGGCCAGTCCATCAAGGAAGTCTATACAGGGTGACAGTGGCAGATGTCACCCTATGCATGCCTGCACTGATCACAACCGGGGACAATCCCCTAGGAGGGGCATACGGGGGGCAGGCCAGGCACCGCAGGGACAGGATCAGGGCTCACCAGGAGGAGGCAGGGAAGGGGTGGTGGGTGCTGGAGAGCCACTGACAACTGCAGTGGAGGTGTCTGACATGGTGTGTGCCGGCACAACTGGGGGCATGACTCAGATGTTGTGGGTGCCGGCACAACTGCAGTGGACCCTGCAGATGGAGTGGACAGGTCCGCCACTGCAGCGCCCAAGTCAGACAAGGCGATAGTGGACTCCACTGCAGTGCCCACCTCCAGGGGAGGAGAATGGGGATCAGGAAAGGTGGGCAGGACAGAGGGGGAGGACACCCTCACCACATCAGTGGTACAGACAAGCGCAGCGGGGGGTGTGGGGCCGGAAGAGCAAGTGGCAGGGGGAGAAGGCCTGACCCTTCTGGGGATGGTGTATCTGTGGGCGGGGGAACCTGGGGCAGGGTGTGGTGGGGGCACCTGTGGAGTGGGGGCCTGAGGGATGGAGGAAGGAGACTTGGTGCCTGAGCTGCAGGGCGGCGGCGGGGTCTTGCTCTTCCGGGACCGGGGGGACTTGCGGGTGGGGGCCTCAGTCGGTCCGCGCCTCGGGGCTGGTGTCCGGGGGCCAGGGGCACTCCGCTCCGTGTGGGTGGGCTTCCTCTTCCCCCTGAATGCTGGATCAGCTGGGTCGGAGGGGGAGAGGCCAAGGTCACAGAGGAAGAGCCGCTGTTTGTATGGGGTTGCAGGTGAGGCAAGGGAGGGGTCTTTGGAGGGAGAGGCAACTGAGGACTGCGCAGTGCTTGTGGATGCGTGTGTTTGTGCCTGTGCCCCATCCCCTGTGAGTGTGGTTGCAGTCCCCTGACGGTGCATGCGTGTGCGTCTTGTTTCTGGCGTGTGTGTCCGTGTGCTGCATGTGTCTGTGCTGGTGTGTGCCTGTGCCAGTGTGTGTGTGCTTGGGATGGGTAAGGTGCTGGGGAGTGTGGATGGGGCAGAGGCAGGAGGGGTGAGGGACTGTCGGAGGAGGGACACTGCTGCCGTCAGGGAGGAGTCCATGGACCTATTGCCCCTCTGTAGGTCAGACATGCCCGATGAGATGCCCTCCATGAATGACACCAGCTGAGTCAACAGACTGGTGTGTGCATGGAGGACACTCAGCATTGCTGTCTGTCCTACATGGAGCTGGCGGAGGAGGTACACAGACTCCTCACTCAGGGCAGCAGGGGACACAGGTGCAGGGGTGCGGTGCCTGGCCCGAAGGAGACACGCTCCCGAACATGGGAGCCTCCACGGACCTCGGGAATGGGAGCCAACGGGAGGGCGGTGGTGGTGGTGGTGGTGGCGGGGACAGCAACACTAGCTGGGGTGTGGTGGCTGCTGACACCCGCCTCCATAAGGGAGTCATCGTCCGAGTTGCTCTGGTCCTCAGCTGAGGTGGATGGTGCTGAGGACTCCTCGGTGTGGCTCCCCTCGCCCTCCGTGCCACTAGGGCCCTCCGACCACTCCTCGGCTGCTGACCCAGTCTGGCTCTGCGGCTCCTCCTGGTCCGTGGAGCTGTCCCCTCCTGTGGCCGTGGATGTATCTGCAATCAATAGGGAAACACACAGACATCAGTCACCTGCACCGAACGCACACACCACAGTAAGTACAGCATATTACAGAGCAAGCCCTGGCATCCTTAGTTGAACATTGCTAAAACTGCACAAACAGAACAGGAGAAGTCAATTGTCAGTCTGATGGTCAACCATGGCACTCACATCCCACCTGGCCTTGCACCCTTCTGTATGGTGTCTGTGGGATGGCAATACCCCGGTGTGGACACATGCACCACCTACACAGTATTTGGACAGTGCAGAGAACCCGGTGAAGCATGTGGACATGCACACATCACAACTCTTGCCACTGAGTCAGTGCAGGTGTCCGGATGAAAGGGATGCCCAGAGTCAAATAGGAAATGCATGTGATGCATACCAGCGACAGACACCATGATGCACCCATGTCCTGATAGCCATTGCCACAATGGTGTGCATGTAGCAAATGTCACTCCCCTGCAGGATCACTAATAGGAAGTCACATGCCATGGCACAGCCATGCCTGCTAAGTCATACATAACTGTCTCCAGTCACATGGGCAGGGCAGCCAGACAACAACACTCTGCACTGTGTCACAATAGTAGATCATGGGGAATGCAAGTCCTGGA
Organism: Calotriton arnoldi; assembly: GCA_963921515.1. Taxonomy (NCBI): domain Eukaryota; kingdom Metazoa; phylum Chordata; class Amphibia; order Caudata; family Salamandridae; genus Calotriton; species Calotriton arnoldi. The sequence continues at coordinate 852,731 of CAWUFW010005490.1, forward strand.
GCTGAACTAGTGCACATGTACATCCCCCACACACCACATCATCTGTACCCTCATCTGTCCAGGTTATACCCATTGTACATATGGGAGACCTGTAACACTACCCTCTGCACCTGAGCACATCACAATCTGCTGTGTATGGGAAACAGCTGCCTGAACCTCATATTCGCATACCCCAGTCTGCACGGTCAGGTGATCAAACACCTATGTGTCACACATGTATCATCTCTTATGGTCACATCTCCGGTGGCATGCGGAGCCCCAACCGAGGAACACCCCAGTAGACCTGACAACGAAGCCACAGCACACTGACACAGAGGCAGACACCTAAGGGGACGAATCACTGAGCAAAACGTGTCAGCTGATACACGGCAGTGGGAATACAGAGTGTATTGTATGGCCTGGAGTAGGCATGACTGTCCTGTCCCACATGAATGAGGGATGAGCCCTGGACAGTAGGCAGCTGGCTAAGTATGTGTGACACACGTTATATACACACTCCTGGGGCACAAACATTGTTCCCACCCGCAGCATGGGTGTGTGCCAGATACCCCAGGCACATGTGGTGGATCAGCTCAGCAATTGGGCCACATATCAAAATGACACGCAGAACACATGTCAGAACACAGGCAATGTGTAAGCAATGGACCCACCCATGATGCCCACCACAGAGTCAGGGAAACAGATGCTGTCCCACACCTTGAGTCAAGCAAACTGCAAGGACCCAGTACCCAAGTGACACAATACCCTGACTGTAAGGGCCACACCTGGGTATCAGATGAGGAGTGGGCAGTGCACAATAGAGGGACTTGGGTGCTGGACCACAAGACTGATGTACTGTGGAAGTTTAACCAGGCCAGAGGAGGGCACATAGCATGGCAGACATAGTTCACAATGCAGACATGGACTCACCCCCTCCTTGCTGCTCTCTGGCCTTCAGCTGCCCATCCAGATCAGGGAAGACCACCGCCAGGATCCTCAGCATGTGGGGGGTCAGGGTCCGGTGTCCGCCCCTCCTGCGAGGAGGCGACAGCTTCAGCTGGACCCGTGCGATCCTCCGGGTCCAGCCCCGAAGGTCCTGCCACCTCTTCTGGCAGTTGCGGATCCGGCGCTTGTAGACCCCCACGGATCTCACTGCCCGGACGATGGTCAGCCATATCTTCTGCTTCTGGTGGGCATCAACCTGTGAGGATAACAAAGTGAGAATGCCATTACTACACATGCAACATATCCGTGCATTACACAGTTGGATATACATGTCTCAATCACAGGGGCACATGATGTACACAGGCAGTGCAACGATGGCTATGGACAGTATGCCAGCAGTTACTACATGGTATCATTGCCTGGGAAGTAAAACCTAGTTTAAATGCACTGTCACTGCACTATACCTGTCCAGTGCATGTAACTACACACTATGGGGGGTGACAACTACTCAGTGAGCCTGCTAGCCAGTGGCGTGCAGACTGTTAGCTTTGCTAGTCAGACAACATGCACATTTAGAAAGGCAGTGGACAGAACACTCACCTGCTCCCCTGCTTTCCCATACAGCTTGCTGTACTGTGGAAGGAGGCCATCCAGCAGGGCCTGGTTATCCTCAGTGCTGAAGGCTGGGGCTCTCTCCACAGTACGTGCCATTGCAGGGTCCAGAGGGTGCAGATACAGCAGCAGTGTAGTGGCAGATGTCGTCCTGGAGCATGTAGTGCAGGCAAGTGAGCTCTCAGGGGAACAGCCAGCATTATATGTGTGCTGCAGAGGCAGATGCTGTCCCATGTGACCAAAGTGATAGGTCCAAGTCGTTTGCATCATCTGAATCTGGCCAATCCATGGAATTGCACCACTTACACACGCCCCCAGCATCCTTCAAATGTTCAACTTCGTGACACCCATGAAATTGCAACATTGTTGTGGGTGACCAACTGAATTTACAGCATCAGACTCGTTCAAATTTTGAAAACGCGTCCGTTGCCAGGCCAGGCCATAGCCAATGGGTGCGCACCGATCGGACCATTGCTGTTCAACGCGTACATGGGAAACAACGCGTACCCGCACACATTGAATGCAATGGGCCGGCCGGGCACACCGATCGGACCATTGCTGTTCAACGCGTACATAGGATACAACGCGTACCCGCACACATTGAATGCAATGGGCCGGCCGGGCACACCGATCGGACCATTGCTGTTCAACGTGTACATAGGATACAACGCGTACCCGCACACATTGAATGCAATGGGCCGGCCGGGCACACCGATCGGACCATTGCTGTTCAACGCGTACATAGGATACAACGCGTACCCGCACACATTGAATGCAATGGGCCGGCCGGGCACACCGATTGGACCATTGCTGTTCAACGCGTACATAGGATACAACGCGTACCAGCGCACATTGAATGCAATGGCCAATGTGTGTGCACTGATCGGTCCATTGCTGTCCAAGGCGTATTGCCAATACAACGCGTACCAGCGCACATTGAATGCAATGGCCAATGTGTGCGCACTGATCGGTCCATTGCTGTCCAAGGCGTATTGCCAATACAACGCGTACCAGCGCACATTGAATGCAATGGCCAATGTGTGCGCACTGATCGGTCCATTGCTGTCCAACGCATCCCTGTACAAGTCACTGGCATATGTAACCATGCCTGTCACAGGTGAACATATGCCAGCCACATATACTTCCCAGGCAGTGAGGGGCACACCTACAACACCACAGCCTGTCCAAACTGTATCCTGGGGCATGTAAGGCTACATTACCTATTCCGTGTATGGGGGTGAACATGTTGTTCTGTGGGTGTCACTTGGGGGCAGCCACCCCCAGGCTGTGCACGTGTTTATGGGGACAGAATCCTTGGTGTTTCGTGTACATGACCACTGTGATGTGCAACTGTTCATATCTGAGCATGTGGCATGGTCACAGTTCATGGTGGTGTATGTGTATGTCATGTCACATACCCCCTGAGTCCCATGTGGGACGTTATGTTCAACCCAGGGTGACCCATTGGCACAATGTTGATGGTCCTCCACATTCTGTGTGCATGTTGTGATTACAATGTCTCTGATTTCATGTGCACAATGGGAGGCAGTCTCCACATCCACGTTGTTTGTGCATGGACTTTGATGTTGTGCGTGTGTGTGTCACAGACGTCCATGTCTGTCCTGCCGAGGCAACACGGACCACTACCTGTGGGGGTCATGGTTGTTTTGCTGTGGTGTATACATGATACACCATGTCATGCCAGTGTCCATGTGGCAATACAGGGTCCCTGGGAATCTACCTGTCATTGAGCTGTGATGCCTGGGGCACATCAGTCCTCACATGTCACTGTGGCGTGTGTTTGTTATTTGGCAGCAGGAGATGGGTACTGGGACACGGCCTCATGGTATCCGATGGCATGACCTGGGACTTCTTGATGCCACTTGTTGGACTGTGATGTTAGATATTGGCCATGTATGTGCCATACATATCCGTACGGAACTGCACACATCATGTACTTGTGCCTCATTATGATGTATCATGTGATGTTGAGTGTGTTCAATGCCACATATGTGGGGTGACTGACAATCTTGCTTTCTTCACCTATGCACTGCAGGGCACCAGCTGTCCATAGTCCATTCCCTGACCTGGCAACGATGGTGGGACGGGACAGCATCCGACGGTACCGCTTCACCAGGCAGCTGATTGAGGATTTGGCAGTGCGCTTGGCACCACATTTGCAACCTGGCCGTCCGTACCCTACAGCGCTGACCCCCAAGGTGAAGGTGATGGCAGCACTACACTTCTTTGCCACTGGTACCTTTCAACACACTCTGGCGACTGCTGGTGGGATGTCACAGACCATGTTCAGCCGTGTGCTCCGGGATGTTTTGGAGGCTATGTTGATATACCTGAACCAGTACATCTATTTCCCTAGACTCCAACGACTCACTGGCGTGAAGAGTGACTTCTATGCCCTGGGGATGATGCCGCATGTCATTGGCTCCATTGATGGGACACATGTGGCGTTGGTGCCACCACAGGCCCAAGAGCAGGCCTACCGTAACCGCAAACACTACCACTCGGTCAATGCACTGGTGGTCTGTCTTGCAGATATGAGCATCACACACGTGTGTGCCCATTTCCCTGGTTCTGCACACGATGCGTACGTGATGAGGAGTAGTCGCATCCCGAGGATGATGGCACAGATGCGGAACCAGCGTGCCTGGCTTGTAGGTGTGTACTGACTTTGTACCATTGTGTGTGTTCTGCTATGTAGTGTTCCACCCTCTTTTCCAACTCTGCTAATGTGCAATTGTCTGTATGTAGGTGACTCCGGATACCCCAACATGCCGTGGTTGCTGACGCCCCTCAGGAACCCTGTGACACCAGCCCAGATGCGCTACAATGAGGCACATGGTCGGACCAGGAGAGTGATTGAGCGGACATTTGGTCTTCCGCTGCCTCGACAAGACAGGAGGGTCCCTCCCATATGCCCCAGCAAAGGTGTGCAAGATCATCATCGTCTGCTGCATGCTCCACAACCTGGCAGTGCGGAAGGAGTTGCCTCTCATCCTGGATGACGATGACCAACGTCTGCCACCTGTGGAGGATCCTGGCCTGGACCACGATGCCAGTGATGATGATGATGATGTTGAGGGTGATGTCCGCACACAGCTCATCACCAACTTCTTCAGCTGAATGTGAGTATCCAGAGATGGCATGTCAATGATGTGAGTTTGCATGATATGTGTTGGTGGTGCTCTGGTGCTGTTTGAGTGTGTCCATGGGCTACATGTCTGTATGCGTGTAGCGATGTGTCCTTGCAGGTTGTCTGTACTCCCCAACAGTGTTGACATGCTAACTTGGTTCTGGGTGGGTATCTTGTAACATGTATTGTGCATGAGTATTGCTGTTCTGTCCTGTTCTTCAGTACTTTTGACTGTGTGTCATTTCTGTCCTTCACAGGGTACTTTCAGAGTCGTTTGGTCAACTGTGATCCCCAACACCGTGATTCGACTTCCCGGGTGGTAGCTGTTGTGTCCCTACAGGTGATGTGCACCACACCCATGGACTTCCTTCCTTCTACACTTGTTGACTATGTGCCCGCTGCCAGGTGGGATTACCTTGCATCTGTGGTGGTTTCAACATGTTGCAAATGTGTAATAAACCTGTGCTTCACTATGTGATGTGCGTTGTCTGTGGTCACACATCTGACTGACATTTGCTTACTGCACCAGTGGGCTAGTTAACACAGACTGTGAATAGGTGTTGGGTCTGTGCAATGCAACGTATTTCCTGGCAACACCAGTGTAGGCGATGAGTCAGATGTCCATGGTGTGTATGTGTTGTGTAGCCCTGGTGGTGTGCCTCCCCCATATGTGTGAAGTCGCCATGACTCACATGCCGGTATTGTACTTGCTGTAGCAGTTAGCATGCACAGTGTCATTTTCCCGATCATCATCGCAACTTCTGAGACAACATTGGAATCACAACAGAGGCAAGTATGGTGTATAAGTGAGTTTATTGACATACATGTGTGAGTATAGTGCACAGGTTGTTGGGTGCTGTACATTGTGATTGTGATCCAAAGTTCCTAGATAATTTGGAAGTCCTGGTAGCAGAAATGTCCAGAGTAAAGTCCACAGTAATCAGAGACATTGGTCCAACTTGAGCTCCCCATGTCATGTGGGAGAGTTGTGTTGCAGTCAACAGGGTGAACAGTTTGCACACAAAGGTTATTCTCCAGAACAGGTTTTGGCTTCCTGGGGGTTGCACATGGCCATCGGCCTCTCACTTGCCCCTCCTCGGACGGCCCCTCTTCTTTGGGGGGGGATCCTCAAGTGCAGGCTGCTGCGGTGCAGGGGACTCTCCGCCAGAGTCATCCTGCCTCCCTGTGGCAGTTGCAGTTGTTTCAGCAGCAGATGTTGTGGGCACACAGGGAGGTGTTGACTGGTTGCTGCTCATCTGGCGGAGGCATTGTAATATGTCCCTATGCACCGCCGTCATCTCTTGCAGTGTGTCCCACTTGGACTCCACGCGGGACATGTGTGAGTCCAAGCGGGCATGATGGGCAGACTGCTGCTGTTTGATGTCCCTGAGGAGCCCCACTACCTGGCTGAACTCTCCGGTGCTGGACTGGTACGCATCGGCTATGCGTGCCAGTTGTGGGTCATCATGCAGTCCAGACCCCTCTGTGAGCAGCGACCTATGTCTCCCACCCCTCCCACCACCCCTGGCGACACGTGCAGTACCTGAGGTGGCAGGCACAGGTGACCCTGGGCCACCTTGTGGGTTGTTGGTGGTGGTGGTGTCCATGGCCCCACGTTGGTCCAGGGTCCCTGTGCTGGTGGTGGTGCTGCTCCTTGGTCTGTCCGTGTCGGCAGGGGTGGTATGTGTGTTGACAGTCGTTGGAGGGGTGGGTGCAGGGGTGCAGCTGGTGGTCCTGCTGGTGCTGCATGATGACTTGCTCCGGAGGTGCCAGGTAAGTCTTCGTCATCCGAGGAGGGCAGAGGCTGTTCCACACCAGTGAGCTCCGTATCCTCTTGAGCCTGGGACGAGGACTCCTCAGCATCTGCTGCTGTGTCCCCATCATCACCTGTTTTTGGGACACACACACAATGTATGTTATGTTTCTGCAGGCATCAATGGTTGACACACCTGACAGTTGTGACTGTGCCTCTGGATGCGGGCCTGTACAATGCAGTGTCCTAAGTTGTCACAGTCAGGGGTTGATATTGGTGTAGCACATTGTCCTGCATTATTTGGGCATTTCTATGTGAATGTTGGGGTGTGTACATGGTCTGCATTGGTTGTATTTGGTTGTCATCCGCTCCTCCTTCCAACCCAGCCAGATATCCCACCATGGACCGTGCTTCCATTGCAGGGAGTGCAAGTTGTCTTTCAGGATGTCAGTCAGTGGTGTCCTGCTGTTGGTTGTTGCACAGTTGCCAGCAGGGCCTTGTGCTCCCCACAGCAGTAGCCAGTGTCAGCCATCTTGTCAGTCATTTTCCACTCCCTGTGATGTGAGCATGGTTCAGGGTGGTGTTGATGGGACAGTTGTGGGGGTGACCAATATCTGTGCCTACCACTCCCATCATGCTATTGCCTCCACCCCACTTCCCAGCATGCCCATACTTCCGTTCCTTTTGACTCTGCTTCCCTGTGGGGCGGGCTGCCTGTGCTGACAGGATGGCTGGGAGTGTTGTCCGGGCAGTTGTTTGGCTAAATGTCCCAGGAGTGTCCCTGTGCTTCACACAGCATGACCCAGGGTGGTGATTCTTTGTGGGACCTTGAGTTAGGATGTGAGGCATTGCATTCCGCCAGGTGGCTTCTGTGGAGTATGTGTTGAGGGGCGGTGTGAGGGGAGGTGCTTGTGACTATGGTCAGTGCTGTGAGTCCTCCTTCCCACCCAGCCAGATATCCCACCATGGACCGTGCTTCCATTGCAGGGAGTGCAGGTTGTCTTTCAGGATGTCAGTCAGTGGTGTCCTGCTGTTGGTTGTTGCACAGTTGCCAGCAGGGCCTTGTGCTCCCCACAGCAGTAGCCAGTGTCAGCCATCTTGTCAGTTGTTTTCCACTCCCTGTGATGTGCGCATGGTTCAGGGTGGTGTTGATGGGACAGTTGTGGGGGTGACCAATATCTGTGCCTACCACTCCCATCATGCTATTGCCTCCACCCCACTTCCCAGCATGCCCATACTTACTTGCTTTTGGGTGGACTTCAGTGTGTGTGAGTGTGAGAGCAATGGCAAGATGGCTGGCAGTGGTGTCCTGCTGTTGGTTGTTGCACAGTTGCCAGCAGGGTCTTGTGCTCCCCACAACAGAGCACTAGTGTCAGACATCTTTGATGGGGCTTTCCACTCTCTGTGGGGTGTGCATGCTTGAGTGTGAGCTTGCTGGGCCATGTGGGTGGGGGATGTTGAGCTGTGACTACCACTCTCATCATGCTATTGCCTCCACCCCACTTCCCAGCATGCCCATACTTACTTGCTTTTGGGTGGACTTCAGTGTGTGTGAGTGTGAGAGCAATTGCAAGATGGCTGGCAGTGGTGTCCTGCTGTTGGTTGTTGCACAGTTGCCAGCAGGGCCTTGTGCTCCCCACAACAGAGCACTAGTGTCAGACATCTTTGATGGGGCTTTCCACTCTCTGTGGGGTGTGCATGCTTGAGTGTGAGCTTGCTGGGCCATGTGGGTGGGGGATGTTGAGCTGTGACTACCACTCCCATCATGCTATTGCCTCCACCCCACTTCCCAGCATGCCCATACTTACTTGCTTTTGGGTGGACTTCAGTGTGTGTGAGTGTGAGAGCAATGGCAAGATGGCTGGCAGTGGTGTCCTGCTGTTTGTTGTTGCACAGTTGCCAGCAGGGCCTTGTGCTCCCCACAACAGAGCACTAGTGTCAGACATCTTTGATGGGGCTTTCCACTCTCTGTGGGGTGTGCATGCTTGAGTGTGAGCTTGCTGGGCCATGTGGGTGGGGGATGTTGAGCTGTGACTACCACTCCCATCATGCTATTGCCTCCACCCCACTTCCCAGCATGCCCATACTTACTTTCTTTTGGGTGGACTTCACTGTGTGTGAGTGTGAGAGCAATGGCAAGATGGCTGACAGTGGTGTCCTGCTGTTGGTTTGTGGCCAGTTCCCAGCATGGCCTTGTGATCCCCACAACAGAGCACTAGTGTCAGACATCTTTGATGGGGCTTTCCACTCTCTGTGGGGTGTGCTTGCTTGAGGGTGAGCTTGCTGGGCCATGTGGGTGGGGGATGTTGAGCTGTGACTACCACTCCCATCATGCTATTGCCTCCACCCCCCCTTCCCAGCATGCCCATGCTTCCTTCCCTTTGACTCTGCTTCCCTGTGGGTTTGTGTGCCTGTGCTGACAAGATGGCTGACAGTGTTATCCTGGGGTTAGTTTTGCTACAAGTCCCATGTGTGTCCCTGTGCTTCACTCAGCATGACCCAGGGTTGTGGTTCTTTGTGGGATATTTGATTGGAGTGTGAGGCAATGCATTCTCCCAGATGAGTTTTGTGGAGTTTGTGTTAGGGTTGTGTGTGAGAAATGCTGCTGGTAACTATGGTCAGGGCTGTGAGTCCTCCTTCCCACCCAGCCAGATATCCCACCATGGAACGTGCTTCCATTGCAGGGAGTGCAAGTTGTCTTTCAGGATGTCAGTCAGTGGTGTCCTGCTGTTGGTTGGTGCACAGTTGCCAGCAGGGCCTTGTGCTCCCCACAGCAGTAGCCAGTGTCAGCCATCTTGTAAGTTGTTTTCCACTCCCTGTGATGTGCGCATAGTTCAGGGTGGTGTTGATTGGACAGTTGTGGGGGTGAGCAATATCTGTGCCTACAACTCCCATCATGCTATTGGCTACACTGACTTGCCCAGCATACACATATTTCCTTTCTTTCAGTGGGCTTCACTGTGTGCTGGTGTTGTAGTGGTGGCTACTTGTCTGGATGTGTTTGTCAGTTATATTTGTGCCACTGCCTAGCTGTAGTTGTAGTTCTGTTTGTACATGTGATGACACAGTTAAATGTCACTTTGTGATGGCATGTGTTGTGTTTCTCTGAGTGACATACACATTTTGGGATGATTCTGTTCTGGTTGCTGTGTATTTGCTAAGAGTGCATGGTTTGACTCTCCCCTTGACAGTGATGTGTGTGTGTAGTCGCAGAATATTGTGTACATTTGTTGTGTACTCACCAGGCTCTGGGATGTTTTCTAGTCCATAGACGCTCACTGGTGGTAGGATGGCCCGCACCTTCTCCTCCCAGGGCCTGAGGTATACTGGCTTGGCAGGAGGGCCACTGCCGGTGTATTGGCTCAAGATGTAGTCCTTCTTTAGCAGCTCCTTGACCCTCCTGCGCACGTCATACCACCTGTTCTGGATGTCTGTCTTTGTGCGCAAACATGGTGATTGTGCGTTCACCCTGTCGACGATCCTCTCCCACATCTTTGTTTTCTGTGACATGGGTGTCTGTTGGACCAGTGTACCAAAGAGCTGTGGCTCTACCCTGAGGATCTCATCTACCAGGACTTCCAATTCACTATCTAGGAACTTGTGATTCTTCTTTGGGGGCATGGTGATGGGTGGTGATGGTGAGTGATGTGTGTGTTGGTGTGCAGGTGAAGGTGTGTGAGTGTGTGTTTTGCTAGGTGTATGTGAGGTTTCTATTTGTTGTGGTGCTGATGGTGTGTGGCTTGTGTGATGGATGAGCTGTGGGTGTGTGGTTGCTGTCTGTTGAGTGCTGGCAGGTAATTTGAATTTGCAAAGGAACATGGTAGGGATTTGTGTCCTTTATATGGGTGGAGTTGTGGGTGTGTCTTTGTTCCCTGCCCCTCCCCCCCCAGTATTTATTGGCTTTGTAATTGCTTGTTTGCCCTTTTTTTGTGTATTTTCCCTTTGTACTTTTTGTGCATGTAGGAGACGTTCTTGTGACCGAGTCGGACCCTGCAGTTGTCTCGTACGGGCTCGTCCGTTTCGTTCACGCTGTGTTTGTGCTGTTTTCTATGCTGCGTACCCGTCGGTCACGGTGTTTTGGGTTGCTTCGGCTCGCAGTTTTGTATGCGTGTCGGTCGTACGGCTTGTCCTCCATGCGACTCGGTCGTGTTTTCCACGCCTTGCATCGTACTTGGCGGGTGGGAGTCCGCGGGTACGTCTCGTTCGGTATTGTTCCGGGTGCGAGTCGGTCGGTTCGAATCGCGTGTTTTTCCGGCCGGATTGCTGTTTTCCGTGCGACTCGGTCCTTCGGCTTGTGTTCCGTACGAGTCGGTCGGGTTTTGCTTGCTTCTCATCGTACTTGGCGGGTCAGGCTGCACCGGTACGTGTCGGTCGGAATTAATTCCGGCTCCGAGTCGGTCGGTACGTTTTCCGGCCGGAATCGGAATCGGCCCCCAAGTCTTCATGAAACTCCATGTGATTACCAATGTCAGTACTGTTCACTTTTCTATCTCTCCGTATGCCTGATGTAGAGGCAGAAAGATGAGCAGCTAGTGAGTGGCCCACTGCTTGCCTCTACATAGCTTCCAAATCCATGTCATGCCAAAGACTGAGAATCTATTCCCGCCAGGGCTGAGTGGCTCCTCAAGGCTCCAAAGCCTGTTGGAAGGTCCAGGGAGAACCACCTGGGAAGCCAGAAGGACTTAGGAGAAGGGAGAGAATTCAGTAGAATTCCAGAGGATTATCAAATTACTAGAAACAAAAATCTAGAATGAAATAGTAGCAATGCGGCAAAGAAACGGTTACTTAATTCACAGGAAAAAGCTCTATTTCAACTTCTATTAGGAATCTTGAATAACACCCTATGGAGAGACCACAATCTTGTTATGGGTTGCTTATAAGTCTTGTCCACATCCCTTTCCAGAAAGTCATTCCATTTGTTTGGTAAATGAAGAAAAGTATGACATCCTTCATCCAATGCTGATTTGAAAGTCCTGCCACTGCCTGCCCTTTATGCCTCGTTCTCCAGGTGGCTCATGGAACACCCCTCTAGTTGACCATGAGAGAAAAGTCACCAAAGTGGTAGCAGCTTGGACACTTGAACATTTTGAAAAATGCTGCAAGGCAGCACATGGAGGACTTCTTCCTTCTTGAACGTGTCCTAGTGAGTGAAACTGCTCTCCTCCGCACAGCTCCACCAGCTAAGTGATGCACTCGAGCATGCTCTGACCTCTGTGTCAGGGTGTTCGAGGCCCTCCTCCACCCACAGTGGGTGGGAATCTGCACCTCATCCCTGGTGTTCCAGTGGGAGAGCAATCTGCTCTTCTGCTGTTCTGCCCTCTGTCTTTCTTCTTAGTCTTTTTTTTTCCTTTTACCCTTTCTCCTTCTCTGTGCCTTTTTTCTGTCTTTGCCTGTTTTCATGTTTTTTCTTTTTTCCTGTTTCCTTTTTCTGTGCATCCTTTTCTTTGCCCCTGTGCCTCTTTTGGCCTTTTCCTGCCACTGCTGCCCCTGCGGCCCCTTTCCTTCCATTGCGCAGTTCCCACTACCTGCTTCCAGCCTCCCAGCTGACCCGCCCTCCCCCTCACTCTACTTAATGGCTGCTGCACGATGCGTGCAGCTGGCGTGCTGCCAGCGTGCCATAGCAAGCCCGTCTGCGCCCTGACTGCGCCCAACTCCAGGAAGCCTGGCCTCCTGAACCACCTTCGCTACGACTACAGCAGCCCCCACAATCTCAACCCCGGATGCAACAACAACTGCCAGCTCTCGATGCCGAGCAACACCCACGGCCCTCTCGCCTGCCTTCACTGCCGCCGTACCTTCACCCACCTCCGTACCCCAGCTCCATCACCCAACCAACTGACTCTCACCGCACCCAAACCGCTCAACTGCAGCCTCATCAATGTACGATCCCTCCACAAACACACCACAGAGATCTGGGACTTCCTTGCTGCCGCCTCACCCGACGTCGCCTTCCTTACGGAAACCAGGATGAAAGCCAGCTTAGCACCAGACATCACCATTGCCATCCCCGATGGCTACAAGATCATCCGCAAGGACCACCCCAAACAGCGAGGCGGAGGCATTACCATTGTCCTCAAAATCACCCTCTGCCTGACCACCCACCCAAATGACCCCACAACCCACATGGAGCACCTACACTCCCAGATCCAGACCAACCTGAAAAACACCCTCCGTGGCACCCTCATCTACGGACCACCCGGCCCCCGTGCTCCATTCACTGATGCCATCATCAACCTCATCACACCCCAGGCCCTCACATCCACAGACTAAATCCTACTTGGAGATCTCAACTTCCACCTGGACAACAACAATGATCCAAACACCTCCTCCCTCCAAGAGAACTTCACCAACGTAGGACTGAAACAGCTAGTCACTGCCCCAATGCGCACAGCAGGGCACACACTTGACCCCATCTTTGCCGCAGGAAACAGCGTCTCCTACAGCCACACCACAGAACTTCTCTGAACGGACCACCACTGTGTCCACTTCCCCTTCAACAAACCCCCGCACTAAGCACGTCCACTGTTTCCCCCGCAGAAGCTGGAACTTGGTCACCTAGGACCAGCTCACCACTTCCCTCAACAGTTCACCAATTTCACACATTGGCTGCAATTTTGTAGAAAGAAAGAGAACCATTTGAGAATAATGGCAGTTATTCTCATTATGTCTTTCAAGGTGTTGACTAGAGTTGTGCGATGTGCCATGTCCTGCATTGATAAGAGGTTAAGTGGTAGGAAGAGGCAGAGATTTCCTTTGTCTATCATATGGAGTGAATCACCAGCTATTTTTCAAATAGCTGTTTCTGTGCTCCAGCCGGCTCTGACTCTAATTGGAGATCATCAAGGCTTCTATTTGACTGCAGGAAAAGTTTTGTTTAGTCTTCCAAGTAGCTTTCATGTACTTTTGCAATTAAAGGAAGGTTAGATATTGGGTGTTAATTGTTCAGGCCTTATGGGTCTGCTTAGTTTTTTTTATCAGGAAGATACTTTGCTATTTTTTTAGATGGGAAACGGCCGGAACAACACGGGCAGAGCCACGAGTGCCGTTCCAACGCAAGCACAACCATGCTTGCCTGAACCATGCAACTGCCTTAAGCATGCATATGAGTGGTTAAGGCAGGTAGCGGTCTAGTGTTCAGGATTGGGAGGGAGAAGAGGTGGAAGCATTGGAACAGGAAGCTCTAGACGCGGACGGGGCCGGGTTTGGGCAGGTCACTTTTAGGACTCAGGGTGGGGGGGTTGCGGTACTTTAGGAAAGGGTGCAGGGCTTTAGGACTCAGGGCGGGGAAGGGGGTCAGGGTAGTTTTAAGGGCTGGGGCTGGGTTTGGGGGTGAGTTTTTAGGAGTGGGGGTGGTTTTAGGGCTCAGGGCGGGGGGGTCAGAGTGCTTTTTTTAATTGGGGGCCGGCTTTTAGACCTCAGGGCAGTGGAAGGGGTTGGGGTTGTTTTATGGATAGCGTGGGGTATGTTTTAGGGCTCAGGGTGGGGGGGCTGGGATCGGTGTAGTTTATGGTAGGGGGCAGGGTGTTAGGCCTCAGGACAGGGGGAGGGGAAGGGGTAGTTTTAAGGGCAGGGCAGGGCAGGTTTTAGGCCTCAAGGCGGGGGGACAAGTTAGGGGGATCGAGTTTTAGGGCTTAGGGCGAGGAGGGGGAGTCGGGGTAAGGGTGATCTTAACCACGCATACCCCCTTACCAATCATGCCTTTACAATGAAATTGCGTGGTAAAGGCATCTGTGGTAAAGGAATGCGTCGTTAAGATGCATTCGTGGTTCGGGCTGCATTGTAAAGGCATGCGTGGTTTAGTCAGACGTGTCTCTGTCATATAACCTTTTTAGATAGTCTGGTAACTTTTGTGTCAAATGCCTAAAGAGTCTGGCACGTGTTGTGTATGTGTTGATAATGTGCATCCTTTTGGGTGGTGTTAGCCTGATCATGACTTGTCTAGGCGTTAATGTTCTTTCATTTTTTTGGCAAAAAAGAGAATGGATCACATTTTATTTGAAATGTATTGTGTTGTCCATGGCTATGGTAGCATAGGCACTTTTCATTATTTGTTATGTGTTGATAACGTGCATCCAGAAGGGAATAACAGTTAAACTGATCTTGAGAAGCAAAGTTGGCATAGGGTTGAGGAAGTGACTGGTGAGTTTAGTCTTGGGAATAGTGTTACATGTTTCCATGGAGAGCCTAGCAAGGAGTAACATGAGGCCTCATGTTCCTCCTTGCTAGGCTCCCCATCAGAAATAAGTTTCTTGTATTTGATTATTTCCTCTATTAGTCACAAGAGGTTAACAAATTAATGGATTTTGTCCCCATATGAGTTCAAACTTTGCTGATTGATATTGCTATTTATATCAATCTACTTTTATGCTTTGTTGGTATTCATATTATCATTATGACTATTCTAATGAATCCCCAATAGTATAATCAGTTCCTTGTTGAGGATGTCACATAATATTCCAGTGAGGTCTTTAGCAGGTCGGTTGTCCTCCAAAGCCCAGGTGGGTATGATACACCTCTCTATTATCCATTTCTCCTGAGACATACAGTTTTATCCACATCTATGTGGCTATGGGAATCTAAGTGGTGTGTCCACAAATCGGGGGACACACAACAGTTATGCACCTCAGAAATAAAGAGAACACAGAGGATTATGATCCTCCTGTCAAAATGATGGGTAATCTCTAAACACTGTGAGTATTCACCAATAGCGAATACTAGAAAACGTACGAAAATACTCAGTACAGTGGATTCAACTTGTAAGGGATGAAAAACTGATCCACAACAGGAGAGACAAATGTCTTAGAGTTCTAAATTCCGAGTTTTGGAATTTGGAGGGTATTTTATGACAGTACTTTCACAGTAATAAGGGACAGATTTTGATACATTGAGTGTCGCAGACAGCTGTGTGAACCACAGGGGCAAATGCTGTATTATCCCACAGGTACAAGGGCATGCACAAGGACCATGCAGGCCTTATTTGAGCCATTTGAATCTAGACAACAGGGTAATGAACATTTGCATGGCGATGCGTGGTCAAGAGACCCCAACGTTTGGCTTAGGAACACTACTTTCTATATGCCAGACCCTTTTAGGCTTGCGTTAGACACTTGACCACACCATGACTGGTTGCAACTAGTGGGTACTGGGTGATGTAAGCCAGGTGGATGCCACAAAG
This sequence comes from Calotriton arnoldi, assembly GCA_963921515.1. NCBI lineage: Eukaryota > Metazoa > Chordata > Amphibia > Caudata > Salamandridae > Calotriton > Calotriton arnoldi. Next base: position 868,346 of record CAWUFW010005490.1, read on the forward strand.
CTGAATAAGAATAGAAATCAAACTTTAGCACAAAGCAGGAGTGTGTTCTTTAAGCGGTCACAATTCATTTCAACAGCACTTGAAGATTGTTGTTTCTTAGGTAACCCTCTGCTGGTCCCTGTTGAGAGCGGAGAAGGCTTCTTGCCACTCTCTAACAACCTCTCTGGATTGCTTGGACCGGCTGAAGGCTCCCATGCAGTCACGATCAGCAGCAAGAGCAAGGAAGTCTGGCAGAGTTGCGCCCCAAGATTTTCAAAATTTTGGGCTGCAACAAGTGTGCACCATAAGAAGCTCTAGATCTGCAATTTTGGGAGTCCTATGGGAACACAGTTAAAGACCAGAAATCCCAACAAAGTGCAAAGGCTAGTGGAATAAAACCTGACCTAGGTCTATGCCAGGATTACTATCAATTTGAATACTGGAGATTTCCCTTATGAGATCTCAAATTTATTGGAAGAGGAGGTCTCACCCACTATTTGTGGCATGCTTTATCATTGGTGACCTCTCCCTGCCCAGGTAAGATGGTACCACCAGGGTAGACTCAACCCCAAGTGAGAGGGAGCTCTTAAATAACGCTTACTGTATAAGAAAGGGATCCAGATCATTAAAAAATATCTGTAGGTAAACCCAGGTTATCACCTTTATTCCCATGTACCTCCGATATATCTAAAAACAATAGTCGGATGGAGTGTAGGAATAATGGCCCACTATCCGTTGTATGCCAATATGTTTCTGCCCCAACTCTTGCCGATACTGGTCATGGCTATTCTTCAGGGCTGAGGGGATCCCTATCAAACTGATCCATGCTATATCAGTGAGTGCAAAAGAAATTATAGGTTCAAAGTCAATCCTACCTTGACACCGAGGGTCTATTTCCCTAATTTAGGGGATACCAGTCTTCAGCACTCTGTAGTCACACATTTGTCAAGTGCATACCATACTGTGTGCCTGGTATTGCTACTTTCCCCAGCCCCTGGTACCAGTCTGTGTGACTACAGCAGGTACCATCTCCTCCCAGACCTTAAAGCCTGGAGAGAGGTTTCCAATGATGAAGGATGCCACAAATAGTGGGTGAAGCCTCCTCTTCCAATAAAATTGGTATCTCGTAAGGGAAATCTCCAATATCCAAATTGGTAAAAATCCTTGCATAGACCTAGCCACTAGCCTTCTCACTGTTGTGATTTCTCTACTTCCTGTGTGCTCTGAATTGACAGTTAAGGACACCTTGGAACCTCCAGGATGAAGTATAAATAATGGTGATGGACCAACGACAGAGATGGTCAGGCACCAATAGCACGTGCACTCTTTTCCTTTGTCAACCTGACATGTCTGTTGACGCTAACCTACAGGTTAAAACCCTCTATTTCTGCTTCTTTTACTTCCTTCTTTCTAGTTACTGTTTCTCCAACTCTCATTCTACATTACTAGAATTATGTCCCAGTCTGTGGTACCACTAGTTGCGGTGTCTTCTTTTAGTCCTCCATAACAATACAGACCTCCCTCCAACTATTAACATTTCATGTGGGTGTAAGAAAACGCTGCACGAGGAAAATTAAACCTTGTAAATGTTCAATTCTAGTGTGAAAGCGTATATACACATGCTCACCAAAAAGAATGTTTTAGTCATATAAGGGCGTCTGTGTAGAGGTAAACAAGCACATAGGGAAAGATGAGCAGGCGCGATGGAAAGTCTGTGGGGAAGGAGCAGAGTTACTTCCATGTCCAGCTATGCTCACTGGTAAAGGTTCTGCCAAGGCAAATCAGACAGGTGAAGTACTTAAAAGTCCGACTAGCCGGTGTAAGACTCTCTCTCTCACACTGTCACTCAGAGAAAATGTGCACAGCCACGCTTACTTCTTTTTGCTGTAGTTATAGAAGATCAAAAAAAAAAAATGGGCATTCCTGCTGCTAGTTAATTTGTCACTGGATATCCGGCAGAATATCCGCTATTTTTACTCTGTGTCCCTTCTATTCTGGAAATAATATTGAAGACGCAAATGTCATGCCAGCTTATTAAAATCTCTGACAGCTGCCTAATTTGCACAGACTTTTGTCGCCTTCGTTTCCTGAGTCACACCTGCAGCGAGCCAGTTCATACAGGTGCCCATGCGGCTGCTGTTGCCATGGAAACCGCTGCCTTGAAGCATACAACATGACAGACCATCTGTCAGGTTGGGTTTCAGGCCCGCCGAGATCCTCGTCATTTTATTTGAAGTTATAGGAATGGAAGAAGGAAACGCGTTTTCTTAACAAAAGCACACTGTCAACCATTATAGCAACAAGACAAGAGATGTGTGTATTGAGAACACAAGGGTGAGATTATATTCACTCACTTTTGCACAACAATATCTCCCAACATTGAACTGACAGCCCCATCTTTGGTTATGTTGCTGGCCATGTTTATATGAATTGTGTATATTTGTTTTTACTAAAAGCCTTTTCTGATGAATGGCTTTCAAATTGTAGTAAAGCTTGCCTTCTCCGCACCTCCCCAAGTTAATGATCTAAGGGGCATATTAGCAAGACTGGCGATAAAATTATCGCCGTTTTAGCGGCAGGAAACTGCCGCTAAAACGGCGATAATGGGCTTGCTAATAAGCGTTATGGAATTCAATAGAAGCCCAGGTTAGATGTCCTGCACATCTAACCTGGGCTTCTATTGGAATTCCATAACGCTTATTAGCAAGCCCATTATCGCCGTTTTAGCGGCAGTTTCCTGCCGCTAAAACGGCGATAATTTTATCGCCAGTCTTGCTAATATGCCCCTGAAATCTTAGGGGCATATTATCAACAACCGGCGATAAATATCGCTAAGCGCACTTAGCGCTAGGATATTTATCGCCGGCTATCGATGAATTTTATCGCTGAGATAGCGTGCTATTAGCAACGCTTATCTCAGAATCGATAAAATTCCTGGCACAAGCTGCCAAATGTCCGATTATCGCTGGAAATCCAGCGATAATCGCATCGACATTTGGCGATAGCTTGTTGATAGGGCTGGGCATACTTAACCATGATATCCACCTTCCATTGGATATCATGGCTAAGTCAAACTAAAAGCATGCGTAAGGAAAGTAGCGTTAACCAAGGTTAGCGCTACTTTTCTCATCGCTATGCTTGTTAGCGATTCCCTTGATAATTGGAGAAATGTCGGTTAACGACATTTCTCCAGTTACTTTGGGACGGAACGCCCACTTTGCATCTCATTAGAGATGCAAAGGTGGCGTTATGGAAAAGGGCGATAGGGCAAGGATTCACGCGATAGCGTGACCTTGCTAATACAGCGATAAAATTATCGCCGCTTTTCGTCTGAAAACAGATGCTAAAGCGGCGATAATTTTTTATCGCCGGCTTGTTAATATGCCCCTTACTCTTTTGAACTTTATAAGGCTAGGAGGTATATTTTTCTTCAATGTATTTAGTTATTCGTTGATCGCTATATTTCAGTGTGAACAAATAGTGGAATGGCCTCCCATTACAGTGAAGAGGCACATAATAGGCCTGAGTAAACTTTTAATAGTGATCCGCGAATTCCCGTAGCCTATAACTGGTGTATTCGGATGAACTTTGGGCCTGTTAACAGTTCAAAGTACACAGATAAGGCACTTAGAAATAGCCCTGTGAATTACTGTCACCTTTATATTTCTATTTTAGGCTTCCTCTTTATTTTCTGTTAGGTGCCTTCTGTTTTTTAAATTAGGAACCCTTTATGGTTTTTTCTTTCAATTTAAGTCTAACTTGTAGTTTTTTGGAATTTCAATTTTTATTGGCTTATGGAAAGTCAAATTTGTTCTTTTTTTGGGGGATTTCGGCTTTTTTACTTTTTCTTATAATGACCTTTAACGATTTTGGGACAGAGTTACTAAGATACTGTTTGTAAAAGTTTGCTGCCACTTGTAATGACTGTATGCAACCTGTTTCTATTTTGCAAATGCGCTAATAGGTCAGTTTGATAAATTAGAAATCGTAGGGGGGTCGCAGAACAGCCTGCGTAATGCAAATTAATTAGGCAGCTCTCAATTTGTAGCCCCTTGCAATTGGCTACAATTACATGGGTGCTGGCCTGCAAGGAACAGCAGACCACCATCCCAGAGATTGCACTCAAAAATTGAAAACTTTTTTTAAAAAGTAACCTGATCTACTTGAAGGAACCAGGGCTGCTTTAAAAAAATCTTTTTAATTTTCAAACAACTTCACGCAGGATTTGGAAAAAGTCCCTTGAACCACTGCCTCCTCATGAAATTGCCACCCCAGTTTCCAAAGGAGAAGGGGCCCAAAGGGGCCATACATATCAATTACCACCCCAATTTGTTAGTCAGTAACTTTTTATTTTTATTTTATATGTATAAAGCGCAAGCTAATGCCCGAAGGCGTCTAGGCACTACCAACCAGAAAGAAGGGTGATTAGTGATGCACCAGATAAGCAAAGAGAAGCCTGATTCTGCAACAAAACAGTATTTGCAGAGTAAAAACCAGGTTTTAAGGGCATTTCTACATGAAAACAAGTCTAACGAGTTCTCAGATGAAAGGGTAGGGCATTCCATAATTTGGAAGTAGAGGTGACAAAGCTCCTGCTGCCCCACCTAGAAAGCCGAAAGCTTGGAACTTTGACCAAACCGGCTTTGGAAGAGCAAAGATTTCAATGGTTTGCGACCGGAATTATGGTCACAAACCTTTGATACACATCATACCTATTCGCAATTTGGAAGGTACACCCAAAACACGCCCCTTCCAAATTGTACATCGGTAACCATTTCTAAACCCATTTTACGAATCAGAAAAACATTCCCAACTTGTAAAATGGGCTTATTAAATAAGAAAAAAGGATGTTTTGAGTGCAAGCTCTGCAATTTTGCAATTGGTATTAGAAGAAAATGTTGTTTAAAAATATCACAAGACACATATTTTGCTAAAAATATTGTGATGTCATAAATATTGTGGGACAGAAAAGAAAATGTAAAACTATCCTTTTCTGAGTCTATTATATAGTTTTTATAACTACAGCTATACAAAATATATTTCTTAATCATTTAGTTGAGTTTTATTAGTTTTTCATTCAAAAGTTACTATTTTAATGCTAAGTATATTTAATTATTTTTAGTTTGTTTTTGAATTTGCTAATACATTTTAAGGTTTTGTTTTATTTTATAGCATATCTTTTTTGGGGTTGTTGGGTTTGTAGGGAAAGAGGGTGCAAAGTTTATTTCTTAATTGATATTAACTTTTTTATAAGTTGTATTTTGGTAATTAGATAATTGTGTAAACAATTGTTTTATTCCTCTACTATTGCATACATTGGATTGGGAATAGTAAATCACGTTCCCTGCTGTAGTTTGTCAGAGTGGTAATAGTAAATGTGGCACCTCCAAAGTTCAACACTTTCCTTACTGCTGCTAATGTTTGAGAGGGAATAGTGACTCAGACCCCACCAAAGGCCAATACTTTCCCTATTGTGTGTCAGATTGGAGAAGAAATTATGAATGTTACCCCTTCAAGTGCAATTTTTCTATGATTTTATAAATATATATTATTAGTTTTAAATGTAAAAGTTAGTTTAATGTAAATCATTTTTTATTATTTTTGTAGTAATTGTTTTAGTATTAATATTTATGTTGGCATTGTGTATTTTTCAATATTTTAATACCTTGTGTTTGTAATTATAATTAATGTTTATTCTTTTTTTTATTATTTATGTTTTTTTTAAATGCTTATTTTTGCAATTATTTTAACATGCTTATTTTTGCAATTATTTGAAAGCATATGGGACACATCTGCAAGGGCATTGTGCCACCAGAGCGTCACCTTTTACCATGTTGCAGTGGCGGAATGCCCTGCTCCATATTTACAATGCGGCGCAAAGCCACTTTGCGTGGCTTAACGCCGCATTGTAAATAAAGTACCCTTTCGTCCAGTTTTGTGCATCAAAGAAGCGTGCAATGAGGGTTGCTGTGGGCATTCCACCGCAACACCCATTGCTTTTGATGCTCCCCCAGATTTACAAGGATCTGTAAATCTGAGGCAGCGCCAAAAACTAACACCACTGAAAAGCAGGAGTTAAAGTGGCGCAACGAGGAGAAATCATTTTATTTCTCAAATGCCTTTATTTATTGTTTATGTGCAGAAAGGTGTTCCTTCCTGCACATAAACAATCATCCCTGTAATGCAGGCATCCTTGCACCATGAAACAAGGCTGTCTGCGTTGGCGTTAGGCAGCTTTTTTAGCGCTGACAAAAGGGAAATTACAAGGGTGCGCCGTATTCTTGTGAATACAGCGCATCCCTGCGTTTTTGAAATGTGGAACGCAGTGCTGCTAAATTGCTTGTAGCACTGCGCTGCATCATTTCTTTGTAAATATGCTTCTATATTTTTAATTTCTATTTGTAAGTCATATATTTTTTTATATATTTTTATTTAATTAGTCTTTTTTACTGAAATCTTTTCAAAGTTAATAATTATTTAATATTATGGTCTTCTATATTGTTGTTGTTGATATTTTTAACTTGACATACAAAGTATGTAAAGTCCATATATATATCCTCAATATTGTTTTGGCAATATTTATGATGGCAATATTTTTTGGGGCGATATTTCGTCATATAACGTTTGTAAATTGCAGGGTGTGCGACCACAAAATCCCTTAGAACATCTGGCCCTTTGCTTACGTGGCTTAATGCCGCATTGTAAATATCGGACCCTTTCACACGGTTTTATGCATCAAACGGGCGTGCAATGGGTGTTGCTGTGGGCATTCCAACGCAACACCCAATGCTTTTTGATGCTGCCCCAGATTTACAAGGATCTGTAAATCTGAGGCAGCGCCAAAAACTAATGCCATTGAAAAGCAGGCGTTAGAGTGGTGCAACGAGGAGAAATACTTTTATTTCTCAAACGCCTTGATTGATTGTTTATGAGCAGGAAGTTGCCTTCCTGCACATAAACAATCATCCCTGCAATGCAGGCACCCTTGCACCATGGAACAAGGTTGTCTTTATTGGTGCTATGCAGCTTTTTTAGCGCTGGCGAAAGGGAAATTACAAGGGTGCGCCGTATTCTTGTGAATACAGCACATTCCTGTGTTTTTTTAAATGACGCAGCACTGCTAAATTGCTTGTAGCGCCGCGCTGCATCATTTGTTTGTAAAAATGCCTCTAGGTTTTTAATTTCTTTTTGTAAGTTATATATTTTTTATATATTTTCTTTAATAAGTCTTTTTTTACTGAAATCTTTTCAAAGTTAATAATTATTTAATATTATGGTCTTCTATATTTTTGTTGTTGATATTTTTAACTTGACATACAAAGGGGCCGATTATGATGTCGAGCAGAAAGCCTCCGCCCGACAAAGTTTCGGAATCTGGACCGATCGACTTGCGGTCGGCGGTTCTGACCGCCGGATTACGATGCAACCGAACACTGTTCGGTCAGAGTCCCCACGGTGGATGACTAGCTTCCTTTCTGATCGCTCCCAGACAGTCAACCTGGGACCGTATAGGTCTAAGACCAAGAAGTTGACCAAGGGAGTACCTCAGGGCTCTTGTTTAAGCCCTACCCTATTTAATATCTATGTTGCTCCCTTGGCCGATCTCCTGAGGACATATGGGTTCATGCCAATATCATATGCGGATGACACCCAGCTTACCTTCTCTTTTGACAAATCCTCCATGACGGCCCAGACCACCTTCTCTTCCGGCATGCTAGCAATATCTCAGTGGATGTGTAACAACTTTCTACAATTAAATGCCGGGAAGACAGAGATTATGCTCTTCGGAGAGGCCGCATTGTTGTGGACACCAGAGTGGTGGCCAGGGGAGCTGGGTGTTTCTCCCGTCCCAAAGGCATCAGTAAAAAATCTAGGGGTTCGCATTGAGCAGAGCCTGAACATGAAGGAGCAGGTGGCCCATACGGTGAGCTCATGTTTTCATGTGTTGAGTCTGTTGAGACGAGAATTTCCTTTCCTCCCAGACTATACACGGAAGACTCTTATTCAGACGCTAGTTTTGAGTCGACTAGACTACTGTAATGCTCTACTGGTCTCGGCTAATGAGGCCTCGTTAGATCGCTTACAGGTAGTCCAAAATACAGCGGCACGGCTGGTATTGTACGCCCTTCGATTCCGCTGCTGCAGCAGCTTCATTGGCTTCCGGTGGGCAAACGAATTAAATTCAAGGTTTGCTGCATCGTTCATAAGGCGGTGTTTGGCAATGATCCAGCATACCTTGCGGAGAAACTTTACCAATATACTCGCCTTAGAGACCTTCGATCTAGCTCCAAATCCCTCCTTAAAGTTCCCCAGATTAACAAGTCTAGGACAGGGGGGAAAGCGTTCTCGTATCTAGCTCCCAGGCACTGGAATTTGCTCCCTATTACACTGAGGCAGTGTCCGGACCATCTTCAGTTTAGAAAGTCCCTGAAAACATTTTTGTTCTAGATGCTTCGCATAGTGCCAGTACTCCCACGTCTGTCCACGAACGCAGAGATACCCCTTCGGGGGTGATTCAGGCGCTATATAAACTTTAATAATAATAATTGTTTCCAATGGGAGCTTGTGTCACACCCGACAACAGTCCGTAACACAAGCTCCTATGGGGAAGTGGGGTGTGTGTGTAAAACCTTGTACCGTGTTGCAGGCACCCCATGGTGCCTGCCACAGTGCAGGGTTTTACAGGGGGTCCCTTAGGTACCCCCTTGGGAATCAAGCGTAGCCCATGGGGGCCCTGTCAGGGGCCCTCAAAGTCACTTTCCAACAGCCTTCCCGTGTTGGACAGGCCAACGCGGAAAGGCTGTTGGAAATTGTCATCGTAATCCCGAGGGTGGAAAAGCTGTCCATAGGGTTATATGAAGCGGTTCCGACAGACACGAATACTCCGCGAGTCGGTCGGAACTGACTCGGAATGACCGCCCAGTTTACGTTCCGACCCCAAACATCGTAATAAGGCAGTCAGAATGAAAACCAACCGAGTCGGTCGGAAGGGCTCTGACGCAGTCGAGGAGATTCCAACTTTCGGGAGGAGGCTTTCCGCCTGACATCGTAATCAGCCCCAAAGCCTGTAAAGTCAATATTTATATCCCCAAAATTGTTTTGGCAATATTAATGATGGCAATATTTTTGTGGGTGATATTTCATCATTTAACCTTTGCAAATTGCAGGGTGTGCGACCACAAAATCCCTTAGAACATCTGGCCCTTTGTTTATTGTTTGATTTTTTTTCAGCTTTCATTTAATTGGGCTTGTTTGTTATTTTCTGGTTTCGGAGATTTGCGGTGTATTTTATCTCATAGTTTATTCCATTTTATGCAAGTGGTGGTCACAGCTTTTGCAAGATGAGGTGGGGTGGCAGGAAGTGAACGCCATGATCAATCTCCAGTTAATATAGCTCGGTTGATGTTATTGTGCTGATTATCCTTAATCAATACTAAAGCCTATATTTAGGGTGGCTGGTGAACTTGCTACAGTTGTGGTAGAAAAGGGAGAAGGGGTAGAGGACGAGCAGTAGTGGCAGGAGGAGCCGTAGGATAAGATGGTGGTGCTAGTTTAAAGGCCAGGACCAGAACTCGGGGGATGAGCCTGAAGGTCATACACATCCACAAGTGCATGTGGCATGATGAAACACTAAGAACAGTGGCTCAAAGAGGTCCCAATGCTGCGGGGTGGCAAATAGAAGGCTGCCACAATGCCTGGCTCCTTTTGTGAATGGGAGCATTTTGAGGGATGGGCTTTCATTCATCAAGGTTTAAATTGTGCTTTGATTAAACTTGTACATGCCATAAAGAACTTTCTGCTAACTATTTATTCGGGGTCATTTGTCTACTACACCACCTCTGACGGTAGCAATGGGATGTGGAAAGCTTCCTCAACTCTCTCCAGCTGAAAACCCCTAGGCTGTAAGAGAAGCAGAGAGGGATACTCCTGATCTCTCACATGAGCTATCCCAAAACTCTCATCTTCGTTGGCATGCTCATCACCCCACTACTCGACCTGTGTCCTGTTTATGCAGCAATGATACTCTACCAATACAACATAGGGCAAGGCATGGGAAATCTGTCCAGTGTCCAATGTTGAGGGCAAATGTCAGAGGTGACAAGTCTAGTTTTTGCCAAGCAACATTTCACAGAGCACTACCCTCAATGGCTCTGAAATGATGAAGGTGCTGCAAGTGGAATATGATTGCAAACGGTGTTCATTCTGTTTCTGTTCTGCAAGCAGGGCGATAGTGCTCGTTTAATTGTGTTCAGATCCTATTTCCTTCAATTTAAAAAAAAATTAAAGCAACTTAAGTGGTCAAATTCCACATTCACCACCCCTCAAAACAATAATGTTACTCTTGGTTCAATTTCTTTATTGTTAGGTTTTGGGAGTTAATTGCTTGAAGAACATTGAGGACTATAAAAAGTTCTCATTTTGTTTCTGCAGAGTGGGATGTTGATATTTTGTTTTGCGAATTTTTGACTCCCATTTTAATTTAACTTTTGTAAATGGCCCAAATAAAACTAAAAGTAAAAAGAGTTATATGAACGTCAATAAAACGCCAATAAATCTGTCTGTTGTTATGATTCTGATGTTATGTCTTATATGAAATGTTTTTATTAGAAGTGTTGTGTTCCCTCTTGCTATATTCCACTTCTTGCAGAAACCCTTTGTTACAGACCTTTTCATGATGCAATCAAAGAATAAGGACTTTCGTGAAACTGTGGTTTTCTCTTAAGCTAGACTTTCCTCCATGCAGATTCCCCTTCACTTCTTATTCTCACATGATGGTGCCACTGAACAAATATTTGCCTGATACCATGCTTTTGTTTTCTCAAGTTTGAGTCTGTCCCATGACGAAATCCCGAATGCTTTATTCATACTTGGTGGTACAGTAGCTCTAGCCCTTAGCTAAAAGGTTGTGTCTGCTCCAGACATCATTAAATGTGAACATTACATGAATGGATATAATATCTATTTTATATCATGATTTTACTTGATCTGTGTTCCATGAACCATCAACACCACACCCAAGGATAATGTCTGTTTGCAAGTCAAGCATTTATATTTCTAGGATATTCTTGATCTGGACGTCTGATCTGTTAAGATACCTAAATATGTAATTGATTTCCTAACAGTCTCATGAACATCCCACCTTCACTATCGTAAGCTTTGGTTTCTCGTCCATGTATGACATGTATGACTTGTTCTCCATAGTCGCATGCCCCATCCAAGGTCTGCCACTGAATACAAATGACTGGCCCAGTAGCAATCATAATGGGGCCTCAGTTCGTTTTATTGTGAAATGTAGTGGCAAATGTCTGAGGAAGGTTAGGCTTCCTGAGACTCATTCACTTGGTACCAAATCTCTGTGATCCTCCTATAGCACTGGGAATGGCCCGACAAATACCCTTAATTTTGTTTTTTAGTTGTGGCTTTCTGTGGGTTTCCTAGCATAGCAAATCACAAAAGGAATGGCTGGTTACATCTGTCCAGAGGAGCTTGCCAGAGACTTAATGCACTCAGGAAGAAGGAGCTCTCATATACTACCCAACAGTGTGCTGTTGGACATCTCATTTAACCAATGGCTGGGTGTTCTTACTGAGTGGATTATTCTGGTGTCTCCACCCGGGGGGTATTTCATGAGTCGCTTAGAGTGAGGGATGTAAAGGGCAGTGGTGTGACTTAAAAATTCAGCGCTGCATGTAGGATGGGCTTCTTCTTCACTTGCCAAACAATGCCATAATGTCTTGGAAAAGGGCATGGATACATCTTATAAACAGCTCTTTACAAGATTTTGGCCTGTCCAAAGGATGTTACTAGAGATTCTTACTCCAGGCTGTAGTGAAGTTTCCTATTATGTCAGTTACTGTTTGAAGCACATATAAAGGAGGCAATCATAAGAGGAGGAGGAATAACAGCTTATTCTTAGTAGAATTTGTCACCTCATTGCTATTATTTTTTGCCCACTGACATCAGTGTTTAGCTGTGTCTTCAATCACACGATTTCCAAGGAGGTCTTTTTAAACTGTGTGTTTTTAGATTTTGCCCAGGCAGCGCTTAGACTGTCTCTTCGAGACATGCTGTATTCAGCTATGGACTTTAAGCTCCGCCCATTTTCCGCCCATCTTTTCAATTGGCCCCCGTTACTGTCCTTTGTAAATGGTGGCTTTTGAGTTGTGCATAGGCTTAGTAGTCCATCCTTGGTACCTCCTTTTCTCATGATGTAATCTCCCATGAGGACTGCCCCTGTTACATGTGTTGTTACTCAGTATGTTTTAATTACAGACGGCGAGCACTATTTTCTTAAATGACTTTCTCCTGCCTGCTTTTACAGGCAGGACGCCTCTCCTGCAACTGCTTGTTTTTTACCCAGCGTGGCACGCTTCGCTTTATATTAAGTGTTTTTGCTTCAGCTGCAATAATGGCATCTGCGCTTTTGATCTTGCGACTGCACACAACATAATATATATTTTTTAAAGCAGCAAAGCACGCCGCACTTTTTAAAAAAGCTGCGTGGCACACCGCGTGTAATTTTTGTTGTTCAGCTGCGCCTAATCTTATGTTTTCATTTCAGCAGCGCGCCATGCCGCGCTTCAACTTCAACAGTAGCTGCCATGCCTTTCTTCTGCGCTGCTCTCTCAACTTAATGTAAGTGATCTTTTTTAGTGTTTACAGCTGGGGAGGTGTCCTCCAACTGGAGCTAGGGCGATTAGTGTCCCTGCTGTTTGAGGCTTTGGCTTGCGTTTCCGCTTCCTGCTCCAGTGCTCACGTTGCCTACTTCAGTTACCTGCATCTGAGGGAAGCCCAAGCAGGTCACTCTTTCTCTCTTTACAGGTCTCCTCAGCTTTTCCCTATTGTGATGGCTCCCAAAGGTGGCAGCAAGCAGCAGTCCAAGGAGTATCTGCTCCTGCAGGACTTCAGCCACAACCTCTCAGGTATGGACTTTAAACTCCACCCATTCTTACAGGTAAGGTGAATACAAAAACACCACAGGACAACATTCACTTTTTTTTCTTTAAATGATAACTCCACAGCAATAAATAAAAAAAACTTACGTGAATACATTGTCATTACAACGCCAACAGCTCTAACTTTCACAAATGCGAGACCTATTGTATTGTAAATGATTGTTCTTTCCTCTTAAGGAGCCACCAGACATCTTTCATATTTACTATTCTGAGTAGTACAGCAGCGTCGCTCCTGAGTGAAGTCGCACTTCCCTCGGGCAGTAAATATGGGGCTCAAAAGACCTCCTCAGCATCCAATATTTGACAGGGCTGCATGCGGCAGTAGTCCTCAGAAACCCAGTAAACTGAGAGATGCTTACAGTGGGACATCAACCCTCTTCTTGCAACAGAAGAAATGGGTCAAATCTGAGCCTGGCAATCGACTTGAGAAAGGGCAACTTAATAAGACGGAGAATGCCAGTGCCAGAGGAAATGAAAAGCAATGAAGCTCATCAGCTCATCAAAGTCTGTCTATTTTGTGTGTTTACCTGACCAGAAGCTGCATATTGTTATTCTGTACGAGTGGATTCCTTGAATCCTAACGTAATGAACCAAACCTCTCTGCTTGCATTGAAATCTCATGGTTCCCATAGTAAAAATTATTTCCACAACTATTTGTTTTTCTTGGAGCTGCTCCCACTCCCTGACAGGAAATGTTTTAGTTTATGATGATAGTGTTACCAAATTCTACTATTAACTTTTTCCCAAGGAATTTGCCAAGGCTGCCCAGGGGGGCCACGTAGGGGACCCTCCAAAAGGGCGGCCGCCTTAGTGCCACAGGAAGGCACAGAAGTCTGCTGACTAGGCTCCCTGGGCTAGGGACCAGGGGGTCTGCTGGCCGCGTCACTTCCGGCCGTGGGAGGGGGACAGGGGTACAAAAGCCTTCCCCCGCCCACTGTACGGTGTCTTGACCGCTACCCGTATCGCAGTTTTGGTCGTGTCGAGATGAGCAGAGGCAGGCAGTTTCGTTTTGTTGTTGAGGTGAGCAGGCTGGGGGTTTCTGTGCGCCCGTCTGGTAGTTGGTATTGTGGCCTCTGCTCTTCTTCTGCGTGTAGGGTGTAGACCACCGGTAGGGATATTTTGAGGTCAAAGTCCACCGTGCGGACCGGTGGTAGGAGGCATTCGACGACACCGTAGTTGGGGCGACCATCTTTGTAGGCTAGGGTGCAGCGGTATCGAGGGCTGCGGCGGTGAGCGGAACATGGGAGACATTTGGGTAGAACCTCGTATCTGGATTCATTTATTGTCCGTTGGTCCCAGGACGGAGTGGTCGCAGGCGTAGAATTGCGTGCGTGTGGGTTCCCGCCCTATCCCCCTTAAGTAAAGGTACGTTCGGTTTCAGGCACATGTGATCCGCCCGATGGCACATATTTTACGGGGGCGATATGCTTTAGCTGGTGCACGAGGGCGCCTCCGCTCTGTCGGGGGTGGTGGACGACAAGCGCTGACCCGAGACGCCCCTTTTTGCACAAGTGCCTTGCTGGGAGGGGGTTCGCACGGTTGCCGGGGAGAGGGGGCCGGGGACTGCCGAGACACCGCGCCGCCTCTGGCGGGCAGGCAGCGCCGGTGCTTGTTGAGGCGAGTCTAGAACTCGTGGGGGTGCCGTGGTATCCTCGGGTCTCCCCTCCTTTATCGCCCCCCCACCACGTGTGAACCCGTGTCGGCAGGCCGGGCGTTGGAGGCGTATGTCGGGTTGTTGGTGTAGCACGCGGTGGCATGGTCTTGAACCCCTCCCTCCCCCTCACCTGGTGTCTGCCTTTCCACCTGGCGGTTGGGCACCTCGCGGCCGTCCGTCTGCTCCACTACCATGGGGGGTACGGGGCGGTGTGTGGGATGCCTGGTGGAGCTGCTTGGTTGCGCGGATGCTCGGCAGGGTGCCGAAGGGCACTGCGTGGACATCCGGCCTGAAGTCGCCCCTCCCCCCTGAGGGACTGTAGGCCGGGAATGGGTGTGGCGCTCCCGAAGCGCAGACGGATTGCGCGGGGGGGTGGGTAGTGTGATTTCGATCCGGAGGCCTGTTCATGACGCGCTGCGGCCGAGGGCTGCCATGTGCTTATGGACGGTCAGGGGTAGTTTCGGCCTGACGCTGGGTTTAGCTGCACCCCAATTTTGGCATGGGGATTACAGCTCCGAAATGCTGTCGTGGGGCAGTGGTCCGGTGGCGTCGCATTTGCGGAACGCAGGACTTTTGGTAGCAGGCATGCTTGCTCGGCACCGGCGGAGGTAGACGGCGCAGTGTGAGCTAGCCTGGTGTAGACTTGTGAGGGAGTGGATGTGGCACTATGGCCAGAAGTGCGTTTGGGGAGCAGGGAAGCCCTGTCTGAGCTTCGGGGTCGGCTAGCCTCCAGGTGAGTGGGAGATATGCAGCCAATCTCCCCGTGACTATTACCAGTAGCATGTGATTGTTGGTGTGACATATTAGGCGAGCCACGGAGATCCTGATTTCACGGGTGTAATGTATTCCACAGGTAGACTTGGAGCAGTTGGTACCCTGCAGAACTGGATTATTCGGTGTATCACTTTACTGGCTAACTACGACAAACTCCAAGGGGTTTTCTCTGATGGCAGGGCACTGTTTTCTTTACAAGATTGTTGGTAGAAGGGCCAAGTCACAGGAAATATACCATTACGAGGAGCACGCAGGATGGGGTGGCAGGCTTGGCGTCTTCTGTTCTTTCACTATACGGTTCCACCCAGGATTGGGGAAGCACTTGCAGCGCAGGTGAGTGTTTCATGGCGGGCTCTGTTCTCGCGCCGGATTGCATTGTATTTTATTGCATTTATATAGCGCAGCAATTAGCAGGCTGGGGCGGCATCAGACGAGTGCGCTGACACCGGTGTACAGGCCCGTCAATGGCAGCAGCCAGGCCGCCTCTGCCCGGGCAACATATAAGGTGGGAATGCGCGGAGAGCTCGGGGGCTTGTAGAGCGGGTGGCAGGGCGTTGTTGGGTCAGGTTCCGGCAAAGTACCTGCCATATTGTATTGACTAGGAGGAACTGCTGAGGACGTGCAGCAGGCATGCTGATTTGACGTTTGTTTTCCTGCGATTCCGACGCCCTTCCACTGTGGGGGCCCGGGGCATCTCTGCTGGCATGCAGCCTGACCAGGGGCCTTCTCACGGCGGAGCAAGCTGCGAAGCCCTGGTCCTAGCATTTAGTCTAGCATCTTGTGCCAGTGGGGGGGCCTTGTCAGCATAGCCGCCTCACACATGATATTCGATCATGGGTAGTTGTCTGCAGCACTTTGTGGGAATTGTTGAACGCTAGCGAGTGGTTATTAGGGGCTTGGGGGCAGAGTGTTTGCAAGTGTTTAGCTCATTGCCCTATAAGTGCGGTGCTACAGTGCAGAACCAGTTTCCGGATGGTATACATGTTTTTCAACCCCATCATGCGTGCAATCACCTGGTGGCGCTCGCTCGCAGGAATTACGGCCCTCTAAAAGGGTGTGGTCAATGCAATTAAGGGCATGGCTTCATTGCACGGATGCTATAGGCCTGTGGGAACTTAGTGTGCCGCCTGACTGGGATTTGCTGTTGTCACTACAGCTAGTACAGGCCGCCTGTGCCAGGACACAAAACAGAGCCTGAGCGAGACCGGTTTTGTGGTTTATTAGTAAAGTAACGCTACAGGGACAGCTCAGTGGGCCGGCACCTAGGCCCCGCGCAGGCAAAAGGTTGGGGGCGGGGAGGGCCGCAAGGCCCCTCCTACCCACGGGCATGTTGTGATTCGGACCGCGGCACATGGCGGGAACATGCTCTTGTTCTAGGATCACATGTACAGTTACCAAGTACAATGTGTGTGCACAGTAATTACTTACAATTCCTTTGCTGGCTCGGTTTTCTGCTTCTGGCGGTGTGGCTCCTGGCAGAGCTGACCGGGGGCCGGTGCCTGGCACGGGGCAGCGGCTCACGGCGAACCCTGAGACAAAGCGTGAGTCAGTGCTCCATCCGGATGGTAGAGATTGGAAAGAAATATAAGTGACGAGTCTTGGAAGTTACAGCGAGGAAAGGTGGCACTGCGGGAAAGTCAGGTTTTGATCTATTGATAGGTTACAATGTGCTTTGTAAGGTGGGGGTAGGGCCGCAGCCTGTGCCTGGTACGTGTATGCCAGCGCACTAACCAGCACTATGATTTGCTCAGCTAGCAGGGAGATATGGGGTAGGTGGAGCGGAGTAGACAGACAACAGCAGCTCCCGTCTACCAGTGAAGCTTGGAATAGGCGGTACTGTCACGCTTGCATGAGTGTCAGGGTTAGTAGTTGTGGTGTTACTAGGAGTGGCAGCACGACAGGAGCAAGGTGTGGTACAAAAGGAAGCCTGTTGGGTGCTCTGTGTTGGATACTCTGTTGTATGTCCCTGGACTCTGATGAGCGATTCTTTCAAGGCTTTTCTTTCAAAGAACTATCCTAGCCAATTTAATTCAGTAGTTTTGATGGCGCCTATGTCTCGAACCCATCTATTTCTTTGACGATCTGGTGACTCGCATTTTAGGAGATGTTCTGGGTTCTTTGCGTGGTTAATTGATGTTGCCAGGACACAAAGACACCCGTTGCTTAGGCCTCATCTCCCATTGCTTCACCCTTGGTTTGGTCGCCCATAAGGGGCCAGTCACTTGCGTATAAACCGTAGGTTGGCTACGTTAGAAAGACTCTTCTCACTCCTGAGCTGTAGGACGGTGGCCCGATTGACCTAGTGGGTTATGTAATCCCTGTGATGTCATTAGGAGGTTTGGTAGCACAGGGTAATAGGAGCAGATGGTACTAAGTCTCCATGGTATGGACTATACGAAGGGTATTTAAATTAACTGGTAGGTAGTCCCTTTTGTAGGGTGCCACTGTGGGAGTGCGGTTGGCACATTAAATTTACACTGCCTCTGGGGTAAGCCATAGTCTCTGCCTAACCACCTATGGGGGGGTCAGGTGTCAGCCTCTGGTGTGATCCCTTCCCCCGACTGAGAGGTGAGTTCGGGCAGGCTCAGGTGCATACTCCAGCCAACCAGAAACTCCATTAACAACGATGGTAGAGAATGCCTAGGAGTGGTTTGCAGTCCATTCGCAACCACCCCACAGGGCATGTTTTAGGCCACAAGGTGTGTGGAGGGCTCTTGGGTGGAGCCTGGTGAAGAGCTAGGGTCAGGCTAGGATGTCTCGTGCTGACCTAGTGAGTTAGGTAATCCCTGGGATGTCTTTATGAGGTTTGGTAGCACAAGATAATAGGGGAGATGGTACTAAGTCTCTCTTGTATGGACGATACGAAGGCTAAGTAAAAATTGTGTGGGAGCATGGTGAAGAGCTTAGGTAAGGCTAGGATGTCTCGTGCTTTCACCGCACTGTTGAGTCCCAGCCACGAGCGGATTCTATCAGGGTCAGCTGGTGGTGGGGCAGGAAGCGCCTAGGCATCAGTAGTACTAAGTGGCTTACAGCCTGAGGCGGTATCAGATGCAAGGGACATCAGTGAGATTAGAGCCCTACTCAGAGGTACCACCTTAAGCGCTTGGAGGTTTGTTGGCACCGCCTTTAATTGGAAGCCATTGTCTAGCGGGCTGCCCTGAGCAGAGCAGTTGCAGGCGTAAGTAACAGTATCAGTTGCCGGTTCAAACGTGCATCCTTCACTAATTACTCAGAGAACCGTGATAGGAAGTATAGCGGGCAGTAAAGCGGGGTTGTCTCCTGAGATGTGCGTGGGCTGCGTCTAATAGGAGGCCTGGTCCTCGCGCTCCAAGAGAGGGTATTGCCAGCGGCATGCTGACAGCTCGCCTCTTACCTTGGTCAGGTAGAGCAGATATTGAGGCATGTTACATTGTCAGGCATTGCGGGTAGGGCTAGCTTTCTGTAGTCTCTCTTCCCGGATGGGCAGCATCGGCAGTGCAGGGCGGGCCTGGAGAGGAGCGCATTAAACAAGTGGGATTCGGTATTCCAAAGTTTACGGTACCTCCGTCCGTAAGCCAATCAGTGAGGGAACCTTGTCCAGTCTGAATTCTGAGTTACCGAGGGCAACCCGGTGAGGTAAAGACAAATTGTGATTGTGCATCGCGCACCCAGCAGTAAAGCATGCGAAGTATCAGCATATTACTGGTATACCGTCTGCGAAAATCGTAAGGTTAATAGGCTACATACGAATAAGCACTCTGTCAACTGGGGTGTAAGGGTGACATTCCCAAGAGGGTGCGGTTGGCCTTGATAGTGCTGAAGGAGAGGGGATGGAGCACTAATACGGACAACTACCAGAGCACATTTTACAGTCATAGTTATGGGGGTGCATGTACATCACCCATGTGTTTACTCCAAGTCCCCTGACCAGATTTGACTGCATGTCACCAGTTGCTCGAGTTAAGCGAATTTTCCTTGTGAATTGGCAGCCAACACCGGGACCGTAATTTTGGGGTCAGCCGGTTGGCAGGCTTTTGAGAGGGGAGTTAGGTGCCTGAAGTTTGACCTGGGATTCAAATTCACAGGCATGTGGAGCGACAGAACCGTTAGGGGCTTTGTTCGACATCTTGGCCTCAGATTCTGGTTGGTGCGCTTAGCATTTCGGCTTTCGGAGGTCGATAATGCGAGTACCTTTGAGTGACAAGGGGAATCCCTAAAATCCATAAGGACTTCCTTCCGTGAGCTGCCCAAGGGAATGCCTGACGACATTTTAAGTTTTGTAGTCGCAGGCGAATGTGCAATGCACCTGGGACTACCCGTTAGTGTGCAGGGTTATTGTGTAATAGGTGCAAGTTGGAGTTTTGTTTGTTTGTTTTCAAGAATGCAATATATGTTCGCAACCTTACATTTCTTTAGTTGCCAGGAGCAAAGGTCTGGGTGATTGGCCATTAGGGCGCCATTAGAGTGGCGCGGTGGGCGGAAAGCATGAATGGGGGCAGGGCTTTTCCGCCACCGAGAACTTGTTTGGGATACCCAGGCTTGCGTGGGACCATCTTGCTAAGAAGCTGCAGCAGAGACGAGGGGAGGGTGTCTCCCTCCCAACATCCTGGTCATACACCCGTGTGGCAATGATCTGACTCTCTTGGGGAGGAGGGAACTGCGGCAAGCAATGAAGTCCTCCATGTGTAGGTTAAGCAACCTATTGGGGGGCTTGTTGGTTATAGTGGTCAGAAATAACCCCTTGGTTAGTGTGGCGAGGAGCCCGGTTAGGGTGGCCGTGGAAACCTCACTCAGGAAAGTGAACAGCCATGCCAAGTAGGTTTGGACTTGTCAGGCATGGAGTGCGGCATGCCAAGTCGACGGGGTGTTTTTGAAGAAGACGGGTTGTCCGTCTAGAGGGGGCATGGACTGTTTTGTTGGACCTGGGTTGAGGCCCTGGAAGCAACAAGAAGTAGGCCTACCTTGTCCGGGGTTATTGTGTAAGTATGTGCAGACTGGTGTAGGTATAAAAGGATGTCCAGTGCTCATTAAGGGTGTTGGCAACCCAGCATGTCTTAATTGGCCTGGACCAAGGGTCTGCGTGAATGGCCTTCCGTACGTCTGGATTGGCGCTATTGGAGGAATTCAAGAAATGGAGGCATGGGTTTTCCCACCACCGAATTAGTTGGGTTGGGGGTCCCAGGCATGCACTGGAGCAGAGATCACGTTCCTCCGCCACAGAGATCACGTGGCTAGGTTACCCGGGAATCCGCTGGAACGAGCTGATGTGGAAGCTGCAGCAGAGACTGGGAGGAGGTATCGGTCTACCCCATATTCTGGTCATACACTTGGGAGGGAATGACCAGACGACCTGGGGAGGAGAGGACTGCTCGAAGACATGAGGGACATCATGTGTCAATTGAGTATTTAACGGGGGCATGTGTACTGTGGTGGTCCGAAATTTTACCTCGCCCAGTTTTGACAAGGAGCCCGATTGGGAGACGCATTTGAGTTCACGTAGGAGAGTGAACAGCGCCATGCGTAAATTCACGGAACAAAGGGGATTTGGGTTCATCAGGCATGGTTTACTCCATGCCAAGTCCACTGGGTTGGGGAGTGGATGAGGTTCACTTCTCAAGGGTAGGCAAGGACTCATTTGCTGAACCTTGGGGAGGCCTTGGAAGCAACAGGATGTAGGTAGGAATATCTGCCTTGGTGGGGGGCCCTGGTGGTGACGGTGGCCACCCCCAGAGCTGTGGAGGAGTTACAGGGCGATCCAGAGTCTGCAAGGTACAGAAGGGTATTATATTGCAGCAGCACAACAAGGGTGCTAAGCCAAGGATACCCAGGGATGTTTTAGCAAGTCCCCTGG
The DNA here is from genome assembly GCA_963921515.1 of Calotriton arnoldi. Classification (NCBI taxonomy): domain Eukaryota; kingdom Metazoa; phylum Chordata; class Amphibia; order Caudata; family Salamandridae; genus Calotriton; species Calotriton arnoldi. The sequence goes on from CAWUFW010005490.1 coordinate 889,539, forward strand.
AAGAACTTCGGCGCCCCGTTAGTCCTACGGGCGGTTGTGGGTCTGAGCAACCGGGGGCTGCCTGGAACGCTCCGCCCACCTGTCGGGGGGCATGAGTAAGGGAGTGGACTGGCGGTCCACTGATGGGAGAGGTGGCCTCTCCCAATAATTGGTAACCACCGATTGGCGACGGCCACGGTGCAAGTTGGCTCATCAGACGGGCAGGCGGCATAGGGGCTGGCCTGCCCTGGGATCGCCCGTAAGATAACCCACCATGTTGGCATATTGGTTATGCAAATAAACCTGCAGCAAATTTCTCCACTAAAAAGGTGTCGTGTGGTTTATTTATGTATGTTGCTGTATGAGAACTGAGTGTTGCCGATATTGGCACTATGCCAAGGCTGCCCAGGGGGCCACGTAGGGGACCCTCCAAAGGGCGGCCGCCTTAGTGCCACAGGAAGGCACAGAAGTCTGCTGACTAGGCTCCCTGGGCTAGGGACCAGGGGGTCTGCTGGCCGCGTCACTTCCGGCCGTGGGAGGGGGACAGGGGTACAAAAGCCTTCCCCCGCCCACTGTACGGTCTCTTGACCGCTACCCGTCTCGCAGTTTCCCACCCTACCGCTTACCCTGCGGACGGCCAAAGGGTAGTACGGGGAGGGGAAGAAGCTAACTTATTGTTTTGTGTTGCAGGAGGAGTTACAGGGCGATCCAGAGTCTGCAAGGTACAGAAGGGTACTATATTGCAGCAGCACAACAAGGGTGCTAAGCCAAGGATACCCAGGGATGTTTTAGCGGGTCCCCTGGAAGAACTTCAGCGCCCCGTTAGTCCTACGGGCGGTTGTGGGTCTGAGCAACCGGGGGCTGCCTGGAACGCTCCGCCCACCTGTCGGGGGGCGCGAGTAAGGGAGTGGACTGGCGGTCCACTGATGGGAGAGGTGGCCTCTTCCAATAATTGGTAACCACCGATTGGCGACGGCCACGGTGCAAGTTGGCTCATCAGACGGGCAGGCGGCATAGGGGCTGGCCTACCCTGGGATCGCCCGTAAGATAACCCACCATGTTGTCATATTGGTTATGCAAATAAACCTGCAGCAAATTTCTCCACTAAAAAGGTGTCGTGTGGTTTATTTATGTATGTTGCTGTATGAGAACTGAGTGTTGCCGATATTGGCACTATGACATATAAATCAGCTGCAGCTAGTTCACAATGCAGCCACCCGATCATTATGTAATTTAAGAAAACCGATTAACAGTTCCTAAATCCAAGACTTTAAGCTCCGCCCATTTTCCTGACCTATTGCAGATATTGATAGATAATATAGGACACCTCTCCTGCTTGTTTTTTACCCAGCGTGGCACGCTTCGCTTTATAATAAGTGTTGTTGCTTCAGCTGCAATAATGGCATCTGTGCTTTTAATCTTGCGATGCACACAACATAATATATATTTTTTAAAGCAGCAAAGCACGCCGCACTTTTTAAAAAAGCTGCATGGCACGCCGCGCGTCAATTTTGTTTTTCAGCTGCGCATAATCTTATGTTTTCATTTCAGCAGCGCGCAATGCCGCGCTTCAACTTCAACAATAGCTGCCGTGCCTTTCTTCTGCGCTGCTCTCTCAACTTAATGTAAGTGATCTTTTTTAGTGTTTACAGCTGGGGAGGTGTCCTCCAACTGGAGCTGGGGTGATTAGTGTCCCTGCTGTTTGAGGCTTTGGCTTGCGTTTCCGCTTCCTGCTCCAGTGCTCACGTTGCCTACTTCAGTTACCTGCATCTGAGGGAAGCCCAAGCAGGTCACTCTTTCTCTCTTTACAGGTCTCCTCAGCTTTTCCCTATTGTAATGACTCCCAAAGGTGGCAGCAAGCAGCAGTCCAAGGAGTATCTGCTCCTGCAGGACTTCAGCCACAACCTCTCAGGTATGGACTTTAAACTCCACCCATTTTTACAGGTAAGGTGAATAAATACGTTTTGTTGACAGTTGTGCAACGATGCCACGTTTACTGCAGCGCCCAGTGCCCGCAATTTATGTTTCTTCCAAAAACACATGAGCTAAAACATTTTTCATGTACCTGGTGTTTTAGTAGCCTAATAAATATGAGTGGTGGTGATTGGTTAACAATTAGGGTAAATTAATAGGCTTTTTTTGTGAGAATTTAGCAAACACAGTCGCTCCATATTTAGTGTACAATCTCACTACATACACACCACAGGACAACATTCACTTTTTTTTCTTTAAATGATAACTACACAGCAAAAAAAAAAAAAAGAAAAACGTACGTGAAACACATTTTCATTACAATGCCAACAGCTCTAACTTTCACAAGTGCGAGACGGCCGGAGGCATTTCCCAAGTAGTTTCCGGCCGGCCAAGTACAATGCGCACTTCCCATGCGCTGAACCGGTCGCCACCTCCAGCACGTCAGAGCATCCGGCAGAGCAGTATTTCAGCTCCGATTTGCGCCACAACACGATCACTGCTTATGAGATGAAGCAGCCATGTATCCGATCGCGCATGTCATCTCTATACTGTACACCTACGGTCGATTCAACAACCATAACCGACGCGTTCATCACAGGCGGTAAGTCAGACACCTCCCACACACAAAAACGTCCCTACACCGCGAAAGGCAACAGAATACACAGCTTGTGACAAACCACAGTCAATATTGGGGTGGGGGGAATTCTAACAGCAATGTAGAGGCAAGGGGGGTGGTGGATGGGAAACACTTCTAGCATTGTCCACCCCATAGGGGGGTGGATGCCTATCACTCCCCCAGTGTTCAACCCATAGGGGGTAGATGTCTATCACTCCCAGCATTAGCCACCCCATAGGGGGGATGCCTATCACTCCCAGCATTGTCCACCCCATAGGGGGTGGATGCCTATCACTCCCACCATTGTCCAACCCATAGGGGGGTGGATGCCTAACACTACCAGCAATCTAAATGCCAATAGGGGGTGGATGCTGAACACTCCCCCAGTGTTCAACCCATAGGGGGGGTAGATGCCTAATACTCATACCATTGTCCAACCCATAGGAGGATGGATGTCTATCACTCCCACCATTGTACACCCCATAGGGGGGTGGATGCCTATCACCTCCACCATTGTCCAACCCATAGGGGAGTAGATGCCTAACACTACCAGCAATCTAAATGCCAATAGGGGGTGGATGCCTATCACCCCCACCATTGTCCAACCCATAGGGGAGTAGATGCCTAACACTACCAGCAATCTAAATGCCAATAGGGGGTGGATGCCTATCACCCCCACCATTGTCCAACCCATAGGGGAGTAGATGCGTAACACTACCAGCAATCTTAATGCCAATAGGGGGTGGATGCCTATCACCCCTACCATTGTCAAACCCATAGGGGGGTGGATGCCTAACACTACCAGCAATATAAATGCCAATAGGGGGTGGATGCCTAACACTCCCCCAGTGTTCAACCCATAAGGGGGTAGATGCATATCACTCCCACCATTATCCAACCCATAGGGGGGGTGGATGTCTATCACTCCCACCATTGTCCACCTCATAGGGGATTGGATGCCTATCACCCCCACCATTGTCCAACCCATAGGGGGTGGATGTCTATCACTCCCAGCTTTGGCCACCCCATAGGGGGGTGGATGCCTATCACTCCCAGCATTGTCCACCCCATAGGGGGGTAGATGCCTATCACTCCCACCATTGTCCAACCCATAGGGGGGTGGATGTCTAACACTACCAGCAATCTAAATGCCAATAGGGGGTGGATGCCTAACACTCCCCCAGTGTTGTCATTTGTGTTTTGTGTGCAAACTGCCTGCAAATTTGACACATAAAGTGATATGCTGGACAACCCCCCACCCCCATCACTGTGGTGACAAAAAGGTGAATGTGGGGCTCAAGCCCCCAGCATTGTCAAGCATATAGGGGTTTGGGGGGGATAACCCCCCCATCAATGTAGTGACAAAAAGGTGAATGTGGGGCTCAAGCCCCCAGCATTGTCAAGCAATTATGTTTATTGGGGTCAAAAACCACCAGCAATGTAGAGATGAAGTTGTGGTTGTGGGCCAAACAACAACAGAACTGTTGAGGCAAACATTGTTGTGGGTGTTACATACCCTCAGCCATGTGCAGTCAAACAGTGCTTTTGGGGGCTAACACTGCCAGCAATGTTCAATTGTACAATGTAACACGTGACCATCCAAAATGCATCAACACACATTTTTGGTACGAGCAGCGTCAAATACAAAGGATGCAATCAGAAAGTCCAGTTTTGATGATGTCCAGTCCCACATTGTGGCAGCAAGGTTAAATTCAAAACATAAGGAATGTGCAGAGTGAAGATGAAGGACGTCCTGGAACAGAAGAGAAAGAAACAAAACACAACATCCACCCAATGCCCTACAAAGACAGTTGAAATACATGGGGGAAGATGCACTAAGACAACCGACCAGCCACACACTGCAGAACAAACACAACATGTGTGTGAGTGTGGAAGTGTTTGTAGCCTGGGCCAACACACACGATGGGGGGCTGAACTCCACTGAGACATATGCGTGTTGAGTACAATCAGGAAGTATTCCATATAGGGCTTGGATAGTGAATGTGGACAATCAGGCATTGTTTGATGAGCGGGTGCACCAGAGTCACATGCGGTACAAGCTTGGTGGAACACCAAAAAACACATCAAAAGACTGACTGTCTTCCGCAGTACCCTCAAGGCCACAGCACTGTGGTGCCAGTATCCTGTCTGCTGAGCCACTGTGATGCAAAATGATGATGTGGGCCATACTTTTTAGCACACTCACTCTTGCGCACTGTGTCACGTGCCTTGCAAGAACCACTGTCATCTCACATACCCAAACATAAGTCCTAGGGCATGGCCGGTGATGTGAGGCCACATTGTAGGTAGGGGCCTTGCCGGTTGCCAAGTCACATTTGGCCAGTCTAAACACCACCCACCTTGATTAGCAGCACTGTGCCTCATCAAAACCTCCCAGGTGACATTGTACAGGCCCCCATGACAGTGCGGATCACTGGCTGAATGACAATTAATCCATTGTTGACCACACAACATTGTGATCACAATACAACCATGGGTCCATGTACTGTTGTGTATGACCAATGTTGCAATCTCTGTATCAGGTAGGTACATCCAGCACGCCACATACTAGGACACACACATTTGATGGTGGAACAAGAGGTGCCAGCCACACATATGTATGGGACACAAAGTCACAGCATCTGTCCACCACAACACATACTCAAACCATGCATTGTAACAGGAGTACACACACTCACAGAAGGATGACATTGTGATGAGTTGGTGTACAATGAAGCACAGAGGAGACTGCCCACGATACCACACAAGTCCACAGACACACAAAATAGAATCATGAGCATCCCACTACAACAAACATGAAGTGGTTGTGTCACAGCTGTCAGCGCTAAATGTGTAGACCACATTCCTACTTGCTGTGTAGAAAAGCATGGACCAACACCAATGTATGAGACAGTCACCATGTCAAATGTAGACAATGATGACTCAGATACATACTTCAATAGGACACATATGCCATGGACCACATGCAGTCCATCACATCACTATATCATTGTATACCCACAACAAGATTTGCACATCAATGACAGTTGACTTATTAAAAATGTGTGGTCCACAGAAAGCAACTGTACAAATAACAAAACCTGCTTTATTCAGCATTTGTGATGAAATGGGAAAAGAAAATTAATAACAATAAGACCAATGGCCAGTCCATTATTGAGAGTCTTGGAGGGGGTCATGCCTATAAATCCTCCATTGCTTGCCTGCACTGCAACCACAAGGGGACATCTCCCCTTGGAGGGGCATCTTTGGGGGCATGCCAGGCACCGCAGGGACAGGACTAGGGGGGACTGGTTTGGGTTTTGGGAGGGATGGGATCTTGTGTTGTGTGGGGCTCCAATGCATTGGACTGTCCAGATTGAGGGGGGGCACACTGAAGTGGACTGGTCAGATTGAGGGGATGGGTGCTCCACTGCAGTGGACTGTTCAGATTGAGGGGGTGGGTGCTCCACTGCAGTGGACTGGTCAGATTGAGGGGGTGGTTGCTCCACTGCAGTGTCAGGAACAGACTGAAGGGTGGGTGCTGTTGGAGGGGAAGTGCATGTGGTGGGGGGAGGGCCTGAGCTTCTTGGAGATGGTGTAATGGTGGGTGTGGGAAACTGGGATGGGGTCTGAGGTGTGATCTTTGGGAGGGGGGGCCTGGGACCGGGAGGAAGTGGATTTTGTGGTAGAAGTGTGGGATGGTGGTGGGGTTTTGGACGTCTTTGATCTGCGGGATGTACGGGTGGGGGGCTTTGTGTTCTTACTCTTAGGGAAGGGTGTGCGTTCAGGGGTGGATCTCCTCTCTGTGCCGGGGGGTTTCCTCTTCCCCTTGCTAGTGTGGTCTAATGGATCAGTGGGGAAGAGGCCAAGGTCACAGAGGAAGACCCGCTGGGAAGAGGGGGTTGCAGGAGAGTCAAGGGTAGGGGTTTTGGAGGGAGATGTAGCTGAGGAATGTGGAGTGGTTGTGGATGGGTGTGTGAGTTTTTTGGCCCTCTCACCTGTGAGTGTGATGTCAGTCCCCTGAGTGTGCATGCATGTGTGTTTGGGCTTTGTTTTGGGTGGTTGTGTGTTGCTTGTGTCTGTTGGTGTGTGTGCCTGTGTGAGTGTGCTTGGGTCAGGTAGGGTAGTGGGGACTGTGGATGGGGCAGAGGAAGGAGGGGTGAGGGACTGCTGCAGGCGGGACACTGCTGCTGTCAGTGAGGAGGCCATGGCCTGATTTGATCGCTGTAGGCAGACATGTCTGATGAGATGCCCTCCATGTATGACACCAATTGTGTCAAAAGACTGGTATGTGCATGGAGGACAATCAGCATGGATGTCTGCCCCACATGGATCTGTTTTAGCAAATCCATGGCCTCCACACTCAGGGCAGCAAGGATGACAGATGCAGGGGGTGCGGTGCCTGGCCCAAAGGAGACATGCTCCCTAACACGGGAGGGTCCACGGGCACTTGGAATGGGAGCAGCTGTGAGGGTGGAGATGGTGGTGGTGGTTGTGGGGGCAGACTCTGATGTTGTGGGCTCTGATATGGGAACACCCACCACCACAAGGGAGTCATCATTGGAGCTTGATTGGTCCTCGGCAGATATAGATGTTTCCGACCTGCCCTCAGTGTGGCTCCCCTCTCCCTCCGTGCCACTGGGTCCCTCCTCCTCCTCCACAGTGGACCCAGTCTGGCTAGCTGCTTCCCCTTGGTCCATGGAACTGTCTCCTCAAGTAGCCGTTGATGATGCTGTGAACAAGGATGAGAAAGAGATTCACATCAGTCATCTGCATAGACTTGACACATGAGTATCATCACAACACATCACAGAGCAAGCATATGCATCATTTTCACTGCAGGTTTTGAATCATTACACATATGTGACCATGGCACTTGTCAGTCTGCCAGTAAACTATGGTTCCCAGACACATGTTGGCATGTGAGACATCGGTTAGATGTATGTCAAATACCACAAAAACCATGTCAACTACGACACTATTTGGCAGGTGGTCTGATCTGTAATGCTCCTGAGGGTCATGTGTCATCACATACCTGTCTCATCTCCTGCAAGGGAGTCTGTAACTGACACAGCAAATGGAATGCACACATTTTAAATTTTAAATGTTAAACATACTTCCATCCCCAGTCATCATGATGGGCACCTATGTCTTGAAAGTCAATGCTCTAATGGTGTGCATGCATGACAACTGCCAAGTACAAATACTGCATCCTCTCCAAAATTCAAGTGCCACAATATGCCACTGGCCTGTCTGGCTGAACAGTCTGTACAGACTCTTGGTACAGGACCGGTACATCTCAAGTTTACAGTCAGCACTGTGTCACAATCCTGTATTTACTGCTTCAAGCCACATCTGTATGTGTGAAGTATACATGTCCCCTACGTGCTAGTCACAATTTTAACCCTTTGACAAGCTCACGTTGTTCTACTTAGCCATCGGAGTATGTAAATTAAATTTTCTGTCTACATGAACATTTTACAGCTCTCAAGAACAAAGTAATGCAGCATAAACATAGATGTTCAAGCCACCAGTATGCACAGTCAAGGGATGATACACTCTTGTCTTGTGTATCTGAGCCAAAAGCCATACATTAGATGTATGTACATGTTTTCTATATTGACCACCTGTGTCTTGCAAAGATTGGCACATGTACTCACTGTCACCAAGTCTGTTCCATGGATTTTCACATTACAATGGTGAAAGTGTTGCCTGACACACAAAAATCTGATGTGTCAGTGTCTCGGATGGCCTGAGTTGGCCTACCCGTCCTTGGTCCATGTGGTACATGTGATTACACAGAGCACTATGTATGGGACAATACATTTTGACCACTTATCAATATGATTTGTCTGAGGCATACACATTGGTCTCACCTGCTGCATGGATGTATAGCATTGTTTACGCACACCTGTGTGCACCAATAGCACCATTTGCACATATATATATGTACCTCACTGAGTACAGGTCATACATCAGTCAATGTGCTGACACATGTCAGACAATTACGTCACTCATGATGGTCAAATCCATGCACATGTTGTATATAGTGCTGATCACATGAACATTTGACTACAGCCAATACACAGGACCTAAGTGACACACATGTCACAAACAGTAAGGGACACACCTGGGCATCAGATGTCAATGGGGCATAGTTACGTTTTGCCACAGAAGTGTTGTCTTAGCAGACAGATGACCTGTGAGATGGGTATCAAGCTGAGGGAGTGCAACATGCATGTTAAACATAGTTCAGCAACATGGCACATACTCACCCCCTCCTTGCTGCTTCTGGCCTTCAACTGCCCATCCAGGTCAGGGAAGATCACCGTCAGTATCCGGAGCATGTGGGGGGTCAGGGTCCGTTGTCCACCCCTTTTGCAAGGAGGTGACAGCTTCAGCTGGACCCTTGCAATCCTCCGAGTCCAGCCACGGAGGTCCTGCCACCTCTTCTGGCAGTGGCGGGCACGGCGTCTGAATACCCCCACGGATCTTACTGCCTGGACGATGGTCTGCCATATTTCAGCTTTCTGATGGGCGTCGTCCTGTAAGGATGACATGGTGACACACCATTACTCCATATGCTACATGTTTATGCATCACACACTTGTACATATAGGTCATGGTCAGAATGGCAGATAATGTCTTAAGGGGTAGGCAAGTGTCATCATGGGCAGTTGTCCTGTTTGCAATTGTCCCTCAAAAACATGAGAACAGTGCAGAAAAGTCAAACACAGTACACACACTTCTACATCACTGTACCTGTCCAGAACCAAAATCTATACACTATAAGACTTACATTAACTATGTTTGCATGCTTGCCCTTGGGGATCCCAATGCTAGTAGTGCATGTTTTTACACATGGCCTATAAAAAGGCAGTGTAATCACCACTCACCTGCTCCCCTGGTTTGCCATACAGCTGCCTGTACTATGGAAGGAGGCTGTCCAGCAGGGCCTGGTTCTCCTCTTCTGTGAAAGCAGGTGCCCTCTTCACAGTACATGCCATGGTAGCTCCTAGAGGATGCAGAGACAGCAGCAGAGAAATGTTGAGGTGCAGTAAAGTTGCATGTAGTGCAGGCAAGTGAAGTCTCTTGGGAATAGACAGACTTATATCTGTGCAGCAGAGGCGGACTCTGTTCCATGCGTCCAAAGCGATAGGTCCGAGTCATTCGCATTATCTGAATTTGTCCAATCCATAACATTGCACGCATCGGACACGCCTACCGCGACGTTCAAAATGTACACATTCGAACACTATTGAGATTGATTCATTGGTGTTGTAAGTTAACCGATTCTGATTGCACGCGATTCGTAGACGAAGCGAAACGGGCGTCCGTCACCATGATGACCAACAGCCAATGTGTGCGTCCGGCTCGGTTCGGATGCGGCTAACGCGTCCTTTGAATACTCACCCACGACGTTCACCATGACGACCAACAGCCAGAGGATGCGTCCGGCTCAGTTCGGATGCAGCTCACACGTCCATTGAATACTCACCCGCGTCGTTCAGCATTACAGTAAACAGCCAAAGGATGCGAACCACACATTACGGATGAGGCTCACGCGCCCTACACCAATCGGTCAGCAGGGCAGACAGTATAGCAAATATTGATGTTCTGCTGCATTACATGTGTGGGTACAGTGATTAACATGTCATTTTGGACATAGTACTTGATAGCTCACACTCCCATGATGAGCCAAGCTTGATGGGCACACAAAACATTGTTTGTGAGGCACAACACAACAGTGAGTGACCACTTCACAGATCACCCTCCTAGGCTTGGACACAGTCCCAGGGGATCTTTTGGTTAACACAGGTTATGTCCACACATAATCACTGCTTTGTTGGACTGTGTGTTAGAAAGTGCATTGTGGTAAGTTATTGTCAGTAAATCAACTGTGTCTGAGTCTTGTACAATGCAGACACTTCATTGTCAATTTTTTGTTAAATGATTTTTATTAAGAGAATGAACACAAAGTCAAAACATTACATAACTCCGAGGATATATAGCAGGAGATAAAACGAAGGATATTATAATCTATTTGAACAAGAATAATAAACAAGCATATAATGCAGATATTATAATAAAACACAATAATATAGGAAGAGAAAAATAATGAGGATAATAAATCACAACATCGTAAAAATAATGTGTTCTAGAAGAAAAAGAAAAAAAGTATATTATAAGTATTTTTTTTTTTTTTTTAGAAAAGAGAAAGGAAAGAAAAGGGAGAAGAGAAGAGGAGAAAGAGGAGAAGAAGATAGAAAGAAAAAAAGAAGGAAAGAATGAATAGAGTAAAAATGGGTGTTATAGGAAAGATGAGTGTGAGGATAGATATGAAGTAAAAGGTAACCATAATAAATCCGACTTAATTTTTAGATGAATAGAAGAGTGAGAGACAGAAGCAATTCTATGTTCATCACAAATTAAATTCCACCAAAGCAAAAAGGATAGTTTAGAATTGTCTTTCCAACATGTTAATATGACTTTAAAAGCAACAGCAATGAAAATGTCAAATAAAATAGTTTTTGAAGGAAGATGGTCAAAATCAGGAGATGAAGTACCTAAAAAAATATTGTGAATAGCAAATGGAACATCACAAGAAAAAATCAAAATACATTTCGATCAAATAGCTTTCCAAAAGTCATAAACCTTGGGACAATAGTAAAGTAAATGTATCAATGTTCCTTCAGAAGAAAGACAGGACCAACATAATGGTGAAATAGAGTGGTTAATTTTGTGTAAAAAGAGGGGAGTAATTACAACTCTGTTATAAATAAAATATAAGGATTGTGTAATGTTGGCAGCTTTAGAAGTTTTGAAAATCTTTTGCCACAATCGATCCCATTGAGATCCCATTGTCAATTTTTAAAATGATATTTATCTGACACATCAGCTTGTATTTGCCATGTGAGTTGCTGTTGTGTCTTTGTGTCACAGGCATACATGAATGCTTGTCAAATATAAATGTGCCACACATTCTAAAATTTCGGTGTATGTGATAGTACATGTTTGTCAGACATGACATCATGACAGTGTCCACACTGTGACAGTGGTGTGCATGGTGACACACTGTTTGTATCTAGTGTCCCACATAGCTGGCATTACATGATCCAATTCTGTGTACCTTTCAACCATGTGATAGTTGTGACAAACCTCTATCTAAGATACTTTGTTCGGTTTGTGTTGAGTATGTGATGTTTGATCACATGGACAGTGACAGACACCAGTGAGTAGTCACAGTACAGCACTGTAATTCGTGCCAAACCATATTAATATGACATGTCTGGTAAGGGTCACATAGCTGTGCTCTGTGTCTAGGCTCAACCTTACGCATCTGACTTCATTGTGTCTTGACTTAATGTTGTATGTGTGTAATTGCATTTTCCTTACTACATTGGAAAGTGTCCTCAAATATGTTTCCACTTGTAACATAGGTACCGCAGGAGACCAGCTGTCCACAGACCCTTCCCCGACCTCCAAACCATGGAAGAACGGGATAGCATCAGACGATACCGCTTCACCAGACCACTCATTGTGGAGTTGGCAGACCAGTTGGCCCCACATTTGCAACCTGGACGCACATATCCCTTTGCGCTGACCCCCAAGGTGAAGGTGATGGGGGCCCTACATTTCTTTGCCACTGGATTCTACCAGTATACTGTGGCTACTGCTGGTGGGATGTCCGACTCCTAGACAATGTTCAGCCATGTGCTTTGTGATGTGTGTGAGGCATTGTTACATTTTCTGAACCTCTACATCAAGTTCCCAACACCAGGACAATTTGCAGACATCAAGAGTGACTTCTATGCTTTGGGCCAAATGCCACATGTCATTGGCTCCATTGATGGTACACATGTGGCTTTGATCCCACCACAGGCCAATGAACAAACGTACAGGAATCGGAAACATTACCACTCCATAAATGCCCTGGTGGTATGTCTGCCTGACATGATGATCTCACATGTCTGTGCGCGTTTCCCGGGATCAGCACACGATGCCTACATAATGGGAAATAGTCGGATCCCAAATATGATGTCTCAGCTGCGAAATGAGCGTGCCTGGCTTGTTGGTGGGTAATGTTGTCTGTTTCTGTTGTGTGTTGCTTGTATGTCAGGTTGTACCCTGTTTTCATATAACTGAAGTATTTTCTGTGTTAAATTTAGGAGACTCTGGAAACCCCAACATGCCGTGGTTGCTGACACCACTCCGGAACCCTGTCACCCCTGCTGAGGTTCGTTTCAATGAGGCACATGGGCGGACCAGGCGAGTGGTTGTGCGGACATTTGCCCTACTGAAAACAAGATTTTGCTGCCTGGACCGTACAGGAGGAGCCCTCCAATATGCACCTTTGAAGGTCTGTAAGATCATCATTGTGCGTTGCATGCTCCACAACCTGGCAGTGAAGAATGGGCTACCTCTCATACAAGATGACGGAGACCAGCAGCCTCCAGCAGGGGAGGATCCAGGACTGGGACATGTTGCCAGTGATGAGGAGGAGGAGGAGGATGTTCGGAGACAGCTCATCAACAACTTTTTCTCATGAGTGTAAGTGTGCAATGATGAGATGACAAAGCACTTTCTTAGCATGATATGTGTATGTTGTACAATATGTTTCTATACGTGTGAGTGTATGCTACTTAACATCATCCTTGGAGTTGTTTAGTTTCTATTAAGTTAGTACGGTCACTAGTACAATGGTGACATGACTCCTAGCTATCACATGTTAAAAAATGTAATTATGAAATGTCTCTTGGAGATGTATGAAAAGTATGATTGATTTCAATACTGTTCTATGTCTCTCCTTCACAGAGTCCTTTGGCTGTTGTATGGAGACATGTGACCTCCCAGACCCACAATGCATTTACAGATATCAAGTTTTCTTGTGATCAGGAATCTGTGCCACACACTCACTTCAGAAATTATTCTAAATCTTGGTTAATTTGTGCTTATTGTCACAGTGTGATTTGATTGCATTTGGTGTGAAGGCAACAGGTTGTGCCTGTGGAATAAACCTGTGCTCCACATTGAGGTGTGCCTTGTCTGTTTCCACACATCCAACATTCATTTAAATACTGTATATATGCCCTGATGTTCAGTTTATCTGACAATGATTATTGTTTGTGGATTGAAATGATGTATCATTTTACAACAGTGGAGGCAATGAGGATCTATGCCATGTGCTATGTGTGTTGTGATGACCTTGTTGTGTTTATCTCTCATATGTGTGAGGTTACATTTACTCACAAGACATTGGATAAATTCCTGTACTTATTTTTCAGCCAATGTCATTGTCATTCCATTCCTTGTTTTTTTGATCATCATTTCTATCTGTAAAACAGTGTTTCATTCACGACAGAAGCAAGTATTGTGTGAATATTAATTTATTACAGTGCATGTGTGTAATTTCACAAGAAAGGGATAGTGCTGTACAAAGTTTTGAAGTCCAAAATTCACAGAGGAGTTGGTAGTGGCAGTAGATGAAATTTTCAGAGCCAAGTCCACAGTCATTTGAGTGATTGATCCAACTTAGACCCTCCATCCCATGTGGGAGAGTTCAGTGACAGTCAACAAAGTGAACGCTTTGCACACAATGGAGGATATCAGGAGCAGGTTGTCACTTCCTGGGGGGGATGCATAGCCATCTGTCTCTCATTTGTCCCTCTTCGGATGACCCCTCTTATGTTTTTTGGGGGGACCCTCAGGTGCAGGCTTCCGCGGTGCAGGTGACTCTCCGCCAGAGTCCTTATTGCTCCCTGTGGCATTTGCAGATGTAGAAGCAACAGATGTAGTGGGCACACAGGGAGGTGGGGTCATGTTGTTAGCAATCTGGCGGAGGTAGGTGAGTATGTCCCTGTGCACCGCAGTCAGGTCATCAATTTTTATACATGTTTGAATCCTTTCTTGCCATGGGTTGGTCCATTTTGGCATAATGGGCAGCCTGCTGTTGTTGCATGTCCTTGAGGATCCCAACTACCTGGCCAAAGTCTCTGGTGCATTCTTGATATGCATTGAGGATATGTTTCATCTGTGGGTCATCTTGATCAGCAGCAACAGCTGCATGACGGGACCTCTCCCCATGCCCCCTCCCACCACCCCTACCCACACGAGCAGGACCTGTTGTTGCAGGCACAGACAACAATGAGCCTCCCTCATAGTTGACAGTGGTGTTGTTGTCCGCCAACTCTAGAGTGCCCTGTGTTGCTGTGCTCTCTGTGTTTTGTTGCCTTGGTGTGTCCGTGTGGGTAGTGGCCATCTGGGTGTTGACAGATGTTGTGGGAGTGGTCACAGGGGTGCTGATGTTACAGCTGCTGGTGCTGCATGCTGACCCACACCGGAGGGGCCAGGTAGTTCATCATCATCCGATGAGGGCTGAGAGACGTCCACGCCGGAGAGTTCAGCGTCAACCAGAGTCTGGGACTGGGATTCCTGTTCTGTTCCTGTAGTGTCCTCGGCAGGCCCTGCGGGTAGATGAGAGACACAATGTTTGTGTGTTTTGCACAGGTCATCGTATCATACACATTACATTTGCTATTGTACATTATGATGAGTGTATGTACATTAGATAGTCCTCTATCTTCACAGACACAGGCCTATGTTTTCAGAGAACATTGTAATTTTAACAAGATGTGTTTTGCTGAGCATGTCCAGCTCTGTGCATAAATGGGCATGTATTGTTTATATGACTGTACATAGACATTGACTGTCAAGTGACACCCTGTGCATGACACAGGTGTGTTGGTATTTCCCACATCTGTGCTTTTAGAATGACATACGTACTCTTCCTCTTGTGTTGCAAGATTTGTGCATGTGTGCTGGCCTTTGTGCATGTCGTTTGCAGTCACATTGGTGTGGCTACCTACACAATCACAGTCCGGAAAGTATGTGAGCATTTTGTTAATAGTATTTTGATGAATGAGTTCCTAGTTCTCATCTCATTGCACACATGTGAATAGCTGTCAGTAGCAAATAGTGTTACTGCTTTGCTTTGTGCCTGATCACATCATGTATATTGTCCTTGTCTTCCATGGACAGATGAGTTAACCAAGGCTGCTTTCTTGCTTTTTCGGGCTCAGAGCTGTGAGGTACAGAGGATTGTGTGCTTGTGTTATGCTGCTGTAACTTGTACCCCTCCTCCCACCCAGCCCAGCTTACTCCTCGTAGACAAAGGATCAATGACAGTTAGAGGAGTGTAGTGGCAAGGATGCTGACACCGCTGCATGATGTAGGAGTTGAATGCAACTCCCAACAATGCCTTGTGCACATGACACCATGCAACAGTGTCAGCCATCTTGCTGTCGCCCTTCCATTCACTGTCAGGTAGCCATTGTCACTGATGAACAGGTTGCTTTGGGTGTGGGTAGTGATGTGTGCTATGACTGCAACTCACACCTTGTCCTGTCCTCCACACACCTTCCGAGCCAGCCCAGGGAGCACACCTGGGAGTATGCATTCCCTGACAGTGAGTGGAAATGTACTGTGAAGATGGCTGAGAGTGGGGACTAGTGTGAGAAGACCAAGGCCTGGATGTGACTTGTGGCCAAATCATACATAAGGCCCCTGTGTCAGCCATCTTGCCAGTACATTTCCTTTCACTTCAGGGACAACCTAGTCACAAGAGTGCTATTTGTTCTGGCTGGGAAGGTGTGTGTAGGGCAGGGCATGATGGTATTTGCAGTCACTGCTAATAATCCTCCTCCCACATAGCCCAAATAGACCACCTGGTACTATGCTTTCCTCACAGTGAATGGATATGTACTGTCAAGATGTCTGACAGTGGTGCCTAGTGTTTGTTTAGCACACAACTCCCATCAGGGCCTTGTGCTCCCCACACCAGAGCCCAGTATCAGCCATCTTGCCAGTACTTTTACACTCCCTGTGAGATAAGCATAGTTCAAGGTGGGCTTGTTGGGCCATGTGGGAGGAGGAGTGGTAGCTGTGACTGCGACTCCCATCATGCTTTTAGCCACACCCACCTTCCAGGCAATCCCAACCTTACTTCCTGTGACTCAGCTTCCCTGTGAGTGTGTGAAACAGTTCTGGCAAGATGGCTGACAGTGGTGGCTGCTGTTTTGAGCACAAAGCCTTGCTGTGTTTTTTTGTAAGTTGGTACATGAAATGAAATTAAAAAGAAATTTATAAAGCGCAAACCAATTACCCGAAGGTGTCAAGGCGCTGGCTCATCAAATAAACATATGTCGTAAGATCTTAACACAGGGTCAGAGGTTAAACAACCATGTCTTCAGCGCCTTCCTGAATGCCAACAGGTGAGTCTCGTCTTTTAACCTTTGGGGGAGAGAGTTCCAGAGTTTAGTTGTCCCAACCAGAAAGCTTCTACCGCCCCAAGCACTTTTCTTGAACCTAGGGATCACCAGATTGAGAGATTGAGCTGAGCGTAGCTGACGTGCAGGGACATACAAGCGAAAAGTTTGCTTGAAAAAGACTGGCCCTATATCATGAGTTGCTTTAAATGCTGTGCACAAGGCTTTAAACTCAATGCGTCATTCCTGGTAGCCAGTGTAATTCTTTTAAGGCTGCAGTAGCCGATGTATGCTTAGGAATATTGAACAAAAGACGGGCAGCAGCATTTTGTACGATCTGAAGTTTAGTCAGGCATTTGGACCTGAGATTGACAAACAGACGGTTGCAATAATTGGCTCTGGATAGGACCAAAGCTGTGATCACCAGCTTACATAGCTCAGCAGGAATGAATGGAAGAATCTTTCTCAATAATTTTAACATATAGAAAGATGCTGAGGTGACCTGGTTCATATGACCTTCAAATGTAAGTTTTGAGTGAAAGGTGACGCCTAGGTTTTTTACTTTATTTGAGGGGGTGGGCAGAGAACCCAGCTCCGATGGCCAGAGAGTAGGGGACCAAAAGGTAGTGTTGCTATCAAAGAGCAACACCTCGGTTTTATTAGAATTCAACTTCAAGCAGTTTGTTGCCATCCAGTCTCTGACTTGACGGAGGCATGTGTAGAACTGAGCTGCCGTATCTGATGGTGTCCCTGTCACCGACACCACAATTTGGGTGTCATCAGCATAGGATATTGCTGAGAAACCCAGTGATCTAATCAGCTGCGCCAATGGGGCCACATAAACATTAAAAAGGGTGGGGCTCAATGATGAGCCCTGAGGGACCCCGCAAGGAAGTGTAAAATTCTGTGACTTAAGTTCAGAAAGCGCAACAAATTGTTTCCGGTCAGTCAGAAAAGATCTAAGCAGAGAGAGAGCTTTTCCTTTAATGCCTATTCTCTCAAGGCACTCCAGTATTTTATATGACTGACGGTGTCAAATGCAGCGGAAAGATCAAGCAGCACTAGTGCTGCACTGCCCCCTGCATCGACTGTCTGCCTGATCTGTTCCGATGCAGATATCAGTGCCAGTTCCGTGCTGTGGTGTTTCCGGAAACCAAACTGAGTGGCATCCAGGAAAGCATTTGTCTCAATATATTCAGATAGTGCTGTGTTCAAGGCCGCCTCAACTATTTTAGCTGGTAATGGTGGTCTAGAGTTTGGCCGGTAACTATTAGGATCAGTCCCATCCAGATTGGCTTTTTTTAGAAGGGGAAGAACTGATGCTAGATTCCATTTAATAGGAAAAATTCCTGAAACGAACATTTGATTGAAAATGAGGGCAAGATGAGGAGCAATTGATCCTGATAGAAGATGAAAGATCTTTGGGGGGCAGGGGTCCAGAGGAGATCCCGATTTAGTAGATAATAGTAGTTTGATGACCTGATCAGCTGTTAGTGATGGAAAGTATAATAGTTCTGGAAGCTTCATAGATTTTGGGGTTGTTACCTTGGCTTCTTCTGTTGAGTTAGAGGTGACCAGCTCATCTTGAGGGACGGCTGCACATAGAGATGGGGGAGCAGAGAAGCCACTGTAGACTAATTTAACTTTCTCCTGGAAAAAAGTAGCCAAGGAGTCACAGAAGGTCTGACTTTCTGGAGTATTGGCTATATCAGGAGGTTTGGCTAATTTCTTCACTGTCGCAAATAATTCTTTAGACGAATTCTTGGCTGCAATTATGGCTGAGGAGAAATAGCGGGTCTTCTCCTCCTGTATTAGTCGTTTATAATCTAGTAATGATTGTTTATATAAGGATCTGTCATTTGAATCATAGTTGGACCTCCACTTCCTTTCCAATCGGCGACAGTTCTGTTTTTGGATTCTAAGCTGTTCCGAAAACCAGGGCTCCGAGCGTCTAGCTCCTTGGTTAATAATAGATTTTTCAGTTAAGACCTGGTCAATAGAGTTGAGGAGCCACTTCTCAAATGCAACTGCCGCTATGTCATGAAATAGTTACATATTACTCTGAGATTGCAAGTATTTTGTTTGTCAAACTAGCATACACATCACATGCTCATTTGATTCATATTGTTATGGCTTTGCTGACAGTGATTTGTATCATTGTATCCTTGACAGTGATGTCTGTGGCTGTGTATTTGCTGACAATATTGGCTATTTGAGTATGTACTCACCAGGCTCTGGTACTTCTGATATTCCATAGATGCCCTCCGGTGGAAGGATGGCCCACACCTTCTCCTCCCAGGAAGTGAAGTGCACAGGTGTTGCAGGAGGGCCACCCCCAGTCCGCTGGCTCAGGACATGGTCTTTGCCAATCAGCTTCTTGACCCTCCTTCGCACATCATAGTACCTGTTCCTGATATCATCCATTGTGCGCAGGCAAGGTGCTTGAGCGTTCACCTTGTTGACAATCCTCTCCCACATCTTGTTTCTCTGGGACAGGGGGGTCTGTTGGACTAAGTTCCCAAATAACTGTGGCTCTACTCTGAGAATTTCATCTACCATGACTTCCAACTCCTTCTCTGTGAACTTTGGATTCTTCTTTGGGGCATGGTGATGGGTGGTAGTGGAGATGGATGTGTGGGTGAGTATGAAGGTGAGGGTGAGTGTGTATGAGTAAATGTGTGTGTGTTTGTGAGTGTAGTCCTTAACAGGTGCTAGTAGTGTACAGGTTGTGTTGTGGGTGAGTTGTGAGTGTATGTAGTGTAATAGTGGTATGTGCTGGCAGTTCTGTTGAAGTTGCACAGGATCATGGTAAGGATTTTGGCCCTTTATATAGGTGGAGTTGTGGGTGTGGCTTATTTTGAAAATTCTTTTTATTTATTTTTTGACATTGACAATGCTTGTTTGGACTTTTTCTGGCTGTTTCTATTGCATTTTGTTGAGCATAACTGAAACGTTCTGTTGACCGCACCGGATGCTTGTTCATGTATTGGCGGGGTGGTCCGAGTCTGTCCCATTCACGCTAAGAAATGTTGCAGTGTTCTCGTACGAATCGGGCGCATCGGGCTCTTTTTCGGACGATTTCCGTACGAGTCGGTCGCATCGGGCTCTTTTCCGGACGATTTCCGTACGAGTCAGTCGTCCCTATTGTGCTCCGTGCGAGTCGTTTGTATTTGACACGCATTGCATCGTACTACGTCGGTCGGACTGCGGGTGTACGAGTCGGTCGGACGGCATTCCCGATCCGAGTCGTTTGGAAGGCTTTCCGACCGAGATCGGAATCGGCCCCTTAGTTGGGAAGGCACTGAAAATCAATTTGTTAAAATAACTTTCATTCTAAAAACTGCAACTGAGCAATTAACTTCGACTCTAACACCAAGACACCTTTTAAGAATAAACAAGCGTTTTACAAATCAACTAAAACTAAGCATATGTCTAGTCGTTGGAGCGCGCTTAACAATATTGCTAGGCCTGTGACTTTCCTTGTGGCCACATTGGGATGTTTTGCAAATCTTTCGACCACATGACGATACTAGGATCAGGCTTGAGAACGGGTGCATAATGTTATTCTTCTTACTATTTAGACTTCTGTTCCGTGAGGAATGTGATCATTGTTTAAGTAACTCAGCTATGTAAAAATGTTTTCTTGAGTGCCTCCCCCGGTCAATTGCATTTCATAAACAGATACCTTCTATTTGGCACTGATGCGTCCAAAGTTTCATTTATTCTATCTTATTTGACAAAAGATGCTTTGATCTGGCCACTCCCTTAGTACTGAAGCAGTGCACTTGACCCATATACTTTGATAACTTCTTGGCTTAATCTAGAACACTTTTTATAAGTCGACAGTACAAGAAGCGTATATGGCTTTCAGTTGAAATAAGCATAAAAATAGTTTTTTTGTTTGAGTGGGGTGAAAACCCTACTCAAGCAACAACCACAATCCTTGTCAGGGTGAACCCCAAAAATCACTAAATTCACCTGTGCTTAACGCTCTGGTATCCTGGCACAAAAGCTGTCAAGCTTAACTTAGAGGCACTGTGTTAAACATTTATGCAAAACACAAAGAGTAACAAAGTGAAAACACAACACAAGAAAAATTCCAAACCAAATTAGACGAATAGAGTAAATTGTAAGCAATTAAATGATACCAGAACAACAATAATTCAATCAGTAGAACCGGAGATATTCAATTAAACTTTTTTAGGTTAATATAGTACCTTAAAGCAAAAAGTGCCACTTGCAGTCATCTGGTCGTGCTAGACTGGAGGAAAGTCACAAGTTCGGGCAGACCGTGATGAAGCGCAGGCTGCTTACAAGGACCAAGGTAGTCCCGCTGAAAGATTTACCTTCTCAAAGTTCGCAATGGAGGAGGCCGCAAGAAATAGAGAGAGCGTTGCGGATGGTCGTCGCTGTAGCGCAAAGTTCCGGTTGGGCACCGTGGACAGTCATTGCTGGAGCTTCACGTTGGTGGTCACTGCGGGTTGTTGTTGCTGTAGCGTGAAGTGGAGCTCTCACATTGCCGGTCATTGCTAGATATCACTGTAGCATGAAGAGTCAGGTTCACCGGAGCTTTGTGTTGGCGGATGTCCTAGGCAGCAGAGTCTTGGAGCGAACAGACCCTTCTTTACAGAGGAGTGCACTCTGATGCTAGCCAAGGTTCCAGGACCTGGGAGGCCCCTTTTGGGAATCAGAGACTCACTACAGCAGAGTCCAGCAGGGCTCAGGCAGGTCCAGTTGTATGTCTGGTCAGCTGGGCAGAAGCAGGACATGTCTCTGTTGTCTCATGTCTCATGTTGTCTGTTATGTCCCTGTAGCTCACACAGGTGGCCAGCCAGCTATTCCTTGGAGTCACTCTGGAGGTCCTGGATTCAAAGAGTTGGTCCGGACTTCCTTTCTCAGGCAGCAGGGCAGTCCTTCCAGCAGCAGGGCAGTTCTTCTTCCGAGTCTTCCATAGCCCCAGAAGTGATCTGATGAGTGGCTCAGGAGGTGTACTATTTATACCCATTGCCAGCCTTTAAAGTGATAGGGGGTGACTCCCTATAGTACCCCACATTTGGTTCTGGAAGTTTCTTCCCTTCCCCTGTCAAGGTTCCAAGTAGTCTAGGGTAACAAAAGACTGGTGTCAAATGCCTTTGTGAGTGCGCTAGAGGCAACCCTTTGAAATGTTATTGGGACAGGGAATAGCTCTGCCCCACCCATTCTGACAGGATGTCCCATTCTGCCAACAGCTAGTCCCACTTTGTCTCACTATCTGCAAGGAACAAACAAAGACCAACAGCCAAGCTATTCACTGTAATGTGAACCAGGACACCGGCAACTAATGGTTGGGGCAAGAAAATGGCAACTTTCTAAAAGTGGTATTTTCAGAACTGTTACTTAAAGTCCGAATTTACCATTAAAGAGGATTTTAGATTACAATTCATTTGAGTGTAAACATAATTTTCCTATCTGATCCCAAACATATGTTATACCTTATTGATTGTAATAAGGTAACCCAATATTATCCTATGTGAGAGATAGGCCTTACAGTAGTGAAAACCAACATTTAGGGGTTTTCACTACCAGGACATGTAAAACTTAAAAACACATGTACTACTCTTTAAATGCTATGCACCCTGCCCTATTGGCTGTCTAGGACCTACCTTAGGTGCGTTCTTGCCCCTGCCCTTTTCCTTTTATATTAATAATTGAGAAGGCTATCCAACTAGCTGCGCCAACCTCTCTAGCTGGGCAAAAAATCCAAGGCCTTTTTTATGCAGATGACACTCTCCTACTAGCAAAAACTAGAGTTGAACTACAGAAACTCATTGATAGCTTCTGCACCTTTTGTAAAGATTACTGTCTGGAGGTAAATGTAGGTAAAACAAAACTGATGGTCTACACTAAAAGGAGGAAACTGAAGGGAACAGTCAATCTGTGCAATGAATTGTTGGAGAGGGTATCTGAGCTTGATTACCTTGGGTCAGATTGGCTGAATCTGGATCTTGGACACGGCAGATCCTAAAAAGCTCCCACGTCACGAGTCATAGAGCAGGGGACATCACTAGGATGGCAGAAAAGGCTCAGTGGTTCCCTATTGTCCCAGCGATAGATATTTACAAAATGCAGGCACAAGGAGTGGTACTCTATGAGGCAGGAGTGTGGGGCCACTGTCAACTGTCCGAGTTGGGAGTGATCACAGTATTAGGAAAGGGAACACATTTACTGCCTCTAAAACTGGACCTGGGTACTTACTCTATTGCAGAGTTTGCAGCTATAAGACCACTACTGCATTGGGCCCGCTTATGGACCACTAGTGAACTCTAATGCTACAGAGAAGGTCTTACTGACATTTTAACTCTCCATTCATCAGCTCTGTAGATCAAATGGCTGGGGTATATAAAAAAAGACATGGATCAAATTGGACCTAAGGGAGTTCTGGGGCAGCCCCGCCTCCATCCCACCAAATGCTGCTCCAATGGTTAAATACAGATACTGGGAGAAGATGGGTACCCAAAATGAAGAGTTAAGCCTAAGATGAAGCCTCACAAGGAGCTTTCTAGTGCACAAATCGATGCCTAACCCTGAGGCGTTCCTTAATTACATCTGTCCATTACGAGCCCGCACTCTGTTCCTCCAATTTAAATATAGTATTTTGCCAATTGCCGATTTCACTACATCATGGGACTCCTCGACTGGAGCATTAAGAAGCTGCGGCATCTGTTCCTCCACAAATGAAACGGAGGAACATCTACTCTTTTCCTGCCCCAAATATGCAACCCCTAGACGTAGATAGCTTGTTCCCCTGTGTAGGAATTTATCAATCACCAATTGGGTCAGTGCCCTGAGGATCTATAAGAGTGATTCCTCCGATGAGTTGTGATAGCTGTCTCCAAATTTATTTTTGCTGCATGGGCGATTAGGCTGAAATTACTACTGAAATTGTAGCAAAACAAGATGTAAATATTTCCTTTTAATTAATTCTTTTCTGTACACTTTCCTGGTTTAATTATTTATGTAACTGATTTTATTGTTTTTAACTTTGGGTGGATATTGAGTTCTTATTCTATGATGTATTATATGATCTCTTGTATTTGTACTTTTTATGATGAACTCATGTGTTGTGATTTACAATATTGGTTTTAAATGTACTTGACAATGAAACTTGTTTTTGATCCGTCAATAAAATTTGAAGCTTTACCTTAGGGGTGAAATATAATATTAAAAAGGAAGGTTTAGGTCTGGCAAAGGCTTTATTTTGCCAGGTTGAATTGGCAGTTTAAAACTGCACAACAGGCTGCAATGGCAGAACTGAGACATGTTTAAAAGTGCTACTTAAGTGAATGACACAATGAGTGCTGCAGGCCTACTAGTAGCATTTAATGTATATGCCCTGGGTACATGTAGTGACTTTTACTAGGGACTTACAAGTATATTAAATGTGCCAATTAGGTGTAGGCCAATTGTACCATGATTGAAGGAGAGAGCACAAGCACTTTAGCACTGGAAGCAGGGCTAAAGTGCACAGAGTTCTAAAGCCAACAAAAACGAATTTAGCAAAATAGGAGGGGACAAGGCAAAAGGTTTGGGGGACTACCACCCAAGGGTTTCAGATTTAACAGCAACATTCTCAATATCTAGTGTAATGTTCTTCTCATGGCTCAGTATAGAGGAAATGATCTACTGAAGAGAGAGAAAGAAGATGTCAGGAACGTCTGAGCGTGTATTGTGGACCATCCAGCCTTTTTGTCAAGTCCTGCTCACATTTACCGGAAAATTTAGAAAAAAAGTCACCTTTCATTCTAGAATGGCAGGAATAGGTCAAGTTCAATCGCTATAGAACCCGCTGAAAACAAGTCAAATTTTTTGATGATAGGACCTTCTCCTTGACTATATTTCCCTGTCTGTCCCTGCTTTAGTGCCTTTAAAGACTTGATATAGTTTCCTGCAGGAAACGTGGGAGGTAAATGAAGTAGCATTTGACGGTTTCATGTGCTTTACTTTGCCTGCGATTCCATCTTCATCTGGCAGTGCAAAGGGGGGTTTAACCGTCTGGTTTAAAGTTAATATTGGTTGCATAGTTCTAACTAGCCATCCGGAGCGAGGGGAAGCGCAGGCCTTCTGCCTTAGCTCGAAAGATACCTATAAGATGTATTTGATAAATTTCTATAATAATAACTTCTCGAGTAAGGGTGACTGCCACTTTCAAGGCCTTTTTGCTGTGATCGATTTGATTGTAGAGAAAGAGGCACGGGCGGAATGCCCCCTTAGGCTGATGGTGGCGGGGGATTTCAATGCTAAACTGGGGCATCCCGCGTCCATATCTCCAACTACCTTCGACCCATTTGCCCGAGACCTTGATTGTAATGTGATGGACTCGAGGGGGAGGGTCCTTTTCTCTCTCCTGGCGGAACGGGGCATGGTCAACAAGGTCCCTAATGTTTCTGATCACTATGTTCCAACTTTTATAGGGCGGGGCGCTGGGAGCACTATTGACTACATTTTTACTTCCTGGAGTATGTCCCCAATTGTTAACAACTGTGAGGTCCTTGTTCAGACCTATAGCGACCATAACCCCATTTCTGTCAAGATACATTTGTCATATGTGCAACCCAAGATAAAGTCTTTGCCTCCCCACGATATATCTACCAAGGATGCAGGACGCAGGGTGGTTTGACGCACTGCTAACCTGGAGAGCATTATGGTTCAAGTTGTATGTAATAGTACTGATCTGGTGAATAGCTGCAATTGTGTACCCTGTGACCCGGCCCTCATCCTAACTGATTTTTCTATTCTTTTAGCAAAGATACAAGTGCTGCTTTCCAGACCCAATGTTCAGCCGCGTCGCCATGTTAACTCATGGTTTGATAAAGCATGCAGAGCAGTCAATGACACCCTACATAGGGCCCTAAAGCAAATCCCGAGAGATCAGTGTGCTATCAGGGAAAGTAGAAAGTTATACCTGCAAGCCATCAAAAGAAGGAAGTCAGCAATGAAGGAGGAGAAATGGGAATCTATCGTGGGAGCTTGCCATTCTAAAGACCCACAAGCTTTCTGGAAGGCTGTGCGGTCCGTTTTATCCCCTGTATCACCAATAGATAAAGTAACAACCCATATTTTGGCTGAGGCATGGGTGACGCACTTTACGGGGCTGTATTCTACCGACTGCCAGACTGTCGATGCCTCAGTGCAGTTGCCCTCAATGTGCCCAAAACTTGTTTTTAATGAGGAAGAGGTTCTCAAAGCAATCGCAGACAGTAAATGTAAGAAGGCTCTGGGGCCAGATGGAATCCCACTTCATTTATTCAGGGAAGACCCAGTGTTCTGGGCCCCGGTCCTTACTTCAGTATTTAACTCTATTTGTAGTGAGGGGGTGCCCAGGTCGTGGCGGTCATCTATAATCGTACCTGTGTTCAAAAAAGGAAACATTCATGATGTCAAATGTTATAGCTTGATATCCTTTCTGGATTCCTCATTTAAAACTATTGGTCGTATTGGATCGTTTACTGGATTGGATTAATGTGAATAGTATACTTGCACCAAGTCAGTACAAGTTCAGAAAGGGACTCGGGACGATAGAGCAGTGCCTTAATCTTCACTTCATTGTGGCAAAATATAAATACGCCAAGGGTGTTTCCACCCATTTGGCGTTCATGGACCTGTCCAGCGCATTTGATTATGTTTCCCGTTCAAAGCTGTGGGTTATGTTAGAGAGCATGGGAATTGACGTGGGGCTGGTTACATTCCTAAGGCACCTCCATCATGACCTTTCTGCTTCAGTCAGGTATGGAAGTGCTGGAGAATGCACAGAACCGTTCAGCATTAAGCGCGGGGTGCGTCAAGGTTGCGGCCTTGCCCCTATCCTTTTTCTTCTCTATACAAACAACTTGGAGAAGACACTGGTTTCTGTTGGGGCGGACGTTCCGCTGGTGTTAAAAACAGCCGTGCCCATGCTGCTTTATGCTGACAATGCCATTCTCCTGGCTTGGACTGCTAACGGCCTCAAAAAACTCATTGTTAGTTATGTAAGTTTTATGAAGGACTTGGGCTTGGAGTCAAACTTCAAGAAAACATTCACAATGATATGTGGCCCAAAAAACACCAAACCCGATCATTAAACATAGGGGGCAAACCCCTAGAAAGGGTCAGCTCTTTCCCCTATTTAGGCTTGGATTTTGATGAAGGCTGCACGTGGCATGTGTGCACTAAAAATAGAATAACCCGTTACACCCAAGCAGTAGGCACTACTTCTCGCTTGCCATGTCTATTGGTAATAAACCCATTGCTCCCATATTAGAGATACACAAACGCAAATGCTTGCCGATTCTATCATATGGAATGGGCATCTGGGGCTGCAGGGATGCACATGCTATGCAGATAGAGGAGAATAGATTCTGCCGCTGGTTATTAGGCGTCCCCCCCACATCCTTGCATTACTCCGTACATCTGGAGTTAGGACTTGAGTATGTCCAAGACACCATAAGTGCTGCTCCTTTGGCCCTCTGGTGCTCAATCTGGTCCAATCAAGAAGCAGACTTTAATCAGGCGGTCATCAGAGATTGTTTAAGTTGCGCCCGGGGTCTGTCCATTCCATGGCTCCAATATATTAAAACTAGTTTTTTGGCACTTGACTGTGCCTCATTGTTTGAGCACCCAGAGGAAATTGCAAAAAAGGACAGAAAGTGGGTTCGGGACAGCTATATCAAGCACAAACCTCTAGGGAATTAATGGAAGTGGCTAAACCCTCAGTTAGAGATTATTGCCTCATACAAGCAACTCCATCTATTGCCCCGTATCTTTTATATGTGACCAATGTTTATGAGAGAAACTTTGTTGACAAAATTTAGGCTGGGTTCTTTCCGTTGGGTGATATGTTTTCCCTTAGGTCAATATTCTACTAACACTGTTGCCACTTGCCCATGTGATGAGCAATCGAGTCAAACTATTTTACATTTTGTCTTTTTCTGTCAATTTTATCTCCCGTATACAAGGAAGTTTTTATTACCGTTACTGCGCAGATATAAATTTTCTACGTGCAAAGCGGCTCTCTTCTACCTTCAGCAACTTAGCGATTGTAATGTTTGCTTTGCAGTTGCAAACTTTTTGAAATGTACTCTAGCCAAAAGAAGGAGCATGCTGTTCTGATGTAAAAAGCACTCTAGTGAGTTTAGTAATTATTGTTCCTGACAATGCTTCTTAATTGTTTAATGCTAGCGTCAACTTTGAATAATTCTTAAACAACTGCCACTAGGTAGTAGCTCCCTGGAATCGGTATTGAATTTATTGCATAGTCACTTTATTCGTAGTCAAATTAACAATTGTAACGTTTGCCTCGCAGTTGGGAACCTCTTGAAGCACACTCTAGTTAAGTGAAGGAGTATGCTATTTTGATGTAAAAAGCACTTTAGTGATTTTAGTAATCATTGCTCCTGACATGTTTTTCAAAATGTTTTAAGCTGATATCAATTTTTAAATATTTGTAATTAATTGCTACTCTATAGTAGAGCCAGGAATCTGAACTGGATTTATTGCACAGTCACATTATTCGATGTTAAATTAGACTTTCTTGCACTGTCACTTTACTCATCGTATATTAACATGAGGAGCCTATATGTATAAAAAATGTGGCAGTCCTTAACTTACAAGGTATGGACTTTCGCAGGATTCGTACTATTTTTAATATGTGGTTGTCACTTTTTAAATATGTGTGTTTGTAACGAATCTTGTTTGTTTGTTTTTTCTTCTATTGTTGTGTATCTTTCATGATCTGTCCTTGGAAGATCGAATTAAGACAACTTGACTTGACTTGACTTCAAAATTCACCCAAACGATGTCTATTCCATTAGGTTAAAAAGAAACCGTAGAACCTATAAGAGCAGTGGATGATAAGACCTTAACTCCTGGTGATGTGATGAAAGAAACTACACTGTTAGTTACAATGTCTCTTGCTTGACACTTGGAAAAAACACATTTGATATGATTAATGCTCCTACTTTCACAACTATTTTGGGAACTTCTTGGGTGCAGAAACATAACCCTGTGATAGAATGACCCAAGGGAACCATCTGTTTCTCTTTTGCTTACTGTTAAGAGATATCTTCTCTTTCTTGAACTTGTTTGGTTGCTATTGTTGAGAATGCAGAGTTGTCTACACTTCCAAAAGAGTAACAAGATGTTGAGGACATATTCTGCGAGAAAACGACACACAAATTGCTTTCACACACATCATATGACTGTGCAATCAATTTGGGCCTGGAGCAATAATACCTCATGGCTCCACATATGCCTTCTCACAATGAGAAGAGATTGAACTTAATAAAAATAGTCAATAAAACCTAGCTAAGGACTTTATT
Organism: Calotriton arnoldi; assembly: GCA_963921515.1. Lineage (NCBI taxonomy): Eukaryota > Metazoa > Chordata > Amphibia > Caudata > Salamandridae > Calotriton > Calotriton arnoldi. The sequence continues at coordinate 918,704 of CAWUFW010005490.1, forward strand.
CAACATTCAACTTTCCTAGCAGAGGCATCTATATTCATTGCACCCTAACTCTATGGTGAACTAAGGCTCTTTATCAACTAGAGATCACTAAATGCCATCACTGTAAGAGACTGAGATGCCTTGCCACTCTTTTCTATTGTACTTGATCAACTACATTCTGCTTGATGGTTCACTAAGCTTCAGCTCTGTGGTGCTCACAATCTGGTGTGCATTATTCGTCAGGAAGAGGAGTGGAAAACTGCTTCTGATATGAAATATTGGCACTTCAGAATCTATGCCATTCGACCTATGTAATGCAGCAGCAGCACTTTGACATTTCATCAATGATGGTATGCAAGACGTTTTAGAACAGTATGTCATTGTCTAGATACACAATATACTGATCTTCTCCAGTACTTCACATGACCATAAACAACATGAAAGAAAAGTGTTGCAATGTTTATGCCGGCACCGATTGCATGCCAATGTCTTCAAGTACAACTTTACACTATTTCCAACACCTTCTCGGGATATACCTTTCCAGCTTGAGGAATAGGTATGGATCAATCTAAAGTGCAGGCAGTTCTCCAGTGGCCAATACCTATGTCTGTTAAAGATATAAAAAGATTTATAGGCTTTGCGAATTTACATCGGCAGTTCATTCCATCATTTTCTAACTTGGTCTTGCCTATCACTCGACTTACACAAAAATAAATGTCCTTTAACTTGGATACAGAGCAAGAATACGCTTTTGCAGCATTCACTTCAGCGCCCTTTCTGAGACATGCTACTGTAATTTCATAGTGACAGGTGCATCAGCCACTGGAATAGGACCTATCCTGTCCCAAAGATTACTGAAGAACTACATCCTGTTGCTTATTATTCAAGACCTCTAACACAAACAGAAAGACATTCCACTATCTATGACAGGGAACTACTTTCAATCAAAGATGCATTTAGTCATTGACATCATTATCTTGAAGGAGCTAATCATAAAGTAGCAGTATGGACATATCACAAAAAAGGGGTTATTTATTTGAGATGGGCACTCCTACCAAATCAATGAAGCCACTCTGGTTAGATGAAAACTCAGTTCAGAGAGAATCTCTGCTCAACCCCGATAGCTACGGAACAAACAGCAGCCAATCTCTAGAGAACTGTATGCTAAGTTCAAGCAGTACCAACATTTTAAAATAAAACACACAACACAATGACATTACCAAATCAATATAGAGAAACAGAGAAAAATGTAAGGATCAAAAAGACACCAAGATCATCAAAACAGGTTAAAGGGAACTGGAAATATACATTTTTAAACGTTTCTGTCTAAAATCACTTAGAAAAGGCCAAGAACTATGGAACAGTTTGCACTGGACCAGGACATAGGCACAATCTTAGGCCAACCAAGATGGAGCAGAAGGGAGGTCAGTTACCTCAAACGGGTTGTCCTAGTCAAGGGTTTTACCTTCAGTCATCAGCCTTCAACTGCTGGGAAAAGAATACTCTGATCAGCCTTGTAGCCCCAAGTTTCTCAGGGTTGGCCTCTCTCCAGCCAGGTGTCCTGCAGGGTCTATTCCTATTTAGTCAGCTGGGCCCTCTTGGAGTCAGGAGTTCTGCTTTTTTGTGCTCCTGAAGTAGGCAAGCCACTTAAATGTGCACGATCAGTTAAAAAGGCCAAATAGGAAGTTTCAATACATACCAGATGTTTTAGGAGGAGAGCATAGATTGTTTAGTAGTGGTAAAGTTCATGGAGGCCTAAAGTTAGAAAAATAGGGTCCAGAAAAATCTGGGGTGAGCATGCAGCTTCTTCCTACACACAAACAGCTTTGAAGAATCATATATATGGATTTTTTTTTTCTGAATCATACACAATCCTATGAGTAGTAGTAGGCCTGCTTACAACACTCAGTCATTCTATTCTCTTATCAGCACTTACAACTTCACAACAACTAGCTAAGGACATAGTTAATTTTCATTTAGATGGTCTACCTACTACTATCATATTTGATCGAAATTCTTAATTTACATCGAAATTCTGGATCACACTTAAGTCACTACTGGGTGTCTAGACTAATGTCTCCAGGGGTTATTCTCCTCAAACTGACGAATTGATTAGGTGAGTGAACCAAACAATAGCTAAGATGTCCCCCTGCACACTATCAAGGTGACTGGGTTTGCTGGATTCCAGATGCTGAATTCATTTACAACTACTATTTACACAGCTGTCTAAAGATGTCACCACTATATCAGACTTACAGATTTCAAGTGCAAATGCTTCCTCTACAGTTGCCACAGGTATCTCATCCCTGAGCTAACACCCTAACAAAGCAAATAAATGATACTATTGCACAATATCTATAGATGTCAAAGGCTGTTTTAGAAGTTTACAGATTGTCACTGTGCTCCTGCTCACTGTTATAAAGTGGCGGAATTTGTTTGGCTTTCCACACACTTCCCTCATCTTCCTGATTTCTATGTGAAGTTCAAACCTTGTTCTTTTGGCTCCTATGTCATCTCGAAGGCACTGAGCCCTGTAGATGAACGATTACTCCTACCTACAAGTTCACACATCCATCTTGTTTTATGTCTTCCTTCTGAAACCTAAAACCAAACTACCTCTACATACCTTACGTCCTCCACCTCCAGAAGTATTAAGTGAGAAACCAAATGATAAAGTAAAAGAAATTCTTGAGACCAAGATAGAAAATTACACTAATCAATCACACATTCAATTGTTTATCTCAAATATGGATTGTGTACATTAGCATCACTATTACCACCACCACCATTATAACCACCAACAACAGCATTAACACCACCATCTTTACTACCATCATAACTACTGTTACGATTAACGCCACTACTACTGTTACCACCAGCATTAGTGCTACCATTACAAAATACCACAACCTCTGGAGGCAAAAAATAACCACTAGCTTTGCCAGTATTATCACCATTAATGCCACAGCACCTCCTTTACCTTCACCACCATTACCACCACCATTGCCACCACCACATTCACTACCATCACTACCACACCATTATTACCAACATTACCACCACCATTACAACCACCATTTACACCATACCCACATTGTCAGCACTATTACCAACATTAGCATTACTACCACCATTAGCACTACTACCACTACTTCCATTACCACTACTGCCAGCACATTTGCCATCACAACCACCATTACCAACACCAGCAACACTATCATCACCAATACCATTCCCTTTATAAAAGTTAGCACTACCACAACCTCAGTTAGTACCACCATCCTTAGAACTATTATTACTGACACACCTGCCTCAATTACCACTACTGGCGTTATCAACAACCAGCACAATATTTCCATTTCTACCACCATTATTACCACCACCTCCATTAGCAGCATCACAAATACCACCTCACTACCATCACCAGCAGTACTATCACCATTAGCATCAATACCACCATGACTACCACCATCCCTATTGGTACTACCATTACCACTACCTCCCTCTGTCATGCGACTAGCTGGGTTAGATTGGGACAGAACTAGATAACTAGGGTTGTACATGTTCTCTGAAGGAAAAAGTATTCCTGAGAAGAGGTGTAAAATTAAACAAGAGAGTACCTGAGGGCTGGCAGGACTGAAGCATAGGACTGAAGAGGGATGAAACAAGCAATGAAGAGGGAACTGGGAGTCTGCAGGAAAAACTATGAAGTTAACACAAGTAAAAAACAGGAAGGTAAAGCAGGAAAATGATAAACAAACTATCATAATTATAGCTTGTCTGCTCCCCAGAAGTGATCTTTCTGTGAGGAGAGAAAGATCTCACAAGAAGACAAGGAGCAGATTAATCTTACAGAGTTCGGGGAGTCACCCAGCTGCTCTTAAGGAAAAAGAGCGCTGGGTGAATCTCTGTATCAGAGGCACAAGGCCTCAGAAACACACTGGCACCGTTGTTAACAACGATAATCAAGATTGTAATATAACACACAAGAAAAGATCAGAGGAAACAGAACATGGAACAATGAAACAGAATCTGGGCTCAGGGAAAAGCAGGACTGGAGTCAGTGTCAGGAACAGGACTGGAATACACAGAGCTGAAACACTGAAAACAAGGCCAGGCAATTTTACTTATCCACCAGCTGCAGCCTTCTGAGTACTTAACCCTGAATGAGATGTGAAAAAGTGCCGCTAGAGCAGAGACAAAGACTTGGGTGTGGGGAGGTGTTTCTGTTCCTCTTGCAGGATGGCCATTTGGGCAATATCTAACAACTTAATTATTATCAAAGGGGTCTCCCGTGCAACATACAGATGTCAGATAACACCTGCAGAGGACCCTTCTATGTTCCTCCAGTCAGTCAGGCATGGTGAGGAAGGAGCTGCCCCAAGAACTGGCTTGAAGTGGCCACAGGGGAGTGGTTGCTTATTTTCCTGGCCACACATCTGAGGTGGGCGCATAGACTCTGCACAAGGGTAGAGGGTTTCGCAATCTTTGGTTTAGGCAGAGAGGTACACTTTGTGATTGTTTCTAGTAGGATACACAGGAAATGATGCAAAATTGGGTAGGGTAACCCCTGGGAACCTTTACACCATTGGTTAGTGAGAAGTCAGGAGTCTGCCCCACTCACAGGCTGGTGCCAGGCATAAATGTTGCATACCCAGTACCCTCCTCAGAACACTACTGGACCTGTGGAAGATCAGAAGCGGACTGACCCTGCTGTCTGAGACCTGAGAAGAGCCCTGAAGGACTGGACCTGCTCTCCCTCTTGTGCCCAGGACAAAGAAGTAGACTCTAAGGATCAGAAGGCTGACCCTCTGTTCAAGCTACAGGAGGCTTTCTCTGCAACTGCCCACCTGACCAGTTTCAACTGGACCTGCTCTGGACCCCGCTGGCGGATTCTGCTGAAATGAGTCTTGACCCCAAAAGGCTGTTCCTAAAGTCTTGGAACCCTGGACTGTTGGAACCCTGTGCTGTGCCAATGTGTACTCCTCCTATCATCCTGAGAGACCTGGGACTTAGACTTTTTGGCTCCAAAGACCTCCAGGGGACCAGAACAAACATGCCAAGCCAATGTGACCCATGTGCATTGCCACAGGGCTGAACATTCAGGTTTCCCCCACCCAGAGCTTTTCCGCAGCAGTAAATACGATTCAGCTGGTCTTTGCGGAGAAGATATTCAGCTTTGTGGAGCCTTCTTCAGCTTCAGCTTGCAGCCTTATTCCGCTGGGGGAATCCAAGCTCCAAAAAAGTGACTCAACTAATAAACCAATTTCTTACATCACAGCTGAGGAAAATAAAATAAAGAGAATGCAAGAAAACTGGGATGTAGAGAGTCCAAATGCACCATTGCCAGTCGCTAACAAAATGATTGTCCTGCTCTATTGTGCTTCCAACTAAAGGCTGACCCAGACAGTGAGGGTTAGTAAACCCGGAAGTAATCACTGTACCAATTGAGAGATCACTAGAACTCTAAACTTTGTGCCCTAGCCGTCATATTCCAGTGCATCATAATTGCCAACCTTCCTTTCTGTGTCCTGTAGTTTGGATTCTTAGTTGAATCGATAGTGCAAGGAAGAAACTGCTTGTTCGCAGAACTCTCCTAAGATATCATAAGCCAGGAACATGTACATCACCATTCAAATACCAAATGGGTTACCTCATGCTATCATCTTTCCAAAGTCCATTGAGTTGGGTATTTGCAAGTCCAGTATTTACAATACTTTACAATTTCAAGACTGGAACCAATAAGGCCCTTATTACAAACTCAGGCCTAAATTCTGATTGCACTAGGGGTGTTCAAAATTTACATATTTTGATTTTACGCAATTACTCAAAAATGTGGGAAATTTAATGAAATTATGTGTAATTATAGGAAATACAAATCTGTCATTTAGCACTATAATTTAGCAAGAAATGCATAGTTGCATCAATTTTTGATGCAAAGTCACATTTTGCGCTAAAAAATATCACAAAAACATAATTGCTGTGAACAACAGCTGCTTGCGATTTAGTTGTGTGGGCATGGTATAGCGGTGTAATTTTGGATATTTCAAGTGCCAAGTGTAATGTGAAATCTCTGAAATTACGTGAATTACTAAACTGTAATAAAAATTTTGCCTGGGCCTAGTTTGTACAAGAATTGGCATTACAAGCTGTGTGATAACGATGACAACCTTGTAGTTTTCCCTGGATTGATATCAACAGGTCACACCTGCTGAAATTGTGTGGGAAAGGTCTGTAAAAATAGATGAAACTTTCTGAATTCAGACTCTATGTGCTACACCTTATTTACAATTTGAAAACTTAGAATAAGGGGTATTCGCCACACGTAGTGAATATCCTCACCCCGAGGTAATGTAGTGTGGAAAATACCTCATCTTATTTTGCATTAATTGTATTGAGGGTCCTTGTGTTATTTTTAAACACTTTTTAACATTTGTTTAAATGTCCAACCGACAAAGTTAAGCAAATTTGCAGGAAACGAATTTCTGATATTGTCAAAGAGATTGGCCTCCTAAACGTCCAATGCAGCTGTATTCTCGCTCTAGGTTCATTGGTGAGGAAAATAGAATGACGCTTCAAACGGTTACAAATTATTTTTGAAGCTGGATGACGTTATCAGAGCGCAGACTCCTGTGGTCACCGTCCCCACTGCATGTGTCTATCTTATCTTTCTTCCTGCGACTGTCAGAGTTACTGGAAAAAGACGGGGACCTTGTATCAAATTTTAAGAAATAGTCTCTTTTGTGCGACAGTAAAAAAGCCCTAAAAGGAAACAGAATGGCTCTGTGAAAATGCACGTTAGACCATTTTGAGAATTCAGTTTAGCATTGTGCCCTTCCGATGCCGGCAACATAAAACGCTCTAGAAAACGGCTGAGCACATTTTTTAGCTAAGTGTATATTTCAGTTTTATGCACTCGTACAAAATAAACGGAATCTCCCTGTTAGACAACTGCTGCAAAGACAGGGTGACTTTTGGCGTTAGTTTTGGTTGTTCTTTCGGAATTTGACTCTGAAATTGCACTCTTTACTCAGCTCTTATTTTCCCTCTGTGACCATCCGAACCATGGAATTTGTTATGGGTATAGTTGCATATAGGTGTCAGGAACTGGCAAAGCCAGTAGTTCTCGCTCTAAAAGGCCAAGCTATTGACGTTGCCAATCGCTTTCGCGACTGGCACGCGAAAGCATTCGTCAAGACGCACGTTCACGCGTGGCCGGCAGCCTTGCAATGGGTTTTCTAGTAATAAAAATCCATATGTAAATGAAAATTCAAGGACTCTCCAGCAGTGACAACAGAATGGTCAAATACTGAATCGAGCTTTACAGAAATTTCACCACACAGATGTTTATATAAAGATATCTGCAATGAAACTCCATCTCACTAAGCTGTCCTTCCATACTTTAGTATTTGGGAAGCTAGGGTTCCTGAATGTCGTCACATTCAGGGTAGGGGTTAGTGGCATTACTGTTGGTGAAATGGCAGACGCAAGATGGACAGCATTGTCTCTGATCCATAATGGCACTGTGAACCTAAATGTCACTATTAAAGGTGGTTGTACATCAAAACAAAGGAAAATTCTGTAAACCCCTTTCAGAATGAGGATATTGCCACCTAAATCAGTCATAGTTCAATCTACACATACACACCAGACGAACAGAATACAGTGCGAACCTCTGTAGTAGGAATGCGAGGATAGCTTGGAGAGGATGCTGGGTGTCAGCAGTAGCCTGCAGCTGTTCATGTTGCTGGAAGCTTTCAATGGAGCCATAAGTTGGAATTCATCGCAGTCATGCAATGCGCAGCAAATGATCTATGTCGCGTCCTCCCCAGCTCTGGAGCACGCAAGTGACCATGCGACACACCGAGCTCTGTCACATATGTCTTTATTCTTCGGCATGCCCCCGCTAATTGAATGCACTACATATAAACTTTATTGACCACACCCCAGACACACCCAGATACCTCCCAACTGATTATGTAACTTTGTAAGGAGTCCCCGCGGCTCCGCCACGGGTAATCCCCGCCTCCCACCTGTGCCTCCCTCCCTCTCCCCTATTTAATGGCGGCTGCTGCGCGAGAGCACGAGCTGGAACTCTGACCTCAAGACCAGGGACCTGCTCTCTCCCACTGCAGCTCCGCCGCTGTGCTGTGCCGCTGCCCTGTGCAGGGCTCAGTGCAGGTAGGGGTTCGAGCCCCGGTCCAGATTGAATTGTGCCTGTTTTCAGAATAACTTTGCTGCATTACTGTGCCCCTCATTACTACTGTTTTTGTCCTTATTGTGCCTTTCTAGTTGCTATTGTGCTTTTGATTTGCCCATTTGTGCCCTCCTGTTGTTGGTTTCGCGCTCTCCTCCCACCGCTGCTGCCCCCGTGGCCCGGCCCCGCCCCCGGCCGATCCCTGCTCCCGCCTCCTACCTGTGCCTCCCTCCCCCCCCCTATTTAATGGCGGCCGCTGTGTGTCAGCGCGCAGCGGGCGCGCCGCTGGCGCGCTGCTGGCAAGCCCGTCTGCGCCTGTCCGCGATCCGACCGCGACCAGCGCCAGGAACCCTGGACCTTCAACCATCCACCACTACGACTCAGCTACCCTCCTCGCACTCAACCCCGGGAGGAACCAGATATCCATGCCGAGCACCACCCACGGACCGTTCTCCTACCGTCACTGCCGCCAGACCTTCAGCACCATCAGCACCCCCATGGCCACCACCCCTACACCTAACCCCAACACCCCCAAAACCCTGAGGTGCATCCTCCTCAACATGCGCTCCCTGCCGAGTCACGCCGTCGAGATCTGGGACCTCCTCGACTCCCTCTCACCAGACGTCGCCTTCTTTACAGAAACCTGGACCAACGACTCCTCCGCCCCGACATCGCTACCGCCATCCCCGACGGATACAAGATCCAGAGAAAAGACCGCACCAACCGCCCAGGAGGAGGACTTGCCATCGCACACAAGAGCTCCCTCTGACTTTCCACCTCCACCACTGACTCCCTCTCCACCACTGAACACCTTCACTTCCAGATCCAGACCAGTCAGAGAACCACACTTCACGGCACCCTTGCTTACAGACCCCCCGGACCTCACACCTCGTTCGCCACGACCATCGCTGATCTCATCGCACCCCACGCCATCGCCTCCATAGACTACATACTCATCGGAGACCTGAACTTCCACCTCGACAACCCCAGCGACCCCAACTCCACCATCCTCCTGGACAACCTCGCCAACATCGGCCTGAAACAACTCGTCACCACGCCCATCCACAAGGCAGGACACACCCTCGACCCCATCTTCGCAGTATGGAACAGCATCCATTTCAGCCACACCATGCAACCCCCCTGGACGGACCACCACTGTGTACACTTCAACGGCGACAAACCCACCGCCCCCAAACCTGCACCGCGCCCTCCCAGAAGGAACTGGTGAAAAATCACTGAGGAGTGACTCAACTCCGCCCTCAACCGCGATGCCCCCACCGCCTCAACGCCAACCTCGCAGCCAAAGAACTCCACAGATGGATCTTCAACTGCGCAGACGAGCTCGCACGCCTACGCAACTCCGACAGACAGCGCCCCAGGAAGGCCACCTGGTTCACCACCGACCTTCAAGAATCCAGACGCACCTTCAGTTGTCTCGAGAAGAATTGGAGAAACAGCAAAACGTCAAAAGATCACACCGCCTAGAAGAACGCCATGACGGAATACCACCAATGCATCAGATCCACCAAAAGGACCTTCATACAAAACAAGATCCTCGCCAAAGCCAGCAACTCCAAGGAACTCTTCAGCGTCATTCAGGAATTCACCAATTCCCCCAGCGAAACCACAGACAACACCCCCTCCCAGAACCTCTGCAACAAGCTAGGATCCTACTTCCATCTGAAAATCAAAAGCTTCTACGACCACTTCAACAACCAGACACCTGCCTCCAAAACCACCTCCCACCTCCCTCCCCAGCAACGCCAGCCAGCCCACCGTCTCCTCCTGGACCCCAGACACCACCGAAGATACCACCTCGACCATGAAAGGCATCCACACAGGGGCCCCCAAGGACCCCTGCCCGCCGCACATCTACCACAGAGCCGCCATCGCTCCAGAACTACGACGCACCATCAACAGCACCTTCGAGACCGGCACCTTTCCCGACGACTGCAAATGCGCAGAAGTCAGACCCCTGCTCAAGAAACCCTCAGCAGACCCCACAGACCTCGAGAACTACTGACCCATCTCCCTCCTCCCTTTCGCGGCTAAAGTCACTGAGAAGATCGTCAATGCCCAGCTAACAAAATTAATCGAACAAAACTCCATCCTCGACCCCTCCCAATCTGGATTCCGCAGCAGCCACAGCACCGAGACCGCTCTATTCGCTGCCGCAGACGACATCCGCACCCTCCTCGACCAAGGACACACCGCGGCCCTGATCCTACTCGACCTCTCTGCAGCGTTTGACACCGTCTCCCACAGCACACTCACCGCCAGACTCCACGAAGCCGGCATACAGGGAACTGCCCTTGACTGGATCCGCTCCTTCCTCACTGGCAGAACCCAAAGGATCAGCCACCCTTCCTCTCCGAACCCACGGAAATCAACTGTGGAGTACCCCAAGCATCATCGCTCAGCCTCACCCTCTTCAACATCTACATGGCCCCCCTTGCCACCATCGTCAGACAGCACGGACCCAGCATAATATCCTACGCTGACGACACCCAGCTAATCCTCTCCCTCTCCAAGAACCCCGTCACCACCAGACTCAACTTCCAGGAAGGAATGAAAGAAGTCGCATCCTGGATGAGCAGCAGCTGCCTGAAGCTCAACTCGGAGTAGACAGAGGTCCTCGGACCCTCCCCCTCTGCATGGGACAACACCTGGTGGCCCACCGCCCTCGGCAGCCCTCCCACCCCCATGGACCACACCCGAAACCTCGACTTTGTACTCGACTCTGCCCTCTCCATGACCCGACAGGTCAACGCTGTTGCCTCCAGCTGCTTAAACACCCTCAGCATCCTCCGAAAGACCTTCAAATGGATCCCCCCCGAATCAAGGAAACCATCACCCACGCACTCATAACCAGCAGACTGGACTACGGAAAAGCCCTCTACGCCGGGATCAACAAGTCTCTGCTCCACAAACTCCAGACCATACAGAACACAGCAGCCAGACTCGTCCTCAGCATCCCTCGACACAAACACATCACCCAACACCTGCGCACCCTCCACTGGCTCCCCGTCGAGAAGAGAGTCACTTTCAAGATACTCACCCACACCTACAAATGCCTCCACAATACCGGACCCCAATACCTCAATGAAAGAATCACCTTCCACGCACCCAAGAGAAACCTCCGATCTGCTGACCTCGCCGAAACCCTGCGCATCCGCAGGACCAGAACAGGTGGAAGAGCCTTCTCCTACATCGCGGCCAAGACCTGGAACGAACTCCCAGTCGACATCAGACGCGCCCCCTCCCTGAAAATCTTCAGGAAGACACTCAAGACCTGGCTCTTTGACTGAGCAGAGCTGCTCACCCCTACCCAGCGCCTGGAGACCCTCACGGGTGAGTAGCGCGCTTAAAACTCCCTGATTGATTGAAGGAGTCCGACAAGGACCACAAGGGTCCTACTGCACATGATCACACAACACTACATCTCCCCCTTTGTTAAATAAAAGGTTCAGACAACATATATACATTGAGTCGTCTAGGTGCTCGCACCCATCTTCCAGATCGAGTCGTAATATGTGGAGGGGTTGCACTCTCATCTGGCATCATAGATGTAGACTCAGATGCTTGACGTGGACACTCAGATGGATGTGTCTGACTCGTGATGTCTGAAGCCGAAGAACATCGAGACAAATGCTTGAAATGTGACGAGTCTCTCATAATGGACTTTTCAGCATGTTGAGCGGTCACCATATGTCTTTTACTTGTCATGACTCTCAATGAATCAGCATCAAACAGAGCGTCAGTCTTGCCTTTCTGTTTTTGTTTGACTAGGACCTGGTCTCCTTCTTCGAAAACTGCATCTGCGCTTATCTGCATAGGCCTTCATCTTGCTTTTGCGAGAAGTGTCTGTGACACAAATCTCATCAGTGTCTATTACTTGGCTCGTGGTCCATTGTGGTAACTATGTTCCAATGGCTCTCCCAAACAGCAAGATGGCAGGGCTTTCACCTGTTGTAGAATGGGGAGTTGACCGAGAAGCACGAAGGGCTGGACAAAAGGCTGACCTGACATTGATTCCTTCGAGTGCAGCATGTTAACCCTTTCTTCAGGTTGCCCTAAAATCGTTCAACAAGCCATTTGCCTGTGGCCAGAGAGATGTTCTTTTCTGATGCTTGATGTTCAAGCGACTAAGAAAGTCCTTAAACTCCCTGCTATTGAAGGGTGGACTGTTGGCAGATTTGAGAATGGAGGGAACACCCCACACTGTGAAAATATCATCCAACCTCTTGATGGCTTTGTCATGGGTGGTTGATGATAAATCTTCCACCAAGGGAAAACGTGAGTTCTCATCAAAAACTACCACAAGATGATGTCCATTGTTTAAGGGTCCAAAGAAATCAACAGCAATTTTTAACCATGCTTGTTTAGTAAGGTCAGACATAAATAGCGGATGCTGTGTTGTCTTGGGAGATAAGCAGTTACATGGGTGACATTCTTTCAGTTCCTTCTCGACTCGTTCATCAAGGCGAGGAAACCACACTTGGCCTTGGAGGGCTCTCTTGGTGGCTTCAAAACCACAATGTCCTTTGTGTGCCAGTTCAATGACTTGTTGCCTCAAGCTCTCAGGTATGACAATTCTCAATCCTCTTAGTATAATACCTTCTTATGTGACAGAAAGTTCTTCCTGCTCATTTTTGAATTTTTGATATTCAAAGTTATCTTTGAGAGGTCCAGTATGCTTTCTCTATGGTTGTGTTGCAATGATATCCTTGAGTGTGAGCATGTTTCTGTCTGTGTTGGTAGTAGCAATGATCTGCTTAATGACTAGAGCTGCAGGGGTGCGGGGCTTTACTATTAACTTGATATACTCTTCAGCAGCTTTAGATGTTGCACTGTGATTCTGTAACAGCACTTGTGAGAAGAAATCTCTGGGGTTTTCTTTTGATCCTTCTCCAGCTTATGCACAATAGTGTAATCATTCTCTTGCATTCGCAAACCCACCTCTCGATGCGAGGGGGCATTTTGGCTTTAGGATTTCCGAAAATGGTGAGCAACTCCTGGTGGTCAGTGACAAAGAGGAAATGCTTTCTTTACAGAAATACATGAAAATGTTCTCAAGCCCACACTAAATCAGGGGTCTCTTTTTCTGGCTGAGAAAAGGCACATTCAGTCTGAGTTAGACTTCTGCTAGCATAGGGATGGGCTTCTGCTAGCGTAGGCCACAATGTGTCTCTGGCATTTGGATGTCCATTGTGTTGAGAAAGGATAGCATCCAACCCCACTGGGCTTACGTGTACTATGATCTCAGTATATAACTGTGGATCAAAATAAGCCATTTCAGTTGCATTTTCAATTGCATGTTTGATTTTCTTGAAAGTTTGACCAAATTCAGAGGACCACTGGAAGGGAATATTCTTCTTTGTCAAATCTCTTAACAGGACACTCACCGTGGGAAAGTCACGAATGTATCTGGAGCAATAGCTGGCCATTCCTAAGAAGAATCCCAGCATGGTTGCATCTCGCGGGGGGCAATTGGATGACAATGCTTGTACTTTCTCAGGGTCAGGAATCATTCCCCCTTCAGAGAAAATATACCCAAAGAATTTGAGCTTGGTTTTGTGAAACTCACCCTTTTCTGCATTCAAAGTGAGACCTGCATCAGCAAGCAGATAGCATGCTTGTGTAAGAGCTTTGTCATGCTCCTTTTGTGTGGCCCCAAACACTAGTACATCATCATTGTAGTTAAAAGCATGTGTGTCAGGTTGAATTAATCGGCGAATAACATCATGAAAGATTTTTGCGGCTAACAACACACCAAAGCTAAGTCTTTTGTATTTGAACAAACCAACATAACTTGAAAAAGTTGTAATGTACCTACAGTTTTCCTCCAGCTCAAGTTGATGGTATCCTTTGTTCCAATAAAGACAGGAGAAGACTTTGGTGCCATTCAGTTGTGTAATCATGTCTGCTATGTGTGGGACTGGATGTCTTTTCTCGCTCGATTGCTTTGTTGGCCTGGTGCATATCAACACAAATGCACACTGCACCTCCACTGTCCTTTTTTGGCACTACCACTATGGGTGAAACCTAATGCGTTGAACCAGTAGAGTGTTTAATGATGTCATGCTTTAACAATGTTTCTAGTTCTTTCTCAACGGCCTCCTATAAATGAAAAGCAATCCAACGGTGAGCAACAGGACAAATGTCCTCATTAATTTGAAGTTGCACTTGTATTGTCTTGAGTTTCCCTAGTCCATGAAACAACGACGGGAATTGACTTATTATTTCAGAATGTGCATTGAGGTTGTAGTTGATGCTTAACAGTCCCATGTCAGCAGCAGTGCTGAAACTGAGTAGATGTGCACTTAACAAAGTACCTTGGAGGACATGAACTGCTGCTTGTACTGTCGTTTTCTTATGCCTCATGCTCGCTACGAATGACCCTTGACATTGCAATGGCGTAGAAGCAGCCAAGTTGTACACCTTTGTTTTCGATGGCGTTAAACATGGTATCAGAGACAGTTCATTGTATTTTCCTACTGGCATGATATTGATCAATGTGCCACTGCTTATAATAAAAGCTATAGGGCAGCCATTCACCTTTCGAGTGATCATGAGGTACTGGCCAAATAAGTTTGGTCACTTCACGTGGCGATCTCTCTTTGACTTGTGTTCTTCTTTGCAAGCAGCCATTCCTACATGTGCACTTTATTCTGCAGTCGACATCACCATTGCACAGCCATCTTCTTTACTGTCGCTCAATGATGACGTTGAGGAGCCTTTGGAAGATGAATTTGATGACGATTGTGTGGTATTCCTTCTTTCATTACATGTTATGCATAGTGTTCGGAATGTTAAGATGTCATGGGGTTCTGAGGTAGAATGAGAGAGTGGTCAGTTGAAGCTCTGCCTAACCTGATGTTGGAGGCTTGCTGATGGATGGGATCTTTCTCATGAAATAAACTTCATTGAACTAGCCTTCCTGTGTCTTCGATTCATCCAGGAATGCTTCACTGGCGTAGTCGGCAGGATGGAGAAGATCCTAACTCGATAGATTGGTGAGAGATAAGCTTTCCTATCCTCATTAGCTGCCAAGCCCTCCCAATCTCCAAGTTACCAGCTCCTTGGATTGTACCATTAAGCCTGCGATATTTTTTGATTTGTAACTGCAAGCGTCTATCAAGTCTAGCGCTCATCATAGTCCAGGTTTATTCAAATGCCTTATGGACCAACTTGCTTATTTTAACATGTCAGGTAACAAACAACGTTGTGTTTGTTGCGCGTCTGTTATTATATCTGAGTCGGTGTAGTCAAACTGGTTGGATGAATTAATCGGATCTCCAATTACTCAGACCCAAGTCTCATCCCTCTGGCAGTTACAACCGACCGGGTTTATCTTCAACAAGTGTGTGTTTTAAGCCTTGGACTGTGTCTTAAGTCTGGACATTTCTGGCTTTAACCTACTTGTGAATTAAAAATCAGAAACTCCTTGAATTCTTAGTTTATGCAGGTTAATTCACTACGCTGGTGAATTAACATGTTGCGCATGACACCGTTTGAAAATAAACCGCAGTAAGATCGAGTTTAAACGGTAACCTAGGACACTCACCTCTGGGATTGTCGAGTGTTTGGAGTTTCTCCGTTCTTCGCAAGAGTCGTCTCCATGGAGCCCTGTGTCACAATGCGTCCATAGCGTAGCACGTCACGGCGTCCTGTACGTGGACTCAGTGGCCATCTTGGATTCCGTTGCTAAGCTACCGATCCCTTAGACGCAAATCGCAATACAGAGTGCCATTCCTCAAGCATTCCTAAGCAGAGACATTCGCACTTAGAAAGGGAATGCGCACTTGAATAGATTCACGCACTTCAACACATCTACATCAGCAACACGCATTTGTATTCAGTGACGCGCACACTTCTTGGATTAGCGTGTCTTCATCAGCACAAGATCACGTACAAAAAGGGGTGTGTCATCAAGAAGCATAACGCGGACTTGTTTTCAGTGACACGCTCACTTCTTAAGGTGCCAATAGCGTGTTTTCAACAGCGGATTTGTTTTCAGTGACACGCTCACTTCTTAGTGTGTCAATAGCGTGTTTTCAACAGCACAGTGATACACTCACTTTGTTTGGCGTGTCTCCAATAGCACAGTGATACGCTCACTATATTAAGCGTGTCTTCTTCAGTATTATACAATAAGGGGGGTGTCATCAAAGAAGTGAAACGTGGTTTTGAATTCAGTGACACGCACACCTTATCTGCATCAGCTTTTGTCTTTCACGTCAAGAGGTGAAACACGCAATGGTATTCAGTGACACGCACACTTCGTAGTTTGGTGTCCATAGTGTGTCTCAACTGAAAAGTGATACACTCACTTGTTTAGGGTGTCATCAACTGTACAGTGATACGCACACTTTATATTCATCAGCGTGGAATTACTTTCATGACAGTGCATTTTGAGCGTTTCAATGGAAATTTTTATTAATCTATTCTAGATTTAAACGCTGCTACCTTGTCACACAAATTATAATTATCAGCTTAATTATTTGTATTATACTTAAAACAATGCAAAATGTTACAGCAGCTCCGTTTTTTTATATTGTCCTGGTTCTCCACCTATAAAGTGGAAAAAATGGAAGGTTGTCTTCGAAAGGTATGCAAGGGTTTGCGGTCCTTCGCTTAGTGCTGAAAGAAAATCCTCCTTACTTCTTCATTGTTTAGGGTCAGAGGGACAGGATGTTTTTGACCATTTGCCTGATCTTTCTACTTCTGATGCGAGAGACCTAAATGATTATGAAATATGTATCAAAAAACTTGATAATCATTATCTTCCCAAAATCAGTACAATTCTGGAAAGATATCAATTTGCAAAGTGTGTGCAAGCAGAAGAGGAAACCGTTGAAGCTTATGTAACTCATCTAAGGAAGCTTGCCTCTTCTTGTAAATTTGATGGTCTTACTGATGAGAGAATTCGCGATCAGTTTATGTTCGGATGTCATATAGAGAAGGTCAGGGAGGAACTCAGGTTGCGAGATGAACCCACATTAGATGAGGTTTTAACTGTGGCAAAAAGAATAGAACATTCCATTAAGGGGCCGATTCCGATCTCGGCCGGTAGTGCTCCGAATCGGATTCGGCTTTACCGGATCCGATTCGGAGCCCTGTTTCCGACCGAACCGTACGCGGGTCCGGCCGAGCGAGTACGATGCGAATCGCCGACCGACTCGTCCGGGCGTCCCGACCGCTCCGACCGACTCGCCTCCCGGCTCGAACCGCTCCGACCGACTCGCTCGGACTCGACTCGCACCGCGCAATGGAGACGTTTCCCGGCCGGGTAGTACGATCGCGCGCCGCGAGCAGTCCGACCGAGCCGCGCACTCCGGCTCGAAAGAGCTGTTGGAGCCGTACTTTGGGGGTCCGTGTCGGACCCCCTGTACGCGTAGCCGCGCGAGTCACACACAGGGGGGACCCATGGGTCCCCCTACCTGTGCGTGTACGGCGCGAATCGCCTCGCCGCGTACCCGCTGTAGGGGCGCCCCTTGTCCGACTCGCACCCATTGAGTCAATGGGAGCCCGCGCACGCATTGTACGACCGGCTCCCATTGACTTCAATGGGAGTCCGACCGACTCGAGTCCGATAACATACGGCCGCATCGTACTCGTTCGGTCGGACTGCACGGGTCCGATTCGGTCGGAAATCTCTCCGGGTCCGGCTCGGTCGGAGAAATTTCCAGCCCGAATCGGAATCGACCCCTAAATGTGTTGCTGTTATAAAAAAGGATCATAACAAAGTTTTAAAAGTACAAGTTGTTAGAGATAAGAGCGAAAAGAATTCATTTCAAAATAGAAAGGAAATAGGAATGTCTAGTTATGAAAGGAAGTGTTATAGGTGTGGAAAGGCAGATCATCTTGCAAATGATAAAAAGTGTCCAGCACTCAAAAACACTTGCGCGAAATGTAAGAAAAAGGGGCATCTTACTATATTGTGCAAAAGCATCATGAAACCTAAGATTAAAGAAGTGGATGTTTATGATGATAACATAGCTGGATTTAGCTTTGATAGTCTCGAATGTGGGCAGGTTGTGGTTCAGGTTGAAAGCAAACCAAACGGGAAAACAAGTCCATTTGATGAGATTTTAATTGAGGGTGAAACCACTAGAGTTCTTTTTGATTCTGGTGCAAAAATCACTTTAGTATCTAATGAATTTTATAATAGAAAGCTAAAAGATAAGATTGTATTGTTAAAGCCTGACATAATTCCGTTGGCTTATGGTGGAGAGCCTATCAAATTACATGGTTATTTTAATGGTCTCATCGAATACAAAAACAGATTTGTCTCAGGAAAAATCTACGTGTCAAAGAGAGGTGACAGCATAATCAGCTGGATGCACCAAGGTGAGTTGGGTGTTTATCTTGATCCCAATGCTAATCCACCCATTCAATTGAAAGACGGTGTGTATTCTGTGATAAGTAGTGAGAATGATGCATTTGTAAATGATTTGATGGTGGAATTTCCCAGGGTTTTCAGACAGGTCTTAGGGTGCTTGAAAGGATATCGTCACAAAATAATACTTAAAAAAGATGCCTTTCCGGTATGTAGTAAAGTGAGGAATGTACCTCTTTCTGTTAGGGAAGACATGCAGAAAGAGATCTTCAAACTGAAAGAAGGAGGCATTATTGAAGAGGTTGAAGGAACTGAATGGTTGGCTCCGGTTGTAGCAGCACGCAAACCCAATGGGGACCTCCGTCTCTGTATTGATTTGAGACAACTCAACAAGAATGTAGTAGTAGATCGATACCCTTTGCCGAATATTACAGAGCTTTTAGTTCTTCTTGGTGGGGCAAAGGTTTTCAGTACAATCGATCTAACATCTGCTTACCACCAGATCGAGTTAGATGAAGCTTCCAAAGACTACACTTCATTCATTACGCCTTTTGGCACATTTAGATTTATACGCATGCCTTTCGGCTTAGTATCTGCTTCATCTGTGTTCCAGCGTGTTATGGAAGGTATACTTAAAGACCTTCCTGGTGTGTGTGTATATCAGGACAATATCCTAATTTTTGCAAAGGATGTATCTGAACATGATGTTAAGCTTAAATCGGTTCTAAAGAGTTTAAGTGATCACAACCTCACCATTAAAGCTGAGAAGTGTACATTCAGATCTAATTCATTAAACTATTTGGGTCACAATATAACAGGAGATGGGGTTAAACCCAAGGCTGACTTGATTAATACCATAAACAATATGTGTCCTCCTCGAGTAAAACTGAGCTCATGAAATTTTTGGCCATGATTGAGTACTATGCAAAATTTGTGAAGGGTTTTGCTGCCTCTACGGTAAATATGAGAAACCTGTTACGAAAAGGGATAGACTTTGAGTGGTCTTCTCTTTGTGAAGAAGAATTTGTTAACATTAAAAGTAAACTTAATGAAGCACCATCTCTTAGTAGCTTTGATCCCAATATTAGACCTATTCTCATTACAGATGCGAGTGAAAAGGGGTTGGGAGCAGTCTTACAACAACGTGGTCCTTTAGGTGTTCAGACTATAATGTTCTTGTCCAGGAGTTTGAGAGATCCCGAAACTCGGTGGTAGAAAGGGAATCCCTAGCAGTGTTTTGGGCAATTAAAAAACTAAAGAAATTTCTTTGGGGAATTGATTTTGTTGTACACACCGATCACAAGCCATTGGTTGAAATATTTGATAAAAAGGGGTTGGATGCCATTTCAAGCAGGATTACAAAGTGGATCATTGGCTTGCAAGAGTACAGCTTTACACTTAAATATTTACCTGGGATTGAAAATGGTGTGGCTGATGTGTTGTCCCGACTAGTCTCCTCTGAGTCCCTACAGGAAGATACAGTTGATGAAGATGAGGAGTGGGTTTGTGTTGTGGATAGTAGCATTATTTCTGAGGAAAGATGGTGTAAGGAGATTGGTAGTGATCCCATTCTATGTGAAGTAATGTCCCTTGTACAAAAGAGGTGGAATAGTAGTAAGGATGGGTCTGAGTCCACCAAATCATATTGGATAATGCGTAACGAGCTAGCAGTGGACAAAGGTTTATTGTTTCGAGGTACCAAACTGATTCCGCCTTGCAGTCTTAGGAAAGAACTCATTGATTTAGTTCATTCATCTCATTCTGGTATTTCGAAGTGTAAAGAAAGATTACGCATGTCATATTGGTGGCCCGGAATGGACAAGATGGTTGAACGTATAATTAGAGACTGTATCCCATGTGTGCTAAGTGATAAATCTAAATGTACACATGAACAACCCATGGTTTTAAGAAAGCGTCCTAATAAACCTTGGCAAGATATTGCTTTAGACATTGTCGGGCCAATTCACGGTAAGGAGTCTCAAACATACATATTGTCTGTGATTGACATGTATTCAAGATGGCCTGTAATTTTCTTCTTATCAAATATTGACTCCAATAATGTAATTCAATGTTTGAAAAATCTGTTTGCAGAGGAAGGTTTTCCTGAATCGTTATTAACAGACATTGGAGTGCAATTGGTTTCAAAGGAAATGGAAGATTTTCTGATTTCTAAGGGTATCTTGCATAAAACTTGTTCTCTATATCATCCCGAGGCAAATGGCATGATTGAGAGATTCAATAGGGTTATTAAGGAAACTATTCTCTTAGCTAAATGCCAATCATTAGACTGGAAGAAAGAGGTGATTAAGAAGGTGGAGGAGTATAGACTCTCTCCACATGCAACCACAGGGAAAACACCTTTTCTGTTATTCAAGGGTAGAGTACCTAATACTACAGTTGAGCCACCGTGGGTCAATAGATATGAGTTGGGTAAAGGAAAAGAGAGTGTGTGGTATGGTTTGATGATGCAAAGGAAGGACGAAGAGAAGGCCATGCTTAGGAAGAAATATTTTGATTAAAAGAAGTCTGTTAAAAAACAATTGTAAAAGTTGGTGATTGGGTGATGATAAAACGTCCTGGTCTGCTTGGAAGTTCATCATCAAAATTCATGAAACTTATAAAGGTTATTAACATTTTTAATAATGCTATTCAGACACAAGACCATCGTATTTGGAACTTAAACAGAGTGGTAGCAGTCAAAGGAAAACTTGATTTCAAAGTCGATGTTAATTCACCAAAAGATGATCACTTCTATACTGACAGTACTGGTGGTGGTGGAAATTGCACAGGAATCCACGACGGTCATCTAGATTCCCCAAACGTCCTGCTCATCTCAATGACTTTGTATAATGCTTGGTTTTGGTTATATTACTGTTTCTGTTTTTTTATCATACGCTGTTTATTTCTTTGTTGAGGAGGGGAGATGTGTGGTATTCCTTCTTTCATTACATGTTATGCATAGTGTTCAGAATGTTAAGATGTCATGGGGTTCTGAGGTAGAATGAGAGAGTGGTCAGTTGAAGCTCTGCCTAACCTGATGTTGGAGGCTTGCTGATGGATGGGATCTTTCTCATGAAATAAACTTCATTGAACTAGCCTTCCTGTGTCTTCGATTCATCCAGGAATGCTTCAGATTGACTTCATTTAGTCTCTACTTGCCTCAATTGATGTTGCTGTTTGGCCTTGTGGTTGTGGCTAGAATGCTTCTGGAACTTTCTGGTCCCCATTTTCTCTTCTTGTCGTGACACACTTAGTTTCTCTCTCTCTCTTTGCAAACCTTTATGAAATGTTTTTCTTTCCCACAGACTTTGCATATCTGTCCAATGGAGGGACATTTACCTTCATGTAGAAATGAGAATCCACATCGGAAACACACTTTCGTTTTCTTCTGAAATATCGTCTTTTGGGCCTCCACTTTGTGTTTCTGCTTATATCAACGCTGAATCATTCTGGGTTGTTCCAGCTTCTATATCAGCAGCCTGTCAATTTGTACCTTTCCCAGACTGAGTGTCTGTCTGAGCATGCATCATCTGAACTAATCGGAGAGGCAACCATCGATGATTTAGAGACGCATGGTTTGTTCATCATTGAATTCACTGAACTTGCATTGTTTGATGAGGGTATCAAGTCTTTAAACAGACTCATCCATCGTTTCACCAGCTTGCTGTCTTGCCTGGTTGAAAACGTACCTTTCGTAGTCAACATTCAGCATTGGATTGAACTTGGCTTACACAGTGGCGGCTGGTGACATTTAAAAGTGGTGAGGCGTAAAATTTGTGTGGGAGTGCACCGCGGCGAGCGAGCGAGCCTGAACAACCTAAGGGGGTCGAGGGGGTTTTCCCCCCGAGAATTTTTTTTAAAAAGAGTGGGAAACTGGGACATCTTAAGGATTTTGGGGGCCCTCGGCCAAACATATTTAGGGGGCCCCTGTTAGGAACAGCTTTGAATATATGGTCCAGTTTCAGCTGTTTCATGCCCTCTTTGACCAGGTCACTGACAGTGCACAGCCATTCCTCCAAAATTCTAAATGTGTTTACATCTATATTATTCATGGATAGTGATGACATGTGTTTTCAATATTGCAATGGATGTCAGTGCCATTACTGGCACCGGAGTCATCCCTATCACTGCCAGCAGCATCGCCGCCAGTGCTGCAAGCATCGCTGTCACTACTCTTGCTGCCAAAAGCGGCACTGCCCTTACGATCTCTCTCAGCAGTACAGCCGCCAGCTTGCAGGCACCGCTACTACTACTATCGATGCCAAAAGCGTCACTGCCAGTACCATTACGATCTCTCTCAACAGTACTGCCGCCAGCGCTGCAAGCATCGCTGTCACTACTCTTGCTGCCAAAAGCGTCACTGGCCGTACCGTTGCCCTTACGATCTCTCTCAGCAGTGCTACTGCCACCAGCATGCAAGCATCGCTACTACTATTATCGCTGCCAACAGCGTCACTGCCAGGACCACTGCCCTTACGATCTCTCTCGGCAGTACTGCCGCCAGCGCTGCAAGCATCGCTGCTACTATTATTGGTACCAACTCTCACAGAAGTATTATCAGTACCACTGCTACGGCCACCAGAATGCAAGCCTCACTGGCAGTACCGCTGCGCTTGCCATCTCTCTCAGCAGTGCGACTGCCACTAGCACCAGCATACACACACCTGTGCTATATTACTATCGCTGCCAAAAACGTCAGTGCCTTTACCACTGCCCTTATGCTCTCTCTCAGAAGTGCCCTTCTACTACTGTCGCTGCCAACACCGTCACTGCCAGTAACACCCCCGTGGTCATCTCTCTCAGCAGCATTACCGGTACCACTGTTATCAGCTCCAGCATGCTAGCTTACAGGCCAGTACAACTGCCTATGTCATCTCTTGCAGGATTACTAGGGGTAAACAACACTTTTTTAATGCAGATTTATATAGCACGAACTCGTCCCCGAAGGTATTGGAGCGCTTTACATGAGCACCGGTTACGTTACACAAGGACACATGCATTTTTTTTTTTGGTAGGCATGGGGAGATTAAGTGATTTGCCCAGAAATACAGGATGTGGACGCGACCCCGAGGCTCGAACCTTGGTTTCCCAGCTCCAAAGTCGGCAATCTAGCCGACGGACCACACCCTCTCCCTTAGCAGGATAATGTGCTCTATCAAGCGTAATGTGTTTTTCTTTAATTTTTCGAAAAACGGTGGTATGTGTACCAAAAGGAAGCAAATTTGGGTGAAGGGCGTATGTTGCCGAGCGCACCTATTATTTGTGAGGCCAGCTCTTTCAGCAAAACAGCCGCATTTTATGCATTTAGGGGCAGATTTACAAGGACTGGCGCATCCCTGCAAATTAGCAGGGATGCGCCAGAATAGATGCGACACGCAATTCCCCCCTTGCGCCACCACGGATGCGTCGCATTAACAATGTGGCGCACCGTGGCGCAGGGATAGGCAGATGCGTGTCGCATCTGATGGCGTAAGGGTGGCGCATTGCTGGAGTCGTGTCACAAGCACGACGCAACTCCAGCAATGCTCAGGGGCCGCCCATACCTAACGTGCTGCGCCACTCCTTACGCCTGCATCAAGCACTTAGAGCATGTTCCCCCCCTCTTATCTTCTTGGCGCAGAATAATAAACGTTTTTACGCACTGTTCAGTGAAAAAAAATATCAGAAAGCAGTGCAGGTATTTTGCTATCATGTATTTACATCAGCCCGTGGTAGGTATTTACTGACAGGAGTGCTTTTTGCCAACAATTTCCGCTTATGACCAGCTGCCAACAAATCTGTATTAAAGTGTCCATTTATTTTTAATTACTACAAACTGGCATAATCGGTGCGGTTCTTGCAAGGGCAATGCTAGTTTTCTGCTGGCAGTGTTTATTTGATGGAACAATATATATTTCTGAAACTTGACCAACAAGAAAAGTCTACCGGGTCTGCTAGCTCAGTGGACTAAAGCAGGTTCAAATCCCGACGGGTCCACCCAGCTTTTCGTCCTTGCAAGGTCAATACAATAAGTGCCATTGAGTTGGGTAACAATAAGATGCTTTAAGTGGTGAACGTGTGCTTTACTAATAAACGCTATGCATGAATTTCTTAAAACGTATTACAGTTTTACAGGTTTATTAAAACACCACAGCTACCTCAATTTTCAATTTAACTCTAAGTTGT
This sequence comes from Calotriton arnoldi, assembly GCA_963921515.1. Lineage (NCBI taxonomy): Eukaryota > Metazoa > Chordata > Amphibia > Caudata > Salamandridae > Calotriton > Calotriton arnoldi. Next base: position 943,387 of record CAWUFW010005490.1, read on the forward strand.
CCATTAATAAAACAAAAATTTGAATAAAGCCAATCAAACAAGTACAAAATCCAAATAATCATATACACATATTATAATATAAAAACATATTTGTTAAAGATTTGCTATATTTAGAGGTGAATTTAAAAAAATAAACTTTTTAAAGCATATATCAAACTGAGCGGCTGTCTCCTCTGTATATAATGTACTCTTTCGATAATCTTCTTTTAATTTGTATGTCTGAAACCACCTTATTTCGTTTAGAAAGCGTGTTCCCAGAGCCCGCCCAGTGTTGCCTGGCCCAGTGGTGAGTAATGAAATCCAGAGGCGTCTCAGCTTGCCTGCTGCACCTCCCAGAGCACTCCTACCCTGACAGGGCACTGACAGGACACTAGTGCTCGTGCCCCCGGAGGCCATTCTTCAAAGCCAGTGGCTGAATACATTTGGATTTCAATCCCTGTGCTGAATACAGTATTCAGCACAGGGATTGAAATCCAAATGTATTCAGCCAGTGGCTTTGAAGAATGGCCTCCGGGGGCACGAGCACTAGTGAATACACGAGTTTCACTAGAGAGCGAATTAAGATAACCGACGACACCTGTCTGGAGTGGTCTGCAAAGTACCTGATTATGTTCTTTACATTTCTTCCCTTCGGAGTGAACTCTAGATGCGGCGTCGAGGCCCTGCCCAGCCCCCTGCCACCTCCTGTCGCGCCGGCATTACGGGTGGGTGGGGGATCGGGTGGGGGGTCACGCGAGGGGGTGGCGGGTGGGGTTTAATTAAATTAAAATAAAATAAAACTTACCTTCCCCCGGGTCCAGCGTTTTCCTGCTGCCGCAGCTCTCCTCAAAAAGCAGCCACCCACAGGCAGCCTCCCTTTTCGCACCTATGCCAATCACAACGCTGCAATGGCAGCGTTGTGATTGGTGCGGACAGCGCCCAGCCGGGCGCATAATGGGACACCATTTTCTCTATGTAGGCCTACATAGAGAAAAGGGAGAGTGCGCATGACTGCTTTGGTTGGCCCCAGAGGGCCGACCAAACAGTCAGGGCCCACAACAGTGGGCTAGCCACGCCTCCCCTGCTTCCCAGCAGACCCGCCCACCCACCCGCCCACCCACAACCAGGCACTTCTGCTTTCTCGCAGTGCGAGAAGCAGAAACATAAAATGGTAATTTTACCATTTTATGTTACTGCGAGAAAGCAGTGGGGCAATGCCCCTCCGCCCTAACAGAGGAGCTTACAACATTTACAACATTTACAACATTTCTTTGATTTGATGAACGATGCTTCATCCTCTTGTGATATTTTCTTTATCACTTTCACTCCTTCACTTGCAAGGTTCTTTAAGTATTTGATGATCTTTTTGTGATTTACGTCTTTTAGAGCATCTATGAAGTCATCGAATGTTTCGATCCATGCAGTCGATCTGGCGCCAATAGTCTGCTTTTTGGCTGTAGCGAATGGCGGTGGTGGCTCCAAAAACACAGCAGTGTTACAACTTGTGTTGGGACTTAATGACATTGAGAGTATATGTATGTTGACGATGGTTGCTACTCACTTGAACCTGCACCTTCGGTGAGAATCAGCCGGGTGCTTACATCTGGGTCGTCGCACCCAGGCTGATGTCCTACGGCACCATCTTCTTTCTTGGCGGTGAGTAACAGTTTTGTCTCTTGCACATGTTTGTCAACGCTCTCAACTTTGTGCACCGTACATGGTTATTGTTGCCTTTAGCGTTTCAGCTTTGTATGGACGGTGGCTCTGTGTTATGCTGTTGCGCAGTATTTCTTCTTTCAGCCTTACCAATAGGCTTCTGGTGGGCTTTTTGACTGCTCTTCTGTAGGACCTTCACCTTCTTCAAGGACCTTGTAAGAGCTAGAGGGGTGCTTTGACTCCACATACGCCAACCGTAGACTACTTCTTGGGGCACACGTGGCATGCACAAAAAGTTTGCTGGACCTTGACAAACTCTCAGGGAGAGCAGTCTTGTTTCTTTGGGGTACGAATCCCCTACTCACTGCGAGTTGTCGCGCCCTCCCTGGCTCTAGAGCATGCAAATGACCACTCCACACTGAGCTCTGTCCCAAACGTCTATATTCTTTGGCATGCAACTGTTAACTGAGTGCACTTTGTCATAAACTTTATTGACCACACCCCTGACACACACAGATACCTCCCAACTGGTTGTGTAACTTTGTAAGGAGTATGGCAAGGACCACATGTATCCCACTGCACATGATCACATGACACTACAGTCTACATCCCACCTCTCCGCTGCCTGGTACAGCATTGTTAACCTATAGATAGAGGATGAAAATACAGGTTTAAAATGCCCTTGTTTTAGTTTATCCACTACAATCAGTGTAATTTGTATGTCAGGTACCATTACAGTTCTGCTGATTCTGTTTTTGGGAGTCAATGAACTTCGAACCTGTCATCTTGATAAATGAATCCTGACAAGAGAATGGTGACAGGGCAAAAGCGGTTAACCCTGCCTAAAATTCTGCATCTCAAAATGTTTGAATGCACACACTCGTACTTTATTGTGTGAGTCAATGCTCCTAACTGGGAGGCTTCGAGGCTGAAAAGGCAAAGCACTGTTTTCTGAAATGATGAGAAACAGGTCAAGGTTGTCACACAGAACATGATCACACGATAACCAGACGGTGTAATGCATTCCTTGACAGGACTTGAGAACATGCACATTCTTAAGAAGAACTAATCTATTCACATCCTAACCAAGGGTTTCCTGTGCCAGAAAACAATGCTGCATTGCTTTCTGCACACTCTGAAGATACTTTTGTAACTAAACCCATACTAGAGTTTTTAATATGTGACAGTCAAGAAGTCCTTTTTCGAGAATGTAACAGCAAACGGCCATAGCTAGAGCACACGGTTCTAAAAAGCATGCAAGAGTCCATTTGCAATGGCTAACTGTGCCACAGTTTCACAATAATCCATCAGAGAATTAGTTTGACAATTAGCATTTAACCTTTTTTAACTGCCTTTTCCTTCATAAACATATCTATCAAGATCCCACGACCGTTGCATAGATTACTATTTAAACAAAGTTCTTCAGTCTCAAAGCCACTCGCTCGACATACTGACGAAAACTCCCTTGAAGTGAGAAGATACAAGTCATTTAATCATAGCACTGAGCATAACATAAATACTCCTGAGTCGGACAAACAAAAGAATAGGGATGAAATCCATCAAATCAAGAGATGACAACAGAGATGGACAACAAATTCGACCAACCATGAGCAGGCGACTTACGCAAAGCCCAATCTTACTATGTGATATGTATGGTAAACAATATTTCTGCCTACAGGCAATAGGTCTGCCTACTGCTAAGACCTAAAAGGAAGTCTGCCTGTTACTGGTTTACATAACCAGTGTACTTGAGTAAGAGAATGGTGGTTGTTAGTGTATGTGGCATGAAGATTCTAACCCCAAACAACTCCAAGCTGACCAGCCAGTTTCCAGCTTATGCTGGTGAAGTGTAACAGAGATCAGACATTTCCATTGGTTGTAGAGAAAACAGCAAACTGATAAACTAAATAACACTCAGATACATAGCTTTTGTATCACTAAAAGAGTTAATGACAAAAAAAGAAAGTGTTGTTAGTCAAGCAGCCCACTGTAGGGAACTCTTCATAAGTTAGTCTAACCCAGCTCAAGTCCTCCAGAGAGAGATGGCCTTACCTAGGAAGAAAATATCCCTAAACCATATTGGAAACCGCCACTAAAGATTCACACTCAGTCACTCATAAATGCAGGAATGGCACATAAAGGAGAACCTCCACAGCACAATGTGACAATTTGTGGGCCTCCCACTATGTCCCAGCAACTGAACTAGCTCCTACATTCTTAGGCTCATAACGATCACTTTGTATAGCAGAACATGTAAGCCAGGAGAGGACGAGTGAGATGGCAAACCTGAGTATAGGGGACAGGGACCTTCAAGTGCCCTTGGAGTGCTCCCTTCCTTCTTCCTTCCTTGGATGACTTGAATCTGGGTTGTATGATGATTGAACTGGGAGGCCTAGTATGATAGGGAGTGAGCACTCCCACCCAGGTAGCTCCTGCCTAAACAACCACTCTAAATTCCCTGCATACCCAGGGGTTTGCTAAACCATCTGGTGTTGCCATCACAATGCCCACTATTACTCAAGTCGAGATACAGAGCCTGCCACAGATTCCTCATCCCTGTAGATAAGGACTCCTGATACCCTGCTACACGAATGCCATCTATTAGGCAAGTAGTGACTGGGGGAGGTCTCTTTCTTTCATTCTAGGCAGTCTTGTGGCCTGAAAATCTCAACGCAATACCATCCTAACACACCACATTAATGTAAATGGCAACCTAACAACATATTGTTCTGATAACATCTAGTCTTAGTTCCCTGCTTTTCCACTTTCGAGTTTGGGTACTGACATTGAAAGTATGAGCTGAAAGGGATGTTGGAAGGGAACTCAACCAATGTCAAGGAGATCACATATTATGGCTTTTCTTTTATTAGAGAGATGATGGTTTCCATGCTAGAAATTATGATTCTTTTATTTTTATTAGAAAGGCACCCACTATGTGGACAAAACGGTACTATCCTCTGCAGTTCTCCCCTCTAATCACAAAGCTGTAATGAGTGAAAAGGAAAACTGGGAGCTTTGTGGGAAGGGGCAAATACGACTGTGATTGGTAGGTCTAAGTATTAGGAGTATTGACATGAAGTTTGACAATAAATTCTAAATTCATTACCCCTCACCCATCCTCCCCATCACAGTCATAATTGTAAGAGGATATAAGAAATACCAATTTTCTATTTCACTCATCCAAGAGTTGAAATCATTTCGTTTTCCAAAAGTGAATTTAATTTAACCATAACATGTTATACTGATATTTACTTCATGACAGACTCCAATACACTTGAACTGAACTTGGCATGATCATTACCTAAATACAGACAATAATGTTTTAAAAAGGTGACAGAGTTTGACCAAATTGCAGCTCAACAGGTTTCTAGCAGAGAAAGTCGTGGATGAGCGTCGCTGTAATGCTAAGTAGGCCAGGTGGTACGTACTCATCGATGTAGTGCAAAATGACGGTTGGGGGCTACAGACGGTCGCTGTTGAAGCTTCCCATTGGTGGTCACCGTGGAATGTCATTGCTGTAGCACTCTTGCATTGCTGTTCGTTGCTGTCGGTTGCTGTAGTGCAAACAGTTAAGTTCACAGAGTTTGCGCTGGTGGTCATTGCAGGTTGCAGAGTTTCAGTGTGAGTGGGGGACGTTCGCAGACATGAAGAGCCCAAAACTTCAGGAGTTTCTCTTTTCTTCTCAGGAAGAGCTCAACTGATGCCAAACAAGGGTCCAGGTTCTGGGGAGGCACCTCTTTGGAATTCAGGAACTCACTCCCGCAGGGCTCGGACAGGTCCAGTTACTGGTCCAGGCAAGTCCAGTGTAGCAAGTCAGCTGGGCAGGGAGGCCTCTGGAGCTTGTTGTGCCCCTGTAGCTCAGGCAGGAGGTCAGCGAACTGACTCTTGGAGTCACTCAGGTTAGCTTGGGATAAAGCGAGGAGGCCCGCTCTTTCTTCTCAGAGAGGAAGGCCATCCCCAAGCAGAAGGGCAGTCCTCTGGTAGCAGCAGGAGAGTCCTTTTTCTGTAATGTCCACAGATTCAGGAGTATGCTGACGAGTTGCAGTAGGGGCCCATTATTTACAACTGATGCCAGCCTTTGTATGTGGTGGGACACCATGTTCTACCTCCACAGCTAGTTCTGAAAAGTTCTTCCTTTCCCCTCTCAAGGCTCCAATCTGCCTGGGTAAACAACAGGCTGATGTCAAGTTCTTTTTGTGTGCTAAAGGCAACACCCTTGATGTTTGAGCTGGGCAAGGTATAGCTCTGCCCCAGCCATCCTGGCAGGATGACCCATCTTTCCTACACCTAGTCCCCTTTGTGTCAAAGTCTGGGAGGAATACACTAACCCTAGCAGCAGAGCCATTCACAGTCATGTGACCCAGGATACTGGCAGAAGGCACAAGTGGTTAGGCCTAGAAAATTCCAACTTTCTAAAAGTGGTCTTTTCAGAATTGTGACTTAAAATCTGACTTTACTATTAAAGAGAATTTAAAATTGCAATTCATTTGAGTCTAAACATCATATCTCTAACTTCTCCCTATCCAAAGTTAGCACTCAAATATATTAAGGTAACCCAGTGCTAGTCAATGAGAGTGATAGGCATTATAGTAGTGAAAAACAAATTTAGGAGCTTTTCGCTATTTGGACATATAAAACTTAAACCCACATGTCCTACTTTGTAAATACCATGTGCGCTGCCCTATGTGCTTTTTGGCTTTTTGGGACTACCTTAGGGGTATTAAAAAGGAATGCTTAGGCCTGGTAATTTTGCCAGATCAAAATGGTGGTTTAAAATTGCCTTTCAGGCTGCAGTGGCAGGCCTGAGACATGTTTTAAAAGGCTACTTTATTGGGTGCCACAATGAGTGCTGCAGCCAACTAGTAGCATTTAATTTATAGGACCAGGGTACATGTAGTACCATATACTAGGGTCTTACAAGTAAATTAAATGTGCCAATTGGGTGTAGGCCAATTTTACCATGTTTTAGGGTGAGAGCACAAGCACTTTAGCACTAGTTAGCAGTGGCGAAATGCACAGAGTCCAAAAAGCAAACAAAAAAGGGTTCAACAAAGGAAGGAAATGAAGGCAAAATGTTTTGGGTGAACTTGCAGAGAGGGCCAGGTCCAACAGATTCTTATACGGAGCTCTTCTAAATGGCTGTACTATCTTTGCTTTTTCTGCTGCCTTCTGAATCAGCTCATTCAGCTTTGGACCAAATAACTTTTGACTGAAGAAAAAAAGCTGGTGTATCAGCGGCTTTTGGCCTCCATCAAGTTTCCATTGTTTGTGCCATAACAACCTTCTGGATGCCATAGAAGCATCTGGCGAAGTTGTCAAAGACCACAATGAGTCAAAGGTCATATTGGATGAGAACTTTGCTGACAGTACTATTTTGGCTAGGGTCTGCATAGGAACCTTGCCCTCTTGCAGGCAATTAAATAAAGTTTGAAAGTTCTTCAATAGTGTCTGGAGTGTTGAATGACGGTTAGAGAATGATGGTGTAGGCAAGGCGATGGAGCACGGCGGTGCCAGCTGAATGACCAAGTTCCATGGTTTTAGATTGTTGGAAACTATCACAAAGGGAAGAAGTTCCAAGAGGGTGGCTGACCCCCAGCTGTCAGGAACAGGTGTTCAGGTTACTCATGTCCCAGCCAGCGGGGCTTGTAACCTAGAGAGAGAGCTGATGGAAGACATAGCTCTTTCTTGAGACAGAGCGACGAAGCCAAGCAGGGAACTGAGTTTTAAAGCAGTATTTGTAGCCTGTCATGCATTCATCTGACGCCTTCTTGAATGATACTAAGCATTTCCTGTCAATTCCAAAGTTGTCTCTAGCAAGAGATTGGTTCAGGAAATAGAAGGTTTAGTAAAGAAACACATTAGGCATTGGAGCCTTTCTGAAGATTACTGAGTGTTTCCTGCCAACTAGAAGACTGTCTCTGGCAGGGGATGAGGGCAGGAAATGGAGACCATCAATTAGATGTCAGGACAGTTGAATAAATAAGCAGCAAGCAAGTATATCAGGTAATCGTGCACTCAGTAAGAAACAGAGGATTTTAACTAATCAGCACCATGCTTGTTCAAACAAAAATTCCAAGCATTTGCACTTAGGTAAAGAGATCTTGAAACAATGCACTCAAACTAAAGTACATAGAATGCCTACATAAAGTGCACAACAGATTACATGGTACCTGCCCAACTAGAAAAGAGTGAAAAGTGCGTAGAAGAGTACATGGCACCTGCCCAACTAGAAAAAAAGTGAAATATGCGCAGCAGAGTGCATGGCACCTCTCCTACTAGAAAACAATGACAATAATGGAGAACAAACAGCACAGGCAGACTGAGGTATGAATATCTGGAATGCTATAGAAACACACTCATGCAGTTTGCGACAATGAAGAAATCTCTCACCCACTGCAAGGAGGAGAACAAAGGGCTTACAAGCATACCTGCAGTGGAGACACCCTGTCCCTGCTAAGCACATCAACGGGGACCCACGGGACCCACCATTTACATTAATTAGCGCTCACTGAAGTAAACTGCTAGCAACAAAGGTAAATACTTTTTAAATACAATATAAAATATAAACTTACTTATCTCCAATGCCCAAGTAGACAGGACAAAGCAGCAGGGTGTGGGATGGAAGGAGCCGTTTGTCCACGTAGTGGACATATTTCTAATAAAAATTAAAGAAATACTATGACATTCTACTAGCCTAGGCCTCAAACTGAGAGGACTGTGATGGAAAGTAAAGGTGGAGGTATAATGCCTTTTAATATGCTATGTCCAACAGCACTATTGTGATGAAATTCAAACTAGCCATTCAAAAAATCACAGTAATAGGAAACATTCATAGCTAGTAGAATGTTGTGACTGTAAACAGAGTGTCCAAAACTGGATGAGTAAAATAAGAGTCTCCTACAATGGCTGTACGTGCCAGTACAAAGTATGTCAATTCATTAAAAATCACGGCAAAGTATAAACCACATTATGTGCCCTTTGACCCTCTGATGACCTCCCAGTAAGTGACATTCCATGAATCTCATAGCTTAAAGATTTGTCAACACAGGACCTTTGATCCTGATGACATCAATTGGCTTTATCCAAGAAGAAACCTGGACAGTTAATAAAATAGTAAAACAACCATACCTTCACTGGTATGCTACAATATGAAGCTATTAGTGCAGCCTGGTATACTAGGCAGAGTAAGCGTATACCTATTTACAGTCTTCATATTCCAAGGTGCAACACAAGAACGTTCAAGTATTTACTCAAGTTCCCTTTGCAGCCTCACAAGTGTAGGTATTGTCTCAAATATTAGGGCAAGCTCATATTAGGTAGCCCAGAGTAGCACAATATGCACGTGTAGCCCATGTGAACCTCTACAGTTTAATGCTTCAAGTGCAGCCTCTTGTGCCTGGCAATAGTTTCATATGGTCAGTGAAGCCTACCTCTCCAAGAAGTTTTTATGGCTTCAGATTCCTGGATTTGCTGAGGTTAGTCTAATCAACAAATCTCGGTTGATTCCTGGATGGACTATGCGTGCCTGTGGTGGGTTTAGGAAGGGAAAAGAGAACTGTGTGGTTACCAGTTGCTGCCGCTACTTAACGGGGGTGGCGGGGCGGAGGGGTGTGGGGTGCGGAGGTGGGGGGGTTTAAATGAAAAACAAATTGCACTTCCCTGCACGCTGGCCGGCCGCTTCATCTCCGTTCTCTTTGGCTCTCCTCTTCGGCTCTTCGGTGGAGTCCAGGAGCAGGAAGGAAGCAGGAAACAGGAAGCACCCAGGCTCCCAGTCTCTCCCAGCCAATCACAATGCAGCCTTACAGCAGCGTTGTGCTTGGTCTGAGCGATGTGGTTCGGTGCTCAGAGAGGGACTGGGGTCCTTGATATTTCTCCACCCAGGCTGTAATGCAGCCTGAGTGGAGAATATGCAAAGTGTGCATGAATTTTGGGCCAGCCCTAGATAGCCGGCCAAACATTCATGCACACTTAAGTGACGTGCAGCCCCGCCCCATACCTGGTGAGACAAGGATGGAAAAATAAAATGATAACGTTTCTTATTATCATTTTATTTTTCCTTTTGTCAACTGCTCACAGAGCAGTGGGGCGACACTCCTTCGCCTTAGCGGAGGAGCCGCTCCTGGTGGTTACTTCACTTCTACCCACACCCGCGCATGGTGCATCAGTGTAGCTGACAGCCTCTCCTGTGCGAGTGAGACTCAGGAGAACAGAGAAACCAGTGCACCTGTAGTCAAGGAGCCCTCAATCATAGGTCCTCTCTCCCTCTGGCAAGGCAGTGATATATCACTAGTGGACATGGGAAAGCTGGGAAGGCTTACTCTACAAACCTCCTGACACTGGTTCTAAAGTCTCCCTCAGAAGGCTTTTCCTCTCTTTTCCTAGTGACAGTGCTGATGGAGAAACATTTCCCCCCGACCCAATCTTAACCAACCTTGAGTAATTATAAGGCTGTATATGTGCTATGGAAGAGTACGAGCGATGGTAGTTCCCTCCTGTTGACCCAGTCATAGCCACTCTGCAGTCTCAATTATCCCTCGGGGGAGATACAAAAAGTAACCAAGACTCTTGGACCCTTTTTCTTTCTGATCATATCATTGTCCCTGCCATTTAGAACCAGAGCTATCAAGAGTAGTGCCAGACATAAACAAAATAATAGCTACAGATAACAATTTTTACCGCCGACAAACCCTAATGAAGGTCTATGGACAGTAGAATTGTGTATGAATATATCAAGTTCAGAAGCAAGACCATGCCTTGATACTTTGCCCACATAAATCATTGTTTAAAAGAATATGTTCAAGATATATTGATTTCTTAGGATATGTTCTTATGTTGCACCAGAAACATATTTAAAAGGCCTGTATGCCTGGTAGTGGTCAATGACATATAAGGCAGAAGGCCATCTGGGATCTCAGTAAGAATTCATGCTGTTCCCAGATCTGCTGAAAGAACCCATCTGGGCAGTATGAAGGTGTTATGCTTTTGTTGCCAAGTTATCCTGTGCGCTGGGCACCCCCATTTTGTTGCTGACTGGCACTGGTGGTAACTGACTGTGACTGTGCGTGGGCTCTGCTTAACAAGGCCCAGGGCCAGTGCTATGCTGCAAACACACTTAGAATACAGTAAAAACACCTATATACACTAGGGTATACTATGGGTTAGGGTAACCTATGAATGATATGACCTCCCCTATAAGGCCCTCGGACATAATAGGGCAGGGGGGCAAAACTACCTTTAAGTCCCTAGTATATAATAGGTTATGGCAGTTTAGAGGCCAGCAGCCCTTGCTGCACTTGCATGTGTGCACTGCTGAAACCCGAGGTCAGTTTAAAAGCAGCCCTGTGTTGCAGGACTGCTTTTAAAATGCAAATTGTGCCCAAACCTTGAATACCATTCAAGGACTGCCAAGAATGGTATTGCTAAATCCAACAATATGCTATTTTTGAGTTTGTCCTAAAATATACAGGCAAGAAGTTATAAGACTTTCTTTTCTGTACGCCAAAATTCAGCCTTCCAGTGATCTGTCCGGATTGATCAGAGTTAAGTGGATTAGCCAGGCTCTTTTGATGAGGTGATAAGTAGAACCTGGGGTTAGAGAGCCCTACTTGGAGGGCAGGGTTCTGCTACATAGGAGTGCCAAAGCAGGGGGAGAGGTTGTAAACAATATTCTTCAATAGAAGGAGGAGACAGGCAGGAGAGGCCAGTTTCATTTACACCCCTACTCTTTGAACCCAGCCAGATGGCATGATTAATGAAGGAATGAGCAGATGTGAGGGAGACTATGGAGTTGAACCATCCTGGAGGTGTGTTTAGCCTGCTCTTGTTTCTCTGCTGAGAAATCAGCCATGTTGAATTTTGGAGAAATGGTGCTCTCTGGGAGACTATAGTGCCACACTTTGTAGGATATGGTCATACTTTGGGGTGTTGCCCTGCACCTCATTGGACAGGAGTGCCCTTCTGAGTGACCCAGAGAACTTGGAATAAGTATCTGAGAGGGGTAAAGCCTCTCAGATCTGCTACTTGAAACAAGAAGAAGAAGAAGGGTTCATGCTGAGAAGTTTGATTTGCACCAACCATGCCCTGCACTCTCATTGACTGCACCTGCTGCACAATCTGGAACTACAGCCCTGTAGACCTGCCTTGCTTCAAAAGATTAAAGAGTGGACTCCCTGCAAGCTACAGGTTAACAGAACTCACCTGGACCATCACCACCAAGAATCCCCAGCCTGGAGCACTACCAGTGGATTTGTAAGGGTTTTGTCCAAGTGGATTGTGGGAACTGAAGTCCCAAACTTCCAAGGACCATCTTGGAGCTTCCAGACCTTTGAAGTAAGTTTTGGACACTTTGGGACCCTCAAAGGAACTTCAGAAAGAAGTTCCAGAAGTTTGGGGAAGTTTGGAGCAACTTTGGAAAAAAGCTCCATAAGTGGACCGATTTGACCTGGCGAGCCAAGCCGGCGACCCTCAACGAGCCTGCTGTCCAGGTTCGCCCTGCTGAAAAGCTTTGGAGGTCCGACTTCCAGAGTTTGACCTGGAGTTGGCTTAAACTCAAGCCTGCGAGCCCTCACCGAAGCTAGCCTGGTGAAGAGCTGCGAGGGACCCCTGAAGAAAAAGCTTGCTAAACGTTTCTAAGTCCGAACGCAGGAGAAGTGACCAGGACCAACCGCGAGAATCAAGCCACCCATCTTCAACCACGAGCCGGCCTGGATCTCTGGTTCATCCTGTTATATTTCATACAGGTACCCCGATATAGGTATAGGTAACATCATAACCCTTCACCTACATTCTCTCCTATATTACATACATAACGGATTTGAAGGACTGACCTTTTACCCAGTTACAATACTACACACAAGTACGTAGGGTTTTTCCCTGGACACTGGCCTCATAAATTATGCATGAGGATTCTTAGTTTCTTGGAATCACAGCAGGACCATCACCTCCTGCATAATAACTGTGTATAAAGTTCATTCCCACGTCATCCTAAGTCCGATACTGGCACAGCAAGGTACCTTAGGGTATATAAACACGACATCTTGCTGAGATACAGAGAGGAGATCACGACTTCCATGCTGACACACTGACACAAGACGCTGAGGTTCCTACATGCAGATACTCCAGCTCGCACTGGTCTGACATCCCTTGCGGGGTGTTCAGCTCGAGACCAGAATGGGGTCCCGCAGTCTCACATCAGATAATTGGGTTGGCTTTATCCTAGAGGGATTCTTGGCTTTACACCTACTCCCATGCTAGGTACACTTAGGTACATTTAGGGTGCATCGTAGGAGTACGTATTTTTATTGCCATGTATTTTATATACTCGCATATATTTATGATGTTAGCAAAATGGTAGAAACCTACCATCTGTTTACTTTCTTAGTGCTGCTACTCATTTATATATGCTACTGTCTACTGGTGATTTCAGTACACTTATTTTACGCTAGAATAACGACTGTTCAATAAATACTTATTGAAAACGTCCAAACCGTTTATTCTGTGTATCTCTCTGAGAACAAGTGAGCACGAGTGACTGAGCAAAAAGTGAGTTACTGTTTCCACGGTCCTGGGGGATCAGGGTTGTCATGTTCGATAGTTGCCAAGAACTATTCTCTCCTTGCTAAGAGGAGGTTATAGTGGCATTGCGAGGTAGCTGATACACACGCCAACATACCCGATGGGGGTGTCTGGAATCAGTCTGGACACCAGTCCCGCAGTGTATGTGGTCTAAACGCGCAGATCCTATATAGGTCTTATAGGAACTACACGACATGGCGCCGCCAACGTTGGTATTGGCACTTATTTAACAGTCAAATCTGAGTAGTTCAGTCGTGCTATTCTCAGAGACCCCTACTCACATTTTCCCAGAGACGTCTGGAGTGGGAGGGAACAAATCCGCTGCAGCTGAGTAGGAAAATTCCTATGTATTAGCTGTTGGTTTAAACAAGCTTGAAGGATACAGTGTTCCTAATTGTGCATAACACCTTATCTCAGTTCCCTTGAAACGCTCTCTTTTCTAAACATAATGACCGAACAGGGAGACGTAGATGTAGGGAATGCACTAAGCTTCACAGCCGAAGAAGACGATGCAGATTCAATATACATTGCAGATAATGTTAGAAATACTGTCACCCTAAAACTAGTAGCATACGGTGTTACAATTAGGGGTGGGCAAGTGACTTTCGTGATTGAGGCGCACAAATCACATAGAACAGAGGTATTCAATTCATGGATTAAATTCCCGCAGGCAAATGCACAAACGAAAACATTTCACTACTATGTAGAAGATGTAATACCAAATGAGTATAGTCCATATGAGGACATTGAAATTCCACTCACTTACGAAGTACACCTCTACTGGTTTAAAGGCACCCTCCCCCATACAAGAAATAGAGTAACACTCGGTCCGCTCGAAAGAGACGGAGCAACATGACCAGTTTTAGCGGCTTACACACTACATCCTGACATTGACACAATGCCAGGAGGAGACTTACTTGTACAGCATAAAGACTTAGTAAGACTTTACAGAACTATGACACAGTTTGTGTTGAGAACAATCACACTTCAGCCCGCACCGGCTACACAACCAGGACCAGTCCAAGCTCCTACAACAAAAATGACACCACAGACACTGCACGCAGTAATGGGTAAAATGCCCACAAAACGTGAACAAATTTCCTTCTGGATAGCACAAAAAATAACACAGCTGGAGGCAGTGTTTCCACACACTGGTCCTAAGGAAAAGCATAGAATACTTACTATTTGCTTGCCAATGGGGACAGCTCCCTCTATAGAGGATTGTGCCTCTTGGGGCACAATCTTCGCTGCAATATATACCAGGACTCATGGTATCCCTTCTTTAGCGGTAATACCAGATATATTAAGACAAATACAGAACGAGTATGGAGCAGAGCCTGCTCCAAACTTGGGAATGAAGTTGTTAAATAACTTTGCCCAGGTATCTGCGATACTATTGGGAAATATTAAAGGAGAAGCAGCATCAGTGGCAATACGCCAACGCATGAGAGAGTACACTCCATTACAACAGGAGACAGAACTACCTAAAATAATTGAAACTGCTTATGCAGAGTTAGGTAGAGACAGTCTGGGAGCTAGACCTGTAAAACTCCAACTAATGGGGGGTTCAGATAAAGAACAGGCAAAGCAAACACCAGTTTCTTCAAAGAAGAAATGGGAAAATAATAAACAACAAAAGAACAGATCACACTCCAGGGGAAGGTCTCCTCAGCAGGAGCCCCCAGAAAGGAGATATAATCTAAGGAATAGAGATAACATTAAAAAACCTGACAGGTATCAGGATACTGATACTCGTTCCTCTCGTTCCTTTCAGGGTCCATCAAAAAACTCCGAGAGGGAAGGACGGTCAGAACAAAGACAAGAAGAGCGTACAAAGCTCAGAGATAAGCAACACACTTCAGACTACGCTTCAAAGAAAGAAGAGAAACCTAAAGCAAAACCTCAATTTAAAAAGAAGAAGGTAGCAGGTCTCAAAGTTAGACATGCCCAGAATTCTGAGGACTCAGCTACTGAACGGGGAATGGGCTCTGACGATGCTAGACAGCGCGGCAGAGGTAACAATAGCTCGCCGGAACCTGATGGAATTTCTGGTGACAGCGGAGTTGAGTGAGTTTATCACGGTGGAAACACCTGATACTAGGGTGAGTGAGCCACACAAGTTACACTCCAAATGGAGGAGGACAAGCCGAGACAAGTTAAGGGTCTTTTTTTTGGGAGAACCTGACTTCGGGCTATGACATCCTATTAGCGGAAAAAGATTGGCCACCTACTATTGTTATGGAATGCCCAAAGGGGGAAACTGTAATTTTTCCAGCTTTCTCCGACCTAGTCCCCGCACACCTAAGACACACATATGCACGGGAGTGGGCGGTAGCCCTTGCTCCAGCATTATACCGCAACCACGTAGGGTGGGATGAATGTAATGTAAATGTAAATTGGTACATATAGAGCGCACAGCTACTCAACAGAGTGTCCCGGCGCTGAAAGACCTCATGACAAAAACTGACACTATATCTGCAAGGATCGAAGGGCTTATTGGCCATTGCTGGATAGCCAGGTTTTCAGCCACTTCCTGAAGGTGAGTAAATACTGCACCTGTCTGAGTGACAATGGCAGGCAGTTCCATAGACGGGAGGCCTGCACTTGGAAGGAACGACCACCCATGCGGGCGCCATGAAGCGTCACCCCACCACGTAATTCCAATAAAAACAAACCCAACTCCACAAAGACAGTATCCCATAAAACAGGAAGCTAAAAAACAGGTCAGGGAGATCTTAGATCAACTTGAATACCAAGGTGTAATTGAACCATGCACCTCATCAATGAATAATCCTTTGTTTCCTGTAATGAAACCCGACAATTCATATCGTCTAGTTTTAGACTATAGACACCTGAACTCATGTACAAGACATTTGCGGTTCAGAATGCACACAGTGCCGCATTAATGAATAACATTGTGGGGAAAAAATACAAAACGACATTAGATATCTCAAATGGATTTTTCTGCCAAAACATAGCGCCTGAAAGCAGATATTTGACAGCATTCTCAGCGCTAGGGTCCCATTTTCAATTTTGTCGACTCCCCCAAGGGTATAAGAACAGCCCGGGGTTATTCTCAAGGAGGGTAACAGAGTTACTACAAAATTTGGATGAAGCAGCATTATCCTATGTAGATGATATTTATCTGACAGATGATGATTTAGGGGAACACTTGACCAGGGTGAGCACCATAATTTTGGGTTTCGCCTCTGAGGGCTACAAATTTTATTTAAAAAAATCAAAAATAGCCCACCTCAATGTTCTATTTTTGGGATATGAGCTTTCAAGTGAAGGCAAAAGCCTGGCAGCCCACTTTTTAGAAAAGTACGCACTGCTACAACCTCCAAAATCATTAAAAAACTTACAGTCCATACTGAGATTTTTGAATTTTGGCAGAACATACGTTTTGGATTACGCAGAGAGCGTAAAACCTTTCTACGACCTAATAAGACCTGACTTTTCAGTTAGACAATGGACACAGGGACACACGAATATCCTTCGTTCCCTACAAGCTGATATGATATCATCAAAACACTTACAGACACGCGTAAACGTACGCAAGCTGGTGATCCGCGTAGTCGCAGGTCAATCTGTGTACACTTACTTGACCTTTAATGAAGGTGAAACAGTACCAATTGCATATAAATCGCATTTGTACACCAACGCTGAAATGCGTTTTGCTCCTACAGAATAAATTCTGACAGCAGTACAGGCTGCTGTAGTGAGAGAAAGAGCACTAGCTCAAGGGAAACGAATAATTGTCGTGACCCCGGTACCGGCCTTAGAGGCTGCCACAAAGGCAAGCGTCCCAAATGCAAAAGCGTTACATCCAAGATGGATACAATGGGCTAATTCTCTCACTGCAACAGATGTCGAATACAGATATGACCCTAGTTTAAAAACACAAGCATTCCTGCAATATGAACAAGAATAAACTCTACCAAATGAAATAATGCCTCTAGATATGAATATGAATATAAAGGCACTTATATAGCGCCCAGCTACTCAAAAAGAGTGTCCCGGCGCATCCATAGGCCACTGGGAAAGACCCCCCGATTAACTACACATGCAGAAAGGGAGGGAAAGAAGGGAAGACCAAAGGGCGCGGGTACATTACTCACAGTTAATAATTAAAAAGCAAAGTTTTGAGGCGTTTCCTAAGTCGGTCACCGCTCTCAGTGAAGCGGGGAGCGCATTCCAGGCCTGAGCCCCAAGGAGCCCAAACGAGGCGCCTCCGGCCCGAACGCAAAATATTCTAGGGACCCTAGCCAGGTTCATCAAAGATGATCTCAGAGTTCTAGAAGGAACATAGTGGGCAATACTTCTGCAGAGGTACTTGGCCCCCTTTCCGTGCAGAGCTTTAAAGAAAAGCACCTGCGCTTTAAATCAGATTCTCTTCTTTACTGGGAGCCAGTGGAGTGCTCTGATGTGAGGGGACATGTGAGTTCTCGCTTTAAGCCTGAGATCGGTATGAATACATTATTTATACTGACGGATCTGCTCAACCGGACATAGGGAGTAAGCAACAATACAGTGCAGCATGCGCTATTGTAAAAGGTAGGATGCAGCACGGCAAGTTCTTTCCAAGCTGTACAAAAACACAGTCTCTAGGAGACTGCACGGATCAGTTGGCAGAATTAAAAGCACTACTACTGGCACTGATAAATACGGATCCCAAATTCCCCACACTAATAGTGTGTGATTCCTTTTACTGTGTCCAGTCGTACAACAAATATCTCCACTATTGGGGACAGAATGGTTACAGAGATGCAAAAGGTGGCACAATTAAACATAGGAAACTATGGGAACAGGTAGTAGAGTTGAAGAACGAACTACCAAGGGCTCACGTGATACACACACTGAGTCATCAACGTGATGGCGTTCACGTTGACGGGAATTCATTGGCCGATGAAGCCGCGAAGGGGGCAGTACGCACTGCGTCCGTAGCTGCAATCACCCGTTCAAAAACGAGGGTAGAGGGTAGCACAATGGTAGCTGTGATTGCTTCACGCAACAACAGTAAAGCACTACCTAAAGGTTTTCCACTCAAGTACTCCTACAAGTTCGAAGCAAACAACGTTCCATTTGCTCAGATTCCTGGAGTGGGGGATAGAGTAATACCAAACATGGATCGTAGGTTAGGTTTAATCTTGGCTGCACACGAGGGTCTGTGTTCTGCGCACGCCGGAGTTACGGCGACAGTTTCTTTACTGAAACAACACTATTGGTGGCCAGGGTTAACAAAGCAGACCAAAGACTTCGTCTTAAAGTGCGATATCTGTCAACAGATAAAAGGGTCCACTGTAGCACGCCCAGCGCAGACACCATTGTTAATATCAGACAGACTGCTCGCATGCATTTACCTGGACCACTGCGGCCCCTTACAATCTGACGGGGCTTACAAGTATATCATGGTTGCAGTGGATTCCCGTTCAAGGTACTTATGGGTATGGCCTCAGCGCTCGGCTGACGCCCGAACTGTTATAAAAGATTTGCGATTCTTTATAGGGACATACGCAGTTGGCACATTATATTCTGACCGTGGCCCCGCGTTCAGCTCTAGGGCTTACAAGAAAGCCATGGGAGGTTTGGGTGTAGCATTGCGGTACTCCTCTCCGTACCATCCCGAGGGAAATTAGGTTGTGGAGAGGAAAAACCGGAACTTAAAGCAATCTTTAACAGCTAGGGTATTAGACTCGGGTGGTAGTTGGGTCAATCACCTATTTGGGGTCCAGCGGGCCCTTAATAACCAGCCAAGAAGCTCTCTGGGAGGTGCAACTCCTTACGAGGTCCTGTTTGGACAAGAATGTGGGTACCTGATCTCGCTTGTGAAGGCACAGTGGCGGATGAAAAACCATTTGACATCAATAAACGTTTGGCTGTTTTACAGGATCTGAATGAATCCAGAGCCTCCTTAAGTAACGTCAAGACAAAGAAAACCACCACTGGGGAAGTCAATTCAGCCACGGCAAGACCTGCCTGGATCCCTAAAGTTGGGGATCTGGTCAGATAAAAGATTGTGGACAAGAAAGAATTCGGGCCATCCTATCGAAAGCCTGTACCTGACCTGGCAGTTGAAGGAACAAGAACTGTACTTCCACCGCCTCTTGCCGGAAAAGAAAAGAGATTCGTCTCAATCGATCTGATCAAACCACACTATGTGGCCGATACTAAATAGTAGACCTCGTGGGCTCCTGAGTAGCCGACGTCCTCCTTTCTCTACAATACAGGAAGTTCAAACGGAAAGACTCATAACATTTGAAGAGCCACCTTTACAAAGCAACGGAATCAATAACAATGCAATGGAACTAGTTCCCTTTGACACGAACTCTCAAAATTAAAATGAAAGACAAATTTCAATTCAACCTAATAAGGATATCTACGTCAATGTGCCTCTTTAAGAGCAATCTACAAGTTCAACAAAACCTGCTGAGCTACCAAAGATAGATAGGACTGTATCTGGCTATTTCATCGACTTCGATACCTTCTCATTGGATCCAAATGAACCTGAAACGACGCCAGCCCAAATTTCTCGCAAACAACGGATCAAAGACTTTTTAAACATTCTTAGAAAAACTTATTTAGTATCACCTTGGCTAGAACTTTGGATAATCACCGGTATCTTATTTTTTCTTTTCTGGTTAGGATTAGTAATAACTTTCCGCTTGCTCATCAATGGAACTTATCTTCAACAGAGCTCTGCAACGTCAAAAGTAAACTTAATTTTAAAACCTCATGTTTCATCTCATCCTGAACAAAGAGACTTGTCCTTCGTGAACATTTCAGCAGTTCCTATACCGGATGCTATAGTGTGGGACAAAGTAAATTTTGATATATTTGGACCGACCAAGCTTTTAAAAATTCCACATTTGTTTAAAATTTCATTGAACGATATCATTACCTCCAGTACATTTTCTGATGATTGGGATTTTGAAACTGTGAATAACTTATTGTCTGATTTGGAACAATCTGCTGCATTTTCTAGCACTGAAATGTTAGAGGATAGATCAGATTTTGACAAAATGTATTGTTACCAACATTATGGTCATCATTTCTTGCATAAATCTAGCAAACCCAGAAATGTTTTCACATACCACCAGTGGGAACATTGCCCTACACCACCGAAAAGTAGTTCAAAAACATTTGCACAGAAATTCTCATATTTTTCAGGGTTTAACACTTCTGACTCGACCTCGTACTACTATAAGGTTGTACCAATATCTGCAAAGAAAAATATGTTAACAAACACCAAACAGATTTACTCTGCACCCTTTATCACCCAGCTGTCTGAACAGGGTTTTGACTTATGGTTGGACACTGTAGACTTGAAATCAATCTGGGGTTCTAGGGCCCAGGGGACAGAAGCACTGTTTAGAGCATGCCTCATTCCACAGCAGATGATCTTCCTGAATGACACTGTGCAACAGACTTCCTGTCTTGGAATAGCCAAGAATAAGGACTTGAGGGGGCGTGGCCAACAACATGGCCGGCTAGCTGCGCTCTTCTCGAGCTCCGCCGGCCCCGAATAAATCCTGTTATAAATCCTGACCCTCGACGCCATACAACTACCTCAGTGGGGACCGGAAGGTGTGTTGCGGCGGAGGAACGCTGCAGTACTGGCGAATAAAGGAGTTAAGGCGTAATTAGAGCCTTTCTTGTGGCAAGATTGCTATAACGCTTTCTAAGATGGCGCCCTGCCGGAGCAATTTGTGGCGATAGACGGGGGCCGCCACATCCTCAAGTTGAGGGACGACAACGGAATGCATTGGCGAGACACTTGAGCGGCTGACAGGGACCCGGTGATCGACGCAGCCCCCCCCCCCTTTGAATTACCGGAACTGCGAAGAGGAGCGGAGCACGCATCCCAAGGCCGGCGGAGACTCCTACCGGTGGGGGCGCACTGAGCAGCACATCCCTGCTTTGCAGGTAGTGGAGAGATTCCCTACCTTGGATCGCCACTCATGGGGGGAGAGTGGCTGGACCGCTGTTACCGGGTGAGCTGCCCTGCGACTGGGTGAGGAGCCCCCGCGTCTTTCCTCCTTCCCGGCGGGCGCCGGAGGCCGCGACTGAGACCGTGCGCGCTGGCTCGCCCGCTCCTGAACTGCCTTGAGGACCCCCTGTGACACTGGCAGCACAGTGTCTGGAAGGTTGTGAATCCAGGCTCATAAACTGTGTGGTGCATTACGGAGTTGATACGGGAGGCCTGCTGAGACTGGTGACTCACGCTTCCCCTTCCCCCCGTTGATTTCACCAACACCAGTGTGGGAGGCCGAGGTACGTGTGAAGGAGATTGCTGTACCTGAGGTTCCCGGTCTGCATCTTGAGCCATCAATTTTCAAGGGAAATAGCTTTCCAATGCTGTGGCTATCTGGGAGGGGCCTAACATCTCCTGGCTGCAGGGACTTTGAAATTTAAAGGACATTCAGCCTTCTGCTCCAGACGTGATCCCCCAGTGGTGCCGGTGGAAGACACAAGGACATGCAGGACCCGTGAGTCCATCTCCTGGGGCGGTGGGAGCCAAGAAGACATCCTGTAGGTGGTCTGGTGGGCCTGGATTTGGACTCTGCCTCCCCCCTTTCCGGGGTCCTTGCTAGCACCAAGCGCGCACTGAAATAGGCAGAGTGGGGGTGGCTGGAGCCGGGAGCTGTGACCCCTCCGTGGAACTCACTAATATCAGGGGGAAGCTCTGGGGCTTGTACACTAGCCCACGCAGTCCGACAGACATCACTCCAGTTGACCTAAGAGCTACGAGGCGCTGCGGTCGGTGAGTGTTTGGGAAGTCACTAGTAGTGATAAGAGGGTCGCGACTGTGGGAGAGAGTGCCTAGCCGCAACTTCACACTACACTGCCCGCAATGGCGAGGGATAAGGAGCCTAAATCGTCGCGGCAAGGTAAATTGGATCGATTTGCTAAAGTGCTCCCCGCGCCGGCGGGAGCGGAGGGAGGTCTAGCTCCCCTTCCGGACAATGCGGCCATACTACAAGCAATTCATGCATCAAGAGAAAGCCTGGAAGGGAAAATGGCGGAGATACGCTCAGAGGTTACACTGTTGCGTCACGATCTGCGAAAAGTCTCTGAACGAGTTACTGAAGCACCGCATCTCGGAACTCGAAGATTCCTCTCATTCTATGTGGAAGGATGTGACAGGGCTCCTAGCCTCAATGAAAGAAGTGGCCTGGAGATTCGACGATGCTGAAAATAGGGCCCGCAGAAATAACCTTAGATTTATTGGTTTTCCGGAAAACGCGGAACGAACAGATCCGGGCCAGTTCCTCCTGACGTTTCTAAAAGAAACCCTTCCAGATACCCATTTCTCGACCCTGCTTTGTCATAGAACGA
Organism: Calotriton arnoldi; assembly: GCA_963921515.1. Classification (NCBI taxonomy): domain Eukaryota; kingdom Metazoa; phylum Chordata; class Amphibia; order Caudata; family Salamandridae; genus Calotriton; species Calotriton arnoldi. Next base: position 965,935 of record CAWUFW010005490.1, read on the forward strand.
GCACATAGGATGCCTAATGTTCGCCCGCCTCCGGGGGCCCCCCTCGACCTATGATAACCCGTTTTTTGAACTTTCAAGACAGAGATCTAATCCTACGCGAGCTGAGGAAGAAGGGGGAGCTAGAATATGAGAATACGCGAGTGAATGTATTTCCGGACTACTCACGGGATGTGCAAAAGCAACGGCGAACCTTTGACCCAGTTAAGGCGAAACTTTGAGCGCTCGAGATTCAATACATGTTATTGTTCCCAGCCAAGCTTAAAGTCATTTTCCAAGGCACCACGCTGTTTTTTCAGACTCCGGAGGATGCATGGTCGTGGATTGAGGAACGGCCTCAGTTCAGGCGTAACTCACCCCAAGCTCCAGATCAGTTCAAGGAAAAGAGAATGGGCTCCAGCCAGGAGCGACCTAAAGAAAAGCGCCGGAGGCGAGTGTTGAAAATCCGATGTGCAGCTGGAGGAACACCGGGGAGGTCCTTGCGACCTAGAGAAAGCAAGTCACAAATATCAGACTCGGATGACAACGCCGTGCAGGGCCAAGCGCCACGCACCTCGCTGCAATTGAGCGACACCGTCCACACTGAACTATCAGAGAGAGAAGACTCAGCGGATGCAGATAGTGAACACCCGCTACTGGAGAGCATCCAACGGCTGGAAGCCCCAGACCCGATCCTGCTCGACACAAGCACGCAACAACTGCATCCTCGCAGTAATGGCGAAGAGGACAGAGAGAAGGGCCGGACGGCCGCCAACAGACTGTAAGATAACCCTAAGGCCTGGCAGACATTGTAGAACTTTGGCCTGAGAAAGGGAAGTACATTGTGTGCTGTTATCATATTATTGTGTAGTTGATTGAAATGGGGGGGAGGGAGGGCTACAGACCTCTTAGTGTATTACCCCTGCCAGAGTTGTCATGTTGACGAATTGGGGGGGGTATGGGTACCTGAAGAGTGTAGGGTGGGGGGTAAGTTAGACATTGTCAAATGTTATGTACTGAGATTGTTGCAAGAGGGGAGGGACTGTCCCTTTCAGTTAATTCGCATGAATGCTGAGATTGAGATGGGGTTTGGAGATGTGGGCAATCCTCTGGGAGGGAGCTGAACATGTAATGAATCAAGAACTGTACAGCAATGGCTGAGGGCGGATTCACAGTATTAACATGGAATGTCAATGGGTTAGGACACAAAATCAAACGGGGTCTCGTATCTCACTATCTTAACCGTCTTAAACCCGACATAATCTTTTTGCAGGAGATGCACCTGATGGGGTCGAGTTGTGCTTTCCTGGGAAGAGGACACTATACCACCCTGGCACATGCGGGTTTTACTAAGGGTTTGAGAGGAGTGGCAATTCTTATTAAAAAGTCACCCCCCTTTCGAGTTACTCAACAGTGGGTGGACTCTGACGGTACTTATGTTGCAGTACAGGGAATTTGGAATCGTAAGATGTTTTTACTTATTAGTGCCTATGCACCCCCGCGACTGCAGCAACGTACGTTAGATAGGTTAACAGAGATCCTACTGCACTCCGGACCCACCATACATATTATAGGAGGGGACTTCAATGATGTGATCGAGCCCTCCCTTGATCAAACCCAGCTAATACCGGGGCCCTACTATGTTGGCAAAATTCCAGGACGCCCTTGGACTGATTGACTTGTGGAGACGACACCACCCAACCATGCGTGCCTATTCCTACTTTTCGGGGGCTCATAGAGTATTTGAGACTAGACTATCTCTTTGCTCCTGCAGGAGAGGTCAGACCAGTGGAGAGGGTGGAATACCTAGCTAGGGGCATCTCAGACCATTCACCGCTTCTATTGACGGTGGGCAGGATGGGTGATCATCAGGTAACGACTTGGAGACTGAGCCCATGGGCCTTGAAAGATGAAAGAGTTGCTAAGGAGCTTAGGGTAGATTCAGAGCTCTATATTATGGAGAATGTAGGTTCCGTACAGTCGGCAGTCACCTTATGGGAAGCATTCAAGACGGTGCTTGGAGATAGAGCACAAAATATAATTGCCCACAAAAAGAGACGAGAAACCCAGGAGATGGAGGCCTTAGAACGCAAGCTTTTGAGTTTAGAGGGAAGTGGCGCTTCCACGCTGACTGGGCATACCCTTCGCCAAATTGAAATAACCAAAAGGCAATATCAGGCACTGGCGACCAGGGAGGTGAGGGCTCGACAATTGGCAGTCCAACATCGACTCTATGAGACAGGTGACAGGGCAGGGAAGCTGCTGGCGTGGTTGGGCAGGAAGGAAATGGAGTCGAGATGGGTAACATCCATTAAAGACCAAAACTCCACATATACCACACCCACAGATATTGCAGGGGCCTTTGCACAATACTACACGAACTTGTATGCAGCTCAACCACAGACAGACGTGGCGCAAATAATCCAATACTTAGATGCAATCGAGCTTCCCTCTCTCTCTCGGGAGTAGAGGGACAGACTAGAGGAGGACCTCACTCTCGAGGAAGTGACAGAGGCCATTGGCCGCCAAAAGTCGGGATAAAGCCCGGGCCCAAACGGACTCCCGGGAGAATTTTTTTAATTAAATAGTAGCTTGCTGGCACCACACTTACTAAACATGTTCCTGAAGGCAAAAGAACAAGGGATACTCCCACAAGATCTTCGAATGGCTACTGTAGTGGTAATTCATAAGACAGGGAAGCCTCCGGAGGAATGTGGGTCTTATCGGCCCATATCTCTACTCAACATTGAGACCAAAATTCTGGCCACTATTCTTGCAATGCGACTCCTGACCATTATTACCCCCTTGATACATAGAGACAAATCTGGTTTTATGCCTAAGCGAGCCACGCGTTTCAATCTACGGCGTTTGGCCAATTGGATGGCCACGGTTCAGAGTCGGGAAAGCCCCCATCTGCTCCTTTCGTTAGACGCTGAGAAGGCGTTCGATACCATTCATTGGCCCTTCATGAGATGCACTTTGGAGAAGTTTGGCTTCGGCCCAATATTTAAGGCCTGGCTGGCACTCCTATACAATGCTCCTGAGGCTAAAGTCCGAGTTAACAGGATTGTCTCCGCGAGTTGGTCGATTCAACGAGGCACTAGGCAGGGTTGCCCCCTGTCTCCCTTGCTGTTTGCCAATATACTGGAGCCTTTGGCCTGTGTAGTTCGAACCCGCCATAGACTAGGTGGCTTCATAGACGAGTCCCGGTTCTTAGAGGCAGAACGCATATCGCTATATGCGGATGATATTCTATTGTAAGTCACTGACCCAGCTGAGACACTCCCCAAAATGCTACAATTCTTTGAGGATTATGGCCGACATGCCGGATATAGGATTAATTGGGGGTAAATCTACCCTGTACCCCATAGCTGGGAAGGTGGAACCCCAGACCTATCCGAGCTGTCTACGATTATCCACAGAGGGGTTCACCTACCTGGGACTCTATCTTACCACTGAGGTAGCGACTAACTTAGAATACAATATCAGACGAATCCTTTTAAACTTCCAAGAAGATGTTAAAAGGTGGAGGAAACTCCCTCTGACGATCATGGGGAGGGCCGCTATGTATAAGATGATCACATCCCTCAGTTGCGGTATATCTTGCAAAATACCTAATGTAAAATCCCAGAGACCGTGTTTACAACCCTCAATAGCGAGCTACGCTTGCTTCTATGGGACGGGGCCCATCCGCGAATAGCGTTTGCAGACACTGCAGCGAAATCCATACAATGGTGGTCTAGCCCTGCCGGACATCAGAGCCTACGACAGAGCGGCCCATCTCATTGTAATCAATGAATGGAACCACGCTCCGGGAGACCACCCCACTTACAGGTTGGAAAGGTTACAATTTAGAGAGCGCACACAATTACACTTTATACACGGAGGCAAAGGTTGTACTCGACTCCTACCAGCTACCCAACGCGTGCTGGAGGCATAGGAAAGTGCTGAGAAGCAAATGAAATGGGTCATGAAACCAACAAGGGAAACCCCGTTATGGGAGGGAACTAGACTGACCGAAATCAGAAAACTGAGAGGCTTTAAACAGTGGGATCTAATAGGGATCTCTAAAATAGGGGACATACTGGAGGCGGGCGTGCTGGCCCCATTCGCCTCGCTCCAAGCCACATATCACCTTCATGACACTCAAGCTTATGCCTACCTTAGATTAAAACATGCCTGGCAGGCTTAGGGACTGGACGCAGAGACACTGCCGGAATATGCCCCTTTAGAAGGCAGACTTTTACAGGAAGAGATTCCGACTCAGGTCATCTCGCTGACCTACAAAACACTAATTAACAATATGCCTGACAAACTAGGCCCTCTTCGAGCTAAATGGGAACTTACCACTGGTCCATTAGAGGATATCGACCGGGAAGCCGCCCTTATGCACCCACGTGAAGTAGCGATTAAACTACGATTGCGGCTCATTCTGTATAAAATCCTGCATAGGACCTACTTTGATAGAGCACGACTTCTTTCTATGGGGAGAGCTGACAACCCAGATTGCCTCCGATGCCACACACAACGCGGTACATTCATACACATCCTCTGGGAGCGCAGTAGAGTTCAAACCTATTGGAACAAGATAATACAAGAACTAAATAACGGTTGTATATCGTTACAACGCATTCCGTTGCAACGCATGCCTTTACCACGCATGCGTTACAACGGAATGCTATTTCCATGCATAACCTTTACCACGAATATTCCTTTACCACGCATACCTTTACAACGATTTTCGTTGTAAATTTATGCATGGTAAGGGCATGCTCTTGGTAAAGGTTATACCCCTCCCCTGTACCCTTACGTGACCCCCCAGGCCCCAATCCTTCTTATAATTACCCCTGCCCTGAACCCTCAATTCTTATATATATATTTTTTTTAAACTAAAATTCCTCTTACCTCTTCACGTTGTCTTCTCTCCTTCATCTTCCTTGGTGACGTCGTACGTCGTAAAGAGGAAGCGGAAGTTTCTTTCCGTTTCCTCTCAAACGACGCTGATTGCCTCCACTTCGCGACGTGACATCAGGTTCGTTTTTTTGGGGGGGGAGAGACCCCCCCAAGCCCCCTTTTTTTCCCACGCTTTATTTTTTATTTTTGGGGGGAGACCCCCCAAACTCCCTTTTTCTAATTTTAGCCTTTACCACACATGCCTTTACTACGTATCTCGTAGTAAAGGTATGCGTGGTAAAGGCTTTCGTGGTAACCATGCATGCGTTGTAATGCATGCGTGGTTAAGGTTTGCGTGGAAATGGCCGCGTTGTAGTGGCCGTTTCCCCTAAATAACATACTAGAGGCCCAGCTTGAGTTGGACGCAAAATTCCTCATACTGGGAATCCCCACGGAGGTGGACCTGACACGGCATAAACTCATATTGGCTAATTTGGGGCTGGTTGTAGCCAAGAGGGATATAGCTAGGTATTGGGGGGGCCCACTGACTCCCAACACTTAACCCCTTCCATGCTCATGATGAGCTGGACTCGTCATGGCACACAGTGGTCGTGTGCTCATGACGAGTCCAGCTCGTCATGGAACCCAGCTCAGGAAATCCCTCTGGTGCGGGCACCAGAGGGATTCCCTTAATCTCTAAAGCCTCGGGAGCTGGGGAAGAGCTTCCCCAGCTCCCGAGGCCCCCTGGTTTCCCTGAAATGACGATCGGCGCGCACGTCGCGCTGATGTCATTTCAGTGAAACTGAAACTGAAATGAGCCAAGAGGCTCATTTCAGTTTCAGTTTCTACGTGCTCAGGGGCTATCTCAGCCCCCTGAGCACGTAGAAACTCAGGAGAGGTATCGTTGGAAAGGGGAGAATCTCCCTTTCCAATGGTACCCCTCCCTAGTGGATCCCTGCTTGGGGATAGCCCCAGGAGGGCGATCCCAAGCAGGGATCCACCCACTAGGCACCAGGGAGGGGAGCGGCCCCTTGGGCAAGGGCCTTTGCTCCCCCATACAATTTTTGGCATGATTAGTCTTTCTGCCCCCGGGGTAGAAAGCCCACTAGACACCAGGGATTTTTATGGCATGTTTATTAGGGGTGGGGGCTGCCCAAAACGGGCATGCCGATGCCCCCACTCCTCCCCCCCCGGCCACAAAATTAGTCTTTCTGCCCCCCCTGGGGGGCAGAAAGCCCACTAGATACCAGGGATTTTAAAAAAAATTATAGTTAGGGGTGGGGGCTGCCCAATATGGGCATGCTAATGCCCCCAACCCCCCGCCGCAAAGGTACAGTCTTTCTGCCCCTCCTGGGGGACAGAAAGCCCACTAGATACCAGGGATTTTTTTTTAATTATAATTTGGGGTAGGGGCTGCCCAATATGGGCATGCCAATGCCCCCACCCCCGACGCAAAGGTACAGTCTTTCTGCCCCTCCTGGGGGCAGATGGGGGCAGTAGCCCCAATCTGCCCCCGGGGCAGAAAGCCCACTAGACACCAGGGTTTTTTCCCCTCGATACATTTAGGGGTGGGTGTTGCCCAAGATGGGCATGCCACTGCCCCCACCCCTCCCCCCACGAAATTCCAGTCTTTCTGCCCCCCCGGGGGGGGGGGCAGATCGTGGCAGTGGCCACCAATCTGCCCCCCCGGGGGTTCAGAAACACCCGAGATGCCAGGGATTATTTTTTTTATAGGCCCGGGGTGGGGGCTGCCCAGAATGGGCATGCAAATGCCCCCACCCTACCCCTCAAAGAAAAAAAAGACTTTCTGCCCCCCAGGAGGCAGATGGGGGCAATAGCCCCTGATCTCCCCCCCCCCGGGGAGGGGGCAGAAAGCCCACTAAGCGCCAGGGATTTTTTTTATATGGGCAGCACCCACCCCAAAAAAAATGCTACAGTCTTTCTGTCCCCCCCCCTGGGAGGCAGATGGGGCAATAGCACCTTATCTGCCCCCCCTCCCCGGGGGGCAGAAAGCCCACTAGCCACCAGGGATTTTTTTTTACAAAGTTCGGGGAGGGGGCTGCCAAGAATGGACATGCCAATGCCCCCACCCACCCCAAAAAAGATGTCACTGTCTTTCTGCCCCTCCCAGGAGGCAGATAGGGGCAATAGCCCCTGATCTGCCCCCCGGGGGGCAGAAAGCCCACTATGTGCCAGCGATTATGCTGCCTTTTTAATACGCAGGGGTGGGGGCTGACCAGAATAGGCATCCCAATGCCCCCGACCCCCCAAAAGAATAGCCACAGTCTTTCTGCCCCCTCGGGGGCATATCGGGGCAATAGCCCCTGATTTCCCCCTCCCCAGGGCGGCAGAAAGCCCAGTAGGCACTGACTTTTTTCGGAATGTGTCTACCTGTTGAATTTGGTTCCTAGCTCTGCCGGCACCTAGGGAAACCTAGCAAACCTATACATTTTTTAAAACTAGACACCCAGGGAATCCAGGATGGGCTGACTTGACTGGTTCTCACCAGGTTTTGTTACCCAGAATCCCTTGCAAACCTAAAAATGTGTCCAAAAAAACACATTTTCCTCATATTTCTGTGGTGGAAAGTTCTGGAATCTGCGTGGATCCACAAAATTCCACCCACCCCGCGTTCCCCAAAGTCTTTCAAGAAAAATGGTACCTCACTTGTGTGGGTAGGACTAGTGGCCGCGACAGGAAACGGCCCAAACACAACATCGACACACCACATTTTCACAGTGAAAACGGACCCTTTTTTTGCAAAGTGCCTAGCTGTAGATTTTGAACCCTAACTCTGCCGGCACCTAGGGAAACCTAGCAAACCTATACATTTTTGAAAACTAGATACCCAGGGGAATCCAGGATGGGGTGACTTGACTGGCTCTCACCAGGTTCTGTTACCCAGAAACCCTTGCAAACCGAAACATTTGTCAAAAAAACCACATTTTCTTCACATTTCTGTGGTGGAAAGTTCTGGAATCTGCGTGGATCCACAAATTTCCACCCATCCCGCGTTCCCCAAAGTCTTCCGAGAAAAATGGCACCTCACATGTGTGGGTAGGCCTAGTGCCCGCGACAGGCAACGGCCCAAACGCAACATGGACACACCACATTTTCACAGTGAAAACGGACCCTTTTTTTCCAAAGTGCCTAGCTGTAGGTTTTGAACCCTAACACTGCCAGCACCTAGGGAAACCTAGCAAACCTATACATTTTTGAAAACTAGACACCCAGGGGAATCCAGGATGGGGTGACTTGACTGGCTCTCACCAGGATCTGTTACCCAGAATCCCTTGCAAACCTAAAAATATGTCCAAAAAACCACATTTTCCTCACATTTCTGTGGTGGAAAGTTCTGGAATCTGCGTGGATGTACAAAATTCCACCTACCCCGCGTCCCCCAAAGTCTTCCGTGAAAAATGGTACCTCACTTGTGTGGATGGGTCAAGTACCCGCGACAGGCAAGGGCCCAAAACCTATTGAGGCGACATCAAAATTACCTATCACACACCAACCTGGTTTTGCAAGGGGGGGTCCCATGAGTTTTTGGCCCCAGGCTCAACGGCCATCTAGGGAAACCTACCCAACCCACACATTTCTGAAAACTAGACACCCGGAGGAGTCCAGCGAGGTATGGCTTGCGTGGGTCCTCCAAAATTTTCTTACCCAGAATACCCTGCAAACCTCAAATTTAGCTTAAAAATCACGTTTTTCTCCAATTTCTGTGTGGGAAAGTTCTGGAATCTACGTGGATCCACAAATTTCCTACCACCCAGCTTTCCCCAGGTCTCCCGATAAAAATGATACCTCACTCGCGTGGGTGGGTCAAGTACACGCGACAGGCAAGGGCCCAAAACGTATTGAGGAGACATCAAAATTACCTATCACAAAACAACCTGGTTTTGCAAGGGGGTCACCTGGGTTTTTGGCCCCGGGCTCAGCGGCCATCTTGGGAACCTACCAAACCCACACATTTCTGAAAACTAGACACCTGGGGAGTCCAGCGAGGTATGGCTTGCATGGGTCCCCAAACGTTTTCCTACCCAGAATGCCCTGCAAACCTCAAATTTAGCAGAAAAAATCACTTTTTACTCAAATTTCTGTGTGGGAAAGTTTTGGAATCTGCATTGATCCACAAATTTCCTACCACCCTGCGTTCCCCCAGGGCTCCCGATAAAAATGGTACCTCACTTGTGTGGGTAGGCATAGTGGCTGAAACAGGAAATGGCCCAAATCGTATTGTGGAGACTTCAAAACTACCTATAACAAAACTACCTGATTTTGGGGGGCACCTGGTTTTTGGCCCGGGCTCGCCGCCATCTAGGGAAACCTACCAATCCCACACGTTTCTGAAAACTAGACACCCTGGGGAGTCCAATGAGGTATGGCTTGCGTGGATCCCCCAACGTTTCCCTACCCAGAATCCCCTGCAACCCTCAAATTTAGCTGACAAAAACATATTTTCCACATATTTTTGCGTGGAATCACCGTGCTGGCACAAATGTCCTACCACCCAGCGTTGCCCTTGTTCCCCCGAGTAAAATGATACCTCACTTGTGTGGGTGTCCAAAGCAGAACTGGCTACAAACGTATTTTTAAAAAAATGTAGCGCTTAGAATTCTCGGTGCTATACCCTAAATCCCTATGTTTTGGGCTCTTCCCAGTCACAGGCCTTTGGCCCACCCACACAAGTTAGGTATCATTTTACTCGGGACAACAAGGGGAACGCTGGGTGGTAGGACATTTGTGCCGGCATGGTGATCCCACGCAAAAATGTATGGAAAAAGTGATTTTTTTCAGCTAAATTTGAGGTTTGCAGGGGATTCTGGGTAGGAAAACGTTGTGGGACCCACGCAAGCCATACCTCGCTGGACTCCCCCGGGTGTCTAGCTTTCAGAAATGTTTGGGTTTGGTAGTTTCCCAAGATGGCCGCCGAGCCCGGGGACAAAAACCCAGGTGACCCCTCTTGCAAAACCAGGTTGTTTTGTGATAAGTAATTTTGATGTCGCCTCAATAGGTTTTGGGCCCTTTTCTGTCGCGGGTACTTGACCCACCCACGCAAGTGAGGTATCATTTTTATGAGGAGACCTGGGGGAACGCTGGGTGGGAGGAAATTTGTGGATCCACGTAGATTCCAGAACTTTCCCACACAGAAATTTGAGAAAAAAGTGATTTTTCAGCTAAATTTGAGGTTTGCAGGGGATTCTGGGTAGGAAAAAGTTGGGGGACCCATGCAAGCCATACCTTGCTGGACTCCCCAGGTGTCTAGTTTTCAGAAATGTGTGGGTTTGGTAGGTTTCCTAGATGGCCACCGAGCCCAGGGCCAAAACTCATGGGACCCCCTTGCAAAACCAGGTTGTTTTGTGATAGGTAATTTTGATGTCGCCTCAATAGGTTTTGGGCCCTTTCCTGTCGTGGGTACTTGACCCACCCATGCGAGTGAGGTATCATTTTTATCGGGAGACATGGGGGAACACTGTGTGGTAGGAAATTTGTGGATCCACGTAGATTCCAGAACTTTCCCACACAGAAATTTGAGAAAAAAGTGATTTTTTTTCAGCTGAATTTGAGGTTTGCAGGGCATTCTGGGTAGGAAAACGTTGGGGGATCCATGCAAGCCATACCTCGCTGGACTCCCCCGGGTGTCTAGTTTTCAAAAATGTATGGGTTTGGTAGGTTTCCCAAGATGGCCGCCGAGCCCGGGGCCAAAACCCAGGTGACTCCCTTGCAAAACCAGCTTGTTTTGTGATAGATCATTTTGATGTCTCCTCAATACGTTTTGGGCCCTTGCCTGTTGCGGGTACTTGAACCACCCACACCAGTGAGGTTTTTGGCCCTGGGCTCGGTGGCCATCTTAGGAAACCTACCAAACCCACACATTTCTGAAAACTAGACGCTCGGGGGAGTCCAGCGAGGTATGGCTTGCGTGGGTCCCCCAATGTTTTCCTACCCAGAATCCCCTGCAAACCTGATATTTTGCTGAAAAAAATCACTTTTCCCGCACATTTTTGTGTGGTAAAGTTGTGGCATCACAGGGCTGACACAAATTTCCTACCACCCAGCGTTCCCTCAGGTCTCCCGATAAAAATGGTGCCTCACTCGGGTGGGAGGCCCAAGTACCTGCGACAGGCAAGGGCCCACAACGTATTGAGGCGACCTCAAAATGGCCTATCACAAAACGACCTGGTTTTGCAAGGGGGGTCCCATGACGTTTTGGCCCGGGGCTCGGCGGCCACCTAGGAAACCTACCAAACCCACACATTTCTGAAAAGTAGACACCCGGGGATTCCAGGGAGGTATGGCTTGCGTGGATCCACCAATGTTTTCTTACCCAGAATCCCTTGCAAACCTGATATTTTGCTGAAAAAATCACTTTTTTCGCACATTGTTGTGTGGTAAAGTTATGGAATCATGGGGCTGACACAAATTTCCTACCACCCAGCATTCCCCCAGGTCTCCCGATAAAAATGGTGCCTCACTCGGGTGGGAGGCCCAAGTACCCGCGACAGGCAAGGGCCCACAACGTATTGAGGCGACCTCAAAATGGCCTATCACAAAACGACCTGGTTTTTGCAAGGGGGGTCCCATGACGTTTTGGCCCGGGGCTCGGTGGCCACCTAGGGAAACCTACCAAACCCACACATTTCTGAAAAGTAGACACCCGGGGATTTCAGGGAGGTATGGCTTGCGTGGATCCACCAACGTTTTCTTACCCAGAATCCCCTGCAAACCTGATATTTTGCTGAAAAAATCACTTTTTCGCACATTTTTGTGTGGTAAAGTTGTGGAATCATGGGGCTGACACAAATTTCCCTACCACCCAGCGTTCCCCAGGTCTCCCGATAAAAATGGTGCCTCACTCGGGTGGGAGGCCCAAGTACCAGCGACAGGCAAGGGCCCACAACGTATTGAGGCGACCTCAAAATGGCCTATCACTAAAACGACCTGGTTTTGCAATGGGAGTCCCATGACGTTTTGGCCCGGGGCTCGGCGGCCACCTAGGAAACCTACCAAACCCACACAGTTCTGAAAAGTAGACACCAGGGGATTCCAGGGAGGTATGGCTTACGTGGATCCCCAACGTTTTCTACCCAGAATCCCTGCAAACCTGAAATCTGGCTGAAAAAATGACTTTTTTCACACATTTTGTGTGGTAAAGTTGTGGCATCACGGGGCTGACACAAATTCCCTACCACCCAGCGTTCCCCAGGTCTCCCGATAAAAATGGTGCCTCACTCGGGTGGGAGGCCCAAGTACCCGCGACAGGCAAGGGCCCAAAACATTTTGTGATAGGCAATTTTGATGTCGCCTCAATACGTTGTGGGCCCTTGCCTGTCGCGGGTACTTGGGCCTCCCACCCGAGTGAGGCACCATTTTTATCGGGAGACCTGGGGGAACGCTGGGTGGTAGGAAATTTGTGTCAGCCCCGTGATGCCACAACTTTACCACACAAAAATGTGTGAAAAAAGGGATTTTTTTCAGCAAAATGTCAGGTTTGCAGGGGATTCTGGCTAAGAAAACGTTGGGGGATCCACGCGAGCCATACCTCCCTGGAATCCCCCAGGTGTCTACTTTTCAGAAACGTGTGGGTTTGGTAGGTTTCCCTAGGTGGCCGCCGAGCCCCGGGCCAAAACATCATGGGACCCCACTTTCAAAACCAGGTCGTTTTGTGATAGGCCATTTTGAGGTCGCCTCAATACGTTGTGGGCCCTTGCCTGTCGCGGGTACTTGGGCCTCCCACCCGAGTGAGGCACCATTTTTATCGGGAGACCTGGGGGAACGCTGGGTGGTAGGAAATTTGTGTCAGCCCCGTGATGCCACAACTTTACCACACAAAAATGTGTGAAAAAAGGGATTTTTTCAGCAAAATGTCAGGTTTGCAGGGGATTCTGGGTAAGAAAACGTTGGGGATCCATGCAAGCCATACCTCCCTGTAATCCCCCGTGTGTCTACTTTTCAGAAATGTGTGGGTTTGGTAGGTTTCCCTAGGTGGCCGCCGAGCCCCGGGCCAAAACATCATGGGACCCCCCTTGCAAAACCAGGTCATTTTGTGATAGGCCATTTTGAGGTCGCCTCAATACATTGTGGGCCCTTGCCTGTCGCGGGTACTTGGGCCTCCCACCCGAGTGAGGCACCATTTTTATTGGGAGACCTGGGGGAACGCTGGGTGGTAGGAAATTTGTGTCAGCCCCGTGATGCCACAACTTTACCACACAAAAATGTGTGAAAAAGGGATTTTTTCAGCAAAATGTCAGGTTTGCAGGGGATTCTGGGTAAGAAAACGTTGGGGGATCCACGCAAGCCATACCTCCCTGGAGTCCCCCGAGTGTCTACTTTTCAGAAACGTGTGGGTTTGGTAGGTTTCCCTAGGTGGCCGCCGAGCCCCGGGCCAAAACGTCATGGGACCCCCCTTGCAAAACCAGGTCGTTTTGTGATAGGCCATTTTGAGGTCGCCTCAATACGTTGTGGGCCCTTGCCTGTCGCGGGTACTTGGGCCTCCCACCAGAGTGAGGCACCATTTTTATCGGGAGATCTGGGGGAACGCTGGGTGGTAGGAAATTTGGTCAGCCCCGTGATGCCACATCTTTACCACACAAAAATGTGTGAAAAAAGGGATTTTTTCAGCAAAATGTCAGGTTTGCAGGGGATTCTGGGTAAGAAAACGTTGGGGGATCCATGCAAGCCATACCTCCCTGGAATCCCCCGGGTGTCTACTTTTCAGAAATGTGTGGGTTTGGTAGGTTTCCCTAGGTTGCCGCCGAGCCCCGGGCCAAAACGTCATGGGACCCCCCTTGCAAAACCAGGTCGTTTTGTGATAGGCCATTTTTAGGTCGCCTCAATACGTTGTGGGCCCTTGCCTGTCGCGGGTACTTGGGACTCCCACCCGAGTGAGGCACCATTTTTTTCGGAAGACCTTGGGGAACGCGGGGTGGGTCGAATTTTGTGGATCCACGCAGATTCCAGAACTTTCCACCACAGAAAAGTGAGGAAAATGTGTTTTTTTGCCAATTTTTTAGGTTTGCAAGGGATTCTGGGTAACAGAACCTGGTGAGAGCCAGTCAAGTCACCCCATCCTGGATTCCCCTTGGTGTCTACTTTTCAAAAATGTATAGGTTTGTTAGGTTTCCCTAAGTGCCGGCAGAGCTAGGGTTCAAAAACTACAGCTAGGCACTTTGCAAAAAAAGGGTCATTTTTCACTGTGAAAATGTGGTGCGTTCACGTTGCGTTGTGCGCTGCATCCTGTCGCGGGCACTAGGCCTAACCACACAAGTGAGGTACCATTTTTTTTGGAAGACCTTGGGAACGCGGGGTGGGTGGAATTTTGTGGATCCACATAGTATCCAGAACTTTCCACCACAGAAAAGTGAGGAAAATGTGGTTTGTTTGCCAATTTTGTAGGTTTGCAAGGGATTCTGGGTAACAGAACCTGGTGAGAGCCAGTCAAGTCACCCCATCCTGGATTACCCTGGGTGTCTACTTTTCAAAAATGTATAGGTTTGCTAGGTTTCCCTAAGTGCCGGCAGAGCTAGGGTTAAAAAACTACAGCTAGGCACTTTGCAAAAAAAGGGTCATTTTTCACTGTGAAAATGTGGTGCGTCCACGTTGCGTTTTGCGCTGCTTCCTGTCGCGGGCACTAGGCCTACCCACACAAGTGAGGTACCATTTGTTTTGGAAGACCTTGGGGAATGCGGGGTGGGTGGAATTTTGTGGATCCACGCAGATTCCAGAACTTTCCACCACAGAAAAGTGAGGAAAATGTGTTTTTTTTGCCAATTTTTTAGGTTTGCAAGGGATTCTGGGTAACAGAACCTGGTGAGAGCCAGTCAAGTCACCCCATCCTGGATTCCGCTGGGTGTCTACTTTTCAAAAATGTATAGGTTTGCTAGGTTTCCCTAAGTGCCGGCAGAGCTAGGGTTCAAAAACTACAGCTAGGCACTTTGCAAAAAAAGGGCCATTTTTCACTGTGAAAATGTGGTGCGTCCACGTTGCGTTTTGCGCTGCTTCCTGTCGCGGGCACTAGGGCTACCCACACAAGTGAGGTACCATTTTTTTCGGAAGACCTTGGGGAACGCGGGGTGGGTGGAATTTTGTGGATCCACGCAGATTCCAGAACTTTCCACCACAGAAAAGTGAGGAAAATGTGTTTTTTTGCCAATTTTTTAGGTTTGCAAGGGATTCTGGGTAACAGAACCTGGTGAGAGCCAGTCAAGTCACCCCATCCTGGATTCCCCTGGGTGTCTACTTTTCAAAAATGTATAGGTTTGCTAGGTTTCCCTAAGTGCCGGCAGAGCTAGGGTTCAAAA
This sequence comes from Calotriton arnoldi, assembly GCA_963921515.1. NCBI lineage: Eukaryota > Metazoa > Chordata > Amphibia > Caudata > Salamandridae > Calotriton > Calotriton arnoldi. Next base: position 981,108 of record CAWUFW010005490.1, read on the forward strand.
ACTACAGCTAGGCACTTTGCAAAAAAAGGGTCATTTTTCACTGTGAAAATGTGGTGCGTCCACGTTGCGTTTTGCGCTGCTTCCTGTCGCGGGCACTAGGCCTACCCACACAAGTGAGGTACCATTTTTTTGGAAGACCTTGGGGAACGCGGGGTGGGTGGAATTTTGTGGATCCACGCAGATTCCAGAACTTTCCACCACAGAAAAGTGAGGAAAATGTGTTTTTTTGCCAATTTTTTAGGTTTGCAAGGGATTCTGGGTAACAGAACCTGGTGAGAGCCAGTCAAGTCACCCCATCCTGGATTCCCCTGGGTGTCTACTTTTCAAAAATGTATAGGTTTGCTAGGTTTCCCTCAGTGCCGGCAGAGCTAGGGTTCAAAAACTACAGCTAGGCACTTTGCAAAAAAAGGGTCATTTTTCACTGTGAAAATGTGGTGCGTCCACGTTGCGCTTTGCGCTGCTTCCTGTCGCGGGCACTAGGCCTACCCACACAAGTGAGGTACCATTTTTTCGGAAGACCTTGGGGAATGCGGGGTGGGTGGAATTTTGTGGATCCACGCAGATTCCAGAACTTTCCACCACAGAAAAGTGAGGAAAATGTGTTTTTTTGCCAATTTTTTAGGTTTGCAAGGGATTCTGGGTAACAGAACCTGGTGAGAGCCAGTCAAGTCACCCCATCCTGGATTCCCCTGGGTGTCTACTTTTCAAAAATGTATAGGTTTGCTAGGTTTCCCTAAGTGCCGGCAGAGCTAGGGTTCAAAAACTACAGCTAGGCACTTTGCAAAAAAAGGGTCATTTTTCACTGTGAAAATGTGGTGCGTCCACGTTGCGCTTTGCGCTGCTTCCTGTCGCGGGCACTAGGCCTACCCACACAAGTGAGGTACCATTTTTTTCGGAAGACCTTGGGGAACGTGGGGTGGGTGGAATTTTGTGGATCCACGCAGATTCCAGAACTTTCCACCACAGAAAAGTGAGGAAAATGTGTTTTTTTGCCAATTTTTTAGGTTTGCAAGGGATTTTGGGTAACAGAACCTGGTGAGAGCCAGTCAAGTCACCCCATCCTGGATTCCCCTGGGTGTCTACTTTTCAAAAATGTATAGGTTTGCTAGGTTTCCCTTAGTGCCGGCAGAGCTAGGGTTCAAAAACTACAGCTAGGCACTTTGCAAAAAAAGGGTCATTTTTCACTGTGAAAATGTGGTGCGTCCACGTTGCGCTTTGCGCTGCTTCCTGTCGCGGGCACTAGGTCTACCCACACAAGTGAGGTACCATTTTTTCGGAAGACCTTGGGAACGCGGGGTGGGTGGAATTTTGTGGATCCACGCAGATTCCAGAACTTTCCACCACAGAAAAGTGAGGAAAATGTGTTTTTTTGCCAATTTTTTAGGTTTGCAAGGGATTCTGGGTAACAGAACCTGGTGAGAGCCAGTCAAGTCACCCCATCCTGGATTCCCCTGGGTGTCTACTTTTCAAAAATGTATAGGTTTGCTAGGTTTCCCTAAGTGCCGGCAGAGCTAGGGTTCAAAAACTACAGCTAGGCACTTTGCAAAAAAAGGGTCATTTTTCACTGTGAAAATGTGGTGCGTCCACGTTGCGTTTTGCGCTGCTTCCTGTCGCGGGCACTAGGCCTACCCACACAAGTGAGGTACCATTTTTTTCGGAAGACCTTGGGGAATGCGGGGTGGGTGGAATTTTGTGGATCCACGCAGATTCCAGAACTTTCCACCACAGAAAAGTGAGGAAAATGTGTTTTTTTGCCAATTTTTAGGTTTGCAAGGGATTCTGGGTAACAGAACCTGGTGAGAGCCAGTCAAGTCACCCCATCCTGGATTCCCCTGGGTGTCTACTTTTCAAAAATGTATAGGTTTGCTAGGTTTCCTTAAGTGCCGGCAGAGCTAGGGTTCAAAAACTACAGCTAGGCACGTTGCAAAAAAAGGGTCATTTTTCACTGTGAAAATGTGGTGCGTCCACGTTGCGTTTTGCGCTGCTTCCTGTCGCGGGCACTAGGTCTACCCACACAAGTGAGGTACCATTTTTTTCGGAAGATCTTGGGGAACGCGGGGTGGGTGGAATTTTGTGGATCCACGCAGATTCCAGAACTTTCCACCAGAGAAAAGTGAGGAAAATTTGTTTTTTTTGCCAATTTATTAGGTTTGCAAGGGATTCTGGGTAACAGAACCTGGTGAGAGCCAGTCAAGTCACCCCATCCTGGATTCCCCTGGGTGTCTACTTTTCAAAAATGTATAGGTTTGCTAGGTTTCCCTCAGTGCCGGCAGAGCTAGGGTTAAAAAACTACAGCTAGGCACTTTGCAAAAAAAGGGTCATTTTTCACTGTGAAAATGTGGTGCGTCCACGTTGCGCTTTGCGCTGCTTCCTGTCGCGGGCACTAGGCCGACCCACACAAGTGAGGTACCATTTTTTTCGGAAGACCTTGGGGAACGTGGGGTGGGTGGAATTTTGTGGATCCACGCAGATTCCAGAACTTTCCACCACAGAAAAGTGAGGAAAATGTGTTTTTTTTGCCAATTGTTTAGGTTTGCAAGGGATTCTGGGTAACAGAACCTGGTGAGAGCCAGTCAAGTCACCCCATCCTGGATTCCCCTGGGTGTCTACTTTTCAAAAATGTATAGGTTTGCTAGGTTTCCCTCAGTGCCGGCAGAGCTAGGGTTCAAAAACTACAGCTAGGCACTTTGCAAAAAAAGGGTCATTTTTCACTGTGAAAATGTGGTGCGTCCACGTTGCGCTTTGCGCTGCTTCCTGTTGCGGGCACTAGGCCTACCCACACAAGTGAGGTACCATTTTTTTCGGAAGACCTTGGGGAACGTGGGGTGGGTGGAATTTTGTGGATCCACGCAGATTCCAGAACTTTCCACCACAGAAAAGTGAGGAAAATGTGTTTTTTGCCAATTATTTAGGTTTGCAAGGGATTCTGGGTAACAGAACCTGGTGAGAGCCAGTCAAGTCACCCCATCCTGGATTCCCCTGGGTGTCTACTTTTCAAAAATGTATAGGTTTGCTAGGTTTCCCTAAGTGCCGGCAGAGCTAGGGTTCAAAAACTACAGCTAGGCACTTTGCAAAAAAAGGGTCATTTTTCACTGTGAAAATGTGGTGCGTCCACGTTGCGTTTTGCACTGCTTCCTGTCGCGGGCACTAGGTCTACCCACACAAGTGAGGTACCATTTTTTCGGAAGACCTTGGGGGATGCGGGGTGGGTGGAATTTTGTGGATCCACGCAGATTCCAGAACTTTCCACCACAGAAAAGTGAGGAAAATATGGTTTTTTTGCCAATTTTTTAGGTTTGCAAGGGATTCTGGGTAACAGAACCTGGTGAGAGCCAGTCAAGTCACCCCATCCTGGATTCCCCTGGGTATCTACTTTTCAAAAATGTATAGGTTTGCTAGGTTTCCCTAAGTGCCGGCAGAGCTAGGGTTCAAAAACTACAGCTAGGCACTTTGCAAAACAAGGGTCATTTTTCACTGTGAAAATGTGGTGCGTCCACGTTGCGTTTTGCGCTGCTTCCTGTCGCGGGCACTAGGCCTACCCACACAAGTGAAGTACCATTTTTATCGGAAGACCTTGGGGAACGTTGGGTTGGTGGAATTTTGTGGAACCACGCAGATTCCAGAACTTTCCACCACAGAAAAGTGAGGAAAATGTGTTTTTTTTGCCAATTTGTTAGGTTTGCAAGGGATTCTGGGTAACAGAACCTGGTGGGAGCCAGTCAAGTCACCCCATCCTGAATTCCCCTGGGTGTCTAGTTTTCAAAAATGTATAGGTTTGCTAGGTTTCCCTAAGTGCCCGCAGAGCTAGGGTTCAAAAACTACAGCTAGGCACTTTGCAAAAAAAGGGTATTTTTTCATTGGGAAAATGTGGTACGTCCACGTTGCATTTTGAGCCATTTCCTGTTGTGGGCACAAGGCCTACCCACACAAGTGAGGTACCATTTTTATCGGGAGACTTAGGGTAACACAGAATTGTAGAGCAACTGTTATTACCTATTGACTTTCGATGCATTTCTGCCTTCCAAATGAAAGACAATGTGTAAAAAATAAGTCATTTTGAAAAATGACCTATAATTCTCATGCTAGTATGGGTACTCCCAATTTCGGAAATGTCCAAATATCTACTGTTTCTAAAATCTACATTTTGTTCCCATTTCAGAAATACATAGGTGTCTTTCATAACAATTTTTCCATGTATACATTTTCCCAAAATAATTGCTATATACCCGGTACATAATAAAAAACCATTGCAAGATGCTGCTCAGTTATTGGCTCTGGATTCGTCGGGTTCTTGGTGAACCTACAAGTCCTATATATCCCCACAACCAGAAAGGTCCAGCGGATATAACGGTATATTGCTTTCAAATAGCTGTCATAATTAGAAGAAGTTACAGGTGAAAACGTTGACACAAATTGCTGTTTTTTTCAACTAATTTTCAATTTTCCTTTATTTAACTGTTAGTTTCTATAAGGAAAACTTTAAGGATCTACACAAATGACCCCTTGCTGAATTCAGAATTTTGTCTACTTTTCAGAAATGTATGGCTTTCCAGGATCCATTATTGGTTTCATACCCATTTCTACCATTAACTGGAAGGAGGTTGAAAGCACAAAAAATAGCAAAAATAGGCTATGTCCCAGAAAAATGCCAAAACTGTGTAAAAAAAGTTGCTTTTCTGACAAAAGTCTGCTTGTCCCTGAAAGCTGGGAAGATGTTATGTTATGTTATGTTATAAAGAATTTATACAGCGCGCGTACACCAAAAGGTTTCATGGCGCTACTCTAGAATATGCCGGGACCGATGGGGATAGTTATTCATGAGCCTGCCCGAACAGCCATGTCTTAAGCATTTTTCTGAATCTCAGAAGATCAGTACATGACCGGACCTCCAGTGGAAAAGAATTCCACAGTCTAGGGGCCAAGGAAGCAAACCTACAGCCACCCTGACGTTTTAACTTGAAGGCGGGGATGGTCAGTAGCTGAAGGTGGGCTGAGCGCAAGTTACGAGAGGGAGTATGCTTTGATAAAAGACAGTTAATAAATTTAGGACTCCGACTGTGAAGAGACTTAAAGATTAAACATCCCGTCTTAAAGGCCGTACGTTGGGAAATGGGGAGCCAGTGTAATTTTTTAAAAGGGGTCTGGCTGATTGCCATCTTGGTTGCTGATGGATCAGTCTTGCTGCTTGGTTCTGGACCATCTGAAGCCGCTTGATTAAAAAAAGTGGCATACCTAGATAGATAGAGTTGGCATAGTCTAAGTGTGATAAAACCATGGCTATTACAACCTGTACCAACGCTGCATGAGTGAGCAAGCGACTGATCTTTCTGATTTTGCGTAATTGAAAGAAACAGGTTGAGACCACAGCACCAACTTGGGATCTCAACGACAGGTCGTTGTTTATGATAACACCTAGACTCTTGACGGAGGTAGAGGGTTCAGGCGGACATCCAAGTTCCGCCGGCCAATAGTGTGGGCCCCAAAAGATCTTATTACTCCCGGTCAGGACCAACTCAGTCTTATCTGGATTGAGTTTTAAATGATTCTGGTCCATCCAATGGCGAATGTGGAGCATAGTGGCCTGGAATTCCAAGATTGAATTGGGGGAGTTATCTATAGTAAAAGTTAACTGTAGATCATCGGCATAATTGAAGGTAGTTACCTTCCGTGCCTTCAGAGACTGAATCAGGGGTGAGAGGTATAGATTAAACAGGTGGGGGATAATGATGACCCCTGTGGGACCCTACAAGTAGTTGATAGCTTGGGAGCGGTAAATGAATTCAGGCGAACCGATTGAGTACGGTCCTCTAAAAAGGAGCCAATCCAGCTAAAGGCTGGGCCCTGAATGCCGGCCAGCCTGACACGATCCATCAGAATTTCATGATCGACCGTGTCAAATGCGGCCGAAAGATCTAAAAGCACCAGGGCCCGAGGAGTACCTCTATCCGCTTTATCTCGCAGGTCGTCCAGTACAGCTAGAATCACTGTCTCTGTAGAGTGAGCGGGACGGAATCCGGCTTGATGGGGATCTAGATATTCAGAATGTTCCATAAAATTAGACAAACACTTTGCTACATGGGCTTCCAGGACTTTGGCGAAGTAGGGAGCAGAGAGATGGGACGATAATTTGATAACATCTGGGGTCTGCTCCGGTTTCTTTAAAAGGGGAACCACAATTGCATCCTTGAATGCTTTAGGAATACGGCCCTGCGAGAGAGACTCATTCAAGAAGGTCATGATAATACACGACAGTCCAGGAAGAATGTCTTTTAAAATATGAGGTGGACAACAGTCCCTGGGTGAGCCAGATTTGACTCTAGACAGCAGGTCCAGGAAGGACTGGGTGTTGATGGCCGAAAAGTGATCCAAAATAAATGGATTCTTTTTTATAACAGGGGTAGTCTCAGTAGGGCTAAATTTAGGGATACTAGCTTTAATGTTAGAAATTTTCTCCACAAAATAGGTATTCAGAGAGTCACAGAGCTCTTGAGTAGGTGTAGGTATAGGTAGGACTCTCGCTGCATTGGATAATTCATTGACAATGGAAAATATTTCCTTCGATCTATTATCGGAATTTAAAATTCTAGCAGAGAAGTGAGCCGCCTTGGCTGCCATAATCGCTTTTTATATTCATTCCGAGCTTCTAAGTAATGATGTTTCTCATCAGGAGAGTAGCTTAATCTCCATTTCCTTTCTTTCTGGCGAAGGGCCAATTTTTGATCTCTTAGCACCTTAGAGAACCATTTCTGTGCGTCAAGGCGACGAGCGCATTTTAGTTTCCTGAGCGGAGCATGCATGTCACTGGCCTCTAATAGCCATGCTGAAATGTTTGCTTCCAAGATATCGACATTAGTGTCAAAGGCGGGGATGCGCTAGCCAATGTATCCAGAAATTCCTGTTTGTTGAGGGCACTCCATTTCCTGATCATGCCACCCTCGACCTTGGGGGTCTTGCTACTCAAGGGAATCATTACCGTAAATTTAATTAGGTGATGGTCAGACCTTATACATGGTACAATCATGGGCACGGACGTTATAATGTTTGTGGTCCAAGCTTGATCCAGTGTGTGTCCTTTGATGTGAGTGGCTGAGACAAGGTGCTGGGTAAAGTTGAGGTTGGTTAATAGATCAGTCAGTTCAGCAGAATGAGGCCCGCCGTGTACGTCATTAGACCAATAATTTAGGTCACCTAATAATAGTATTTTAGCATAATTAGTTGCCAAATGATTTCAGCACCACAACCCCTTTTTTGATGCCATTTGCAGGGAAAAAACAAGACGCTTTCATCTGTAGCCCTTTTTTCGCATTTTTCCCAAAAAAACCAAAGTTTAGCTGTATTTTGGCTAATTTCTGGGTCCCCTCCAGGGGAATCCACAAACCCTGGGTACCTTTACACTCCCCATGATGTTAGAAAAAAGGACGCAAATTTGGCGTGGATACCTTATGTGGTCAAAAAGTTACAGGGGCCTAAGCGCGCACTACCCAAATAGCCAAAAAAGGCTTAGCACAGGGGGAAAAGGCCTAGCAGCGAAGGGGTTAAGGAATGGAGGGCATGTTTAGATCTCTATATGGTTGCGGAGAAAGTTACATATAAGGCGAGGGGTTGTCCCCAGAAATTTAGAAAGATATGGGCGCCGTGGATAAAATATTATGGCTTAGACCTGGGTGAAGAAGAGGAGGGATTAATCTTGCCATTGGGAGGATCGGGGAAAGAGACTTGATGATTGTGAGACCGGACTCATCGCTGATATGGGGAGTTAAGTTGGATCTGACCCTTAGCACATGTACATCTATTATGTTGAACTCTAACCTCATGCTCTCTTTCAGAGGAATTATTGATATACTTGTTGCCCTAAGTCACTTGCGATTGCCCAGATACCAATTTGTATCGTGTATTCATGCTTTCTTTGATTGTAAATTCAAATTATCAAAAATAAAAATATAAAAAATTAAAAAAAAGAATAAGGACTTGAACTCGCCTCAAATTCCAACACCTTTAAACACCGAGGGGAATTTTACATCAGAAAGAGGGGCTAAGTTGGATAACATACTGCAATACAACAGATCAGACCCCAATTGGAAGGGATGGTTGGTTTGGCCTACTGACACAAACAGATGTCAGGAAAGATTCAGGGGTACCACCGAAGGGTTTAGTATCCATAGACCAGACCCACGTTATGTACAATGAGAACATCCGGGGGTAGTGACATCATACAGTGTTGGGAAGTTGTGCCTTGATTGGCTAAAGACCTCAACACTATCCCAGGTGAAGCAACACTTGTCCTTACTCTCAGAGGATGTGGACCTATGGGATTTTTTATTAGGTCCCAGGAAACCACGTCAGAAGCGCTTTTTGTATGCTGTCTATAATGAACTCTGGAAAATCTCTCAACAAGAAGCTGCAGAGAGATTAAGAGAAATAGATAGAGTTAACCTAGAAAAGCTGTTAGCCGTAGTTGACAATGGTATGACTACATTAACATCCAGGATATATTCACTGGGCAACATTGTATCTTCTGCTATCGATGTAATAGAACAGGATTTGTCCATATTGCAACACGGACAGTCGCAGTTACGTTCTATTATTCTGTTAAGCTGGACGCTGCAGTCATTGCGCGCCGGTTATGTGCCTTGGCGTTTTATGAACATCACGTCATTATTTTCTGCATACAATCTAACAGGAAAACAGATGAAAACGGCACAGAGAGGAGCAAAATATACAATGCTGCGTATTGAGAAACTGGATAGGTTACCCTTTACTGTAGCAGAGTAACCGTCCACAGAATGGTTAGTCCACGGCCATATAACATTACCGGGCGCAACTTTCCAGTTACAATATTGCCTAGAACAACAACAGGCAGGCAGATATGAAAAGATGGGTAAGGAATTCATCAGGGAATCCTGGGATTTACCACACAGATTTCGATGCAGGAGTGGGGATCTGGAAGTGTTTCTAAGCGGAACTAACTGCGAGAACGCTTTAAGTGGATCTCTCATATGTCAGGATATTATGCTACACGGAGCTTGTAATGGGTCTGTGGCGAACTTGTCCTGTCACTTGAGGGGTACCCTGGCAGCTGTGATTAATCCGGTATTCAGGCTTCTCTCGAATGAGAGTTACTTGATGCTGAATGATCAAGGTTGTTGTGGGATGCTTCTGGTCATCGAATATCTAGTCACTGTGAGCTCCAGGGTTACTTGCTGTATGAAAGTATTGTTTCCACCAACACATACAGTCAGGGAGGCGCCGTTATGGCCTTCGCTAAATGTTTCCTTTATACGGTTTGATACTCTGAGCAGAATAAAAGCCATGCTTTTACAACGAACCGTGCCCTTAACCTCCGCCTGGGAGACTTTTGATCTCCAGATCGCAAGGTCTTCGGCTGAGATACAGGCACTTATACGTACAAACTGCCCTTTCCATTTCACAGAAATGGTAAGTCGTATCTTTAACATGTCCGATACGACGAGTATTGTACACCTATTTAAGACCATAGGTTCCGGACTGTTAAGCACCTTTCAGACGGTCCTCGGAGTTATACCAAACTTTATATACTCCGTCTTTGGAAGCATTTTCGGAGGGCTTCCGCTGATCCTGTTTCTAATAGCAGGAATCCTGATTGTTACCTTTCTGCTGCGCAATGGACGTCCCAGCCACCAAGGAAGTTGCAACAGCTCTCCTGGAGCGTAAATACCGTGATCGCATGGTACAACATCTGGGCACACCTCACATATGGGAACTGAGCGCCTCTTGGTTCCTGTCATTTAGACCACTCTGGTTGGACTGTGTCCTACCTGTTCTCCGATGCCTGTTCTGCGGAGAAGAATGCGTGTTGGGCCTCTGTCTGACACTTCCATCTGCTGTGCCACCGGACGTTGATGCTTTACTGGACCCGATAACGGCCCATGTTCTGCAGTGTCCTCAGCGCATTCCCATGTTATTGGCAGCATTCTTGGAGCCACCACAGGTAGTTTCTGCTCCTGTTGGTATGGACACCGGCTCCTCCAACACTCAGGCCTTGGATGTGGCACAGACTGCCCCGGCACCTGCTGCAGGCAGTGCGGAAGATCATATGTGCTCAATTGACATTCTTTGTGAGGTGTTACAGGGATCGTCAGCTGAGTATGCAGACAGCAGCAATGTCTACCAGCAACGACACATAAACATTTGGCATGTCGCACGCTGGGAAGATTTGGCTTTTTAATTTTTTCGAAATTATAAACTGAACTCTTTTGACCTGCATGGCTTTCAAATGCTTGTAGTTGTTCGGACTATATAAACGGACACTTTTAGAGCCACTACTTGAATGATTTTTGTAGAACACTTTTTAGAGGGTTTTTTAAGGCTTTTTAACTTCTCTTAACAATGTTTTTATTAATTGTTGCGTACAAACCTCTAGACACCTTGGTAAATACACAAATTTAGTAATGTCGTCCATTTGGATGAGGAGTGGGTGTTATATTTCATATAGGTACCCCGATATAGGTCTAGGTAACATCATAACCCTTCACCTACATTATCTCCTATACTACATACATAACGGATTTGAAGGACCGACCTTTTACCCAGTTACAATACTACACACAAGTACGCAGGGTTTTTCCCTGGACACTGGCCTCATAAATTATGCATGAGGATTCTTAGTTTCTTGGAATCACAGCAGGACCATCACCTCCTGCATAATAACTGTGTATAAAGTTCATTCCCGACGTCATCCTAAGTCCGACACTGGCACAGCAAGGTAGAACCCCTTGGGGATACCTTAGGGTATATAAACACCACATCTTGCTGAGATAGAGAGAGGAGATCGTGACTTCCATGCTGACACACTGACGCAAGACGCTGATGTTCCTACATGCAGATACTCCAGCTCGCAGTGGTCTGACATCCCTTGCGGGGTGTTAAGCTCGAGACCGGAACGGAGTCCCGCAGTCTCACATCAGGTAATGGGGTTGGCTTTATCCTAGAGGGATTCTTGGCTTTACACCTACTCACATGCTAGGTACACTTAGGTACATTTAGTTAGGGTGCATCGTAGGAGTACGCATTTTTATTGCCATGTATTTTATATACTTGCCTATATTTATGATTTTATCAAAATGGTAGAAACCTACCATCTGTTTACTTTCTTAATGCTGCTACTCATTTATATATGCTACTGTCTACTGGTGATTTCAGTACACTTATTTTACGCTAGAATAACGACTGTTCGATAAATACTTATTGAAAACATCCCAACCGTTTATTCTGTGTATCTCTCTAAGAACAAGTGAGCACGAGTGACTGAGCAAAAATTAACTTATTGTTTCCACGGTCCTAGGGGATCAGGGTTGTCATGTTCGATAGTTGCCAATAACTATTCTCTCCTTGGTAAGAGGAGGTTATAGTGGCATTGCGAGCTAGCTGGTACACAGGCCAACATACCCGGTTGGGGTGTCTGGAATCAGTCTGGACAAAAGTCCCGCAGTGTATGTTGTCTAAATGCGCAGATCCTATATAGGTCTTATAGGAACTACACAACAGTCCCCCTGGAAAGCTCCGGAGGTCGGACTTCCACAAGTTTGGCCAGGAGCTCATCGCAAGGCAAGCCAGCGAACCCTCGCCAAATACGAGATGTCTGAGAGCTTCAAGGGACCCCAGGAAGAAAAGCTCCAGAACAGTTTCTAAGTCAGAAGGTAAAAACTTTGACCGAGACCTATCACGAGGTGTAGCCGCGCAGGGCTCCATTGTGGTCAGCCTGAAACTTTGACTTTGTTCCAGTCTAGCGTGACCAGATGTCTTAATAGGTGCTTTAGATTTCTATGTGCTATATAGTCCTAAATCTTTCAAAATTCATATCTCCGGTTCCCTACATTGGATTTTTTTCGTTTTGGTGTCATTTTAAAGATAAAACTATTTCCTATTTTATAAATTGGTGTTGGATTTGTATTGTATGTTGTGTCTTAAATATTTACTGAATTGGTGTTTTTAAATGCTTTACATAGCTGTCTTTGAAGTTAAGCCTGCCTACCCGCAGCCAAGCTACCAAGGATTGAGCATGGAAATAATTTTCTAAGACCTATTCTGAACCCTATACTGTGTTAGTGGCCTTATTGCCAGTGGTATATGCATATTTACCACTACTAATAACCCAATTTCCAACATTAGGTGTTTAGCAGTATGGATGATTGATGACTTGTGTTTAAAAAGTACACCTTTCAGTAAAGTGAATTAAGATTTTAAAAATCCTCTAAATCGCCTTAGAACAAAACCTTTGAGTTTGATTTTTGGATTTTGGATTAAACAATTTTTAATCTATTGTTTTGATTTTTCCAAAATTGTTCTAAGTCTGTTGTGCCCAGTTGTTGTGACTCAAAACTAGGGAACCACGGAGCTGGGCATGGCTATACTGTCTCATTTCAGGATGGCTAATCTTAGGGTACAGTGTTGGCTGAGGGGGCTGCCTGCTTCCAACAAGATTAGGAAGGCAATGTTGCTTAAGTCCCTCAAGGCCTGGGTTAGGGTAACTGAGGAGATTCAAGGGGGAATGGAGAGTGTTCCCCCCAACTTCACCCAGGGGGGGTGAGAATTGTGCCTCTTCCATTTTTTCCAGTGTTAGCCATGTGATTCCAAATGGTGGGTGGAGGGCAGGGTCCCCTACTCAAGAACCATCACTGTCCCTTGCAGAAAGGCAGCTTGAGGCCCAGTTAGCTTCCATTGCCTTGGAAAGGGAAAAGCTGGAGTTGGCTAAGAAGGGATAAGAGGGGGAGAAGGAGAAAAGAAATGGTGGCAGTGAACATGATGAAGAGTTTGAGACGTCCTGGGGTGACGGATTTGATCACAAACTTCCCAAGGTTATAGCACCCAAGTACACAGAGGGGGCGACATTGATAAGTGGGTAGGAGTCTTTGAGAGTGCCCTAAGAATGAGTAGGGGCCACTCTAAGTATTGTGGTACACTCCTGTGGGAGGTGATTCCAGTAGCTGGGAGGGATGGGCTCCTGATCCTGAGGGGGAGGATGCAGAATCATACCAGCATATGAAGGCATGCTTAGTCAAGAGATTTTGTCTGACTCCAGAGCAGTACACGGTGAAGTTTAGAAACACCCAGAAAGTGAGTACAAAGTCTTGGGTAGACTTTGTGGATGTCTCAGTGAAGGGACTGGAAGGTTGGATTGTTGTAACAAAGTTAACTCATATGAGGGATTGTATAATTTGTTGTTAAAGGGACATATGTTGACTCATTGTGAAGAAGAGAAGTTACGTCAGTATCTAGTGGACTCTGAGCTGACAGACCCCAGAGAGCTGTGGAAAGCAGCTGATGAGTCAGTGAGAAGCGAGGACAGGTCCCTCCCCAGTGGAAAGCCCAGGGAAAAGAAGGTCAAAAACAGAAGGAGTCGTCCAAAGACACAAAACGGGAGATGCTTTCTGCACCAAGAAGCTACACCCTAAGGGGCCATCCCCAGGGATTGCCAGTGCAAGTGTGGGGGTGGAGAGTGGTGCCCCAGAGAGGGGAAGCAGGTGGTAAAAGCAACCTTAGTGGCCCTGGGTGGAGTGAATATTCCAAACCTTGCTGCCTTACCTCCGAACATGGATAAGTACATGCAGTGGCCTAAAGTTAATGGGACTGGGGTGGAGGCTATCAGAAACACAGGAACTAATGTAACTATGGTCCTGGACAAGCTGGTGCCTAAGGAGAGGTTTCTACCTGGTGAGTTTCACCAGGTGACCTGTGCAGACAGCACTACCAAACTCCATCCTATGGCTGTGGTGGATTTGGAATGGGGAGGTGTGACAGGCTCTAGGAATGTAGCTGTGTCTCCTGTGCTCCCAGGCCAGTGTTTGCTGGGCAATGACCTCGAAGCATCTGAGTGGTCTGAAGTGGAGAGGGGTCTCCATATGAAAATATTGGAGCTCCCTGAGTGGGTATGTGCTGCGACCAGGTCACAGACTATCCAGAATGGAAAGGCTGGACACTTGGACCGTAGAACACAGGGCCAAGCATTCAAGGACAAGGGCTCTGGGCCTGGTGAGCCAGCCCAGGGAACTCTAGAGGTGCAGGAAGAATCTAACCCTGATGAGGAGGTTCTGGCCTCTGAGGGAGAGACTCCATCCCTGCCAGAGCTGTCAGATGTGGCAGAACTGACAGGAGCAGGTGGACCCTCCAGAGAGGAGTTAAGTAAGGGACAGAGAGACTTTCCCAGCCTTGAGAGCTTGAGGCAGATTGCCTCTAAGCAGGAAGAAGGAAATGACAGTCGGTTTCACAGAATACCCTGGGAAGATGGACTGCTTTATACTGAGGCCAGAAACCTGAAGGGGGGGGGCACCAGGAGGTTGGTGGTGCCCCAGAAGTACAGAGAATTCATCCTGACCATGGGTCATGATATCCCCTTGGCAGGATATTTGGGACAGACAAGGACTTAGAAGCGGTTGCTGAACCATTTCTACTGGCCCCATAGGTCTGAAAAGGTAAAGGAGTTTTGTAGCTCCTGTGTCACCTGACAGGCCAGTGGTAAGGCAGGGGGCAAGACAAAGGCACCCCTATTACCACTGCCAGTGGTTGGGGTTCCTTTTGAAAGGGTAAGGATGAACATTGTTGGTCCCATGCCCCACCTACTGCACCAGGGAATAGTACATCTTGGTGGTAGTGGCCCATGCCACTAGGTACCCTGAAGCAATCCCTCTTAAAATCATAGATGCTCCTGCATTGGGTAGAGCACTGCTTAGTGTGTTCACCAGAGTGGGTTTTCCGAAAGAGGTGGTGTCAGATAGGGGCACAAACTTTCTGTCCAACTATCTGACTGCTATGTGGGATGAGTGTGGTGTCAACTACAAGTTCACCACTCCCTATCACCAACAGACAAATGGTTTAATAAGACATTAAAGGGCATGATCAATGGGTTGTCTGAGTAACTCAGGAGGAGATGGGATGTTCTCCTCTCATGCCTACTTTTTGCCTACAGGGAGGTTCCACAAAAAGGGGTTGGGTTCAGTCCCTTTGAGTTGTTGTTTGGATACCCTGTGAGGGGGCCATTATGCCTGCCGAGAGAGTCTTTGGAGAAGCCTCTCAAAGAAGCTAAGGACAATGTGCTTGATTATGTGCTAGGCCTGGGATCAAGAATGGCAGAGTCCTTGTACAAGGCAAGCAGAAAACTGGAGGCTAGCTAGGAGCTCATGAAGCACTGGTATGATCAGAAGGCTACTATGCCTGAGAATACTTCAGGACTGTTGGTGTGGGTGTTGGAGCCTGTGGCTCCCATGGCCCTCCATGACAAGTGGAGTGGGCCCTAACCAATCTTAGAAAACACGGCTGAGGTTACCTCCTTGGTTGACCTTGGCACCTCAGGATCCTTCATAAGGTCCTGCACATGAACAGACTGAAACCCCACCATCACAGGGCGGATATGACCATGTTACTGGTCACTGATGAGGGAGTGGGGGAGGAAACTGAACCAGTGCCTCACCTCCTCTCCAATAATGTGCAATATGGGTCAGTGGAGGGAGTTGTGCTCTCTTCCAAATTGACAGACCAGCAGCACAGAGACTGCAAGCAGGTGCTGGAGCAGTTTGCTGGCCTGTTCTCTTGATCCCAGGCATTACTGAATGGTGTGTGCACCACATTGACCCTGGTGCCTACCTGTCAAATATAAACTGTCCAGGTTGTCTGACCATGTCAGAGCCAGCATTAAGGCTGAGGTAGCTAAGATGCTGGAGTTGGGGTAATTTAACTGTCTGAAAGTCCATTTGCCAATCCAGTGTTACTGGTGCCCAAACCTAATCCCCAGGGGGGGACCAAAAGAGTTAAGGTTCTGTGTGGACTACAGAGGACTGAACGCAGTCACAAATACTGATGCTCACCCTATACCTAGAGCTGATGAGCTCAATGACAGGTTAGGGGCTGCTAAGTACCTGAGTACATTTGACTTGACTTCAAGCTACTGGCAGATTGCCCTCACAGATGAGGCAAAGGAGAGGTCAGCATTCTCCACACCAGAGGGACATTAGCAGCTCAAGGTAATGCTCTTTGGTTTAAAGAATGCACCTGCCACCTACCAAAGGTTGGTGAACAGGGTCTTGTCTGGGTTAGAGCAGTTCAGTGCAGCTTATCTGGCTGATATAGCTGTATACAGTCCTACCTGGGGGGATCACTTAAACCACCTGGGGGAAGTGCTTAAAGCCGAGGAGAACTGCGGCTGAGAAGATTGAGAAGTGAATGTCAAGTCATGTTTTTGTAACTTGACACTTCCAAGACCAAGTTCACTGTATTGTTCAACCAGAACTGTACACTTCCTATTCACCCTTGTCTGTGTCCACTGGTGATGGAAGGTGCTACTCCAACTGGAGCCACTTCCTTAAGATCTCCATGCTGACGGGATCCTCAATGAACTCAAGAGTTCCTTGTTAACAAATTCAAGAAGGTTGCCAAATACCGATTGTGGGTAAAATCACAGACAAAATGTTCTCTGCAATCTCACCCACATAATTTCTGTAATAGACTGTGGGATCTCTGTCCTAGATGGTCTTCCAAGTTCACTCCTCTTGCCTCCCTGAAGACACAGCTTCACACTGCTGCTATGTTTGTCACTGAAGCCATAATGTAATTCCATTACAGGAGTTTTGAAACCTCTGCAAACGCTTGGTGTCACAGCTCAAGGTGACTTGTGTCATGTAAAAATCCGTGCTTCTGATCTCCATGGTTGTCGGATAAACTAAAGATCTCAGGAAGCCCAGGGCACGAGAGAAGCTATACAGTGAGAAAATCGTAACTTCTGAAAGTCAGATACACATTCCGTGGCTTGCTAAGGGTGCCTGTAGTTTTACATGTCATAAAAACGCACAAGTGGAACGTGTTCTCATTGTTGGATAGTGTATTAATTATGTTTTGTTTTATATATGTAATTTTATGCTGCACTCTGGTCCCTTTTTTCGATGTTCATGCTCAAGGGCCAGTAATCAAATAACTGTGTTAATCATTTATTTTCTCAAGGGCCTTTGAGGTAACCTGCTAAGCTTCAAGTAGCCCTATATAAATTGCTAATAAAACAACATTGCAGACTTTAAAGATAGGGTTGTCTTTTGTTCTTTATCCAACATGCATCCTGACGGCACTAAGGCGATAGTTCCTTGTTCTCTAGTTTCCTAGCAGCACCTCCTCATCTGCACAATGTGACTAAAAACTCAAGATATGAAATGAAACCAATTTACTTCAAAGCATCTCCTTGTGCAGTCCCTGCATCCTGTGTCTTTTCTCATTAGAAAATGAACAATGGAAATCAGATTCATGGGGCTGGCAGATGACCTACAAAAGGGACCAGCGGGGGATGGACGGATAAAGCCCAGGACGCCAGCCTACCCTCCAGTGAGATCAATCAAACATGTTCAGCAATTAAATTTGCAATTGGAATAGCTGATCGGGAACGCACGTCGGATCCTTGCTGCTTTCTTGAAAGGCTTTGCAGTTCAGCGTTTTGCAATTAATGAAACAATATAACAGGTTTTGAACTAAGCGGGAGCGTGTTCTTCCAGTGAATGAAATGTAACCCCTGTAATGTGTCAGGGAGTAGAAGTGGCCCCCTCCCCAATAGCAAAGGATGACTTTCAATGATTAGAAGACTATTTTTCTTTGACCTGATATCAGAGTTCAGTTACATTTCCTAATAAAATAAATGACTTGCAGCTTTTGTGGGTTCCTATTTCAATCACAAATGTTACAATATGCTGCCTATTTTGCCAAAGTACTTTGTTGTGCTTTCACTAAGGCTTAGAGGTAAGGGGCCAGATGTATCAACAATGTATTTTGCGAGTCCTTAATAGCGAATTTTACCGATTCGCTATTATGGACTCGCAAAATGCAATGCATGTAGGATTCGCAAATAAAATTGTGATTCCTATGCATTCCTTATTTGCGACTCGCAAATTGCGAGTCGCAAATAAGGAATGGCTTCCCATTCATTTCTATGGGCCTAGGCCCATAGGAATAAATGGGAACTGCATGAGCAATTTGCGAGTACCCAATAGGTACTCGCAAATTGCGCATGCAATTTCAAGGGTGCAAGGGGGCCAAAAGGACACCCTGATGCACCCCTGAAATATGCATGTGTGAACATGTGGCACACATACATGCCCTAAGGGCATGTATGTGTGCCACATGGCACTTAGATAAATGCAAAAAAGTGCATTTTTCTTGGAATTTGCAAATTACCACCAACTACAAGTTGGTGGTAATTTGCGATTCCTTAATGCTAAATCGCAATTTGCGATACCTACGAGAATTGCATTTAGGGAATCGCAAATTGCGATTCCCTAACTGCATTCATAATTTAGGTAATCGCAAATAATTGCGATTACCCATATTGCGAATTCAAAAATGTTGATACATTGCAAAACGCATTTTTGCGTTCGCAAACGGCCCAATTCTGCGAAGCGGCCCGTTTGCGAACGCAAAAAGCGTTGATACATTTGGCCCACAGTGCTTTTTACAGGTCTCAAACCGTCATATTCGGTAAGTCTGAGGGTTTGGCGATAGTATTTTTTTTATGTAGTACATTCATTACACGAATCAGGAAAGTTTTCCCTATTCGTAAAGTGGGTTTACAAATGGTACAATTTCGAAGAAACTTGTTTTTGGCATTCCTTCCAAGTTGCAAAGCAGTAGCATATGCGTCAATGGTTTGCGACTGGTATTCTGGTCATAAACCATTGCCGAGTTATCAACTCCCAGGTTGGGGCGGTAACTGATTCTCAAAGGGGAGGGGTCCTGTTTGAACCTCTTCCCGATTGGGAATCATAGTGGCAGCTTTAGAGGGAGTGGGAAGTTGTTTAGTGGACTAATGCCTAACTCAGCGAAGTTTTTCAAAATGGAAAAACTGTTTTTTAAAGCAGCCTTTTTTCCCTTAGAAATCTTGGGCTGCTTATGTAAAATCTATTTGAAATACTTTCACAGTGATGGGGGTTTGCATTCCCTTGCAGGACACCATTTCTGTTAAGCCAATCCGAAGGAGTCTCAATTTGCAAGCAGTTTGTTAATTAGGCAGGCCGTTCTGTGACACACTCCTCCATTTTGGAATCTTGAAAACCGACTGATTAGCACATAAGTCAGTTTACAAAATTAGACACTGATCACGAATGGTCAGGTTGTAAATTGTGACCACTTTTTGGGACCATTATCTTTGTACATCTGTCTCTAAGTTTCTCCATGTTGTCACCAGTGGACCTTAATGGTATCCTTGTTAACAGTTGTTTGAATTACTGAATTTAGCTCGGCAGTAATCAGCTTCTGAAATCCTCCTCATGCCTGCAAAAAATTAAAAAGCAGCCAATCTCATCAGAAAATTATACCCACACTACCAAGTCACTGTGAAAAATGTTTGTGTCTGGTTATGCACAGCTTTAGCCTCAGAAGAAACTCATGTTGTAGGCTAACACTAAACCAAATAGCATCCTTCATAACCTACGTGCATTCCTAGTTGTAGTTAATTTAGTATTTATTTAATCGTATGCAGATGAAGACAGGAAAATGAAAGAGGTCTAGCAGAAAACATATTGCACATAAGAACATTACCCCATGTGGCTGGGTCCAAACTGAGGCGGCATGGTGTGCAAAATAACGATGGACTGGGATGCGGCCCTGAATAATTACCAGTGGCCTTTGCCAATTACAACAGAGGTTTGGCCGCAGGGCCTGGCCTGTGACCAGGCCCTGCATCCAACCCATTAGAGCTGTTCCCCTCCCCAAGCCACTTTGGGCCTCAGGGTCTTCATACCCAAGGCCTTTTTTTGTTTTAATCGGGAGGCCACACGTGTCTCCCCTTCCCATGCCACTTCGGGATCCCCTACCCCAGGGCCAAAACATATTTCTTCAAGGAGCACCCCATAATGCCCTGCGAGGGCTATTTACATGCTTTTTTATTTTGGTGATGTCCGCAGAAGGGGCCGGAACACCACCAATTTTTTGTTTTATGTTTTGGGGGGCTTCAGGGAGTTCTGCAGTCCCCCAGCAACATTAGAAAACAAGCAGTAAGTCTCCTGGGTCATTGAAACCATGATCCCATGAGAATGTATCATATTTTTTTAAAAACATTTCCCAAGCTGGTGCTTTGGTCTACAGATGGGAGTGCAGCTCCCTCCAGAGGCTGACACTATGGTTGTGTTTTATGTGGTCTGAAGATGTATAAAAAAATACAAGGCCCTTTTGTGGTTGTTTATGATTGCATTGTATGGGGTGGAATATCCTAAAAGAAAAATTCAGAAACATATTTGTTTAAAAAAAAAAAACCAGTGTCTCTGACTATTTATTTTCATGTTATCTCCCACAAAATGTAGCAATAAAAGCTACGAAACAAGAAAGAGTCACAGACATGTATTTTAATAAAACTTTATTAAATATTTTTAAGTTATCAATATTATTAAACATTGCATTTTGTATATTATTAATGAAATATGCCATTGATTAAAATTATTTGTGATTTTTGGAGAAAGATGATAGAGTCGCTTTATTTACAGGGGGTTGAGTACTGAGGGGGAGATGAGGGTTTGGCCGCAGCCCAATGGCATTGCACAGCAGGGGAGTTGGCTTAATGTATGGTAATGAAATATTACTTTACAATAAAACAAAACCTAGAAATAACACTGAAAAACACAAAGGTTAAAGTGACATTATAGTTAGGCACGATACAAACTTTGGAAATTCACTGAAAAACAAGGTTAAAGGGATGTTATATCTAGGTGAAAATGTCAGTTAAAACATGCCTTTTTAAACTTACAAAATCACTGAAGTTCACCAGTTATAGTTATCTCACTTAACTATAACTCGTGCCCTTGACATGCACTGCTAACCACCACCACTCATGGCATGTTCTATGACATCATTGATAATATCACTGCAACCTTTTCAATTACATGATTGATGACAAAAGTGTGCATGGCTGGGGCGTAAGTTATAGTTACCTTAGGGCACGAGTTGTAGTTACTTGAGATAACTATAAATGGTGAATATCTATTGTTCTTAGTAGATACTTTTAATAATCTGTGGAAAATTCATCATGAGAGTTTGGCTGTCTGCAAACATTGTGGTACTGGTTAAAGTCTCTGCATAGGGTAAACACTGTTTACAGTACCCACTTTTCTACTCATGTTCACTTCATATCTCACGAGAGGTTAGCTAACTGTCAGTAAGGAATTAATCACGGAACAGAGCTTGTGTGTCTGGAAGAAGATGGTTTTCTCTGAACAGCTGTATACAGATTGAACACTGTGTACAGAAGGGGTTACCCATCTATGTGTGGTTAAATGGAGCTCGGGTACCCATAAACTATATGGTATAGGGTCAATGCTGCACATAACAGAAACTTCCTTCACCTAAAGGGGTTGTATGTGTCTGGCATTAATGATCTTCATATTATTCCGAGCTATTTTGTACATACTTTCATACTTTTAATGCCATATTCGTTTATAGAGTAATGTGTACAAAAGTAGCATGAATGATAAATTATGTTATTTCAGATGTCCTCAGTGATATCATAAATGATGTCATAGAACATGTCATGAGTGATGTAATATATGAGGTCATTAGCTCTGCTAACTATAACTCGTGAATTTCTGTGTTTTTAGTTCAAAATGTTATGTTGACACTGAACTTTTCACCTAATTATAACGTCTCTTTAACCTTTGTTTTTTTCCAATTAATTTCTAACGTTTTGTTTAAAACAAAATCAGATCTTCTTGTCACATCTAACTAGAACATCAATTTAACCATTGTTTTTTTCAGTGAATTTCTTGGCTTATTTTTTTAACATAAAGTAATATTTTATTACCAAGTGTAACGCCAACCCCCAGGTCCAAATACATTAACATTATGGGTGGGAAGCGTGTGTCATCCCCTCCCCAAGTCCAAATGGGTCACGGGAATCCCCTACCCTGGTGCCATACTTTAACTATAGGGGAGGGTGGCCCTTCTTCTTGTGACTTAAGAGGCCCTGGGGATCCAATCCCCTGGGGCGAACAACTTTTACATTAGGGGTGGGGAGCACACGACCCCACTCCCCAAGCCCAAATGGGCCCGAGGGCCTCATATCCCAGGCCGTATTTTAATTATAGGAGAGAGGGTGTGTGGCCCCACTCCCCAAGCCTTAAGAAGCTCCAGGGAGGAGGGCCATCACCTGGGCCACATTTTAAATATAGGGGGGACCCCCCCCTCCCAGATCCTTAAGCAGCCCGAGGACTCATCCTCTGGGGCAAAATACCCTATTATTTGGGAAGGGTGGCACATGGCCCCCCTCCCCAAGCCCAAATGTGTCCAAGGAACCTCAACCCTTAGAACCATATTTTAAATAAAGGGGAGGGGCACATGGCCCCTCTCTCTAAGTCTTATAATGCCCTGGGGACCCCATCACCAGGGCCAAATACCATAATTATATGGAGAGGTCCACACGGCCCTCCTCCCCGAACCTATTGTGGCTTTGGGGAACCCATCCATAGGGTCAAATGTCCTAAAAAGAGGAGGGGGGCCATGGGGCCCACCTCCCTGAGCCTTATTAGCCCCGGGTATGCCATCCCATGGGGCCAAAAGCTATAAAAATGGGGAGGAGGCCTTGCTCCCCCCTCTTCGAGCCTTATTAGGACCCGAGGACTCCATCTACTCGGGCCGAATGACATTATTAAGTGGAGGAGGATAAGACGCCCCCGAGCCTTCATAGGCCCCCAGGACACCATCATCCGGCAGCAAATGTAGTACAACATTGGAGGGGGCGTGCAGCACCCTTCCTGAGCATTATTAGGCCCTGGGGAACCGTTCCTTATGGGCCAAAAGCAATATAAAAGGGAGGGCGCCCCAAAGCCACCCTTTCCAGGCCTTGTTAGGTCCCAGGGTCCCCATCCCCCATGGCCGAAATACATTATTAAGAAGAGGGGGCCCCGCCTCAAGCATTCTTGAGCCCTGAGGGTGTGCAAGCCATGGGTGGAGCCACAGGGCCCCTGCGGCCCAAGCCAGCTCCCCACATAGTGCAGTAGTCAACACTGCCCCATAACAGTGGGAGCAGCTGTTTTTTCTTGTTCCAG
Organism: Calotriton arnoldi; assembly: GCA_963921515.1. NCBI lineage: Eukaryota > Metazoa > Chordata > Amphibia > Caudata > Salamandridae > Calotriton > Calotriton arnoldi. The sequence goes on from CAWUFW010005490.1 coordinate 1,004,141, forward strand.
CTGGGCGGGAGCAATCTGTGCTTCCCTGCCCGCATCAGTGGGGGCAGGAAAACAGAAGTTTGCTCCCACTCAGCAGGAGCATGTTTAAATCTCATGTTTAAATCTTAGCTTAAGATCTTGCTGCAGGCAGGTAAGGCATGTTTGCTCTCGCTTGGAGGAAGATTTAAAAAATGCTCATGTCAGACGGGAGCAAACATATGTTTTCCTGCCTGCATTGATGCGGGCAGGGAAAGTACTCTTTCCAGGGGTGGCTCCCCAGGACAGAGTACTTGAGCCAGCCCCAGGGGATGGGGTCCACGGGGTCATATAAGGCGCTGGGAAGGGGCCCGTGCGGACCTTCCCCCTTTTTATGAATTCAGCCCAGGGGCATGGGTTCTCTGGGAGAGAGGCTGCGTGGCCCCCTCCCTTTTTTATCATTTTGGCCCTGGGGATGGGGCCCTTGAAGCCTAACAAGGTTTGGGAAGGGGGACCGTGCCCCTCCCCTTAAGTAATGTGAAGATCCTGGGTAATAGCATCCAAAATGGGTACGGGGGAGGCCCTACTCACGCCCTCCTTCCCCAAATTCATTTTCTTTACATTGCGAGACACCATTTTATTATTTTTTTGTTGTTGCAAAAAACACCAACTTTTTTTTATTTTGGCCCCAGGTACTCCCCTCAGGGCCTAGGGGGCTATGATATCCCTATCCAGCCTATTTCTATTTTCAAACGCCAGGACAGAGGACTAAGTCAGCGGGTCCTGTAATGACTGCCAGCAACATTTTTCTCACGTTGCTGCCAGCCAATCAGAGTGCTCGCTCCTGTGAAAGTCTGACTTGTACATTAGTGAATTGGCGATGGGGAAAAAAGCTTCCTGGGCTACTCAGAATGCTCTATTTTTTAAAATTGAGTTCAAGAGACTCTGACAAGAGTCCCTTGAACCCAACCATCGAGCTATACAAATATTTTTCTACCTTATTTCCCCACAAAATACTGAATGGGTTTACACCAAATCACAAAAAGCACAATCTGTGGACCAATATCTAGCTTCCTGCCAAATTTGGTGTAATTCCGTTTGGCAGCTTTTGCGAAAACGCTTTTGACAAAAGTTTATGGAAAATGCATGGGGAAATTTGCTTTTGGGACCCTCCTTTTTAGGTTTTGGCTGCACAGCGCTTGCGTTGTGCTTGCGTAATCTCTTGTATTTAAAAAGAAATCTTAAAAGGGGCTTAGAACCACCCCTTACTTACCTATATTTACCATTGGCTAGCTCCCACGTGGCTCCCTCCTAAATTTACTTACCATTGGCTGGCTCCCATGAAGGCTCCCACGTATCTTGGCTGGTCAGCACCTCCTCCTCACGTCTGTCATCTTGCTGTGGAGCCTCAACCAAGTGCTGCTTCCAGTGGCCAGTGTCCACATGCCTGCAAAGGTACTTTTTTAGGTCTCGCCTAGGCAGCGCGCATGCGCTGTCTCTCCGAGACATCAACTAATCTATATGAGGGGTGAAACTCCGCCTATTGCCGGGTAATTTGTCCTGCCGCTTGGCATTAGTTAACTCAGGCATTTCATTTGTTATTGGACTTATTATTGGCTGTTGATCCCATACGTAACTTCCGTTTGTTCCGGAAGCAGCAGCGCCTAACTACAGTCTCCTTACGCTTACACAGCGTAATTATTATTCGGAGAACTCTTTGTTAATTAATGCTTGTGTCAGTGCTCACTGCTCCATGCATGACTGTGTCATCCCCCCCCCCCACCTTCGGTGTCATCACACCTCATTTGCGCTAAGATGACAGAGTAAACCCATGGACAGAGTATGTAATGTACTCGTATGTTTTTTTATAATATGCGTGGTGGTTATATCTTTTTTAAAAAGATGTGAATTGAATATACAATATACATCTGCGTTAACAATTTCTTTGATGTATATATTCATAATGACTCTGGCCTACGTGCTCTCTGTGGCCGCCTGCATGTTTCCAAACAATCAAGCCTCGTTCTTTCACTAGAGGCCTAAACAGTCTGCATGTTCACCGCTGAATCATTTTTTCACAGCGCCACGAAGTTACCAAATGGGCCAAACGCGCTGGCGGCTTCTCTCTGCATGGAGTCCAGAGCGCTGCGAGTGTTTATTGCAACAACACGGGAGGTTGTCACGATCAGAGATAAGGTGTGTGTGTGAGGGGGGGTATAGCAAAGGGGCGTTAACATGAGATACTGAGGTCCCGTACACGGTTTATATTTTTGTATGCATGAGGGGGGAGGTTTCCACAGTATGCCCGAATGAGAAGTGAGCGCATTGTATGTGCACAGCTGTCCCCGCACTTCAAGACGGGAGGGGTCATTGTCCACACAAAGCCCGAGAAACACATGGACCGACCCGAGTATGTCTGTTCATAGCGCAGAAAAGGCAATTTCTTCAGCCCGAAGCGCTAGAGAAGTAAAGCTTGCACGCTTTCTTTATTGTTTGATTTTTTTTCACTGGAAGCACGAAACTGCATAGTTTGTATTCTTCAATAAAACCAAACGAAAACGACTGGGGATGTTTGTCTTCGCTGCCCACTTCCGCCGTATTATTTGTTGCGACGCAATAACTCTTCGTGCCTGCACCATAGGAAGAAAAGGTTGCTTTTGAAACTGGTAATTTGTTCTTTATGTAACTAATTGAACTTGCCTCATTATTTAGCATGGTTAATTGCAAAATTCAGTTTCAATTTCTAAAAGCCTATTTTCTACAAACTACATAAACCATTAGGGACTGGTCCTCTGGGATTACCGTCAGGGCTCGGAAAAGTCACTGCTGGGCGCTGTGTTGATTTTTCTCAAAGCTGGTTCGGGTAGCATGGAGACACGGCCTAACATACACCCATATCACACCCAATGAGAAGTAAAGAAGAGAAAAAAACGTTTTTCATCAACAGTGTTGAAAGGATACACTTTACATGACAGCCCTTATGGTGTTTCAGTGACTAAAGTTAAGTCCGTTAAATGACAAGGGAGGGCTGGTATGTACGGTCGGTTCCAGTCGCTCTTACGTCACCAATAATGTCCCTGGCATTCTGTGTGGCATCTGTAGTGAAGCCGATCTGAGGCGGTAGCAAAGCTTTTCCAAGAATATAATCAGACCATCTGATTATATTCTTGGAAAAGATTTGCTACCGCCTCGGATCGGCTTCACTGCGCTAATTCTACGTGAAGTGGGCGCCATCATTCATCAAAAGGTTTCCGACAAATCGGCCATTTTAACGAAGTCAAAACACCGTTTTCAAACTGTACCCCATACAAGGCAGCCATTAAATAATGACTTGCTTAATGGGTCTTAGACTAGAAGGTGAATGGCTATCGGCCCCGTTCCTGCACCCCCATCGTCAGACAGCCCTCCTCAGCACCGCCACAGCCTTCTGCACCCCCTGCCCGCTGAACTTTGGCCCACGTGGATACTTTTTTCCCTGTTCAACTCATACAACCTCCACCGCGTTTTCTGGAAAACGCCTGGCGGGCAAGCAAATGCACCAGCGGTTCTCTCTAGGTACAAAATGTTCATGCTGGACATTTGAAACTTTGCACACAACTGATGTAATATACCATAAAGGGCACCTGGATCACACACTCTGCAGCAAATAATACAGCCAGGGAATGCTGCATGTGCTTCACGTTTACAGTTTTGAGATAAAGGCATAGCAATATCCCCATATATGTATGCATATCTATAAATATGTAAATAGATTTGTATGTACTCACATTTCACAAGCGAATATTGGCTACTTTTCCAAACAAAAAAAAAAACAAAAAAAACTAAGGTAGGTAAAAGACATTGTCATTTACAACTCCAATAGCTGAAAATCTTGCCAATGCGAGACCTATTGCATTGCAAATGCTTGTTTATTTTGAAGTATAGCACTCCATCAGAGTGCATCATTTTACAGGCTGTCTCTACGCCCATAATTGTTGACTCTTGCCCTGTCCCCTCAACCTCCTCCCTCCCCCCGTTGCTTGTTTAATCTCTCGTGCTCATGATTGCGTTTAAAAGGGTAATTTTGAAATATTTCTGTTGGTGTTTTAGCAGCTATAATTTACGTTCCCTCTTTATTTTAAAATGTAACCTTTTCATTCCACTTTGTTCATCATGGTAAATGAATGTCTGCTCTTAAAACGCTGCACTCGAGAGCATGTAACCGTCGCAGGGTGGCTGTCTGACGAAAGAGGGCAGCTCGTATGTGAAAGGAAGTGATGTAAACATCTAGCGATAAACACAGCGCCTGAAGTTGGTTACCAAGGCAGTGGCAATAGATGTATACAAGGCACCTGCGGCCCGTGCAGGTTAGAGCCGTGGGGCCGGGTGGGGTGGTATTTTAACAGACGACGACGAGAGAAAATTAATTATTTATTTCATTTTCCCTCGTGGTCATCTGTCGAATCCCCCCCAACCTCTCAGTCTCTTAATTTCCAATTTTTGTAGATGTAGCAGTCTATTTTTTAGAGGTGTTAATGTCTCCTTTTACAGATTCCTTCACATAATGTTCCTCTCCTTTCCATCTAGTTTGACGTTTTTACACTCACTTATTGAAAGCGATTCCAACACTTAGACATTGTTTTTAAGAAAGATGGCCAGCAAACTGTTTAAAAATGTTTTTCGCCATCCTTGAATGTGGAGCACGGAAACACAAATTCCTTTGTATTAACCTTTTTAAACTCCTTTTATTAATTACCCTAGAGCGAAATTGGGAGCCTAAAACATATACCGTATTACAGTCGGCACAAAACAAGCCTACACGTGGTGAAAAGTGCAACTGTTTAATTCTGTGCAGCTTAGTTTCAAGTTTACTCTATGCTCTCGGGAAGCACCTTATCCTCTTATTAAATAGCTCGCCAGATCACCCAAGCAGATTACATATTTATTATTCGAATCCCTCCGTTGGTAAGGAGCATTGTTAAGACTTAAGACCTCATACCCAGCGGCGGCCCATCTAATGGGCGATAAGATCCACCATAAAGTGTGTCTGTCAGGCTAAGCAAAGGTCAGCATGACAGACACTCTTTATTTTCAGGTCAGGCAGCCAGGAACTAGACATGCGCTTAATGCGGAGGCTTCTGACTGCCTGAGTTGAACTTTGTCGGGCTGAAAAAGTCACAGGCTCCTGTGGACGTCATCTCTTCAGCCTGGCAAAGCACCTAGAGGCCCTCCCTTCGTGACGAAGAGGAGCATCACTGATTGCCTCAGACATGGGTACTTCAGTTCTAAGCCCTGAAGTGCCCAGGGTCGAGTGTCAATCACTGACACCTCATCACAGAGTGGGGTGGGGGTCAGCAGTCTCACTGACCCCATCCCACTCTGTGATGAGTGAGAGACTGCTGCCTTCAGCATTCCTAACCATCCTGGGATCTCCAAAGGGTAGAGTTGCGCGGGTAAGTATGATTTTATTTTTAATATTCGGTGCGTGCGTACATGAATATTTGAGAGCAGGTGTTGTCAATAGATGTGTGTGTGTGTGTGCATGTGAATGCATGAGTGTGAGTGAGTGTTTGTGTGCATTTGTGCCCCAACTCTCCCCTCCCTGCTAAAAGTACAGGCTGCCACTGCTCATACCTCAAAAAAATGCAAGATGTTTGGGGTTCTTGTAAAATCTTGATTTCCCTATTTAAGTGACTTGTGCTTTGAGAGAAGTTCAGTGCTGTAAATTTGCAGTCGAGGCCGGCATGACTCATGGGTGGGGGTGCGGGGGGTGGGGTGGGGGGGTTCACGCAGGTGGGGAGGTTTCATTTTAATTATAAAAAGTTAAAAAACGTACCTTAGCCGGCCTGATTCGGTCGGCGTCGTCTTTGCTTCACTGCTCCTCGCAGGAAGCAAGAAGCAGGCAGCAACCCTCCCCTCCCCTAAGCCAATCACAATGCTGCAATGGCAGCGTTGTGATTGGTGGGGACGGCACCCAGCCAGGAGCCTATGGGGAGGCCATTTTCTCCATGTAGGCTGCATGCAGCCTACATGGAGAAAATGGCGGAGTGCGCATGACTGGTTTGGTTGGCCCCAGAGGGCCGACCAAACAGTCAGGGCCCGCAACATTGGGCTAGCCACTCCTACACTGCCCTGTTGCTGGACCGCCTACCCACCCTCCCCCAACCAAACCCTTCTGCTTTCTCGCAGTGCGAGAAGCAGTAACATAAAATGGTATCTATACCATTTTATGTTACTGCTTCTTGCACTGCGAGAAAGCAGTGGGGCAAAGCTCCTCCGCTCACATGGAGGAGCCGCCCCTGGTAAATTGCATGGAAACAGATATGTAACCTTATTTACACCTGGTTTGTTGCATTTAAATATGTTAAGTGTCTGTTTCCTGATGCACTCTGAAGGCCTCAAGTCCTGAATGCTGCAATTAACAACTGAAAGGTCACTGTCTCAGTTGCGCAGTGTCTGGCCCAAGGTGTGCATTTTTAGTAACTTTTGATCCATTTGAGCAGAAGATTGTTTTCGTTGACTTTAAAATCTGCAAAATGGGCATCAAATGGTGGATAGTGTGGCAAGTCCATCAAATCCATATATGTGTTAACATCCTTGACTTAATGACTGACCATTGTTCTGCTGTCTGGTCCTTTTGCCTTTGTAGTCTATTGTTGAACACCCTTAGTTTGCTTGTTCTTATTCTAGCCTCTGCCTCTGTGGAATCCTTTTTAATGCTGTAGTTGCTTCGGAGTCACAGGTGAATTCAGTAATAAGAGTGCCACATTACTGTCTATACTCCTATTGACAGACTGTTGTCCACTCCCTCCACCCTTCGAGTAGGAACAAATGCGACTTCTGGTTCAAGGAACAAGTGAAGGTTTCATCTTTCCACATCAGAACTAATTTAGTTTATATCTATGAAGTTGTGTGGTAATTATCAATCACTCCAAAAATGGACCTGTGGCTCATATTTGTCCAGAAAAAAAAATTGACCAATAAGTCTCACATAGGCGAAACTGGTTGGCTTTGGCAAAGCTTGTTCTTTCAGGACCCACTTGACAGATCACCCTGAGGAAGGAGCTGAGGTGAATATGCATTTTTTGGGAACGTTTTGTGAAGACTCGTCAAACAGTGCAAAGTTATTAGCAAACCAAAAAACGCCTTTTCTATAGAAAACCAATCCTATGTATAACTACCCAGTGGCGACCACCAGTTGGTGGTAAATATATGTGTAGCTGTGTGCACTCGCAGTTTTCCTTTATAAATTACGGCAGGTCAAACCCACTGACATTTATCAAGTAAAAAGGCCCACAAAGATGGCACAACATGAGGAATTCAGTGTGTTAAGAACCATCTCTACTTGTAGTGCCTCACACTCCTGTTGAAAATTTGGAAAAGGAGATATTTATTACATATGGTAAATACCCCATTCTGCGGTAATGGTATTTACCACCCACCCTATTCTGGCAATCTAATTAGGAGGACCTTAGAGGAATTGAATATACCTTTGTCTTAGGTGGATATCCTGAATCCCCGGCTTGGACCAGCCCGTCTCGGCCCACAGTTCTGGCAAGAAAGATAAACAAGAGGAAGCAAGGCATGATTGCCCAAATCAGTGTATAGATCTCACACTGTACTGCATTAGGTGTGTCTGTCTCGTCATGCTGCTCTGAGTTTTTCTTTGCACCCTGTGACTTATAGCCCAGCATTTGGCACAGGATAAGAAAAACTACAAACAGTAAGATGCAAAGAGTAAAACCAGGCCTGAGTAAAATATGCACACCTGACATCAAACGTGTTAAGAGCTCTTCCAAAGGCAATACAAATAATACAGAATTTGATTTGCTAGAGACATTGGAAATGCCTGGACATTCTGCACGACTGTGCATCTGCAAACCTCGATAAGCATGTTAGCCTGATTCTGCCATGGGTGAGCGTGCTAGAGACATGCCCTGCATTAGGGAAGTGTGTCCATGATATAACTCAACTGTGATAAATGCTCCTAGGCCTACTGCTCTTTTACAAACCATTGGGATCACTGACAGAATATCGAGGACAAAAATATCATGTGGACAGAATATCATGTCAAAAATATTGAGGATCAAAATATCGAGAAGGTAAGTGCAAATAGGTACGTATAGGTTTACTATTCTTAACTCCACATCTACGCACCTTGAAGACATGTATATAGCATCAAGGCACATATATGTGGAGTTAAGTATAGTAAAATGTTGCTTTCCCATAGAAATTTACCTTCACGATATTCTTGTCCTCAATGCCATTCAGGCATTGGTGTTGAGCCGCCTTGACTACTGTAACACATTTCTGATCTCAGCAAATGAGTCATCGCTGAGCAGACTACAAGTAGTTCAAAACACCGCGGCCCGCCTTGTCTCGAATGTCCTCCTAGAACAGCCTCCCTCCCTCCCTCCCTCTCCTACAACAACTGCACTGGCTTCCGGTGCGTAAACGGATTAAATTTAAGATATGCTGCATTGTGCATAAAACCCTGAATGGCAAAGGTCCCAGTTACCTTGCAGAAAAATTAATTCAATACCTGCTACCCAGGTCCCTATGCTCAGGAACTAAGGGCCCGATTATGATGGCGGAAGGACCGCCGGCGCTGCGGTAGCGGTCCTTCCGCCATCGAATGTATATTTCCCACCGCCAGATTAGGATGGCGGTGGGAACAGGAATGTGTCCGCAGCGGACGCAAAGACTGTCCGCCGCCAGCAATCGACCTGATTGCCTGGCGGACGGTCCAGGGGCGGTCCAGGAGGCGGTGCCTAGCAGGCACCGTCCACCAGATTAGGATGCCAGCAGTGACCGGCCTTTCCATGGCGGCGATGCCGCCATAGAAAGGCATACGGTCTTTTGCCACGGGGCCCGTTGCGGGCCCCCGGGGTGGTGGGTGGGGTGGGGGGGTGCAATTGGGGGGTACCTATGGTACCCCCCTACATTGCCATGCCCAAGGTGGCAGGCACCGCGCGGTGCCTGCCACGTTGTGCATGGTAATGCACGACGTGCCTCTTGAACATTGCAGCGGGTGCTGCCTACAGCACCGTCCGCCGCAATGTTAAAGATGCGAATGCGACCGCCAGGGTGGCCGTCGCATCCTAATTTACGGTGCGGGACCGCCCCACCGCTGGCGGCCGGTCCCAACACCGCTAGGGTGGTGGGCGGACTAAAGTCCGCCCGCCATCCTAATGAGGCCCTAAGTCTCTATTCCTTGTACCACGATGCAAAAAATTGCGTCTGGGTGGTAAAGCTTTCTTTCACCTAGCCCCCTTCTATTGGAATCAACTAACTATACATCTTCGGCAATGCCCTGATCACCTTCAATTCAGAAGGCTCCTTAAAACTGTACTGTTTTAATCTTGTCTCCCCTCTCGGCCTGCTACAGCTATTCCATAGCGCGGAGATACCTCTTTGGGGGTGATTCGGGCGCTTTATAAATGAATAAATATCAAATTAATAAATATTTGCAAGTCAGTGGTTATCCTGAAACTCTGGCTTGATGCAAGTCCTTGTGGGCCAAAACTGCACATCCCTGCAAACCAGAATTACAACTCTCAGAATGCACTAGCTTGCACCTGTCCCATTGACATGACACCATATCATGCTACTCACACCATTGACATTTCACCAACAGAGGGAGAATTGAAAATGCTTGAGACAGACAATACCACTCTTGGCAAATTAATAAAACAGCTGACATTATTGTCATGTATGAAAAATTGTATTGTATTGTAACTGCATTTATAGAGTGCCCATTACCCCGACAAGGCATTGAAGCGCTTTACTGTAGGAAGTGCGTTACTCCAGAACCCAAGGTCAGTGATTAATGAAGACAGTAAGGGTACAGGAGACAGGCATTTGGAGTCCACTTCTTACAACCGATTGTACGTCTAGGAAAAGCAGTCAATAAGAAATTTGTATAAGATGGTTCCCGCCCCCTCTATCCCCCCCACCCCCAAACCTCTCACTGACAACTGGGCTTCATTTGATGCTTCTGGAGGCAATCTGACACCTCTTTGGTGGTGGTTTCTTAGGCAGCTGATTAGCAGGGCCATAATATAGCATCATAGCCCCATGAAAAGTGCAAGTAGGTAGCAGAAGAGTTAACCCATGCCCCTCAACCCACGTGACGATGGCTGGCTATGCCTTTTTAGGTGTCCTGCCCACGCCCGATATTCAGCTGTGCAAGGAGCGACCGACATGGCAGCACTGACATTCCCACTAGTGTCACTGCAACACGTTTATCCATCTCATCACTTGTCCCTCAGGCACTTACACAAGGCCAGGGGGCAGTGACCTACACCCTTCTCCTGAAAGCACGGTGCACCCCGAAATCGGATCTGTTCCTGGCAGTCCGGTCATTCCTTGTGTTATCCCACTTTGTGATCTGGGGAAAAAGCAACTAATCCCGCCCTCTTTTCCCAGGGATCACCACTTGCAGATCCTACGCACGTGCTTGAGCGTATGTGCTCAGGCCGGCTGACAGCGGCGCTCTAAATACTCATTCATTTTAAATGTTTCTCATAAAATGTGAGCCGATAAAACAGAGAGCATGACTGCGCTGCCTGGACGGAAGTATCCAAACACCCGCGCCGTGACATTCCACAGTGAGAAGTTTAATGTTTTAAACCAGAAGCGCTCCTCAGCATCTTGATTCTGAAAGACCTAGGGGCATATCATCAAGGGCCTTATCTCCGCTTTTTTGGCTTTAAAAGCCAGAAAAGCGGAGATAATGTTTTCGCCCTATTAACAAGAGGGTGCTAACATGCATAATCGCATGTTAGCACCCTTTTTCCTACGCCTCCCTTTGCATCTCTAATGAGATGCAAAGTGGGCGTTCCTTCCCAAAATAACTGGAGAAATGTCGCTAACCGACATTTCTCCAATTATCAATGGGCACGCTAACAAGCATAGCGATAAGAAAAGTAGCGCTAACCGCGGTTATCGCTACTTTCCTTACACCTGCTTTTAGTTTGACTTAGCCATGATATCCAATGGAAGGTGGATATCATGGTTAAATATGCCCTGCCCTATCAACAACGTAGCGCCAAACGTTGTGCGATTATCGCTGGAATCCCAACGATAATTGCACATTTGGCAGCTAACTCGGTTATTTTTATCACTCTGGAGATAAGCGTCGCTGATAGCGCGCTATCTCCGCGATAAAAACAAGCGATAGCCGGCGATAATTATCCTATCGCTAAGTGCGCTTAGCGATGATTATCGCCGGTTGTTGATGATATGCCCCTTAGAGTTATGTTTAAACTGCTATCAAAGTGTGCATTCATGTAGATAGACCTCACGTTGGTTATGGCGGGGCGATAGCCAGTGCTTAATTTGTAAAAGATAATGAGTGCCGGTGCCCTCGTCTCGAGCCCACAGCAGCTTGCACCACATACTGGCCCTCCCAGTGTTGCCAGTGGCAGCCGCAGTACCAACACAATTATTAATCATCACACTCCTACAAGTGTGACAATCCAGTCTATTCCAGGCCCCCAAAGCTATAAGAATGGCTTGTGCGGCAGTTAAAAGTCAGTTTTAATTGCTATTGAATTAATAAACAACAGTTTTTGGGCTCATTTTTAAATAAGACGAACAGCGCCACCATGTAGCTGATTGTTACAAGCCCCGGTTTTGACAATTAAGTGCCAGTGCGAGCACCAGAAACCACTGTCTCAAATTTAGCACTGGCTTAGCACTCCAGCCTAGGATAGCAGGGTCGCAATTGGAAAATGCCTGCCTCAGGACTTGCGTTGCCAATTGCAGAATACATTTGAAGTTAATAGTCTTGTTTTAGTAGAGGTGTGCAAGCCAACAAATAAACAGGGCTAGCCCAGGAAGGGTCTGGGTTGTCCCTTAGAGCCTGTGCATGAGCAGAGTCATGCAAATGTATGCCATGTAAGTCATAAAACAATCATCACCTAAAATTTGATGACGTTTCTTCAAAATTAAAAGGACTGTGGGGCATATTAGCAATGCCTGGCGATAATTATCGCAAAGCGCAATTAGCGCTTGGATAATTATCGCCAGGCATCGCCGGTTTCTATCGCGGAGTTAGCGTGCAATCAGCAATGCTAATCTCCAAAGCGATAGAAACCTTGAAGAGACAGTGTGAATATCGCCTGAAAACAGGCGATATTCACACTGTTCCCAGTTTCAGCTTGCTGATAGTGCGAGGGGACTTAGCCATGTAATCCACCTCTCATTGGATTACATGGCTAAGTCAGGGTGGGACCAGGTGTTAGCAAACCAGCGCTAAACGTGTTTAGCGCTGGTTCGCTATCACCGCCCCTGCCTCGCTGATAGGCGTTAGCGACCTCAGCGACTGTTTCCAGTCGCTGTTAGGTGGGGAACGCCTACTTTGCATGCCATTAGCGATAAATATCGCTGGCATGCAAAACGGCACCCAACCCGGTCGCTATCGCCTACAAGCTGTCGCTAACAGCAGTTAGTGACAGCTTGTTGATAAGGCGATAATATTATCGCCGCTTTAGCGGGAAAAAGTCCCGCTAAAGTGGCGATAATCGCCTTGCTAATATGCCCCTGTATTTCTTTAACGTGTGGAAGCGCAGACATTAATACAGCACACATTATAGCACCTCACTGAAAAATACTTATAAAAGTGATTGTTTATAAACATGAACTTAGAACCATTTCACCCTCCACCCTGGCAACAGCGCCATTAATGAAATTCGAGGCAAGACTGTTGTCACGTGAACCCTGTGTGTGGCCTGGATTCTTACAGATACAGCAACATTATAGTCTATTAAACACACTAGGGTTTTGTACAGCTGGTATTCTGAACTCATACTAAAGTATTTTCAAGTACTTTCATAAGCAACAGTGAAGAAAATGGAGAAACAGTAAAATAAAATAGTTGCTGAAGATCACCGAGTTTGGTTCAAGCAGGGAGAAATTCAATATATGTAAATTGTTTGGGTTCACTTTGTATACATTATCAGCCACTAAATGGCTATCGGTTTGTCTCTCATTTTATTTCAAACATCAGTCGTTTGTTTTTCCTCTTTCTACAGAGGGCAGGGTGAGGGTAGAAGCCACATGAGAGAATTGGCTCATTCTGGGCTCGAGGTTCCAACAGGACATCGAGCAAAGCCAGAGCCAGGCTTCAGGATCGAGTCTGACTGGACCTTCCAGCAGCTCATCCACCTATGTGTTTTACATTCCCTTCCATATGCAACAACAGGGGTATCAATTTATGTTTATTTCATTGGGAGGGCTAGTGAATCTTGAGAAGTGGGGTGGGGTGGTTCTGAAACTGGAAAAGTCAGTACATGAAGATTATTGGGACAGACATCTCTGGGTTGATCCCTTGCCCCACCCACAGCCCTGAGTATTTCAAGAAAGAGAAACGAGTGGATGCTACCCAGCGGCGCAACTAGACCTGAACTTCGGGGGGTGGGGAGGGGGTGAGGGGGCTAACACACCGAGCAACCTGGCAGGGCTAACACCCCAAAGGATGAAGTGGAGCTTACATGCCAAGCAATGGGGCAGGGCCATGTGCATCGCCAATCTGATAGGGAGTGAGAATGCATCCTTTCAACCACAATTGAGTTATTCTTGCATTCACCTACTTGCCCCCATGCATCAGACACAAACTCATAAGGCATAGGCAGAATAAATTAAAAGAATGTATGTAAGGTGAGTGGCCCCTGCAGAACTGCCTGGCGAGCTGACAAACACTAAAATTAATTGAAAAGAGGCGGTATAAAAGGAAAAAATGGAAAACGAAATGATTGGCTTGCCAGACCAGCACTGAAGCACACTCGTGTTCAGGTGGGTGCGCACATTTGATAAGGTAAAATGGCATCACTCAAATGGTAATAAAGCCAATGGCAGAAATGGATTCGCCCATTACCCCATGCAGTATGCTGTAATGGGGAGAGTTAGAATGTGAATGGCACTCAAACAGACAGCTGAGGGCTTATTCAAAGGCTCTCTATGTATGCATGTAGAGTCTGTTATTACAACTGCCTGGCAGACAAGTCCACCAGGCATGTCCTCCTAAGAAGGTCTAGCAGGGATTATCATAGTGCAAGTCTTCAACCCCCAAGCGTTGTTTAAGGAAGTAACCAACGCCAAAATGCTTGTCTATTATAATAATCTGGAGATAACATATAACAAAAAGCCCTGTGTGCAAGCTTTAACACAATGCAATAAGAATCCACAATGAAATACCTAATTTCTTTAACATACGATTCTCACAATAAGTCAGGCCTACTGCATCTGTCGTAATTTTTCATAATAAACAGATTGAACCTATGGCATCGGACATTATGTTCTCTTAAAGAACCTATCAGTCTCAAAACCTTTATAATTAGCTCATCACCAAAATCAACTCAGATCTGCCATAACAATCATAAGCTTTCTCACAAGGCAGCAATCAGGCAAAGAGTCACCAAAATTACAAATACCTATAGAATTACTGTTGCAAAAACTCCTCCTAGGAATGTCTAACAAGGACTATCACAGTGCAGATAGTCTACCCTTGGGGAAATCAATACCAAAACCCTAGCTTACCAAGGTATTGAGATTCCATGTAAAAAAATACCACTCTACAACCTTCAACTCAGTATACTAACAATGCACCCTTAAGGCCTATTGACTTTAATAAAAGCATTTCACAATAGTTAAGTCAGGTCTGCTTCTTTTGCAATACATTTAACATATGTGGTTTTCAATAAATCAGTCAAACCTTCTGTCTTTGTTGTACCTTAAGAATAAACAGATAAGACTTATGGTATTTTCCATCATATTTCTCAATGAAACAATCATGCCCATAGCCTTTATCACTGGCTTCTCACCATACTCCACTCTAGCCTATTGTATTAAGCATGAACGTTCCCACAAAGGAATCATCAGGCACACAGTCGTAAAAATAAAATGATGCACAAAATTATAAAAGGTAAAACCATTTTCAACCTATCCTAAAAGAGCCTAGCAAGGATTGTAACAGTTCAAATTTTGTACCACTGGGGTTTGTCAGAGAGGGTAACCAACACCAAAACACTTGTCTACAACAGTAATCTGAGATCCCATGTAACAATAAGACCGAAATTCCTACCTGCAGCCTTTAACATAATATAAAACCAATCCACCCTTAAACGCCTATTGGCTTTAGTATATGCTTTCACAATAAATAATTTTGGCCTACTTACTTTGTCTAACTTTTCCTAATAAACAGATTAGACCTATAGTTTTCAACATAGCTTTTCCAAAGACACAATCTATCTAAATTATAAAGTATTGGTAACAATTTCTGCTCTGGAGTTATCCACCCCTTTGCTCACCAAGGTACTGCTTCTCTCTTGCACTGGTGTTATTGTGTCTTCAAGGTATGCTGGTCCCCTCCTCTCTCCTCAATGTACTGATCAGTTCCTCTCTCCTCGCTATGCTACCCACACTTTCTCTTATGGTCTAACCCTCTCAGTGTGCCGTTTTATCTCTCTCTTGCTGCAGCCCACTGAATCCAGGAGTTTCCTCCATTTGGGTGTTGCTCTCTTGTTTTCAGAAAGTGCTTTCCTGTCGCCGTCATGGTGGAACTCTCTCTTAGGGCGTTGCCTTCTATAAAGGGCTATTGCCCACTCTTTGGCTGACATATCCACCTCCTTGTCAGTGTAGCATTCTCTCCTTTCCAGACACTGTCCTGTCATTCTGAGCATGCTACTACCTATTTGGCTACTCCCTCCTCTGAGGTGGTGTTCACTACTCTGGATTACCCACTGTCCCTCACTACAATACACAAACTCTTGGGTTGCTGTTCTTACTGTAAGTCCTGCCGAACGCCTCTCCAGTACTGCCCCACCTATGGAAACCCTCCCATGGTGCTATCTGTCATGGGGTGATGAGCCCTCATGAGAACCCCTTCGCAGGTTGCTACTTTCTTAGTTTATCTATGGTACTGTGTCTCACGGGGTGCTATTCCCTTCATGTGAAACCCCTCTTGAAGAACAGAATTTCTTTGTTATCTCTTCCCAGTGACACCTCTCTCTGTGTATTGATCTTACTTATGGTACTGCTTTGTAAGAGTGTTGCTGCTCTCTCAGTCTGGTGTCATTTCTTAGGCATGGCCCCTTTTCTGTGAAACCCCTATTAGAGTAATGTTCACTCTACCTTCACAGATGCTGCAGTCTCTTTATAATACTGAGCTCTTTTGGGGTCCACCCTGTCTCTGCTGCCTCTCAAGCTGCTCTCCCATCAATTGCCTCCCCCTCAAATTACTGTTTTGTCTTTCTTCTCAGTGTGCTGTCCTCTCTCAGGATGGAGTCCCATCCCTGAAAATCTCCTCTCTAGGAGTAGATTTCTCTGAGTGTGCAGCTCCATCACACTGAGAGTCCCCTCAATGCACTATTGTCCCTTTAAGATGCTGATGCAGATTTTATGTGAAGCCCTTCTCAGGATACTCCTTAGGGTTCCAGCCTAGAGCAGTGCTGTCTGTATGCCACCACCCTCTCCTATGCTATATTTATAGTGCTCTCCCCTCTCTCTGAAAACTGTTAGGATGCTGTTCTGGCTTCTCCTTCTGTGGGCTGTCTTCTCTCAGGGTCCTGCTCCCTTCCTGTGAAATGCCTCTCTGGAGCAGCTCTCTCTCAGGGAGCTTCTTCATACTAGGAACATTCCTCAGTGCACTGTTATTACTGGAAGTGGTTTGCTCTCAGGGTGCTGCTGCCTTTCTGTTTTGTACTATTTGTTAGGGTTCTTCCATCTCCCTCTGAAACACCTCCAAGATCACTGTTCTTTCATCCCATAAGGGTGCTGCGCTTGCTCGGAGTCCTATGCTCTCTGCTAACTTGCAGGATGCTGTCCTATTTGTCTGCCCATCTTATGTTACTGTCCCCCCCATGACGCTGCTGGTCTCTCACATTCACTCAGCTGGCTGTCTTCATATATGTATGTCGGACATGTTATCCACTTGGTGTTTGTTTGTCCACCAATCACACTGTTTCACACAGTTTCACTTTCATGCAGTGAGCTCTGTGTAACGAAAGTGTCACTGTTCTGACCATGTGTCTAACAAGCAGGACCCATTTGTTGTTTCTCAGAGCCATCTCTACTCTCAATTTGCCTTTTATTTATGGAAAACAAGCATGTGATTTATCAAAATCCAACACGTCTGTTTCAAATTTCAAACTATAACGTCCCTGAAACCTATGTTTTTTTCAGTGAATTTCAAAGGTTTTTTAAATGTTAATTTCTAACTATAATGTCCCAAAAATACTTTTTCTTAATTTTTAATTGTTATAAAAATAATGAAATGTTTTCTCTTTTCTAAAATATAAATATAATTTTTTTTTTAAAAGTGGATTCGCGTACCGATCGTGTACCTGTCTCGGTGGGTGCGCGAATCCAAGAATTTTGCCGCAATATTGGTTAAGTCGTGTATGGTGCGCATTTGGTATGCGACGGGTGCGCGGATCTCAACCCCGTGTAACGTCACGTACGTAGTTCCGGGGGTCGTGCCAGGTGCGCGAATCCATCGCAAATTTTTATGTTTTAAAAGTATATGTATATAAGTTTAATATGTATATTATAGCAAGAGATTATTTAATCTAATTATAAAAATCATATATTTGTAATTGTAATAAAGATATATTATTGTTAAATATATTTTTCGGGAATCGCGTCGGGTCCGCTCTGGTTGTGCGCCGGGTGCGCGAATCCCATGTGACTTTAAAAGAAAGCATTTAATTGGTTAAGAAGCTTTTTATTCTAGAAGTTACAGCACCCCACCCAAATATCTCATTCCTCCAACAACATTGCCAGGAGACGCACCTTTTGTGTTTAGTGCTCTTCAGGCATTGTTTTGGTGTTTTTTTTTTTAAAAAAACAAGAAGAATGGCATCTTCAAATCCACCAGATGACATCCTTGCTGAAGATAACTTGGAGGAACCAAGAAAAACAAGAAAGGAGAGCATCGTCTGGGCCTTTTTTACCTTTCCACCTGGAGAAAAGAAGGTCAACACGAGGAAGGTGACATGCACTATTTGCAAACACATATTATCTCGGGGCTCTGAGAAAAAATACTCGTGCTGTACATCGTCGATGTTGAAGCACCTCCAAACTATACATCCTCGTCGGTTAGCACGAGAACAACATCGACGAGAGCTGGAACAACAAGCCCAGCAAGGTGACCACGATGCAGGACCTAGCACCTCAGCTGGTACCTCAACTTCAAGCAGAGGACCTGATATTAGGCCAGAGTTTGCTGGTCTAGAACAAAGATGCATTACGTGCAAGAAACTTATTTGCTATGGTGAGCAGTCTGTTGGCGCAATTGTTTTCGTTGCAAGAAGCCACCACTGTTAATTTTTTTTTTGCAATGAATTTTTAATTGCAAAACGTTAGACAAAAGTTTTCTCAGTTTTTTCTGTTGTTTGTTCATTTATTTTTTTTAAACTCCCAAAAAATACAAAAAAAAGTTAAAATAACACAAAAAAATTATAAAACAAAAAAAGAAGCAAAAAAATGGTTCTTGTTAGAACCGCCTATTTGGTTAAAAAAAAGACAAATTTGTATGTGTTGTATGAAGGAGTGCATGGGTCCTGGCTGGGTGATTGCATGAGTGCATGGGTAGTGCCTGGGTGATTGCATGACTGCAGGGGTAATGTCTGGGTGAATGGAAGAGTGCATGGGTACTGCCTGAGTGATTTGATGAGTGCATAGGTAGTGTCTGCGTGATTGCATGAGTGCAGGGGTAATGTCTGGGTGGTTGGAGGAGTGCATGGGTACTGCCTAAGTGATTGAAGGTATACATGGGTAATGCCTGAGTGATTCCATAAGTGCATGGGTAGTGCCTGGGTAATTGGAATAGTGCATCGGTACTGCCTGGGTGATTGCAAGAGTGCATGGGTAGTGCATGGGTGCATGTAGGACTCATGGGTAGTTCTTGGGTGATTGGAGGAGTGCATGACTTTTACCTGGGTGATTGCATGAGTGCAGGAGTACTGCCTGGATGATTGTAAGACTGCATGGGTAGTTCTTGGGTGATTGCATGAGTGCATAGGTAGTTCCTGGGTGATTGCATGACTGCAGGGTTAGTGCCTGAGTGATTAAAGGAGTGCATGGATAATGCCTGTGTGATTCCATGAGTGCAGAAGTAATGTCTGGGTGATTGGAGGAGTGCAAGGGTACTGCCTGAGGGATTGAAGAAGTGGATGGGTAGTGCCTGCCTGATTGCATGAGTGCATGCATAATGTCTGAGTGATTGGAGGAGTTCATGAGTACTGCCTAAGTGATTGAAGGAGTACATGGGTAATGCGTGGATGATTCCATAAGTGCATGGGTAGTGCCTGGGTAATTGGAATAGTGCATTGCTACTGCCTGGGTGGTTGCATGAGTGTATGGGTAGTGCCTGGATGATTCCATGAGTGCAGGAGTAATGTCTGCATGATTGGAGGAGTGCATGGATTCTGCCTCAGTGATTGAAACAGTGCATAGGTAATGTTTGATGATTACAGGAATACATAGGTAATGCTTGGGTAATTGTATGAGTGTCGGGGTAATTTGTAGAGGATAGGAGAAGTATATATGTAATACCTGGGTGATTGGAAGAGTGTATCGGTAATGTCTAGCTGATTGCATGAGTGTACAGATAGTGCCTGGGTGATTGAAGGAGTACATAGGTAGTGTCTGGGTGATATTATAAGTGTATGGGTACTAGCTACGTGATTGCAGAAGTGCATAGATAATGCATGGGTTATTGCAGGAGTGTGGGAACAGTGCCTAACTGTATAGATAACTGCATGGGTAGTGTTTGAATAAATGGATGAGTGCAGTAAAAGTCACTATAAACATTAGTTCATATTATCTTGCTTATTAATTTATTTCATCTTACCTTTTTTATTAAAGAAGATACAAAACTCAGTGGATCTATTTTACAGTCGTTTTGTTGTAAACTGAATTTAAAATCTTTTCAAACTTTAGTATTACCTTCTGTAAAAAAAGAAGAAAAAGTGTTATTGCATATAATATTATAGTTTTAAGAACACAACATAATTTTAGAATTACATAACATATTCAGTTTCCCTTTTGTGCTGTTCTCAGATTCTATTGAATTTCACCATACACAGTGATTTCAATGTAGATAATCATATAACAGCGGGGAAAAAATACAATCAATAAGATTGTAAAAAACAAAACAAATCTGTATTGAAACTATTTACAACAATTGCAACTATGTGTTTGCCTATCTACAGTTTGTAAATTACATTCTTCAACTACATTAAATCATTTACTTCTCTCAAGTACATTTTGTAAAATGTACAGTCTCATTTACATTGCGTATAATATAAAGATCAAATATATAAACTACTTCTTTCAAACACAATTTTGCAAATGCAATAAGAATTACCACAAACAATAATCCAAACACCAATTGTTCACATCTTCCCAATAGGCCGAATAATTTTTCCAAAACCATTTGCATTAAAAATATTCCAAATAAACTCATTTATTTGTGTTCACATCTTTCCAATAGGCCAAATGATGTTTTCAAAACTTTGGCATCAAAAATATCAGATATGAATTTGGTAATTCGTAAGGCAACCGACATTTGAATTCAAAATGGGCATCATTACAATGAGTCCATCCTTTATTGCACTTTAAATACACAGTATAGTGTCCAGATGTTGTAGTAGGTCCATCATGAAAAACAATAGCCACTGCTTTAAAAGTTCTTCCTGAAATTGATACTTGACTTGCCACCAAAGTTTTAATTTTCGTTTCCAATTTTCTTCTATCTGCTCTACAACGTTGTAGCATTAAAATGACATATTGTCCAAATCTGTCTATAAATAATGTTGACAACATTTCTGATTTGCAATGAGAACATTTCATATCTTGATTAGCTGTTTTTACTAATTTATTCAGAGACACTGTTTTGCAATCTGGTATAGTCAAATATATGAATCGTTCAGTGTCTATTTCAGTGGTAGAAGAAAATGAACACTCTTCACATTTATGATCCCATCTGTAACTTAGTCCAAACAAATTTTCAATTTCTATTCCTTCATCTTCCAATACTGCAAGCATAAACATAAGAAATTCTTGTGCATCTTGTTGTACATTAAGTGTAAATTGTGAAGAACTAGTACATATATCCAAAAGATGCCGTATGCCAGAAGCAGTATGGATTTTAGTTCTATCAGTTACCAACTTTTGAAAAATATAATGTAATAAAGAACAGAATCTTTTTCCTCGATTTTCCATAATTTCATGATGAAGATCTTCTAGATAAAACACAACATTCACAAATACATTAGCATAGCAGTTGATACCTGAACTATTTTCTAACTGGTATCCTACAATATCATCAGAAGTGTCCATTTTCATTTTCTTTGCAGCTTCATCATTCTCTTGAATTGTTTTCTTTTTTTTAACCTTACTAGAATGTTTGTCATATTTTCGTTTTGTACACACTACACATTTTTCATATACGGGATATTCACCTAAGTTAGGAGCATACAGTCTTCTTAACCGATTATACTCTCTTACACAATTTGCATCAGCACTAACCTTTTTCTCATCAAAATCAATCAAATACAAACCAGATAATGTTCTTACTCGAGACAATGCAACGTATGCCATGCCCTCTTTAAACACTGTACTTCCAATATTTACCAAAGCATTATCTACACTTAAACCTTGAGATTTATGAATAGTTACAGCATATGCTAAAGAAAGAGGAAACGGTTTTCTACGAACATACAAATGTTTTACAAGCAAAAAACGAGCAGCACAACGTCCAATCTGTTTTACCTCTTCAATCTGATCAAATTTAATCTTCAAAAATTCAATTTCATCTCTGTTCTGAAAATTTAGCAAATCAACAACTTTTCCCATTGCTCCATTTACTAAACCTTCTTCTACATTCAAATTACGATGTAAAATTACTCGACAATTTACACATACATATAAAGTCTTTTCTAAACCTGCAGTCTTAGACACCGACTTTTCCAAATAATCCAATTTTGACTGTAATTTCTCTGAGAGAAGAATAGTAACTCCTTCATGTTCCATTTTATCAATAGCTTCCATTTTCACTATTGGTTGTTTTTCCAATTTCAAAAGTTGTTGATTGAATGTAGAACACTCTTTGAGTGTAGGTATTAGGCAAACTAAAGACTTCTTTTCTCCAATTTTTCTGCTATGTTTTCATTAGCAAACAAGTTTGTTAAAAGCCGACTTTGTAAAGCTTCTTTACCATCTTTAGTCAAAACTCCAATTCTTATATCTTGAAGAATCTTTCCATAATGTTCATCACTTGCTTGTCGCATATTCTTAACAAGTTCTTTATATTCAAAATGAGACCAAATGCTGACATTTCCAATACTTCCCAAAGATTTCCTAGTGTCTTCATGGACAAGTGTTTTAAAAACAGGTTGCCCTTTTACAGGAGTAAGTTGTAGTAGGTCGCCGAATACAATTACATGTTTTCCTCCAAATAGAACATCATAATCTGTTTTTAAAATCTGTTGCATTCTTAAATGTACAAAGGCAAGCATTAAGTTTGACACCATGCTCACCTCATCAATAATTAGAAGTTTCATTTTCTTGAGTACTCTTGAAACTTCATAACAAGCTTCTCCAGACAGCTTGTGATATTCCAACTTATTTTCATGTTCAACTGGTAGCATGAGTAATCGATGTAATGTAATTCCTTTAATGTTATGTGCTGCTAATCCAGTTGGAGCGGTTACAACACAAGATAAATGTGATTCAGTGGTTTTGTGTAGATAACTGGTCAAAACTTTAATTAAGAAACTTTTTCCTGTTCCAGCTTGCCCACTGATATACATTCGAATAGGTTTAAATGATGTGCATTGGCATTCTTTTTTTTCATGTAGTAAACCATGCTGTATCTGTTGTGTCACTTGTAGATATATTTCTTTCTGTTCAATATTTAGTTGTTCTTCTAACTTTTCCAACTCAATAATATCCTGTTGTGCTTGTTGCATTGCCATTTCTACTTCACTCATGGCTATTGCTGCTTCATTTTCAAGAATTGGTTGTCCTAGTGGATCTTGACTTAGTGGAGCAGAACTTTGACTATCTTGAGAACTGTCTCTACCTATTTTAGCTGCAATAGTAGTTTCTTGTTCAATCTCTTAATTCAACATTTGTAGATAATTTGGAAAAATTGTACATTCAATGCTATCTTTACATGCATTAAAAGAATCTTCATAGCAGTCAAAATCTCCAAGTAATTCCATTTCAGTACGCCAAGGCTTGAAGAGTTGCTGAAGTGCTAAATAGAAAAATTCCCTTTCATCTGGAGTATCACAACTGAGTTTCCTGTGATTAATAAGATTTCCTTTGACATGTTTTACCAAACATCCATCACATCCAATTACGGCATATTTTTCTTCATTTATATTTTCTGTAACATTTCGCTTAAAACAATAATGTTGCAGTACTTCATAGAGATATATGTTTTCCAGATGTGGACCCCTTTTGAGATAGTATTTATTCAACATATTTGTTTTAACAATATCTGTACTTTCCGGCTCATTCAAAGCTAAGTATTCAATTTCTTGCAGAGATTTCAAAACTCGATTTCGTGTTGCAGCAAGACCTAGACTTACCCAAATGATTTCTATTGACATTACATATAAACTTGCAGATGTCAACCGATCCGAACATTCGTAGGATCCAATCTCTCGATGGGAAAGCATCTTCAAAATAAAGCTCTACAATTTATTACAAAGAGTCTTCTCTTGTGAAATTTCTTCCCACATTTCTTTCAACTCTGTCTTTTCAGATTTGGTTATATATGATGTAACATAACGAGCAACAGCAATCGAATTATCTGCAACATATTGGATATCCATGTTTGCATTCCACATTGTCAAAATCACTGAATTGTAGTCATTAATATACTTTGAATCTTCACTTCTTTTTATGCTGTAAGTATTCTTCGGAGATTTTTGAGTTATAGTATGTCTTACTGCTGACATGAAACTGTTGACTCTTCCTTTTGAAACTACTGGATGTGGGAATCCAAAACGACATTTTGTATAACATTTTCCCTTTGATCTGTATTTCCGCCGACAATACTTTCCACATCGATGACTTTGAAACCGTAAAACTTGTTGTCTTAAGCTGTTTTCTCCTCCTTTTTTTGGAATGGCACAAGTAACATAGTCTTCAATGAAAGACAAAACAGTTTCATCAGAATCGGTTCCAATTTTAGGTGCATTCTTGATCCATAATAACATGTGTATATGAGGAGCACCTCTGGCGTGGTACTCCTTTCTCCAAAAGAAATCAGTTACTTCTCCAAGAGGTGGATTTTTTTAATACAGATAAAAGACATCATAGCTTGAAACCTATGATTAAAATATCTGCACACATTTACAGGATCCAACGAACACAGTTCTCCAGCTGTCTTTACTTCAATGTTTTTTACATTTGAATTTGCTTCTTGTAGAAATTCAAGTAAATCTTCCCATGCGTATTCAGCACAGCTAAGCGTAACAAACCATGTAGGGGTTCCTAAGTTTCTTAACATACATTTAAGTTCTCCGTGACGACGATACCAATACTCATTAGTACCACGTTGACAGACCATCAAATTAATTAACTGAGATTCTAAATGATCATCTCTTTGTTCAACTTTGTCCAAAAATTCCTTTGCAGAAACATTTGTAAGATGAACTCCTGTTTTTAATATGTGGTTCACTGCATATGAAAGTCCACACAAGTCACTTTCAAACAGAAGATGAAATAAATATGGAACACACTGTCGAAATCTTGGATCTTCTGAGTACAATCTTGTCGTACGATATTCTGAAGCTGGAATCTGTACTGGTCGTTCATCATATCGTCCACCTTTTCCAGGGTGGAAGAGCTGTGGAAAACAACGAGCTTCCAAACTTTTTTCCCATACACTCATGGGAGTTCCCTTTGCTTTCTTCATTTGGAATAATACAATAGTGTTTCCTAACACTTCTTTTGAATGTAGAGGATGTATACTATAATGTTCATAAATTTCTAAACTCCTGGAGTTGTCCACTTTTTCTATTTGGCCAGTTGAAATTTATCTTTCATCTTCTAAAGATATTTCTTGTTCTTCCACATATACATTTTTATAATAAATATTGTTTTGTACAAGATATAATGAAGCCTTTCGAAGTTTGGTGACATCTACTAACTCTTGCCATATTTTCTGACTCTTTGTTGGTACACCATCTACTAGAATAACTACAGGTTCACTTTCCTCTCTCTCTACACCAACAGTTTCAATATTTTTCTTAAAATCTAAAGGTAAATACACAACTCTTCCTTTTAAACCTCTTTGTAAATCTGTTGGAGGCAGCTTACCTGTTTTAGGCTCCATACGAACTATAGCCTGAAACGGGTGCACAGATTGAATAAGAATGGACTCATACGTATTTAAATCTACTAGTTCTGGAGGAATAGCTACCAACTCTAGGTAATTATGTACAGCTCTAGCTGGCATTTTGTTCTCTTCTAATTTGATGTAACAATATTTACAAATACGTTGATCACTACCCAACTCAAAACGACATTCCACCAACAAATAAGCACCAAATTGCTCCCACTTATCATTGTTTTCCTTTTCACTTTTTAAATACACATCAACATTCCTAGTTTGACTTCTATAGTAAGTACGTCGACAACAAATACAAATATAGTTTGGTTTTTCACAAGAAAATACCTTAAACTTTGCAATTTCTTCTGCAAACTTCTCAGTAGCTCTATCTTGCACCTCTTCTTCAAGACCTACACTTATGAAACTCTCACTTTCTCTACACTCCTCCTCAGGACCAAAGAAATGAAACTGTATATCATCAGAAACTTTTTTTACATCCAATACTGAACCATGCAAAAGAGCAGTGTTTATTTCACTTAAAGATAATGCAGGACTTTTTACATAGTACAATCTTCTTACTAACTTCCGCATTTCTGAGTGATGTACTGCTAACATTCTTAAATGATGAAAAGTACTTCGACACACTTTTCTAGAAAGACAAGCCAGATAATGACCCTGCAAGTTAGTAAATTTTCTCACTTTACAAGGATCTAGTCCTTGCAACATCTTAATCTTCTGTTTAACACTTTTTTTTACCATACTCTCGTATGAAATTTCGTAATATATATATAGATTCCTGTTGTATACTACAAATGCTTCTACAATCCCACTTATACACTGGAGCTTGTGTACGTCTCCCTTGAACTTCTTCAGCTATTACTTCTTCCACATTTCTAGGAACCATCTTTTCTTTTGCAATTGAACAACCGTTTTTAACCTCATAACAACGACCCCTGGTATCAATTGCATGAACTAATGTATTTTGTTGAAAATAGCTTTCTTCATTAAAAAAAGGTTCAGTACTAGACGTGTGCTTCCATTCACCAGAAATTGTTTTGCCAAAGTTAGTTCTATTAACCAATCTTTTTCTTTTACTTTTTTCCTTCATAAAGTGCATTGTTTTATTCAATGTTTTAATTCTCTTCAATACTAATATAAACAATTTTCTTTTCAATTCAAAAGCCTTTTCAACTACACTTTGAATCTGTTCTTTCTTCTTGTAAAATGCTGATCTTCTTTTATATTTTTTGCAATCTTTCAATACATTTTGTAGTACTCAACTTTTATACATTCTCTTCCTAATGTCTTTATATTCTTTCATCCTTTTTTCAACATGGATTGCTTTCCTATAACCTGATTTTGCATTAATATCTCCTTTTTTCTTTTCCTTCTGATTGCTTGTAGTACTTTTCTTTCTCTTTTCTCCATTTTGAAAATCGATAAAAAAATTTAAAAGACTTTTAACAAATTCTTTCATTCTCTTACCAGAAGACTTTTTCTTCAACGTCACATGTTGTACTCCATCTACTTTCTGCTTCTCTCTATCCTTTAAATAGTTCTGTTTTCTTTGTTGTCTTTTCTTTTGAACTTTTCTTGTCATGCTGAATATTTCTTAATAATTATGGAGAATTTCTAAAATAAAAAAGTTAATTATCTTTCTAAAAAATATTTAATATTATTAAAATAATTATATACAAATATTGTCACCCATATATAAAGAAATACATTGAGTAGTGCCTAGGTGAATTGATAAGTGCAACAGTAGGACCTGGATAATTCTACAACTGCAAGGGGTAGCACATAACTAGTGCCAGGGTGATTGCATGACTAAAGGGGTAATATTTGGAGAATTACTGGAGTACATAGCAAATCAGTGGGTGATCTTATAACTGCATTACTGCTTGGGTGATTGCAGGAGCACTGAGCGAATGCCTGAGTGATTGGAGAAGTGCAAAGGTAGTGCCTGGGTGATTTCATAACACCATCACTACTGGCTGAGTGATTACATAAGTACAAGGCTAGTGCCTCTGTGATTGAAAGAGTACAACGTTAGTGCCTGAGTGTTTATAAAAGTGCATGAGTAGTTGGGTACATGATTGAAAGAGTGCATGGGTAATACCTTAGTGATTGCATGAGTGCATAGGTAGTGCCTGGATGTTTGCATGAGTGCAGGACTAATGCCTGAGTGATTACAGCAGTGTATATGTAGTTACTGGATCATTGGAAGACTGCATGGGTAGTACTTGGGTGTTTTTATAACTGCATGAGTGTTGTGCCTAGCCAAATATAAAGCAGCAGACTATTACATGACTCAACCATAAGTCTCTCTATATTGTTAAAAGCATGTATACATTCGTCTCTACCTTTTCAAATCATCATCATATCTAACAGAAATATGTATACAATATTTATGAAATATAGTGAAACCTAGAACCTGAAACATGTAATGGATCTGCCTGAGTGATTGCATAACTCCATCTGTAGTGCTTCGATGATTGTATGACTCCAAAGATAGTCACTAGGTAATTACAGGACAAGATGAATAGTGACTGGCTAATTCATCAGTGCACACATACAGGTTACGTGCATGGATAAGTGTATTAATAGCACCTAAAGGCATAGATGAGTCATGGAGTAGTACCTAGGTGAATAGATGAGTGCAACAGTGGGATCTGGGTAATTCTATGACTGCAAGGGTAGTGTATGGGTTATTACATGACTGCATAGGTAGACACTTCATGATTCTATGACTGCAAAGGTACTACATAAGTACTGCCTGGGTGATTCCATAACTACAGGGGTAATATCTGGGGGATTACTGGAGTACATAGCAAGTGAGTGAGTGATTTTATAAGTGCATGAGTACTGCTTCAGTGATTGCAGGAGTAATGAGGTAGTGCCTGAGTGAATAAAGGAGTGCAAAGTTAGTGCCTGGGTGATTTCATAACAGCATGACTACTGGTTGAATGATTACATAAGTACAAGGGTAGTGTCTACTTGATTGAAGGAGTGCAACGTTAGTGCATGACTGATTATATAAGTGCATGAGTAGTGGCTACATGATTCAAAGAGTGCATGGGTAATACCTTGGTGATTGCATGAGTGTATAGGTAGTGCCTGGATGTTTGCATGAGTTCAGGACTAATACCTGAGTGATTACAGCAGTGTATATGTAGTGACTGGATCATTGGAAGACTACATGGGTGGTACTTGGGTGTTTTTATAACTGCATGAGTGTTGGGCCTAGCCAAATATAAAGCAGCAGACTATTACATGACTCAACTATAAGTCTCTCCATATTGTTAAAAGTATGCATACATATGTCCCTACATTTTCAAATCATCATCATATCTAAAAGAAATATGTATACAATATTTCTGGAACATAGTGAAACTTACAACTAAAACATGTAATAGATCTCGCTGAGTGATTGCATAACTTCATGGGTAGTGCTTGGGTGATTGAATGCGTGCAAGGGTAGTCACTGGGTAATTGTAGGAGAAGAGGGATAGTGACTGGCTAATTGCATGAGTGCACACATAAACATAGAGTGCATGGATAAGTGTATGAATAGCACCTAAAGGTACAGATGACTCATTGAGTACTGCCTAGGTGAATAGATGAGTGCAAAAGTAGGACCTGGATGATTCTACAACTGCAAGGGTAGTGCCTGGGTTATTACATGAGTGCATGATTGCATGACTGCAGGAGTAGTACATAAGTAGTGCCTGGGTGACTGCATGACTGCAGGGGTAATATCTGCGGGATTACTGGAGTACATAGGAAGTGAGTGGGTGATTTTATAAGTCGATGAGTACTGCCTGAGTGATTACAGGACTGCAAAGGTAGTGCCAGGGTGATTTTATAAGGACATGAGTATTGCCTGAGTGATTACATAAGTACAAGAGTACTGCCTCCGGAATTCAAAGAGTGCAAGGATAGTACCGGGGTGATTAAAGCACTGTATAGCTAATGCATTGGTGATTGCATGAGTACAGAGGTAACGTCTGGGGGATTAAAGAAGTACATAGGTAACGCCTGGGTGACTGCATGACTACAGGAGTAATATTTGGTGATTTACATGACTACATAGAAAGTGACTGGGTGATTTATAACTGCATGGGTACTTCTTGGGTGATTTTAGGACTGCTGAGGTAACGCCTAAGTGAATAAATGAGTGCAAAGGTAGTGCCTGGGTGATTTCATAACACCATCACTACTGGCTGCGTGATTACATAAGTACAAGGCTAGTGCCTCTGTGATTGAAAGAGTACAACGTTACTACCCGAGTGATTATATAAGTGCATGAGTAGTGGCTACATGATTCAAAGAGTGCATGGGTAATACCTCAGTGATTGTATGAGTGCATAGGTAGTGCCTAGATGTTTGCATGAGTGCAGGAGTAGTGCCTGAGTGATTACAGCAGTGTATATGTAGTAACTGGATAATTGGAAGACTGCATGGGTAGTACTTGGGTGTTTTTATAACTCCATGAGTGTTGGGCCTATCCAAATATAAAACAGCAGACTATTACATCACTCAACTATAAGTCTCTCCATATTGTTAAAAGCTTGCATACATATGTCTCTACGTTTTCAAATCATCATCATATTTAATAGAAATATGTATACAATATTTCTGAAATATAGTGAAACCTAGAACCTGAGACATATAATATATATGCGTGAGTGATTGCAAAACTCCATGGGTAGTACTTGGGTGATCCAAAGATAGTCGCTGGGTAATTGCAGGAGAAGATGGATAGTGACTAGCTAATTGCATAAGTGCACACATAAAGGTTCAGTGCATGGATAAGTGTATAAATAGCACCTGGAGGCATAGATGACTCACTAAGAAGTGCCTAGGTGAATACATGAGTGCAACAGTAGGGCCTGGGTGATTCTATGACTGCAAGGGTAGTGCATGAGTTATTACATGAGTGAATAGGTGCAGCCTGCATGATTGCATGACTGCAGAAGTAGTACATAAGTAGTGCCCGGGTGATTGCATGACTGCAGGGGTAATATCTGCAGAATTACTGGAGTACATAGGAAGTGAAAGAGTGATTTTATAAGTCCATGAGTACTGCCTGGGTGATTACAGAAGTGATAATGTACTGCCTGAGTGATTGCAGGCGTGCAAAGGTAGTGCCTGGCTGATTTTATTAGTAGATGAGTATTGCCTGAGTGATTACATAAGTACAAGAGTAGTACCTCCGTGATTGAAAGAGTGCAAGGTTAAGGCATTAGTGATTGCATGAGTACAGGGGTAATGTCTGGGGGATTAAAGAAGTACATAGGCAACGCCTACATGATTGCATAACTACAGGGGTAATATCTGGGGATTTACATGACTACATAGAAAGTGACTGGGTGATTTTATAACTGCATGGGTACTTCTTGGGTGATTTCAGGACTACTGAGGTAACGCCTGAGTGAATAAATGAGTGCAAACGTAGTGCCCGGGTGATTTCATAAGACCATAACTACTGGCTGAGTGATTACATAAGTACAAGGCTTGTGCCTCTGTGATTGAAAGAGTACAACGTTACTACCCGAGTGATTATATAAGTGCATGAGTAGTGGCTACATGATTCAAAGAGTGCATAGGTAATACCTTAGTGATTGCATGAGTACATAGGTAGTGCCTAGATGTTTGCATGAGTGCAGGAGTACTGCCTGAGTGATTACAGCAGTGCATATGTAGTGACTGGATCATTGGAAGACTGCATGGGTAGTACTTGGGTGTTTTTATAACTACATGAGTGTTGGGCCTAGCCAAATATAAAATAACAGACTATTACATGACTCAACTATAAGTCTCTCCATATTGTTAAAAGCATGCATAGATATGTCCCTACATTTTCAAATCATCATCATATCTAAAAGAAATATGTATACAATATTTCTGGAATATAGTGAAACTTGCAACTAAAACATGTAATAGATGTAGCTGAGTGATTACAAAACTCCATGGGTAGTGCTTGGGTGATTGTATGACTCCAAAGATAGTCGCTGGGTAATTGCAAGAGAAGATGGATAGTGACTGGCTAATTGCATGAGTGCACACATAAAGGTAGAGTACATGGATAAGAGTATAAATAGCACCTGAAGGCATAGATGAGTCACTAAGAAGTGCCTAGGTGAATAGATGAGTGCAATAGTAGGGCCTGGCTGATTCTATGACTGCAAGGGTAGTGCCTGGGTTATTACATGACTGCATAGGTAGACACTGCATGATTCTATGACTGAAGGAGTAGTACATAACTAGTCCCTGGGTAATACCATGAATTCAGGGGTAATATATGGGGGATTACTGCAGTAAAAGCAAGTGAGTGGGTGAATTTATTACTGAGTTATAAAGTGTAAAGGTAGTGCTTGGGTGATTGCAGGAGTACTGAGGGAATGCCTGAGTGATTAGAGGAGTTCAAAGATAGTGCCTAGGTGATTTTATAAGTGCATGAGCCCAGGCTAAGTGATTGGAGGAGTGCGTTGATCCTGACAGGGTGATTGGAGGAGTGCAAATGTATTGCCTGGGTAATTGAGCCAGTGTATAGCTAATGCATTGGTGATTGCATAACTGCAGAGGTAATGTCTGGGGGATTAGAGGAGTACATAGGTAATGTCTGGGTGATTGCATGAGTAAAGGGATAATATCTGGGAGATTATAAGAGTACATAGGAAGTGCCTAGGTGATTTTATAACTGCATCAATACTGCCTAGCTGATTACAGTACTATTGTGGTAGTGCCTCAGTGATTGGAGGAGTGTAAAGGTAGTGCCTGGGTGATTTTATAAGTGCATGTGTACTGGCTAAGTGATTGGAGGAGTGCGTAGATCCTGAAAAGGTAATTTGAAAAGTGCAAGGGTATTCCCTGGGTGATTGAACCAGTGTATAGCTAATGCATTGGTGATTGCATAAGTTCAGAGGTAATATCTGGGGGACTACAGGAGTACATACAAAGTGCCTGTGTGATTTTATAAGTGCATCAGTACTGCCTGGGTGATTAGAGTAATACTGTGATACTGCCTTAGTGATTGCAAACGTGTAAAGGTAGTGCCTAGGTGATTTTATAAGTGCATAGGCACTGGCTAAATGATTGGAGGAGTGCATACATCCTGACAGGGTGATTGTAGGAGTGCAAGGGTAGTGCCTGCATGATTAAACCAGTGTATACCTAACACATTAGTGATTGCATGATTGCAGGAGTTATGTCTGGGGGATTAGAGGAGGACGTAGGTAATGCCTGGTGATTCCATGATTGCAGAAGTAATATCTGGTAGATTACAGGAGTACATAGAAAGTGCCTGGGTGATTTCATAAGTGCATGCGTACTGCCTGGGTGATTGGAGTAGTACTGCAGTAGTACTTGAGTGATTGGAGGAGTGCAACATCCTGAGTATTAGCAGAATACTGAAACTGCAGCACAAAAGTCAGGTCTATGACATGGTGTACACTTTTGTGCTGCAGCTTCACCATTCTACGAATATTGGGCCTAGTCAAACATAAAACAGCAACCTATCACATGTCTCTACCATAACTCTAACCATATTCCTAAAAGCATGCATGCTTCTATCTTTACCTATTGCCAAAAACATTACACATATTAGAATACATGTGCAAGTAGAAACATAACCACACTCACAAGACCATACAGGCCTTAAAACTTGACAGACTACACTTAACATTTCAAACACACCTAGATTTATGTGGCAAATTTCAAGTGAACTTTTACACAGACTCTTATAAAGTACCATAATCAATAATTCCTCTCCCAACATATCTTAAACATCACTTTTCTACTACTACTGCTTCACTATTCTAGTACTAATCAGGTATAGAGTATAGCTAACAGCAAAGCAACACTTCACTTATCTTTCATGAAAGTCTCCCCATATTTCTAAAACCATGTATGCAAATGTTTGTACCTTTTCCTAGCAGCATCATATATAAAAGTAATACACAGTTAAATGTATACCTGTGTTTTATACATCTATCATCTTCAGACGCATAACACATACCATAATATATGTGCAAGTAGACACATATCTCAGTCACAACACCATCCACAGCTCAAAACTTCACAGACTACACTTCAATTTTCAAACAGACACTAGGGGCCGATTCCGATCTCGGCCGGTAGTGCACCGAATCGGATTCGGCTGAACCGGATCCGATTCGGAGCCCTCTTTCCCGACCGATTCGTACGTGCGTCCGGCCGAGCGAGTACGATGCGAGCGCATGCAAATCGCCGACCGACTTGTTTGCGGGTCCAATGCGCTCCGACCGACTCGCACGGACCACGACTCGTACCGCGCGATGGAGACGTTCCCGGCCGGGCAGGTACGATGCGCGCCGCGAGCAGTCCGACCGACTCGCGCCGTCCGGCTCGAAAGAGCAGTCGGAGCCGCACTTTGGGGGTCCGTGTCGGACCCCCCTGTACGCCTAGCCGCGCGAGTCGCACACAGGGGGGACCCATGGGTCCCCCCTACCTGTGCATGTACGCCGCGAGTCGCTTCGAGGCGTACCCGCTGTAGGGGGCACCCTTGTTCGCCTCGCACCCATTGAGTCAATGGGAGCCCGCGTACGCCTTGTACGTTCGGCTCCCATTGACTTCAATGGGAGTCCGACCGACTCGAGTCTGATTGCATGCGTGCACATCGTACTCGTTCGGTCGGACTGCCAGGGTCCGATTCGGTCAGAAATCTCTCCGGGTCCGGCTCGGTCGTAGTGATTTCCGGCCCGAATCGGAATCGGCCCCTAAAAATTATGCGGTATATATAAAATATAACTTTTCACACATCATACAAAATACTCTAATAAATAACACCTCTACAAACATCTCAAACATCACTTTCGGGCTGCTCCTTTACCATTCTACAACTACTTATCATGTTACACCTACCCAAATACAAAGCAGGAACCCTTCACATGTCTTTACTAAAAGTCTCACCATATTCCTAAAAGCATACATGAATACGTCTGTACCATAACACTATCCAAACCTTAAAAATTCACAGAACAAACTTCCAATTTCAAGCAAACACCAAAAATTATGTGGCATATTTCAACTGTACCTCTCTAGAAACTTAAAAAAAGAAGCCTAATCAATAATACCTTATCTCAACATCTTTTAAACCACACTATTATGCAGCATCGTCACCATTCCATTACTACTCAGTCTTGAGCCTACCACATAAAAAGCAACAGCACCTCTTTATTATACATCATGCACCTTCAAATGTATAAGACATATGAAAATACATATACAAGTAGAGACACACTTAAGACAGAAGTCCATGCACACCTTAAAACTTGACAGACTCCACCTCCAATTTTAAAGTAACACCTAAAATTATGCGGTATACTACAAATGTACATATCCACACACTAAAACAAACTACCATAATCACTAATCCATCTTCCAATACACACATATTACTATACAAAATCTATTTCAAACAACATTTGACTACAATAAAACAAACTACAATACACATCTCTACATTTAATAATATATTTCAAACATCACAGTCCATCAATAATTTTTAAAGATTAAAAATAAACCTAATACATAATACACCTCACAAATTTATAACTCACCTTCCAAATTGATTTGTAGAATTTAAAATATCACAAACTCATAATAGATTTTCTTATGCACACAATCTATGTAATGCACCACTCTCATCAAGGTAAAACCAGTAATGGCAAACTTTCCTTCTCTTTCGTCACACAAATACATGTAAGTAACAAATCACATTGCTTCCTACATTATTTCAAATTATAAAACACATTTCTATTGGTTAGACATATTAACCCTTACCAACTGACTTCTAAAAGTGCCCAAACTGGTTCTGGCATTGTTTTGGAGTCGCAACTCCACTGTGCACCAACGCGATGGAGCCGCGAATCCATACGGGAGTTCAAAAATATATTACAAATAAAAATACCACTATTTTTTAAGAATACACCACTTCTAAAGATAGTACTGACTTGGGAAATCTTACTTTAATAAGATATCACTTATATATAAATTACAATTTCACATTTTAAGTCCACAGTTAAGTTTCAACCCTTCCCCCATTCTGCATAATGCCAGTTTCCATAGTAACAGTTCATGGAACATTCAACTGAACTGACAGGTCACAAGTTCACCATATTTTCAAGTTCAGCACACAAGGTTACAAATGCAAACAGCAGGTGTGGTTGACGTTTGCAAAATATGACCTTATCCTATCTACTGTACCTTTCAAACATTTTTTACTAACCAATAAGAAACATGCTTTTTAAAGAAAGTAACATGCACCCTATTTTTGAATGTATAATGTTCTTAAACAGCCAATCAATTCTCTACTTTTTAAAAAACAGCATCTTGTCCACCATTTTAGATACCTCTCATTCTACCAACTGACTACCTCAGCTACAGACATCTTTTCATTACTTCCAGACATCCCTTCAAGATGCTTACAGTATGGATTGTTGGGCACAGCTATGTTTTCTGGTGTAAAAGGTATGCTGAATGCAGAGGTATTGACAAAGACCTAGCTTTGCAAAATGTGGATATTAAATGGATTGCACAGAGAGGATTGAAGTGGCACCAATTGATGCCTTTGGTTAAAACCTTTTTGCATCTCCAACTCCCTGACCTCATGATTGTGCACTGTGGTGGCAATGACCTAGGCACATTGACTGGGGTAGGTCTGGAAATGCTAATGAAGGACACCTTTACACAATTGATGTTGCTTTTACCTCAAACTGTCTTTGTATACTCCAATATGTGCCAAAGACAGAAATGGAAGTGGTCAAATCAATTCTTTCCACAGATTGAGAAAGCTAGAAAGAATGTCAATAAAGCTGTTTCTGCTTACCTCAGAGACCATAGAATGGGCTCCATCTATAACAACAATCTACGTTTTGATATGGATGACATCTACAGAAGTGATGGAGTACACTTCACAGATCAAGGAAACAGAGTCTTTCTCAACAACCTAAAGCTGTGCATCCGCACTTACATGTAGCTACAACAAACTCATAATGAAAACAAGGGCTCTTTTTAGAGCTACCCTATAACATAGTAGTGAATATAATTTTTTTTTTACACATACATATTTTTTGAAATTTGTTTGTGGATTCGCGCACCTGACGCGAATCTGCAAAAGCAGGAATTCAATGTACTACAACACAATACACTTTTCAAGTTTAACTATCAATTTTTAATTTTATATATTTTTAACAACTCTATTCATTGTAATCTTGTCATTAACTGCAATCCCAGTAACTCTTTAAAACAACTTCACAAATAAAACACTACCTTCTAAATTATATACTAGTTAATTATTTATTTAAGGTGAATTCGCGAATCCAATGCGACGTTACACAGGGGGGCCGTGCTGAGAGCCACGATGGGGTCGCGACTCCAAACTCAAAAGAAAAAAAAAAAACGCCCCACTTCCATTATTCGGTATTCGCCCCGGGGACCCCATCCCCCGGGACCTGCCAGCAGTTATTATTTAAAAAGAATAAGGAGGGGGACCGCGTGGCCCCCCTCCTCAGGCCAATAATGGCCCTGGGGACCCCATCCCCCGGGGCCTTCCACTATTTTTTTTTTTTCAAAGGAGGGGAATACGTGACCCCCCTCCTCAGGCCAATACTGGCCCCGGGGACCCCATCCCCAGTGCCCTGCCACTATTTTATTTTTATTTTTTAAAAGAGGGGGACCGCGTGCCCCCCTCCTCAGGTCAATAATGGCCCCGGGGACCCCATCCCCCGGGGCCTGGCCTCTTTGATGGGGAGCGTGGGGGGAGCCCCAATGCCCCCACGGTCCCAGCCAGCTCCCCGTCTCCTGCGGGAGCCGGCATTGCTTTTGGGCAAGGGGAGCTGCTAACATGCAGCTCCCCTTGCCCAAAAGCAATTCTACTTTGCTTCATTGAAGCGAGAGCTTCAATGAAGCAAAGCAGTGTTTGCTATGGAAGGGCGGGAGCCGTGCTCCCGCCTTGCCATAGCAAACAGCAATGTCCCG
Organism: Calotriton arnoldi; assembly: GCA_963921515.1. Lineage (NCBI taxonomy): Eukaryota > Metazoa > Chordata > Amphibia > Caudata > Salamandridae > Calotriton > Calotriton arnoldi. The sequence goes on from CAWUFW010005490.1 coordinate 1,041,450, forward strand.
GTGTGGGCACCCCGGGACATTGCAGGAGCCAGCCCTGGGGGGTGGCGGTCCCCAGGGCCATCAAGGGCTCCAGGAGGGGGGCCGCGTGGACCCCCTCCCTTCGTGAAAATAGCCCCGGGGAGGTGATGGTCCCCGGGGCCGGGGGTCCACAACGGATCCCCGTATTTACAAATTCAATGCCCTGGGGAGGCCCTGGGGAGGTGGTGGTGGGATCAAGCCCCCCACACTAATTATTTATCAAAGCCCCGGGGAGGTGGCGCTCCCCGGGGCTTGGGGGGCCCGTGAGGCCCCCCTGCCCTTATAAAAATAAAGCCCCGGGTAGGTGGCAGTCCCCGGGGCTGCATACCCCCGCACATTATCGATAAAGCCCCGGGGAGGTGGTGGTTCCCAGGACTATGGGGGCCCCCGCGGGCCCCCGCTATATAATAACACATTGCCCCCGGGACCTGGCCCACCTGGGGGCTTAAGGAAAACGAAGCACGGGAGACCACGCGTCATTTTTAAAAAAAATTCTCTGTGGGATTCCCGCACCCAGCGTGACTTCCACCGAAAAAACTAAAAAATGCTTTTTTTGGCCCTGGGGGTCCCTGGGGGTCCCTGTGGGACCCCCTGACCAGCCCTAGGGGGTCAGGGTGTTTCTACCCTGACCCCTTTCCTACATTTACAACATTTTTCTACCTTTTGGATATGGCTCGGTTCTACCGAGTCAGAAAATGGCTGCCAACACTTTCTGTTTGGAGTGTTGGCAGCCAATAAGAATGAAGCTCGTGCTCGGGAGGATTCGCGACTCCTCCTCGGTGCTCAAATATCGATATTTTTATTTTTTGAATTTCTCAGGAACTACTGAACGGATTTACGCCATTTGAAAAAAAGGTCGCTTTCTGAACCAAGAGCTACCTTTTTGCAACAAATTTGGTGTAATTCCGTTCAGCAGTTCGAGCTGTAGCCTGTTCCAAAATTCTCTATGGAAATTAACATGGGGAAAACGCGTTTTGGGACCCCCCTTTTTTCTCGGCCCCTACTTGATGAATCACCCCGAAACTTTCAAGACAGGAGCTGACCTAAGTGAACCATTAGTTTGGAAACTTTCGCGAAGATTCGTCAAACAACGCCAAAGATATTGGGAAAAGAAAAAACGCTTTTTGAATAGAAACAAAGTCCTAACTATAACTACCTACTGGCGACCGCCAGTAGGTTTTATATATATATATATATATATTGTCCAACAAAAATGCCCGTAAGCATTTGAGAAGGCACTCGACGTCGCCCCCACCATCCGGTCTGGAATACAGCTCGCCTCGGATTCTCCGAATTTTCTTTACTTTCGCCGACGCGTTTCGGGGCACAAAGGCCCCTTCTTCTTGGGCAGCTTGTGAACGGCACTGACGCTCACACAGGTAATTTTCCGTTTTTTATTGTCCACATGACCCTGACACAGCATATTACATCACATGCTCCTGCTGCAGCAGCATATTACATCACGTGCTCCTGCAATGCCTGATGGTGCATGTAGTCCCGCTGTGTGAGCACATTGTTTCCTTTTAGTAAGTTCAGTAAGCGTTCATGATTAACAGCATTATATATCCTTTAGTAGGAATCAGATCATCTTTGGCGGGCTGATAATTTACATCGGAGTGATGTGCTGAATGGAGTTGAACTGTTCCTCTCCTCAGCCTCTCTGATTACGAGATGGTGCCTTCTGCCACGGCAGGGACCAGCCGTGCAAATCGATTGTCCAACAAAAATGCCCGTAAGCATTTGAGAAGGCACTCGACGTCGCCCCCACCATCCGGTCTGGAATACAGCTCGCCTCGGATTCTCCGAATTTTCTTTACTTTCGCCGACGCGTTTCGGGGCACAAAGGCCCCTTCTTCTTGGGCAGCTTGTGAACGGCACTGACGCTCACATAGGTAATTTTCCGGTTTTTATTGTCCACATGACCCTGACACAGCATATTACATCACGTGCTCCTGCTGCAGCAGCATATTACATCACGTGCTCCTGCAATGCTTGATGTTGCATGTAGTCCTGCTGTGTGAGCACATTGTTTCCTTTTAGTAAGTTCAGTAAGCGTTCATGATTAAGAAGGGAATCCTTGACTAAGAGGCACACAGCACACACACAGCCTCGAAACGCGTCGGATGAGAACTTTGACACAGACACTGGAGTTTGCTTTCCTTGTTAATAAACCGTGAGGTTCTTCTGATGTCGAGTGCACTCTCGTTGCTTTGGGCACTTTGGTGAAAAAATAATCGCACGGCAGCCCTGCCGTGGAGAGTGCACCATTTCCCGAAATTTAATGGAAAGGCTGTGAGTTGGAACTATGCCAAAACTCTTTTAGCACATCAGAAGCGGAATAATCAGCATGCATTCAGTGTCGTGGCCTACTAGAGGTTAACAAATCCTTTTAATATTTCTACAGGCAGCAGAGCCCACTGAGGGTGAAAAATGTAACTCCGATTGGAACCACAAGTCCCAGCCTGCATGGAGGAAATCACGTGAGACCCACTAGGGGTATGTAAATGAGCAGGCTGTTATCGGAGCCATCTGCTGGTGTCGAAAAGAAGGGAATCCATGACTAAGAGGCACACAGCCTCGAAACGCGTCGGATGAGAACTTTGACACAGACACTGGAGTTTGCTTTCCTTGTTAATAAACCGTGAGGTTCTTCTGATGTTGAGTGCACTCTCGTTGCTTTGGGCACTTTGGTGAAAAAATTATCGCACGGCAGCCCTGCCGTGGAGAGTGCACCATTTCCCGAAATTTAATGGAAAGGCTGTGAGTTGGAACTATGCCAAAACTATTTTAGCACATCAGAAGCGGAATAATCAGCATGCATTCAGTGTCGTGGCCTACTAGAGGTTAACAAATCCTTTTAATATTTCTACAGGCAGCAGAGCACACTGAGGGTGAAAAATGTAACTCCGATTGGAACCACAAGTCCCAGCCTGCATGGAGGAAATCACGTGAGACCCACGAGGGGTATGTAAATGAGCAGGCTGTTATCGGAGCCATCTGCTGGTGTCGAAAAGAAGGGAATCCATGGCTAAGAGGCACACAGCCTCGAAACGCGTCGGATGAGAACTTTGACACAGACACTGGAGTTTGCTTTCCTTGTTAATAAACCGTGAGGTTCTTCTGATGTTGAGTGCACTCTCGTTGCTTTGGGCACTTTGGTGAAAATATATATATATGGTTGTGGAGAATCGATTGAAAAAGGAGTATTGGATATATATATATCTATATATATATACATACATACATATATTTATATACTACCGTGATCAAGACCTATTGTGGGGTCGAAACGCGTAGGAGAAGAGTGGTGGTGTGAATAAAACCAGTTAACAACAAAGGAGGCACTGATAATTGCATTTTAGCTGAAATTCCTCTCTTGGACCTTTCTGCCCTGCAAGGTATTCTTGGTCAGTTGAAGTCAGGTTCTCCCAAGGATACAGTTCCCCCCCTCTTTTTAAATCGGATTTTTGATACAGTGTCTACAACTATCCTAGATTTGATTAACGCTACATTCCGGACAGGCATAGTTCCCTTCCCTTGGAAACAAGCAATGGTTAAAGCCTTGCTGAAAAAACCAAACTTGGACCCTGAAATGTTAGGGAATTATCGCCCCATTTCATTGTTACCAGGGATCAGCAAAATTGCTGAAAAACATGTGAATGTTGTGCTGTCCGGGTTCTTGGAAAGCAATAATTGCCTTCATCCATCTCAAACTGGTTTTAGGCCCCAACAAGGCACAGAAACCGCTCTGCTAGCGGTGGTTGAGGGTACTAGGAAAATCCTAGACAACGGGGGCTGCGCTGCCATTGTGCTTTTAGATCTGAGCGCAGCCTTCGATACGGTTAATCACCAGCTGCTCATTCAGAGGCTTAGAGATATAGGAGTGACTGATTTGGCCCTTGAATGGATTTCTTCCTTTCTGGATGATCGATCTTTTCAGGTGTTTCATGAAGACTGTATCTCTGACCCTCTACCCCTCCGATGTGGGGTCCCTCAGGGATCCTCCCTGTCTCCCACTCTTTTTAACGTATATATGAGCTCCTTGGCAGGTGTTGTGGAGCCTTTCGGCATTCAAATTATCACATATGCCGATGATACGCAGCTGATTGTCTCTTTTAATCAGCTCAACACCATCGTTCCGGACTGGGCAATGTGTCTTCGAGAGATCGCAGTATGGATGGAAGGTTCATTCCTGAAGCTCAACGGATCTAAAACGGAGCTTATGTTCCTGGGTAAACCTTCTATACCCAACATAATATCCTCTTGGCCGAGCTGTTTTGGTCCTCCCCCTCCCCCCAAAGATTATATCAAGAGTTTGGGAGTCTGGCTAGACCGTAACCTCGATTTTGGGGAACAAGCAAGGAAGGTTGCTGGCAGTTGTTTTGGGCTGATGAGGATGATACGGAAAATCATTCCCCTCCTTCCTATTTCTGCAGGGAAAGTGGTGGTCCAGTCCCTTATACTTTCTAGGCTCGACTATGCCAACGCCCTATACTTAGGAACATCTTGCTCCACGATTAAGAAATTACAAATTGTTCAAAACTGTGCAGCACGACAACTCTTGAATATCTCCAGCCGACAGTCAGCAGGGGCTGCATTGGCCGCCCTTCACTGGCTGCCTATCCAGCAGAGAGTGCAGTTTAAGGCTCTCTGTATCACACACAAGGTTTTGCTAGGTCCTGGCCCACCTATCACACGCTCTCTCATGTCCTTTTATCATCCTGAGAGAACCCTGCGATCATGTAATAAACAGCTGGCTGTCGTTCCTAGAATTAGGAAGGCCCGCACAGGGGGTCGCCTTTTTTCATATAATGCTGCTAGGCTTTGGAACTCCCTCCCCTTGCCATTCGGTGTGAAACTAACCATCTGGCCTTTCGGAAACGCATAAAAACCTTCTTGTTTCCATGACTGAGATGTAGACTATGAATTCGGCCTCTAGCGCTGGGATGCCTTTGGTAACCATGCGCTCTATAAATGTTTTACAATTACAATTACAATTAACCATCCAAGGAGAGTGCCACGTTTATTTTCTTGGTGAATATATATATATATATATATATATATATATATATATATATATATATATGATATATATATATATATATATATATATATATATATATATATATGTATACATATGTGTCACAAAGCTCAAGCGTCCTCCGATCACAGGAGCCCCCGACCCTACAGGGCGGCCTCACAAACATTGGGCACGGAGAAGCCCAACAATCCGCACATGAAACAACACTGAGGCCCATTTCTGAAGTTTGCAGCTTTTATTCAAAGGCGCAGCAGCACATCGTGCCTCCTTGCTCCTTACGCGTTTTGTCGTTAGCCTTGATCACAGGATGGGAAACAATTAGCAAAGTGCGTCGTGCGTGCTTTTAAAATCATTAGGTCACATGACTATTACAAAACTGCATCTCCCATAGTGCACTTTACACATCGTTATTGTACTTGAATTAGGAAGTCCCTATAAAATTGCAGTTGCTCAATTTTACAGTCCGTAAAGTGCACTCGTGTTGGCATTGAGAATTCAAATGAAAAATAGTCATTGTGATTCTTATATCCGCTAATGCTGGATTTCTATGACAGCCCAAAAACAAAGTACATGCTTCAGAACGATCAGCGTAGGACATCCTCCTCGCCGAATCCCTTCCTCAGCTCACTCCTTTTTCGCTATATTAGCTCTCCTTGATAGGCTGGGTGAGCGAGTGGGTCATGCTCCCGATCAAATGTCACAAAAAGCTTCAAAGAAGCGTCCTCCGATCAAAAGAGCCCCCGACCCTACAGGGCGGCCTCACAAACATTGGGCACGGAGAAGCCCAACAATCCAAACATGAAACAACACTGAGGCCCATTTCTGAAGTTTGCAGCTTTTATTCAAAGGATGGGAATCAAGGCTAACGCCGAACCGCGTAAGGAGGAAGGAGGCACGATGTGCTGCTGCGCAAACACGCCGTCGAGCTCTGGGACCTGCTCGACACTTCATCACCAGACGTCGCCTTCCTGACAGAGACCTGGATGAACGACTCCTCCGCACCCGACATCGCCATAGCCATCCCAGACGGCTATAAGATCACCCGCAGAGACCGCATCAACGGAGTAGGAGGAGGAATCGCCATCGTCCACAAGAACTCCATCAGGGTCTCGACCAGCACCGACGACTTTCTCTGCACCGCCGAACACATGCACTTCCAGATCCACACGGACCCCAACACCACCCTTAGAGGCACCCTTGTCTACAGACCCCCTGGGCCCGACCCCAGTTCAGCGACTCCATCGCCGACTTCATCAGCACGCACGCCCTGACCTCTACCGACTACATCCTCCTCGGAGACCTGAACTTTCACCTGGAGAACAACAACAACGACAGCAACTCCACCACCCTGATCGACAACCTCGGACTGAGACAGCTCGTCACAACACCGACCCATTCCGCCGGCCACACGCTCGACCCCGTCTTCTCCTCAAGCTCCCATGTCTCCTTCAGCCACACCACGGAACTCCTCTGGACCGACCACCGCTGCATCCACTTCACCTTCCAGAAACCCACCACACACCACCGCACCCAACAGATCCCACACCGCTGCTGGAGCAAAGTCACCGAAGACCAACTACGGGCAAACCTCGCTCTCAGCCCTCCCTCCGACCCATCCAACACCGACGACGCTGCCTGCAACCTCAGACGATGGATAGACGACTGTGCCAACACCCTCGCCCCGCTGAAAAACTCACCTACAGTGACACCACCAAAAGAGCCAGCTGGTTCACCCCGGAACTCCTAGCTTCCAAGCGTACCTGCCGGAAACTAGAGAAGAAATGGCACAGTGATAAGACACCGGACAGCCACGCAGCCCACAAAGACGCCATCCGTAACCACCACCACCTCATCAGGTCCGCCAAGAGAATCTCCTTCAAAGACCGCCTCGACAACAACGCACACAACAGCAAGGAGCTCTTCAACATCGTGAAGGAACTCTCCAACCCCAGCTCCAACACCAACGACATCCCGCCGTCGCAAGCCCTGTGCGATTCCCTCGCCACCTTCTTCCACTGCAAGATCGCCGACATCCACGACAGCTTCAACACCCAGACAGCCCCAACTAAGATCGATTCACCAGACCCGCCGCACACCATCGACCATGACCCCTTGCCAGCCTGGGCCAGCGTGAACATCGATGACACCATCAAGACCATGAGCACAATACACTCCGGCTCCCCGTCAGACCCTTTCCCGCACCACATCTTCAACAAAGCCAGCAGCTCCATCGCACCCCACCTGTGCAACGTTATCAATCTCTCCTTCGAGACCGCGACCTTCCCAGAGAGCTGGAAACATGCAGAGATCAACGCCCTACTCAAAAAACCCAAGGCGGACCCGAGAGACCTCAAGAACTTCCGGCCCATCTCCCTGCTTCCGTTCCCAGCCAAGGTCATCGAGAAGATCGTCAACAAACAGCTAACCCGATACCTCGAAGAAAACAGCATCCTGGACCCATCCCAATCAGGGTTCCGCAGCAACCACAGCACTGAGACTGCCCTCATCGCCGCCACCCACGACATCAGGACCCTGCTGGACAACGGTGAGACCGCAGCCCTCATCCTGCTGGACCTCTCCGCCTCCTTCGACACTGTCTGCCACCGCACTCTACGCGCACGCCTCCACGACGCAGGGATCCGAGACAAGGCCCTGGAATGGGCCACCTCCTTCCTCGACGGCAGAACCCAGAGAGTCCGCCTCCCACCTTTCCGATCCGAAGCCTCCGAGATCATCTGCGGCGTACCCCTGGGATCTTCCTCAGCCCAACACTGTTCAACATCTACATGGCCCCGCTCGCACGCATCGCCAGACAGCACGACCTCAACATAATCTCCTACGCCGACGACACTCAACTGATCCTCTCCCTCACCAAGGACCCCCTCGCCGCCAAATCCAACATCCATGAAGGAATGAAGGCCGTCGCCGATTGGATGAAGATCAGCCGACTAAAGCTGAACACGGACAAGACAGAGGTCCTCATCCTCGGCTCCAACCCCTCAGCCTGGGACGACTCCTGGTGGCCAACGACACTGGGAGCAGCCCCGACACCCACCGACCACGCACGCAACTTGGGAGTCATCCTCGACTCAACGCTCTCCATGGCCAAGCAAGTCAACGCAGTCTCCTCCTCCTGCTTCAACACCCTCCGCATGCTTCGCAAGATCTACAGGTGGATCCCGACAGATACAAGAAGAACAGTCACCCAGGCCCTCGTCAGTAGCAGACTTGACTATGGGAACGCCCTCTACGCGGGAGCCCCGGCCAAGCTAATCAAGCGACTGCAACGCATACAAAACGCCTCCGCACGCCTGATCCTCGACGTACCACGCCACAGCCACATCACCGCCCACCTGAGGAACCTGCACTGGCTCCCCGTCGACAGGAGAATCTCCCTTCAAACTCCTCATCCACGCACACAAGGCACTCCACAAGACTGGCCCAGCCTACCTCAACAGACGACTCTTCTTCTACGTCCCCAACCGCCAGCTCCGCTCCGCCGACCTCTCCCTCGCCACCGTCCCTCGCATTCGAAGAACAACCACTGGCGGCAGATCCTTCTCACACCTCGCCGCCAAGACCTGGAACACCCTTCCACTAAGCCTACGACAGACCCAAGACCTGCTGACCTTCAGGAGGCTACTCAAGACCTAGCTGTTCGACCAGTAGCAGCACCCCCCCCTTTTTTCTCCCCAGCGCCTTGAGACCCTCGCGGGTAAGTAGTGCGCTCTACAAATTCTGTGATTGATTGATTGCGCCTTTGAATAAAAGCTGCAAACTTCAGAAATGGGCCTCAGTGTTGTTTCATGTTTGGATTGCTGGGCTTCTCCGTGCCCAATGTTTGTGAGGCCGCCCTGTAGGGTCGGGGGCTCCTGTGATCGGAGTACGCTTCTTTGAAGCTTTTTGTGACATTTGATCGGGAGCATGACCCACTCGCTCACCCAGCCTATCAAGGAGAGCTAATATAGCGAAAAAGGAGTGAGCTGAGGAAGGATTCGGCGAGGAGGATGTCCTACGCTGATCGTTCTGAAGCGTGTACTTTGTTTTTGGGCTGTCATAGAAATCCAGCATTAGCGGATATAAGAATCACAATGACTATTTTTCATTTGAATTCTCAATGCCAACACAAGTGCACTTTACGGACTGTAAAATTGAGCAACTGCAATTTTATAAGGACTTCCTAATTCAAGTACAATAACGATGTGTAAAGTGCACTATGGGAGATGCAGTTTTGTAATAGTCATGTGACCTAATGATTTTAAAAGCACGCACGACGCACTTTGCTAATTGTTTCCAATCCTGTGATCAAGGCTAACGCCGAAACGCGTAAGGAGGAAGGAGGCACGATGTGCTGCTGCGCCTTTGAATAAAAGCTGCAAACTTCAGAAATGGGCCTCAGTGTTGTTTCATATATATATATATGTATATATATATATATATATATATATATATATCACACCATACTCCTCCTCGTTTCCTGTGCGCAAAGAAAAAGCGCGAACCACCGGAATTTGTCACACTGCAATGTTTATTAAAACTCCCAAACGATTGCAGCAGTTTGGTCTCTACAAATTGCTGCTTGGAGATGCCGTTTCCCTGCCACCTACGAGAATAAAAGGTTGAACAACGCTGATGTGTGGCGCCTCAATTGTAGGGCAGCGTCATATGGAATATGTTAGCGGCCCGGCTCGGGTCGCGAGGCGCCCCGCCGCGGAGGAGCGGCTCCTGCACGCCGTGTATGATGACAAGCGGTGTCAAGTGGAACAGCGTGACCGATCTCAAGGGGCAACACAGGCTGGGACACGGTGGTCTCCATTGCCAGCAAACCTACTAAAGGACTTGTAAATTTTAATAGGAGGCATTGAGGCACACTACCAAAGTTTTAAACTACTAAGACCAGAGTGCAACACAGCCACGCCCACTAAGGCGAGAACTGAATTAAAAGCGCTGCAAATACGGCGCGAAACCACGCAGCTTTCCTCCTGATGACACCAGTGAACAAGGGCTGAGGAAGCCCGAAACGCGTTTGGTCTCTACAAATTGCTGCTTGGAGATGCCGTTTCCCTGCAACCTACGAGAATAAAAGGTTGAACAACGCTGATGTGTGGCGCCTCAATTGTAGGGCAGCGTCATATGGAATATATATATATATATATATATATATATATATATATATATAAAAGAGTTGCACCTCGGTGGAAAGGCACCCCCAAGCAGCCACACGCTCCTGTCAGAAAGCATGGGGTATGGCAATATGACTACCAGTCCCTGAATGCTTTGCTCACATGAGCGGTGTGTATAATGAAATAATAGATGGGATATCCTGGTGGTGTGCCTTGCTTGCTGTGACTTCGCTACAGTCCATGAGGAAGGGCGTAGCCCAAAACGCGTCAGACAAAGAAGCTGGGAAAAATATGTCCATGGGAACTGCTTTCTGACAGTAGCGTGTGCCTGCCTGGTGGTGCCTTTTCTTTAGGGCTGTGGGAGAGCCATAGGCCCCCATGGATCGCCAGCACCCTACTCCTGCACAAGCCGGCATCATCATGGTGTTTTTTTTTTTAAAGTGGTGTGCCCTGGTGCTCACCTGGGTAATGTGACAGCAGGTCGCTCTTTGTGTGCTGCTGGGGGAGACACAGGGCCCCTGCAGCCTCGCCAACTCTGCAGCGTGCACCCATACCTGGTGCAGCAGGATCTAGCATTGTTCACACCCCACAGGAGCAGCTTCCTTTTGCTTCCGAAGGGCAGGAGCAATTCTGTGTATTTCCGTGCTTGAGAGCCTGAGCAGGGATAAGTTTTGTTCTCTCACCGGGCTGGAGCAGCTTGGTGCTCTCGCCCGGTAGGAGAACATTACTCTTTTCCTGCCAGCACTCTAAGTCAGAAAAAAGATGGTGTTCTGGGGATTGGGGACCCCAAAAGGCCGTCCCTATGCCAGCCCCGGGGGTGGGGTTACCAAGGCCTTCCAATGGCTCTGGGAGGGGGGCCGTGTGGCCCCCTTTCCCATCTAGTGAATTACGGCCCTGGAGGAAGGTGTCCCCAGGACCTCTTCAGGCTCGGTAAGGGGGGCTTCATGGTCCCCCCACTCATTAAAATTACGGCCCCTGGGGACGTGGTCCCCAGGGCCTTTTTTTAGGCTTGGGGAGTGGGCCGCAACGTGGAATTCCCCACCACAAGGTTTAATGGTCCGGTATCACTACTCTGCCCCCTTATGTCTTTTTTAAATATTTTTCTTAAGACTTGGGAGTCCCAAGTCCTAAAATGACTGGTGCCACATCCTGGTTGATGTGGTGGCAGCCTATCATATCTCGCCATGACATATGTTGGCTCAGCAGGACCTCCATGGCATAATATGCGCAGATTTTTTGAGCATTAATTGCTCAAAAACTACTGAACTGATTTACACCAAATTACAAAAAGCACTCTTTCTTAACTAAGAACTAGTGTTCTGCCAAATCTGGTGTAAATCCCTTCAGCAGTTTGTGCTGTAGCTGTGTCTAGAGTTCCTATGGAAAAATTATTGGGGAGAATATGTTTTAGGCGCCCCCCTTTTTCTCAGCCCCTGCTTGACGGATCACCCTGAAACTTTCCAGGAAGGAGCAGAGGTCGATTAACATTTTTGTTTGGAAAGTTTGTTGAAGATTTGTCAAACAGCCCCAAAGTTATTAGCAAACCTAAAATGCTTTTCCTATCGAAGCGTGGCCCACACCATACCAACTCCTTGGAGACCACCACTGAGTAATATTTAAATATGTACATCACAGAGGACATTTTGCCAATCTTTGAATGAAAGTAGAACTTTACACAGAAAGCATACTTTTTTGGTTTGGTGTAAACCCGTTTGGCAGCTTTGGAGATCATATTTAAAAAATGTGCTGGGCAGGATTTAAAGGGTAAACACTACCGTTTAAATTTGTAATTCTATCTAGTCAATCACATTTTGATTTTTTTCCACTATGTGATTAGCTTGGTTAGGGCTGATTGTTTTTTTGGGCCACGCTGAAACTCACGAGTCAGGGCTGACACAAGAGTTTTGTTCTGGGGAAAAGTTTGTTCCACAGCTTGTGGGGCTAACCCCATTGGTGACCCAGCCCCTAGGCAATGGTAAGGGATACACAGAGACATGGAAATGCCACACAATCCTGAAAAAAGCAGCCTTTTGGTGTACGACTCTGAGTCGATTAGGGAGCTTGGCTTGTTTTGAATTCAACCACCATTTAGTCCTTTACTCATAACTCAGAGTTGAATCTTAGGATACGGAAAAATGTTGGACAAGAAACTGTTGGAACTATGGCAGGGACCTATTAAAATATATTACTTGCTGGCCTTAGAGGTAACTGGCACTGCTCTGGGGGGAATAATTAGTCAAATTACTCTTATTGTCATTTTAAGCTGAAACTATATTGGAAATATAGCTCTGAAAGCTGTTTAACAGTATTTTGTTTAAAAAACACTGCAATGTTATGAATCTGATGTGTTAGATAAACAATCACAGATAATCATGTACTTGTAGTGTAGATAACCAGCCACCTTTTTAACCTTTTTTGCACTGTAAATCTGAAATAACTAAGTCTGTGTTCTTGCGCCGTGAGAAAGATTTTTTTTTTTTTAAACGGTATCTCTCACCTTCTATGTTAATTCACTGCATTGCCTAAAGCTTTACGGCACTCGGGAAGAAAGCTCTTGCACGCACTGCATGACGAAGTAAAAACACTCTTGACGGCGGGGCACTGACCACGGAGGCAGCGCTCTAGTGGTTCAGGCGTCCTCTTCATGTAGGGCATAAAAGCATGGCTGTGGTGCGGACGCACAGCGGACGCACCGCTGGTTTGCCGAAGGCGTGCCTAAGGCAACCCCATCTGCGCCCGTCCACGATCCGACTGTGACCAGCGCCAGCCATGCTACCGGTATTTGCCCAGAGGTAAGACCTCAACTTACATACTCACTGGCAGAGTTACACCACCTCAACTTAAAACACCGACAATGTATCAACTGCCTACTTACCGAATGCTTAGGCCCTATCTCTTGTTACTTTTGCAAGCTTCCCCTAAGTCCCTCAAACTCTGGAATCAACAATAATAGGGAACCACTGGTCTCCAACAGCAAACTCAAAGCTGCACTTATAAATGTACGGTCATTACATAAACACACCCTAATTGAGGAAGAGCACTTAGACGTCCTCTTCATGACTGAGACATGGTGAACGGAAGCCTCCTGCCCTGACTTACAACTAGCCCTCCCCGGCCTCCACTTAGACCGGAAAGATAGGAGGGGTGGTGGGGTTGCTATAGCATTTAAAAAATCTCCAAAGTGCACTACTTTTGTGGTAGACGCCTTGGCAAAGGCAGAAGTTATGGATTTATTATTTCACCGTCCGCCCAATGCTCCTTTGCGGGAGCCTTGGTATACCGACCCCCTGGCCATGTGAGGGACTTCATTAACTCCATCTCTCAAGCTCTGGGCAACAAAGTTGTCAATTACGCAAACTTCACTGTTTTAGGAGATTTAAACACTCAGCTAGACAACCCCCTAGACAACCCGCCTTCTAAATTATCGGAATCATTTGCAGACATCGATCTCCATACAATAATAAATGGTCCCACTGATAAAGCAAGACCAGCCTAGATGTCATTTTCACAAACTCCACACTAGACTGAGGCACCCCAAAGAAAGTCCCCTGGTCCAACCACTTTATACTACCCTTCTCATGGTCTTGGTCTGCAAAAAAAATCACCAGGGAGAATAAAACCTGCGCACGAGACACGTGCCTGGGGTAAAATAGACATCTCTTTCCTGAAAAAGACTCTAGAAGCTACCAAACCCAGCCTTACTGGCAATATAATACTTGATGAAGCTAAAGTGAGCAACTGGCTCTCCAAGGCTGCACATAAGACTGTTCCCATCATTAATAGGAAAAGTAACAAACACCTACAATCCACCCTCTGGTTCACCACTGAGGTTGAAAGAAAGCGTTGCAAAAAATTGGAGCGCCTATGGAGGAAACACTACGAGAAACTGGAGAAATGCCGATATATAGCGGACCTGAGCAAGTACTGCAATAATTTAAAAACTGCACGCCGACTCTACTACTCTAATACAATTGAAACTTTACAGACCCCAAAAAATATGCGCCACCATTCGAGACCAGTGCTACCTTGTGCTCACGCCTGAGCTACTTTCAGAACAAAATACAAACAATTCAAGATAATCTTACCTTAACACATGACGTGACTCCTATATAGAACCTGAGCCCCCTATTCCTGTGGCCCAGGACAAATTATCATGCAAAGGAAAGTGGGGAACCCAATTAACCCTTGGAGGCTTGGGAAAGTAAACTATTACAGGTAAATGTGCCTACAAGGGATTTGTTTAGGCGTACTTAGTTAGACAATTCATATGGTAATGTGTCAAGGTTCCAGCCGGTAACCTACAGTTAAACAATCTACAATTCAATTGTTAATTACTTCCTAAAGGATCTGTAAAAGATACTAATGAAACGGGTGTGAATTCTTCAGAAAACAAATTTATGTGATGTAAATAGAAAGGGTACAAAGAATTAGAGCAGCACAAAAATGACCGAGGTTTACAAAAGAATTCTGCACTGTTAACACCTCAGAGTCATTAATGCGACCATCTATTCCAAACATAAATACATAAATAGAACAGTGAATCTGAACCAAACAGAAAATGCTTTCTAAAGAAAACCAATCAAAAAGGAAATAGATGCAGTTGTCGACGTTTCGGTCTTGTTGGTGTTCGCATCCGTTAGACCATCTTCAGGACGATCAAAGTGGAGAGGTGTGGTGCAGCGGCCAGGGCAGCTGACTTCGGAGCACAGTTTGATCCCCGGCTCCGGCGGCAGCTCAGCTCAGCACCATGTGACTCTGGGCAATAGCTCACTTAATTTCCACGACGGCCCCCAGTGCCTTGAGACCCGTAAGGGTGAGTAGCTGCGCTATATAAAAATGGACTTACATTTATATTTTATCAAATGAACTGTTGTATGACCCTTATGAACATTTCATGGGGAATGTCTAATCATGACTGAATCTGTTATGTAAGTAAAATCTTCCTGGTTAATTGCACAGAGAAAAAGCTATTGAAGAGCTTTTTCAAACAAACAAAGAGCGGGGCACTACTCCTATGACTGGCCGCTGTCCCTGCAGTCGGCTGTATTGACAGCGGCGTGTCAGAGGAGTAGTTCTCTTTCTTGTGTCTAACGTTCGCAGGCATAAGTATTAGCGGTTGCGCTCATTTTCTCCTAAAGACGCTGACTATATTTACATCTGACTTTCAGAGGAGTTGCGCTCTATTTCGAATTTGACTTTTGCAAGCACGAATACCAAGGAAACTTTTAAAGGGGACTCCAACAGATCCCTTTTAATTGGACGCCGACTGCAGGGACAGGGGCCAGTCATAGGAGTAGTGCCCCGCTCTTTGTTTGTTTGAAAGAGCTCTTCAATAGCTTTTTCTCGGTGCAATTAACCAGGAAGATTTTACTTACATAACAGATTCAGTCATGATTAGACATTCCCCATGAAATGTTCATAAGGGTCATACAACAGTTCATTTGATCGTCCTGAAGATGGTCCAACGGATGCGAACACCAACAAGACCGAAACGTTGATAACTGCATCTATTTCCTTTTTGATTGGTTTTCTTTAGAAAGTGTTTTCTGTTTTGTTCAGATTCACTGTTCTATTTATGTATTTATGTTTGGAATAGATGGACGCATTAATGACTCTGAAGTGTTAACAGTGCAGAATTCTTTGTAAACCTCGGTCATTTTTGTGCTGCTCTAATTCTTTGTACCCTTTCTATTTACATCACATACATTTTTTTTTGAAGAATTCACACCCGTTTCATTAGTATCTTTACAGATCTTTTAGGAAGTAATTAACAATTGAATTGTAGATTGTTTAACTGTAGGTTACCGACTGGAACTTTGACACATTACCATATGAATTGTCTAACTAAGTACGCCTAAACAAATTCCTTGTAGGCACATTTACCTTTAACAGGACAAATTATCTGCATTTCTCCCTCCAACATCTAAGGAACTGGAAGTGGCCTTTTCCAAATGTAAGTCGGGTTCCCCCCTGGGCCCACTCCCACCCCAAGTCATGAGGTGGTTAGGGACTTGTCTGAGCCCTATCTACCAAGAGGTTTTTACCACCTCCCTGGACACAGGGCTAGTGTCTCCTGCATGGGTAATGGCAAATGTAATCCCACTATAAAAAAACCTAATGCAGACCCAGAAATACTTTCACATTTCAAACCACTATCTTTACTTCCAGGAGCTTCTAAGATCTTAGAAAAGACAGTTAATGTAATTCTTGGAAACCTCTAACCTTCCTCACCCCTTACAATCCGGTTTCAGAATCTGGTACAGCAATGAATCTGTGCTGATGGAGATTACAGACTCCATTAAATTCAAATCCTGCTATGTCGCCTCACTGCTTTGGGGTGGATGTCAAGGCCTAAGCCTGGCTAGAATCCTTCATAAAATACAGGGAACAGGCGGTCTAGCTCAAACCATTCCGCTCAGAAACCAAACCAATCGAATAAGGTGTCTCCCAAGGCTCAGCCCTGAGCCCTACTCTTTTAAATATATATATTATCTCGCTGGCACACCTTATAGAATCCTTCGGCATCCATGTGGTTTCCTACACGGATGACACCCAACTGCTGCTAACATACAACAAAAACGACCACTAGGGTAAGAAAAACTTTGCGGCCTGCAGGACGGCAGTATTGGGTTAGCTACAATGCAGACAAGAAGGAGGTCTTGCTATTTGGATCTGACCCCAACCAAGGTTGGCCAGGGACCTGGCCATCCCACTGTCTCACTCCCACCCCCCACTGACAGAGCGAGAAATCTAGGGGTCATAATTGACAATCATTTAACCCTCAAATTCCAGATTTCTGCAGTGGTCAAAAATTTGTGCCGGATCCTTCGAATGTTAAGGAAATTTATTAAAGTGTTACCCTGAGATGCTCAAAAAACCGTGGTCCAGGCACTGATCCTATCCAGACTGCATTACGCAAATGTGCTATATATAGCACTCTCAGACTACTTGACACATAGATTACAAAAAGTCCAGGACATGGCCATTCGACTATTATATAAGCACCCAAACACACCTTGATCACTCACTAACGCAAACAGTTACACTGGTTACCGGTGAAGAAGAGGATCATCTTCAAAGCATTAACAGTGGCATACTCGGCCTTCTATAAAACAGGCCCCGCCTATCTGCTAGGTAGATTGACCAACTACTGCCCGCAAAGAGCACTGTGTTCGCAATCAGCTCATTTTCTATCGATCCCACACACAAAAAAGAAAATGTGGGGTGGCTCAGCCTGCTCATTGTTGGCGGCCAAACTATGGAAGGATCTTCCGTTTTCCCTCAGATGTCTACCAGACATAAAAGTATTCTGTAAGCAACTGAAAACCTAAAGAATAATTGGTCACGGACCTCGACATTTGCCACTTGCCTAGCGCTGGGACACTCGTGGAGTAGCTGCGTGCTCTATAAATCCCTTCAGTCATTCATTCATTCATTCATTACTTCAATTAATATCTTTTGCTGAAGATCAACTGCCCTGAAGTCAAACAAGGATCCTCCGACTGCAAGAACAAAAAGACGAAGGAAAAATGGAAATGAAAACCTTTTCCATCCGCCCTACACTAAGTCAAGCAAGAGGATACCCAAAAAATAAACAGGAGGCATGCAGTAAGTTTATGTTAACTTGTAAAGTGCATTAACCGATCACAAAAAACAAAAGGTAAGAAGGTGCGCTAGGGATCAATGTCTCTACTGTGACTCACAATGCCATTTTATTAAGGCTCCTGCAACATGCCCCAAGACATCATAGAGAATACAGTTGCTTGTTATATGTGGTACCATCTTGTCAAGCAACAGACATCAGCCCCCCTTGGACCAAAGTGTGGTCAATGCTTTTTCGGCAATAGTTTCCTATCTAACCATTTCTGCCAATTTGATAATTTATCACAACTTCATAGAAAATAACAAGGTCCATTTGAGTTGCCTATCAATAAGTGATCTGGCTCATTTCATTAACTGTAAATCTCTATGAAAAGTGTACACTTCTGTAGTGTGTTTGGCCCCCAACAATAATGTCTCCATTCCTCGAAAGACCTTCTATTGGCCAAAAGTTGATTATCCTAATTGTGTTATTTAACTCTGCTGGTGGAATATTTATTTGAAAAGTAATTTACTGGGTGAACCTGTGCAGTATTTGGATTTATCTGTGATAAAATGCCTCCCATAACAAGATAGGAACGATTCATCTCAACAATAAAAGGATGTTCTACATTGGGATGTTGCTAAACTGCAGCACTAGAATAACATTCTTTCAAAAAGTAAAGGCCTGATCTGCTTAATTTGACAATACAAAAACTGATCCCGTTCACAGTGACTTAATAATGGGTCTTATGATTTCACATAAAAAATGATCCTCATATAAAATTAGCAAAACCCAAAAACCTTTGAACTGCTTTAAGTTTGTAACAATTGCTGACACGTACTTTCCCCCATGTTAATGCCCTCAGGACTAGGTTCCCCGAAAAACTCTTCAGTAGTTGTGTGAAAAAAGGCCTTTATACATCTTTGCAAAATGATGACGATCTTTAAATCGCTGTAAAATCTCTTCACCAAGTGACATGAGATTTCAATATGTCTGAATAATTGAAAATATCATCTACATAGATAAAACAGAACATATCCAAAAATCATCTGAATACCTTATCAATGAAATACTGAAACACCAGGAGCTTTGCAGAGTTCATAAGTCATGACCTGGTATTTGAATAACCCAAACTTAGGGGCCGATTACGATGGCGGAAGGACCGTCACCGCCAGCCCGGCAATGGCAGTCCTTCCCACATCGAACCGCGATTTTCCCACCGCCAGATTACGATGGCGGTGGGATCCAGACCGCGACCGCGGCGGACGCAAAGACCGTCCGCAACGGAACCGCCACAGGCAATAGTTCCAATTGCCTGGCGGAGCGGTCTGCATCCATAAAATGGTGGCGGTGCCTAGCAGGCACCGTCCGCCAAATTAGGATGCTGTCTTCTATCCAGCCTTTCCGTGGCGGATAAACCGCCATTGAAAGGCTGGTGGAGATTGGTTTCGGGGGCCCGTTAAGGGGCCCCCTTGTGTCCTGGGGTGGTGTTTGTGCACTGGGGAGGTACCCATGGTACCCCCCTACATTTCATTGCACCAAGTGGCAGGCACTGTGTGGTGCCTGCCACGTAGTGCAGTAAAATGCACAACATGCATTTTGAACATCGCGACGGGTGCTGCAGTCAGCAGCACCCGCCGCAATGTTAAAGTGCAAAATGCAACCGCCATGGTGGCGGTCGCATCCTAATTGGGTGTGCGGAACCGCCGCATGTATTGTGGACGGTCCCGGTCACCACCAAGATGGCGGACGGACTCCAGTCCGTCCGCCATCGTAATCGGCCCCTAAGTTCTGAGCACTGTTTTCCATTCAGGACCTTTTTGGACTCTGACGAGATGATAAGCTCACTTAAAATCCGATTTTGTGAATATCTTTGCATTTCAAATCTGATTTAATAGAACAGATATTATAGTAAAGTCTATCACTTTTTCACTACGATTCTTTTGAGGGCTCTGTGGTTCATACATGTACATCACTTTTTTAGAAACAAAACATAATGAAGATGAAGGAGATTGTGATGGCCTAACAAACTAAAGAAGAATACGATTTCATCAAAGTGCTGTCTGAGATATTCTGTTTCTGATTCAGTAATGCACTCGACTACAAGGTGCACCAGGTTCCAAATCGATCTTACAATGAAAACATTAGTGTGAAGGTAACAAAGATGCCTTTTTAATTGAATACATCACTAAATTCTTCATAACAAAGGGGAAGAGAGATGACTCAGCCACTAGCTAGTGAAATACTCCTTCCTACAAGCAGTTTCGAAGGATGACTCTCTGGATTTACATTGGATCACACAACTAGTCTAACAATAGTCTAAATTCAATTCTTTGTGACCCTATTAGTACGAGGATTATGTAATGTCAAACAAAGCATTCCCAAGCTTGCTTTAAACTGAGAAGCATCTATGAAATCGAAGTGAATCTTTTAATAATGATTGCCAAAACAGACTACATTAAATCATGTGCATATGAAACCTCACTGGACCTGAGTATAAAACAGAACTAACAACTGCC
Source organism: Calotriton arnoldi (assembly GCA_963921515.1). NCBI lineage: Eukaryota > Metazoa > Chordata > Amphibia > Caudata > Salamandridae > Calotriton > Calotriton arnoldi. The sequence continues at coordinate 1,061,733 of CAWUFW010005490.1, forward strand.
TTAACCCCCTTGGAATCTTTGTCTCGATCACAGAAATTTGAAAAGATTGAGCAAACGTAATATTTGTATAATTTCAGGAGACTGTAGGATGTAAAACCACCTTCTCCTGAGCCTCTTTCATTGCAGTAAGCGTAGGAATCCCACTTTTTCCATCACAGGATAAATCTTGAGTGTAAAGTGACAATTCTACAGTCTTGTATCATGATTGACGAGCGAAGGCCCCGTGACCCAGAAGGGAAGTTATGCCATGCTATCCAAGATGGCTACTGCATCTCTACACTACGTGGGAGTACTGTGGAATGTAGTTCGTCATCGGGACACTGTTGAGTAGTGCATTCTCCAAGCACATGAATTCTCACTTCAGACAACACAAACACTGTGCAAGGACTGCCAGCCTTTTCTTATCTGAGATGGACGAGAGGTTTTGGAGTATCGCTCCTCTGAGATTGCAGAGTTTTAAGTGGTGAGCCATGCCTCCACCCCTGCTTCCTGACACATATTGTATCATATAAAGACTGCAGATTTCATTGTAGACGTGCCCAATACCATTATCTTCATTCTTACACAATTGGCAGTAGGTACTGTCACCAAAACAGGACAACTAATAGCACCAAAGGGACTCCTCCCAGCCGTAGGCGCAAAAGTTGTATTGTTACCACACATAGTACTTGCCTTTTGCATCTTGGCATCTTGAAACCATCAGACCAGATCAGGACACACAATTTATTGCACGTTTCTTGAAAATATTTTCTTGCTAATAAATACAGTTACAGTTTATAGTTACAGTTAACCAGGAATTAGAACAATATATGCAATTACTTGCAGTAGACAACAGGAAGAGTGGTTGGTTCTGTTATTGTGTACAGAGTTTGTGTATAACAACTGGACTGCATGGGTCCACGAAGGTCAGTATTTTCTTGGTGACATATAGGCATCATACCACGAATACATGAATACTGCAGTTATAAAACCAACCTAAATATGTAACCGCAGTGAGAAGACATCTACAAAACATAGCCTACTTCAGCAAGAGGTAAACAAAAGAACCATAGAAAATCCCACAACATTATCACACCAGTAGCCACATAGACTGTGAGAGACAGTACCTCATTGTCATCTAAAACTGATGCAATTGGTCACTGGAACCACTGGCTTTTCCACAAAGTGAAAAAGTAAACCAACCTTTCACGCTTAACACCCCGCTTTCAGCTAGACAAGACTTAAACAACAACCTGATCCATTACTCTTCAATGATCAGATAGAGTTTCGAGTCCAAAGGATCTTGGTTGAAACATTGAAAATATTTACTTCATTCATTCCAGAGAAGCTGATAAATAAGCAATTGTAGGACTATTTGGAGACTAAAAAGCTGCTGCATCATAGCCGATCGAGATTTCGCCCCAAGTGCAGCACTGAGACAGCACTGCTTGAGGTGTCTGAATTCGTCAAACTAACTTTGGACCAGGGAGTGAAAGTGGTTTTGATTTTACTTGATCTTTCTGCGATGTTTGGCAGTGTGTTGCATGTGCTCCTTCTACAACGACTTGAGCCTCCTGGGGTTTGGTAGTTTAGCCTTTGTTTGGATTAAATCTTCCTGGAGAATAGAGGACAATCTGTTTGGCTGTCCCCTCCTCCTCTGAGCCGAAGCCCCTTTAGAGTGAAGTGCGTTAGTACTCTTCCCTCAGTCCTACTCTTTTTAGTGTCTATTTGGCTCTGCTAGCTCCCTTGGTGGAATGGTTTGGCTATAATGTGTTGTCATATGCTGATGACACTCAGCTTCAGCATTCCTTTGTGAAGGGGTGGATGTTGGCTGTGGCCCTCTCAAGTCTTGCCTCTCTGCTGTTTTCGAATGGCTTCATGTCACCCACCTCATGTGTAATATGGATAAGACTGAAGTCCTTCTATTTGGGCCATTTCAAGCCGACCTGTGGCCAAATTGCTGGCATGATAGGGCTCCGTCTCTGCCTTTTCCTTCAGCGGTTGCTAAAATCCTTAGGATGAGGCCTGACAACTTCTTATCTTTCCAACTGCTTGGGTCCACAGTGGTGGGTGCCTGTTAGGAATTGCTTTGCTCTTTAAATAAATGTATCTTCCTTCTTTCTCTGCCCACTAGGAATACTGGTGATCCATGCACTCATTAAAGCTAGGTTGGACTATGCTAATGTGTTGAATTTGGGTCTTCTTGAATATCTGATAAACAGACTCCAAAGTGTTCAAAATGCTGCTACTCGGCTCATTCCTAGACTCCCCTTGTCTCACATTTATATCCCGATATTTGAGTTCATTGCACTGGCTGCCTATTTTGTCTGGCCCTCAGTATTTGGGAACTACACTGCAACACTATTCTCCAACAAGAGTTTTGTACTCCTCTTGGTCCTCTCTTGCTGTGGTTCTTAGGGCGAGGCAGGCCAGGAGGGATGGTCGTTCCTTCTCTTATTTGGCCATGCAGGCATGGAATCAGCTTCGGTTTGAGCTTCATTCAGTGAGCTGGGAGTTAATTTTCCGTAAAAATCTTAAAACATGGTTATTTGCCTTGGCATCATTTTTTCCTCTGTAATATTAGTTTTTCAGTGCAGAGAAACTCTTAGGAGCATCTTTACGCTCTACAAAACCCATTAATTTATTCATTGGCTGGACAGACTATGGGCCTGAGGAGAGATCAAGGGAGCCAGCAGATTAGATCGATGTTCTTTAACTGATGGCCCAATTACTTCTTCAACAACTGCATAAACCAGCAATGGAGGACAAGCATGAAGAGGTAGTACTGATAGACGTGGCTTGTTACTCACTTCTGTTTCTGCTGTTGATCTCAAATATAGTGCACAAGATGCCCTTTGTGTGCTTCTTTTAGTGACACACTTGTGTTGAATTATTGTTGGCTCTATGAAAATATAAGTGGCATTTGCCATCCCTGTCAGATGTGGAAACATCTCCCCTTGTTTTCGAGATAATACTGGTGTTGCCAAATCTTGTCAGGGGTTATAGTTTGCAGTTTCTTGTAGAACATTAATTGTGAGACCCACTGTGTTTTAAACATTTAAACCATCTCATGACACCGAAATGCTTTGCAATGTGAAACTTGGTAGACTTACCACAGTGTTAGTCCAATTGAGCATTTTGGGTCGTCCAGCCATTGAAGAATTGGTACCAACGGATGTTCTCCTCTTTGAATACAGTAGGGAAATGAGTACAGCTAGAGATGCCCTCTGATGGAGAGCCACTGGTTGTACATTTAAGGAGTTACTGTTGAATTGGTGTATATGCACCCAGAGAGGCATTTGTAACATATCAGTAAAGACCTTCTTGAGACATTATTCACACATTCAGAGAATGCTGTTTTATTCACCCAGAGTGATATTGTTAATCCATCCATGGATACATTATTTGCATTGCAACAGAGGCTCTTGCATGGGTCACAGACCTTATTGCACAGAAATCAAAAAGAGACAAGCATGAAACCTAAATGCACCACTGGAGCAAGGCCTCCAATGTTAAAGATAATCTGACCCAGTGAGTTGGTTTCTATCTTCAAATACCCACAAGGGAACTGCAGAACACAAACCAGAAAGGAAAACATACCCCAAGAAGAAATGGTGCTTAACTACCATCAAACATAGATGTGTTGCCAGGACAGTAAAGCTGGCAGGTGTGTTCAACCTCATTACCCTTACCACTGGAGTATTGCTTCAAGCAATCAGAAGACTTTATGTGGTGGTTAGTAGTATCGTTTTGGAAGTGTAGGAGAATTTCAAAGGATTTAGGTTGCTCTTGTACAGATGGGTGCCCTAGTCCAACAGATTCTCAAGCAAGTGCAGTGGAACAAACACAAAATTAGGGTTGAACTATTGATGCCAAACAGAAAACCATCAAAAAGTTAAACAAACAACTTCGAGAATAACAAAGCTGTTTTCTGAAGTTGCTTTCGAAAGCTGTCTACTTGGTCTGGCAATGAAAAGGAAGAGGGTACCACTTTGTGACCACTTGAAAGGCAAAGGACCCACCTACTTTGAGTGATTTTCTTAATCTTAAGAACCTTGATGAAATGAGTAGAGGATGAATGTGAAGGTCTCTAGGGGGCAACAGCGAGTGAACATTTGTTTGACAAATATAGGGTCTGAATTGTGTAAATCCTTAAACAAATACAAAGTGTTAGATTTGGGGGTCTCTAGTTGGCAGAGGTAGGTACCTTTGACCAAATAGGGACCCTTGCGTCTAGTCAGGGTAAGGGGGTACACTCCTAAAATAAGCCCTGCTCACCCCCTTGGTAGCTTGGCACGAGCAGACAGACTTATCTCAGAGGCAGTGTGTAAAGCATTTGTGAACACATTCAGTAACCCAGTGACAACACTACAGATGGACACCACACAGGTTGTATATTAAAAATAAGTATCTTTTATATAGATTTAACACAAGACCACAAACGACAAAAATCCACAATACTGTACTTAAAAATGGTAGAAATAGCTTAGTTCTCTTTAGATGGTAAATGCGACACTTTGAGTTCAATGTACCTTTGGATGCGTAATGCGACACTTTGAGTTCAATGTACCTTTGGATGCGTAACGCTAAACAACGAAAGTGTTGCAGGGAAGGTGATGCGTCGGTTCCTTACACGCAAGAACGGTGATGCGTCGGGCCCCTACTGATGCGTAGGGGATGCGTCGGTTCTTCTCGGCGTGGGGAGGTGATGCGTCGGTTTCTTACTGCGCTTCCGTGGCGATGCGACCAGCAACGCCGTGATGCGATGAAGATCCGGTTAAATGAAACAAAGATGGCGTCTTCTTCTTGATGCGACACGATGCGTGCATGCCCGACGGCCGTGCGGCGACTCAACGATTCTTCTGAGCCGCGACAGGCCCTGCGACACGCTTCCCGGTGATGCGGCGGCATCTGATGCGACGTCGATCCTCTTCTCCGGCGATGCGAGGCGCTTCGGCGATGCGATGCGACAGCTGCAGCGGCGACACCCTTCTTCAGCGATGCGGCGACAGCGGCTGCGGCGGCGACACACTTCTCCGATGATGCGGCGGCTTCTGATGCGATGTCGATCCTCTTCTCCGGCGATGCGAGGTGCTTCTGCGTTGCGAAGCGACAGCGGCGACACCCTTCTTCAGCTATGCGACGACAGCGGCTGCGGCGGCGACACGCTTCTTCTTCGTGAGTCGCGCTTCCAGCTCCTTGCGACACACAGTCCCTCAGAAGGCCCAACACAACAGCAGGCACTTCAAAAGAACTCTTGGGGAGCTGGTGGGTGACGTCTGTTGTCCCTGAGACTTCAGCAGGAGGCAAGCTCTCTCTCAAGCCCTTGGAGATCCTTTACAAGTTGAATGAAAAGTAGCACAAAGTCCTTTCTCCTTTCTTTGGCAGTCAGGCAACCCCTGCAGGCCAATCCCCCAAACAGCACTCAGCATAGGGATAGTCTCCTCCTGCAGTCTCTCTCTCTCTCTGGTTCCTCTCCTCAGCAAAGGTTCTTCTTGTTTCCCAAAGTGATCTAAAGTTCTGGGGTTTGGGTCCCCTCTTTTATACTCATTATCCCTTTGTTCTCTGAAGGCAGAGAGGCCTTTGCCTAGTCCAAACCAGTTCTGGTCAGTCCTGGAGCACTTTGTTGACAAGACTCCTTCTTTCTTTTCACAGTGTAGGCCAGGGACATCAGACGCACCACAGGAGGTGGAGCCAGCATTGTGGAGGTAAGGCACAGCCCTATTCAGGTCCCAGGTGCAACTCCTCCCACCCATCTACATGCAGATCTCTCGATTCAGCCCTGGGCTGACTCACCCTGTCTCCTGGAATCCCCCAGCCCCTGTCACTCACAAACCAGACATGGAATACACAACCCAGCAGAGGCAGGCTTGGATAGTTAGGCAAGAAAATACCTACTTTCTAAAAGTGGTATTTTCAAACACAGAATGTTAAAACCAACTTCACTAAAAGATGTATTTTATCATTCTGAGTTCAGGCATACTAAATTCGTTTTTCTACCATGTTCCCTGGGTCAGTTAGGATTATAAGATGTAATAATCAAACTGCCCATTCTGGCCTATGGGGAACAGGTAGCCTTGCAATAGTGAAAAACGAAAATGGCTGTAATTCACTATTAGGACATGCCACCCACACCAGGGCATGTCCTACCTTATACTTACAATGCACCCTGCCCTTGGGCCTACCATAGGGGTGACTAATATGCAGAAATGGGAAGGTTTAGGGACTGGCAAGTGGGTGCACTTGCCCAGTCAACATGGCAGTACCAGACTGCACACAGGCTCTGCAATGGCAGACCTGAGACACACTTTTACAGGCTGCTTCTGTGGGTGGCACAACCAGTGCTGCAAGCCCACCAGCAGCATTTGATTTACAAGCCCTGGGCACACGCAGTGCACTGTACTAGGGTCTGACAAGTAAACCAAATAAGCCAATCATGGAGTCACTAATCCATACATCAATTTATAACAGAGAGCATATGCACTTTAGCACTGATCAGCAGTGGTAAAGTGCCCGAGTCATAAAACCAACAAAAACAGGTCAGAGAAAGTACAGGAGGAAGGCAAAACGTTCAGGGATGACCCTGCAAAAAGGGCCAAGTCCAACACAACCCCCTTCCAGCCAAAACGCAGGGTAGACCAATCACTACCTTGATGGGCTTCCCTGCTTTGGGCGATAGAACCTGGACCCTGGCCCGCAACAGCAGGGGCATATTCCAGTTCTATGCCAATCTGAACCTATTTGGATCCCTTTGTCCATACTCTCAGGACCCACCAAGCTAATCCATGGGGAACCCTTCTCCTCAACTGTGGACACCATCTGTGCAGCACCTAGCCTTAGCTTGCTCACAGGTGTGTCCCAACAGACAGACAGCAAGCCACAGTGGCCACTGACCGTAGTCAGGGATGAGACCCAGGCCGTATGCCTCTCAGGGCTCTCAAACCTCTGTGTCGTCAGAGAGCGGGGGGCAGTAGCCCCAGGTGTTTGACACCCTTTGTCCATTCTCCCTCCTGTCAGGTCAGGTATGACATCCTGACACTGACCTACCAGCCCCGGGCCTGTACCTGGCGGCTGGACTGGAGACTGGGGTGGGCTTTCCCACACCCAGTCCTCCTCCTCCTCGGGCCTCTGTACCCTCCCACTGGGAGTGGTACCCCCTTCCAGAATTGCCAGGGCATCTGTGGCAGGTGTCCTGCGCAATTCACCCACCAGTTCAGGGGTTCTATCCTGCAACTGGGCGTCCAGGTCAGGGGGGACACCCTGAACCTGGTCCTCCAATCTAGGGTCTAAACCCTCCAGTTGAACCGGGGTCAGAGGCGAGGACTCCTCCCTCTGCACCCCCTTCCAGAGTACTGCCCCCTCCCATCAGGAGCGGTACCCCCGAAGACAAACTGCTAGGGGCACTGTTAGCAGCTGCCCCTTCCTCCAGGTTAGGGGGGACACCCTGAACCTGGTCCTCCAACCCAGGGTCTGTACCCTTAGGCTGGACCTGTGTCTAGCAACCCAGGACTTCTGGGGGGGTACACCAACCCCCCCCAAGGGAAACACACTCCTCTAGAGTTGTGTAAGAATCTGCCGTTTGCACCAGGACTTCCTGGGGAGCACGCATGCCCCCCCAGAGGGTAACACATCTCTCATGTGTTGTGTGACATTGTGCCTGGCGCAGATCTCCCGACCCCTGTCCATCTGACCACGCGTGAAGATCCCCCAGGACAGAAGTGGTGTCACCATGGTCATTCACCGGTGACTCAGCCCTTCTGGCTGGCCCCTGACCCACTGTTTTTTCCACTGGGGACTCTCTCCCCCTCTCACCCCTCACTCTGGACTTCTGCACCCTCCACTTAGGAGTGGCACTGCCAGACACCAGAACTGATGGAGGCCTGCTTACAGACACTCCCAGTTCCCCAGACACTAGGGTATCCTCCTCAACAGGCGACCCATCAGGACAGCCTAGGCTCCCTACCTGGTGTTCCCTTAAAGAACCATCCAGGCCCTGAGACTTGGTTTCAGGCACCTTGGGACACGCAGCCCCACACTCACTCCTTCTCCGCAGAGACAGGACATGAGCCCCTACACCCCTCCCCCTACCACGGGACCTAGCTGGGCTACACTGAACCTCTCCCACCACTCTGGGTTGGAAGACACCTGAGCCACTCCTCTTAGGGTCACTCCCCAATGCCTCTTCAGACCCTCTGGAATCCACCAAAAGGTCTGCCTCCATTGTGAGCTCCCTGGGGTCAGAGAACTCACACTCCACCAGGTGTTGGCATAGCTCTGGAAAATAGGGACTTACAATATGCTCTCCCTCAATTGGATCACACAGACCCACCAAACTATCCTTCACCTCACCATCCAGTGCCTTGCACACGTACCCCACACCACTCTCCTGAGACTGGCAAGACAGTATCTGACTGTCTCTGTCACTCAACCCACACTTTTCTGGGCGGTCTTCACACTCACACACCAGGACTTCCACCATGGGGGAACCCCTCTCCATGCACCTCTCATCTAGAGTCAGTAGAGTGTCCCTCCCACCACTAGGACTAGTATGAACCCCTGTGCCAGTTCCCCAATCCACCTCAGGGACACTGCGCACCACTAGAGCTACCTCATATCCTTGAACCTCCTGGTGTATATTAACCCCCTCCTTCAAGTCAGGCGCCACATCTCTGGGTGTGTGTACTACTCCCTCAGCACTAGAAAATTCAATATTGCTGCCACCATCTGAGCTGGACTCCACCTCCAACTCAGCCAAGCTCACTTCTTGAGCTTCACATATTTCTTTTTCAGCTAAGGCTCGCTCTATCTCCTCGCACTCCCGGTCTAGCTGCCTCAGCCTCCGGTCACGAGCACGAATCCGATTCTTCTCTTCACGAGCCAATCTTTCCCAAAATGTTTCCTCCTCAGGGCCACAGCCCTCTTGGTATTCTGGCTGGGGATCCTCCCCCTCAGATTCCTCCTCAGAGTCATCTGCTAGTGTTGCTTCCCAGCGTAGCACCTCATAGCTATGCAGGGCTGCCTCAAGATCCTGCCTTGTGGATCTCCTCTTCACAAGGTAGCCCCCTCTCCTTGCAAAACACTTTCAGTTCCTTTATCTTGTAGATGTACAGGTGCTAAAAGTTGACTTCCATTTTTACAAGGCCCAACAGGTGCAACAACTAACCAGAGTTTCAAAAACCAAAGTCCAATGGGAAACAGGGAAAAATAGTACGGGGTTGCGTTTGGTCTGCACTCACTAGTAGTGTACACCAACTACTGTACATGAGTCACAAAGGCAAGTCCAGAATCCTCACCGCTGACCACCAATGTTAGATTTGGGGGTCTCTAGTTGGCAGAGGTAGGTACCTTTGACCGAATAGGGACCCTTGCGTCTAGTCAGGGTAAGGGGGTACACTCCTAAAATAACCCCTGCTCACCCCCTTGGTAGCTTGGCACGAGCAGACAGGCTTATCTCAGAGGCAGTGTGTAAAGCATTTGTGAACACATTCAGTAACCCAGTGACAATACTACAGATGGACACCACACAGGTTGTATATTAAAAATAAGTATCTTTTATATAGATTTAACACAAGACCACAATCGACAAAGATCCACAATACTGTACTTAAAAATAGTAGAAATAGCTTAGTTCTCTTTAGATGGTAAATGCGACACTTTGAGTTCAATGTACCTTTGGATGCGTAACGTTATACAACGAAAGTGTTGCAGGGAAGGTGATGCGTCGGTTCCTTACACGCAAGAACGGTGATGCGTCGGGTCCCTACTGATGCGTAGGGGATGCGTCGGTTCTTCTCGGCGTGGGGAGGTGATGCGTCGGTTTCTTACTGCGCTTCCGTGGCGATGCGACCAGCAACGCCGTGATGCGATGAAGATCCGGTGCAATGAAACAAAGATGGCGTCTTCTTCTTGATGCGACACGATGCGTGCACGCCCGACGGCCGTACGGCGACTCAACGATTCTTCTGAGCCGTGACAGGCCCTGCGACACACTTCCCGGTGATGCGGCGGCATCTGATGCGACGTCGATCCTCTTCTCCAGCGATGCGAGGCGCTTCGGCGATGCGATGCGACGGCTGCAGCGGCGACACCCTTCTTCAGCGATGCGACGACAGTGGCTGCGGCGGTGACACGCTTCTCCGATGATGCGGCGGCGTCTGATGCGACGTCGATCCTCTTCTCCGGCGATGCGAGGTGCTTCTGCGTTGCGAAGCGGCAGCGGCGACACCCTTCTTCAGCGATGCGACAACAGCGGCTGTGGCGGCGACATGCTTCTTCTTCGTGAGTCGCGCTTCCAGCTCCTTGCGACACGCAGTCCCTCAGAAGGCCCAACACAACAGCAGGCACTTCAAAAGAACTCTTGGGGAGCTGGTGGGTGAAGTCTGTTGTCCCTGAGACTTCAGCAGGAAGCAAGCTCTCTCTCTCAAGCCCTTGGAGATCCTTTACAAGTTGAATGAAAAGTAGCACAAAGTCCTTTCTCCTTTCTTTGGCAGTCAGGCAACCACTGCAGGCCAATCCCCCAAACAGCACTCAGCATAGGGATAGTCTCCTCCTGCAGTCTCTCTCTCTGGTTCCTCTCCTCAGCAAAGGTTCTTCTTGTTTCCCAAAGTGATCTAAAGTTCTGGGGTTTGGGTCCCCTCTTTTATACTCATTTTCCCTTTGTTCTCTGAAGGCAGAGAGGCCTTTGGCTAGTCCTAACCAGTTCTGGTCAGTCCTGGAGCACTTTGTTGACAAGACTCCTTCTTTTCTTTCACAGTGTAGGCCAGGGACATCAGACGCACCACAGGAGGTGGAGCCAGCATTGTGGAGGGAAGGCACAGCCCTATTCAGGTCCCAGGTGCAACTCCTCCCACCCATCTACATGCAGATCTCTCTATTCAGCCCTGGGCTGACTCACCCTGTCTCCTGGAATCCCCCAGCCCCTGTCACTCACAAACCAGACATGGAATACACAACCTAGCAGAGGCAGGCTTGGATAGTTAGGCAAGAAAATACCTACTTTCTAAAAGTGGTATTTTCAAACACAGAATGTTAAAACCAACTTCACTAAAAGATGTATTTTATCATTCTGAGTTCAGGCATACTAAATTCGTTTTTCTACCATGTTCCCTGGGTCAGTTAGGATTATAAGATGTAATAATCAAACTGCCCATTCTGGCCTATGGGGAACAGGTAGCCTTGCAATAGTGAAAAACGAAAATGGCTGTAATTCACTATTAGGACATGCCACACACACCAGGGCATGTCCTACCTTATACTTACAATGCACCCTGCCCTGGGGCCTACCATAGGGGTGACTAATATGCAGAAAAGGGAAGGTTTAGGGACTGGCAAGTGGGTGTACTTGCCCAGTCAACATGGCAGTACCAGACTGCACACAGGCTCTGCAATGGCAGACCTGAGACACACTTTTACAGGCTGCTTCTGTGGGTGGCACAACCAGTGCTGCAAGCCCACCAGCAGCATTTGATTTACAAGCCCTGGGCACATGCAGTGCACTGTACTAGGGTCTGACAAGTAAACCAAATAAGCCAATCATGGAGTCACTAATCCATACATCAATTTATAACAGAGAGCATATGCACTTTAGCACTGATCAGCAGTGGTAAAGTGCCCCGAGTCATAAAACCAACAAAAACAGGTCAGAGAAAGTACAGGAGGAAGGCAAAAAGTTCAGGGATGACCCTGCAAAAAGGGCCAAGTCCAACACAAAGGCTCTAAAAAAGAAAACGTTTCTCCACTGGAAGCCAGTGGAGATGTAGTATAATGAAGAATGCTCCAAGCCAGGTAGATTTTCCATGTAGGTTTATTGAGTAGCAGGATACATAGTAGAGTGAGTAATCCTTAAGTCAGAGAATAAGCAAGAAAGTAAGCAAGAGCCCCACCAGGGGCAGCCTCCCTGCTGCTCAGCCCATCCACCAACTGATTCACGCACGCAAACATTCCAAATACCAACATTCTATCAAGCAGTCAATCTGGCTCAGCAGCAGGACACCACATATCTCCCTCCTTTACAACGGAAAGGAAGGAAGTTTCAAAAGGCATAAAAAGTAGCAAGAAAAATGAGAGGATAAAATACTGAAAGATGGCATGGAAATTAAGAATGGAAAAAGAAAGCGGAGGAAGTAAAGTGGACAGGAAGAGACAGGAAAGACAAGTACAAACGACACATGCACCATCTCCCTTTCCACCGGAAACACAACAAACACACACCCATACCACAGTCTAGAAACACAAACAGATAGAACTTCTCATGGCTTTCCCTAGGAGACAGTGGAAGATTGCTGTTGAACTACTTGGGCTCACATCAGTTCCGAAGAATAAATCAAAGCTCATTGTTGAACGTTAATGTGCAGATCTAGGGATATGGCTTGAAGGTCACTTCTGAGTCATTCGCACAGGATCAACACACTTAAAACATCCTACTTCTGAGGAATGAATGGAAGATCATTATTGAATGCCTTGTGCAGGTCCTGAGGAATTTATGGAAGATCATTGTTTAATTACTTAGGCTAGTCCAGAGTAATGGGTAGAAGGAGTTGACAAGCTTCTTAAGATGATTCTAAGGAAGGATGCAAGATCTTTTTTAAACCTCTATCTCTCTGATACTGAGTTAACTACGGACAATTAAAGCTGAACTTCTTAACATGACATCATGCAGCTACATGTCCCAATGCTTCGGAAGGATGGCCACTCATGGTTGACCGATTTATTGTTACACTAAGGAATGGCTCAAAGATTAATATGGGCATGCTCATACCAAACCAGAGGAACAGACAAATGAATGAATGGGAAATTATTGTTGAAATACTAATACTGATTATGAGGGTTGGGTTGAAGATTGCTATTATGACAACTGATCTACTAAAGGTCTGAGCTCCTGCATTTAAATGTGATTTAAAAGGTCTTCAAGGTATAATTAAGAGCTGAAAGTGGGAAAGGAAAGTGCGCTCCTACGTAGGTGGGATATATTGTATATCCTGTTTTATTGTCTTTCTTTTTCTTCTCTTCTTGATGTTTGGGGTTCTTATAAAATTTAGGCTATGTCATTGAGGAGCGTTTGCCTCAATGACTCATGCATAGTTGGTGTGAGGATGGTATTGTTTATTAACTGGATGCAATAAAATAAATATGAAAGCATATTTATTTAAATAATGCCATAATCAAAATATTGAAAGGTGAATTTTATTTTGTCATTCCAAATAATAATGAAAACAGTAAAAATTTCATTTTAAATAGTGCAAACTATTCACGAAGGAACGTGAAATGGGAGCCCCCTCCTCATAAGCACAATGGTATGTATCAATGCTTTGTTACCACAATTGCAGTCATAAACAGTTGATCAGATATCAATTCCCTAAAGAGGATGGTATGGCATTTTGAAAGTGGCAGATGCCCATATTTTTAAGTATAGTAAGTCTATACTTATCCATAAATATACATACTTTTACAATATATTTTAAAAACAATATTCTGGTAGAATACCGTCTCATATACTGAACTTCACACTATTTCAGCATTCCGTATTCTGGTTACACTATTATTGCAAGAGGATAATTTTTAGCCAATATTCAAATGTACCACCTGACCAAGAACATTCTGTCCTTTGGAGTGCTGAGTGACTAGCCGTTCAAGATGGCATAGTTGTCCTGCTCTTGAGATACCTATTGGACCTTATCGCAGTCCCAGTGGAGACACTTTCCTGCCATGGCCCCATAGGAAGCTCTCGCAGCAACTCTCGATGATTCTTTCCTCTTCTTAGTCAGACTCACCACACAGAATATTCTAGTACAAGCACACTACCTGCCCGCTCCTTAATGGATCTGCCAATCATCTTCCACTTTGCACCCTAACAACAATGCCCTGCCTATCCAATAAATCATGCCACCATCCTGTCCCTATAGGGCATCTATAGTTATGCCCCCTCCAATGCGCCATTTGTGTCATTGCTACCAAACGGACCTCAAAAGTGCATTCACAGGTCACGTCTTTTATAATTAACATCCACTCATCTGACCTAGTTTACAGCATTTATCAAACCACTCACCAAATAAGCCAGAAATCCACATCCACACAAAGATCCAAATTTGGAGCCTCTATCAGTCTAAAAGGGGCAAGTTTACCATATGCAGAGACTTAATGTTGTGTACTGTCCTACATTCTGCTTCCCGTCATTAAAAAAGAGGGATGTTGTGTGGCCAGTTTCGACATTGTCCACTATTTAATGAGAATCTGAATGCTATACCCATAATCCCTGTAATAAATATTTTGCCAGTCATTCCAAGGAACCAATTGAAATAATTTATCATAGCAAGACATTTTATAATTCCAAACATTAACGGAATGCTTTATATGTATTTCGTATGTGTGAAACTGCACTTTAAAACACATATATATAAAAGATAAGTTTGTAGTTTGTGACTTTTTCACAAAACAGCCAAATACAATAAGTCAACCGTTTACTGTGTGAGTAGAGTGGTGTAGCTAGAGCTTTTGCAGCCCGGGGCGGTCCCTGAGTTTTCCTCCCGGTGGTAGCCGGTGACGGTTAGAGGGTGGAGGGCGGACTACTTACCTTGCGCTTGCTGAAATTGCTCACCTCACCCGCTGCCCCCAAAAAAGTGCCGCCCAGAGTGGATCGCCACCCTAGCTATGCCACTGGCCTTCCTTCCTAAACCAAAAGAACTACAGGTGCAACTTCCCATTTTGCGTTGAATGCTTTGTTCATGGCTATAAACAGACTAGCACAAGGGCAAATGGTAGACATTTTGCTGTTACATGATTTCCCTGTGTCTACCGGTTTGCATTGCAATAGCTTGCAACAGAACAAGTAATTGAAAAAAAATCAAAATACAAATGCAAAAGATGATTATGTGCTAAGTCTCAGAAAAAGATGCTAATTCGTAACATTTATCATCTGCTTTTTTATTGTCTTTCTCCGCAATGGGAAAAAAATAGGTGATTGTTTTCGCTGGATCCATTTGCAGCCTATAGATTGTTGGACATTAGATAATATGTGTGCAGTGGAAACAAGAGAGACTCTACTGGCATAAAAAATAACAATGGGAACTAATTCTAAAGTTTTGGCACTACCACGTTGTTTAGTTTCTTCTTCGGGTTCTTCAGTCCCTTGGGATGTGATCCCAGAAGCTAGTTTCCTAAGCCACACAACCACTGACTCCAAGTGAATACTGACAGAAGACTCGAATAGCATTGGTATTCAGGGGAAAAGGGGAGAATTAATAAAACAGCGTCCTCTGCTAGTCTGGTCCTTCTGTTCCCAGGTGCGTCTTACTGTTCTGTGTATATTTAATCAATAAAAAAGAAGTGATATGTAGAGCGCACTTGATACAAGCTCTAAAGAATACTCCTGTTCCCCTACCTATAATTCAGCTTATCAAAGACTTTACTCTTTCCCACTTAAGATGTTGGGTTTTGGGCAAAACAGTATATGCATATGATGATCACTAGAAAAACACAAACAATGCCATCACTGAATGATCCTGATAAAATCTAGTTAAAAAACATGTGACTTCCCTATAGGAAACCTCCTATTACCTATTTAACCACATAAGGAGGACCACTACCATGCGAAATTTCTAGGGAATTATCACAGCAGTCCCTCATTTCTTCCAATAGAGAATCAATACTGGAAATTGCCAACTAATGGCTTTAGGACCACAGACTTACAAAACAACAAAAATAGGCACTTTTCTATTACTCTTAGTGTTTTTCTATTTTCAGAAACTTTAGAAACTCCCGAAGTGATGATTCTTAAGAATAGATATCTATTACGGTAAGTCCTTCTCCATCTCACATTTGTACATTGCACCTTAAGAATCTGTATCAACAGTCCTCTGTTGGTAAAGTGTTTGTACTTTGGATTGCACATCCCCAAGTTCCTTCTGCAGAGCAGTGAAGCACACAAAGAAAAAGGCTAGGGTTCCTCAAGAGACATGAGACAGGTAGGTATCAGGAACTCAAGCAAGCACCCTGGGTTTGGTATGGGCTAACAGCAGGACGCCAGCAAAGAAAACAGAACTCCAGAAGTAAATGCCAGCGTGAGACTGGTCTAGTGGCTTAGTGGACTAATGCATCCACTCTGGGGGCCTCTCTTTGTCCTCATGGTCATAAGGTTCAAATCCTGGGGGATCCCTTTCATCCTCCTGAGGTCAATAATATGAGCACCATTGAGTTGGGTAACACCACTAAAAATCTGTTATTTAGCACCAAGATATCCTTTGGGATGAGCGTGGGCTTTTACAAATACACGTTATCTTATGTAAGTAGTATGGGTAAATATTTCGAATAGCAGGCAAAGTGCTGGTCTCCGGACATGGCTTCAGAGGCGGCTCCTCAGTTGGAGTGGAGGAGCATCGTCCCACTTAAACTCTCCCCGCCCCCCCCCCAAAGCCCCAGAGATGAAAAATAAAATGGTAATTTATCACCATTTCATTTTCCATGCCCCAGTCTGAACGGAGCATCAGGATTGGGGCGGGGCCACTGCTGACTGACTGCAGCCGGGAGGAGGGTGGGCTGGCTGTGCACTGTTTAAAGTGTGCATGTCTCTTTGGCTGGCCATCTTGCTATGGCCAGCCACATATGCCCACTTTAAAAAGCTCTAACCCAGCTGTCTTAAGACAGCTGGGTTAGAGCAAGTCAAATCCTCCACAGCACTGTGGAGCGCCGAGTCAGACTGCTCTCACCAACCCTAGAGCAGCTCTCATGCTGCTGAGAGCAGTGCCAGGATTGGCCAACGGAGTTTCCTACTGGCCGGGCTGCAGTTGGAAAAAGAAGACGTTGGGTGCAGAGGATGTCGTTTTCATCTTCAGGTAAGTTTAAAAAAAAATTAAACTATTTTTGCGCACCTGCACCCCGCTCCCTAGATGCCAGCCACCACTCCGTGGCTTTCATTTCTGCCACACCTGAATGCCAAAACCGCAAGGTCCGTGGTCTACCGGAATAGACGAGGCCATTTAGTGCACAGAACGCAATAAAAAAAACTAAACCATGTCTATGTGATTGCCCATTTCCTGGTCACGGCTCCATCAGTGCGCTCGTAAAAGAGCTGTGGCAGACCTGACACTAATAGACCCTTTTAGGTGCGATGAATTAGTTCCAAGATGCAAACATAGCCAAAATGAATTTTTGATGGGGCCTTGAACCATAAGTTGTGTGGTTCACGAGGTACAAGCATGTGAACGAGGAGATCCCTGTAGCTCCTGAGACTTTTGTCATTGGGCCCTCACAGCCAAGGTGCAAAGTGCTGCCTGCCTTTGGGAAAATGACTATGGTGAGGGGGAGTGTGTGGCAAGTTTAGGTTGGTAGGATGGGGAAGAAAATACATTTTACAGCTGGTTTGAGTCTGAGTTCGACAAGAACTGGGGCTGTCGAGATTCTATGCTTTTGGAGGATGCATTACTAGTATTACGACATAGTCTTAGAAACAAACATTAAATATCATTGCCTGAAATATTGCTGGCCTCTGGTCCAAAACCTAAGATTCAGATTTAAAACTTTTCTCTGCAAAAGTGAAATAATTCTATTACAAGAAGCAGGGTCCAAGAATCTCTGGAACTGAATGGATTTTTCATTGGCATCCTCCCTGCAAAATCCATCACAGCAAAACGAAGTTGGGCTGGGGTTTCAGTAAACTGTCCATTATACACATGCTAGGGCCTTAAGTCACTTGGAAGCAAGTATGATTTGATTTCAGATGTTGAAATAATTGTACTTATCAGTACAGTGATAAGAATATAAAAAATGTACATCGAATAAATGGCAGAAATGATAGAGGAACAGCTTCTTCTTCTACAGTCAAGTTTCTGGAAACATTCAAATGTGAGGATGACACCATCACTTCCTGACAGCAAGACATTTCAAAGCCCTGTGGCAAGCCTTAGCAAGAAACTGAATGAAATCAAGAAAGCAGCAAGTATTCCAAGCATAGCCCACTGCTGCCCAGAAAGTGATAAGAAAGGATTTTATCATCATTTTGCACCAGCTCGCCAGTGAATTTGTCTGTAAATTATGCACCACAATGTTCATCATCCATTTTGTCCTTTGGTCTAGGAAGTGTAAATGAGTCATAAAATAAATGTCCATCCTGGTGAAAAAGTGGAATTAATCCAAGGAGGAAGAAATATGGGGGAGATACAAAATAGATGCAAACAACAAAAAAGAGGAAAAGATGCTTACTTGTCCCAAAAATCCATTTCATGGACACTCATAAAATATGAAAATACCCCGTCTTTCATACTCTCAGTCCCTGCTCAACTCCATGGTCATGACCAGGCATGAATATAGTAGTGCTGGATGTAGAATCATTATACACGTCCATACCCCAACAGGAAGCTCTATCTGTAATCAATTTATGCTCACAAGAAAGTCCAATATCCCATATGACACCCCTTCTATTCATCATGAAGTGTACAAAAATAGCGATGGCAGAATTCTTTTCCAGTTCGAAGACCAGCTATACAGATTACTGCAACTTCAACGGGGAGTGTTTTTGCGCCAAGCATAGCAAATCTGTATGCGCATCATTTTGAGGCAACCTTTATCTATTATGATACCAACCCATATAAACGACATATACTGGTGTGGGAGAGGTATATAGATGACAGTTTAGTCATATGGGATGGAGATATCAACAGTACAAAAGATTTCCTACAATGGATTAATGGCCTTAATCCCCATCTGAGATTCACTGGACCAATAGCTAAATGTAGTCTTCCTTTTTTGGATGTTTCGCTACACCATAAAGATCGTCATTTAGCCACCGAAGTTTACAGAAAACCTACAGATAGGAATTCCTTACTAACTTATGAGAGTTACCATCCAAAAGCTCTAAAAGACAATCATCCGGAAGGACAATTTATGTGTTTACACCAGAATTGTTCAGATGAGGCTACCTTTTCTAGACAAACCAAAAGTTATTCACACACAGTTGTCACTGAGAGCATTCCCTGAATATATAATTAGTAAGGCATGTAAAAGAGTCCATAATTACTAGATGCCTCTGGCCAAGCTCGCCTGTTTTGCCAAAATCTAATTTTTAAACCTGCTTAGACATACATCCAATGCTCCCTATTGCTGCCAGTTTGGCTGACCGCCAATCAAACAAAGATGACGACTTAAACTCCTTGCACTGACCTTTAGGGCAGTAAATGACACATCACATCACTTTTTAAGACCATCTTCTGTTCTGTTCTTTCACATGCATGTGATCCAATAACCCTCTACACCTGTATATCGCCAAATCACCCCCAAGAACAGCCACAATTTCCACTTATTGCAGTTAATGTATCCTTGTTCCAACCTCCGCTCTTCCTCTCTATTACTCGGCTCTCTTTAATGGAGGTTGTAAAACCAGGCTGTTTTTCAAAACACTGTACTATTTCCTAGCAATATGTATTATTGGAAGTGTGCTTTCTTTGCATGCTGTGCATGTATCAGTGGTTTTCAGCATTAAAAGGGCCAATTGATGGATTTTGGCTATGTGTACATCTTTAAGTAAGAGAGCCCTAAACACAAATCATGTAAACCCAGCGAAATCTCATAGGAAAATCCATATGAGACCAAGTTCAAAGTACAAACCATGAAGGTTTATTCAGATCTAACAAACAATACAGAAGGCAAAATACATTGGTTAGTTGGTCATTTTAAAATGCTGAAGATGCAAATATATGTAAAATCATTGGCAGAGGAAACTAAACCCAAATCAATACAATGACCAAGGCTGAACATGGTCCAACATCAGGCAGAGAATCGAGCAGCATTTGTCATGGGTAATGCATAGTAAGGCAGGCGAGTAGCAAATGAAAAATATTCAGTCCAGATTGATAAACAGGCCAACATACGATCTGCTCTCTAAGAGTCAGGAAAAAAGTATCTTGAAATATTCTAATTATTAAAGTGAATGAGGGGGCGGAGCTTTCTGGGCTTGAAAATGGCCACACCTTAAGTGTGCTCCATCAGCCACTCATCTATCCTGCATAATCCTGGTACCTAAAGATTGCAGATCGCCTCATCATATGGGCCGTTACTTGCAGGGCAAAAGCAACTTTGAACCGCTCAGCAGCTGCTGGGAAATACTTTGCGACCTACGCTGAGCCCCGATCTCTGAGTGAGAAGGGGGTGCGATGGGAATCACATAATGGAGGGTCGCCCACAAACCACTACGGAGCCATGTTCCGGCGGATGGGCCCCTCCTGTTGTGGCAGAGCAGTTTTATGACTGCAGCCCAGACAGGACCCAGTGCCGGGGTACATGTGCAGAGGGAGTGCTGTCTGTAGAGGCACAGCTGGTGCTTGAGGTGCCGGGTGCAGTGACTCTTACCGGCACATGATTCTTCCGTGAGTGAGGCTGTCCCCACCGCAGCTGCAAAGCATTAGTATACGCTGACACTGCCAAGCCTGTTGTGCTTTCAAGTTTGAGTAGTGCTCTGCTGCATACCCCTTTGGCCCCCATCTGCACCTGATGACCCTATCCTGCATGATACCCCCCTCTGGCCTGGATTCGAGGCCAGTATCGCCTGTCTTAATGACTGCCCCTAGGCTTGACCTCGCGCAGTACCCGGCTCAGCGTGTGGCACTGGGAGGGCACTATAACGTCGGAGGGTCCTGACTACAATTCCTGCTGCATTGACACTGATCTTACGGCCCTGCCCACACAATAGACGTTGCTTTGGTTCCTCTATCCTGGAGATGAAAAGAACCCTCAATTCATAGCAAGCAATGAGTCACAAGGCATCTCCCCACTGCCCTCAGCGGCCTCCTAACTGCATTGGCTTATTGCTGCAGCTGGGTACTAGAGATCTGGTGCTGTGCACCGCAACACTGCCTTGGCAGGCCTATTCTTGTACGTCAGTGGGGGTACTCTTGGATTGGCTTCCCACTGTATGTGTCTGGGACTGTGGAGGGGACCCCGACAACTAGCAGCCAGGGGTAAGAACATTTGCACTGACCCACACGCACTGCTGGGGGTAACTGCCCGGGGGGGTGACTGACCATTTGGCGATATACTCTTCTGCTCTTAGACGATGGGCAAGAGTGACAAATCTCTGCCAAAACTGCAATTTGACCTCTGCAGAACCCCTAAAACCTGTGAGGGAGGCGCGGCCGGATCGGTCCCGTAACGGAAGAACCGGAGCAGATTTGAAGCTCATTCTAAAGGCCATGCAACACAGCCTCGCCAAAATTGAAGGCAAAATCAACGCACTCTCCTTTCAGATGAATCAAATGTCTGAGAGGCTGGAAAAGCATGCAGAGCGACTGGACACCGTGGAGCATCGATTGTCAGAGACTGAAGATGAGCAAGCTACAGTCTCTGCTGCACACAAAAAGATGGATAAATTACTCCTCACGCTGCAGGCAAAGACAGAAGATTTGGAGGCCTGCCCACTCAGGAACAACCTGCATATAGTGGGCATAGCTGAATCCATGAACACTGACAACATGGAACACTGATGAAGGCCGAGCTCGGACTCGAGCGCGCCGCAATTATGGCGGTCGCGCCGGTCCCCCGGACTCAGAGGAGGTGGGGGGTCACCGCGCGCTTTGGTGACGCGGCTCCCCACCTCCCCTGGGGACGGCCAATAGATGTGGCTGACGAGGGCGCGAACCGGAAGCACTTGAGTGCTTCCGGTTCAGCGCGAAGCTTCAATGTAGGGGCAGGCCGGCTTACACCGGTCTGCCCAGTACACCCCCCCCCTTAAAAGCAGCTGGGGGGAGCGAGAGCAGTCTCTCGTTTTCTCGCCCCCCTGCATCCCGCACGGTTTCGGGCCACCAGCGGCCCGTAACTAGTTTTTCCCCACCCACCATCCCCTAAGGCAGCCAGTTCATATGGGTGTTGCAGTCATATGTGGGTTTATTTGTTTTCTTAAAGTTTCGTTGCAGGTATCTCAGGAGAAATGGTTAATGTAAGTGTGCTGTTGATGCTTTGGTATTGTGTAATAAAAGTGTCGGTATATGTTGTTTTCATTTGCAGGTAATGTCTAATGTAAAGTTGTGTTGTTGATATTTTGGTATTTGTGGAATAAAAGTGTCGATATATGTTGTTTTCATTTGCAGGTAATGTTTAATGTAAAGTTGTATTGTGGATGTTTGGTAATATGTAATAAAAGTGTCTGTATATGGTTTTCTGTTTGCAGGTAATATTGTCGTATTTTAGTATGTGTTTCCCTGGTCAAGCGGTAAGGTCATGATTGGTGAGCATAGTTTTCGGTCCTTAGCGGGCATCACCCTTTCTCAAATGGGGACGCCCAAGGGGGAGACAGAGGGTCTCACATGGAACTCCAGGGGCAGTTACAGCCGGTCGGTAGGCTGAAAGGGTGGGGGCCAGGGAGTCACTATTCCAGTAGGCTGGTCGGCCACCCCCGCACGTGCATGCGCACAAGGATGCAGAATTGCAGTGCCCCTTTATGGAATTAAGGCGCAGGGCGTAGGGGGGGTCCGGGGGAGACATCCGTCCGGTAAGCTGGACCCCCTACGCAACGTTTACAACTCCAGTGGCAGTGACAGCCGGTCGGTAGGCTGTTGGAGTGCGGGGGCCAGGGGAGTCACTCTTTCCAGTAGGCCTGTGGCCACCCTCGCACGCGTATGCGCATCAGGGCGCAAACATGCAGAATTGCAGCCCCCGTTATGGAGTTAAGGCTCAGGCCTACTCCAGTGGAGTCTTTGTCGTTTTACCGGGATCTGGGGCTGCCAGTCACTGACCTTGCCGTAGGCTCTAGCGGGGACACGCAGAAAGTAATGTATATACATGTTTAGATTACGATAGGAATGTGATGTATTAGAAACATATCAAGGTTAGCCAAGTGACCTCGTGTATCGATCAAGGTATCCGGACTTTCTGCGTAATTATACATAATGTAAATAATAATTTTCAATGTTTTATTTTGTAATAAATATGGCCGGGGGGTTACTCCCCCTAATCCAAAAGAGTGTGGTCTGAAATGCTTGCCTCGGAGGAGGGAGGGAGTCCTCACCCAAGGGCGGTCTTGGGTTTAAAAGGAAAGGGGGACTTAGGCAAGTACCAGGCCATATATAAAGAGCTCCTACTCATCAATTTTCTGGGGCGAGATACTTTTTTGGAGAGTTTCAGGAAAGAGCATGCCCACCGTTCACTTGCCCCGCGCCCCATTCTGGGGGCTAGTCCTCGCACCATAATAGCGAGACTTCTGAATTACAGGGATTGTGACGCAGCACTGTGTAAAGCCCACAAATTGGAGATCCTGCATCACAAGGCCTCCAAAATATCTTTGTATCCCAACTTCAAGCAGCAGGTATCAGAGGCTTGGAGCCTCTATCTCCCAGCCAAGCCAAAGCTACGTGAGCTCCAGATGGAATACAGTATGCTCTAACCTGCGAGGTTGTGAGTCATGGTGGATGGCCAAACATTGTTTTTCAGCAATCCTAAACAACTACAGCAGTTCCCTAAGTGGAGAGTCACCACTGGGAACAGATGCGGCTCTCCCAGCACAATAGCTGAGGACAGGGAAGATTTGCAAGAACTGGGGGAATGAATCTGCCTCACCTTTGCTAGACACTTTATTTGCTTCTTGCAGTGACTGGAGTGGAGGAACTGTGGCGTGGGCATGCTCCTGCCTGGAACTGTCCGGGCTGCCACTGGAGACTTGCCTGTCCCCTCCCGGCAGCATAGCAGAGGTTATCATGGGTAGACTGCGGCCATGTCTTGGACTTTTGATTGCAACACACGCCTGGAACATTGATAACAGCGATCCAGTAGTGTTATGATGGTTGTCTGATGACTTGTAAAATGACATGTTGAATCCATTTCTCTGTACTGAAGTAATTATGCTAAGACTGCAAACGCTATCATTAGGTACGATATATTGCTTTGTTTAATTCTTTTATTTAGGCACATGTATTACTTGATACACGGCCCCTCACAGCTGCATTCTGCAAGGAATATTGGGTCGGGCAACATCTGTCCCCATGTATATACCACCTGTTCTTGTTTGGATTTCCTTGGTGGGGGGCAAGGGCAAGCTTGGTAGTGTTACGATAATGCTGTGCAATTTGTGGGATTTCATGGCGTGGGAGGGTTGTGCTCACTGCAACTGTTTCTTATGTGTTCTGAGTTGATGCACGTGTTGTTTGTTGGATGGCTGGACATGGCACAGTGTGTGGGTTGAGTGCTGGTGGGTGGATAACGCAGGCATGTAGTGACTGGTCCATCGGGCCGATTGCTACTTCGATTTCTTACATGGAACGTCAAGAGTCTAAACGATTGTAGAAAGGTACGGATGGTGGTGGTATACCTCAACAGGCATAGAATAGATGTGGCAATATTGCAAGAAAATCACTTAGCCCTTGGAAGCAACGTGCTGACGCAGCGTAGAATGCAGGGCCTTTGTTACACAGCATGCTTCACTATACATGCTCGAGGAGTGCTAATCTGGGTAAGCACAGAATCCGTGCATATGCCCTGGGGGGCAGTTATGTAGTGGCACGCTGCTACAAAGATTATTTAGCAGTATTGCTGGTTGGTGTATATGACGACCCACAGTTTTATTAATCCCTTAGGGGCAGATTTACAAGAAGTGACGCATCGCTGCCACAACACAGCGATGCGTCACAAACAATGCGCCGTCACTGCGTCAATGCAAATTGCCACGGTTGCACCATATTTACATCTTGGCGGACCGTGGCGCAACGCTGCATCCTGCATCAGAAGACCTAACGTAGGTGCCGCAAAACTGCCGCAAGTGAGCCTGACGCAACTGCTCAAAAAGTGATGTAAGGCAGAATTGCGTCACACAACGCCAGTTTGAGCCGTCTGCGACACTCACCACTGCATAAAGTGGCAAAAAAATCGCCCCAAAAAAGACGCATCACCCTAAAACAAACTTTTTGGGGACCATAGAGGAGTCTGCAATGGAGCAGGAAGCACACTGCAGTAGTCAGGACCCTCAAGCAACTAACCTCAACAAAAGTCCTGACGCACACGCAGAGACCCAGGCAGAGAGGAAGCGCAAATCTAACTTTAGTCAAGAGGAGAATGAGATACTCATCATTGAAGTGACCAATTAGCAGCACCAGCTCTTCGTGAGTTCTAAGTTGCCACTTTCTAAAAAGGAGGCGATATGGCAGGCCATAGTCCAGAAAATAAACAGCGTTGGACATGCAAAGAGGACTGTTGCTGACTGCAAAAAGCGCTGGCATGACTGCAAGTGCAGAACAAAGGAAAAACTAGCAGCAAACCCCAACGCAGCATTGCAGACAGGAGGCTGAAGCCCAGCAGAACAGGAGGTCTTGGATGCCCTGGAGGAGCGGGTGGCAGCTGTTATCCCGGAGGAGTTGGTGACTGGAATCTCGGGACAGGACAGTGCAGCATATGAAAATCAACAGCAGTCAAAGGGTAAGTTACAAGAAGTGCAAATATGTGAGTAATGGGTCATGGTGGTGATCTCAGCTAGATATGCACCTGTGCCACAGTCTGCTGTGTGCATCTTGATGTATTGGGACCTGTCCCCAGTCCCACCTATCCATAATGGAAGTAAATTACATATGCCAATCACATTTCGCACATGCCAAAACAGCCCTGCCATGTTCCTCACCGCCGGTGCAGATTTACAAGCCCCTTGTGCCGCTCGAGCCTCACCTTGCGTGAGGCACCAGTGGCGCAACCTGCTGCATGATATTTACAAGCACAGGTAAAGCCACCCTGCGTGGCTTTACCCTTGCTTGTAAATATCACCCCTTTTAACTCAACACTTTGCGTGTTAGTGGTGTGACATGGGTGTTGCGTTGGGTGTTCCCACGCAACACCCATGTCCACTGATGCATTTCCAGATTTATGAGCAATCGTAAATCTGGAAATGCATCAGAATTCTATGCCACCCTAGAGGTGGCCTAGCGAGGAGAAATGTTTTTATTTCTCCACGTTCTTTTCCTCTTCAAATGCCTAGTGCATTCTACATCATGCATTGGAAGAGGAATTCACCTCAATTGATTGTTTCTGTGCAGGAAGGTGGCCCTTCCTGCACAAAAACAATCTCCCCACGATGCAGGCATCCTTACACCATGGTGCAAGGGTGCCTGCGAAAGCGCATGGCAGCAGTCTGTGCGCCAGCGCAGGGTGAAGCACAGAGATGCAACATGTTTCTCTAAATGTGTCTCATCCCTGTGCTTCAAACCTAACTCAGTGCGGCCCAGCAAAATGACTTGAATCACCGCATTGCGTTAGTTTCTTGAAAATCTGCCCCTGCCACATCCAAATTACCACATCACTCCATGTCATATTTGTTCAACTTCCTCCTGTAATACAACATGTAAAACATATCCACTATGTTCAAATTGTTACGGGCAGATCCCCAATAATCCAAAGCAGCACAGTGCCACAAGTCATCGTGCTGTGCCTATCTGCGTTAGTCTCTAAGCATAGTTGTGAGACACATTCTCAACAATATGTTGCATCTCTGTGCTTCCTCCTGCGCTTGTGCACAAACTGCTGCCAAGCACCAGTGAAGGCACACTTGCACCATGGTGCAATGGTGCCTGTGTTGCATGACTGATTGATTTAGTGCAGGCACGTGACTCTTCCTGCACACAATAACTCACAATAGCTGTCTCCCTCACTCCATGTGTGTTGCAGAAAATCTGCATGCATTGTAAGTTGGAAAGCCACAGCAAATCCATAAAAAACACCTCTATTGTGCATCCGTATGCTTACCTTGTGTAGCCTTAGGCCAATGACGCATACCCAGCTTAAGAAATTCTTTAAAAATTGTCAAATCAAGTGTCAGCTGTTGCATGTGAAAACACAAAGCAAGACCCATGGTATGGACCATACACACAAAGGGGCATTCTCACAAGCCAAATCCCAAACCCCCGTCACCTATACGGAAATACTTCTGGCAATACGGTCTTTGGCTCATTCACAAAGTAGTGTTAAGCCACTTCACAAGGCTTTAGCTATTTTGTAGATATGTCACCCATTCACGCCATACTCATTGCTAAAGGTGCAGGCAATGGGTGTTCATGTGGGTGTACAATTGCAACACCTAGTGAGTGTTGATGCTGCCACATATTCGCAAGGCTTGCTGAAAAATGTTGCAGAACAAAAAAACAATACTAGTGAGAAGCTGGACAGACATTTGCCAAATGTTGGTAAATGTGCAAATGTGCTAAATCTTTTTTCATGCTGTTGCCATGTGTGTTGTGTTGTGCAGCTCACAACGAAATAAACAAATGCCATTGATTGTGTATGTGCAAGAAGGTGTCCCTCCCTGCACATAAACAATCTTCCCCTCAATGCAGACAGCCATGCACTATGGTGGAAGGGTGCCTGCTTCGGCACAGTGCCGACAAATTTAGGGCCTTATTCTCAAGCCCCTTGCGCCACCAGTGTGTCACTTTTAACATGTGAAAAAGTGATGCACTGGCGGTGCAAGGGGCTTCTAAATAGCCCCCTCAGTGCCTGTGCAAGGTGAAAATCATTTATGCACCATAATGTTGTAAAGATGTTGCAGACCTAAATCTCAGAAGGGGTGTAGTATGGTGTGCTGCAAAGGAGGCTAACGCTTTGCAATACCACTTACAAGTATGTGCCTTCATAGTGTTGCCTGCAAAGGGTACATACCATCAAGATAAATACGAGCAAGGCAGTGTGGCTTCACGTGTCCGGGAAAATATGTCCCACCACACTGCACCAGTGGTGTACCACAAAAAGTATTGCAATGATGATGTAAGGGGGCATAAGTCTTGCTCCTAGGTCAGCATTACAATATTGATTTCCTGCTTGCCACACAGAAATCACATTTGGAAAAACACATGTGAAGCTGTGTAGAAAACATTTCCAAATTCAAAATACAAGCAGTAGTAACACATTTCCATCTCTTTGCAGCAGATGCACCTACAACATCAGAACAGGTTGATGAAACACCTGATTTCCAAGAGATGGACGAAAATCTTCCCACCATAGATCATGATACCCATGATCAAATCCTGTCAACCATACGGTCACCTTCTCCACCTGCTGAGAGTGACAACAATGTTGTTGCTGCTCAAGATGGACCACAAACAAGTTCAACAATTGCATCTGGCAGCACACATCCCCCACAGGACTCTGAGGATACACAGCTGCCTTTTCAACAAACTGCTGTTGGAGTACAGCGTGACCTTCTGAAAGAGGTGCATGTGGCTGTGGACAGTGTGGGAGGTACACTACAGGCCATCCTCAGATGCCTAAACTCAGAACCTGACAACTTTGATGAGGACCACGTCAACTACAATCAAGCCCCTGGCCTTGTTCAATCATTTGCCAACATCTCAGGTGTAATGAGGCTGTGGCATAAACAAATGCCCACACAAAGTGGCACCAGGGAGGTGGGTAAACATCTTGAACAAATTGTAGAAATCCTACCTAAAATGCAGCAGAAGCAGGATACCTTCCTTGCCACAGGGATTTATTATCTGTCCTTAGCAACCAGCAATTAATAATCAATGCACTAATGCACAACCTGTTGTCACATGGAAATGCTGATGCAGCCATGCCTCAAACCTCCTCTGGCCCTGCTGTTGGTTTCACTTATCACACACAATCAGCAAATACAGAGCCATTAGAGCACCAAGCAGATTCATTGGATGAAGATGACTCGTTTGAGACACAATTCAAGCGTAAGACAGGACACTGACATTTCACCTTGTCACATGTGTTGTGTCCAAACAGTACTTTGACCACAAGTTTGCCAAATTTTACCAGGAGTCAATGTCCACTTCGTACTTCTCACACATGTACCTCTCCAACATGGTTGTCCTTTTGTGTTAAATTAAAAAACATTGTGCCACTAACATTGACTTCCTCACTACTGCACTACTTTATAACATGATTTGTCACTCCTCACACCTCTGGAAACATGACTGCAGCATACAAAGTCGTGCTCCAAGATAAATGTCTCTTTCTTCTATGTTTTAGCAATTACCCTTTGTTCTTTTTCTTGACACGTGTTTATAAATTTGAGCACCTGTGACAGTGTGTGTAATGACTCGATATTTGTCTTGAAAGTACCACAATGTGCATGCTGAAAAACCATGTTCAACTACTGCCATTTAAAACTGAGATGATTCCGTGTAAACCTATCAACATACCCCACTCTTCCTTACTTAACTCGCTCAAAGCTCGCTTTGGTCTTAATGGTCTGGTCCTCAAATGGTTCGCCTCTTATCTCCAACACAGAACACAACAAATTAAAATCAATGACTGGCTCTCTAATCCTACACCTGTTTCCCTAGGTGTCCCTCAGGGCTCTATTCTCTCCCCTCTCTCTTCAACCTCTTTATGGAACCCCTTACCCTCATTCTGAAACAAGCTGGAATCAACTATCACCTCTATGCTGATGACACCCAACTTTACTATAAGATTAGATCCCACTCTGATGTACTTCATCTAAACAATACCCTGAGCAAGATCCAATCCTGGTTCTACTCCAACCATCTCAAACTAAACCCTAAAAAAACTGAAATCATTCTCTTTTCTCCAAAAAACAACCGGCTCCCCATCCAAGGCTGGATCTCGGACCTTAATACCCTCAATTGCTCGCTCTCCTTATCCAACTCAGTGAAATCACTTGGTGTCACTATTGACAAAAACCTAACTCTTAATGACCACATAAAAAACTCGGCTAAAGGAGCTCTCTTCACTCTCCGACATCTAAAGAAAATCAAACCCTTCATCCCATCTGACGACTTCAAATGGGTTGTCCAATCACCAGTCCTCTCGAAAATTGACTATGGTAATGCTATCCTCTCCGGAACCCCCAAAGTACACCTAGCCCCCCTTAAATATGTGCTCAACCTAGCGGCCAGACTTATCACTGACTGTAAACGTTTTGACCACATCTCCCCAGCCCTTAAAGCCCTTAATTGGCTACCCGTTGAAGGAAGATCTTTCTACAAGACTGCATGCATTACGCACAAAGCTCTTCACCAACAAACCCCGTTGTACCTTACTAACAAACTCAATAAAGCGGGCTGCTCCCAACCGATAAGAAGCACTAATGCACTCCTCCTCGTCCCCCCGCTATTAAAAAAGAAAACTACCCAATCTCGCTCCTTCTCCGGGAACGCCCCGAACATCTGGAATGCTCTCCCTAGGGACCTACGTTGTAACCCCTCCTACCTCAGCTTTAAAAAAGACCTAAAACATCACCTTCTCAAAACATATTGGGGTCCATAACCTCGCCTCTGACCCTGCATTCTGCTTCCCCTGCTCTGGTTCTCCATTACTTACTTCCTGGCTCTCACCTCTCCCCCCCCTTTTTCTTTACATATCAACCTGTTTTACTCTCACCTTACCCCTCCTTTTTTACCCTCTCCCCATCTCCTACCCTTACCCCCCAGCTCTTCCTCTAATCTCTCTCCGTCAATACTATCTTCTCCCCCTTAATCTGTTCTCACCCATTTATATTAATCTAATTTTTCTTTCCCCGCAAATCTGCCCAGAAATTTTGTTCCCCCTTTACTTAATTGTGAGCTGTACCTGCGTTCCTGTTACCATGTAAAATCGCTTTTCTTGATTGCCTCTACTCATGTAAATTGCTTTTTTGCCCCTTTTTAACTTAATATGTTTTAGTCTTGCCTGTCTGTGTTTATGCTATTGAACAACTGTTATTCCTGAACTGTTTCTGCTCATGTAAAGCGCTCTGATACCCCCAGGTCTAGCCAGCGCTATATAAAACCTTTCAAATAAAATAGCCACAGCAAGTGTAATAAGTCATACCAGTAACCAAGATGCCTGCAAAGTAGTTCCTCTGAACTCCACACACCATCACTGCCACTCAACTTGTCCTGTTTGCAGCCATTGTGGTGAGCAGTGGCCGGAATTTACCACTTGTATACGCTATCTTGTTGAGCATTTTCATGAAATAGGTCAAACAACACCTAGCCTGACAATGTGTAGTGTGTATGTGCTGTCAATCTGTGTAAGAAATAACACCTAATTACACAAATAGAATAACACTCAAGATTGATGTCACAGAATCTTGTTACATAGACATGTTCTCAGCATTGCAAGGTGAAAAATGATAGTCCCATGTATGTCAACTCCCAAGAGTGTCTGCCCCAAACTGTTGAGTCTCAAGGGTTGAAATCACATGTCCAACAACAGACAAATGATGCTTCACCATACTAAATTTGCTATGACTATCACACAAACACACAATCCAGATTACATTGCATGTGCCTAATCACTCAAAACAAAAATTATGTGAATTGAAATGCTGACCATCAATGAACAAGAGTATATATGACAATTTTCTCATTTTAATAATAATAAAAACTGTACTTAAAAGTATTTATAAATCTATCTAAAAACCTTATCCTAAATAATCCTAAAACCTACATCTGTATCTAAAAATCTATCTAACCTAAGTAGGACTTACCTACATAACTTAACTTATCCTATGCTATACATGTATCATGTTAGACCACTAAAACATCAGCCCCCACCCACCCTTAACACATCAATGCACAATGGACATACACATACTTAATCATGTACTAAGCTAACAAGTATTAAAACACATAAATAGATTTTTTTTGTAATTTATTTCTTTTTTATGTTAAGTAAGAAAGATGTTGTAAAACCCAACCTCGCCCACACACCCAAAGTATCAAAGAATGAGAATGGAAAGAGTAACGTAAACCTATTAACATGTATAAAAAACTAACTACAATACCTAAGACTACCTAATCTAATATACACTACACCTACACTATAACTATTCTAAAGTACAATTAAAAGTGACATAAAAAAGTGTAACAAAATGACCACTACAGTTGTGCCAGTATTGTGTCCACAGACTGCTGCAGTTGGTCCATCTTCTTCAAAATAGTTGCCATTTGCAGTTCCAAACCCCGTATTATTAACTTTAAACAATCAACATCTTGTGCGGCCATCCCCTGACCACCAGATTGCCCAGCAATTGAGTGCGCAGCCTGTCCAGGGGCTGGTGTTGGTGTGGTTGACGGTCCAGCCTGCAAAGCATGTCCACCTCCATTGCCCATGTCCTTGGAGGCCGTCTTTCCATGTCCATTATCTTTCCTCTTGGCAGGAACAGTTGAGACCCATGTTTTTGCTGCCTTTTGTTTGTCATAAAGACGAGCCATCCCACGGAACCCCTTTACTACCTCACAGATGTGTGAATAGCGTGTCTTTCTGATTCGGAAAGCCCGTTCCTCCTCAGCAGTCATGTTGTCTGTTGGACAAGAAGTATACATGTGTCAGTCAAAGTGTTCCTAACTGACATTCAAAGCTAGTCAATGCACGAGTACATTGGAGATGCTGACTATGAAACTTGTGCCAAGCATCTGATCACTGTGTTGGAAACACACAGCAACAGCACACAGCTAGGTTGTGCATCACATACTGTGCTATCAGCTGAACCTCAAACTTTTAAGAAAGTTAAAACATGTAATGGAAGACAATTGATAAAAACACTCAGAACCATAATAAACTAGTAACCATACATCATGTTATCCCAACAGTTTTCACAAAATGTACGTACTATGCCCCACCATGATACATTCAGCTAGTCATGGGATCCATGACAGGGAACTTGTGCTGTGATCAGAAAGTGCCACAGCGTGGTGCCGACAAAGGGGCTTATTTACAAGCCCCTTGCGCCGCCCGTACGTCACTTTTCCCCATTTTCAAATTGATGCACCGCCGGCGCGATGGGCTTGGAAATAAGCACCAACGTGCTCTGTGGTGCAACAATGATGCGACATCTCTTGAATGCCACTCCCAATGTTGAAAGACATGCAGCATGCCAGGAAGTACTAGCAGGGGGAACTACCTATGCATTGATGATGTACGGACACATGTCCCTACCTGGGATACAATATCCTTGGGTATTGGGTACATTGTTCACTCTTCAATACATCACATTTCTACAACAATCATGACTAGTGCATCGTGTACATACACTAATCCTCTGTGAAATCACTTTTTTGGTGAAAGCAAATTAGGCCTCATGCTGATGCCCCATCAAAACACTTGTGATAAACAAATCCATTCACACACAGTCAGGACTCAGAAGGCAGTTCCGGACTACAAGATGTACATTGATTGCGTAAATACACTTTAAAATCTTGTCCTTAACAATGCACAATGATCACATCATGACATGCCACACGGCAATCTTAGACATCTTTTGCGTACTATCTGTACTGGTCTAATTTCGGACATTGAAATTGAATGATTGTTACAATGTCACATCACCAAAACATCAGAGATTTGATGGATGTATCACATCTTAGTGTTCAGAAATTGAACTTGCTCACATGTGATGTTGCTAAATTTTTGTAACATAGATGTCCTGGATGCACACTAAGCCTGGGCAGAGCTTGCGTCATTGTGCTCCGCAGAATTAAATGGAGTAACTGCAAAACTCCATGAAATTCCACAGACATACATGGCCTGGCAGAGGCAAACATTGCACCCCCACTGCAACCCCCGCCCACCCTCCCGTTAAACCCCTGGACCCAAACCTCCCCTCACACATAGTGAGGCCTGCTGGTAGACTTACCTTCCTCCCAAAACGTTATCCTGCTCATGCTGCTGTCTCCACTTGGCTTTAGCTTCTCCAGTCAAATTGACATGAGGCACGGCATTGCGCATGGCGTACTGCTTGAAGGCATGTCTGACACTATCATGGTATTTCATGGGGTCAGGCATGTCTTCATGCAGTACACCATGCGCAATCCGTGCCTCATGTTAGTTGAACTTGGTTAGTGTAAGCCGAGTGGAGACAGCAGCAGGAGCTGGAAAACAATTTTTGAGGAAGGTATGTCTACTAGCAGCACCGCTTATATCCGCAACACTGCATTTGTTGATTTTATTTCAAAATTCACACTCCAAATGGAGTGCGGTGTTGTAAAAATCAGCAATGTTTGCTGTTGGTGCAGAGTTGAATGCACAGCCTTAATGCCCACATACAGTGTACTGACAGATCATGACAATGGAAGTATGTGAAGATTGCCATTGACATTGTGAACCCAGAGCTAATGCTCAAATCCAAATGTCAGATACATTTTCTGTTGGCAATACGAACTGAGCAGCCATGTCCCTGATGGTCACCACACACAGGAGAATGATGCACAATGATCTGCTCAGCACCCAGCTACACGGGACCACATGGAGGCATGTGCAAATGGCATGTAGGTTTGAGTTTGGCACTCACACAGCTTTCTGACCTTGCCCCCAGTACATACATGTTCTCACATACTTAACATTTGAAGTCACCTCCACTTACACTAAAACATTTCTGAACTTTACCGTCAAACATCTTGACGAACTCACAAGGGCACATGAGCTCAACAAATCTGAGACTGCCGACCGGACGATAATAACAGGACTGTGTCCCCAGAGATACAACCATCAGGCACTTATCATGGTAGCCTTTAAAATTTAAATACTTGTGCGTCGACAGCAGGAATTTGAAATATCTCAGATCAAGGGCTCTTCATTGCCTCTGTGTTCCTGCGTCTTCTTCACATCACCATTTGCCCTGAAGAAGTTCATTTTATGTATGAACGAAACGCGTTGGCTGGAATTTGCACATTTTGATATTGAAAATAAAGGATTGATAAACCACTATACAAAATTAACATTTGGGTTAATTGAAGAAAACTCTTTGGTAGTGCACCGCTCCACTATTTTCACACAAATCTGAGATGTTATCACATTTAAGGGTGGGAGGTGGACTACTCTCCGCTACCGTAGTTTTCAGAATTTGGCCCACTGCGTGCTCCGCTTGGAGCGCGGAGTTCTATTAAAAAAAAACTCTGCTACTCCACGTAGCGGAGCTTACGTTACCGCCCACCACATTTAAAAGAGCTGACGTGGTATCTCTCTCCATGCATGGGGATGGGTCGCCATCAGCCTTATAGAAAAGTGGCAATCACTAGAGCGTGATCCGCGTGGTCTTACCTGTGAATTTTTTAGAACAAAGATCAAAGATGGTCTGAGGCTGGTGCCAATTTCCGCTTTCTCGCGAGATCACCAGTACTTCCATGAGAATGGCAGCGTGTGGCGGGGTCGCAATAACGGGTCTGAGGCCAGGTCTAGGTATAGAGGCTTTTATTTTGCCAAACACACGCCTTTGAGTGAGGGTGAGTCTATCCGGGGTATAAGATGTTGATTCCGTATTCTGTCCTCTTGATCGGCTTCTTTCCGGCTTGGTCCGCTCTTCCTCGCGGTGCCCCGGTCTCTGGCGGTATGTCTTCTCCGTGGTGAGAGGGGGTCGTGACGAAGTGAAGAAACTCAAAATAGAAGGAAAATAAAAGAACACTCGTATGAGGGTTCCGGTCCGGAACAATGTCAAGGGTAGGGAAGTGAGGGGACACCTTCAAACAACCCGTGAAGCACACTTGGCGGCGCGGGTGATAGTGAAAGGGAAAAGGTGCAAGCGGGAACGGCTAAGAACGGCTTCCCTGGTCCCCGTCTAGTTAGAGGAGTCCCTCCTCCCTAACCACCCTGTAAACCGGTCTTGTACCTGGTTAAGCCACGCTCCTGGAGGAGCGTGGCTCGGCGAAGCGAGGTGCCGTTGGCCTCCTGGCGTATCCTGAAGTCCTCGGGGTCCACTACCGTTACTCGTCCTCCGGTCTCCTTCTTCCCGTCTCATGCTGCTCTCCGTCTGTCCTGGCAAAACTCCTTCTTCCTCTCCGGTGTCGAAGCACACCCCTTCTGTGTATTCTCGCTCCTTATTGCAGGGAAAGCTGTGACGTCAGGAGGGGAGGAGTCCCGTCATCAGGAAATCCCCAATTAAAGGAACCGTTCTCTTCATCTGTATTGTTCAACAGTGGTATGTTTGTGGCGTTCCACTCGTCCTGTTTCGAGGAGATAAGAGGGGGAGATAGAGGCATTGCAGTCCACCAGCCTATGTCATTCTCCTGTTCGGCCCCTGCCGCCCCTACCCTGTCACACAGCGGTAGGCTGGAGAGTGTGTGGGGGCTGAGATGCCAGCTTCCTCTGCTCTACCCTTGGGAGACCAGATCAGGGAACTACGGTCTCAAAGCCCCATGGTGGGTGGTGTCCTGCTTGGCATGGTAGTGCCTGCAGCAGTGTGATCCCGGAGAGGCAAGCACAGGTAAGGCTGACACAACATCCGAGGAGCCACGCTGCACAGCACTACTCGGTGCACACACTGTCACTGCACAACACTGTGGGTATTGGGTAAAGGCCGCTATTCCTTTGCTTCAGCCAGCCTTAACTAGCATTAGCAACATACGTGCTAATGCTAATGTGTAATGTGGAGTTGTGCCATCGCATCGACCAACCACATCCTGCTATTCGGGCACGAATATATCCTGACAGGCAAAGGAGGACTCACGGCACCTGAACCAGAGAGGGCTCGCCTCCCTGTCTGGTAAGTACCCCAGCTGATATCCTGCCCCCCCCCAAACTGGCACCCACTCCCAGGAGTATCCTTACTCCCCATGCATGCCTGGTGCTAGATACTATGGTTGGCACCCTGCTCTACCCGCCTCGTCTTTCTTCTACAGACACACTCAGTCCCCGGGTATCCCAGTCCACCCAGAAGCCACGAGGTAGCCTACCTGCCAGCCTCCGCCATGAAGGTGCACCGAGTGCAGCCAGTTTTCGCACTGGGAGCCGAGGCTTGCTCTGTTCCTCCAGGCCTAACGCTGCCGGCTGAGCCCGGCTGCCTCCCCGCCTTTCCGCGGCAGCAACAGGAAGTGATTCCAACTCACATGGACTTTCTCTGACCTACCCACTGTGCCGCAGCCGGGAGCAGAGACGTTCGGCCCTGCCCATCCCACGGGCCTCCTCCGGGGACATCCGATACAGCCGAGGCTGCCCAGATGCCGAGCTCAGGCGCAGCAGGCAGGTGCACACGTTCTCCTACAGCACTGCTACTTTCTAGTAATTAGCAATTATATAACGTATCACAAAATAACGACAGCTCCTGCGACTCCACCCCTCCACTGACCTACTTTTTACCAAGCCCCAGCCTTTGAAATCTCTGCACGCTCACGGAACTCTGTGGAATCTCATGGAGTTTTTTGGCAACTCCGTGGAATTCCACAGAGTGAAACTCAGTGAGCTACGCCCAGGCTTAATCACATTACGGTATAATGAAATATTGACATTTGTGAATGCTGACAAGCATGCACTATGTTGGTCTGATGTCTGATTGTATCTAAATTGGTATCAGTGTTATGTTCAACCGCCAGCTCATGTTCAGACGGTGGTGGCATTGTTATCTTGCCATGTGTGCTGCACAATGCAGCACATGTTGCAATAGCATTGTGCAAGGATAAGTGTGGCTAGCTCTCCTTGACGACTGTTGAATTGCATGTAACACTGGATACATTTTGGGACATGTGCCACACATTTAAGAATGGTTGTGCATCGGACCTGCGCCTTGTCTCAAATTTGACTTGCAGCTGCAACAGTCATTGCACAGACAAACTACACCAAATGGTACATATAGTGGCAGAACCAACAATGTGGCCCGTTGCCCCCTACGTTGCATTTTCTGCCAAAGTTAGTTTTATGTGACCCAGTCAATGCCAGAGCAACTTTTGCCATAGTGATGTGATGTGGTATGGACTTAATATGTGTCTTTGAGTTTTAGGTGATTTTGAGTTTAGCACTGTGTATTGACACATTTGACCCAGATGTATGTTTCCTGTGATACCTATTGATACATCATTTAAGCTCACATATAATTTTGGATCCAAAAGGAACATACTGCTGCCTGTTGTAGCATGTGTGGATGATTACAGACAAAAACATTTTTCAGACTTGGCCATCATCATCACAATCATTGAGAAATGATACTCACTGGTAGCGTTGGGGTCCTCGAACAAGCCCACCTCTCCTTGTGTGTATGGCTGTGGTCCACCTAGGCAACATGAACAGTTGCACAATGACCTGTGAATGCTGGACTTGTACACAGTGTATGCATTGAGCACAAGACATTATCATTACATATGCAGGTAATTTACAGACCATGAAACTCATTTACAAGAAAGTCCTGCAACGCGGCACCACTGGCCCTTTGACTGTGCCAATGCTGTGACACTTCCACAGCACAGGCTTCTGAGAGTTTAACAATGATGTGTTGCATCCCTGTGATTTTGTCTGTGCTGGGGCAGAATTATCTGACATGCCCTGACGCAGGCACACTTGCCCAATGGTGCAAGGATGTCTGCGTCACAAAGATGATTGTGTATGTGCATGAATGGACACCTTCTTGCACATGATAAATCACCATAGTTTTTTACTTGCAGTGTGTTTGCTGCAGGATGCGGCACGCGCTGTAAGATGTTCCGACATTTGATAAATGAGTACATTCCTCCGAGTTGTGCCTACATATGTCTCCCAAGGGGAGGCGTGGCAGTGAGATGTTTTTCCATTTCGTTGCATTTCAACAACATCAGGAAATGTTTCATGTTCCATGGGTGTTGCATGGGAACACACACAGCAACACCTATGGAACAGACCTCTGATAAAAAAGTGCAGCGCATAAATGTGCCATATTTACAGGGACAGTGAATGCCACACATGGTGCCTTTACATATCACTGGTAGTATGGTACTGCAAAATGCTCTGCCGGTGCATCACCCAAAGTGATGCACCCTCAGTACTGGGTGCTTGTAAATGAGCAACAATGCCATTTTAATTTTAATTCATGTTGTGTGTCATAAGTATGGCACAATGACCTTCCAACATGCAAAAATGCATAGGAATTCATGTGGTCTTTACTCTGAGACCTTTGTGCCACCAGTGCTTCACATTTAATAATGGAGGGAGCGATGTATGGCATTGCTGTAGACCTGTAAATGAGTCACATATGTGTGTCATTAGCTATTGACATAGCAATAGGGCCACCCACTTTCAGTCTGAGATGGTCCAGCATGCCTCCCTCTCTGCTGACGACATCCTGCCAGCAGTGTTTTAATTGGTGGACCGCTCGATCAACATCGTAAATGCGTGCCATGTGGTGCTGGACCTTCTCCCAACTCTGCTGCCGTTCCTTTGGGGAGTAACCTTTGCTGACTCTGCCCCCTGTGCTGATCATTCGGTAAGTTCATTGGGGTAAGTTTCATTTTTCGCACTTGTCAGGCAGGTCCAAAAACATGTCACACAGACAGTTTGGGGGCCTATTTTGGCTCATTTTTCATTTCCTGCCCCGAAACTGTCTGTGTGACAAGTTTTTGGACCTGCCTGACAAGTGCAAAAAATGAAACTTACCCCAAAAAAAAAACATCCCACCCTTAGAACTAACATACACCTATCTACCCCAAAAAAGCACACACCCCAAATGACAACAATTAAAACAACACAAAGACTTTAAGAGGACAATTCACAGACAAATAAATGTAAAAACTTCACAAAACACGCCCAAGGTCAGCAAACTCTCACAACAATACACAACAGCCTCCTCCACGAAGCCCACTCCTAGGACTAGTAAGTGAAAGAGAAAGTAACTGTGTACTTCCTAATTTTCAGCATGGCAGAATCATTGCATCATTTCCTGTATGAATGCAACACGTTTTTAATTTTTGCGTCATATTCTTGACGATGCGTCGTGATTTAGACGCAATTGCCATTTAACGTTCACATCTGCATGCGTAACGTTTCTCTGTCTTGCGTGGGTTTTAACTTTTTTGCGTTAGGCTTCAAGCGGTAACATGCATCTGTACAGGAGATGCAACACGTTAATTTGGTTACGTCAATATTCACCAAGATGCAACCCGTTTTGTGTGTCAAAGTGAATATGATTAATTGGAGATGCGTGGTATTGTGCAAGTGATGCGTCATGTAATGCTTATGTAAGGTTTCATTACAACATAATGCATGTATTTTACTGTGGGCTGGTCATTTTTGGTTCTGACATTCACATACATCATGGGATATGTGTCCAAACTTTATTTCTCATTGAAATTGTGTGATGTTTGTGGTACATTTACAGGCAACTTGCACAACAGGTGCATCACATTGCATCATGCACCAGCAGCACTACCTGCAGTTCAATTCTTACCATGACCCGGCCAGTCACTCTGCGTGGCTTTGCATATGCTTGTGTATATTGCCACTTCTCAGGCAACACTTTGCATGTTGGGGGGACATGGGTGTTGGTGTGACTTTTCCATA
This sequence comes from Calotriton arnoldi, assembly GCA_963921515.1. Taxonomy (NCBI): domain Eukaryota; kingdom Metazoa; phylum Chordata; class Amphibia; order Caudata; family Salamandridae; genus Calotriton; species Calotriton arnoldi. The sequence goes on from CAWUFW010005490.1 coordinate 1,101,858, forward strand.
CAACACACATGTTCACTATTGCATTTCCACATTTATGGGCAATGATACATGCATATGCATTAAACTGCTACACCACACCAGCGTTGGTGTCACAAGCCCCAATGAGGTGACAAATCTATTTTCTCATACATTTTCACTCTTTAAATGTATGCTGCATCAGACATCACACATTTTAAGAGGTAATCTGCCTAAATGAATTTTGTTTCGTCATGAAGGTGCCCCTTTCTGCAGCGAAGCATGTTATCCACACCACCCAGCCATCCTTGCACCATGGTGCAAGTGTGCTTCTGCCGACGCATGCCAGCAGTTTGTGTGCGAATACGTTACATGTCTGTGCCTCATAAATGACCCAGCTTGACTCTGCAAATGTACTTGCAGTAACATGCAGTGTTACTTTATCGTTTACAGGGACAGTTGTGCACAGTATTGACACTTTACATGGGAGATGTTCTTATTTGTAATGTGACACATCACATTATTGCATACTATGCACTGTTGCTAATGTTATAACATTGCCTATTGGTATACTGTGTCACTACGTGTGTAAATTTTATGAGAATGCCTCTCAGAATCAATTTTGACAGTCACTGCTTGAGGCAGGTGAACATGCTATGAAAGACTAATGTATGTACCCATATACATGTTGCCATGCACATATGCCAATCTGTATGACACATCTGCAGACGTTGATAGCGTGATGAATGCACATGTCCTACGTGTAGCAATGGGGTGCACACCCAAGCGGATGCAGCACCTTCTTTTTCATGTTGTTCTATGTGGGAGGCAAAGGCATATGTACACACATGTTACATACACAGGTCATTTGGATGATTCATAACATGATATATTAAATGACATAAAAGCAATTCACATTTGATGCTGTTGTATCTTATGACTTATATACAAAATGAACACAAATGCAAGTCTTTCATGTTTATTTGAGAGTTTATCTATAACATTGACGCTTATTGGTACAAACGTTGAATAGCGACATCATGTGAAAAATTGAATGACAATGTGAGTGCAACGTCTTATCCCTGCAGCAGTGTTGAGTATGGCTCTTTCCTTCTGCTTCTGATTCATCATCAGCATCATCCATTTTTTCAGGGGGCTGTTCCTCTTCATCCCAAGGCACATTTGTTTTAACACATATATTATGTAGTATTGCACATACAATGATCATCTTGCAGACCATTTCTGGTGAATACAGTAGCCTTCCACCTGATAAATCCAGGCACCGAAACCTGGACTTGAGCATGCCAAATCTTCTCTCTATGATGTTTCTTGTTCGGCAATGTGCATGGTTGTATGCCTTTTGCGGATCAGTCTGGGGATTGCCAAATAGTGTGTCAACAAAAGAGAAGGAGGGGGACCAGGAGCTAATTATGGTCCAGTACCCGTGCTCCACGATCAAGTCATCAAACCAAAAAAGAGGGTCACTGTTCCGTCGGTGGGGGTGCAAAAAAGTCACCCACTCACCAGCAAGAGAAGTAAAAGAAGTAGAAGAATAAGCAAGGGGGTAAACCTAGGTCTAGAACCCACTCTGCAGGGGGAAGGACAAGTCTTGTCTCATGTTGCCCTCACACACCCCGAAGGATGTCATGCTTCATCATCAGGCGTTTGCTCCTCGTCGGGCCGGCGCTGCAATACCCTAAGGGTCCCCCGAAGGGTCACTTTAGCGGAGATCTTTTTGAGAACAGCCGTTAGATGAGTGCGGGTGTGTGGGGTGGGCCTATGTGCACGGTGAAGGTGTATGTGAAGGATAAAAATGACCTTTGAGTTACCGGGGGCACATAAATGCCCACAGGAGTAACGTACAACCTTCGGGTTTTTTAGTATGACAAGGGTACCGCCACAATAACGATACCCCTTCTCTGGTATCCCTTAGCCATTTTTATCCTTCACATACACTTTCACCATGCACATAGGACCCACCCCACACACCCGCACTCATCTAACGGCTGTTCTCAAAAAGATCTCCGCTAAAGTGACCCTTCGGGGGACCCGTAGGGCATTGCAGCACCGGCCCGACGAGGAGCAAACGCCCGATGATGAAGCATGACATCCTTCGGGGTGTATGAGGGCAACATGAGACAAGACCTGTCCTTCCCCCTGCAGAGTGGGTTCTAGACCTAGGTTTACCCCCTTGCTTATTCTTCTACTTCTTTTACTTCTCTTGCTGGTGAGTGGGTGACTTTTTTGCACCCCCACCGACGGAACAGTGACCCTCTTTTTTGGTTTGACGATTGCCAAATGGTGTCATCAACCACGTCTGTAGGCCACATCCTTGATCAGCTGTAAGTGGAAAATAAGACAAATGTATTAACTTGAGATGATTGAGTATACATGGCATGTGGTCTACATCATGTTTGCAAACATTGTAAGTGAGATTACTGTTTGGGCAAATTATATGTCGTGTTTAACATTGAGTTGCACATTGTTTGTGACACGTCACTTGCATTGTTGTCTATCATTTAATGTGCATGACAGGGGATGGTGCATTGCAGTGCATGATTTGTTGACTGAAATGTGTGAGGTCTTGCAATATGTAAGTGATACCTGGGTACTTATTATGTTTGATGCACACTTTCCCTGATTGTGAATGGCACACCTAGGCCCATTTCACTATGAAAGTGCTGCAAATAATTTGGCTGCATAGAAGTGAGTCAGTTTCAAGGCACAGTGATGCAACATATTTATATGTTTTGTTTTATTCAATGTGCTTGCCCATGCGTTATCACACAATTGGATGATATGGCCCTGCATAGGCACCCTTGTACCAAGGTGCACAAATGCCTGCGTCATGTGTAGATTGTTTTTGAACATGAAGTGACACCTTAATGCACAGACACAATCCATTTAGCTGATTTCTTCTTTCCATACATGCTTTACAATGCATTACACATTGAAAGAGGTAAATTAAAGTATGTGAGATGTAAGCATATATCGACAGTGTGACTTACTATGCACAAATGGTTTTGCAGGCCATTCTGTTGCATTTCCAGCTTGTATCTTTTTGCTCTTTCTGATGTGCTTCAGGATGCATGGTTGCTGCGTCAAAGGACCCACAGCAACAACCATGTCACACACCTTACACACATAGTCTTGCATGAAAGTGACAGTATTAGCTGGCACACGGAAAGCCACACATGGTGAATTCATGTGTCCATGTAATTGTGGACCAGCAGGTTACGCCCACCATGCATCACACAATGTGGTGTACCAGCTGTGCAAGGAGCTTGTACAGAATCAGACTAGACTAGACAGGTCCCCAAAAATAGAAGGTGTGACATGTCACATAGATTGTTCGGCACACATGGCTGACACTTACTCATGCTGCCATGAAGGCAGGACATTAAATTAATATGCATATCAGCTTTCAGAAATTTGGTCCATGTGTCACTATGCATGTGGTTTGCAAAATACATTTTTGACAGATGTGTCATGTTCCATTAAAGACAGGTGCTGTGACTAGGTGCACACGCATGCAAGGTGATGTCTGTGCTAGCTAAGGGACACCCTTTCAAAAATCAGTATGGGTAATCTTTGCGGGCACACTGACATTGCCACATCTCTGAGGTGCTGCAATGTTTTTGCATATGATGTGAACTTCTGGTACTCAGCTCTTGGGCCTGTGGTACTGTGCAGGCATTGCATTGGGCCAAGGGTATTTCATCATTTGCATGTGTTCACACACTCCATGCAATGGTGAATAAATGGCCTTCAGACAGCACCTTTGCCTTATGGACACATGCGCATTCATCATTTCATAAGGTGAGTTAAATGCATCTGTACCCACCTCTGTAATCACAATGTGCCCTGTGGGCAAACTTAGGGGAAGATGGTACTATGGCACCAACAGAACACTTTCTTTTATCCTGCCATGGGTGTATGCACCTTTTGACTGTATGTTATGTAATTATAGTGTATATGTGGGTTAGCCTTTTCACAATCACATTGTGTTGTTGCGGTCCTCAGGCGCAAGACTTATGAAAGTACCAAGAATACGCACCACAGGTTGGGGCGGCCGAAGTCTTTCTTACGGTACCGCAATACTGTGGAACATGCTACCAGCCGAGCTCAGAGGAGCTGCCTCCCTCACCATTTTTAGAAAAAAGTTAAAAACATGGCTTTTCCAGAACTGATTTCCTGGGGGGGAATACCGCAGTCAATAGCGCCAAGACACCTCCGGGTATTCGTGCGCTCAATAAGTCTCATTAACATTACATGAGGGCATGTAATCTGCCAGATGGCCAACTATTCTTACAGAGTATTAGTATGTGTGTTAATTGATTGTTGCTTACCTATGAGTAGCCCATTGCCATATTGTCCATTTTGGAAACGTTCATTGATGATGCTGTTTCTGAATATATATGAATCATGCACACTCCCAGGATATTTGGCCAGTACATTGGTGAATAGTCCCCGATGGTCCACAATAGCCTGGACATTGATGGAGTGTGAGTGCTTCCTGTTGTGTTATAGATGTGAAGTTGCTGCAGGTGGTACCAGTTGGACATGTGTGCAGTCCATTGCCCCAATTACATGTGGGAAGCCAGCGATGGCATAGAAGCCTTGTTTAATATCCATCTGCTGCTGTTGTGTGTTGGGGAAATGGATGTACTGTGGTGTGAGCTGAATAATGGCATCCAAGACAGAAGGGAGGAAGGCTGACAAAGATGTCTTGGAGACACCTGCCACTCGTGCTGCTGTTGCTTGGAAAGATCCTGAGGCCAACATGTGTAAGACCGCCAGGAGCTTTGTCTGCGGTGGAATGTTGCAGACCCTGTCAGCTGGTGGCTGTAGCCGTGGTGAGGTCAGCGGCAGCAGGGCCACAATGGACGCCCTCTTGAGGCTATACATTTTTATGACTTGTTCATCCCTGAGCCCAATGAGGCTGGTCCTTTGCCGATAGAAGCGCTCCCTTCTCCTGCGCTGCCTTTGTGGTGATGGTGGAGGGTGCGGTTGTGGTATTTGGCCTGGTGGTGGTTGTCGTCTTCTTGGTCCGACTCCCAGCTGCAGGATTAGGAGGTCCATGCTGTCTAATCTGATGCAAGACTGCTCTGCTGGTCTTGTCTTTTATATCTATGGCATTTCCTGCACCTGGGTTTGTGATGTGTGGGTTTCCGGGTGCAATTTCAAAGATGCATGATGCAGCCAAAAGATCCGTCACCACGGGGAATGTTAGTAAACATCCCTGTGTCAGTAATATGTTAGATTTAACGTCGGAATGCCTACCTTGCATATTTTAATACTTACGTGACGCAGCAGATTCTCGCGCAGTTCCATGCCAACGCATGTCTGTCTTCTGTGTCGTATCTCCCTAGATGTAAATACGGCGTAAAAAAATACCCACTGATGTGTCACAAAACGTGACGCACTGGTGGCGCAAGGGGCTTGTAAATCTGCCCCATAGTGTGTGTCTGCTCCAGTGCCGTCATCTGCCACAGGTCTGCGGCAGTGATTTTAATTGTGTTTTGAACCCTGACTTCGATCGCTCCAGGGGCCCACCTTGAAGGCCTTCGGCGGTGGCATGGACTCTTATGGACATTGCAGATAAGGAGGGTCTGCTGAATGGTTGGTGCCATGGGTCTTCTACCAGTGGCGGCTGGTGACATTTGAAAGGGGTGGGCGTAATTACTGCACTGTGGCGAGCGAGCGAGCCCGAACCACCTACAGCGGTGAAAATTTTGAAAAAAAGAGTGGGCAAATGGTGCATTCTCAAGCAAATTTGAGAAAGAGGTGGCTTGGCAAACACATCTCTGGGAGTAGCCAGACAAGTCTCTTTGCACTTGCACAGATACATCACTCTCCCTGCATTCACATAGGCACACAACTCACCCTGCACTCATAGACCCATTGCTCACCCTTCCCTGACACATCACTAAGCATGCATTCACCTATCCACATCACTCACCCTGGACTCACACAGGCACACTGCTCAATCTGCACTCACACAGACATCACTCACCCTTCGCTGCACTGCAGTCAATAGGTTTAATTTATTACAGCCTGTTTAGGCCTGACATTGCCTGGTAACAGACTACAGTAGAACCCCCATGCTTCAGCAATGCCCAGGAAAGCCCATGGAACATAACACCCTACAACACGACTTAAAATCACAACAAGTCCCCACTGCCCACCTCCACGTTTTCTCCATGGCCACCAAATGATCTACCTTAATGACCACAATCACATGCATATTGTGAATGGAAGTGGCATCCAGATGTTTGCATTCTCATATATATTTGATCCAGACTCAAGCATGACATTTAAGATTCTCATTCATTCATTCAATGTGTAGGCGCTGTTTAAATTGAGTTCATAAAGTCTGAACTGCTCGTGTTGGGTGACAAACACATTGTATTGTTCACACGCCATCACTGCTGCAAACGGCTTGGATACATAACTTATGACAGGGGTGCAGAATAAAAGAGCTATAAATGACTTGGATGCATCGCATATGACAGAAATGCACAATACTTTACTAGAAAGCGCTGTGAATGACTTGGATACAAAAGTTATGCAAGGGGTGCAGAATCAAAGCGCTGTAAGTATCTTGAATGCATAGCATACGACAGGGTTGCTGAATACTTTAAGGGCAAAGAATGCTTCGTACGTGGTTTGAATGCACAGAATATAACTGGGATGCATAAAACATTACTGCGAATGACTTATGAACATTTAAATCATCAAATGCTGTAACATGCTTTCATTCTATAAATATTTTTTATAATTCTTATCAAAAATACACTAGAGAGGAGAAATACAATGTCACTTAAAGGCCTGGGTAAATGACTTACTAATTATCGAGCACGCATCAAGAATCAGCCCCTTGTAATACACAGTCCCTCATTTATTTACCACATCCTCTGTCATAAAAAAAACTCATTTACATTTCTGCTGCTCAACGGTGTATCACTGCTTACTATATTATGAAGGACTTCCCTCGCCATTGGGCCGCCTTGACAGCTTGAGTTAACTGTCAGCATTGATTTGGCTGGGGTCCTGCCATAAGTGGTGTCTTGATGCTGGTTTGTGGATTGGTCATATATGGACCATAAATCGAGGGCATGATAGGTCTCTCAAGCCTGCATTACTTTTGGGCATTTCTCCGGCATTTGTTAGCTGCTACAATCGAGAAAAGGCCAGCCAATCTTTCCGTTAAACGCACGCGCACCTCCTTTCCCGGCATCCCCTAACTGCGATACATTTTAATTAGTTGCCTTAGTTGCCTGTTCCGATGGCGCCAAATTAGATCTGCTGCAGAGCAGCACCGTGGATTTTTTCAATTTATATTCTGTTAGCGAGCACGCTGCATAGATAGGGCAAGTGCACTTTTATTAGAACTTGAAGTCTGGTGCCTTTAAAATTAATAAGTGACAAAGATCACTGGCACCACGGTTCTACTTTGCTTCCCCATTAGCCGTTTAAGGTGACAGCTGCTGCTGCAGTGCACATAAAGAGAGGCATTCCTGAAGGGGTGATGGGGCTGTGCTGTCATACCACTGGGCTGCATAAAGCATTATCAAGCCACGGCTGTGCTCGGGCCCATTGCAGTCTCCCAGGCTCCTATCAGTAGCCTCATTATCTGCATCGCAGAGTGTCTGCGAAGAACACTGCCAGGCTTCACAGCTCTGCAGCTCATTTGAGGAGCGGAAATCAAATTAAATGTCCCGGGAGACAGAGCAGCCACATTGTCACGGCGCCGGCGCAATATAACAAAAGCATGTTGACTGCTGTAGAGCCTGGGGTCTGGCTTGGCTCTAAGAGCCCGGCGCACACGAGCCGAGCCATGATACTGGTTGATATAAATTGTGCAACAAACATCATGTAAAAATAATATAAAATCTCTTCAAAATTAAATGTTTTTTAACATTGGGAAGCAGCACACACAGTGGGCCTCCACTATTTACGGCAGCCCCTACTTCCGACTAAACCCTGTTGATTATCTATGAACTGCTGGGAGTTTCACGCGCCCCTCACCACACCCTGCAGAGGCCCCCCATCATGTTGTCTCACACCGCTGAGCATTTCACCGCAGCACACCAGTTTATAGCGCTGTTAACAGGGATAGTGTAAACTGAGCTTAGAAGCATCCATGTGTCGCCACAGACACAATGCCAACTCGGAGACAAGTCATTGCCTCGTGTAGTCTATAAGGGTCTAGATTTATATTAAACTCGGAGCAACGTCAACGTCATAGTCTAATATCCTAAACACAAGAGGTCTTTGAACAACGCACATGCTGAACTCACTATTTCATGGTCGGTGCTCAATTATGCAATAATTAACAACACGTAGGCAGGTTAAATACTCACTGGCCGTTTGAGGATGATGTCTGCACATAGTGCTGTGTGTCTGATCAGGTGCAGTGTGACATGTAGCACTCTGTTACGGCAGAGTACCGGGCCCGACCCGTTCTGCTCTAGTGCCCCCTGGCATGTCCTCGGACTCTGAGCCACCACACTCACCTGCCATGTGAGCCCCTCGCTGCACTCAGCTCCGCGCCTTCAACCTGCGACCCCCTCGAGGCTTTTCAGCTGCGTCTCAGCCGGCACCCGCTCTGCCTACCCGCTCACCTCCTGCTCTGGACGTCTCCTCATAGCGCTGTGTGTAAGCAGATGGGATTGGGAGCACAGCAGAGCGCGGTAAGTCCAGCCAGCGGGATACGACTGCGAACAATTAACTTTTGAGCTTCCCGCCGCCTGCCTGCAGCCTCTCTACCCCACCCCTTCATAACTCGTCATAGGGCAGGAACCGCCCCCTGTGACGATTTGGGAAAGGGATTGGATAGAGGGCACAGATGCCCCCGCCCATTAGGAGACCTGGGGGCCGGGGCTGCTGCAATGAAGCAAGCAACCCTCGGTCCCTCGCTCTCCTAAGGGGAAGGCAGCGGCTAGTAGTAGTGCGCATGTTCGGGCTGGTCATAAAAATGACCATGCCCAAAACCGAAAATGCGCACTATTACTGCGCTCACAGACAACAACTGCTGCTTGTTGTCTGACTGTCAGTCACCACCAAGTGGGCGTGCCCCGGGGTCAGGTGCCGGCCCGGAACAGCCGCGAGTTTCACTTTCTTTCAACACACACACTGACACACAATCATCAGATTAGATTGAACGAACGAGATTGAACTTCAATCTCGTTCGTCACATTGAACGAATAATGAATGGGCCCTGGGGGCATCGTGGCAGGTGGGGCAACGCCCCAGCGCCCAAATGGACGCACCGCCCCTGTGACTTCTACTGGGACAGGATACAGTCACCATTTCACAGTGCATGATATCCATACACATATAGACTTTCAGCTTATAACGTGGGGGTTGGTACCTCGGTTCCAACATTGCGAACCCCTGCCGCGGATATATTCTGATCACTTTCTAGTGGTATTGGAACTGGAGCTACAGGCCCAGAGGATTAGATTCAGTGTTCCGTGCTGAACTGGCCCAGGCAATTGAGGAGTTTTTCCGTAGTAACATGGGAACGATTGATAAGTTCGCAACAGAGTGGGAAACATTCAAGTTCTACATTAGAGGTGTCACACTATCTAAGCTTGCAGGGGTTCTAAAATGACTGCGAGAACGATTGGTGTGTCTTGAGAGGGAGATTGCTGATTTGGAGTGGAAACATCAGGTCTCAGCTTAGGGTCGCCACCTGGGTAATATTAAGGCAAAGGTGGACGAGTTCCACAAGACAGCTCAGAGTGAGGTACATAACTTAGGAAAATATACCATTGTGCACAATTATGGGGAGGGGGAACATCATGGTGCTACATTAGCCGCATTGCTGCACCCCTGCTGTGATTCTGTTGTGATAATGGAAGTGCAGGATGAGCAGGGACAAATATTAAGCGCCACCTAGCAAATCATGGACCGCTTTCTTAGATATTACACTGACTTGTACCAGTAGCGCCTTCCAAACGATGACACTGCTGCCATTGACTACTTAATCCATATAGCCATGACCTGGCTTACCAATGAGCATAGGGATCATCTGATGGCCCTGCTGCACCCAGCAGAGATACGTGCTGCACTTAAAGGCATGCTGTTGAGAAAGGCGCCAAGCACTGATGGGCTCACTGTGGCCTTCTATAAGGCCTATCAGGAGCTACTTATTCCTCACTTTGTTACACTACACCAGGAGATGGTGGAAACTGGCTCCATATCCACCTCAATGCGCGAGGCCTTAATAGTAACGCACCTGAAGCTCGGCAAACCGTCAGATCACTGCTTGTATTATAGACCATTGTCTTTACTAAACGTAGATACCAAACTCTATGACAAGGTATTGGCCAACCGATTGGCCCAACTGCTGCCTGGGGCGGTGGGATTAGAACAGGCTGGATTTGTCCCGGGGCGCAGTCTCACTTTTAATCTTAGAACATTGTTTGGCGCCATTCAGTGCATAGATCCTGAGGTGTGAGCAGCGGCTGTGTTTCTGGATGCAGAAAAACCTTTCTTTTGATTTCATTGAGTAGGGATTCAGGCTGCTGTGCTGCGTGGCATAGGAGTTGGGGAGGTGTTCTTAAACCTAGTGACAGTGCTCTATACGTTGCCAACTGCTCGATTACATGTCAATGGTATTGTGTCCACTCCTATCACCATGACTAGAGGCACTAGACAGGGCTGCCCCTTGTCCCCCATGCTGTACGCCTTGGTGGCAGAACCATTGGCGCGTGCACTCCATGAGTACCATGGGCATCAGGACTTTTGTTTCCCAGATTATAACTTGATAATCCTGGCGTATGCGGATGACACGCTGCTGTATATACGTCACCCAGAGTATAATCTTGCCCCTGTGTTGCGCAAGGCGGAGTGGCTCTGAGAATTCTCTGGCCTTCGAGTAAACTGGGACAAGTCCATAATATTTCCACTTACCCCAGCCATGACATAAATACTATTAGAATATCCATTGCAATGGTCAACGGATTCAGTGAGCTACCTGGGGATACAGGTGCACACAGACCCAGAAGTGGTGATGCTTGACAACTATGGTAGGACGGTCCGGAAGCTCTCGGGGGTGGTTGACTGCTGGATTAGATTGCCACTATTGCTAACTGAGAGTATAGCTATCATGAAAATGGTAGTGTTGCCTAGATTTCTATTACTGTTTCAAAACATCCTGATGTTGCTGCCGTGTGCAGTGTTTGACCTACGGTCTCTCATGATAAAATTGGCCTGGGCAGGAAAACAACTCAGAGTACATTGGGAAACACTCACCTTGGGACATGGGAGGCCTGAAGGCCCCAGATTTGGAGACCTATTATAGAGCGGCGCAGAGTATGTTTGCCCACTATTGGCTCCATGGCCTGTACGACTTGCCACACCTGAGGCTCGAGAGGGATGCTGCAGACCCACACACGTTGCTCCAAATGTTATTCAGAAACCCAACACGGTAACGTGGCATTTTTGACTCAATGAATGCCATAGTCCACTCCTAGCACAGTCTTTTGGAGCATCAGGCCGGTTCCTTACTCTATTCACCACATATTCCACTGACTTGGTGTTCCTGGTTTCCTATGGGTCAGGAACGGGGAGCGGAGCAGGCCTTACAAGCACTTGGTATCAGCACTATGGGGGACTTTTTTCAGGAGGGCACAATATGCACGTGGGATGCAGTTCAGGATCAGGGCAACAGGCCTATGGCTCTCACTCACTACCATTATTACAGAGCAAGGCACACATTGCAGGGATTGTTGGGCAACGATATTCTGGAATCCCCTGAAATGCCAGCATTGTGCTCTCTGTTTCAGGCTACTACCCCTTGCCGACTGGTGACGATACTATATGCATTTGCACAAGAGGCACACAGACCTGGGGTGACCAAAGGTAGGCTCGAATGGCAGAGGGACCTGGGAATAGTCATAAGTGACAAACAATGGCAATATTGTTTTTCTGTAGTTAAGACTATTTCATTGAATGGTAGACATAGGTTGGTGCATTTTAAGTATGTCAACAGGATGTATTACACTCCAGAATGATTACATAGATATGGGCTGCGCAATAATGCAGATTTCCAGTGATGCGCAGCGAGTGCAACTGGATTTGCATATCTTGCTTGGTTTTGCCCTGGGGTGCATCAGTTTTTTACGAACTAGAAGTTATCACTGGTGTAACATTAGAGTTCGCTCCGATGCTGGTGATGTTGGGATATGATAAAGAAATTGATGGGGAAGTTTGGGGATTGGTTTCCATTGGCCTACTGCTTGCGAGATGTCATGTGGCATTGCGATGGGCTCATGATCCATTTCCGACCATGAAAGATTGGCATGCTGATATGACATAACGTAACACACAATCTGACAGATATAGTCAACTTCTTTCACCCCAGAGCCACCCTAGAAACCATTGGGGACCCTCCCAGACTTACCGAGTTGCAAAGTAGACAAGAGAGACGGAGGGCGAGGATGTTTCTGACGTGGGAGACGAGTGATGGACGTTGTATGCGATGCCTCTGAGATGTCCTGCTACGCGTGAAATACGTAGCTGTGTGTGATTGCTTTGTGATTACAATTTTTCCACTTGTCACACCCTTAATGTATGCCTGAGTTCTGTTGGGCGCTTGATTACCTCTATCATTGTATTGTATACTGTACTTCCGATGAATCCGAATCGCTTGTTGAATAAGCTAGTTACCCTGACGTGTAATGTAAAGCCTTGCTGTCTCTACTGACACGGTGTAACCATGACTATATCTATGTATTCGCTGCTATGCCCAGTCAAATTGTATGTTTCTAACAAATTGTTAAATAAAAGAATACAAAAAAAGTATTCAAGTGAATAAGGCTTTGAGGTGAAGTCTGGCTTAATGAGAATCGGGAAAGAGCATTGGCTCGCTGCCAAATTGGGGAACCTTTATACAATTCTAGACAGAAAACTGTACAGTAATTGTGGTCTGACAAAGAAAGCTACATGTCACAGCTAATGAGTGAACAGAAAGCACATGACTTGGTAAACTAAACAATTGCTCTATTTCTTCTACTATGCCTTACATGAAAAACAATACTACATTCAAAATATACACATCACATTCCTCCGGTCCAAAGGAAATGTCCTTCAATTGAATGCAATTGTAAAATCCAACTATTCTAGGAACATTAGGGACACAAAACATTACATTTTATAAATGGAATAGTGCAAGGAGACCATTGAGCTGACAGAATTTCGTACAGTAAGGAGCAAACTGAACGGTAGGGTAAAATTGCATGGCTCTAGGACAAGCTCATCGAGGTATACCCCACACACCGTTCTACGACTCCACCAAGGAAAGCTAGGGCAACTAGGGTCGCCAGGGACGGATCACTGACAGAATATAGAATGCCAAAATATCGACCTGCAAAAATATAGTGGATAAAATATAGAATGCCAAAATATCGAATTCCTATCTACAAACAGGTAAGTACAAAAATATCGAATCCAAAATATCGTTGTAAATAATATAGGGGCCCATTACGATGTCGGGCGGAAGCACTACCGCCGTGCTGGCGGATGCAAATCCACCAGTTACCGTCCGCACGCAGCAGTCCACACTCCCGCCCGATTACGATGCGAAAAGTCAGCCAAACACCGCCGGCAAGCCAGCGACACCGTCCGCCATCAAAGTGCGCCCGTACACGTAGCGGCGCAGCCCAATTGACACACACCGTCCGACGAAACACGTACCGCCCGGCGTACAAATTACGATGCCGCAAACAAACGGATCCCACGGCTAAGAGACACCGTACGTCAAACCGAAGCGGTAACACGAACGCCGAGCACGGACATCGAAGAAGCGGCACCCCGAGCATGAATCCAGCACTGCAGGCCCTCCCTATGCTCTATCTGATGCACCACCAAGGACGCAACGTACCGCGAAGACGCAGGTAGGCACACACACAACAAGTGCACGCAAACAGCGCACACAGTGCAAGGGCGGAAAAAGCGGACAACCCCCACCCCCGCGTGTACACGGCACATCCACCATTGCATCCACATATGACACACAGGCCAAATTGTAACATCTCGTAACACATGTGTACACACCACCTGGGACTAGGAACCAACGACCCCGTCACGGCCCCAAAGCGGCGATGACGCTGCCACACATGCGCACAACGCAGAGGCCAACCGCAGCGCCATGCATGCGTCGCACACAGACACAGGGACACAACCAAGCAGCACACACACCAGCCCCACCCCGAACGCACATGACACGTGACAGGCCTGCCACAGACATGTCCCCAACGCCCAATTCACGGTCAACACCCAACGTCACACAACCGACGCACACATGTCAGTGAAGTCACGCAACAGCAGGACACACCCCAGTGTAACAAACATGGCGAAGCACACAGCGGCGGCAACACCAACCAGGAGAACCAGGGCCCCTTCGGGAAGAGGAACGCCAGTACCACACTGAAACACCCATACCACCCTGCACACATGAACAAGACATACAAAACGGAACACCAAAGAGCCCGGGGATCGACAACAGGTGGCCCAAGAATAACATCCACACACAAGGCCCAACGCAGAGCGGAAAGGCAGCCTGCCGCCCACACAAGGGAGAGCAGACAGCACTGAATGACCTTCCATTCCAACTCCGAAACCACAGCCCTACGAAAGAAGCCGGTGAATACAGCCATTGTCCAAAAAAAGACCAACACAGGCATGCAGAGGAGACCGACCACAGGGCAGATAGCGCATATCACCGAAGAACACTACGGACGGGAAAGAAAAAAGAAAACACTCCCCCATGTCGGCCCCATGCAAGTTATCTGGAAGGAGTCACACATCACTGACCTTGAACAGTCTGAGAAGCATGTGGGATGAGGGCCCGTGTCCTCCGCACAAGCCAACAGAACACAAGTCCTGTCTCCCTACGACTACACAGAGCTCACAGCAACCTCGGAGCATGCACATTGCAGACTGCACACACAGCCGGAGCACGCCACCACAACGCACCGCTGCAAAATGGCACTCTCAACACACCTACCCAACTACGCCGGACAGGTCAAGCTGTACAAACACAACCTGACACAGATATTGGGATGCGAACCCCTGTCCCTGCTGAACGTAAGTTACCGACTGACTTACCGCATCACATTGTTCAGCTGCGTCATACCCGTCTTCTACTGTCGGAGGTGTCCCTTCCACCATCCTGTGGAGTTGTGTCTCTCCAACGCGGCATGTCTAAAGGCGGACCTGCTACAACTATTCCTCCCTCTGGACGCACACGACAGGGCCTGTTCAGCCTATGGGGGCATGGCGTATGTGGCGAACATCGGACCCGCACTGCAATGGGACCACTGTGCCTCCACACGACGGATCATCGAGCACAGCTACATCGAATGTCACCCAGCATGCCCCATCATGCTCCTCCAAGGGACAACTTACGAACAACACCTTGACAGCCACCATCCGCTACATTGGCTGGCAAACATGTATACCACCAATGACATGGAAGCCCTGCTGGACGGCATCGCATACCTGACAACCTGTCAATTCGTCGGACCCCAACGCAAGTCCCCCAATTGACCTATGATGTCCAACCCCGCACCCATGCTTAGCTTCCGCACGGACTGGCCAGTCACCACCACAACAGCCATACCAAACGACCGGCAACTGTTACCACACCATCAACGACATCGCCATGACATCGGATATGACCGGGACATGCACACTGTTCCCCATCACATCCAGGAACACCGCATGCATCGTGGGAGGCAGTGGCATGGGGTCTGTGTATCGCACCCACATGGACGGAACTGCACGAACAACCAGGACACGACATGGATCCAGCGCCCATGGACACACACACCGCTCAGTGGACATGAATAGGTCGCCTGGAGTCTGTGGGTGCTGCACCCCTCCCACCCCCGCCCCGGGAATCCCATACCAGGACCTTTGCATGGACGACAAGTGCATACAACAACAACACGACCCCAGTGACTGTGACATGTCCAGTAACCACCACATTGCAACAACAAGTGGCACGCCGCTGCATGCACGCAAGCACATGCCCTGATGTCATCTCACATGCACGCGTGCATGAGGAACAACCGCAGCAAACCTGTCACATGGAACTGAGATGGACTGTGCCCATGATGCCAAGCGGTCTGGTAGGCTACTTGTATACCGTCTGTGTCAAAGTCCGCAGCTCCGCAGCTATACGTACATGTACATTAGCACAGCCTTGGCCAAGCAGATGTAACTCTGAAGCCCACATCCCACATGCAACAGCTAATCACATGTAACCCTACACCCTATCCCATTTGTAATCATGCTCAGCATATCCTCAACATGTATTCCGCTGCCAGTAGTGTCCACTATACTGCATCACAGAGGACAGAAGACTCAATATAATGTTTGAAACCAAAACTGTCTCCGCTGACTCATTTCACAAGTACGAATGAGAGAGGATGAGAGTATGTGAAGTACACGGCAGTCGTGACATGACCATGTAGTCCACTGGCATTGGATGTCAACGCAAATGAGTAGCACAACTGTGGAAGACACACATGTGTCGTGTGAAGTCGTATGGACGCAGTGCTCAGGTGGGTGGGTGTGACGGGTAGATGCGCACATGCCAAGTTGGAGCACGCCGTGTTGGGAGGGGTCATGAACAGTACACCACCGCTTCCCTGGGCATTGTGAGAGGACACCTGTCGGGGGGAAGTGAACACGTGTGTGCACAGCAGCCGGGCACACGAACAATGCGGTACCAGGCGCACACGTCAGCCCACCCTCTGTGGACAAGCTGGATCCTGTTGTGCGCCCGCCATGCCCCTTGACAAGGCACACACAGCCCCAGTCGACCAGGTGTAACCCCAACATGGTCAATCCGCACAGGCGATACAGGGCACGGGATGGCAGTGGAGCATGGTGTGTGAGAGGTCTCCTCGCGCTCCTCCTGGTCATATCACGCAGGCAATAGAACCTCAACGTGTAGCATGGCACAAGTCAAATGGAAGTGTAGGGGGGACGCACCACAGCACGAGCAGCACTGACGTCACGGGAGGTGGCTCGCACCATCACATCCATTGCCCATTATTCCAACCACGCCACATGCCATTGCGACAAAGTGCAAGCGCGTGCGCCACCACCCCCGAGCCCTCCCCAGAGAGGCCAAAGAGTGAATGTGTGGGCCATCAGCTACAGACGGACGCGGCCTGTCCGCAAGGGCAGCCACAGCCTCTGGGTGTCGCAGGTGGCGGATCCGGAAGGCGAAGACTGTGATGCATAGTCCATGCAGGCCGGGTCTCCATTTGGGGCACCACGCAGGTGGACGGCGTCCCGCCACACATCATACCCTGAGACAGCCCACTCGTGCAACTGGACCCACACATACACTCCTTGCCCTCTCTGGTGCGAGCTTGGGGCTGCCTGTGCAAGCGCTAGCCTCGCAGGTGCACATGCATATTGGGGGAGCGAGGGGAGGACATGAGGGCTGGGGCGAAGATGACTGTATCACTGTCAGTGAGTACAAGGGATGACCCAGATGTGGACAGGAAGAGACGTGTCCCGTGTGTACTGCAACTAGTCGCCAATCCAACTACCCCCATGTCCGGAATGTAAGCCCGCACCTAGGCCCGCCCATCCGCCACATCGAATATACCACCAGCACAACAACCTTCCCATTCGAAACACTGACTGGGGGTGGCGACCAGTGAACAATCATGTGTAGCCTACCCACGCGTACATGTGGGCCCTCCATGATCCATGTCACCTGCGGCAAAGTCATGACATGCGCAATGAGGGAAGTGAGGAGAGCTGTCCGCCCCACGCACAGAAGGTGCATCAGCTCCACAGACCCAGCAGCGAGTCCAGCAGGGGTCACATGTGCAGGGGCAGCTGTGCCTGGTGTGAAGGCACATGCATGTAGACAGCACATCGACCAATGTGTAGTCTGCCCACATCTACAGTCCATCATCATGCGGACATAGGAATTGAACACAGGGCAACACATCTGAGTGGGTGCACCCACCGTGACCACAATGCGCAATTATCGACGTACCCGCACTGTGCATGGCCCCCCACCCAACGGAGGCACATCCAGTGCCACCATCCCACACACACAAGCCTTCCACGAAACATGCTGTGTCCAATGGTCAGTACAGAGTCAGCGCCCATCTGGTGGATCCTGAACAGGAGACACATGCACACACATGCCAGCTCCCACTATGTACGTCTGCCACCTGGCACGTGCAATGTAACCTCTCACCTGTGACGTGTGTCTGCAAGCACACAGCCGTTTTGGCATGGGGCTGTCAATGTGGACACCTGTCAATGTTTCGGGAGGTGTGATCCGTACAGTGCTGTACATAGGGTGCAGTGCTGACACCTACTACTGTCTCATATCCCCTCGTGCCACAGGTCCCACTTGTTTTGGCCGCTCAGCCTGTGCCCACATCGTCGTCGTCGTGTGCCATACTCATCCAGCCTCGGAAGCAGTGCCATGCTCAGCAGACATTCATGTTGCCGTGGCGTTGCCGCTTGACGAATATGCAGTCAGTCCCCATCAGCACGCCCCGCAAGTCATTGGGGCCTAGATCCCCATGTGCATGCTCATGGCAGTGGTTTGTATCACTAGCCATTGCCATTGGTGGGAGACCTGTGTAAGTGTATTGTGGCCGTGCCGTCCCTGCTTGACAGCTGGGCTGTGACTCATGTGCTTGCTCAGTCATGTCAGTGATGTGAATGCGAAATTGCTATGTGTTGTGTTGCTTTGACATGTGTCCACTGCCATCTTCCCTAGGCGGAGACCGAACATTGACCGCCCATACCAATTGCTGGCGGACATGGACGATACTGAGGTCATAAGGAAGTTTCGGCTGGACAGGCCAACCCTGCATCGACTGTGTGCCATGTTGGAACCCCATCTCCGTCCCCGCAGGGTGTATCCGACAGCATTCACCCCCACGGCTAAGGTGATGGCCGCCATGCATTTCTTCGCCACTGGGTCATTCCAGCACACAGTGGGCAGTGGAGGAGGGATGTCCCAGCCCATGTTCAGCAAGGTGCTGAGGGATGTACTGGCAGCCATGATGCTGTACCGAAACAGGTACATCAGATTCCCCAGGGCTCGTGAATTGGCGGCAGTGAAGGGTGCATTCTATGCCCTTGGCAGGATCCCACACGTCGTTGGTGCCATTGATTGCACACATGTTGGCCTTGTTCCACCACAGGCCACTGAGCACCTGTACCGCAACAGGAAGCACACGCACTCCCTGAATGTGCAAGTGGTGTGCCTTGCGGACATGGTGATAACCCACGTGTGTGCAAAGTTCCCAGGCTCGGCCCATGACGCACACATAATGCGCAACAGCATCTTGCCACGACTGATGTCCAATCTGCAACAGGATCGTGGCTGTATTGTCGGTGAGTATGTGGAGTGGTGTAGCGTGCTGGCTGTGCGATGCTGTCCCCTGTCCAGTTGGAATAGCAACGGTTCTCTGTGTCCCTCACACCCAGGTGACTCTGCGTACCCGAATGGGGCATGGCTGCTCAGTCCATTGAGAAATCCTCGCACCCCAGCAGACGTTCGCTACAATGAGGCACATGGGAGGACCAGACGTGTGGTCGAGCGTACCTTTGGCCTCCTCAAGTCCAGGTTCAGGTGCCTGGACCGCACCGAGGGGTGCGCTGGCGTACTCCCCACAGAAGGTGTGCCAGATAGTGGTGGCGTGCTGCATGCTGCACAATCTGGCCATTCGGAAGCAGATCCCCCTCATTGTGGATGACGGAGATCAACCAGGGCCCCAGCCCGCAGACCAGGACAGCTCGAGTGAGGAGGACAGCGGAGAGGAGGAAGCTGGGAATGTGCGCCAGCAGCTCATCGCCCGCTACTTCACTTGACGGTGAGTGTCCATGTACGACGGCTGATGTGGCTGTATTTGTGCAGGTGTGTGTGTGCTGTGTCAGGGTGGCCTTTTGTTCACTGCGTGCTGTGTGTCAACGCTCCATGCCCAGGTTAGTATGCCACTGATGGTGGCTGTGGCATTGTGCCCTATTGCTCTGTGCGATGTGTGTACATTGCTTGTAGTTGTTGACATGTACTGTGTGATGGGTGTGTGACACACTCATTGAATGTGCTCCTGTTCTGTCTCCCACCCCTAGGTCCCTACAGGCCCTCCGGTTCCATTGCCATGCCACGCATCAGGTGCCGTTCCGCTCAAGGTGGCCGTTGTATTCCGTACAATTAAAACACAGGGCACAGACAGCAGTTTGTGGAAGAGGTGCATTTATTTCAAACTGTGACATGTGATTGTGTGTAAGGTGATGACAAAAGTGGTGCGTGCAGTGACAATGAGCTGTCGGTCATGGCTGCGTGATGCTCAGGGTGTACCCACTGGTTCTATGTCCATAGTCCAACACACACATGCCATCCAGATGGCTGTGTGGAGTGGGATCGTAGTCCAAGTCAATGCAGTGGGTGGTCAAGGAAGGCTGGCTGGCTGCCTCACTTGCGTCTGGAGCGTGCGAAGTCCTCCCGGGAGATCTGTTTCCGCTTCGGACGGCCCCTTCCACGTTTGCGAGGGGGTGCCTGCTTGCGACCTGCTGGTGGTTGAGGTGTGCTCACTGGCTGTGGACGCAGGGGAACTGGACACTGCTGCTCGAGCCTGCGCCCCGGCAGGTGGTGGCGGAGGGGAGCTGCTGTCCCTGGCTGTGACCTCACCGCCACCACCAGCTGGCCCATGAGGTCCACGAGTTGGCCCATACGGGCGTCCATGGACCTCAGCACCCCCAGCACCTCACGCGTGTCTGTAGCAGACCTGGCCCATTGTCCTTGGGCCTCTTCATAGGCCCCAAGGACCCTGGCAATTTGAGGCAGGGCATGGTTCCCAGGGGAGACTGGCGTTTCCCTGACCCTGCTCCTCCTACCAGTCCTGCTGCCACCGGCCTGCCCACTATCCACATTGCTCACCACGGTCCTCGCCCTGGCTCCCAGGGTGGATCCAGTGGGCCGGGCCACCACCTGCGCTGGTGCTGGGGCCAGCGAAGACGTGGTAGCGGTTGCGGCAGTGGTAGTGGCCGCAATGACCGTGGGTGTGGCCGCAATGACCGTGGGTGTGTCCGCAATGACCGTGGGTGTGGCCGCAACGACAGTGGCTGCAGGGGGCTGTGAATGTACAACAGCCCTGGATGATGGGTTGGTGGGTAGGTGGGGGCCTGGGGAGCGGCTGGGCCCTGCCACACCGGATGGGCCTGCTGGGTGGTCCGTGTCCGAGGAGGAGGACAGATCCTCCACATCCGTGTGTCCTTGTTGGGGGCTTGCAGGCTGGCTGTGCTGGCTGCTGTCTCCATCCCCAGCATCCATCACTTCGTCACCTGTGGGGAGAATGAGATTTGTTAATGTGTTGCACCTGGCGAAGTATGTATTTGTCGTCTGACATTCACAGTTCGTGCAATCTCGTACATGGGTTTCCCGGAGGCGTGTGTGTGGCTGTACCATTTGTAGTTGTGTGTGCTTGGCAATGGGACTGTGTGCTGTGCACATGTGGCATGGGACGGATTGGCCATGCCGATGGGTGTGTTGCTGTGCTCCTACTTATTGTGACTCTGGTGTATGCGGGCTCCTGGCCCATCCTGGGTCTGGTTTGTACTTTGCTTTTGGGGTTCAAATGGGACGCTTAGGAACGCATATGGCAACATGGGGGCCATGCCCCAGAAACGCATTTGGGATGGAATATGCTTTTGGGCTACATGCTGTGAGCCATGGGTGCCGAACGTGACATGTGTTGTGGCAGCATGACAGTGCATGGTCTGAGGTGTGTGCATGCCTGACATGCCCTGCATATTTGCTGTCTGTTGTGATTACTGGACATGGCATTGGACGCATCGTTATGAGTGTGTGATGGTTGTGTGCCACCCGACGTATTGCAGTTGTCCCATCTCCTTGGTGTGCGTGCTGCCCTGTGCCATGTGCATCACTGCAGTGCTCGGGGGGTGTGGCCCATGTTGTGTGTTGTTGCTCACAGTGTGGCGTGCGCTTCATTGACTTCTGGCACATGGTTGGTCATGGGCATGTATCTTAGCGTGACTGCTGTATGTGTGGCAGCTGTTCGGATGACATGCCTTTCATGAGACTGGGGCTGACGGATGGGATGGATGGGATGTTGTATGTGCATGGTGTGTCTGTGTGTTTGATGGGTTCAGTGGTGTTCGTGTGCATTTATGTTGTTCCGCTCTGTTGCGTCTAGTGTTGTTTGTCTTACATAGGCGTAGTTGTGGGGTGTGTGGTTGACAGGCAGTAGGGGCTACATGGACAGGACTTCAATGGTGTTTCGGTTGTGTGTGATGGGTTGCACAGTGGCTGCCGTGTGGTACTATATTCAGTGTGGCTTGTGCATGCAGACGTGGCTCCTTGGGTGTTGCTGTGTCTGTGATGGGTCATGTGGGGTGTGAGTCTGTGGTTCATGTCCGTGTGCACATTGTTCACTTGTTCGTGACAGTGGGCGGTGCTGCGTGTTCGTCTGCTACGTGACATGTCCCATGTGTTGGTCGTGTTACGGTCCTCATGCCTCCAGTAATCCAGCCCTGTCCAGTTTCCCACCTGCAGGTTGTTCGGGCGTGCACTGTACTGGATGCCACATGGTTCTAAGCGGGGGTGCTCCATGTTGCAGGTCTGTGGGGGTGGGGGCGGTGTTGTGGGTCGTGGTGATGGCTGGACACCCACTGACACCGATTGTTGTGGACCGTGATGTCTACCTTTCGGCTGTCGGTGTGCACTGCGGTGGCTGACACGTGGCTGTGGGGTGTGGGGGATGCTCCTCCTTGCTGTGCTGTGGGACTAGGGGCCTGGTGTGTGTTGTACTTGAGCTGTCCACCCTCCCACCCACTGCACTTTGTGTTCCTGCCACTTACCTGTTACTTGTCGGTTAGTGCAGCTATGGCGGACACATGGGTGTGGTGGGTGCTCGTTGTGGCGCTTCTGGCATACTTGGGGACCTGTTGGTGGTTACGTGGCTGGCTGAGTGTACACATGCCCCCACGTATCTTTCAGTTGTTAGGTTTGGGCTGTGTGTGGTGGTGTCTGTTGCATGTGTGTGTGATGTGTTGTGTATTGTGTGCTGGACATGGGGGTGTTTGTCCCTGGGAGCTGTGGCATGGTGGTAGTGCATGTGAGTACATAGCGGTGTGCTGGTATACATTAGTTTGTACTTACCAGCCTCCACTCCCCCTGCTAATCCGGTGAGGATCTCCGGATGGATGATGACTCGCACCTTCTCCTCCCACGCTTTGAAGGTCTTGAAAAGCGCGGGATTCCCTCCGCCAGTGACGGCAGCCAGCTCTCTGTTTTTGTTCTCCTTCTTCTTGACCAGGCCTTTGACGTCATTCCACCGTTTGTTGATTTCTCCTCTGTTCCTGGGCAGGGTCCCGACTGCATTGACCTGGTCTACGATCCGGTTCCACATTCTGTTTCTGGTGGCTAGTGGTGTGTGCTGGACCAGGTTTCCATAGATTTGTGGGTGCACCTTGATGATCTCGTCGACCATGACCGTCAGCTCAATGGGCGTGAACTTGGGCATTCTTTGTGGTGCCATGGTGTTTGTGGTGCTGGTGCGGTGTGTGTTGTGTAATGTGCAGGGGGTTTGTGGTGCCGGTGTTTGGTGGTGGTGGTGGTGGTGGTGGTTGTGATGTGTGCGTTTCTGTGGTGTGCTGCTGTCCTTGCTGTGTCACTGTGTCCTCTCCTCTCCTCTCTGGTTTGCAATGTTGCAAGGGGTTGTGGTCTGTGGGAGTGCTGCTTTTGTACTTACCTATGTGGGTGTGTCCTCATGGTCTGTTGTTTTCAGGTGTGTTGTGTCTGGTGTTCTGGCCTTTGTGGGTTTTGTTTGTCCAGGGGGTGTGTTTTCGGGATGTGTACTGTGCTTGTGTATTTGTGCGTGCCTTGCTGTGTGGACTTGTTGGCCATGTTGTGTGCGATTGTTTTTGTCAGCGGATGGTTTCTGTGCAGGGACGTGGCCGCCATGGCTTCTGCCGTGTCAATTTTCATCGGAGTTGTTTGCGCTGGCGGGCGGTATATTTGTAGTTTTCCCGCGCTCATGGCGGTGCGATCGTAATTTCACGTGCGGTGTGTCGGCCGTGAGGGCGGGCGGTTTTGTGTTGTCGTGCGTGTTTCCGTCCGTGGCGGGCGGTTTGACTCCGACTCGGACGAGGGCGGGCGGTATCTTGTGTGATTTTTCCGCCGATGGCGGTTTTCGGTTTGTGTCATCGTAATGGCGTGGTCGGTGTTCAGACGGTGTGTGCGGGCGGATTTTTGCCGCTTTCATGCGTGGCGGATTTTTTTACGCCGGGTATCGTAATGGGCCTTTAAGTTTGTTAAAATATCGAATTTTTTAAATGTATTAAAAGTAATGTAAAATTAATAAAATAATAAATATAATTAACTGAAACATACTTAAAAATACTTAAATAACCTTAAAATTAATAAATAATTAATGTAAGTTATAAAAAATAAACATACATTTTTATTTTTTAATACATATATATATATTAACTTAATATTAATTAAAAAATTTCAATATTTTTAGCGTAGGATAGCGGGAGGGTAAAAATTACTATTTCCACTCCAGTGAGTGCAACAGTAGGGAAAGCGTTGGATAGCGTAGGGGTATAAATTACTATTCCCACTCCAGAGAGTGCAACAGTAAGGAAAGCGTTGGATAGCGGAGGGGTAAAAATTACTATTCCCACTCCAGTGAGTGCAACAGTAGGGAAAGCGTTGGATAGCGTAGGGGTAAAAATTACTGTTCCCACTCCAGAGAGTGCAACAGTAGGGAAAGCGTTGGGTAGCTGGAGGGTAAAAATTACTATTCACACTCCAGTGAGTGCAACAGTAGGGAAAGCGTTGGATAGCGGGAGGGTAAAAATGACTATTCCCACTCCAGTGAGTGCAACAGTAGGGAAAGCTTTGGATAGCGGGAGGGTAAAAATTACTATTCCCACTCCAGTAAGTGCAACAGTAGGGAAAGCATTGGATAGCGTAGGGGTCAAAATTATTATTCCCACTCCAGAGAGTGCAACAGTAGGGAAAGCGTTGGATAGCTTAGGGGTAAAAATTACTATTCTGACTCCAGTGAGTGCAACAGTAGGGAAAGCGTTGGATAGCGTAGGGGTAA
Source organism: Calotriton arnoldi (assembly GCA_963921515.1). NCBI lineage: Eukaryota > Metazoa > Chordata > Amphibia > Caudata > Salamandridae > Calotriton > Calotriton arnoldi. The sequence continues at coordinate 1,126,958 of CAWUFW010005490.1, forward strand.
AAATTACTATTCCCACTCCAGAGAGTGCAACAGTAAGGAAAGCGTTGGATAGCGTAGGGGTAAAAATTACTATTCCCACTCCAGTGACTGCAACAGTAGGGAAAGCGTTGGATAGCGTAGGGGTAAAAATTACTATTCCCACTCCAGTGAGTCCAACAGTAGGGAAAGTAATGATTTAATATTTAAATAAAAATAAATTAATTATCAATACCAATAAAAAAATTAATTAAAATTAATTACCAATTACAAAATATTTAATAATTACTTAATTATAAATACCAATAAATATTATTTATTAAAAATTAATTACTTATTAATAATTAATCAACAACCAATTAATTTTCGGTGCCAAAATGTAATAAGTAATAAAAAATTACCAATTAATAATTAATTAACAAATTAATCAATACACAAAAAGAATTTCAATAATTACTTAATTCCAATTAAATTACTTCCAACCCTATTCCCCTATAAACCCACAACCCGCTCCGAATAATAAATTAATACAATTAACATAATTATCAATTAATCAATTAATAAAAATTAATTACCAATTAATAAAAATTAATTACCAATTAATAATTAATTAACAATAAATTAATTATCAAAACCAATAAATAAAAATACATATTTTCTTAATTACAATTATATTACTTCCCACCCTATTCCCCTATAAACCCACAACCCGCTCCGAATAATAAATTAATACAATTAACATAATTATCAATTAATCAATTAATAAAAATTAATTACCAATTAATAAAAATTAATTAACAATAAATTAATTATCAATACCAATAAATACAAATAAATATTTTCTTAATTACAATTAAATTACTTCCCACCCTATTCCCTATAAACCCACAACCCGCTACAGAACTAAAACGCTAAATTAAATTAAAAATAATTAATAATTCCTAAAAATTAATATTTAATTTACTATAATTAAATTATTTCCCACCCTATTCCCTATAAACCCACAACCCGCTACAGAATTAAATTACGCAAAAATAATTTTACATACATTTCGTAACTTTAAAAAATATTAAACATACATTACAAAAATAATATACATTTTTAACTCATATACTAACATACTAAACACTTACAAAAATTCGATATTATTAAACATTCGATATTTTTTAATGCCTATATTATGTACTTCTATATTTTGAAAATCGATATTACTTACCTTTACTTCGATATTATTAACCACTATATTATGTCCATTCGATATTATGTCCATTCTATATTTTGAATTCGATATTCTGTCCATTCTATATATTTTTTTCGATATTATGTCTATTTACCGCCAGGGACCCAAGGAAGGCAAAGGCTATTAGGGCTGCCAGGGCGCTCCTCCCTTGCTCATGGAATCTCTCTCTCAGGATTTTTACGCATAACGGCCCCACTGTAATGCCCAGAAAGTGGGCTGATAAGGTAGTAACAAAGGCAAGGTTGCAGCAACGCCCAGAACATAATTCCCACACCCGAGTGCCAGCACAGGCCAGAATGAGCAGGGCCACGCGGGGCAGTAGGCCTAATCTGGCTGAACGTTGGAGAAGGCCAAGCGATAACAAAATTCAAGATGTGGGATCATGGCCTACTTCAAGAAAACGGACAAGGACTCAAATCCTGTGGGAGGTGCCGAGCAGTTGGGATTTCAGGACCACCCCTTACAGTCTACACAGTCTGTTGCAATGCCCCCTGCGGTGGGTGGCCATTCCTGGGGAAAAAAAGGTCCAGCTCCTGCCCAAAATTAGGAAACCATAGCGGGACAGTCTCAATCATCGAGCAGTCTTCGAGACTGTTCAATAGACTGTCACTCATCACCGCAGATGAGGAAGGATGCAGCCAGTGCACCCACATGTCATCCAGAGCCTCCACTGTGTAGGTCGGCTCCTCGCAGGGAACTAATCACTGCACAAGTCCATTGTATGCCCTTGGTGCACGAAGACGAGGATGAAAAAGTGACAGCATCCCCGGAGGATGTGGTGTCCCCAGAAGACCTCGAAGCAAGAGGGGTCCCGCAAACAAACATTAGGCTACCCGCAATTGGGGAACCAAGCTGGATTTAAAACAACCCCTCCCCAGTCAGAACCAAATGATTCCTTGCAAAGATCTCCTGCCTTTTCGTCCTTTGAACTTTCTGATGCACAGGATAACCTGCTTACGTCCATCAGTGCCTCTGTGATGGCGGCCACAAATTCCCTCATGTTGCAATCAGAAAAGTTTGAAATACAGATGGAAACGCTTCAAGTAATGGCTCTTGCCCTGGCAGACATGGCCAAAAAAAATTATATAAATCACGAAGCAAAAGAAAAAGCAACGCCACCCTCAGACTGCTTATGCCCTGACATCGTGGATAAACTGGCCTCCCTTCCATCGGTTTTAGCCATACTAGTCGATGAACTGAAAGTTACAAAAGACATGTGACCCCACCCTCACAACACCAGGGCCACCATGGGATGTGCCCAGAAGGTGGAAAAGGGCGATCGGTTTCCGGATGTGCCTCCAAAAGTATATACATCCGCACAAACAGGAAATGAGGTACAACTCCGTCAGTTGTCAGTTCAACTAGCCCCTCCATAGCCCTGCCAATAAATGAACTGCGAACCCTGACGCAAACAAAGCAGTGCCAGACAGCGTTGAGGCGCCGAACGCAGATAGCACAGTATTGAGCCATGATGAGGAGGAGGCATCCCCATCAGCAACGAACCCTCTCACTCGGAGAGCGAAGAATTGCCTAAGGAAACGCCAGAAGTATGAACCAAAACAGACAATGAGAATGGCTGAACTGACAACCAGGGAGGGGGCCTGTAATGACAATGCTCTGAAAGAATTACAGCCACCAATCACTTCTGGGCCGACCCTACATTTGTACCCAATATTTCAAACAGGAACATATCATGCCTCACCAAAAGAAGCAAACACGACCGTTAAGCCAGCAAACAGACTGACCCACTCATCAGCTGCTCAGGACTAGAACGGCTTCCACTCCTTCCCCGGGGAAGAGGAAGTGAGCGCTCCCCCCACAACAACAAACCAGCCGACCTATTTTCAGGTCACCCAGGGCCATAATGGGAGCCACGTGGTCTCGATGCATATGGGGGAAAGCCTCTGACCTTCCAGGCGCTGTACCTGGACAGGCCGCTCAGGCCTGCCACCCTAGGCAGGGCCACCCACCTTTAGGCAACTCACTGCACGACAAGGGTGGAGGTACTGGGACAACATTGAATTGTCACCCAAGTATGCCCTTAGGGTCACACTTGAACAGTATAGGCTTTGAAATGTCTGCCCAGAAGCAGGTTGCAGAACAAACAAGTTCCACAACATCATTAGGCAGCAGAGTGGACAAAACAGGGGGGTCTGACGAACATTGGATTGGCCCAGAGGCCGGAGAAGCTGCAATGAGGATGTGGAATCAGCTCTGCTGTGGGGCAAGGGACAAAGCTCAAAGAAGATCAGAATCTCCTCCATTGACTCAAATCTCAGGCGCCCGAGAAGTCTAGCCTGGGGAACTATTGAGGGCGTCTGCAATTTGCTCAACATTGAGCCTCAGTGTTGCAGGCTGGGGTCCCCCCAGAAAACAATAGTCACCCCTCAGTACACATTTAGAGGCAATATTCTCAATGTTCTTAATAGAACAAACATCTTAAGATTGTTTCAGTAAATCCCGACATTGGCTTCCACAACCAGCAACAACATAATCCGGGTATAGTTTGACATTATTTCCCTGGACTCAGGGCGAGAGTCTACCATCGTCACATGGCAAGATATCAACACGTCCAAAAGGTGCTCTATGAAAAAGCACAGTTTGCAGAATGGGGAATACAAGCATGGATAATGGAAGAAGAAAACTGTCCGTATAATTTATGGATCCCGCCTAAAATGAGTCCTAAGGAGGGCATATTAAAGGGGGCAAAAAGGCGTAAGGTCCCAAGTGGTTATGTCAACCTTCACATTCAGTGCAGCTCAAATGGTCAGGAAGGGGATCGGCAAGTTAACACCATCCACAGTAGCGCACTCCTTCATAGCCTGGCCCAAAGGAGCTTGAGTTATTCCTAGCACAAAGAGAATGAAAGTTGAGCACATAGTAAGCCAAACTAACATCATTAATATTGTATCATGAATGTGGCCAGGATCACCAAGATTTTACAAAGTGAGGCTGCGCTTGCACTTCTTAATAAAGCAAACATCATCTGCCTACAGGAGTAATGGGCACTAACTCCAACGCTGCTATCAGGCTGCGCTGAATTTTATTAGCCTGTGGGAAAAAACATCTGTTTGGGAGGTCATTCGGATGGAATCTCAACTAACATCAAACATTCAATAAACTTGACATACTCAGATTTAAACAGCTTCATAGAACTGTTTCAAGTAGGCATTTTAAAAGGCCTTACGGGCCAAGCCGGCCGTCTGCGCATAATAATGATTAATGCCTATTTTAATACTCACGGCACGGGCACCTCTGATAAATTGGACCAAATGATCCGATACTTGGAGAATCTAATAACTCAGCACTCTGGCTCAGAGTCAGAACTCTTCTTACTCTGGGACTTCAACATGAACTACTTGGGGAGGATGATACAGGCCTCAGGGAGAAAAGTGAACAAGCAAGGTTCAACACTTTCTACAGTCCTATAACCTCAAATCAGCTCAAGCAATAGTTGTAGCAAACAACCCGTGGGTCACACATGCCCCCTCCTATAATAACCAATCCACCATTGATTACGGTTTACTAAGTCAGGGCTTAAGCAATTGCATCACCACCCACGAGGTGATCCAATGAAATGAGAGCAACCACTCTGCCTTGCTGGTTGGCTAGATGCATCAGCTAGAACTTGCCACCGCCTATGCCCCCTAAGAAATACCAGTGACATGGAACATTACAAACTTACGTGGAGGATTAAATGGACAGTTGTGTCCAATAGGGAAGTTTGAAAGATGGAAATCAAGTTGGGTCGGATGGCCTTTCATGATGGAAACCAAGTTGGGTCGGATGGCCTTTCACACTCCAAAAGCCAGCAATCATTGCGTGCTGGTCTAAGCTGACTTCTGGCCAGTGTGCACTTCTACAATGGAAACCTCTGACTGCAGCGAAATACAGCAACACCCACATGTTAGGCCCAGTAAACGAAATCAAGAAAAGCAGGCAGCAATTAAAGGCCAAACAAAGGGCGCACAGGAAATTGAATACCACCTATTCAAAGGAGCAGCTAAGATCAGCAGCCAGGAAAAACAAATATCTGGTATGGGACCCCAGGGTTAAAGTACAGGAGGCCAAGTGGAGCACATTTGTTGTTCTGATAGCTGCGAATAAACATCAGCAATTTTTGCATTATCTCAATGCCATATGCCACGGGGACAAAAGCAGAGGGAACTAGGTTCAAGCAGGGAAATGAATCGGACATGTCAAATCTTTGTAGTCCAAGCCTCAGGACAAACTCTCCCCTATCAACCCAGCTCACAAGAGGTACGCAGATGTAACCGACAGAGCGATGAAATCACCTTGAAGTGAAGACTTAGCATTTATCGAATCTGCAATCTGTAAAGTCCTAATGAAGATCAGAAAATACGGTGCCCTGGGCCCTATTGGTCTTCCTGGGTCATTATTCAGAGAAGACACGCAGTATTGTACCTCAATATTGGCATCACTGTATTCCAAAAGCAGGCTCCTAGAAGATGTCCCAGGGTCATGGAGAGGATCCCTTCTTCAGCCCATCTTAAAGAAGGGCTCCAACACTGACTGACCAAGAGATTATCGGCTAATAGCGCTGTTGGACATCGAGGCTAAAGCCTATGCCAGCATACTGCTCCAGGAGTTAGCGCAATGGGCCTGGCAAGGGCTTCGCGCAGGAGGGTCAATGGTGGACAATATTGTTGTCCTTTCATATCTTGCCCATCAAGCAGTAGCTCACACATCACTCTCTGTGTTTGTCTCTTTCATCGACTACATGGCTGGTTTGATGGAGTCGTCCAGAACATAAGCTAGAGAGGTGGAACATCTGCCCTAAACTGCTATAAGCAATCATGTCTCTCTACATCAGGACGTGGGTACGAGTGGAACTCATGGGGGAGAACGCCACTGATCAAGAATTAAAATAGGGCTGTGTGCTGGCCCCTCCCTGGTATTCAACTTCTGTACAGTGGATTTGAGCCCAGACTCATCCGGTGCTGCTCTAGTCACTCCAAGAAACGGTGACAGAAGAATCTAACTTATGCAGTACTCGGATGATTTAATGTTGTTAGGCCACACGAAAATCAGCCTGCAATGCCCTGAATACGTACATTCTCAGGAATGAGCTTGTGTACAATGGGAGTAAAACAAAAGTAGTGATCTTTGGGAAATAGTCAAAGAAGAGCTCCACTAGATTGTGGCTGGGGCCACAGAGGCTGGATTGCGTACAACATTATAACTTTTGGGAGCATGGCTGTGGGACACCAGCAAACCGGTCCCACACCTGCATAAAATGAAAATCAAAGCAAGAATGGCTACATTCGCCCTGTGCAAATTAAACACCACCCTTGACAGTCCAACCTCCACCCCTATGCGGAGGGTGGTTCATTCCAAATTGCTCCCTCTGGTTAACTATGCTCAGCAAGCCTTCTCAGGTATGTTGTCAACCGCCCTAGAAAAGATCCGGTACACAGCCGACAAGAAGTTATTCCACCTCCCCTCTTATACAAGGAACACACTGATCATGCTGGAATTTGGACTTCAGCCAAAAGTCGAAAACATGGGAGCCCTGGCAAAATACTACTTTCAGACAATGGCTGCATCCGCCAACACTATGAACACTCTAATAAAAACAATTCTGACAAGCGCTAACAACCCTTGGTCCATAAACCTTGCTGCAGCCAAGGATTGCCAGCAACTTGTGGTGGAGAACTGAGATACACATACGATCAGCTATATAAGTATCAAATCTGCAACAAAAAAAACAATTATATCACCACTCACAAGAATTGGACATGGAAGCCCTTCTAGCTAAGTCCTACATGAGTCAATAACGGCGCCGCAAATGAACAACTCGCCATCTTCACCAGGCAGTGGGAATACATGCTTTAAATCAAATTTTATCAGCAAGATTAGTCCCGCTTCCAATTAGAGAACTGAATCCAACATGGAGAACCCTTGAAACCATCACCAGCTGCAGACTGTAACTATAGAATGGAATCTCTCGCACATATACTACTCTGCTGTCCGGCGTTGTTACATGCCCGTCGGACCCTATTGAGGCCTATTTTTATACAACAGGGCATCCGTTCGGCCAGAGAGGTGGTTTCTCTTTTATACACTCTAGAATCAATGACTGACATGGCCAAATTCGGGAAATTTATATCGCAAGCCTGCAAACTGCTAAAGGGCAGGAATGGCCAACGCCCCAGCCGTTAAACTGTTTATCACCCAGCACGATTTAGGGGTTGATAATAAAAGAGGCCTGTACCATCGCAACAAACTCTGCCTAACTCGGCCATCTGCACTTTATAAATTGTATTCCTTTGCATGTGATTTGTTACAGTTCACAATTTGGTGAATACCACCTTGAACTTATTATCCTGTGGTATCCCAGGTGTTACCATGCCCCGCACGACCTCGAGCTGCTTTTATATACGTCATCATCACATATTTTATTGTCCCCAGCACTTTAGTACTAACATGCTGTCTGCACTTTATAAGTTGTATACCTTTAGGCACGGTACTTGGCACTTTAATATTACAGCACATAATTTGGTGACTATGGGCCAGATGCATCAAGCTATTTTGCGATCGCAAACAGTGCGAGTCGCAAAAAACGGGCGTTTGCGATTGCAAAATAGCAATAAGCAATGCATCAAGCAAATTTGCAGAATTTCCCAGGTATTAACAATTTTTGGCGATTACCTATTTTGCGATTTTCAAAACTGCGAATCCTTATTTGCGAATCGCTATTTCGAAGTCGCAAAGCAATGCATGAAAAATCACAAATTGCGAATAGGTAAGGAATCGCAATTTTGCAATTGCAAAATACCACCAAATCAAACTAGGTGGTAACCAGGTGAAAACAATCAAATCAGGTGTGAAACAATTGGGAAAGTATTTAAACAGACCCAGAAGGCCTCAGAATGTTTCACAATGGCAGCGCTCTACGTCATGGCGAGGAGGATGAGGCTAAGAGCAGCAGCACAGAGGAGAAGGAGGATACAGGAGCGCATTTTCAGAGTGCGCGTTACTCTGTTGGGGCAGACAGAGGAGGAAATATAAGACAAATATAGATTAAATGCAGCAATGATACATGATCTGATTGCAGAATTAGACCCACTACTGCAGTGTCAGACTCGCAGGACACATGCCATCCCCACCCATGTGCAGGTCCTGTGTTCCCTGCACCTCTTAGCGTCAGGTAGCTTCCAGGGGGTAATAGCAAAGTTCACTATCGCGTTTCTTTAACGCATTCCTGGGCGCTATGTTGCTGAGGATGCACCACCACATAAGATTTCCAAATACCCCACAGGAATTGCTTGAAACTAAAATGGACTTTTACCAGATAGCCAACATCCCCCATATAATTGGTTGCATAGATGGGACACATGTAGCTATATGCCCCCCTCAGTGAATAAGTACATTTTCAGGAATAGGAAGTGTTATCATACGCATGATTCCTACATCTTCAGGCACAGCGGCATACATACACGTCTCCTTGGGGGTGAATTTGGTGAAGGATTCCTGCTTGGTAAACACATGTCACTCTCCTATGCAGATAATCATTTCCGTGTGAGACATAGCAGTGACTAATCTATTGGCTGTTTCTCCATAGGTGACAGCGCATATGCTGTGCGCCCATTCATCTTAACACCATACCTGAATCCGAGTACACCAAGTGAACAACGGTTCAATGCAGCACACAGGACAACGCGCAATGTGATTGAGAGGACCTTTGGACTGCTGAAAAGTCGATTTCGCTGCCTACATAAAACAGGCGGCACATTGCAGTACAGGCCAGACACCTGCTGTAAAATAGTCGTCACTTGTGCAATGTTGCATAACATAGCAACTGCCAGAGGCGTACCACTTGAACTATCAGATAGTGAACCCGACGAGGACGAGGAGACATTACAACCACAACAAGCAGGAAGTGCATCGAGGGCAGCTGAAGGAAGACAGTGACGTGCAGAAATTACACGGAATTATTTCTGAGGTGGGTATTTATCAAATCCAACACAACATTGTTAATTTGACAACTAGATTTATTTAACTCAAAATCAAACAATAGTGTTATTGCACACATGCTAGTCCTAAAAATTATGATGGGTAGACATAAATGTTTATCATGGTACTTTACATCAGTCCAGACAAATATAGTTTCTAGTTGCTTCACCAAAAACGAATCCTGGGGACATGTCCACACTATTTCCTGCATCCTCGCACTCCCATTGCCCGTTCTGGGTGCTCAGACACATCCCTTTGAGAGCTCTCTGATGCTGGCGTATTACGTGTGCTGCGCCTCCTGCTTTCCGTCACTGGTGCCAAGCTCCTACTGTGGCTGGAGGCATCCTCACTATCCCCCCCCACCCATGACACTACTGGCAGCAACAGAGTTGGTTTGCATCTGCTCCACAGCATTTGTGACCTGGATCAGTCCCCTTGTGACATCTCCGCAGCAATGGCTCATTTCCAACTGCATGCCTATTGCACGTCGGGATAGTTGTGCAGTTGGTGTGCTAAGCCGGTTGATGGCCCTAGTATACCCATCCAAGCGTCCAAGAATTTGGTGGTGTCTTTTGCGATGGGACACCTGATCATCTTTCAACACTTTGCATAGGTCGGTCCCTAAGTGCAACAGTCATCTCACCAAATTGTTCATTGCTGTCCCTGCGACCTTCCTGCACAGCTGTTGTGAGATGCTTGATACTGTCACTCATCTCCCCCATGTTGCTTGCAAGAGTGGAAAGGTTTGCCTGCATTAACCGCATGTGTTTTACTTGCAGGCGCTGTACCCTTAACATGGTATTCTCCAGACCAGCATAGGATGTGGAACTCTCGCCTTCGTCAGCTCTCATCATTGCAGCTGCCCTGCGTCTCCTGATTCTCATGTTCCTACATTGCAGCTGTACACTTGGTCTTGCTGTGGGTGTATTCACAGGCTGTGCTGTTGAAGGCTCAGTTTGTCCCTCATCTCCTGTTTCAAGTGCAGGCAATGGGGCCACTGTGATCCTGCGTCTTTTTGGAGCTGGTGTTGTGGGTGCTGGTGAGACTGCTATGTCTTCTCCTGACTGAGACTCACTCTCTGGGGGTGCATGTCCTTCACTGTCCTCTGACTCCTGCTCACGTGCATCTGTGAAATTGAACAGTGCATAACTAGTTAGCATATTTGGACATGTTTTAACTTTTGTCCATTGTATTGTTAAATAAAGTTTTTTTGACACACGCAGTGTGTGGAGACTGACTTGCCTGTCACAATTGATTGAAACTATTCTGTTTTGCTACCCACCAGCCTACCACTGGGGATTTGCTGACTGCAATTCCCATAATGCATTTGTGTGTTACAAGTAAAACATGGTCTGGAATACTATGTTCTACACTAAGCCAGATCAGACTTACGCAGTTTGTTTGTTAAAACTACAATTTGGATGTTTATTTGCATGCATCTTACCTTGGGAGGTACTGGGTGGTGCTGAGGAATCTATTGTAGTCACTCCAACAACTGCCTCCGGCTGCAGGGTGGACTCCACAAGGTCCTCAATGGCTGTGGGTGATGTTTGGGTGGATGGCCCGCCTCCTGTTTTTTTGGCTTCAGCAAGCCTTTCTGCAACCCTTTCTTTGGCACGACTCCGCAGGTCATACCACCTTTTGTACAAATCCGAAATGCTGCGCTGAGAAACTCCCACTGCATTTATTTTTCTTTGCATTCCCAGCCACAATTTTCGTTTTTCAGACTCTGGGACCTGCAGTGACTGTTTCCTAAACAGTTTTTCATGGCTCCTCACCACTTCTTCTATCAGTATCTCCAACTCCTTTTCACTAAATTTCATTTTTCTTTTGAGCTCCTTCTGTGGTGTTTCTGAAGCCATGTTGGTAACTGCACCAGTTTTAAAGTTCCAAAGTTTTCAAAAATGCTGTTCTCCCACAGTTTGCTTCCTCCTCCTCACTCTCAGCACACAGGTAACAGCATGGGCGTGGTCACTTCCTGATTCTGACATCATCATGCTGAATGGTATTATGAGAATTGCTATTTGCGACTCGCTAATAGCGTATTCATAAAAATTGCGAGTCAGTATTTCAGAATCGCAAATAGCGATTGCGATTATTACCGACTCGCAAAAAATAGCGATGTTTTTTATGCATTCCAATTTGCGATTCGCAAATTGCGATTCGGTAAAATTCGCAATTTGAGAATTGCAAATCGCAATGTTGATGCATATGTCTCCATAACTTTCTCCTGTGGTATCCTAGATGTCACTATTCTCAGCATGACCTTAAGCTGCTCTTTCATACGTCATCGTCACATATTTTATCATTCCCAGCACTTTACTACGAACATGCACCAGCATTCACACATTTCTCTTTTTTTACTAAGGATTTTAAAATTTCATGTCATATTGATTTAATTTTGCAGGGAAACCACACACATTAAAATCTGCAACTGAAAACAGGAGGAGGCCTCAAGCCTCGCTCGTCAAACTAACAGAACTTCATCATGTTAAACACTGTAAAAACATTGCATTTGCAGCTGCTTAATTAAAGCACAGAATAATTTATCAAGGAATCTGCATACCCAGGTGTAATATGCATGCACGATCATCAGCACATTCCAAAATGTGTTATCTGTACAAGGGGCATTGCTAACTTGCAGGTGAATATCAATGGGCCTCCCATTAATAAAGTGTTTTAATTGATACGCCTTGGCAGTGGTGCAGCGATGCAGGCAGAGCTGAAAAGTCTCATGTCAGGCACATTCTGCGGTTCTGTTGTAGTGCCGAAGCTGGGAAAGCATTTTAAAAATCAGTTTTAAACAAATGTTGCAGGTAAGTTTTAGTTGTTGGCTACAAAGTTGGACTTACTCCAATCAAAATGTGGTTCAGTTTAACGGAGGAGGTCTGTTTGTTCATGCAGGAAGCAAGGCAGAATTAAAACATAACATCAGCAGAGAAAGGGACTCTGTGGAGAGACAGGAGCTTGGCACCGGAGAGCTGATCTAATGCAGTGACTGCTCAATAGCATTTGTCCTGGAGTTAAAAAAGGGCTCACTGAAACCCCCATCAAATGTAGAACGGGACACAGATGTTGACTGAATAAGGAAACTACAGTGAAACAAGTATCGGCAAAGCAAATAATTGTGCCATTGTCTGCCAGACTTTTTTCAATTATTGTTTTCTTTTGTCATGGTTTTTGCAAAGTGCTATTGTTCGGAAAGCTGCTGGGTGGTTGTCAATCTAAAACAAAACATTAACTAAAGGCAAAAATGTTTTTTGGTCTCAAAAAGCACACATTACCATAATACTCCCTGACACTGCAGTGAACTACTGCTTTGTGTAAGTGCTCAATGTGAAAGGGAAGCATGCTGTAACTCATAGTGAAGTCAACAATCAATGGGTGAAGTGGGCTGACGCATTGCCCAATGATGCATGTTTTAGTGGGTTGGACAAAAATGTGAATGACACAACCACAAACAAATTGATTACGTTTGGCTGAAAACTCCTATAAGTAACTACGTCTTACACATAATTTTATTATAATCAAAAGGTCTACCACAGACCTCGGCTGCCAGCCTCTTGCTATTGTGAAAGAAAGAGAAAGAAAGAAAAAAGAAACAAAGCAGGAAAAAGAAACGAAGAAAGGAAGAAAAAGAGGAAAAAGGAAGAAAAGAAAGAAAGAAAAAAGAAAGAAAGAAAGAATGAAAGAATAAAAGCAAGAATGAATGGAAGAAAGGTGGAAAGAAGGAAGGAAGGAAAGACAAAAAGAAAAAAAGGAAGAAACATGAAAGAAAATGATAGCAGCGAAGAAAGAAAGAAGGAAAGGGAGAAGTAAAGAAAGAAAAAGTAAAGAAAGAAAGAAGCAAAGAGAAGAGAAGGCAGGATGGGAAAGAAAGCAAGAAAGAAGGAACTTAAGAAGGAAGGAAAGAATGGAAAAAGGAAGGAAAGAAAAAGAAAGAAAGAAGTTAAAAGGAAAGAAAAAAGAAAGAGAAAAAGAAAAAAGAAAGACAAAATAAAAAAGAAAGAAAGATAGAAAGAAGGAAAGAAGGCAGTAAAGATGGAAAGAAAGAAGGAATTAAAGATGAAAGGAAAATTGGAACAAAAGAAAGAAGGAAAGAAGAAGGACAGATAGAAAGAAAGAAAGAAGGGCAGATGGAAAGAAAGAAAGAAGGACATAGGAAAAGAAATAAAGAAGGAAAGGAAGAAAAAGGAAGGAAAATAAATGAACGCAAAGTGAATGGAAAGGAGGAATGTAGGAAACAAAGGAAGAAAGAAAGAGAGAGAGACGAAACAAAGGAAAGAAGAAGTAAAGAAAGAAGGTAGGAAAGATGGACAAAAAGAAGGAATTAAAGGTGGAAGGAAAGATGGAACAAAAGAAAAAAGAAAGGAAGGAAGGAATGGAGGAAAGAAAGGAAGGAAGAAAGAAAGAAAGAAAAACGAAAGAAAGGAAAGAATGAGAAAAGAAAGAAGGAAAGAAGGTAGAATGGATAGAAAGAAAGAAGGAAAGCCAGAACAAAAGAAAAAAGAAGGAAGGAAAGAAAGAAAGAAAGAAAGAAAGAAAGAAGGAAAGAAAGAATGACAGATGGAAAGAAAAAAAGAAGGACAGATGGAAAGCAAGAAAGAAAGAAAGACAGATGGAAAGTAAGAAAAGGAAAGACAAGGAGGAAAAAAGAATGTAAAGAAAGGACGGGAAGTAAGAAAGAAGGAAAGAAGGCAAGAAAGAAAGGAAGAAAAAGAAAGGAAAAAGGAAATAGAATTCAAAAAACGTTTTACAAGTGCTGCAAATTAGGCATGATAAAGGCTGATTTTCTTTCTGGCAAAGTTTATGAAAGAACCTTTGGTGAAATTGAAACCAGAACAAACATGTTCTGAACACTTGTCAGCTTATGAATTCACATGTATAATATTGAAGCTTAAGGTTTGTGAACTGCATGCATAGTAAAAAGAGAATAGCTTAATACAAAACAGTTTCAAATGGATGCAATCTGTTATGCTGTGAAATACCAGCAGTCCGATAACCAAAGGGCACTTAAAAAGGAATTTACAACAGTATTGGCAAGAGACAGGAACTGATAAAGCATGGATGTGTCGTGGGCTCATATCTGCTGGAAAGGTCCTGCTATCACCTCGCCCTAAACACAAGTGCAACACTAAAGTAATAGTTATAAAGCAAAAAACAAAAGCACTTGCACTGAAGGGAACTACCTTGTGTGTGGATGTGCTCCCTGTGAAAGAGCAAAATGCAGTACCTCAAAGTGAAGTTAACCAATAGCTGAAGTAGGCTGACCCATTGCCCCATGCTGTATGCTGTAGTGGGTAGAATCAAAATGTGAATGACACAAACCAATGGATGAAGAGTGGTGGCTGAAAGCCCCTTTAAGTAAGTATATTATACACATATTATGCATATAATTTTGGTAAAATCAAAAGGTGTTGGCTAACGCCAGACCTAAAGAAGTTGTTTACGATTTCCCTGTTAGAAGTTAAGTTATTTATTTATTGGGAGAACATCTGACCCAGTCTATAAATTCAGGGTCGTTACCAAAAGGGTAGACCCACAATAGTTACTGGGACCTGGGTATAGGACAGTACAATAGTAAGTGGTCCCAGTAAAATTGCATTCAACAGTAATAATAAAGTAAGCGAAAATAGAAAAACTTAAATACGACGTTTGTATAGTTGGTCAGTGTTAATTAATCACACTGAACATCAAAATAATTGCAGAGACTTTTTATACAATACTAGTAAGGGTGCCCAGAAAAGGTGGGGAGAGAGAGTTTTAGGAAAAGTAAGTGATTCGAGTGAGGGTAACGGGGGTGTGTGAAGCAAGAATACTGTGCAAATCACTTGTCATAATATACATTGAGTAATGGCGCATCATTTTGCCATCAACTTCACAATTCAGTTGTCCATATATTATATAGCCATGTATACAGAATGATACACAAATCACAGTCACATAATTACTGTCGATTGTACTGGCAGGCTACAAAGTGTCGACGTTTCGACCCCAAATAAAAGGTGTAGGTTCTTGTAATCCTTACAGGCGGGGGTCTTCCTCAGGACTGAAGTGAGGGGTAAGGGAAGCTGTATGCTCAACTGGTACTGCCACAAACGTTTCTGCACCGCCGGTTTCACTTTATCCCGGAGGCAACGTTTCTGTAGGAACAGACATCCTTACTAAATCATGGAAGTGACAGATTGATGCGCAAATATATGAATTTAGGAGTCTGGCACTCTTTGGAGAGAATATTTTGAAGGGGACAGAATTATAGTGTTTCGCTTCTAAGTGCTGCTTTCCGCTCTCTTGTGTTTGGAGCCCACGAGGCCTACACTTCTACACCAGCCCCCGTTTTGGGGTTATTTATGGTGCCCTCCCTTTCCCCTCACTTCAGTCCTGAGGAAGGCCCCCCCTGTAAGGATTACAAGAACCTACACCTTTTATTTGGGGTCGAAACGTCGACACTTTGTAGCCTGCCAGTACAATCAACAGTAATTATGTGACTGTGATTTGTTTATCATTCTGTATACATGGCTATATAATATATGGACAACTGAATTGTGAAGTTGATGGCAAAATGATGCGCCATTACTCAATGTATATTATGACAAGTGATTTGCACAGTATTCTTGCTTCACACACCCCCGTTACCCTCACTCGAATCACTTACTTTTCCTAAAACTCTCTCTCCCCACCTTTTCTGGGCACCCTTACTAGTATTGTATAAAAAGTCTCTGCAATTATTTTGATGTTCAGTGTGATTAAATAACACTGACCAACTATACAAACGTCGTATTTAAGTTTTTCTATTTTCGCTTACTTTATTATTACTGTTGAATGCAATTTTACTGGGACCACTTACTATTGTACTAGTATAAATTCAGGGTGGCAACAAAGTCCATCTGCAGTCATGGGCGACTTAGATTTCTACAGTGCCTCTTATGTGGGACTGGCCTCACCCGCTACTGCTCCCTACATCAACAGAGACTGTCACAGTTTAACAAAGGCAATGCAGGCTGAGCGGGGTGCAGGGCTAGCATGTTACTGCGATACCAATAACATAGGCCAGCAGCACCATTTTCAATTTCCAATCCCTCACCATAGCGGCAAGCACATCGCAGGCCTCCCGGCAGCACCATCTTTTGTTTTCATTCTTGTTTTTTTTCTTTAAGTCTTCCTGTCACCTTGAGATGCTTAACCTTTATCCACTTATCATAATCTTAAAGTGGTTGGCAATCTGGTGGCCAATCCCTAACATGCCCTGCGGCTTATTCATTAACCTTAACCGGGGTTACCCCACCCCACTATGCTGATTTATAGATGTAATCATCAGAAGTTCTGCTCTGCCCTTCTCGGCCTTCCAGACCCGCCAACCAACCTTACAGCTTGCCTCGTTACAAGCGGCTGCCATGTATTTGCTTTTTCAGGAGTTGAATATTTCTGCTCCAATTTACATACAAGCATCACATTGTCTAACCATTCCACGTAACATGGGGAGATCGGGGAATCCATTTCCCGCAGATCTCCCTTCTAGCCAACAACAGCAAGTAAAATAATAAGGAAACCTGTTTCCTCGTGAGGGTAGATTCGGAGTCTGAATCATAGACACATTTCTCCTGGACACCAACAAAGTGGAAGGCTTACCTCAATCTCTCGTTGCAGTATGCCATTTAATGTCTTACCCACTTCTTGTCAAAATAGTGGGGCACTGTCCAAATATGTGAATATCATCTGCCTTCACAGGTCCGCATTTTTGATACTTCCTAGTTGCATGATTCTCCAACTTCGATCCGTCTGAGTGGCGTCCAGTAGGCTCTGTGTAGAGTAAACAAAATAGTTCCTAATTAAACAAGCAGATTCAACTGAGCTATATAGCATGCACATTGATACATGCCACTTATTCTGTAACTCCAGAGCAGGAAAGTCACATCTCCCAAGTTCTTAAGGCAGTTTCCATCTGCTGTATCCATCAGCAACCAATACCAGAGCGCCACCTCTTTCTTCAGATCACTGACATAATATTGGAATCAAGAAGAACGAGTAACAGACATTTTGTGTCAAAAATATTGTTTACAAAAATATCGATTTCCTATCCTTATAATGGTAAGTACAAAAATATCTAAAAAATAATATCGTTTAACACTAATATAGCTAAAAACATACAAAATATTATTTCTTAATATATATATATGTCTATATATATATATATTCACTGAAAAAACCATAGGTTTTAGGGACAGTTATAGTTAGTTGGACATTGCACTCGTACAAAACCCGTGAAATTCCCCCGTTATAGTTAGTTCAGGTAGCTATAACTCGCGCCCCCGCAATGCACTGCTGATGACGTCACATATTACATCACTCATGACATGGTCAGTGACATCACTGATGACATCACTGATGACATCTCAAATGACATCATCCAGTGACTGTGTGTTTCTGTAAAGTTTAAATATGTTTAATATATATAGGGAAAGGCGTATTGAAGAATGAGTGGGTGTACAAGTGTCTGAATGGATGATTTAGTAGGTGCGTGACTAACTCTATAAGTGAGTGATTAAACGTATCTTACTGAATGCATGGGTTAGTGACTAAACTGGGTGAATGTCTGTATCCGTCTGTCTGTTGCTGTGTAAGTGGCAGCATGGGTTTGTGAATAGCTACATGAGTGTCTATATGAGTTATTGATTGGTTGGCTGAGTATCTGTATGGGTGCCTGAGTGTTTGTGTGGGTGGGTGTGTGCGACTCTATGCATAGATGTGTGAGTGGGTGATTCACTGGGTGGATGGTTTCAAGAGTGCATCTGTGATAGACTGTATGGGTGGGTAAGTGTGTGTAAGAGTGTGTTAGTGAGTGAATGTATGTCCCAGTGGTACATGTGTGAGTAACTACGTATGTGAAAGGCAGTATATATGTGTGTTGGAGTATATAAATAGCTATAAGCGAGAGTGTGTGATTGTGAGAGTGACTGTATGGATGAGTGTGTGCTTGTATCAGAGATTGTATAAGAGCGTAAGAATGTGCTAGTATTTGTATGAGTAAGTGAACTGGTGTGTGTATAACTGTATAGGTGAGTAAATGGGTGTGTGCTTTATTTTTTGCATGACTGACTAGGTGTGTGAGTACCTCTATGGATGAGTGGCGGTGTGTGAGTGTTTATATAGGTGTATGAGTGCATATAATAGTCCAGTACTGAGTGACTATAAGTATGAGTGACTGTACGGGTGAGTGAGTAGATGTGTGTGTGTAGACCTAAGAATCAGTGAGTGTGTATATAGTAATTGGTGTTGGAGTGTCTATGGTTTTGACAATGGCAGTCTGTAATTTACAGTGGGTGTATCAAAAGTTATATTAGGGTGTGAGAAGATGCATCAAATTATCACATGGATGATGTCCTCAGTGATGTCATCAGTGATGTCATTTGAGATGTCATCAGTGATGTCATCAGTGATGTCACTGACCATGTCACGAGTGATGTAATATGTGATGTCATCAGCAGTGCATTGTGGGGCGCGAGTTATAGTTACCTGAACTAACTATAACGGGGGAATTTCACGGGTTTTGTACGAGTGCAATGTCCAACTAACTATAACTGTCCCTAAAACCTATGGTTTTTTCAGTGAATTTGTAAGGTTTTTTAAATGCTAATTTCTAACTATAACGTGCCTGAAACCTATGGTTTTTTCAGTGAATTTCAAAGGTTTTTTAAATGCTAATTCCTAACTATAACATGTCTGAAACCTATGGGTTTTTTTCAGTGAATTTCAAAGGTTTTGTAAATGACAATTTTTAAATGTATTAATTGTTATATTTATTTTTTTGATACTGATTTACTACATTTTTTTAAACTATTTATTTTTAGATATTTTATTTTTTTAAATACATTGTAATTACATTATACATTACATTACAAAATATACTTTCTCAGAATGATTTACTTTAGATTAAATACTTTGCAAAAAGGAAATAGACTTTTAAGTACAGTAGTTACAGTTGTTGCAATGGGCAACACAATTTCAAACAATGCAACATTGAGCTCAATGTGAATTTCAAGTTAAATGTAATTAGTTACTTTATGGATTACTTTTCAAACCACAGGACTGGATCCTAGATTCAGTCCTGGGACATCTCCTGTAAACAGATGAGTAAAAGCGTTTTGGTTACAGTAGTGATTTTTAAGGAATATTATTGTATTTTAAAAGTTGACACTTAGAAACCTTTTCACATAGAATCACCAATGTTATCCTATGGGAGGAAATTCACTTAGCAGGTAAGTAGTGTTATCGTTACTTTTTCTTACTCAGTGGTGGATCTTGGATCCAGCACTGGTGCATCTCCTGTAAACAGTTGAAAGAATGTGTTTAAGTCATACAGGCGATTTTTAAGGAATATTTGTAGTTTGTGAAAATCGACACACTTTTCTGCTGAAAACCAGACAATGGATTCCTATGGAAGGAAATACAAGTTACTTGTAAATATGGTTAGAATTACTTTTCAGGGTCAGTGCTGGGCTAAAAGATGCAGCACTGGGTTCTCTCCTGATAACAGGTGAGTAAATCGGAATTCGTAGTTCGGCTGATTTTAGAGGAATATTATAAAGTTCCAAAACTCCACACAGAAGAATTTCCAAGTGAAACCAGTCAATGTTAGCCTATGGAAGGAAATTCAAGTTACTGGTAAGTACGGTTAAAATTACTTTTCAGGATCAGTACAGGGCTCAAAGATGCAGCACTGAGGTCTCTCATGAAAACAGGTGAGTAAATCGGAATTCGTAGTTCTGCTGATTTTAGAGGAATATTTGTATGTTTCAAAAATCGACACTTTGAAACTTTTTCAGCAAAAAGCAGGCAATGATATCCTATGGGAGGAAATTCAAGTTACTGGTAAGTACGGTTAAAATTACTTTTCAGGATCAATACTGGGCTCAAAGATGCAGCACTGTGGTCTCTCCTGATAACAGGTGAGTAAATCGCAATTCGTAGTTCAGCTGATTTTAGAGGAATATTTGCACAATGGTGAAGGAAGGGGGTGGGGCCTGAGGTGACATGTCTGCAAACACGCCCTGTGGCGCGTTTTAAGTTGGAGAATTAATTCCTCCTCAATCCCGAGGGTCCCCAGGGGCCAACTAGCCCACCAGATACCTCCAGTATGCGCCAGAGAGCTGCATTGCAGAGAGGTGTTCAGAGGCCACGCCCCTTTTTACAACACTGTGCAACGCAGCTCCGTGGCGCTTACTAGAGGTACCTGGTGGGCTAGCTGGCCCCGAGGGACCCTCAGGATTGAAGGGGATTTAATTCCCCATCTTAAAACGTGCCATGGGGCCTGTTTGCACACATGTCACCTCAGGCCCCGCCCCCTCCCTTCACCACTGTGCAAACGCTCCCCGTGGCGTGTTTTAAGTCAGGGGATTAACTCCCCTTGAATCCTGAGGGTCCCTGGGGTGCAACTAGCCCACCAGCTACCTCCATTAAGCGCCACAGAGCTGCATTGCAGAGAGGTGTAAAAAGTGGCGTGGCCTCAGAACACCTCTCTGCAACGCAGCCCCCTGGGAAACACTGGAGGTTCCTGGTGGGCTAGTTGGCCCCCAGGGACCCCCAGTATTCAAGGGGAATTTGTTCCCCCTCTGCAAATGCGCCAGGGGGCGCGTTTGCAGAGTGCTGAGAAGGAGGGGGCGTGGCCTCCAGCGCGATGCCGGATTTTTTTGGGGGGATTTT
The DNA here is from genome assembly GCA_963921515.1 of Calotriton arnoldi. Classification (NCBI taxonomy): domain Eukaryota; kingdom Metazoa; phylum Chordata; class Amphibia; order Caudata; family Salamandridae; genus Calotriton; species Calotriton arnoldi. Next base: position 1,147,851 of record CAWUFW010005490.1, read on the forward strand.
TTTTTAAAAGGGGGCTGTGTGGCCCCCCTTATTTGTAATTATTTTGGGCCCTGGGGACCCCATCCCCCAGGGCCTGACCCCCTTTTATTTTTTTAAATGTACCGGAAGGGGACCGCATGGGCCCCCCTCCCGTGGCCAATTTCGACCCGGGGACCCCATCCCCCGGGTCATTGCCACCTTATTTTTTTTTTTAATTTTCATGGAGGGGGGCTGCGTGGCCCCCCTCCTCAGGCCTCCTTTGCCCCGGGGACCCCATCCCCCAGGGCAGGCCTCTATTTTTTTATTTTTTATTTTTTTGGGGGTGTAGGGGGCCGCATGGCCCCCTCCCGGGCCACTACTTGCCCCGGGGACCCCATCCCCCGGGGCTGGCTCTCTCCGTTGGGGACTGTGGGGGTCCCCAATCCCCACACGGTCCCGCCGGCTCCCGCGTCCCTGGGAGCCAGCATTGCTTTTCCACATGGGGAGCTGCTAAGATGCAGCTCCCCGTGTGGAAAGCAATCATCTTGGTTTTTGAAGAGAGAGCAGGTTTCCTGCTCTCTCTTCCAAAACCAAAGCAGTTTGCTATGGCAGGACGGGAGCCACGAGGCTCCCGTCCTGCCATAGCAAACTACAGTGTCCCGGGGTAGGCACCCCGGGACACTGCAGGAGCCGGCCCTGGGGGTGGCGGTCCCCAGGGCCATCACAGGCTCCAGGAGGGGGCCGCGCGGCTCCCCTCCCTTGAATTGCACAGCCCCGGGAGGTGGTGGTCCCGGGGCTTCGGGGTCCAAAACGTACCCCCATTTTAAATTTGTTAGTGCCCGGGGAGGTGGTGGTCCTCGGGGCGTGTGGGGGGACTGAAGCCCCCCCCACACAGTTCATAAAAATAAAAAAAAAGAAGCCCCGGGGGGTTGCGGTCCCAGGGGCTGCGGGAGGGCTGAGAGCCCTCCCGCACCATTTTTTAATTAAAGCCCCGGGGGGTGGTGGTCCCCGGGGCTTGGGGGCCTTAGAGGCCCCCCATAAAAGCTAAACCCACCCCCGCATGCCCCCTGGACTTGGGCCACCCGGGGGCAAATTAGCATCAAAGCGCGGGACACCGCGCTTCGATTTTTATTTTATCGGCGGGATCCGCGCACCCTAAGCGCACCCCGCCGATTTAAAAAAAAAAATGCTTTTTTCTGCCCAGGGGTCCTTGTGGGACCCCTGAGCAGACCTAGGGGTCAGGGTGTTTCTACCCTGCCCCCTTTGTGCGTTTTGCGCACTTGTTTCTTGTGTGTTTTTTTTTAATCGGGGGATCCGCGCACCCTAAGCGCATCCCGCCGTTTAAAAAAAAATGCTTTTTTCTGCCCAGGGGGTCCTTGTGGGACCCCCTGAGCAGACCTAAGGGGTCAGGGTGTTTCTACCCTGCCCCCTTTTTGCGCTTTGCGCACTTGTTTCTGTCCCTCGGTTTGACCGAGGGACAAAATGGCTGCCAACACTTCCTGATTTGGAGTGTTGACAGCCACTTGACAGCCAATTAGCATGCAGCTCGTGATCGGGACTGTGCGCGCAGGGTGCGCTCAGGGTACGCGGACCCTACTCGGCCATAGATATATATGTGACTTTACTTATGATTTTCTCAGAAACTACTGAACGGATTTACACCATTTAAGCAAAAGGCACGACACTGAACCAAGGGCTACCTCTTTGCCAAATTTGGTGTAATTCCGTCAGCAGTTCGGGCTGTAGCCGCGATGAAAGGTTCCTATGGAAAAATGAATGGGGAAAACGCATTTTGGGACCCCCCTTTTTTCTCGGCCCCTGCTTGACGAATCACTCCGAGACTTTCAGGATAGGAGCGGACCGGAGCGCCCCAACAAGTTGGAAACTTTCGCGAAGATTCGTCAACCGGCGCCAATGTTATTTCAAATAGAATGTTGCAGATTTCCTATTGAAAATAGGTCCTGACTATAACTATCTACTGGCGACTGCCAGTAGATAATATATATATATATATATATTTTCAACACACTGGTTCGCTCACATAGAGACGCACTCGAGCTTCCACGAGGTAACCAGCCTTTATTTCATCAGGTATGGATATGATTCAAAAGCAGGTGGGTAATGCAGCTTTCCTCCTTGCCGACGCGTTTCGAGTTTCCTCTTCTTCCAGGGCTTGTGGAAAGTTCGTGCTGTGGTGGGTAGGGCTCCCATTATATGTACAAAGTCCCGCCCTCAATGGATGCATTACGGAGACTTGTGGGAGTCGTAGTTCCCTAAATTACACAAAAATTAAAACGCACTGATTACTGCTGGTTTAAGTCCTGGGTGGACCCACGCCCTCTGACATATCCTCATCCTGCATTTCAGCCCCACATTCAAGATGGTGTATCCGTGCTTTGTGGCCCCTTTAAGATCCTTGGGTGGTGCAGTCTCTGGCGGATGAGCCTCCGCCTGGATTATTTTCAACACACTGGTTCGCTCACATAGAGACGCACTCGAGCTTCCACGAGGTAACCAGCCTTTATTTCATCAGGTATGGATATGATTCAAAAGCAGGTGGGTAATGCAGCTTTCCTCCTTGCCGACGCGTTTCGAGTTTCCTCTTCTTCCAGGGCTTGTGGAAAGTTCGTGCTGTGGTGGGTAGGGCTCCCATTATATGTACAAAGTCCCGCCCTCAATGGATGCATTACGGAGACTTGTGGGAGTCGTAGTTCCCTAAATTACACAAAAATTAAAACGCACTGATTACTGCTGGTTTAAGTCCTGGGTGGACCCCCGCCCTCTGACATATCCTCATCCTGCATTTCAGCCCCACATTCAAGACGGTGTATCCGTGCTTTGTGGCCCCTTTAAGATCCTTGGGTGGTGCAGTCTCTGGCGGATGAGCCTCCGCCTGGATTATTTTCAACACACTGGTTCGCTCACATAGAGACGCACTCGAGCTTCCACGAGGTAACCAGCCTTTATTTCATCAGGTATGGATATGATTCAAAAGCTGGTGGGTAATGCAGCTTTCCTCCTTGCCGACGCGTTTCGAGTTTCCTCTTCTTCCAGGGCTTGTGGAAAGTTCGTGCTGTGGTGGGTAGGGCTCCCATTATATGTACAAAGTCCCGCCCTCAATGGATGCATTACGGAGACTTGTGGGAGTCGTAGTTCCCTAAATTACACAAAAATTAAAACGCACTGATTACTGCTGGTTTAAGTCCTGGGTGGACCCCCGCCCTCTGACATATCCTCATCCTGCATTTCAGCCCCACATTCAAGACGGTGTATCCGTGCTTTGTGGCCCCTTTAAGATCCTTGGGTGGTGCAGTCTCTGGCGGATGAGCCTCCGCCTGGATTATTTTCAACACACTGGTTCGCTCACATAGAGACGCACTCGAGCTTCCACGAGGTACCCAGCCTTTATTTCATCAGGTATGGATATGATTCAAAAGCAGGTGGGTAATGCAGCTTTCCTCCTTGCCGACGCGTTTCGAAGTTTCCTCTTCTTCCAGGGCTTGTGGAAAGTTCGTGCTGTGGTGGGTAGGGCTCCCATTATATGTACAAAGTCCCGCCCTCAATGGATGCATTACGGAGACTTGTGGGAGTCGTAGTTCCCTAAATTACACAAAATTAAAACGCACTGATTACTGCTGGTTTAAGTCCTGGGTGGACCCCGCCCTCTGACATATCCTCATCCTGCATTTCAGCCCCACATTCAAGACGGTGTATCCGTGCTTTGTGGCCCCTTTAAGATCCTTGGGTGGTGCAGTCTCTGGCGGATGAGCCTCCGCCTGGATTATTTTCAACACACTGGTTCGCTCACATAGAGACTGCACCACCCAAGGATCTTAAAGGGGCCACAAAGCACGGATACACCGTCTTGAATGTGGGGCTGAAATGCAGGATGAGGATATGTCAGAGGGCGGGGGTCCACCCAGGACTTAAACCAGCAGTAATCAGTGCGTTTTAATTTTTGTGTAATTTAGGGAACTACGACTCCCACAAGTCTCCGTAATGCATCCATTGAGGGCGGGACTTTGTACATATAATGGGAGCCCTACCCACCACAGCACGAACTTTCCACAAGCCCTGGAAGAAGAGGAAACTCGAAACGCGTCAGCAAGGAGGAAAGCTGCATTACCCACCTGCTTTTGAATCATATCCATACCTGATGAAATAAAGGCTGGTTACCTCGTGGAAGCTCGAGTGCGTCTCTATGTGAGCGAACCAGTGTGTTGAAAATAATCCAGGCGGAGGCTCATCCGCCAGAGACTGCACCACCCAAGGATCTTAAAGGGGCCACAAAGCACGGATACACCGTCTTGAATGTGGGGCTGAAATGCAGGATGAGGATATGTCAGAGGGCGGGGGTCCACCCAGGACTTAAACCAGCAGTAATCAGTGCGTTTTAATTTTTGTGTAATTTAGGGAACTACGACTCCCACAAGTCTCCGTAATGCATCCATTGAGGGCGGGACTTTGTACATATAATGGGAGCCCTACCCACCACAGCACGAACTTTCCACAAGCCCTGGAAGAAGAGGAAACTCGAAACGCGTCGGCAAGGAGGAAAGCTGCATTACCCACCTGCTTTTGAATCATATCCATACCTGATGAAATAAAGGCTGGTTACCTCGTGGAAGCTCGAGTGCGTCTCTATGTGAGCGAACCAGTGTGTTGAAAATATATATATATATATAAATATATATATATAAACATATGATCAAGGTCTCTGGAAGGCCGAAACGCGTTATGGCGGCAGTGCAGGGTGAAAAATAAAGAATATTTGCACTGACATCTGGGTCTGTGTTCGTCTGTTCCCTGGAACGTGGAAGCTGGTGACGGAGCTTGCAGCATATATAAACATATATATAGTTCAAAGTAGTTAATCTCAAATATTTTAATATATACCATTATTAGAATGTTAATAAATACATCTCACTAATATTTAACACTATATATAAATATATACTTATATATACTTATATAAACGCACAACACATATGTATATATATATATATATACATATTATATATATATATATATATATATATATAGACACATACACACATATATATATATCTTTTCTGAAAGGAAGTGGAAGCTTTGATATATATATATATATATATTATCTACTGGCGGTCGCCAGTAGATAGTTATAGTTAGGACCTATTTTCCATAGGAAATCCGCAACATTCTATTTGAAATAACGTTGGCGCCAGTTGACGAATCTTCGCGAAAGTTTCCAACTTGTTGGGGCGCTCCGGTCCGCTCCTATCCTGAAAGTCTCGGGGTGATTCGTCAAGCGGGGGCCGAGAAAAAGGGGGTCCCAAAACGCGTTTTCCCATTCATTTTTCCATAGGAACCTTTAGTCGCAGCTACAGCCCGAACTGCTGAACGGAATTACACCAAATTTGGCAAAGAGGTAGCCCTTGGTTCAGTGTAGTGCCTTTTGCTTAAATGGTGTAAATCCGTTCAGTAGTTCCTGAGAAAATCAAAAGTAAAGTCACATATATATCTATGGCCGAGTAGGGTCCGCGTACCCTCCCGATCACGAGCTGCATGCTAATTGGCTGTCAAGTGGCTGTCAACACTCCAAATCAGGAAGTGTTGGCAGCTATTTTGTCCCTCGGTAGAACCGAGGGACAGAAACAAGTGCGCAAAGCGCAAAAGGGGGCAGGGTAGAAACACCCTGACCCCTAGGTCTGCTCAGGGGTCCCACAAGGACCCCCTGGGCAGAAAAAAGCATTTTTTTTTTAAAAGTCGGCGGGATGCGCTTAGGGTGCGGGGATCCCGCCGAGAAAAAACACAAGAAACAAGTGCGCAAAACGCACAAAGGGGGCAGGGTAGAAACACCCTGACCCCCTAGGTCTGCTCAGGGGGTCCCACAAGGACCCCCTGGGCAGAAAAAAGCATTTTTAAAAATAAAAAATCGGCGGGATGCGCTTAGAGTGCGCGGATCCCGCCGAAAAAAAAAAAAACGAAGCGCGGTCTCCCGCGCTTCGATGCTATTTTGCCTGGGGCATGCGGGGGGTGGGTTTATGTTTTATGTGGGGGGCCTCTAAGGCCCCCCAAGCCCCGGGGACTGCCACCCCCCGGGGCTTTAAATACAAAATGGTGCGGGATGGCTCTTCGCCCTCCCGCAGCCCCGGGGACCGCCACCCCCCGGGGCTTCTTTTTTTTAACAATAATCACCTGTGTGGGGGGGCTCCAGTCCCCCCACATGCCCCGGGGCCCGCCACCTCCCCGGGGCACTTAGAAAACAAATGTGGGGGTCCGTTTCGGACCCCCGAAGCCCCGGGGACCACCTCCTCCCCGGGGCTGTGCAATTGAAGGGAGGGGGGCAGCGCGGCCCCCCTCCTGGAGCCTGTGGTGGCCCTGGGGACCGCCACCCCCCAGGGCCGGCTCCTGCAGTGTCCCGGGGTGCCTACCCCCAGGACACTGCTGTTTGCAATGACAGGGCGGGAGCCTCGCGGCTCCCGCCCTGTCATTGCAAACTGCTTTGGATATTGGAAGCGAGAGCAAGGAAACCTGCTCTCGCTTCCAATATCCAAGCACATTGCTTTTCCACATAGGGAGCTGCATCTTAGCAGCTCCCCATGTGGAAAGCAATGCCGGCTCCCGCAGGAGGCGGGGAGCCGGCATGGTCCGTGGGGAGTTGGGGTCCCCCACGGACCCCAAAGGATAGGGCCAGCCCCGGGGGATGGGGTTCCCGGGGCAAGTAGTGGCCCGGGAGGGGGGCCACGCGGCCCCCCTCCCCAAAAATAATACAAAAAAATAAATAAATAAAGGCCGGCCCCGGGGGATGGGGTCCCCGGGGCCAATAGAGGCCTTAGGAGGGGGGCCACGCAGCCCCCCTCCTCCAAAATTTATTTTAAAAAAGTGGGCATGCCCCGGGGGATGGGGTCCCCGGGGCCGGAATAGGCCACGGGAGGGGGGCCACGCGGCCCCCTTCCCCTACAGTATTTTTTTTAAAAAAAGGAAAAAGGCATCAGGCCCTGGGGGATGGGGTCCCCAGGGCCCCAAAAAGTAAAGAAGGGGGCCACACAGCCCCCTTCAAAAATACAAAAAGAAAGAAAAGACGCGATCGAGCATCAGGCCCCGCCCCTCCCTTAACCACTCTGCAAACGCGCGCTGTGGCGCGTTTAAAAGTGGGGAAATAATTCCCATTCAATACTGGGGTCCTGGGGCCAACTAGCCCACCAGGTACCTCCAGTATGCGCCACAGGGCTGGGTTGCAGAGAGGTGGTCCAGGCCACGCCCCTTTTACACCTCTCTGCAACGCAGCTCTGTGGCGCATACTGGAGGTACCTGGTGGGCTAGTTGGACCCCAGGGACCCTCAGGATTCAAGGGGACTTAATCCCCCAACTTAGAACGCGCCACGGGGTGCGTTTGCACAGTGGTGAAGGGAGGGGGCGGGGCTTCAGGTGACATGTGTACAAACAGGCCCCGTGGCGCGTTTTAAGATGGGGAATTAAATCCCCTTCAATCCTGAGGGTCCCTGGGGGCCAACTAGCCCACCAGGTATGTCCAGAAAGCACCACAGAGCTGCGTTGCAGAGAGGTGCAAAAAGGGGCGTGGCCTCTGAACACCTTTCTGCAACGCAGCTCTCTGGCGCATACTGGAGGTATCTGGTGGGCTAGTTGGCCCCTAGGGACCCTCGGGATTGAGGAGGAATTAATTCTCCAACTTAAAACGTGCCACAGGGCGTGTTTGCAGACATGTCACCTCAGGCCCCACCCCCTTCCATCACCATTGTGCAAATATTCCTCTAAAATCAGCCGAACTACGAATTCCGATTTACTCACCTGTTATCAGGAGAGACCACAGTGCTGCATCTTTGAGCCCAGTACTGATCCTGAAAAGTAATTTTAACCGTACTTACCAGTAACTTGAATTTCCTTCCATAGGATATCATTGCCTGCTTTTTGCTGAAAAAGTTTCTAAGTGTCGATTTTTGAAACATACAAATATTCCTCTAAAATCAGCAGAACTACGAATTCCGATTTACTCACCTGTTATCAGGAGAGACCTCAGTGCTGCATCTTTTAGCCCAGCACTGACCCTGAAAAGTAATTCTAACCGTACTTACCAGTAACTTGAATTTCCTTCCATAGGCTAACATTGACTGGTTTCACTTGGAAATTCTTCTAAGTGTGGAGTTTTGGAACTTTATAATATTCCTCTAAAATCAGCCGAACTACGTAATTCCGATTTACTCACCTGTTATCAGGAGAGACCTCAGTGCTGCATCTTTGAGCCCAGTACTGATCCTGAAAAGTAATTTTAACCGTACTTACCAGTAACTTGAATTTCCTTCCATAGGCTAACATTGACTGGTTTCACTTGGAAATTCTTCTAAGTGTGGAGTTTTGGAACTTTATAATATTCCTCTAAAATCAGCCGAACTACGTAATTCCGATTTACTCACCTGTTATCAGGAGAGAACCCAGTGCTGCATCTTTTAGCCCAGCACTGACCCTGAAAAGTAATTCTAACCGTATTTACCAGTAACTTGTATTTCCTTCCATAGGAATCCATTGTCTGGTTTTCAGCAGAAAAGTTTGTGTCGATTTTCACAAACTACAAATATTCCTTAAAAATCGCCTGTATGACTTAAACACATTCTTTCAACTGTTTACAGGAGATGCACCAGTGCTGGATCCAAGATCCACCACTGAGTAAGAAAAAGTAACGATAACACTACTTACCTGCTAAGTGAATTTCCTCCCATAGGATAACATTGGTGATTCTATTTGAAAAAGTTTCTAAGTGTCAACTTTTAAAATACAATAATATTCCTTAAAAATCACTACTGTAACCAAAACGCTTTTACTCAACTGTTTACATGAGATGTTGCAGGACTGAATCTAGGATCCAGTCCTGTGGTTAGAAAAGTAATCCATAAAGTAACTAATTGCATTTAACTTGAAATTCACATTGAGCTCAATGTTGCATTGTGTTTGAAATTGTGTTGCCCATTGCAACAACTGTAACTACTGTACTTAAAAGTCTATTGCCTATTTGCAAAGTAGTTAAACTAAAGTAATTCATTCTGAGAAAGTATATTTTGTAATGTAATGTATAATGTAATTACAATGTATTTAAAAAAATAAAATATCTAAAAATAAATAGTTTAAAAAAATGTAGTAAATCAGTATCAAAAAAATAAATATAACAATTAATACATTTAAAAATTGTCATTTACAAAACCTTTGAAATTCACTGAAAAAAACCATAGGTTTCAGACATGTTATAGTTAGGAATTAGCATTTAAAAAACCTTTGAAATTCACTGAAAAAACCATAGGTTTCAGGCACGTTATAGTGAGAAATTAGCATTTAAAAAACCTTACAAATTCACTGAAAAAACCATAGGTTTTAGGGATAGTTATAGTTAGTTGGACATTGCACTCGTACAAAACCCGTGAAATTCCCCCGTTATAGTTAGTTCAGGTAACTATAACTCGCGCCCCCGCAATGCACTGCTGATGACGTCACATATTACATCACTCATGACATGGTCAGTGACATCACTGATGACATCACTGATGACATCTCAAATGACATCACTGATGACATCACTGATGACATCATCCATGTGATAATTTCATGCATCTCCTCACACCCTAATATAACTTTTGATACACCCACTCTAAATTACAGACTGCCATTCTCAAAACCATAAACACTCCAACACCAATAACTACATACCCACTCACTGATTCTTAGGTCTACACACACATCCACTCACTCACCCGTACAGTCACTCATACTTACGGTCACTCAGTACAGGACAATCATATGCACTCATACTCCTAGATAGACACTCAAACACCGCCACTGATCCATAGAGGTACTCACACACCTAGTCAGTCATGCAAATAATTAAACACACTGCCATTTACTCACCTATACAGTTATCCACACACCAGCTCACTTACTCATACAAATACTAGCACATTCTTACGCTCTTATACAATAACTGATACAAGCACACACGCATCCATACAGCCACTCTCACAATCACACACTCTCACTTATAGCCTTTTAAATACTCTAACACACATATATACTGCCTTTTACATATGTAGTTACTCGCACATGTACCACTGAGATATACATTCACTCACTAACACACCCATACACACACTCACCCACCCAAGCAATCCATCAAAGACACACTCTTCAAATCATGCACCCAGTGAATCACCCACTCACACATCTATGTACAGAGTCGCACACACCCCACCCACACAAACACTCAGGCACCCATACAGATACTCAGACAACCAATCAATAACTCATATAGACACTCATGTAGCTATTCACAAACCCATGCAGCCACTTACACAGCAACAGACAGACGGATACAGACATTCACCCAGTTTAGTCACTAACCCATGCATTCAGTAAGATACGTTTAATCACTCACTTATAGAGTTAGTCACGCACCTACTAAATCATCCATTCAGACACTTATACACCCACTCATTCTTCAATACGCCTTTCCCTATATATATTAAACATATTTAAACTTTACAGAAACACACAGTCACTGGATGATGTCATCAGTAATGTCATTTGAGATGCCATCAGTGATGTCATCAGTGATGTCACTGACCATGTCATGAGTGATGTAATATGTGATGTCATCAGCAGTGCATTGCGGGGGCGCGAGTTATAGTTACCTGAACTAACTATAACGGGGGAATTTCACGGGTTTTGTACGAGTGCAATGTCCAACTAACTATAACTGTCCCTAAAACCTATGGTTTTTTCAGTGAATATATATATATATATATATATATATATATATACACATATATATATGTATATATATGATGTAGCACAATTATTAAAAATTCATATTTTACATTACAGTCTGTGCAACAGTAGGGGAAGATGTTGGACTTCGGGAGGGTAAGATTTACTATTCCCACTCCAGTCTGTGCAACAATAGGGAAAGTGTTGGACCTCGGAGGGGTAAAATGTACTTTTCCCACTCCAGTGTGTGCAACTATAGGGAAAGCGTTGGACATCGGAAGGGTTACATTTACTATTACCATTTCAGTCTAAGCAACAATGGATAAACTACTTCACTTCAAACACTTTACATATTTGAATAACCCAATTAATTTACAACAAATATAAACATCATTACTTAACATAAAATATATATAAACATTTTTTTAAAATTGTCTAATTTACAAAATTGATAAACAATGTAATTAATTTTCAATTAAAAAATAATGGTTAGTTAATTATTACTTAAGTAACTTTCTACCCTATATCACTACAAACCTAGCAACCCACACTTAAAATATAATGAAAATAAATAAATATAACACAGTTTACATAATTAATAATCAATTACATAATTAACATTTAATTGTTAATTATTACTTAATTAACTTCGTACCCTACAACCCTACAATCTCAGCAGCCAGCACCTAAAATATAACAAAAATATATAATTATTACAAAATATACAGAATTATTAATCAATTAAATATTTAATTATACATTAATAATTTTTTTTTTATTATTATTTAATTAACTTCCCACTCTCTACTCCTACAAACATAGCAACCCGCAACTAAAATATAACTAAAATAAATCAACAATATTGACTGAAAAAACGATTTTCTTGACAATTATATTCCTGCATAACAATATTTTTATATCACAATGTTTTTTTCCGATATTTCTAACTGCCGATATTTACAACTCAATATTTAGTCCAAAAACCCTTACTTCTTAGGGGAAGTGTCTTGGATCTGTTCCTCAAAGGAAGTCTGATTTTCCCCTCTTGCCTCTGCCCTGTGTGCCCAATTAGTCAGTTTGTAGAATTTGTAAGGGGACAGTTGACCATCCTTAAATGCGACCAGGGTCTTCCATGGTAGTAATTCCCTATCCTGCAGGACATGACCCCATTTGTAGATCTCTGCCTTTTTTATTGGGTCTGTTAGCTGATCTCTCATGCAATCCGGTGACCTGGGAGAGTTCCAATTGGGTCAATCTTGCTAAAGTTGGGGATACCTACTAATCTCTTGATATCCAACCTCAATTTGATGGTTGTCTGAAGCATATTAAATATTATCTCCTTAATGAATTTTGTTTCCCCAAATTTAAATAAGAAATATGATTCTCCTGTACATATATTTTTTAGCACAACCCGCAATAACCCCCCCTGTCTGTGATTCATTGTGTTCTTAGAGTAATACCCTGCTGTTCTTCCACTGAAAAGCCCAGCAATAGAATTGAAAATCTGTGGTGGCTATCCCCACCCGAGCCTTCTTCTTTGTAGCTTTTTCCTTAAAAGCCTAATCCCTTTCGAAGCCAATTTAAAGTTACTAACTTTCCCCTTGTTTAAGAACTCCTTATTAAAGCGCAAGGGGATAGTATTAAAATGAAAGGTGAGTTTCGGCAGAATAGACATTTTGATCAGATTAGATCTTTCATACAGTGTTATATCGAGGATCGCCTCTCAGTTCCACCCATTGCCTTTTTAAGATTATTTTGTGCTAGTTATGTAGATCTTGGACTACCTTCATTCCCAGATACCTGAACTTCTTCATACTTAGTTCACTATCCCTCAGCAAGTTCTAAACCATAATCTCTGTTTTTTGGCTCATTCGCCAAATATCCTCACAATACTCATGCAATATTTGTTGCATCATGTGAAAGGAGACTTTTAAATTAGAGGTATGAGTCATCGAAATGAAATGAAATGAGAGTTTATTGTTATTAGTTAATAAAAACCATCAGAATGTACATATAAAAGAAATCCTTTTTAAAATAATCAATTGTCTTAAAAACATGAATTAATATTGCTACGACACAGGAGAATATCGTGGTCTCATTTAAAACATAACATTGTAAGATTAATTCAGTCATTAATGTGGATACTCTTCACCGTTGTTATAAAGTGGTGTATACATCAGTATAAAATTCCACAACTCCAAATGTCAACATCCTACTACTGTTTTAACAGCGTATCAATGTATTGTACTCGTAATGCGAGGCAAATTCCTTATGCTATAGTATGCAGCTTACAATTCTGTTTGACTGCTTTGTCGTGAAATTGTGAAAACTTCAGAAGTTTGCAGTTTAGCTGAGGATCTGTAGGGGCCAGACTTCTCATGATGGCTGTTCTGCACGTACGGATCCCTCTCTCATTAAATAAGCGCTTTAAAAGTGTGCGGCGTACATTATTCAGTTTGGGACATTTGGTGACCAAATGCACAAAATCCTCGTTTGGAGCATCACATAGTCTGCACGTTTTTGGTCCTTTATATCGCCATGCTGGTTTGTCTGACAAAGACGGCAGATCTCCTAAGCGCATAGCCAATAGTTTTTTCTTGAAATACATCGGATAGGTTAGATGTAGGTAAGTTGCCAGTTGCAATGTGACGTAGGTTAGAATTGTCATCCAGGCATGGGATCGCCGCAAAAATATGCTTTTGTCCTCAACTAGCGAATGAATTTTTGCTGTTTTATTCATGGCTTGGCAGAAAGTAGGATGCGATAAATTCAAGTCCCATAAGTCACCCGCATTGGTTAGTTGTAGAGATGATGACAAGTATTTGTTGTAACTTGAATTCACGTCATTATTCACAGATTCCCATAGAGCACTGATTAGAGAGCTGGTCTGATTATTTCGTATTTTATGCATGGATTTAATGAAGTGATATCTTCTTGCTATGTTTTGCTGTGTCAATCCAAATATGAGTCATCGAGTCATCAGCATAAAGTGCAATTTTTCTTACCCACTTTTCCACCCTCTGTAAGAAAAGGGAGCAATGGCAGGCCCACTCCTCAATCTCCTGGCCAAAGGCTCTATATATAAATTAAACAATATAGGAGATAGGGAACAACCCTGCCTAGAACCACATTGTATGGTGAGTTGTGAAGGGAGTGTCCGATTTACAGCAATTCATTATGACAGGCTTATTATTATATGAGCTGAATTGCCCTACAAAAGTTTGCTCCCAAACCATTCTGCTTCAGAAATGAGTTCAGAAATTACCAATCAACTCTGTTGAAAGCTTTAGCGGCATTGAACGTCTATGAGCCCATTTGTTAAGTCATGCAACTGTCTCCCTGGTATATGAATCAGGAAACGACCTTTACAATGCGGGCTGAGCCACACGTGCTGTTTCCCCACAAGCGGAAACAATGTGCATATGCGTGGTTAAGGCAGTGCATGGTCTAGATGCATGGATGGGCACAGGAAGAGGAAGGATCGGGACTGGACGTGGACATTATTTTGGTAAGTTTTGTTTTTAGTTTTGGAGGGTGGGGGGTAATTTTTAGGGGTGGGGTAGTTTTTAGTGCTCGGGGGTTGGGGTTGTTTTCAGGGCTCGGGGGCGTCAGGGTTGTTTTAGGGCTCAGGGTCAGGGTTGTTTTTAGGGCTCAGGGTTGTTTTTAAGGTTCAGAGGGGGTCAAGTTGTTTTTAGGGCTGGGGGTCAGGGTTGTTTTTAGGGCTCAGGGTAGGTCGGGGTCATTTTTAGGGCTGGGGGATCAGTGTTGTTTTTAGGGCCCGGGGAAGGGTCAGAGTTGTGTTTTAGGGCTCGGGGCGGGGGGGTTGGAGTTGTTTTCAGGGCTCGGGGTGGTCGGGTTGTTTTTAAGGCTCGGGTCAGGTCATTTTTAGAGCTCAGGGGGGTCAGGTTGTTTTTAGGGCTGGGGGGTCGGGTTTGTTTTAGAGTTCGGGGGGGTCAGGGTTTGTTTTTTACCACACATATCCCTTTAACAGTCATGCCTTTACCACAAAATTGCATGGTAAAGGCATGCATGGTAAAGGAATGCATTGTTAAGACACATTAGTTGTTCGGGCAGTGTTGTAGAGGCACACGTGGCTTAGCCATGCATGCCTCTGTCATAGAGCCTCATGAATCAGATCTCCAATCACCCTGCTTAATCTCTTAGCCGTTATATGTGTAAAAACATATAATCACAGTTAAGCAAGGAGATTGGTCTGTATGATTCACATTTTCTTGGGTTCTTATTGGGTTCTTATTTGGTTTTAAAATTACGCTAATTGTTGTCTCGTTCCAGGAATGTGGGGCATTATCGCCGTTAATGAGGATGACAATAAAATGGCTGGTCAAAACTTGAATAATGATATCTGCAATGACCATAAAGTGCTCAATTGGCATCCCTTACTTCTTCTTGTCTGATTTCTTGATTCAGTTCCTTTGCCTGGTTTGGTCCCAACCAGGGAAACAGATCCTGATTTAGCCATACTTTCATTGCCTCTTCTGACACCTTAGGCCCTTCTGCCTACAAATCTTGAAAAAAAAGCTACAAAGGCTTCACCAATATCATTGTTACTACACTTTTCCCCATATTCGAAATGGGCCAGCCTACTTGTCTCCCACTTTCTCCAAATCTGCTCTTACAGCATGGCTGATAGCTCTCCTTTAGTATCTGCCAGCTTATCTGATAGGGTGACTTTCACCTTGTCCTCCCTCAGATTCTTGTTGTTCAATGCCTCCTCTAAACTGAGCAACCTATCTTCCAGTTCCTGGAGCCTAGTCCTCTTCTCTCTATTTAAGTGAGTATGTTTATATGAGAATTATGCTAATTATTCTGCCTCTAATGAACACTTTAAATGCTATACTAATAGAAGCAGACCCCAAGTTAATGTAAAAAAGAAATGCTCTGTGGCTGACTTACCTGTCCCACCTCCTGATTAAGTAGTAGCTTCCTATCTAAGGTCCATCTTTAACCTTCTTCCTCTGTCGTGTAGTTCCTATATAACCTATACAGGATCTGCGCGTTTGGATAACATAAACTGTGGGACTGGTGGCAGACTGGTTCCGTGCATCCCCACCGGATATGTTAGCCTGTCTGAATTAGCTAGCTCACAGTGCCACTAGAGTCTCCTCTTATCGGGGAGAGAATAGTTCTTGGCAACCTCAGAACATGACAACCCTGATCACCCAGGATCGTGAAAACAATATACTACCTTTCGTTTAGTCAACCAAACAGAAGAACATACGGGAGTCTGCTATTTTACGAATTGGAGGACCGGGACCCGAAGGGCCCTGATGAAGTTCCAATAGGAACGAAACGCGTTGGCTGACTTTTGCTGTTCTAAACTCCTTTTGATACAAAATAAAGAAAATACACTTTGGAAAAGTTGGAAACACTGTGGACTCATTTAATCGGTGCACCTTCCCCTTTGCAATAAAGTTTACCTTTCGTTTAGTCACTCGTGCTCACTTAGTTTGTCTCAGAGATACACAGAATAAACGTACTGGGCGTTTCTCAATAAGGATTTATTGAACAGTTGTTATTCTAGTGTAGCATAGATGTGCTGCAACAACCATTAGACAGTAGCAGAGAAATATGATTAGCAATATTACAAAAGTAAAGGGATGGTATAGTTCTACCATCTTGCATAAATCATGAATATATAACGTACCTAAAACACATGATAAAAAGTGCGTAATCCTACGATGCCTCCCTAACTAGATGTACCTAAATGTACCTAGCATCTGTGTAGCTGTAATGCCAAGAATCCCTCAACCCCTTACCTTAGTATGAGAGAATATGGGACCCCGTCCTGGTCTCGAGTTGGAAACGCAGCGAGGGATGTTATACCACTGCGAGCTGGAGCGTCTGCATGCAGGAACCTCAGCGTCTCTGGTCAGTGTGTCAGCCGGGATGTCACGGTCTCCTCTATCTTCCTAAGCAAGATGTGCTGTATATATACCCATAGGTCTCCCCAGGGGTCCTACCTTGCTGTGTTACTGTGTCGGCCTAAAGGATAACGTTGGGCCTGAACTTTATGCAGAGATATTATACAGGAGATGGTAATCCTACTGTTAGTCCTGCTGTGCTTCCAAGAAGCCTCATGCATAATGTATGAGAATCGAGCCAGGGAAACACCCGCGTTCTGAATGCAGTGCCATATCTAGGTAAAAGGTCAGTGCCTAAGAACCGTTATGTATGTAATGTAGGGAAGAATATAGGTGAAAGGTTGCAATGTTACCTAGGCCTATATAGGGTACCTATATGGAATATAACACCCGCTCCTCTTCCGACTGGACAACACATGTAACCTATTACTGTACTACTAGCAGAACTAGATTACGGTACGCACAAGGTTTATAAAAACATCTCTTTCTCCCGGCACACGACGAGCCAAATGTTTATGTGTCCTGTCTGGTAGACGCAACATTTCCTTTGTTTGCTTCCGCAGTAGACGGCCCCTGTAACACCTCACAGAGTATGTCAATTGAGCACAGATGATGTTCCACGCTGTCCGCAGCCTGTGCTGGGGCAGCCTGTGCGACATCCAAAGCCTGGGTGTCAGTGGAGGAGCCGGTGTTCATACCAACAGGTGCAATTACTACCTGCGGTGGCTCAAGGAATGCCGCCATCCACATTGGAAGACACTGAGGACACTGCAGAACATGGGCCGTTATCGGGTCCAGTAAGGCATTCACGTCCGGTGGCACACATGATGGGAGTGTCAAACACAGGTCTAACACGCATTCTTCTCCGCAAAACAGGCATCGGAGGACAGGTAAGATGCAGTCCATCTAGACTGGTCGAAATGACAAGAACCAAGATGCACTTAGTTCTCTTAGGCAAGGCGTGCCTAGATGTTGTACCATGTGGTCACGGTATTTACGTTCCAGTAGTGCTTTTTCCATCTCCTTGGTGACTGGGATGTCCATTGCGTAGCAAATGCGTAGCAAATATAAAACAATCAGGATACCTGCTGCTAGGAACAGGATGAGCGGAAGCCCTCCAAAGATGCTTCCGAATACGGAGTGTATGAAGTTTGGTATAACTCCAAGTACCGTCTGAAAGGTGCTTATAAGTCCAGAACCTATGGTCTTAAATAGGTAAACAATGCCTGTCATATCAGACATGTTAAAGATACGATTGACCATTTCTGCGAAATGGAAAGGGCAGTTTGTATGAATTAGCGCCTGTATCTCTGCCGAAGACCTTGCGATCTGGAGATCAAAAGTCTCTCGAGCGGAGGTTAAGGGCACAGACTTCTGTAGAAGCATGGCTTTCATTCTGCTTAGAGTATCAAACCGTATTAAAGAAACATTCAGTGAAGGCCATTACGGCGCCTCCCTGACTGTATGTGTCGGTGGAAACAATACTTGCATACAACAAGTAACCCTGGAGCTCACGGTTACCAGATATGCGATGCCTGGGAGCATGCCACAGCAGCCTTTACTGTTCAGCATCAAGTAACTCCCATTCGAAAGTAGCCTGAATGCTGGAGTAATCACAGCAGCTGGGACACCCCTCAAATGGCAGGACAGGTTCGCCACAGAACCATTACAAGCCCCGTGCAGCATTATATCCTGGCTTATGAGTGATCCACTTAAAGCGTTCTCACAGTTTGTACCGCTCAGAAACACTTCTCGATCCCCACTCCGGCATCGAAATCTGTATGGTAATACCCATGATTCCTTAATGTATTCCTTGCCCATTTCGTCATATCTGCCTACTTGCTTTTGTTCAAGGCAATACTGAAACTGAAAAGTAGTGACCGGTAGAGTTATGTGGCCATGGATTAGCCATTCTGTGGACGGTGATTCTGCCACTGTAAATGCTAATCTATCCAGTTTTTCGATACGCAGCATTGTATATTTAGCTCCCCTTTGTGCCATTTCTATCTGTTCTTCTGATAGATTGTATTCAGAAAACAGAGACGTACTGTTGATATAACGCCAAGGCACGTAGCCTGCACGCAAAGATTGCTGCATCTAGCTTAATAACATAATAGAACGTAACTGTGATTGCCTGTGTTGTAATATGGCCAAATCTTGTTCTAGTATGTCTATCGCAGAAGATACAATGTTGCCTAAGGAATATATCCTGGAGGTCAATGTAGTTAACCCATTGTCTACCACTGCTAGAGATTTTTCTAGATTTATACGGTCTATCTCTCGTAGTCTCTCTGCGGCCTCTTGTTGGGATATTTTCCATATTTCATTGTAGACAGCCTAATAGAAGCGTTTCTGATGCGGCTTCCTGGGACCCATTAAAAAATCCCTAAGATCCGCATCCTGTGACAGTAAGGATAAGTGTTGTTTCACCTGTGTGAGTGTTGAGGTTTTTAGCCAATCGAGGCACAACTTCCCAACACTGTAGGATGTCACTACCCCTGGATGTTGTCTCTGTCCATAACGTGGATCTGGCCTATGGATACTAAACCCTTCGGCTTTACCCATGAATCTTGCCTGACAATTATTAGTGTCTGTGGGCCAAATCAACCATTTTTTCCAATTGGGGTCTGATCTGTTGTATTGTATGATGTCATCTACTGTAATCTCCTTCTCTGATGTTTCGTTACCCTCGGTGTGTGACGGAGTTGGCAACTCAGGTGTGTTCAAGTCTTTGTTCTTGGCTAGTCCAAGGCAAGACGGCTGTTGCACTGCCTCGTTCAAAAACATGATTTGTTGAGTGATGAGGCATGCTCCAAACAAAGCTTCTGTTCCCTGAACTTGCCATTCTCTAGTACCCCAGACTGATTTTAAGTCTATGGTGTCTTTCCATAAGTCGAAACCTTGTTCAGACAACTGGGCAATAAAGGAAGCAGAGTAAATCTGTTTGGTGTTTGTTAACATATTTTTCTGTGCTGATGTTGGTGCAACCTTATAATGATATGAGGCTGGGTCAGACATATTAAACCCTGAAAAATATGGAAACTTCTGTGTAAATGTTTTTGAACTGCCTTTCGGTGGTGTTGGACAATGTTCCCACTGGTGGTATGTGAACACAGGTCTAGGATTAGCAGATTTATGTAAAAAGTGATGACCATAGTGCTGATAACAATATATAGTCTCGAAATATGATGTGTCTTCCAATGTTTCACTATTAGAAAATGCAGCAGATTTCTCCAAATCAGATAACATGTTATTAACAGTTTCAAAATCCCAATCATCGGAAAATGTACTTGAGGTAATGATATCACTTAATGATATTTTAAATAAATGTGGAATTTTTAAAAGTTCGGTCGGGCCGAATATATCAAAATCAACCTTGTTCCACACTATACCATTCGTTATAGGAACTGCTGTAATGTTCACTGATGACAAGTCTCTTTGTTCTTGATGAGATGATAGGTGTGGTTTTAAAAGTAAGTTCACCTTTTGGGCTGCAGAGCTTTGTCGAAGGTATCTTCCATTAACAAGCATGATAAAAACTATTACTAAGCCTAGCCAGAAAAGAAAGAAAAGTATGCCGGTGATTATCCATAGTTCTACCCAAGGTGACACCAGGTAAGTCTTTTTAAGAAAGTTCAGAAAGTCTTTTACTTGCTGTTTGGTGATTTTTTGGCTGGTGTCGTTTCCGGTTCGCTTGGATCCAAAGAAAACGTATCAAAGTTTATGAAGTAGCCAGAAGCAGTTCGATCAATTGTTGGTATTGCATCAGGATTTGTAGAAATCGTGGTTTGCTCTTGTTGAGGCATGCTGACGTAGACATCTGTATTTGGTCTAATAGCAATTTGTCTGTCATTTTGAGTTTGATTTTGAAGTTGAACTTCAGGTTCCAGAGGAACGAGTTCCATAGCATTGTTGCATAGTCCTTCATTCCGTGCAGGGGACTCTTCAAACGTGATGAGTCTCTCCGTTTGAACTTCTTGGATTGTAGCGAGAGGAGGGCGTCTGCTACTTTGGAGTCCACGTGGCCTACTACTCAGTATCGGCCACATAGTGTGGTTTGATTAGGTCGATTGAGACAAATCTTTTCTCCTTTTTTCCGGCAAGAAGCGGTAGAAGTACAGTTCTTGTTCCTTCAATTTCTAGGACCGGTACAGGCTTTCTGTATGATGGCCCAAATTCTTTCTTGTCCGCTATTTTCTATCTGACCAGATCCCCGACTTTTGGGATCCAGACAGGTTTTGCCGTGACTGATTTGACTTTCCCAGTGGCGGTCTGCTTCAGATGGACATTACTTTGTTGTGTCCTGGATTCATTTAGATCCTGTAAAACAGGCAAACGATCATGGATGTCAAAAGGTTTTTCATCCGCCACTGTGCCTTCACAATCAAGATCAGGAACCCACATTCTTGTCCCAAATAGGACCTCATATGGAGTGACCCCCCCCTAGAGAACTTCTTGGCATGTTGTTCAAAGCTCGCTGGACTCCTTACAGATGTTTTACCCAACTTTCACCCGTGCCTAATACTCTAGCTGTTAAAGATTGCTTTAAGTCCCTGTTTTTTCTCTCCACAACCGAATTTCCCTCGGGATGGTACGGAGATGAGTACCGCAATGCTACACCCAATCCTCGCATGGCCTCCTTGTAACCCCGAGAGCTAAATGCATGACCCTGGTCAGAATGTAATGTGCCAATTGCGTATGTCCCTATAAAGACTCGCAAATCTTTGATAACAGTTAGAGCGTCAGCCGAGCGTTGGGGCCACACCCATAGGAATCTTGAGCAGGAATCCACTGCAACCATGATATACCTGTAAGCCCCGTCTTTTTGTAAGGGGCCGCAGTGGTCCAAGTAAACACATGCTAATGGTTTATCAGATATTAACAACGGTGTCTGCGCTGGACGTGTTACGGTGGAACCTTTCATCTGCTGACAGATGTCGCATTTCAAGACATAGTCTTTAGTCTGCTTTGATAATCCAGGCCACCAATAGCGTTGTTTCAATAAAGAAACAGTCGCCGTAACTCCTGCATGTGCAGAACCTATCCCTTCGTGTGCTGCTAGCATTAAACCTAACCTACGATCTATGTTTGGAATTACTCTATGCCCCACTCCAGGAATCTGAGCAAATGGAATGTTATTGGCATCTAACTTGTAGAGTACTTGAGTAGAAACTTCTTTGGTAGTGCTTTGCTGTTTTTGCGTGAAGCAATGACAGCTACCATAATCTCACCGTCTATTCTCGTTTTAGAACGAGTGATTGCAGCTACGGAAGCCGTGCGTACAGCCCCCTTTGCGGCTTCATCAGCCAATGAATTTCCTTCAATGTGAACTCCATCACGCTGATGACTCAGTGTATGTATCACGTGAACTTTCGGTAGTTCGGTTTTCAACTCCACTACCTGTTCCCATAGCATTTTATGCTTAATTGTGCCACCTTTTGCGTCTTTGTACCTGTTTTCAACCCAGTACTGCAAATATTCATTATATGACTGTACACAGTAAAAAGAATTGCACACAATTAGTGTGGGGAATTCTCGATCCGTATTTACCAGTGCCAGTATCAGCGCTTTTAACTGTGCCAGCTGTGCCGTGCAGTCTCCTAGAGACTGCGTTTTGTGCAACTTGGGTGGAATTTTCCATCCCGCATGCGACCTTTAACGACTGCACATGCTGCGCTATATTGTTGCTTACTTCCTAAGGCCGGTTGAGCTGATCCATCAGTGTAAATATATATTCATACTGATCTAGAGGCATTATTTCGTTTGGTAGAGGATATTCTTGTTCGTATTGCAGGAATGCTTGTGTCTTTAAATTTGGGTCGTACCTGTATTCTACATCTGTTGCAGTGAGAGAATTAGCCCATTGTATCCATCTCGGATGTAAAGCTTTAGCATTAGGTACGCTTGCCTTTGTCGCAGCCTCTAGGGCTGGAACCGGAGTTACTACTATTATTCGTTTCCCCTGAGCCAGTGCTCTTTCTCTCACTACAGCAGTCTGTACTGCTGTTAGAATCTTTTCTGTAGATGCGAAGCGCATCTCAGCATTTGTGTACAAATGTGATTTGTATGCAATTGGTACTGTCTCACCTTCATTACATGTTAGATAGGTGTACCCAGATTGACCCGCAACTATATGGATCACCAGGTTGCGTATGTTTACGCGTGTCTGTAAGTGTTTGGAAGCTATCATGTCAGCTTGTAAAGAACGAAGTGTATCTGTATGTTCCTGTGTCCATTGTTTTACTGAAAAATCAGGTTTTATTAAATCGTAGAAAGGTTTCACTCTTTCTGCATAATCCAAAATGTATGTTCTATCAAAATTTAGGAATCCTAGAATTGACTGTAAATTTTTCAATGATTTTGGAGGTTGGAGCAGCGCACATTTTTCTAAAAAATTGGCTGCCAGGCTTTTTCCTTCACTTGAAAGCTTATATCCTAAAGACAGGACACTGAGGTGGGCAATTTTTGATTTTTTAAAGTTGAATTTGCAGCCCCCAGATGCAAATCCCAAAATTATGGTATTCACTCTGTTCAAGTGTTCCTCT
Source organism: Calotriton arnoldi (assembly GCA_963921515.1). Lineage (NCBI taxonomy): Eukaryota > Metazoa > Chordata > Amphibia > Caudata > Salamandridae > Calotriton > Calotriton arnoldi. The sequence goes on from CAWUFW010005490.1 coordinate 1,170,988, forward strand.
AGGTCATCGTCCGTTAGATAAATATCATCCACATAGGACAATGCCTCTTCATCCAAATTTTGAAGTAACTCAGTTACTCTAGCTGAAAACAACTCCGGGCTGTTCTTATACCCTGGGGGAATCGACAAAATTGCCGTTGGGTCCCTAGCGCTGAGAAGGCTGTCAGATACCTGCTTTCAAGTACTATGGGCCTGATTCACAGAACTAACTTACGTCAAAAACGTAAAGTTAGTACTTTTTGGTATTCACAGAATACACTTACTCATTTTGGTATTCACAGAATGAACTTACTCATTTCGGTATTCACAGAAGTTAGTAGTCCTAACTTTAGGACTCCTAAATGCCTTCTGTGAATACCGAAAGTCTTAAAGTTAGGATTTTTCTCAGTTTAGGAGTAGTATTTACCAAAATGAGTAAGTGTATTCTGTGAATACCAAAAAGTACTAACTTTACGTTTTTGACGTAAGTTAGTTCTGTGAATCAGGCCCTATATTTTGGCAGAAAAATCCATTTGAGATATCAAGTGTTGTTTTATATTTTTTCTGCACAATGTTATTCATTAATGCGGCACTATGTGCATTTTGGACTGCAAATGTCTTAGTGCAAGTGTTTAAATGTCTATAATCTAAAACTAGATGATATGAATTGTCAGGTTTCATGACAGGAAACAAAGGATTGTTTATTGGTGAGGTGCAAGTTTCAATCACCCCTTGGTATTCAAGTTGATCAAAGATCTCCCTGACCTGTTTTTTAGCTTCTTGCTTTATTGGATACTGCCTCTGTGCAGTTGGAGTATTTTTCAAAGGAATTATGTGGTGGGTTGAATCCTCATCCCATCCAACATGGTTTTTGTATAATGCCGGAGCCTGGGCTACCGCCCACTCCTGCGCATATGTATGTTGTAAGTGCCTGGGAATATGGTCTGAGAAGGCCGGAAGAATTACCGTTTCCCTTTAGCCATGACGAATGCTGGCGGCCAATCTTGTTCAGCTAATAAAATATCATAGCCAAACGTCAGGTTCTCCCAAAAGAGACCTCTTGCTGTTCTACATTTGTCCCCCTCCATTTGGAGCGTTATTTCATATACTTTATGTGGGACACTTACCCTAGTTTAGGGTGTTTCTACCGTGATATAATCATTCAAGTCCGCTGTCACCAGAAATTCCTTCAGGTTCTGGCGAGCTATTGTTATTTCTGCCGCACTGTCTAGCATCGTCAGAGCCCATTCCCCGTTCAGTAGTCGAGTCCTCAGAATTCTGGGCATGTCTGATCTTTAGACCTGCAACTTTCTTCTTTTTGAACTGTGGCTTTTGCTTTGGTTTTTCTTCTTTTTTAGAAGTGTAATCCTGAGCGTGCTGCTTGTCTCTGGACTTTGTACGCTCTTCTTGCCTTTCTGACCGTCCTTCCCTCTCAGAGTTTTTCAATGAACCCTGAAAGGAATGAGAGGAACGTGTATCAGTATCCTGATACCTGTCAGGTTTCCTAATATTTTCCCTATTCCTAAGGTTGTACCTCTTTTCGGAGGGCTCCTGTGGAGGAGATCTACCTCGGGATTGAGATCGATTTCCTTTAAAGTTTTGTTGTTTTTTATTGTCCCACTTCTTCTTAGTTGAAGCAGGTGTCTGCTTGGAAGTGTCCTTTTCAGGACTGCCCATCAGTTGTGGTTTTAAAGCTTTCCCACCCAAACTGTCTCTGCCTAATTCTGCATATGCAGTTTCAATTATTTTTGGTAGTTTGTGTTCTTGTTCTAAAGGACTGAACTCCCTTAGGCGTTGGCGGATAGCCACTGAAGCTGCTTCCCCCTTAATGTTAGCTAGTATTATGGCTGATACCTGGGCATAGTTACCTAGTAATTTCATCCCTAAGTTCAGAGCAGGCTCTGCTCCATACTCGTTTTGTATTTGTCTCAATACATCTCGTATCACTGCTAATGACGAAATACCAGGAGTTCTGGTATAAATGGCAGCAAAGACTGTACCCCAAGTGGTACAATCCTTTATTTGTGGTGTTATCCCCATGGGTAAGCAGAATGTTAGCATTCTGTGTTTTTCATACGGGGTAGTATTCAGGAATACTGCTTCCAGCTGTGTTCTTTTCTGAGCTACCCAGAATGGCATTTGTTCACTTTTTGTGGGCATTTTACCCATTACCGCATGTAATGTTTGTGGTATAATTTTAGTTGCTGTACCCTGAATTTGAGTTCCATTTGTTGCAACTATTGCTGGTTGGACTGTAAATGTCCTCATGACGAATTTCGTCAAGTTCCTATAGATTTTAATTAAATCTTTATGTTGTATGAGTAAGTCTCCTGGTGGCATTGTGTCAATGTCAGGATGTGGTGTGTAGGCTGCTAATATCGGCCATGTTGCCCCTTCTCCTCCGAGCGGGCCGAGTCTTACTCTTCTTCTTGTATGGGGTAGGGCGCCTTTAAACCAGTATAAATGTTCCTCAAACGGACAATATTCCGCTGGTGCATCTCCTTATGTGTAAGAGTGAAATGTTTTTGTTCTTGCATTTGCTGCTGGAAATGTAACCCACGAATAAAATACCTCTGTTCTGTTTGATTCGTGTGCCTCAATCACGAAAACTACTATGCCACCCCTAGATGATAAACCATTCTCTAGCAGTCTCAGGGTGACTGTATTTCTAAAATTTTCTGCAATTTGTATTGCGTCTGCATCTTCTTTTCCAGCTGAGAGGTGTAGATCTACTCTTGCGTTATCTCTGTCCTCAGTCATTTTGTAAAGAAGTTTTTCAAGGGAACTAAGATAAGGTGTTTTTGCACAATTTAGGAACAATGTGTCCTTCAAGCTTGATTAACCAACAGCCAATAAATAGGATTTTTTAGCCTACTCAGCTGTGGCGGAGTTTGTGCCCACCCACTCCAGACGTCTCTGGTGTTTTGTGAGTAGGGGTCTCTGAGAATAGCACGACTGAACTACTCAGATTCTACTGTTAAATAAGTACCCAACCAACGTTGGCGGCACCATGTCGTGTAGTTCCTATATAACCTATACAAGATCTGCGCGTTTGGATAACATAAACTGTGGGACTGGTGGCAGACTGATTCTGTGCACCCCCACCGGATACGTTAGCCTGTCTGTATTAGCTAGCTCACAGTGCCACTAGAGTCTCCTCTTATCGGGGAGAGAATAGTTCTTGGCAACCTCAGAACATGACAACCTTGATCCCCCAGGATCGTGGAAACAATATACAACCTTTCGCTCAGTCACTCGTGCTCACTTAGTTTGTCTCAGAGATACACAGAATAAACGTACTGGGCGTTTGTCAATAAGGATTTATTGAACAGTTGTTATTCTAGTAAAGCATAGATGAGCTGCAACAACCATTAGACAGTAGCAGAGAAATATGATTAGCAATATTACAAAAGTAAAGGGATGGTATAGTTCTACCATCTTGCATAAATCGTGAATATATACATGTACCTAAAACACATGATAGAAAGTGCGTATTCCTACGATGCCTCCCTAACTAGATGTACCTAAATGTACTTAGCATCTGTGTAGGTGTTATGCCAAGAATCCCTCTAGGATCTAGTCAACCCCATTACCTTAGTATGAGAGAATATGGGACCCCGTCCTGTTCTCATGTTGGACACCCCGCGAGAGATGTTATACCACTGCGAGCTGGAGCGTCTGCATGCAGGAACCTCAGCGTCTCTGGTCAGTGTGTCAGCCGGGAAGTCACGGTCTCCTCTATCTTCCTAAGCAAGATGTGCTGTATATATACCCATAGGTCTCCCCAGGGGTCCTACCTTGCTGTGTTACTATGTCGGCCTAAAGGATGACGTTGGGCCTGAACTTTATACAGAGAAATTATACAGGAGATGGTAATCCTACTGTTAGTCCTGCTGTGCTTCCAAGAAGGCTCATGCATAATGTATGAGAATTGAACCAGGGAAAAACCAGCGTTCTGAATGCAGTGTCATATCTAGGTAAAAGGTCAGCGCCTAAGAACCGTTATGTATGTAATGTAGGGAAGAATATAGGTGAAAGGTTGCAATGTTACCTACGCCTATATAGGGTACCTATATGGAATATAACACCTCCTGTTTTGACAATAGCTTCAGTACAACCGTGCAGTGGTTCGATAATTGGGCAGGAATATGAACTACTGTTCCAACTTCATATACAATTTCCTGATCCACTAACAAAAAATCTTTTCTTGAGTGATGACCTTACTTTTTGTTATGGAAGGTGTACTCCCTGGAAGTATCTCCCCTCATTTCCAAATATCCAGGAGACCCAAGTCCTTAATTATTGACTTAACTTGTGACTGCATCTTAGGGGCATTGGCCATTTGCCTAGCTGTAGACCTATCTAGAGTGCTGTCTAAGAGCACATTAAAATCACCTCCCACAATTATAGGTGAATAATATTCTTACATCTGTAGATAAAGATCTTTAATGGCCTCTTGATCATTGATATTTGGCACATAAAAACCTGCAATTGTGTATAATTCTCCCTGCCCCTGCAACTTTACAATTACTCATCTCCCAGCGTTATCCGCAGTGTATTGGAAGATCTCTGTAACAAACAACAATGTCTCAAGGGCATTATTCACAGGTCAAATATATGTGGCACAATTAATTGCAATGGCTGAAATCCAAAGGGGAAGAAAAGCCAGGGAGACATTCTCATATAAATGTAAAGTATAATTCAATTGACAAGCATGTTGGACATATTCAACTTCATATGTACAAGGACATGGGTCAGTAGCACTGCGTTATATTAAATGTCATGTAACCAACAAAATACTGTGCACAAGTGCTCGTGAAGTATAGTGACGGCGCAAGTGACACGTGACGTGGTATATACAGCGAGGGCAGTGGGCGCAACAAGAGACAAGTGAGATAAAAAACAAAGGTTTACATATTTAGGATACCGCGACAATTAATAGTACATGAATACAAATTTCAAATGAGTAGGGTATCCGTGTATAGGGGCGCCAAGGGTTCCGCTGTGGAAGTCGACGGCGTTTCGGCCTGCTGAAATGTTAGGCCATCATCAGGACCAGGTTACGTTTTATTTAAATTGCAGTGCTGGGGATAGAAGGATATACACATAGATATTTCGTATGTGTGTGTAATAAGTGGACCAAGAAGGACAGATAGATCAAAGTAACAGTATAGGGAGGAAAATGGAGCCCGAGTAAGGTCAAGGGTTGCGAAGAAAATGCTGCAAGAAAATACCGCGTGACTAGGCTCCCGAAAGGAAGGTAAGTGGGTAAGCGCATAGACAACTGTTCCGGAAATAAACTCACTCGAGATAGACAATAGGGGATCAGTCCAAGAACGTGGTTTAGGGAATCATCAATGAACCTGCGCGCAAAAAGAAACAATTTTTAGAGGTGTGTGGGGGTGGGCAGGGGAGGTCTCTAAATATGGCCGTGGGAGCCGCACTTACTTGGGAATTACAGAGACGGGGTAACGAGATTACTTTAGAAGACCTGTAATGCGGGATATCTGTGGAAGAAGAATGAGGTACTCAAAGATAATGACCATTGCGCAGGGACCGGGGCGGTGCCTGGATGCTAAGCGCTTAACAGTGAGGATGATAAGTGGCAGGCATAGAGCTAGTGAATTGTCTAATTGGCGCAACACAGGGAGTTCTCGAGGAAGGGGAACTAAGGCAAAGGACTGACGGGTGAGAAGGGGACGGGGTAAGGAAGTGAAAAAGCGCAAGGTAATCAGCGCGTAGAGGTGCGTGGTGAAATTGCACATGGTAGGAGTGCGGCAAGTCCGGGGCAGCGGGCGCGTAGAGGTGCGTGGTGAAATAGCACATGATGGGTATGTGGCAAGTACGGGGGGAGCGGGAAAGGCCCGCAATAGTAAAAAGGAGGGGGGGCGGCTACCGTTTAAGCAAGCCAAGGAACGCCAAACAGGCCGGGTGGTGTGGAAACCCGGGGAAATCAAGTGGGAGCGTGGGAGTGGCCGGTGAGTGACTGGTGCTAGTGTGAAATGCCGGAAAGTGATCGGGACGGCCGCGGTGTATGGGAATGGGGAGCGCCGTGGTGAGGAGCCGACGAAGACGTGGGCAGGGAGCCGAGCGATAAGTGATTGGGCGCACCGGGGGGAAATCCCAAGTAAGTGCGGCTCCCATGGCCATATTTAGAGACCTCCCCTGCCCACCCCCACACACCTCTAAAAATTGTTTCTTTTTGCGCGCAGGTTCATTGATGATTCCCTAAACCACGTTTTTGGACTGATCCCCTATTGTCTATCTCGAGCGAGTTTATTTCCGGAACAGTTGTCTATGCGCTTACCCACTTACCTTCCTTTCGGGAGCCTAGTCACGCGGTATTTTCTTGCAGCGTTTTCTTCGCAACCCTTGACCTTACTCGGGCTCCATTTTCCTCCCTATACTGTTACTTTGATCTATCTGTCCTTCTTGGTCCACTTATTTCACACACATACGAAATATCTATGTGTATATCCTTCTATCCCCAGCACTGCAATTTAAATAAAACGTAACCTGGTTCTGATGATGGCCTAACACTTATGCAGGCCGAAATGCCGTCGACTTCCACAGCGGAACCCTTGGCGCGCCTATACACAGATACCCTACTCGTTTGAAATTTGTATTCATGTACCATTAATTGTCGCGGTATCCTAAATATGTAAACCTTTGTTTTTTATCTCACTTGTCTCCTGTTGCGCCCACTGCCCTCGCTGTATATACCACGTCACGTGTCACTTGCGCCGTCACTATACTTCACGAGCACTTGTGCACAGTATTTTGTTGGTTACATGACATTTAATGTAACGCAGTGCTACTGACCCATGTGCTTGTACATATGAAGTTGAATATGTCCAACATGCTTGTCAATTGAATTATACTTTACATTTACATGAGAATGTCTCCCTGGCTTTTCTTCTCCTTTGGATTTAATCCGTTGCAATTAATTGTGCCACATATTTGACCTGTGAATAATACCCTTCAGACATTGTTGTTTGTTACAGATTATTGCCTGGTCTCCTTAGGGATTATGGGCTACCTCCTGTAGTCTGTTACTGCTTGGAAGATCTCGGCAGAGGTATTGCTCTTTATCAATATGGCGTCCCCTTTTGAGCAATACTCCCCATCTGTGCAAATGAACTGCTTGAGCCATTTCTGAGGTCTGCAACACATGCTACCTTCCTTCTTAAGAAGGTGTATCTCCTGTAATATTATAATCTGTGCCATGGATTCACATAAATATTGCAGGATCTTCTGCCATGTACCTTTCACTCGTAGACCCTTAATGTTCCACGTCATAATATTCACTGAACACATATTTCCTTTACCTATCAAATCCTTTTCCAACTCTTTTGCTGCATGCTATCCTTCCACTCCCCAGCCACTTTGTTGCTAACCTCTCCACTGTGAGAAGTTGGCCTGGCATATGCTGTCCACTAGTTATAGTGGGCACCTTGCACCAGTCCAAACGACCCTTATTGATGATAGGTTTAAAGACAACCTTTATTGAAAGCTATCCTAGTGGTAGCTATGGAGAGCAGCCATCAGGCTAAGTCTTGAAGGAGTGTAAAGCAGCTTGGTTTACCAGATTATAACCTCTTGAATAACTAAATGAAAGGAGAACCACACAAGATATATATAAAATATATGTATTTATTTCTAAACACTAACTACTAATCCCTTTATGAGATTAGAGTTAAAGATACACAGTATCACAGTATTAAAACAACAGTAAATAGCACAATACACAGTGGGCTCCAGGGGGAGACCAAACCATATACTAAGAAAGTGGTATAAGAACCACGACTTGACTAGACACAGTGCCTAGAGCACGTAGAATCGCTGGGACCCCAAGGAACCACCCAAGGTAGTGACACAGGAGACCCACAGGGGACGTGTGCAGTGTGAGAACACAGCCGCGAGCGCCGTAGGATTCAATGCGGAAAGTCGCGGTTGGAATTTTACAGATAAAGGACACTTAGGAGAGGACTTTGAGCAAACCCCTTTAGACTTAAGGTGTTTTAGGGCCAACACCCACGGGAGCACCGGAGTACTCGAGTTACCTCACCCAGGGAAGCCGGGTGCATAGGTGTCAAAGGGTGTCGGAAATCGTCGTTGTTTTCAATGGCGATCTGCAGCAAAGTGCTGCTGCCGTGAAGGAGAAAAGTGTCCGGTGTGATCCAAGCCTGGCAAGATGTGAAGAACCTGAAAGCAGAGGGGACAGAGTCTGGGTCACTAGCCAGTGACCGGGAGCGGAGCAATTGAATGCCCACCGATGTCGGGTGCTTCAGGTGCTTCAGGTGCGAAGAGGTGAAGCTTGACTCTGTAGCCACGGGGTCCTGGAGATGTCGACGACAACCAGGAGCCGGATTCGAGCTGTCCCACAAAGGATGTTGAGTGCTGGGGTGTCGGTGATCGGATTGACCACAACAAGCCTTGGCAACAGCAACCCATGCAGGAAGAGAAATACTGCTTCTGTGCGGACCAGCAAGGTCCTGGGGACTCCCCAAGTGATGGAGAGTCAGGGCACATCTGGAGCAACCAGAAAAGCCCAATAAAAGTTAGAGTTGCCTTCTTGGGGACCCACAGATCAACGGACCAGGGATCGCGAAGGGACCTCAAGAGGAATCACAAAATGGCGGCCCACAGAACACTCATTGAGTGTAGGCCAACAATCTTCAGTGCAATTACTGCTCGGGGTCAGGGCTACAAGTAACCCAAAGCTCAGCCTTAGGGGTTGCCGGAAAGCTGATGCTTCTGCAAATGGTTGCGGTGTCCAAGGTTTCGGGTTCCACGGTCTCCACGAGGGATACGGGCCTCAGACTTGCTGTGGGCACAGATCAACCTCAGAGACCTTGGAAAACCCACCTCCTGTGTGGCAATACTATTCAGAGTCTGTCGGAGCTCAGAGATGCCAACCGGTCAGTTGCATTAAAGTTGCCTGCCTTGCAGGGGAGTAACTCCTTTACTCCAAGGGAGATTCTTCAGTCATCCAGCGTAGTGTAGATCGCCGAAGTACTTGGTTTCTGCTATCAGAGTTTAGTCCAGGTGTAATCTAAAGTCCTGTAGTCAGGGCTTCCTACTTTATACCCAAGGAAGGGGTGGGACAAACTCTGGGGACCCACCAATGGGAGGGTCAGGAAAGAGGGGTGGCTACACCCATTTCCTTTGTCCAGTTTCGTGCCAGAGCAGGGGCTGTGTGCCCCTGCAACCGGTTTGAGCTGGACTATGCAGAGGGACACCAAATGTGCCCCCAGTGCAGACTTCAAAGCACTCTGAGAGTGCACCCACCCAGCCCCAATACACTAAAGCCTGTCTGGGAGGTGGTCACACCTCCCTGTGACAGGAAACCTATTGTCCAGGCCTCCCCTGCCGGAGTTTCGTCCAGCAGCAGGAGGGCAGACTCGTGTCTGTGGCTGCAGCATCCATTTTGTGATGCCAGGGCTCTGTTAGCTGGTACCGGGTATACCGGTGCGGACATGTCTCTCCCTCTAGAAAGGTGGGATCATACTCCCACACCAGTTACTGGTGTGGGGGTATGATTCCAAGGTGTTTGACACCAAACACGATAGTTTTCCATGCAGCCATTCCAAAGTTAGCATTTACCGTTTGGTTATAATGCACTTAAGAGTATAAGGTCTGGCTGCATCACAAACAACCCCGGAATAAAGATACCGAAAGCTGCAGAGGGGCTTTGCTCATGCATGGGCACCCACTCACATGAAACCCAGCACCCTGCCTTCAGGATTGTTAAGGCCTGCCGTAGGGGTGACTGATAGGTTTACATGTGCAGTGATATGGAGAGATATAGGGAACCTATATCTCAGTAAGGGGTGGATACACCACCTTACACAGGCTGCTGTAGCAGACCTGTTGTGTCATTTTACAAAGCTTCCCAGGGGTGGCATAATACATGCTGCAACCCCTGGTAGGCCTCTGGGGTACCTATGCCCTGGGTACATAGTATACCATATACTAGGGACTCACAAGGGTACCCCAGAATCCAATCTGGAGTGTACCTAAAGTACATACAACCAATTTAGAGTAGAAAGCAGATAGACTGGGGTCCTGATTAGCAGGGCCTCAGTCTGGCTAAGTCGAAAAACAGTGAAACATCAGCAAAAAGTGGGGGTAACTATAAGAAGCAGATCCTACTCTCCTACATCCACCATCTACTGTATTTTCCTAACTTTCTTTATTCTATGTACTCTACGTTGAGGACTTTTTTTTGCTATTTTTCCCACATGCTCATGTGCTTAACCCCAGCCTCCACAACCCTCCCCCCAACTTCCCCCAAACCCAAACCTACCCCCAGGGATCCCTTCCTGACCTACATTTGGGCTCTACATAATCACCCCTTCAAGCTTTCCCTCCCTATGAACAGACTCTTAGGATATTGCCTTATACTTTTTGTGAGCTGATTTGCTTAATCAGCTTCTCTGCTTCACCTACTTCCCTTATATTGTACATTTTGTTGTTACACATCACCCACAGGGTAGCTGGGAATGTAATCTGAGCAGAGGTAACCAACCTTCCCAGCTCGTCTATATGTTTTCCAAGAACCCACTGTCTTTCCTCCGTTACTCCTAGAGATTTCGGATCTTTTCCTGAAGGTCAAATCATTGACCATCAGAGTGCTCTCTTTGAGGCCAATTGCCAATATCTCTTCTTTAATCGTACATGTCTTAAAATTCACCAACACTACCTTGGTTTAATTCTGTTGGGTTTTTCTCAAAGGGGTGTTGATGCACCTTCTGGCTATCCGCAGTAAGAGCTATAGTTGTATCTTTCAGGGGGTGACCTTTTTTAACAGTTCTGTCACAAATGCCCTCAGATCACTCCTCTCTGCACCCTATGGAACATTTAGAATTCTGATATTATTTTGTCTTGCACTATTTCCAAAGCTTTCCAGTTTTCCCTGAAATACTCTATCGCTTTCTTTCAGCCTATTGATCTCTTCTTCATTTAAGCCAACTTGACCCCTGAGTTCTAAAACTGCATCTGCAATAGCTTTTGTTCACTGTACAAAATTATCAACTTTCTCCTCAAGGGCGACACATATCTCTTTCTGATTACTCTGAGTACTCTGCCAACTCCCCAGCTCTTAATCGCCGTGTTTCCCATCCATGGTGATTTTATCTCTCATGAGAAATTTCTGCCCCTCCTTCCTGTCGAGGCTAGGAGAGTGTTGATCCATGCACTGATCCCCCTGTGCTTGGATTACGCTGACACCCTCTATCTAGGATTTGCGGAAGCTTTGGTGAGTCGCCTGCAGGTGGTCCAAAATGCGGCAGCTAGGCTTCTCCTGCATTTACCTAGATGTTCTTCGATCTCGTTGGCCTTGAAAGCTCTCCACTGGCTGCCCGTCAGGAAATGCAGTAGAGCAGTAAGGTCTTGTATGCCGGGCCCACACCAGGGCCGCTTGCATTAGTGCCAGGACACTCCCCAGAGTAGCAGCGCACTCCATAAATCTCCCATTCATTCATTCATCTGCCAGGACCATAAAACCTATTTCTTGTGGGGGTATATTTGCCACTCTGCTGGAGTCATTTACCAAACTAACTTAAACTGTCCGATTTTCGTCATTTTCTACTTGCATGTTTGCCTCCTCACTGGTCCCCTCAACCACTACTGTTGATAGTTCCTTAGATCTCACACTGTTCTCTAAAACTGGAGTATGTACCTTAAAATAAAATCTCAAGGAAGGAATAATTCTAATCTCAGCTGGGTGATTTTGCTGTACTTTCTGCCCGACACTGCTATTCCGATGGCCTTGCTGACTCGTAGGTAGTATTTTATGTTTATTATTACCTGGGCCTATTCTATCTAATCTTCTTGTTTTGGAGCAAGGAGTCCCCTCCTTCACTCTCTAACCTTCTTCACTTGTGTGGGAGTGGCGAGGCTGTCTTCCTCTGCATTAATTGGAAACCCCATTGGCACTGGCTCTCACTTCTGTGTCCATGGTGACGAATTGCCCTCTGCATCAGCCCTGGCCCACACAGCATCTCCAAGGAATGTACGACTGTCCTGACACTGCCTGACCTCCCTAGGAAAGGGATCTGAGCAGCCACACGCCGATCCTGCTGGAGACTCACCACACCCTCTGCCATCACCCGATGCCAAAATATGGGAAACCTCTGGCACCACCTCGGAAAGAACACAGTGCGGATGTGGGTGAGGTTCCTCATTATAATATATTTAGACCACACAGGTGTGTGGTTTGAAGAGGTGTAGAGACACGATCTTGACTTGCCTAGCCATGCAGAAATCCAGGAATGGCCAGCGTCCCCACATCTTGTCACACGTGTTGGCTCTACCTTGCATGTCCTACCTCCTCTGATTAGTTCACTCAGTGCATCAATGCCAGGAGGTCACACACGTGCCCACAGATAAAACTATTGTGGCTAATATATATATATATATATATATGTAACCAATTTGCCGAAGCAAAACGCCCAGAAGCTTGAGGCCGCACACAACTGCAGGTGAGTCACAAACTCTATTTAAACCAAGCAGGCAGCTTAACATCCCTTTGAAGTCCATGGCCTGACGCGTTTCGATGCCGCTGTTTGCATCTCCTCAGAGGCCGTGTCAGCAGAGGTGATTTATGGCTACCGCATTTCCCCTGCGTGTTTGTGATTGGTGGGCTTTCAGTGCTCCTCCCTTGGTGGAAGTTCATTTTCAAATGCACGCTGGGATATGAGGTCTCATTTTGCCAAATAACGCCCTCTGGTGGGTTACCTCCGCTGCAGCTAGTTATGGACAATTATTCTCGGCCCTCCATTGAGCCTTGGATGATACTCTGCCGGCTTCATTAAAGGTACCCTGCAGCTTCGGAAAGAGGAATCTTCCTCTCTCCTAGTCCCGTTGGTTGCGGGCAGTGCGATCCCTCTGCGGCCTGGAACCGCCGCATAATATGTAACCAACTTGCCGAAGCAAAACGCCCAGAAGCTTGAGGCCGCACACAACTGCAGGTGAGTCACAAACTCTATTTAAACCAAGCAGGCAGCTTAACATCCCTTTGAAGTCCATGGCCTGAAGCGTTTTGATGCCGCTGTTTGCATCTCCTCAGAGGCTGTGTCAGCGGAGGTGATTTATGGCTACCGCATTTCCCCTGCGTGTTTGTGATTGGTGGGCTTTCAGTGCTCCTCCCTTGGTGGAAGTTCATTTTCAAATGCACGCTGGGATATGAGGTCTCATTTTGCCAAATAATGCCCTCTGGTGGGTTACCTCCGCTGCAGCTAGTTATGGACAATTATTCTTGGCCCTCCATTGAGCCTTGGATGATACTCTGCCGGCTTCATTAAACGTAATGAACTTCCACCAAGGGAGGAGCACTGAAAGCCCACCAATCACAAACACGCAGGGGAAATGCGGTAGCCATAAATCACCTCCGCTGACACGGCCTCTGAGGAGATGCAAACAGCGGCATCGAAACGCGTCAGGCCATGGACTTCAAAGGGATGTTAAGCTGCCTGCTTGGTTTAAATAGAGTTTGTGACTCACCTGCAGTTGTGTGCGGCCTCAAGCTTCTGGGCGTTTTGCTTCGGCAAATTGGTTACAAATATATATATATATATATATATATATATATATATATATATATATATATATATATATATATATATATATATATATATGCGAGAGAGAGAGAGATAGTATATATATATATATATATATATATATACATATATACAGATAGATAGATAGACACACACACACACATTACTGAGATCGTTTAAAAGGGGACAGAATATTGTTATATTGTTACCACAATATCAAAGAACAAAATATTGAAAAGTAAGTGTACAGAGGGAGGTAGAAATATACTATTCTTAACTCTACATTTGTGAATATATATACATATACACAAAACCCCTGCTCCCGAAGGAAAAGAGCACGCACATGAGGAATGCAAGAAATACGGCTTCTTTTAATAAGGTGGGCCTCCCACGACCTGGCAACCAGGAGAGACGCGTTTCGGCTGTGTCAACAGCCTTTGTCAATCTATATATATCACCTAGGTAGATATATGTGGAGGTTAGGTATAGAAAATGCATAGAAACTTACCTTTTGATATTTTGTTCCTTGAGATTTAAGAAACGATATTCTGTCACGTCAATATTTAGGATTCGATATTCCCAGCCTACACCAAGGGCCAGATGTACGACCATTTCATTTAGCGCCTCGCAATTTGCGACACATTGCGAGTCACAAATTGCGAGGCGCTAAATGAAATGTACAAAAGTGTGTTTAACACTGTTTGCGATTCCCAATGGGGTCGCAAATTGCGAGGCTCATTAATATTAATGAGCCTCTCGCAATTTGCGAGCCCATTGGGAATACCAGCCCTCCCAGGGATGGTGGCCTACTGGGCTCAGCAGACCACCATGTCTGGGACCACTTTTAAATAAAGCAGTTTTTTTTTTCAAATGCAGCCCGTTTTCCTTGAAGGAAAACGGGATGCATTTAAAAAAAAAAAAATGAAACATTTTTGTTTCATTAGGTTTCGCCTAGGCAGCGCATGCGCTGTCTCGTCGAGAGATGCTGTATACAGTATAGCGGGGGAAGCTCCGCCCACTTTTTGGCCATAAATTTGGTTGGCTGCAATGCTAAATTCTGCATTTTGATTGGTTTGTGCCTTCTTAGTCCCGCCTCCTGACTGCCATGGCGTCATGTTTCCCCTTCCGAGGCTATCAGCCCCTTTACTTGTAAAACCGTTTTGTTTCCCTGTCTCTCCCCGTTTCCTCCCGCAGACCGCAACTTATTGTACCACAACCACCCCCCCACCCCTTCCCGTTCGTGCCTTCACCCATGCCGGCACTTCCATTTAAAATGCAATAGGTCTCGGGTAAATCCGAGTCCTATTGCATTTTCAATGCTTGTTTGCGGTCTGATTGGTGGGTGAATTTGCACTCTTTGTGTCGCATGCGCGCGATGCCTGACATCGTACGCATGCGCAACAAAATAGTGGCGTTCCTAATTCACGGCGGTAGGCATTCACTGTCACCCTTCACATACCCTCTAACACCCATGCAGTCTCTCAGACATGCACACAAGCCATGCTCATAAGGTTGGCAGTGGAATGAGCTTGTACACCCGTCTCGCATCCCCGAGGTCCTAAAAGTTAAGGGGGAGGGAGTGGGGAGCGGCCATGCTGTCCAGCGGACACTCATCGGGTTTCAACATTGCAAGAACGGGAATTTAGTGTCGTGTTTAACCTTTGCAGCGGATTACAGAGGCCCCGCTCCCGCCTTCACTGTGTTCGAGCTGCCACCACCGCGCGTGGAACACACACTCCCTGTCTGAGCGCTCACTCGCTCTTTCTCAAACCACTGACTCTCTGGCAGTTCACAACACTGTCCTCTCAGAGACATGATCCCCTCGGATCCTCCAAACCCTCACTCCCTACGGAGAGCACTCTTCTCCAAGGGCTCACTCCCCACTCGGAGCACTCTCGGGCTAATAAGAGCACTCGCCACAAGCCTGCATCACTCCGGTCTCTCACTCAGAGCACTCTCCTCAGCAGTGTGACAGCGACAGCCCCGGAACACTCTCCCCCATGCTCACTGACTGCTCAATTCGCCCTCCCCGTCCGTTCTCACCTCGAACCCTCACTCATGGTCCAGATTACGCACTTTGTGGGCAGGGATGCGGTGCACGCGGGGGTGGGTGGCATTAGGTCTAATAGCGGCTTGAAAGGGCGTTGTGGGCGCGCTGTGGTTGTGTACTGGCCGGGTGCTCTGATTGGCTGTGGGTATGATATCGGTATCCCGGTGACGTCGTGTCAGTATGGTGGTAAGGGGGTGCTGGCTGGGGCGTGATGGGCAGTCGAGAGGTGTTGAGGCGAGCCTTTGGTATGGTAGGGTCAGACTATGACTTCAGGTGTCTGTCGGGACATTGGGGCTTGTCTGCTTGTGCTGGGAGGTGTGGTGGTATTAAGGTGGGGGGTATAGAGTGTGATTTATGGGCTCTGGAGTGTGAAGGTGTGATGCTGTTGGGCACAGCATATGGTGTTTAGGTGTCTAATGTGTGGTACGCAATACGAACGATGGGTGTGATATACCTGTAAATATGGCATGCCTATTCGGCAGATGCTGTGCTATGGGGGTGTGCGCTAAAGCGTTTGCAGAGGGTTATTAAACTGTGATAAGGCTGTGGTACAAAGATGTTGGGTGTGTGAGGGGATAAGGTGTGATATGTACGTGCTGGGAGAAAGGGTTGTGCTGGGATATGTTTTGGCATGCGGCGCGCGTGTATCTGTGAGTGTGGGTTCACATGGGGTGTGTAGGGTGATGGGGGCTGTGATAAGCTCTACTGAAGGTGTGATATTAGGTGCTGGGTGTGTGTAGGGCGTGTCCAAAGGTCAGTCGTGGGGATGCCGGGTGTGACATAGCCACGCTTCAGGGATGCTGAGGTGTGGCCCTGTGAGGGTGTGCTAGAAGGCTGGGTAGGTGTGTAGGCAGCGAGCTGTGGGTCCAGAAGTGGTTTGGGGTGTGGCTGGTCTGGAGAATACGACCTGGGTGTGCACGGTGATTGTGCTAAAGGGGTGTTGAGGGCGGTAGTGAGGTGTGGGTCTGATGGTAGAAGTTATGAGGTGGTATTAGGACGAGGTCAGGGGCAGATGTGAACTGGGTGCTGGGACGGGACACTGTCCAAGGCGCATTAAAAAAAGTCGGGGAAAGAGTTAAAAGGCAGGAAATGGTGCCTCTGTGTTTAGTGCAGGGGCTAAAAATGTAACAAAAGCAATTCTGGAGTAATGCATCGGATACATCAATTTATATAAAGGTATAATGCGTTTGGGTAACTACAATGCTAATGGATTTTATAGTTCTGCTGGTTTCTGAGTCCTAGTGTTTTGTTACAACGTAATTGGTACGAATCTAATTGGTACGAATCTGCTTTATTGTGCGGTTTTCAGGACGAATGTTAATGGCCGGGGGTAAAATAAACACCTAACTGCACAATTACAGAAATAGCTGGCTTGGGGAAAGAGTGTCCTTTTGATAGAACTTGCATTCACGTTTGTGCCCCAGGGTGCTTGTTTACCAGGTGTATTGCTTTCTGATGAGGAACTCTAGCTAATCACTTTAGCATTCTCTAGATTCCAGTCCATAGAACTTCTCTTCCACGAGCACCCGTAAACAATAATATTTTTTTCAAATCATGTATTTTCAGCGATATAACCACCGAACGCCCTGATATTATATTAAAAACAGAGCTTTGGACTATATCATTTCCTGCTAAAATGCAATATTTCTCTCCATGTGTTCCCATACCTGGCATGTCACACAGTTTGGTGCTTACTTTCCCTCCATGTTGAAAAACAGTAGATGTTTCACCACCCAGGCTAAGGTACTGCATAGCTAAATACATATAAGGTCCCAAAGGCGAGACCGTTTGCATTGCAAATGCTTGTTTTTTAAGGGCAGGCAGTGGTCCCCGGGACCACTGCCTGCCCTTAAAAAATAATATCGCATGCATTCGCAAAGGGGAAGGGGTCCCCTGGGGGCCCCTTCCATTTGCGAATGCATTACCACCTACTTGAAGTAGGTGGTAATTGCGAGTGTTTTGCGACTGCAATTGCGGTCGCAAAACATTTGTACATGGTTTTGAGACTCGCTATTTGGAAGGTAACGCCCCTTCCAAATAGCGAGTCGCAAAACCTATTTAGCGAGTCGCAAAAAAATTGCGACTCGCTAAATAGGCTATGTACATGGCCCAATAGGTATTTGCATGCCCAAACGGGTTCCCAAACCTGTTTGCGCCAGCAAAAACGGGTCGTACATCTGGCCCCAAATGTTTAATCTTAAAATCCAATAGCTTTAGAATCTGCTTAATCAGCAATGCACAAATCTGGACATATAGAAATTAGAGGTCGGCAGAACTCACAGAGTTTCACTCCATGGAAATCTGTGGAGCTACATAAAAACTCGGCGAGATTCTGTGGAGTTCCGCAAGGGGGGCGGAATTCAGCACGTTGCGCTGCTTGCACTGATTTTTAGCACCAGGAACTTGTTCGGCGCTTCACAATCAGTCGAAATGGCACCACACTGCGTGCCAAAGGGCGATGCTTCTTTCTGCATCTCAAGTAGATTTTCCACTCGAGCGTCATCTTTCCTAATGTGAATGATTGCGACCTACAACGACCGTCCGCATTGGGAAATCTTGCTGGGAGGTGTTCTATCGCCCAAAATCACGCTAGGGGATGCATATTCTCACTCACGCTTGCCAATTTAACATTGACGAGCCGCACAAAAGGAAAAACTCCACCACGCAGCGGTTGGCAGAGTTTCGATGGAACTCCGTGCTCCAAGTGGAATGCAGAGCTAGCAATATTCAGCGAACTCTGCCGGCTAGCTGTATTTTGCACCCTCCCCTTATAAAAACAATTTCAGCAAGACTATTTCATATTGTCTAACTCCTTTCTGATCTAAAATAGTACACAAAATGTCTGTATCCAAGGCTTTCCATTGCCCTTCTGGACACTTGGACAATGGAGAGAGGGGGCATCTAACTGTAATGAGAGTCTTCTATACAATTTCTCACAATCCTGTCAGTCTCTATAGCCATTCCAGGCCACTAATATTGTGAGTTAATCCGCCTTTTATTCTTAAATATTCCCAAAGTACCTTCATGATTAGTTTCTAAAACCTTCTTTCTTAATTTCAGGGGAGCAATTACTTTGATCCTTCTCATGAAGAACCTGTCTTTTTTCCAAGATAGATCATCTTCTCTTACTAAAAGGTCTTCATACTTCCACACAAATTTTTCAGGGCCAATTACCAGTAATATACTTCTGAACTTTGCATAATACTTCGTCTGAATCATACCCTTTTTGCCATTGCTCTTTAAAAATAGCCACAGATGCATTGTTGACTTCTACAGCTACAGTATAACCTTCCCGCAAATCTGGAGTTTGCCCTAACAAGTAAAGGAAGCTGTTGGAAAAGGCCATCTTTTGCTTGGTATTCTGCAAGATTTATGCTTTCTTTAGTTCAACCTGTTTTTGTTTGCCACAAGACTCTGCACACTTTACTCCTGCAAACCAGTGGTAAAGTGCTTGTGTTCTCCCTTTAAACATGGAAAAATTGCCATATTCCTATTGGTACATTTAATTAACTTGCAATTCCTAAGCATAAGGTACTTCATGTATCTAGGACCTGTAAATTAATTGCTGCTAGTCGGCTGCAGGAAAAAATAGTGCCACCCCTTAAAGTAGCACTATAGACAGTTCTCCAGGCCTGTTCCTGCAACCTTGGTGTGTGGTTTAAAATACCATTTCGACCTAGAAAAATAAACCTTTCCAGGCATAACCTTCCTTTTTAATACTTATAAGTCACCTCTAAAGTAGGCCCTTAACGCCCATAGTACAGGATGCATGGTGTTTAAAAAGTAGGACATGTAATTTCAATGTTTTACATGTCCTGCCAGTAAAAAAACTTCAAACTAATTTTTCGCTGTGGCAAGGCTGGCTCTCCCATATGAAAACACCTGGGTACATCATAACAGCTTCCAGTGATTAATTTCAGTTTGGAGCACATTGAAACATGATTCAGTGACTCATTTTATTAGCAATTTAAAATCCAACTTAAAGTTGTCATTTCTCAACCTAAGCCAAAAGGGCCTTTGTGCCTGTGTCCAGTGTCACCTGACTGTTGAATGGCTCCCCTGTGGGGAGATGTGGATTTTTCCCAGATGTTTGCCAAAACGCTTGTGAATGGAGTGGTGTTTTTTATCCTTGTGCAGGATGGTCTGGGGGATGTGCCCAAGCCCTTCCTGTGCTTCAAAGGATGGCTACCCTTTCACTGCTGGAAGTCTCTCACGCCTAGTCCTGCCCTCCCTTGTCTTCTTAGTCAGCTTGGCTTCAAAACAGCGGGAGGAGGGAGCTGCCTCAGAACTGGTTTGGAGTAACCACAAGGGAGAGCTTGACAATTATCATAGCCACAGCTCTGGGTGGGCACAGGGAGCTCTGACCAAGGGAAGAAGGGTTCTGCAATGTTGGGTTTAGTAGAGAAGGGCACTTTGGGATAGTTTACAGTAAAACACACAGGAAGTGCTGCAAAAAGTGGGTAGTTTCTCCCACCCACAGACGACTGGAACTGGGCATAAAGGGGAGTGAGCATACATTTGTGAGCCCCAGTACCCTCCTCCGAACACTCCTGGGACTGTGGAGGAATCATAAAAGGACTACCCTTCTGTTTGAAGAACCTGAAGGAAGACGGGACCTGCTTGCCTCATACCTAGGACCCCAGACATGACTCCAAGGGTCAGTTGACTGACCTCTTGTTTGAGGTACAAAGACACAAAAGCTTCCAGAGGCCTTTCTCCATACAACTCCCCAGCTGACCAGTTCCTATTGGACCTGCCCAGGACCCTGCTGCTGGCTTCTGTTGGACTAAGTCCTAACCACAAGTGGTGCCACCCCAGGTCCTGGGCCCATGGCTAGTGTTAGAGTGCACGCTTCCTATCCACACTGAAAACGCTGGGACTATTTGCCAATTTAAAGCATGCAGAACCGACAGGGACTGGGATTGCCATCAAAAGCGACAGCTGTCGATCTTCAATTGCAGGTCGGCCTCAGCTTGCTTGTTTGTTCCAATGAAGGAGATCAGACTTCCAGAAACGTTTTCAAGGCCGAATGTAGAAGTCAGACGGGAAACTTTTCACAGGGACGGACCTCCCCCCTGTATCTGACCTGCTCTCCATTGAGATTGGCCATAACTTTTGACTTTGACTAGTGGTCTAACCGCCGTTGGCACTTAGTACTTTTTGGCACTATTTTTATTTCAAACTTTAAAAATTCATATCTCTGGTTCTACTCATTGAATTTGTGTTGTTTTGGTGTCATTTTATTTATTAAAGTGATGTTTATTTTTCCAAATTGGGATTTGTCTTGTGTTGTGCTTTCAGTGTATTACTGTTTGAGTGATTCATACATATTTTATACGTTGCCTCTAAGTTAAGCCTGATTGTTTTGTACCAAGCTGCCAGAGAGTTAAGCACAGATTTATTTAGTGACTTTAGTTGTTCACCCTGACAGTGACTGTGATTATTATTTGAGGTGGGTTCTCATCTCCTCTCCTTCAACTAATACTTCCATTACTTACAGTGCCCTACTCAAAAAATCTGCTACTTTGTTTTGGTAAGTATTGTACCTTATAGTTCTTAACTAGTAACTTCAATGACATTCTTGCCAACCTTGGAGTAGCTTTATCCATTCCTGCCATAGTTTGTATTTTTGTGAGGGGTTTGTGATCTATGCGGATAAGACATCCCCACCTCCATACACATTGTTGGAATTTGCTGATTCCCCACACACATCACATTTCTCTAATGATAGTAGAAGGCTTTTCATCAGTGAGAGAGAGAGAGCATTATGCAAAAGATATTCTTTTCCATTCCTTTTGGTTTGGGATAATACTACACATAAACATTTACCACTAGCATCTGTAGTGATGACAGTTTTTGTGCTAGAAGCAAAGCCCTGAAGAGGAAGAGCTGTGAAAATGTCATTTCTTTTTAACAGATCTTTTTATTATAAACATGGCAAACAATAAGCAGACAAGTAGTACACATATCATCAAACACCGATACAATAAAGACAGTACAGTTCGCACATTGCTAAACAGTAGCCATGTTGCCACCCTTCCACCATTATGCTTCTCAAATTGTGGCAAGTGGATTGGAGCAGTTAGAGAGCAAGACCCCCGAGCCAACTCATGTGAGGGAAGCGGGAGATCCCCACTGAAGTCATTCCATTTACCCCAGATTTTCGTCCATTTCTGATGGCAGGCATGGCTTTCATATATCACCTTCTCAGCCAACAGGCACCAGTTCATGTCCTATTTCCAGTCCCTCAATTGTGGTGCTTGCGCCGCACCCCATAGTCGAGCAAACCTGCGTTTGGCTACTGCCAGTCCTAGGGTCAATCAGGTTTGCTTCATACAGTTTAGGTCAGTCGCATCCCATATCTTTAACAGACCCCATTTAGCGGAAGTTATCATATTGCTACCACACAGGTCATTCATGCATGGAACCACTAATTTCCAGAAGTATTGTATAACAGGACAGCTTCAGATGATGTGAAATAAAGTACCCTGTAGGCCGTACTTCCTACAGCATCTTGCGTCAGTCGCCCTTCCCATTTTTACCATGGTGGTACACGAAAATTAGGACCTGTGGAGAATTTTCAGTTGCACCAGGTTGAACCCAGACTTAATTGCTACCTCCCTCTGGGATGCTAGAGTTTCAGGCCATTTGTCATCCTCAAGACCCTCCAGATCCCATTGTTCCTGCAAGTGTTGGAGAGTGTCCGGTGAGTTATGGATCAGTTTTTTGTATGTGAGGGAAGTTGTCTTGTGGGGCATGGGTGATCTAACAACCTGTCCTCTGGGGCGAGGACTCAGGGATTTCCTCCACCCTGGGTAGTGCAGCCTAGAGTGTATGCCTCACCTGCAGGTAGCAAAAGTCTCATTTAGTGCTAATTGGTAGTCTCGCTGCATGTCAGCAAAAGGGATGACTTCTCCCGGAGATCTCTTACCTTGGAGAATCTGATAAGATCCCATTTATCAAAGCCAGGTTGTGTCCCTAGAGTACAAAATTACTCTGAGTCCCACAAAGGAGTAGCTTGAGTGATTTTGCCCCTCCAACCAAGCGCGCGAAGGGCTGTGTGCCAGATGCCAACCGTTACTGCTGTAGGACCCTTGAGGTTGACGTGGTGTGGGCTGGTGTAGAGATCTCTAAGGTGTCCCCCTGGTGTCATGATCTGTCTCTCCATTCGAAAAGCGAGGTCATCCGCTGTGATAGGTGCCCAGTGATTAATGGTAGTAAGTTGTGCTACCCAGTAGTATTTTTGAATGTTTTGGAGGGCAATCCCTCCATCATACCACCCCTTCGTTAGTTTATTGATGGCTATGCGTGCAGGACCCCCATCCCAAAGTAGTGTTCTGACTTTGCACTCTATTGCTTTAAAGTAAGTCACAGGGACCGGATAGGGTGTGTTATGTAAGGCGTAGAGGAAGCAGGGCCATCATTTTGTAAAGTGCAGCTCTACCCAGGAGTGACAGAGGCAAGGATCTCCAGTGTTTGACATCACTTTTTAATTGCGCCAGTGGTGGCTTTGGGTTTTTGCTATAGAACAGGTCTGCGTCAGTAGTGACATGAATTCTGAGGTATCCAAACTCATCTTTAGTGATTCTAACCTCACACCCCCAAGGCAGTTGCAGTGCCTGTCCACTGAGGATATAGTTCAGGGACTTTGTCCAATTAATGGTATAGCCTGAATAGCGACCAAACTGGGTAAGAATTTGCAGTATTCTGTTAAGTGTGAAGGAAGTGTTCAGAACATCACAGACCTCAGATCAGCAGATCTCGCCTTATCCAGGCAGCCAGGGTTTCTAAAATGAGTGCGAAAATTAGAGCTAAAAGTGGCACCCCTGTCGAGTACCCCGTTGGAATCTAAATACCCTGGAAATTCCCCCAGTACTTGTTACGCACGCCAAGTGTTCGGTGTACAGGAGGCATATCCATGTTATATAGTATGGGCTGAAACCCATCCCGATCAGAACTTCAAAGATGTATGGCCGTTCAAGTGTGTCAAATGCCATTCGAGCATTGAGAGAGAGGGCTAAGGCGTCTTCCTGGAGCCTTTTAGATTGGCCCAACATGCGATGGAGGTGCCGAAGATTGAGGGCAGTACTTCGTACCAGCATAAAGCCGGACTGAGCCGGGTGACCCAGTGCTGGAATGACCGGTTTGAGGCAGGAGGACAATACGTTAGCTAATATTTTAATTTAGGCATGAAGGAGCGAAATAGGCCTAAATGATGCACAGCTCGCTGGTGGCTTACCCTCTTTATGTCTCAGAACAATGGAGGCCAGTCTTTTGTTCCTAGGGTGTGAGCTCTTTTTTCAGCTCTCATAGTACATCTGCAGCAGATGGAGGGGGGGGGAGATTAGAAGCAGCTAGTTCAATTGGTACTCCGTTGGGGCCCACCGCTTTTTCTGAATTTAAGTCATATATAGCCCTTATAATCTAATCTTCAGTGAGATCTCCTTCTAAGAGCGCTCTGTCCTCACTTCCACCGCAGCAGTCTCAGCTGAGGAATATATCTGGGTGTAGTATGCTACAAAGGCATCTGCCACTCCCTGTCTGTCCCTCTCTAGTTTACCATCATCAGTCTCAATTTCCAGGACCCAGCTGTCCACCTGCTCCCACCTGTCAAGCCATGCAATGCATTTCCCAGCTTTATCTCCTACCTCATAAAAGCGGTGTTTTGCTGGGCTATGCCTCACCCTGGTGGCCTCCGATTCTATATCCCTATATTCTTTTTGCTTAAGGCTCAGGGTATGTCTGGTGTCCTCTTGGTCCTGGTCAGTCATGGTATTCGCTAAGTCATGGGGCTCCTGCTCAATCGCCTCCAATGTGGCCCTGTTGTCCTTTTTATACCCCACTATTAAGGAGAGGCCCTGTCATTTAATGATTGCTTTGTATGCTTCCCATAGGGTTAGCGCAGAGTCCACTGAGGCCTCATTTTCCATGAAATACTGTTCGTGGCCTCTAGGAGGCCTTCTCTTATTCTGGGAATTTTAAAGTACCATGGCTTAAGTATGATTTCACGGCGTTCATGGCTGTTACCAGGGCCATAGATGGCCCACAGAGGGGAGAGGTCAGTAATACCCCATGTCAAATGGTGGACTTCCTGAATCTATGGAGCTGGTCTGCCAGAGTAAAGATATAGTCAATGCTTGAAACACCACCATGGGCCCCTGAGTGAAATATTTAGTGCTGTGTCATAGGATTGAGGGCACGCCATGTGTCCATTAGGCCGTAAATGTCGTTTTTAATCCGCTCAAAAGAATTTTAGTGAGCATCATCTCATTTCAAATTTAAAGAATTCCTTAATAATTGGCTAATCTCAAATGTTTTAGTTGCAAAATCATTTTCAAATTCTGAGTGAAATTCCCAGAGGCCAAGGAAAACCCTAACTGTGTCTTTCAATGTAGGAGAAGGGGTATCTTGAATGACCTCAATTAGTTCCTTCTTAGGTAGAACGCCCTTTTCACGTATCTCATGTCCTAAATACGTAACAGAGATCAACGCAAATTTACACTTCTTAAACTCAGCATTAAGACCTTTGTTATTTAACATACACAACTTAACATCCCTAAGTCGTTGATCATGTCCTTCCGTGTTCCTAACCATGGCTAGGATATCATCCTGAAAGAAAATGACCCGTTAGTGGCCCTTGAAAAGTTGATACAGCGACTGCTTCCCAAATGGCATGCAAACAAATTGGAAACATCCATATGGTGATATGAAAGCGGGCAAGTGTATGTTATCTGGGTGAAGTAAACTGTCTACCTATGCTGTGCCCCACCATCCCACATACATCACAAGTCTTAGGGCAGCAGGATAGCCCAAGTGGCAAAGGCTGGAGCTAGAGCTCACCAGGAATGCCTCCTTACCGTGAGTTGCAACAAACCTAGAGTGGCAAGCCATGTCAGATCAGGTGTTTTAGGAGCATTTGATTTCACAGATCTGCATGACTAAAAATCAAAATACATTGTATACACGTGTTACAAAGCTATAGCTGTTCTGCCTACCCTAGCTTATTTTAAAAAAAAAAAAGCAAAACACAAAACATGCCGGTACACCAGCTATCATACCATTCCAATAAATGTAAGATCACTAGCTTCTGAAACAAGTGCAAACACACAGTAAGTGTACTCTGCATGCTCACTGCTATCTTGGATTGTAAACACTGGTTGGCCGACAGTCACAGACGTGATCACCCAGCCAACGTTATGCACACAAACACATGCACGCCTACACACTTGCTGATTGCAATAATACATTTAAGAAGAGTTACATTATTCTTTAGTGGGCACTTTCAAAGGAACCGATCTGATGGTCAAAAGAGCTTTTAGAATAGCAAATGGCATATTTTTACATTATTTAAAAAATTAACATCAGTATGGAATACGTTTTGTAGTAAACAATACCAACTCAGTTAGACTCTTTTTGCCAAAATTGGACACTGCGTGGTATAAAATAAATTTGACATATTGGTATTTGCTAAGCATTAAAGCAATAGTTTCCTGCACTTCATGCGTGTCTAATAAGCTTTGTCTCTTTCATTGCATGTTTAGACTCAACAATCTTAATATTTACTGGTCTCTCTACTTCTTTTTTTCATATCTAATCTTAGAGCACCTTTCTTCCTTAGAGATTCACTTAATCTATATGAAAACAAGTACCTTAGCTATCGTGCTTTAACAAGGGCTATTTTACCCGTCAAGAGACTGAGCACGGGTATAGATGCATGACCAGGGTAGTTAAGTGTGCACTGTACATCGAGGGTAAGCTGGGAGGTTGCAGTAGTGTTCTCAAAAAGAAATGGAACCCACAAAATGTACCATTTAGATTGTGTCAAAAAGCCTTCAGGCGGCGCTGGGTTGAGTGAGCATGCTAATTTAAAGACGTACAATTCTACAACAGAAACATTTCTATATACTTTCTGTGCGTTGGTCTTTTTTATGATGGAATTTTACATTCAGAAGGGTGAGAACGACACAGAGGGCAAGCATTAAAATCAGGTGCAAACGCATTTGCAATGGAGACATTTGCGAATCGACCAAGCAAGTTGCCATGGTAACCCAGAGATGGTGCATGCTACAAAATACAGACAGACATTACAGGGAAAGCTGTTGTAGTTCTAATGAGAGCATGTGGGATCAGATAACTGAAAACCACACAAAAAAATGTGAAATCTCTTGGTTCTCCTCAGTGCAGACCTAACCTAAGAGAACTAAACGTCATCTTCTCGATTTTCAGACCGACAACATACTGCAAGGGCCACCCAACATTTCTAGCTTGCACGTTCTTCACATGCATAATCATCACACAGACACACACGAACCAAAACACATATGCAAAACTGCAAAAATTGAAACTATTGAGAACCTGTTGTACATTATTTTGCTATTACTCCACCCACTACTACATATTGCATTTTCACTTCTTCTTTACTAACTCCCCCTCTGTACCTATCCTCTCGCTTTCAGTTCTTCTCCCAGAAGCACCTTTATATTTCAGCCAGCAGTTCTTGACATTGAGTTATAGAATTTGTATAGCACTTCATACCCTTGAGGAGCCGTGAAGTGCTTTGGTTTATATCAGGTTCAAGGACTCACTTTCAAGTGAAAGGTTGAAAGGTTGTTGGTAATACATAAGACTGAACATTGAGGTGTATAGAGTCTGGAAGGCACATGAACCCCCCCCCCTCCCCCCCTCCCATTTCAGATCTAGCTTGACAGGGCGGCTGTCTGGCAGAGCTTTTTTCGCTGATCTTCTACAAAAATACTTACAGCAGGCTCCAGAGAAGTGAACATCCCTCATGTCATGCTGTTGGCTGTTTGGTGTACCATTCTACCTACTATGGTATTAATCCATTTTAATGGAGGACGGGAATTGATTTTAACATGTGGCAGAGAGACTATCTGATAAATGCAAAAGCCATATTAATAAGAACGCTTCAGCCTTTAAAAACAACATTTTGACTTATACATAAATGCTGGCTCAGAGTATAATCTAATTAAAAAAAACAATTAAGCATGTAAATTTGTCTCGTGTTATTTAGTCATTTTTAAAGAAAATAATTAATGGGTGTGAAAAATACCACTGCATAAAAATATTTTTCCGATGTTCTGGTGGTGTTAAGTCCTTCACCTTATTTACAAGACGGCGTTAAGCTCCTTAATGTGGCTTAACACTGCCTTGTAAATAATGCCCCTATCCACGCAGCACTTAACGTGAAAGGGGCGGCAAAGGGTGTTGCAGTAGGTGTTCGGCCGCAACACCATTGCTTTTTGAAGCTGCCCAATATTTACAAGGTATGGGGGCCAAAAATATCGCCAGGGAATACCTGGTCTTAAGCAGGCGATACGAGGAGAAATGTTTAATTTCTCCTCGTATTTTGCTCTTTCCATGTGTGCTGCATTCTGCTGCACACATAGAAACAACAAATCACCTGTAAAGATTGTTTATGTGCAGGAAGGTCCCTTCCTGCACATAAACAATCGCCCCTGCAGCAAAGGCAACCTTGCAACATGGCTCAAGGGTGCGTGTGCTGGTGCTAGGCAGCTTCTTCGCTAGGGAAAATGCAGGTGTGAGCCGCATTCTCGTAAATACAGCGCATCCCTACATTTTGAAACTGACGGAGCGTAGCTTTACCAATTTTGCCGTAATACTGCGCTCCGCCAGTTTCTATTAACTTTGCCCCTTAGTAACAGATGTGGTACTGCAGCCTTGTACTATTCACTCCAGGGACACCTAACATTTGCAACGCCAATAAGCCATCCTTTAATGTACTAACACATGAAAAAAACATATGTGTATGCCTGTATGGCATGCATTAGTACATTAAAGCATGATCCATTGGCTTTGTCCATGATTGTTTATTTAAGAGTTACATGTATCACACACTTATGTGTGGAGGAACAACAAGGTTGTAATGCTTATCAAATAGAAGCTGGTTGTATTTTTGCCTTATTCTATCAGGCATCAAATTCCATGTCTTAGGCATCTGATCTGGAATGCGACCATTTGAAAGGAAGGGTTGGTCAAGAGAGGGGACATCTAAACAGGAATGCACAGGAATCAACTTGACACCATCAACCCCTCGTTTTCTCCTGCCTAACTCTTCCCCTATGCCTATGCCTTGACCTGAAATTAACTGCACAGCCTCTCCCCAATCCTCCTACACCATAGCATTGTTACACACATAAGTAACTTCTAGACATAAGTCCCCAATCCAGATTGGCCTACATACCTTCCCCACAAAGCACCCTCTACCCACCACTTATTCACTATTTCCAGCTCTAAAATTGCCTATCCCCTTTGCCCTCTCATCGCAGTGCTCCTGAGTATTTTTATGTCCTGGTGACATTCTATTGACTAATGACTATGCAGGTAGTAGCGCTATCAGCACAAGCAAGCAACATACTGCCAACTACAGTATTTGATACACTGTTTGGGATCCACACTCGATTCAGTCTTTTACCTTTGTAGCCTGCTTTGTTTCTCGTTTCTTATAGATGCACACTATGCACTTACTTTCACTTATGTCAGTGTGTGTTCACTTTTGAGCACTGCACAACTTTTGTTCATGTGGAATTTTCAATAAACATGAATATACTTGTATTTTTATTTTAGTATTTGAGTTCATGAGTTGTGTATTTAGGACAATCTGAATAAAGCAGAGAAAATTAAGGGGCATATTAGCAAGACGGGCGATAAAATTATCGCCGGGCAGGAAACTGCCGCTAAAGCGGCGATAATGGGCTTGCTAATATGCGTTATGGAATTCCAATAGAAGCCCAGGTTAGATGTCCTGCACATCTAACCTGGGCTTCTATTGGAATTCTATTACGCATATTAGCAAGCCCATTATCGCCGTTTTAGCGGCAGTTTCCTGCCGCTAAAACGGCGATAATTTTAACGTGGGTCTTGCTAATATGCCCCTAAGTTCCTAGTGAGCCATTGTATCTACATATATTAGATTTTGTTGTGGCACAGGGCTAAAGACTCGCCATTTCCCTTGACACTTGGGGCCATATTAGCAACAAAATGCGATAAATATCGCAGAGCGCGCTTAGCGCGAAATATTTTATCGCCAGCTATCGCTGGAATATATCGCCACGCTAACGCTGTATTAGCAACAATTAGAGCTATGGCGATGATTATTCCAGCGATAGCGGCATAATGCGAGAATATCGCTGGAAAACCAGCGATATTCTCGCATTAACGCTAAGGTGGATTCAGCATTAGAATCCACCTCCTATACCTTAAACAGGTAAGTCATAGTCAATAGCAGGTGTTAAAATCTAGCGATAAACGCGCTTAGCGCGATTTATTTTATCGCTTCGCCTGCCTTGATAATAGGGGTTAGTGGTGTTAGCGACTGTTTACAGTCGCTTTTAGTGGGAACGCCTACCTTGCATGTCATTAGCGATAAATATCGCTGACATGCAAGGCGATGTAATTCCCGGCCTCTAACGCCTGAAAGCTGTCGCTAACGCCTGTTAGCGACAGCTTGCTAATAGGGCGTTAAAAATATCGCCGTTTTAGCGGCAAAAAGTGCCGCTAAATCGGCGATAAAGCCCTTGATAATATGCCCCATGGTTATCAATTTTGATGTAGATAATAGGTGCTGTTGTGTATCCCTTGATGGTGAGGATAGACACACATTTAGTTATCCATCTAGAATTAGTTAGGTGCGTTGGCATGACTGTACATATTCACAGTGTTTTTATGATGAGTGACACAGTAATCACCCCTGACTTTCTTACAGTAGGAGGTGGCATTTTGTGGCAGTTTTGGATTGCTGAAGTGACGGACTTGCCCACTGGCAGTAGTGGGTTCTGAGAGTGAGGCACAGAAGCTTGAAATAGTGGAACCTAAATGAAGCACATGGTAGTGTGAGTGATATTAGCAGCTTCTGATTCGCCGACCTTAAGTTATGAAAGGAAGTATAGCAGGATATGACATCATAAGAGGTGTTCATGGACTAGCTCATTGACCATTCTATACACGTGTCAATAGTTTGTACAGGGCTCTGTATTTTCAAGAACGCCGGTGAGCTTGGTATGAAGGACTCCAGCCTTCTTGTGTCAACATGGAAAGCTACTGTGAGTGCTCCCTGCAGGCACAGGGAGAGCGCAGCTCAGTCTCCTTCGAGTTGCAGACAGTGACGGAGAGAATCAGATGATGTCGGGCGTGCATGCATAGTGAGATGCACAGAGTTCTGATTACAGGGTTTAGGACCTTGTTCAGAGTGGAGAAAGAGTAATAGGAGGCCCTCTAGTGGACTGTTGCAGTAGTGCAGTGTGCTGAGAACTAGTGATCTGATTACTATTTTAGCAGTGTTGAAGGGAGTCAGGGAGGGATCTTTCATATGTTTAGAAACCAGTATCATGCTGCAGGTCGGTGATTGCTATGAATAACTCCATCCATATGAGGGACTTAATACAAAGCCTAGGTTCCTGAGTGAGCTGATGAAGGTCAGACTATTGATGGATGAGGGCATAGTGAGGGAGCTGGGTGGGGATGAGGAGGGGAAACACATGACCTCAGACTTGGGCGAGTCCAACACGAGTTACCATAAAGATCAAGTGAAGAATAACTGGAGGAGCGAAGAGACAGGAGGGAGAGTACTGTGGGGTTTCTAATATTTATGGTTACTGTTATTCCAGAAACGATATGGATTCTTTGGGTTCTCCTGGGGAATTGTGGTGTAATTTTTTACTTGTAATATAATCTTGTTTGTGTAAAAACAGCTTAGAATGCTAGAGTAGCTTGTTGGCATTTGCCCCTTACCTTTTGTTCCTGTGAGATGTTTGTTCAGTGTTGTATGTCTTTTAAATACGTTATTTCACATCTTGAACTGGTGAATGCCTTTCACTGGTGTCCCTCCCCCTTGTGCCAGCAGAAATATACCAATAACACAAAGGTTATCGCAAAACTATCTTCCAACCATTGCCATAACAGCCATACAGCAACAGGGATTATTCACTCTGCACTCTGTGCTCCCTACATGTCCTAAACACATGCTCGTGCACATGCTTAAATTACTCAGGCCAGCTGGGAAACCTATGGTAAGGTTCTGAACACTCAAAGCTCAGTGCAGAACATACCAGGTTAGGCAAGTGCTGTGGCTGTAATCCGTCATCACTCTATGAAGAGCTGCTCTTCTAAACCTTAACTCTTCTATGTCCTTTGAGTCTGAATACTTAGTGAAACAAGCAACCCCCATGGACCCAGTGTTTCTCTTCCTATTCCTCTGTTATCTCTGTGCACACAGATATCAGGGAGAGATGCATGGCAGGCCTCGCTGTAGACACTGTGGAGATGGTGGAGGATGTTGGAAACTGACTCTGGATCTAGCTCTAGCCTATCCTAGTATCTCTTGAGTAGCATGGTTTCTCTCTCTCTGTCCCAGCAAGATTCCTTTCACTGTCACACCTTTCAGCCACTTTCGCCCCACCTTTTACCTCATTACTACTCCTTGTCTATCCTGCTCACCACTGCTTACCTTCTTCAATACCCTCATGCTCTCTCCCACCCTTTGTGCCAGTCAGATCATATGACTAGCTGCTCACGGTTATCAGTTGGTCCTGAGTTATGCCTCCATTTTGTGGATGATGCACTATCCAAATGGCTACTTCCTAGTTCCTTATATCCCGCCCCCCTTCTTTTCTCACACCACACTTCTCTTTTCCGTCTCTTTCGCTCCTTTGTTTTAAAGTGAGCCTATTGTAGGGTGAAGCACTATTCAAATAAGCAGC
Organism: Calotriton arnoldi; assembly: GCA_963921515.1. NCBI lineage: Eukaryota > Metazoa > Chordata > Amphibia > Caudata > Salamandridae > Calotriton > Calotriton arnoldi. The sequence goes on from CAWUFW010005490.1 coordinate 1,203,314, forward strand.
ATAAAATAACAAGTTTTATAACTCTGAGACCAACTCTAGGTGTTATCCCTTACCAATGATTTCCATTTGAACTGTAACTTTGAAGACTAGTAAGAGCAATAGCTGGTCTTCTGCTGAACTGTTTCCAAGTTGTGAATTCCAGTTAAAGTTTGCAACCTAACATTTTGGCTCCCAGATTCTCAGCTACTTATGTTCAGGTGCCCAGAGATGTCTCCATTCGCACCCAGAGCTCTGAAGTGCAAGAAGAAAGGGCAGATATGTGATAGCATTTACCAAACATTGTAGCATTCTGTCTTGCACCTTTTTAGCGGGCTGAACCCTGCCAGCAAAGTCTAAGTGAGAGGACTGAGTGCTGAATGTTTAAAAGAACACACATGAACTCAGAGTTTCCCCTGTAGGACAGCATGTTCCCACGGACCCATGATACTCTGAACTATAGCACCTTACCATGGAAGTGCTGTAAATATTTCGGGTGCTGTAGCTCAGACCCAGAAGTGGTAGAAAGCAGTTGTATATTTTATGTTTATCTTCCTGTTTACTTTTCTCCAGTGTGTTGTTTTATACAACCATTTATGCCATTTAGTATCTGATATACTTTATGTTTATCTTCATTTTTACTGGTCTACAATTTGTTGTTTTAAATGCAGCTATTTAGGTCGAAGCCTACCAGACAACACAGCTGTCTGGTATGCTTATGACTTCTTGTGGACATTCTGAAAGCTTCCCTGGAAATACATTTCACCCATTGCTTACTTTTGGCTTTGTTGTTTGTAACTACCAGTTGCTTGCTTTCTATTTGCTGACTTTATTTTCTTTAGCTATCCAGCTTGAGTTGGTCCCTCCTGTGAGCATCTCTTGTTCACTGTATCCTTCCGAGTGCTTGTTTTCTGTAAACAGGCCTTTAAAACTTGTTTTTATACTGTCACATTTGCCATGCATTCAAAGACATAGGTCAAATGTCAAGTTCTGTCTTCCAGGAAGCTTGGTGTTTACTTTTCTTTCTCTGACTTCAAAGTGAGAAAAAGTATGTGACAATCCTGCTGAGTAGCCATGTGAGAAAAGGGTATGTAGGATCTTATTTTTTCTATTACACAACAGAAATTAACTGTGCTAAAATATCAGAATATATTAGAATTATGAAAGTACAAATGTAGCAAATTTTTGGGTAATTCTGAGGTGTGGTGGAAACAAATATTTGAATAGGTTAAAACACATCAATCATTAGGTGATGACGTTTCTGCACATTATTGTTTGTGCGCAGTAAAACTGTATGTATGTGAAATGTAATGGTCATTTCAATTTAAAATGTGTTGTCTGTAATGGCAGTGCACTACAACACCATGCATACTCCACAGTACGCCACTCCACTTTGCACCACTCCACTTTACAACACTAGATTCTACTCTATCCCCTTCCACTTTAGCCCATCCCACTCCTTTCTGCAACATGACACTCCACTCTACATCCCTCCACCTAAAGACATGCCACTCTACTCTACACTCCTCCACTCTACGTCCCTCCACTCTATGCCCCTCCACTCCACACAACTTACACCACACCACTCCACTCCAGTCTACCTCAATCTATCCCACTCCACTCCAATCTACCCCAATCCACTCCACTCTAATCTACCGTAATCTACCCCAATTCACCACAATCTCGCCCAATTCACTACACTCCAATCTACCCCACTCCACTCCACTCCAATCCACCCCACTCCACTCAAATCTACTCCACTACACTGCAATCTACCCCACTCCATTCGATCTACCCCAATCTACTCCTCTCCACTCCACTCTATTCAAATCTATCACACTCCACTCAAATCTATTCTAACCCAATCTATCCCAATCCACCCCACTCCACCCCAATATACCACACAGTCTCCAATCTACACCACTCCAATCTACTCCACTCCACTTCAACCTACCCCTAATGAGTCACACTCCACTCTACCCCACTCTGCTCTAGCCCACTCCAATCCAATCTACCCCATTCCACTCCACTACAATCCAATGTACACCACTTCACCTCCCTCCACTACAATCTGCCCCAACCTACACCTCCAATCTATCCCATTCCACTAAAATCTACCACAATCTACCCCACTCCACCCCAATCTACCCCACTCCACTCCATTCTACCCCAATCTACTCCACTCTGCTCAAATCTAATCTACCCCACTCCACTCCTCTCCAATCAAGCTCTTTCCACTCAATCTAACCCAATCAACCCCACCCAACTCCACTCCAATCTTGCCCTCTCCAATCTACCCCAATCTATCCCACTCCACTCAAATCTACTCCTCTCCAATCTAATCTAACCCACTCCACTCCTGTCCAATCTACACCTCTCCACTCAGTCTAACCCAACCAACCCCAGCCCACTCCACTCTGAACTACCCCAATCTTCCCCACAAAACTCCAATCCATTCCAATTTACCCCACTCCAATGTACCCCACTCCAATCAACCCCAACCCAACCCACTCCACACCAATCTACTCCACTCCACTCCACTCCAACCTTCCCCACTCCACTCTACCCCAGTCCAGTCTCCCCCACTCCACTCCAATCCACCCTACCCCAGTCCAATCTACCCCACTCCACTTCTCCCCACTCCATCCCAATCTACCCCAGTCCAATCTACCCCAGTCCAATCTACTGACTCCATCCAATTTAGCCCACTACACTCCAATCTACCCCAGTCCATTCTACCCCACTCCATTCCAATTTATCACACTCCACTCCAATCTCCATTCCACAACCTAGCCCACTCCACTCCGATCTACTCCACTCTGCCCCACTCCAATCTACCTCAGTCTACCCCCACTCCAATCTACCCCACTACACTCCAAACCATCCCACTCCACACCATTATACCCCAATTCACTCCATTCTACCCCACTCCACTCTACCCCAATAGATCTCACTCCAATATACCCCGCTCCACTCCAATCAACCCCACTCCATTCTACCACACTCCACTTCACTCCAATTTACCCCACCCCAATGTACCACACTCCACTCAAATCTACCCCATTCCACTTCAATTTAACCCGCTCCACCCCAATCCACTCCACCCCACTACAATCTACCCCAACCCACTCCACCCCAATCTACCCTACTACAATCTACCCTACCCCAATCTACTCCACTCCAATCTACTCCATTTCTACCTACTCTACTCTAATGCACCCCAATCTACTCCACTCCTCTCTGCCCCAATTTACCCCACTTCACTCTACCCCACTCTACCCAACTCCAATCCACCACAATCTACCCCACTCCACTCCAAGCTACCCCACTCCAATCTACCCCACTCCGTTCCAATCTAGCCGACTCTAATCTACCCTACTTTACCCCACTCCACTCAAATCTACCCCACTCAACCCTACCCCACTCCACTCCAATCTATCCCATCCCACCCAAATCCACCCTACCCCACTCTACCCCAGTCTACCCCACTCTACTCTACCACAATCTACCCCACTTTAATCTGCCTCAGTCTACCCACTCTAATCTACCACAATCTCCCCCTCTCCAATACACCACAATCTAACCCACTCTGCTTGACCCAATCTACCCTACGCCAGTCCACCTAATACACCCCACTCCACCTCATCCACCCCACTACACCCCAATCTACCTGACTCTACTTCACTTGAATCTACCCCACTACAATCTACCACAATCCACTCAATTCTAACCCACTACACCCCAATCTACCTCACTCCACCCAACTCTACCCCACTCTACCACAATCTACCCTAATCTATCCAAATCCAACCTACTCCAAACTAGCCCACACCCCTCTACCCCACTTCACTCTACCCCACTCAACCTAACCCACTCCAGTCTATCCCAATCTACCCCACTCCACTTCAATCTACCCTATTTCATTCCAATTTACCCTACGGTAACCCACCCATTCTACCCCACTCTCCCTAATCTACCCCACTCCACTCCAATCCATCCCACTTCACTACTCCCCAATCTACCCCACTCTACACTATTCTACCCCATTCTACACACAACACTACACTTCTCCCCAATCTACCCCACTCCTCTTCACTCCAATCTACCACATTCCACTCCACTAAACCCCAATCTACCATGCTCCACTCTTTCCCAATCTACCCCACTCCAATTCACTCCAATATACCGCACTCCAATCTACACTCTCCACGCTAATCTACACAACTTCACTCCAATCTGCTCCACTACAATCTACCCCACTCTACTCCAATCTATCCCACTCCCCTCTACCCCAATCCACTCCACTCTAGCCCAATCCACCCCACTCAACTCTACCACAATCTCCCCCTCTCCAATACACCACAATCTAACCCACTCTGCTTGACCCAATCTACCCTACGCCAGTCCACCTAATACACCCCACTCCACCTCATCCACCCCACTACACCCCAATCTACCTGACTCTACTTCACTTGAATCTACCCCACTACAATCTACCACAATCCACTCAATTCTAACCCACTACACCCCAATCTACCTCACTCCACCCAACTCTACCCCACTCTCCCACAATCTACCCTAATCTATCCAAATCCAACCTACTCCAAACTAGCCCACACCCCTCTACCCCACTTCACTCTACCCCACTCAACCTAACCCACTCCAGTCTATCCCAATCTACCCCACTCCACTTCAATCTACCCTATTTCATTCCAATTTACCATACAGTAACCCACCCATTCTACCCCACTCTCCCTAATCTACCCCACTCCACTCCAATCCATCCCACTTCACTACTCCCCAATCTACCCCACTCTACACTATTCTACCCCATTCTACACACAACACTACACTTCTCCCCAATCTACCCCACTCCTCTTCACTCCAATCTACCACATTCCACTCCACTAAACCCCAATCTACCATGCTCCACTCTTTCCCAATCTACCCCACTCCAATTCACTCCAATATACCGCACTCCAATCTACACTCTCCACGCTAATCTACACAACTTCACTCCAATCTGCTCCACTACAATCTACCCCACTCTACTCCAATCTATCCCACTCCCCTCTACCCCAATCCACTCCACTCTAGCCCAATCCACCCCACTCAACTTGCCCAATCTACCCCACTACACTCCAATCTACCCCAATCCATCCCCCTCCACTCTACCCCAATCCACTCCAATCTAACCCTGTCCACCCCCAATCAACCCCACTCCATTCTACCTCAGTCTACCCACTCTAATCTACCACAATCTACCCCTCTCCAATCCACCACAATGTACCCAACTCTGCTCCACTCAATATACCCCTCTCCAGTCCACCTAATCCACCCCACTCCTCCTAATTCACTCCACTCCACCCCAATCTACCTGACTCTAATTCACTTGAATCCACCATACTCCAATCTACCACAATCCACTCAAATATAACCCACTCCACCCTAATCTACCCCACTCCATCCCATTCCACTCTACCTCACTTCAATCTACCCCAATCTACCCCACTCCACTCTACCTCAATCTACCGCACTCCACTCTTCCCCAATCTACCCCAATCCACTCCACTCTAATCTACCACATTCCACTCCACTCTATCCCAATCTACCACACTCCACTCCACTCTACCCCAATCTACCCCACTCCACTTCACTCCAATCTTCCACTCTCCATGCTAATATACCCTACTCCACTCCATTCTACCCCACTCCACTTCCCCAATCGGCCCCACTCCACTCCACTTCCCCAATCTACCTTGATCCACTCCAATCTACACCAATCCATCCTACTCCACTCTACCCCAATCTACCCCACTCCACTCTAGTCTTTCCCACCCCACTCCAATCTACCCCAATCCAATCCAGTCTACCCAACTCCACTCCAATCTACCCCACTCCACTCCAATCTACCCCACTCCAATCTACCACAGTCCACTCAAATCTAACCCACTCCACCCAATCTACATCCACCCCACTCTACCCCACTCTACCACAATCTACCCTAATCTACCCAACTCCAACCCACTCCAATCTACCCACACCACTCTCCCCCACTTCACTCTACCCCACTCAAACTAACCCACTCCAATCTATCCCAATGTACCCCACTCCACTTCAGTCTACCCCACCCAATTCCAATTTACCCTACTGTAATCCACCCATTTTACCCACTTTACCCTAATCTATCCCACTTCACCCTAATCTATCCCACTCCACTCTACCGGACTCCACTCTAATCCATCCCAGTTCAGTCTTCCCCAATCTATCCCACTCCACTGTACCCCACAATCCACCACACTTCACTCCACTCTTCCCCAATCTACCCCACTCCACTTCACTCTAATCTACCACATCCCACTCCACACTACCCCAATCTACCACACTCCACTCCACTGTTGCCCAATTTACCCCACTTTACTTCACTCAATCTACCACTCTCCATGCTAATCTACCCCACTCCACTCCAATCTACTGCACTCAAATCTATCCCACTCCACTCCAATCTGCCCCACTCTACTCCAGTCTACTCCTCTCCACTCTACTCCAATCTACCCCAATCCACTCCAATCTACCCCAACCCATCCCACTCCACTTTCTCAATCAACCCTTCTCCACTCCAATCTACCCCAATCCATCCCACTCCACTCTACCCCAATCTACCACACTCCACTCCAATCTACCACACCCTACTCTAATCTACGCCAATCCACTCCAGTCTACCCCACTCCAATCTACCGCAATCCAGTCCACTCCAATCCACCCCACATCCCTAATCTACCCAACTCCACTCTACCCAAATCCATCGCACTCCACTCTACTCCAATCTACCCCAGTCTACCCCACTTCACTCCAATCTACCCCAATCTACCCTACTCAACTCCACTCTACCCCAATCTACCACAAGTCAACCTACCCCACTCAAATCTACCATGCCAATCTACTTCACTCCACTCCACTCTACCCACCCACCTCACTCCACTCTACCCCACTCAACTCCAATCTACCCCACTCTACTCCACTCCAATCTACCCCACTCTACTCCACTCCAGTCTACCCCAATCTACTCCACTCTACCTCACTCTACACCAATCTACCCCTACTACAAAGTACCCCATTTTACTCCCACTCCACTCTACCTCAATCTGCCCGCTCCAATCTACCCCAATCTATCCCGCTCCTCTCTAACACAATCTTCCCCATTCCACTCCACTTTAATCTACCCCACTCCAATCTACCATACTCCAATATACCCGACCCTACCAGACACCACACTACTAACTTTTAGCCATGCTGAACAGCAGGCACACTGGTGTACAACATGGCCAAAACACATTGCCAAAGCAAATAGGTCTTGCATAGGTTTTGGCAATGATTTTTGTGTCAGTCAGTATCTGGGTATGAAGCCCTCATCATCTGCTTCATTAAGCCTTCACTGCTCATCCACACTCCTCTTTAGAGAGCCAACATCCAAATACAAATATGTGACATTAAATAGCTGTTGGACTTGGCCTTTTCTGCAGGGTCATCCCCAGACATTTTTGCCTTCACTTCATTTTTTGCAGAATTCGTTTTTGTTGGCCTTAAGACTCTGTGCTCTTTACCACTGCTAACCAGTGCTAAAGTGGTTGTGCTTTCTCCTTAAAACCTGCTAAGATTGGCTTATACCCAATTGACATATTTAATTTACTTATAAGTCCCTAGTAAAGTGGCACTACATGTGCCCAGGGCCTGTACATTAAATGCTACTAGTGGATCTGCATCACTGATTGTGCCACCCTTTTAAGTAGCCCTTTAAACACGTTTCAGTCTGCCATTGCAGCCTATGAGTGCAGTTTTTAAACTGCCATTTCAACCTGGCAAAGTAAGCCTTTTGCCAGGCCCAACCTTCTTTTATAATACATACAAGTCACCCGTTGGGTAGGCCCTGGACTGCCCATAGGGCAGGGTGCAATGTATTTAAAATGTAGGGCATGCAGTTTTAAGTTTTACATGTCCTGGTAGTGAAAAACTCAAACTTGTTTTTCACTACTGCAAGGCGTACCTCTCCCATAGGATAACATTGGAGTTGCCTTTTTCCACTTTTGTAAGTCTAATTTCCAACTAGGAACAGGTAACCCCTTCCTCTTTGGTGTCTCTGGAATTGGAATTTAAAATCCTAACTTATAGTGAAGTTGGATTTTAAATTACAATTTTGAAAATGCCACTTTTAGAAAGTTGGCATTATCTTGCCATAGCCATTTGGTGCCTGCAGCCTGTATCTGGGTCACATGACTGGGTGTAGGTGACAGTTGGGCTTTGTGTATTCCTCCTAGACAGCCACACACAATGGGGAGCTTAGGTGTGACTGGATGGTTCATCAGTGGCATGGTGGGAGGGAGGAGCTGGGACCAGCCCCACTTACACTTGAATAGGCTGAAGACTCAGTCTCTGTTCCTTCAATTCAGTACTGGATTTGTCAACTATAGCCAGGCTGCTGTTACATCAGGGAAGGGATGGCCACCTGGAGGGCTAACAATATGGATAAAAACCACCATGTCTTGTGTGTCCACGGTGATGCAGCTGGTTTCCCTGGATCTAATCTGTGCCAGTTTGCGATTTCCATCAAATGAAATCTATTACATTTATAATGTATATTGTCGATCAGTGGGCACTAATTCCGAGTCACCTGTTTTAGATCTGTTGAACACACATTTAGCAGCCCTTCCTGTTGGTACACAGAAAATTGTTGCAGGGGATTCCAACCGTAAGTTCGAACCATTAGATTGAAACGTTGACACACTTATGAGCGAGGAAGATCATGTATGGTCAATTCCAGGATTTACAATGCCCCTATTAAGAAATGGACTGCAGCTGCTATTCAAGTGAACACACTTGTCCTTAATCATGGCTTAAGAGCTTGTAACGGTAGAACGGTTTCTGATAAAGAGGGGAAACACACTTTTAATCGTATGCATAATTCTAGTCTCATTGATTATATTTTGTTAGACATTAGGCAGTGGCCGAATCTGGTTGACATGGTTGTAACCCCAAGTCAGGAAAGCGATCACAACCTCACTCTTAGGCCACTAGAAAACAGTATATCTAGCTCTTATACTGAACCTTTTGATAGAAGGCTAAGATTAACTAACAACAGGTGCAGAATAAAATGGAGTGCTATGGTGCGGTCCCTGGACTCATTGGGGGAGGTTTATAAAGGGGTTGCTGACGGCATTGGAGCTATGCTGCCATTGGGTTCATTTCTGGAACAATAGGATTTTCTGGCTAGTCAGTGATGTTCATAATCAAATGTTTTTGACACTAAGGAATCATTTTTTTGTTGAGACTAAGCGCTCAGCTGGGAGAGAACTTCCGCCCATATGGTATAATAAATTCTGTAGATCTGCTAGGAAGGCATTCTCTAAGACTATTCAAACCCAGGACCATCCCGAGTTCCAAGAAGCCAGAGGAATATATAAAGCTACTATTATTTTGGCCAAAAGAGAATGGGAGAACGATAGGTGGGCAGGTTTGTTGAGCACTGTAAAGACAAAGGAAGTTCAAATCAACAATGTCTTATAGAAAATATTTCAGCAGCTGATTAGTTTGAACATATCTCAGTTCTTTACTCTGGCCATTAACCCAGTAGGTCCAATGCTGTTGACCTCTAGTCTTAGTGCAGGATCACTGGGGTTAGATGCCCAGCAGAGAGCTCTAGCTGAGCAGGGTAAGTTAAGTCTAGATATCATTTATATTTCTTGTATTGAAATTCGTAACGCCATAGAAAGGATTACTGTCAACAAAGCTCCAGGACTGGGTAAGATCACTGGAGATATAGTTTGTCCTGAAATTGACATTTGGTATCCCTATTTCCTATTTGTCTTGAATGTCATCCTGAGAGGTGCACCCTTGCCTCCAACGTGGGCTGGGGCAGAGATCATTCCAATTTTTAAACAAGCATTTGCAATGCACAAGGGCTTGCATTTGCGAGACTTAGAGCTACTGGCATTGTAAATGATAATGTCTTTTATGTATGTGTTTGACTTTGGCACATTATAAGTGTTTAAGCCATACAGCAGGTTATCCAGAACTCCTGCACACACCCACAGATATAAAGGTCTGAGTTTAATTACTACTATTGTAACCTCCTGCGCATTCTCCTGACATTAAAGTTTGTGTTGAATCATGTCTGATATACCGGCCATGATTTAGTTAACAAATATTGTTCCCTCGGAATTTGGTATGTTATGAATGTGGGCTCTAGGAAGGGTGGTGGGTCTGCCAAGCAGTGTTATGGGAGGAGGTTACAGAGCCTGGTATAGTTGTCGCGCTGGGTAAAGCGGAGTGCATGTGTGTGAATGGAGGTTGGTGACTAAGACCTGACTCAACCAGGAAAAGCTCTGAACTACAGTGATCCTCAGCAGTGGGAATTGGGCCACTGCCCTAGGCTCTCTCCTCTGGGGACTTACCTTTTTTCATGCTGTAGTCCCATTGACATGTTAGCCGGTTTGAGGAGCGGTGCACTGGTCCAACCCACAGCGAGTAACATGGAGACAGTTCCCTTCTAAGGAGAAGCATCACATTGCACCGTGTCCTGTGCCGAGAAGAGGATTAAATGCTGCCACTGATAAGGAATGCACGGCCTCCTGTCCGCACACAGACCTTTGCATGAGAATTCAAATTCTGCCAGTGTCTGTGGGGCTACTGAAGCGTGTGGGCAAAAGACCCACCAAGCAAAAGAGTAAATAGTTAAGAAAAGCTACATATAGAAAAGCAATGGAAGGTTGTAAAACAAGCACACGGTAAGGCAACAAGAGCTACAGCGAAGAGGTGCTAAAGGGGGATGGAAGGGTAAGGAAGGGAAGGAGAAGGGAAAGTAAAGAAGAGAGATGGGACAGAACCTAAACGCAAAATTACAGACCAAATTAAGGTGTCATAAATATTCATGACTCACCAAAAAACTGCACCATGAATTCCTACTCTGTAATGCTCCCCAGCTTCTTCTTTCGCAGAACACCAAGTAGAAAGCTTTTCAAAATTATGTTCCATTCAGAAATCATCAAGCAACAGATGGAAAAGCGGTGAAATTAAATAAAAGTACAAAAGAGCTGCAAGTGCTTCAGAGAGAACTTTTATTTTACAGGCTCAAATTCTATGATGATGATTAAGTTCTGTGTGGGTGGGGTGACATTAAAAGCAGAGCTTTCATAAACAGGCCTAATGAGCCCTCCTTTTGCATTTAAATGTGCCAATCAAATGGAGGGGGTGAGTGCAGAGTGCTGCAGGTTTTAGGGGGTTACAGGTATGTAGCCACATGTGTTAAACATGCAACTAATCCAGCTGCTGGGCTTAAAATGTAGGGCACTCCTGTAAATTTTACACATAAAAGTGATGGAATCCAGTCCTACAATTGTGAGCATGAGACTTTGCCTCTTCATGTATGTCCACTATTCCACTCCGGTCCAACATAAACTAAGAATTTTAGACATAAAGTACAAGTCAACAGACTAGTACTGTTGCATCTGAACTACATATAGAGGGGCTTATTTATGAGAAGTGACGCATCGCTGCGTGAAAACAGCGATGCGTCACTTTTTATTGCGCCCTCCTTGCGACATGCTGGATGCGTCATATTTACAGTATGACGCATCATGTCGCAAGGAGTTACAGATACGTCAGTATTTCTGACGTATCTGTAGGCGCAAAAATGACGCATTGATGGAGTGTGTCACAAAAGTGACGCAACTCCAGCAATGTGTCCTTTCACATGGGGCAAGCCCCATGTGAAAGGGCCTGCGTCAGTCTTACGCCTGCCATTAGGCAGGCGTAAGATATTGACGCATTAGGGTCAAAGAAATGGCGCAGTGAAATCTTATAGATTTCACTGCGTCACTTCTACGACCCTTTCTTGCGTCGGAACGCCCCCCCCTGCATACATTATACCTGGCGCAGGTATAATGTGGCGCAGGGGTTTACAAAGTGACGCATCTACCTAGATGCGTCCCTTTGTAAATATGACGCCCATGGCGCATTTTGTACACTGCTGGTGCGTCACAAAAAGTGACGCACCGGCAGCGTAAAAGTGACGCAAGGGCTCATAAATAAGCCCCAGAGTATCTAGTGTGGAGCATCTTACCAAGCGATTAAGAAGTTCCAGACAATCCAGAAGGCAGCGCAAGACAACTCCTTAACCTCAATATAATGCAATGCATCTCCCCCTCTATACACTTGCTACCTGTATCTTGTATCTGTGTCTTCAAAGTAAAGAGAATAGCTCTTTGTGACACAAAGAGCTCAAGATACCCCTTTGTTCAACAAAAAGTTGAATCCAGACTAGCACCACTCCTGTCTTTCTCTTCCTTCAACCAATTTAGTACCAGGGGAAACTCCTTCACGGCCCATATATTTATTTGGACAGTCTTGTGTCCCTAGATGTACATGAATATACTGCTCTTCTCATATCCTAGGCCCTAATATGATGACAGCACAGTGGAAATCAGTTTAATTCAGCTACGGCGCACAACCTTCCAGGTGACAATTGCACTAATGGGCAGGACTTGTCAACTGTAGCATGGCTTTTAGGGCGGTACATGTACAGGAATGCCTTCAAGTAGAGGCTCTAGTAGTGACAAATGCAGCTATAGATTTTTTTAAAAAGGTAGAAAAAAGTCAAAGAAGAGTGATCACAGTGTAATAAAAATACAGAGCTGGAGACTGGAGTGTACAGTGTTGCAGAATGGACATCTTGTATTGTGCAAAATTTACATATGTCAAGCAGTGGGTAAATTGTGCACTGGGGACCAGTAGACCTACCATCAAAAGCCCAATTTCCCACTTTACAGATTGTGTTAACTTGGCCAAACCAAATTTGTGGCCAATTACGAGTCAGCTGGTAATCCTGATCTGGTTGGAGTAACCATCTGAATTAGGATTGGAGTCCCGCTATAACACTGATGGCCTTGTTGTCTGTTGAAAGAGAGGGAAATGTTTAAAGGTGTAAAACCATTGAAAACTGCAAATACCAAGTTAGAATCTGCATGGAAACTCTGATTACTACATGACATGCTATTTGTAATTGCAGATGAGGAAGCTCATAAATACCTGGTGCAGGTGGGAGAGTAGCGCGCAATAAGAATAATACTGTAGCCGGTATTACTCGACCCTGTTTACCAAGCCACTATATGTATCTCTGTTCCCACAACAACCAAATTGGGAGCGCTTACAATTAGGATAAATCATAAATGATGGCCTAATGTGTTATATGACCAAGTGGACATTTACCCATTCCCGACACCGTGATGAGTGTTACCCCATATGGCCATAAAATGGGCGTACTTACCTACAGCCCTCAAGAAGGCCTCGTAGTTCTCCTGGGACTACACCTGCCAAGTTTTGTTGAAGGCAATGATAGGGAAAGTTCAGACCTGTTAGTGAGAACTGGGCTCTTATGTTACCTCATATATCAAAAGAACGATGGATTAAACCCAGATCTTTGTGACTGGGAGTGAATGTTTTCATTGTTCAACATTCCGTCCATTATTTGTTCCTTTTGCTTTTGTCCACCCTAAGTGGGAAGGATATGCCTAGATGTGGGTCCTGTGCTCACTGCGCCACTGGATTCAAGGTAGCCTGGCTGATGAGGGGTGACACCCCGCAAACTGGTCCCAGGATGCTTGTTTCCAGTCCAGGGAGGACCTAGCTTGGCAGTTCGGGCTGGACTGCTTCCATTGGGAGCAGGGTCAAGACTGATTTGCATATGGCTGGGTCCAAACTGAGTTGGCGTGGTGAGCAAAAGAAAGATGGATTAAACCCAGATCTTTGTGACTGGGGTGAATGTTTGTATTGTTCAACATTCCATCCATCATTTGTTCCTTTTGCTTTTGTCACCCTAAGTGGGAAGGGTATGCCCAGACGTGGGTCCAGTGCTCACCACACCACTGGATTCAAGCTAGCCTGGCTCATGAGGGGTGATGCCCCAAAACGGGTCCCAGGATGTATGTTTCCATTCCAGGGAGGACCTGGCTTGTCAGTTTGGGCTGCACTGTTCCCATGAGGAGCAGGGTCAAGACTGATTTACATATGGCCGGGTCCAAACTGGGTTGGCGTGGTGAGCAAACGAATGATGGATTAAACCCAGATCTTTGTGACTGGGGTGAATGTTTGCATTGTTCCACATTCCGTCCATCATTTGTTCCTTTTGCTCTTACCTCGTATATCTCAGGCAGCACGTGCTGCTGAATGTAGTTTCTCAGGGGGGGCTCGTCCTACCATAGGGAAGACATTGTAATGGGATCCCGGGTATCAATAATTCACAGGCAGCAGCGTTCATCAATACCTGCTCTACACGGACACAGTGGTCATTTACAAGCCCCTTGCGCCTCTGGTACATCACTTTTTCCCATTATTAAAAGTGACGCACCTGCAACAAAAGGGGCTTGGAAATAAGCCCCTCTGTAGCGCAGTATCCCCCTTAATAAAGAAAACTCCGATCCAATAACAGACATGTCTAAACCTGACATCTCCCTCCATGTCAGCCACCGATTAATGCACGTCTAGGCTTTCCTTTTGCAAAACGAGGTTAACCCGACATGTTCAGTGCTGCTCAAGGCAGGTGAACAAAGACTCCCAGAAAGTGTTAGATTGTCAAAGAAATGTCCATGACAAGAGAGCAAGGGCTGATGAAATAGAGACCGGTGACAACCCTAACCCTCAACTTTCCTTTATTTGCACCCCACACCAGAGCTACTGCCCCTACAGCCCCAATGAAACTGTAAACGAGAAATGCCCCTCTTTAAATTATTGATCCGATGAGTTAAAGGCCCATAGTGATAAGGCGGCCCTACTCAGACCAGTGAGAATTCCACATACGCGGCTGTTACCTGCCCACTCCCAGGTACCCAGAAGCCCCAGGAAATAAAAAGAGACAGCTTGCATGATCATGTGAATACCACCTAGCCAATCAAAGACCCCGCTCTCGCTCAGGAGCCAATAAATTACTTAGATCAATAAATTACGATTGAAAAATTACTACATTCCCTGCAGCAAACTTTGCATTTCAAGACAGTTTCCAAACACAGTGGGTAGGACCCACGTTTCTGGTAAATTCACTGTAGCAAGTACATTGAAAAAAACAAAGATCTAAATGTGTGCCTATTTACATATCCCAAACACACAACACATACGTTTTACTGCCAGGCAATGTAAACACAATGGGGGATATTCTCAAGAACGTGCGATAATCATCGACAAAATAGGTTAACGCAATTTTTCATATCGCCGTCTATCGCGGGAAAATAACTCCGTGTTAACGTTGTATTCCCAACACGGCGGTAATATGCGATAGTTTCCCGATAACGCGTAAAATGTCCGCGATAAAATCACCGGGACTGCGATGAAAATCTAAAGCCGAACGTGAAAAAAGTGGCGATGGGCCCAACCGCGATAAAAAAATCCGCGATAAGCTGCGCCAGGCCTGCAATTCACACACGTCAGGCGGGAAAAATCACTATAAAAGCAGAAAAAAAAAAAACACAAACGAAACCAAAACAACTGCGAAGCACAATGGAGGTAGCCGGAGCAAGTACAGAGGACAACCAGAACCCCACAAGCCCCACGGAGGACCAGCCTCGGACCTCGGGGTCAGGGAAGGGCAAGGAGAAGAAGAAGAGGAAGACGCGGTTCAGTCCGCAGGAAAACAGGACCCTGATAACGGAGGTGGTAGAACACCATCAACAACTGTTCGTCACCTCCACTGTGTCATTGGCAACAAAAAATGGAATATGGAAGTCCATCCTGGACAAGGTGAATGCAGTCGGAGTGCTGAGGAGGACAATGGAAGAGCTCAAGAGGCGCTGGAATGATGTGAAGCACAAAGCCAAGCTGAAACTCGGCAACAACCAGAAGGCAGCAATGCAGACTGGAGGTGGGAGTCCAGCGCCACAGGAGGAGCTGGATGAGATGGAGGAAATGGTGTCCACAGTCATCAGTGGGGAGACGGTGGCAGGAGTTGGGGGCCGGACACTGCTCAACATGACCAGACACAACAGCAACAGGGCGAGTAACGACCAGGGACTGGGGGGACGGGGGGAGATGGGCACAATGGCACACATGCACAATTAAGTATAGCACAGTGCACACCCACAATGACTCTGGATCATGTCCCTGATCCCCTTGGCACACTGCAGCACACCTAGAAACAGCAAGTAGGCCCCCGTTGACTATGTGCCCAGAGGGGGCCCTTCCAAAACATCACCAATCTCACAACCAACCCATGCACATGTGCCAAACCCAGCAAAGCTGCGTGTCTGTGAGCCACACTGACAATGGCAGTGACACTGCATGACAAATAGCATGGCTGCAGTCAATATATCATGACATGTTGCACGCCACGACACTGAGGTGGCTGAGTGTGGACCACATCCGTAAAGGAGCAGGTTACACTCTGACACATCCACGTGCACAAACAACCCCTGACGTCAACAACACATCTGCGGACAAATCATGCCCCAGAGTCCCAACTCCCACCAAGAGCCCAATTTACCTAAGTATGCAACATCTCAGCACTGTATAAGCACAGAAGTCAAAGGCACACCGCCTGAAAGGCATAAGGGCCAGCAAAATCAGAGCTGCAGGGGCGACTCTCCCAAAATGCAGCACACACACATAACATTCAGAGCACATCAACATTGACAACAATGTGGTATAAACTGCAACACGTTCACAACAGAACAGAGGACACAACTGGTGCCGCTTGTGTGTAGAAACTGGCCATTCACATTTGTCATAGCAGGGAAATGTGAAATGATAATGTACAAGTACAAACACACATCCGTGATGTTGTCGAATTGTCCACTGTCCCGCATCAAATAGGCAGAACCTCCCAAACAGTCACAATGTACATTGTCATGCAGTTTGTATGTAAACTTGTACAATGCGTCAACATATATGTGAACACAATGTTAAACTGCATCTCCCCTTCACATTGCAGAGGGAGAACCAACACCTCCTGCAGAGCAGACCCAACAGCTCTTCACTGATGACGAAGAGGACCTCCACACCTTCGACACCGATGCCCTCCAAGAGCTCCTGGACAGCTACGGCACCTCACCTCCAGGAGCAGGGCAGCCCAGCTGCGTCGAGGAGACCCCACCCCCTGCACAGACCACATAGCAGGAAGCACCCTCCACCACGGCTGACTCCCAGGACCCCCACGAACAACACATGGCCTTCCAACGCCGTGTGTTAGGGTACCAGGAGAAGATGGCTGACCAGGTGCGGGTGGGGTTCGACCTCATGGCAGCCAAACTAGATGCCATACGTGGGTGTCTAAGTCCCTTCAGGGACCTCTTACAGTCCCTAACGGACACCCACAGTCCGCTCCATGCTCTCCAATGATCCATGGCTGACATCGCTGGAGTCCTGACTCTGAGACAAGGACAACTGTCTAGTCAGAGTGGCTCCAGCGATGTCAGCCGGGAGTTGGGACACATGCGGAGGATCATGGAGAACAGGGAGCGGATGCAGGCGGAAAGAATGGCTGCCACGGCTGCACACCAGCGAGATGTAGCTGGGATCTTCCATGCCCTGCAAATCCTCATCATGGCATTGCTGCCACAAGGCCTGGCGCCGATGAATGCTGCTGCTGCTTCTACATCCACATCTCCGCCCCCTGATGTGTCAGTGCCACACAGTGCTGCTGACAAAACACCACCACCCACATGTGAGGCACATGAACCATCAGAGGACGAAGATGAGGATGATTCTGCCTTAGTGGTAAGAAGGAAGCGGTAGCATTCATCTCCGCCATATGGCCTGTTTCTGCTTGGTTCTGCCCTCTGCATCATCACCTACCACTGTCCCCCGATACACTCTGCGACACTCACCTTGGACCTCGACACGGACTGCCATATTCTGTTTGGTTACCAATGACACAGCAATCAGACTGCGGACTGAACTCTTCCTCTTCCGATGAACTTGTCATTCCCTAAAGGACTCTGGCTGGCCCACCACGGGGCAACAATGTAAAGTGGGGTTTGCATGGCCCTGTACTGCTCCAGCTTCAACACTCCACTGAATGTGAATAAAACATTCAGATTCACACAGATGTGTCATGTCTATGATCATTCAAGTATGAAAGTATGGATGAATGTAGGGTCAGTGATTCCGCCTTACGTCCATGTTGCTCACATTGTGGGACTTGAGTCACAGGGTGCAACATTGCCGATTGCTCACACCACAACAGAGACACACGCATTAGTTACTTTCTTGTCCAGCCCAGAACTGAACCACGCCCAGAGCCCCGGGCTCATTGTTCACACCCCTACGCTGGACTGGCATACGCCAGCCAAGCCCACTCCGCTTACGCTTACAGGGGGTGACGACAAAGCTACATGTTCCAGGTCTTCCCTGTAGTGATCTGCTGATCACTGGTCTAGTTGTCAGCATGCCACAGCCACTCCCTGAGGGCTGGTTTACACCCACACCACACCCATCCAGCACAGGCGTCACAGGACATGTGACGCTGCCAATAAAAGGGGCCTACCACATCACATTCCCCACTGCCGGAGGTGACATGATGGCGTCACACCACAAGACTCAATCATAAAGGGTCCATGACTTGTGGCGCACTGGGTTAGTGGCACCTGATGCACTGCGGCCGGCACAGGCTTACCGTCACGGGACGATGACTTGCGGTGCACAGAGTTGGTGGCATCCGATGCACTGTGGCCGGCACGGGCCTACCGGGACGGTGACTTGCGGTGCACAGAGTTGGGTGCACCCGATGCACTGCGGCCGGCACGGGCCTACCACCACGGGACGATGACTTGCGGGGCACAGAGTTAGTGGCACCCGATGCACTGCGGCCAGCACGGGCCTACCGCCACGGGACGGTGACTTGCGGTGCACTGAGGTAGGGGCACCTGAAGAGCTGAGCGGGTGTTCAGCCTGCGATGATGCGCAGACCTCGATACGCCGTCCTGCCAATCAAAATTCGATTTGAATTGATGGCCCTGCTAGTGCGCAGTGTACGCTGAAGGCAGCAGTCAGCACACACATGACTCCGCAGTGCGGTGCCGCAGGGTGCGCTGGGGGCCTCTGGCGCGGAATCCTCTCCTACTCTGCTGCAAGACTACTTTGCATGGTCCCTAGAGCTACCTCTGTCTCAAGTCATCTGCGGGACCTGCATTGGCTCAGGGTGGAGAACCGAATTAAGTTCAAAGCCCTGAGCTACATGTTCAAAATCAAAATAGGTGCTGCCCCTCAGTATCTGCAATCTCTGGTCAGCCCCTATGTGCCTTCCCGGTGCCTTCGCTCATCCACTTAAGGGAAATTCTCTGTGCCCAGAATCAAACTATCTCGGATGGGAGGCAGATCGTTTGCATACCTTGGTCCCTCACTATGGAACTCACTTCCCACAGCCATCCGGAACGAAACGGTATATGCCCAATTTCGCAAATCCCTGAAGACTTGGCATTTTAACCAGTAATCTAATAAGCTGCTATAAATTCTTTTGATCTGCTCCGGCGCTGGGAAACCCTTTTTGGGTAGCTGCTGCGCCTTACAAATTTAATAAATAATAATAATAATAATCCAGCGATCGGCTGAGGAGGTTGCACCGGCACGTGGTGGGCCCTCTTGGAGACACGCCGGTGGCGGCAGGTGAGCATTGAGGCCTGGGTGCGCAGGGGCGGCCAGTCATCGCTGGGCGGCGGACCGGTGTGGGGACCAGGCCTGGGGTGCAGCTGGCGCACAGGATTGCGCAGGCACCACCTGTCACGGCGGCGGCCTCATGGCTGGGTGGGGGGCACCGCCCTGGCAGACACGACCCTGCATGTGATGACGAGATGTGCGCGGGTTGGTTTGGGACGTAGCCACCTGGTCTCCAGTGTAAATCTAGCCATTGAAGGTGGTCGGCCACGTGTGTGTAGGCCTATGGACAGGATATGGCGGACACAGAGACACACACAGTAGTTACTTTGGTGGCCATCCCGGAACTGAACCACGCCCAGAGCCCTGGGCTATTTATTCACGACATACGCCGGCCAAGGCAACTCTGCTCACGCTTACAGGGGGGGGGACAAAGCTACATGTCCAAGGTCTTCCACACTGCCTGAGGTAACCTGTTTGCGTCCACTGTCCACAACACTACAAACACCAGCAGTATATGTCCACATGGACATGTCTGTGCTCTGCATACTGAAGTCTGTCCAGCACATCACCGCCACACGTGGCATTGTGTACATTCTTATTGATGGGTCACTTGCCTCCTTCGCACATACTTTGTTCCCACCTCTCCCCACATTCTGCAATTGTGTGGCAGAGGTGCCATGCCGTGGATGGTTTGTCTACATGGCTGGCCATGGTTACCACAGTTACTTGTGTTGCTGTGTCTGGTAGTTGGGCATGTTGTATGTGATTTTGTAACATGTGCATTCCCACAGTTGTGAGTTATATGATTGTGGAGTTGAGGTGTGTGGTGTGTTCAGTTGGGACTTACCGACCGGCAGTGCATTTCCATGGGTGCCATCCTCAAAGCGCTGGTTGGTGTTGGACTTGCGGAAGATGTAGAAATCATGCACACTTCCTGGGAAGTTTGCGACGACATTCGTGAACAGGCCCCGGTGGCCCACTTTTGCCTGCACATTGATGGCATGCGTGTGGTTCCTGTTGCGGTTATTGTGTGCAGTGTCGGCAGGGGGCACAAGTAGTACATGTGTGCAGTCAATTGCCCCCAACACGTGCGGGAAGCCAGCTATGGCGTAGTTCCCTTGCTTGGTCTCCAGCTGTTCCTGCGCTGTGTGGGGGTAGTGAAGGTGCAGGGGTATCAAGCTGATACAAACCGTGATGCTTACAGGTATGATAAATCCTGCATGAAAAGACCGTAACAGAAGTTCATGTGGTCGTAACCTTCCTTTTCTTTCCTACGAAGGTTACACCCACACGAACTTCTGTCACGGTCTTTTTATGCAGGATTTATCATACCTGTTAGCATTCCGGTTTGTCCAAGTGCAATGCACTGTACCAGATTACGTTTGTGACTATACGGACGCTTGACTATTGTCACCATTTCTCCAACAGGTTTCTGAATACTGACTTTTGGAATATGGAATTGTATTGGGGAGTTCCCGCAGCATATGCAGTTAATTGAATCCACACGTTGCCCTGATGAGGTTTACCGTTGGGAATGGAACGCGTTGGCTGAGCTTTTCGTATTGTTGATTTATGTATTTGTAATAAAGAACTGTTTTTACACTACTCTTGACTACTGGACTTCATGACCTGGCACACCCCATTTCAGTAACTGCAATCTTGGATCTGGAGCACAGAGGTGTCAGGCAACGGCTGGCATTGGGGTTGGTTGCGCAGGGACACTACGAATTGGGACTAGCGTGTGGTGAGGATACAGGGGCCCACCATTGCTTTTGTGGACATGCATCCAAGACATGTGTGAGGAAGTTTGATGGGGCTGGCTGTGAGACTCCTCCGACTCTGGCAGTTGTTGGTTGGAAGGTACCAGAGGCCAACAGGTGCAGCACAGCCAGCATCTTTGTCTGCGGAGGGATGTTGGTTGTCCGCTGTGTTGGTACCGTCAGCCCGTGGGCAATGTGGGTCAGGATGCGGAGGATGGTTGTCCTTTTGAGCCTGTAGTGGGCAATGGCGTCCTCTGGCGTTGAGTGTCTAAGGCTGGTGCGTTTTAGGAACGTCTGCTGTCTTCTTCTGCGCTGCCTAGGTGGTAGTCCGGGGGGAGGGGTCGGGGGGGGGCCTGGAGGTGGTGGCGGTGGGTGTTGTGGCCCTCTTGGTTCTCCGAGCTGCATGATCATTGGCTCCATGGCATCTGTTGATCTTCAGATGTGGCTCTGGGCTGGGCTCCCTTTCGTACTGCAGGTTGTCGTCCTGCTTAACACCAGTAAAAGGCAGGTGTTAAATCCCTGCTGCTAACGCGCCTTATCGCCTGTTTTTGGATCGCTTCGCAGATCTGGCTGGTCGTTGAGAATATCGCAAAGTGGTGTTTTCGTGTGTTTTTGCACGGGAACGCCTACTCTGCATATCATTAGCGTTAGTTGTCGCTCTCATCCGTGGCAATGTTTTTTGCAGCAGCTATCGCTGGAAAACTGGCGATATCGGCAGTTTGCACCAGCTTGAGAATAGGGCGATAAATCTATCGCCACTTTTGCGGCGCTAAAGTGCCGATAAATTGGCGATAAGTCCTTGAGAATATGCCCCCATGTGTGCATAAAATGCTTCACAGCAGCATTTGGCCAGCTTGAAAGTACACCAAACATGTGTCATGTAAGAGATGTGAGGGACAGGGAGAAAAGACCAAGATCACACACTCCTGATGGTAAAGAGGAAAAGTCTAAATTAAAAATCATAATTAAAACCCAAGTTTTAGCTACTGGTCTGCATTTAAAGCTTATTGAGAGGCGTTAATGCAACAGCTAAAGACCGCTTTAGAAATTATGCGGTGAAGTAAGTAGGTCTGCAACTTTCACCTCCATAGAGATGGGTCTACCTCCTCCTATTCACTGGTAGCTATAATAAAAATCTGCAGTGCTAATCCACCAGTTGGCAATGTTCAGATGCTCTGATAACTGTCTGCAGAATTCTATAAGGGATACAACCTCCTCGCACTCAACCATCAATGCTGGTACAACAGAGCCAACACCTTCCTCACCTACGGCACACGCTCGGTGTGATGCGGGTACCATGCAACCAAGTTCGGGCACACCCAAGACACAGTCCACATTGCGCACAACCGGCTGCTCCTACTGTCTCCATCACTGCCACCGCACATGCTGGGTGTACAACAGTAAACTGTGAGAGACCGGCAAGGGTCAAATGGCAAATCATGACGAGAGACCAAGTCCTCCAATCCCTGACAAGCGTTTTATCTGCAGGTCATGGAGGAAATGTCACAGCGGTGGCTACGTTTGGGTTAGAGTAACAACTAAAATGCTCACTTAGCTCCTAAAATAAATCAGTAATACATCTAAATACCTGGAGCCTACCCAAGCAGGATAACTGCTGAACTGCGGTAAAGCGATGGGCATTTTCGAAAAACATCATCCAGCAAGCAGATTTCCTGGCATGGCCGCTTCTCTCAGTGGTTAGCGAGAAATGCCAGTGGTATGCCTGATAAACACCTGGTAGACCCTCACACGATTAGGCAAGCTGCCATCATTTTAGCTGCTGTAGATGCGCCAGAGTCCAACAGCGCCTGCTGTTGTGCTAAAAGAGAGCCCTCAGCTCATTAAAAAGGCTCTTTATAGTTATAGGAAGGTACTGGGACAAGCTTTTGAAATTGTACCATTAAAACAAACATCTTTAGACACTGTACAGGTTATTCATTTTTGGATTTCATTTTCATTTGAAACAAAATTTAAAATACCAATTTAAAGAATAGTGTTTAAACTATATATTTGGCAGTATTTACCATACAATGTAAAGTGTTACAAATTATCTGTAGTACATCCGTGTGAAGAGTACCAGCAATGATTGATGTTATTTTCAGAGCTATTGTGCCATGGATTCTTGAAAAACATTGTAACTCCAAGATGGCCGCCTTGTTAAGACAAAGGCCTACTGTTCCATACCGTGGCCTAAGACAGTGGTGCAACCTGGCCTTCCTACTATGTGACAGCGCAAGGGTAATATACCCCTCTGTGGTCATTCTCCTCAGGCTTTTAATTGCAGTGTAACTGTTCCTTCCTCGGTGAGACTCTGCGTCCAGAATTGTGAAACACACGCACGTTGTTGCAACAACAAGGGAAGGAAGGGGCGGGAGGGATGTTAGACATACACCCACAGCAGAAAAGAAATGAAAAAAGAGTCCCAAAGCATAATCATACAGTACTTAGTTCCTGCTCTGTGGGAGGAAACCAAAGGAAAAAAGGAGGGACAAAGAGACAGGACTGACCACTGGCAAGCAAGGATTTTTAAAGGACACTGAAATAAGCCAAAGAAAAGCAGTGGGTGGGCTTTAAGCCTACAAAGAAGTATACCAAAATATACAAGAGGCCGAAAGCTCGACCTAAAAAGACTCTGGGGCACTCCCCTCTAATTATAGGCTGATTAGCCTTATTGATAGTGCTCAAATATTATTCTGCAGGATCATATTGGATAGGTTGCATGAGTGGTTAACCACCACTGAGGTTCTTTCACCCCTACATGCAGGCTTCAGGCAAGGTACAAGCACTATGGATCAGGTGTTTCACCGTCAATTATTATACTAGAAATTGTGAACATTGGGGGGTGGACGCCTATATGTGGTATTTGTAGACCTGAGATCTGTGGCAGGTGCTGGCCGAAATGGAGGTCCCATAGTATTTGTTAATATAATCATTAGATTGCATCATAACAATTATGCACAGGTCAGGTATGGGCTGATGGGCGAAATGACAGAATCCATCCTAGTACCGCCAGGGGTGGATCCTCACACCCACTCTATTTACTATGTTTATCAATGGCCTGGTTGGCTATTTGGAGAAGTGTGAGAACGATGCCCCAAGGTTGGCAGACGTCAGGTTACTGGCCCTCCTGTTTGCAAATGATACACTCCTGATATCTAAATCGCCTATGGGGCTTTAAAAATTACTGGATCATTTTGAGTGCTTCTGCAAACAGGGGGACCTGGAGATTAACATCAGGAAAACAACATTTATGGTTTTCAATCCCTGTAAATCCACCAGAGCTAATCCTCTGCTCAATGGAGTACGTCTGGAGAGGGTCCATACCTTTGACTACTTGGGGATAACTTTAACAGAGCACTTTGATTGGCAAGCCCATATTACACATCAAAGGCTAAAACGGTAACAACACTCTGGGGATGTAGTGAAGATGTAGTGAGGATCTCAATTTCAACCTATTTCTCCAGCACAACATATCTATAATCTCCAAGCACTTGGAGCAGCTCTATAAGGTGCAGAGCTTTGGGGTTTTAAAGACATTCCTTCCCTGGTGGTGGTTGAAAACTGATCCATGTGCTCCCTGAATAACCTCCCCATAAGTGCTCCACTTTTTCCCGCAGACTTGATTTAGGGTTTAAATTGATCTCTAATAAGACAGGGTTGAGACCCATTCTAAACTGGAGGTGAGTTTGGGCAACTCCAGAATGTATCTCTTATCGACAGGGCCTTGCAGAAATAATAGGCATTTCTGGGTCAAGTAATATACCCTGGATAAAGTATATAAAAGGGCCTTATACAGATTGGGTGTGAGAGACTGTGGACAACGCCAGAGGAGGCCTGTGTACTATCCAAAGCAGTCATTAAGAGTAGACATTGGAAGTGTAAATCTGGAACTCTGCTTGGGCAGCCAAGAATCAGTACTCTAACTGCATCCTTTCTAGAACATAAAGATTAATATATATTGGAAGACTACCTGGATGAGATTGAACCTGCTGAAGTAAAGTAAAATTATCTGAAATTTCGACTAGGGATACTGCCCCTACACTCCTTTATGGCCAAATGGCTGCAAGAACCGAAAGAAGGCTGATCGGCACTGAACGGCACTGTCCCTCATGTCTTGAGGCCACTGAAACAGTGGACCATGTGCTTTTCTTTTGCCCAGTTTATTTAGGAAGTATAAGGAAATAGATGATTCTGTTGTGCCGTAAATTAGGTAATAGAGATTATAGAGTGGTGACCAGAATCTTGAAAAGTGATACCAGGTAGTTTATAGTATTTGCGGTCTCCCACTTTTTTTCTGCCCATGTGGAGAGAGGCAAAAATGAGTACATGTCTAGTTGTCTCCTTTTAGATGACTGATAGAAAAATACCTCCATTGTCTTAGTGATGAGTGTAGTGAGTTGCACATTTTATTTCCACTAAGCGCTTGTCCCTAGGTTCATGGCCCTCCTTCTGGAGTTAGAAACTCAAGAGGTAATCTGGCAACCCGTTAGTACCAGACACTATAGCATTCTGTAACCGGGAGATGGCTGTTTGTTGCAATGAGGGTCCGATCTTATCTGCTCTAGAAATTCTCTTCCCCACTTTGGGAGGGCTGTGCAATAATTTGATCTGTGTCACTCGCTGAGACTCTGTTTTTATATCTTTTAAATACTGTAGTTTGTGAGACATTGATTATTATATGTTATCTTGTCATTGGATTCTGATGAAATTATTAACAGTCCAAATCATGCACAATGATTTAGTCAAGATGATTGTATACATGTTTAACTTATTTCTCTTATTTATTGAATTGAAATGAAATAACTAACAGTCCAAGCAATGCATATTGTTCATATCAAGTTGACTATATATATTTTCTTAGTTTTTTATGTGCTTTTATGGCTTTTCAGCCAAATAAAGACAATTTGGATTTGATTTGAATAGGCTGCCTCTTGTCTCCACACAAAGGGCTACATACTCCCTGTAGTTAGTCTGGAGTCAGAGCTTCTGTGACCGGCTTCTAGAAGTTACTCCCCACTTCAAGGGCAGAACTGTGTATAAATACTGAACCTCAGACACCAACTCTTTAGTGCACTTCTGGACCTGTCGATACTCTGCCAGGACGGATGACCGCTGTGCTGCTACAAGGACTGCCACTCTGCTGGACTGCTGCTCTAAAGGACCTGCTGCCCTGCTGTACTGCCCTGCTTACCTCTTGTTTGGGGAAGAAGAACTGGATCTGCAAATTTTTCTTGAACCCAGGACCCTTGAGTTACGTACCAAGGGCTAGCCTGCTGGCCTCCTGATCTGAGCCTTAGGGGCCTAAAAGGCTCCCCAACATCCTGCATCTGCTCCTGGACCCAGGTGCAGTGAGTTGCCAACCTCAAAGGGCTGACTCTAAGGTCCTGGACCTTTGGTGTGGCTCAAGGGTGCTGAAACCAAGCTTTTGGGCTCTTCGCAACTGCAAACAGGCCCGTTCACACCGAGACCTTGTTGCTCGCATAACAAGTCAGCGCAATACTCCGTCAGCCCAACTCTTCACAATGCAGCATCGACCACTCTCTGGACTGCCAATGCGAAGCTCCAGCCATGCCTGCCCGCGATGCCAGCCAGCTCTCTGTGCTTTGCTGTCAGCCTCCTGTGGCGCTCTCCCTGCTCCTTGCAGCTCTCTTCAACGTGAATGGGACTCTTGTAACAAACTTGAGAAGGTAAACTTCAGTGGGCCTTGCCTGATGACTGTATCCGACCTGCTCTCCATCGCGGTTGGCCTGAAAGTGTGACTTTGACCCGGTCCAGCGTGACCAGATATCCCGAGTTTGTGCTTTGTGGCGCTATTTTCATTAAATCCTTTTAAAAATTCATATCTCCCATTCTACTGATTGGATGTTTGTTGTATTGGTCTTGTTTTATTTATTAAATTCTGTTGTATGTTTGTAACCTGGTGTTGGATCGTTTTTGTGTGGTGTGTTCACTGTTTCACTGTTTGAAGTTTTGCACAAATACTTTAGACATTGCCTCTAAATTGAGCCTGACTGCTCGATGCTAAGCTACCAGGGGGTAGAGCATAGGCTAATTTGGGGTTTGCTTGTGCCTTACCCTGACTAGGATTGTGGTTGCTGCTTGACCAGGGTTCACACCCCAGTCAACCAATAACACAATTTCTCACAATAATGCAATAGTAACCATGCTGTGGAACACCAGTGGTAAATGACAGCTTCTCTCCAGAAAACTACCCTGTAGCCTCTGACTGCCCTGTTGATTGCGAAAACAGCCCTGACACTCCTGCTCTAGAAAGGATGATCATTCAATCAAACTAGAGTGAATTCAAGATGGTTCAGCTGCCAGTGCTATTTGTACATTATTTTTCAAATAATCTTTGCACTCGCCTATCAGATTGCAGGTTGTATAATGCTAACGTGAAATAATTTATTCCATCATTGCTCAAGCGCTCAGTGATCAAACATGTAATATTCATTATTATTTGTGTTGATGTCATTTGTCAAATCAACTGTGCATAAAGTATGTCCTCTAAAAGTCACAAAACCTCACAATGAAATACAAGTGGCCCTCAAGACATTGTACAGAGCAAAAAAACTGCATTGGTAATGTTCAGAATGGCCCGCCTTATTAAATGCCTGCTATTGCCATGCTTGCCATATCCTTTTAACTGGCTGCACTGGAGCAAAAACTATTTTGTCCCACATGCACTGCCCATTCACACCACCATATCCACCTTCTAGCCCATGCTAGGTCGCGGGCACAATTCTATCTAGAGATTCTTAGTGACACGTCCTAAGATGACCCACATGTGCCTAGTCAATGAAAGCCTACCGCACACTCCTAACAGGCACCCATTTACCCACCCTCCTCAATAATAATCCATCACTAGCTAATTCATCATCAGTTTGAGCAAATGTGCCATCTTCCTCTGCAAGGCCTTTCAGTGAGTGCTGCCCATCTTCAAACAACACCTTCGCAAACCTTATTCCCTTCCTCCATGCAATACCTCTTTTACACCACTTGCAAACCCTACCAAATATTTCCAAGGCCGCTGCACCAACAACTTACATTTAACCCGCTTGTTGTTCCTTTGACTTTTCACATTGCATCTACAAGCCACATTAATATATTTTCTTCTTAGCACATACACCAAATCCATTCTGAATTCCTGCTCCTTAAAGCCAAGTCACACAACCCTGGCTCTTCTCCCTGGGTATAAAATGTATACCAATGCCTTGTATTCCTTCTTAAACCTGAAAACATTACCTCATGTGCTTTACATGCAATGCTCTAGCTCCCACACGCATACATGCATCATGCATCAGGTCAAGACTACCTCGTTCAGCTGCTTATAGCATATTTAAGAGACAAACAAAGTTCACACCATACTTCTATATGGCCGAGACAACTCTCCTGTCCTTAATTACTCACACTCACAGTTAAAGTACACATCTTCCCCATGCTGTACCATATCAGCAGGGGGCCATATTATCCATTCCTTCAGAAAGGAAAACTTCCCTTTACTCCCTGCTCTCTATGTAATCAGTTCTATCCTTCAATAGAGTATGAGAAGATCCTGCTTATCTACAAAGCAATCCTATAATGTTATCTGCTAAACGCAAAAACCACATAAAGATAACTGTTTCTCCTGTTATCAGCACAATTACATTCTTTTACAACCTTCCCAGGTGATTGTTTGGGCATGATCCCAGCTCATGTTCCACTTGATGTCGGAACAACATACACGCTTCAGTGTCAGTTCCTTATCATACATCCTCTAACACACTTTCCCTAATACATGCATTTGTATTATTTCATGCCGTATAAACACCCGAATATCAATACGTTTACCCTCCTTACCTATCTTTCAAAAGAGGGTATAATTCTGAGTATAAGATCCATAAGGCCAAAGCTAGTCCAATAATAGCATTCTCCTAAATTGGAAACAGACCCGCACGTTCCAATGAATCCACTTCTTAGATGGTGAGTTAGATTCACCAGTATTGCTCTCTTCCCTCACATTGATGGGCCACCTTCCTCGCCCACCGCACCATAAGTTGTATTTAGCACCTAGAGAACTGCATTGCAATCTTATCTTATGAAGTAAGCACTCAATTGTCCCATCTTGTTAATCAACACATCTGGGAACTGATGAAACAAAACCCTTTCATTTCACCATAAATCACCGGCCAGAGCCACCCCCCGATTGTTTGGCTAAGTCAAGTCAATCACTCTAGTCCAGTACAAATACAATGTTACACGAGCAAACACTTTAGCTGTTCACCTGGGATGTAGAAGATCCCATGAGATCAATATTGTGTCCGTCAAGGTGTCCTGAACAAATGTGCAGTATACACAATACATCCCCTTGATTATATTGGCAAATCGCACTCTTTCTCACACAATGCTGCCCTTTCTTTGGCTTAAGGTTTACCCCAGTCTTATCAAAGCCTCCTAGAAATGTTCTATTTCTTCGCCTCTTGTGACGGAAGGTAAATATCTAAACGCATCTTGGACTTTTGAGCCCGGACAATATAATAGAATGTATTTCTTTTGTCGGACACTATTCTTTCTGTCAATTGTGGCATCGCAATATGTTTTAAACTCTGTTTTCACTTTTTCCAGAGACTTCATATGCCCCCTTAAACGGTCAGACTTTAGAAGGCGCACTGTATGATCAGGGCCACTGGAATTATGCGATAGTGCAGCTGCGGCTATTTTCGCATAATTATAGATTTGCTGCATCTGCCACATAAACCATCATCTGTCGCATATTGTGCAGATTTTAACAAATAATACATTTTGTTTCTATCTCAAACGGTTCAAAAGTGTCTAAAAATGCAGCGATGCATGTTGCCGAGCAGTGGAAGGCCCTTTGCAAAGCTGGACCGGTCACCTTTATGTTGCTTATTGCTATAATGTAGGTATTAAACTGGTACTTATGAGGTGCAATCAATGTCCAGACAGTCTTACCAAGTTTAACAAGCATTGGCATAGCCAATAGGTCTCGCCTTTGGGACCTTATAAGTGCTTAGCAAGAGGTTTTGGCTTGGCATTTGTTTTTAAGCTATGTAGTAGAGCAGCGTGGCTGCTGTGCAGCATGTTCAAAAGTTATAATAAACAAGAATGGCCACATTCCTAGAGGAGCAAAAAAGATCAACCGACGGAGAAGGGAGAGCAGGTCAGAGAAGAGACGGTGAGGGGGACACAGAAAGGCAGGTACGGGACAGTGAGAGAGCAAGTGTGACAGTCATCCACACAGAAAGAGAGGCAATGGGAGAGATGTAGAGAAAAGAGATTCTCGCAGAGTCACGTGGAGTGAGAAAGAGACAGATAGTCAGGAGGTAAAGAAGAAGCTGGGGGGAGAAAGAAAGAGACAGACAGAGAAAGTAGAACGGAAGAGAAAAAGAAAGCGACGCCGAGATAGAGCACCATACATCCGTGAGGTGAAAGAAGGTGGGAAGAACTGAGAGAGACAAAGAAAGTGCAGCGACAGAGGTACAGAAAAAGAAAAGAGACCAAGAGAGTGCCACTGAGATAGAGGTAACAGGTGAATCTGACACAGAAAAAAGGAGTAGAGACGAATGGAGTGAGAAGATGAGATCAAAACGAGGCGGGAAAGTTAAAGAATGACAAATAGAGGTGAAAGGGTGATGCGGGGAAGGGGTCGCGATAGGAAGAGACACAGACAAACAGGGAACGAAGGTAGGCACAGACCTGTACAAAGGGAAAGTCAGAGAGCGACGAAGGGAAGGGCATAGAGACAGATCCTTTGGAATAAAGCAATAGAGGAAGACCAGGAAACAATGACAGAGAGAAGAAAGAGTGTAAGTGAGAAATGGCAGAGGGAAAAAGAGACACTGCGAACGAGAAGTAGGTAGTAAGTGCGCAATGAGAGTTAACAAGAGACAGAGCAAATGTAAATAAAGAAACTTTGACTAAGGGGGTGAGCGCTGTCATTTATATAGCGGCCATCACAGAGTCGAAGCTCTATTGACCCGAAATATGCAAACAAATCAACAATTGAAGACGAAATATGTCCGAGAACAGCCAGGAAGTCACGAAGTCAGAGACGTAGAAAGAGGGAGAAAGAGATTTTGGAAGATAGAGAGTGAAAAAGAGTAAGAGAGAGAGAGATAGAAATACATCTAAAGAAAGACAGAGAGGTAGGCGCCTTGAAATACTGCGAGAGAAGAACACACACACACAAAACATACACACAGACTCACAGGTCAAGAGAGCATCAGAAGGAGTAACAGAAGAGTCAAGAGGCACGCAGAGAGCTATAGTCAGACAGCTACAGAGACAGTCAACAAAAGAGGGAGAGAGAGCGAGGGAGATAGAGACTGGATGAGACAGGGACAGTCAAACAGAGAGAGAGAGAAAGAGAGAGAGAGAGAGAGCGAGAACAAGAAAGACGGGGTTACATTGAAATATATAACGTCAGGAAAGGCAATAAAAGGACAAGAAAACACGCGGATGCAGCATCTGAAAGTCACAAACAGAGAGATGCAGAGACATCCAACGACAGAGAGAGAGAGAGAGAGAGGAAGAAAGTGCGAGGATGACGGAGAACGACAAAGGGAAGCAAGGGCTGCAGGGGTAGAGAGAGAGTCGGAGAGACGGAGGGAGAGTGAAAGAGCGGGAAAACAAGAGAGAGATGGGCGGAGATACAGACTTAGAAAGACGTGCACAGGGGAGCATCTAAGCAAAGGATGAAAAAAAAAGAGAGAGGGCGGACGAACGAGCGGCGCTGAGAGGCAAACAGAAAGAAACCTAAAACAAGAGAGGGCGGACGAACGAGCGGCGCTGAGAGGCAAACAGAAAGAAACCTAAAACAAGCAAGCACTGCACTCGTGCTTGTGGCGGCATCCACCTTGCGCGAGCGAGCAGCGGCCATATGTTTGTAATTAATGTGGTCGCGCCGCTGCTCGCTCCCGCAAGGTGGATGCCGCCACAAGCACGAGTGCAGTGCTTGAAAACTGAAGACCGATTGCTAAAGGCCCTCTCCTAGGGCAGCGCATGCGCGCTGCCTAGGCGAGACCTAAAAATGACAAAATAATGAAGTAATACTATTCCATAATGTACCACTTTATGCGCGTAATTGTCTTGCCGCATAATTTACTCATACCTGCCACATAATTTGGCCCTCTCCTGCAGCATAATTCCACTGACTCTGCATATGATTCAAAGCGATAATGGTGTGCATCAATTTATAAACACACGCAGCAACAATTACTGTTAAATTATTAGACATCTCAGATGGTATATGCCAAAAAGAGTGTATGTCTCAGTACCAGTGTTATTTTAAATGTGTGTGTAACTGACAGAAATGCCTCAAATCCTATAGAATAAGACAATGGCATTACACTATCATTTATAGTAGTAAAGTATAGCAGTGCCAGCCATAGGTTAATGGAATGAACAAGAATGCTACATCCCAAGTATGTTTTAGCACATGGAGCCTCGTGCTGCAATGCACCAATAGCTGCTCTCCATGACACTGAGATACCAGGACTTAATTTAGAGTTCAGTGGACGGGTTACTCCTTAACAAATGTAACAACTTTCCCATCTGCTGTATTTCAAGTGCTACTGAACAAAATTCACTTGTTATATGGAGTACAGGATATTCATCTTGTTTGTGACAGAGTATCCTGTCCATTGAACTCTAAATCAGGCCCTACATCACAAATTGGGCATACATTCTGACAGCACCTCAGGCAGCATAAGATACATTAAAACTTCAGGCCCATCTCGAAAGACTCTAATGAGTTTCTACTGATTCTGCAAGCTTATTGTTAGACCTGGCGTCCTTGGCGTGGTTTTCTGTTCTCCTTTTGCCTCTGCCTTCTGTATTTTTGCTGTGTGCTGGATTTCATTTTTGCTGCTCTAGATGCTTTGGGCACTTTGCTACTGCTGATCAGTGCCAAAGTGCAAGTGCTCCCTCTGTAAATTGTGCAAATGAATTAGTGTTTCCATGATTGGCTTATTTGACTAACTACTAAGTCCCTAGTACAGTGCACTGTGTGTGTCCAGATCCTGTAAGTCAAATGCTGCTAGTGGGCCTGCAGCACAGATTGTGCCACCCACACAAGCAGCCTTTCAAAGGGGTCACAGACCTGCCACTGCAGTGTCTGCGCTCAGTCTCTACTGCCATGTTGACCTGGCAAGTGCAACCAGTTGCCAGGCCCTAACCTTCCCTTTTATTATATGTGAGTCACCCCTAAGGTAGGCCCAAGGTATCCCTGTGGGCAGGGTGCAGTGTATGTGAAAGGTAGGACATGTACTGGTGTGTGTGACATGTCCTGATGGTGAAATACAGTGTATTTCGTTTTTTACCATTGAAAGGCTATCTGTCCCATAGGGTAGAATGGGAGTTTTTTTATAACATCTTATAAATATAACTCCCCATTGGGACAAGATAGAAAGATGGAGTTTAGTATGCCTGACCTCAGAATATAAAAATGCATCTTCTAGTAAAGATGATTTTTACATTGTGTGTTTGAAAATACCACTTTTAGAAAGTGAATATTTTCTTGCTTAGCCATCCTGTGTGCCTCTGCTGGTTTGTGGATTGACTTTCTGGCTTTGGAGTGACAGGGGCTGGGGATGTGCATACACTGTAGACAGCCACTGGGGGGTTAAGGTGTGTCCTGCCTTTCCTGGATGTGTCAAGGCTGGGCTGAATAGACCTGGGCTGCATTTAGAGTAGGGGGAGGAGACTTCCTTGCACCTGATTGGGCCTGGTCTGCCTTACACAATGCTGTCTCCACCTTCTGCCGGGAAGCTGGACCAGAGAGGACAGAACTGGTTTTGACTGAGCACAGAGCCTCTCTGCCACCAGAGAACAAAGGAAAATGCCGTAAAAATATTGAGGCCTAGACCCCAGAACTTTAGAATACTTCTGGACTCAAGAGGAACCGCTACCAAGGAGAAGAGCTGGGAAAACTGAAGGAGAAGTACTGCCCCTTTGCTGTGTGCTGTCTGGGGTTGACCTGCAGTGGCTGTTTCTGCCAAGGAGAGGACCAAGACTTTGCTGTGTATCCTGCTTGAAGAAGAGCTCCAAGGGCTTGGTGTAGATATTACCTCCTGTTCTGAAGTCTCAGGGACACAAAGACTTCATTTCCTCTGTCCTCCTGCATCTGGAACTGCTATTTCAGCTGCCACAGAGGGAAATTGCAACACTGACGCCGCAGAGCAACAAAGCCATGGGTACCCCTTGTGAAGAGCACGACGCACCACCCCGACTTGAACCACAGCCCGACACCGGAGCTGAGGGTACCGCTCGTGATGCTCATGACGCACCGCTCCAACCCGTACTGCAGCCCCGACCTCATCGTCGCCGGTGCCTCATCGACGCAGAGCTGATACTGGGCTTGGGTGACTTCCTGAATCCATCGATACCGCACCATCGTAAGGAACCGATGCCTCGCCGCCACCGCAAAATCTCCTCCCCGGCAACAGTAAAGAACTGACGCCTCACCTCCCCGACAACAGTAAGGAACCGACACCTCACCTCCCCTGCATCGCAGTAAGGAACCAACACCTCACCTCCCCTGGGGTCCTAAGGAACCGACGCCGCCCGGCGCCAACAAAGCATCACCTCCCCGACGATGTGCACCGTCTTTGCTTTCATCGTTTGCCAAGGTACTGTTCTTTGGAGGTCGGTGTGACTCCACGCCTGATGCCGCGCACCTCGTGGTTGGCGCTGTACTATGGATTTTCATCTGTCACGACATCGTAATAGCTCCAGGTGGAGTTATTTGTTGCTACATGCTTTAATTGTGCAAATAACCTATTTTTGAGGATATCTTGGTAAACGTATTGTGGATTTTTGTCATTTTGGTCTTGTTTGGTTTAGATAAAGATTATTTATTTTTCTAAACTGGTGTGGTGTCCATTTGTAGTGTTTTCACTGTATTACTGTATGTGTGCACAAATGCTTTACACACTACCTCTGAGATAAGCCTGTCAGCTCGTGTCAAGCTACCAGAGGTGCGAGCACAGGTTGTCTTAGGGTGTAACTTCCTTACTCTGATTAGAAGCAAGGTTCCCTACTTGGGCAAAGGTGCAAACCATTGCCAACTAGAGACCCCCATTTCAAACACTTATGGTGTCAACTTTCCCAATGTCATAGGGGAAGGGTGGTATATTTTCCGCTCATCCGGATACCTCTATCTTCCTCTTCAATTCCAAACACTATTGTGAACTACTCAGAGGACTTATGGTTGGGGGAGAGTGTTAACCCTACTCAAGCAACAACCACAATCTCTGTCAGGGTGAACCACAAATGGTCACTATATTAACCTGTGCTTAACCCGCTAGCAGCTTGACACAGAGCAGTCAGACTTAACTTAAAGGTGATGTGTAATGTATTTATGCAGATCTTCGATTTAATAAATTATTTGACATCAAAATATAAAAAATCCAATCATTAGAACCTGAAAGATGCAATTTCAAAGATTTAGGAAAATATAGTGCACAAAAGTACAAAGCGCCACTTGCGGTTATCTGGCCACGTTAGACCAGCGGAAAGCCATGAGTTTAGGCCCACCGTGATGGAGTGAGGGCCGGATTTAGGGAATAGGTTAGTCCCGCTGAAAAAGTTACCTTCTTAAAGAACGTCGCTGTGGAGGAGGCCGCACGGAGAGCGTCGCGGATGTCCTCGCTGTAGCATGAAAAGCAGTCCAGGTGTCACTGACAGTCATCACTGTAGTGTGGGAGGGTGCAATTTTACATTTGCATAATTAACGCATTTATTTGCAAAAGTGTGATTTACATTGTTAAATAATGTGTGCATATTAATCATATAATTTGTAGTAGTTTACTGCATTCAGCCATTATGAGCAACACCCGAGTTAACATGCTGTATAACTTAAGTTAACCATATTTTATTGTCATTTTGAATTTTGTGTTTTACACATTTATGGCTAAGAGGCATGCACATTTCTTTTCTGTTTGATTTGCACGTTATGTGTTTTCCCATTGCAGATGCCATTTTTTCCAGATGCCTTTCTATCCAGTGAATAGTTTATTATTCTATATTAGATGACTGATAGTGGGGCTCTCTTAGAAAAAAGAAGACGAAGGAGCCAGGATCGGAGAATAACTTGTGAAAGAGCTGACTGTAACCGACCGTCTGTCCAGTGTAACAATGCAAGGACATAGCCATGCATGGACCATTGTGTTGGCCTGAAAAACAGGGAATTTTGCCTGCTCCTAGAGTCTGAAGTAATGTGATTGGCTTCCAAGAGTCAGAACAAGCTGTAATGTTGCAAACGAATGCATTGTTGAATCGTAATAATTTGTGTTCCGTAGATTACGGAGGAGATGCTTGCTGACTTCCAACTGAGAAGATCCTTCTCACCTCTGCTGCTCTCCACTGCAAAAGTTTTATGCCTAAGCATTCACATTCTCTCAGAGACCTTTATTTGGATTTCTGAAGGTGACACGTTACCTTACTTGCAAAACCAAATGGCCTTTCCTAGCCTATACTGGCATAATTTAGATTACCGGTTTCCTTCATAGAACACACTTTTTGGTTATTTTACATTCTTTGTGTAATTCTTGTTAAGGTTCTATTTTTTTTCTTATGCTGAAATATCGATACCTGGACCATTCAAACTTGAAATATTTATACATGAATTCTGAATTGATTCCCTTAACATAACTAACTTTGTCAATAAATCCTTTTAAACCTTACTAACATTTTCTTTGTTATTTACTGTGGAGCCCCATTGGTATTCACTGTTTATGTAAATGTATGTAAATAATTCCTCCTAAATCTCTCCAAATCGACAAAAAAAAGGACCATATGACTATTGACAGGGTTTGTTTCATTATTACACCCAACATTTGAGATTTATGACTCCCCGCTCCATCAAGTGTGAAGATCCTATCGGGCATCTCGAATGGTTGTAGCTGGAGCTTTGCATTGGCAGTCACTGCGGGCTGTTGTTGCTGTAGCGCGAAGAGACAAGTCCACTGGAGGTTTGCGTTTGCGGTCGTCATGGTCAGTAAAATCTTGGTGCAAATGGCCTTTTTCATGGGTAAGAGGAACCCACAACTTCAGGATTTCTTCCTTTTCTTCAGAGGAGTGAACTCTGATGCCAACCAAAGGCCTAGGATCTCGGGAGGTGCCTCATGGGGATCAGGGACTCAATCTAGCACAGACCAACAGGGCGTCTGCAAGTCCAGTTGCAGGTCCAGCCAGGTTCTGTTGCAGGAGGTCAGCTGGGCAGATACAGGGATCCCTTTGGAGATTGTTGTGTCCCTGTAGCTCAAAACAGGAGGTCAGCCAGTTGACCCTTGGAGTCACTCTGCCTGGGATGAAGGGGGCAAGTCCAGTCTTCCGTCTCAGAGAACAGGGCAGGCCTTAAACAGCAGGCCAGTCTTCTGGCAGCAGGGCAGCTCTTCTGTAGTATCCACACATTGAGGATTGTACTGAAGAGTGGGTCTGAGGGTCCTATTTTTAGTTCGAGCATTCGAGACCTCTTGTATATTCTTTAGTATACACCTATATACTTTAGTATATACTTGTATGTGTATGTACTTTGTGGGCTCTGGAGATGAGCCCTAGGACTTGTCTGCTCCCGTTTAGGGACTTTTTTTCTGTTCAACTGCCTCTATTTAACTGTCTTGATAGAAAACAACCAGTAGAAGTCAGTAAAATACCAGAATTGCTTTCTGCTGAGGGGCTTTCTTTTTAAATTTTTCTGGCAACTGCCTCTATTTAACTTTCTTGATAGACAGCGACCAGCAGAGGTCAGTAAACTACCAGAATCAATTTAGCATTCTCTAGATTCTAGTCCATAGAAATTGTCTTCCACGAGCACCCGTAGACAATAATATTTTTTCAAATCTTGTATTTTCAGTTATATGACCACCGAAGGCCCTGATTTTAATTAAAAACAGAGCTTTGGACTATACCATTTCCCGCTAAAAGGCAATATTTCTCTCCATGTGTTCCCATACCTGGCGTGTCACGCAGTTTGGTGCTTACTTTCCCTCCATGTTAAAGAACAGTAGATGTTTCAGCACCCAGGCTAATGAGCTGCATAGCTAAATACATATGAGGTCCCAAAGGTTAGACCGATTGCATTGCAAATGCTTGTTATACCTGGTGCCAGCTTTGAAGTGG
This sequence comes from Calotriton arnoldi, assembly GCA_963921515.1. NCBI lineage: Eukaryota > Metazoa > Chordata > Amphibia > Caudata > Salamandridae > Calotriton > Calotriton arnoldi. The sequence continues at coordinate 1,241,800 of CAWUFW010005490.1, forward strand.
AAGAAACTTCTGGTGTTTTCCCTCAAAAGCTGGTTCTGGAATTTCTTGCCGCCCTATCCAGGCTCCACAGGAACTGGGGGTCAAAAAAGTCTAGTGTGAAATTCTTTGTGTGTGTGCCGGGCAGCTCCTTTGAAATGTAAGTGGGGCTGTGGAAAGCTCTACCCCTCCCCTTGTACCAGGATGGCACATCCTGCCAACACCTGGCCCCCCCTTTGTGATAGTGTTTAGGAGGAATAGACAAACGCCATCTACCAACTACACCTAGTCATGTGACCCAGGATACAGGCACCAAATGGTTTGGGCAAGAAATTGCCAACTTTCTAAACGTTACATTTTCAGAACTATGACTTGAAATTTGACTTCAACATTAAAGAGGATTTTAAATTTCAGTTCTCTAGACACCAAACGTGACATTTTTGTTTACTTGTTTCTAACCAAACTGTATCACTTATTAAATGTAATTTATCCTCTGGGGAGGTAGGCCTCACAGTAGTAAAAAACAAATGTATGGGTTTTCCACTACCAGGACATGTAAAACCTGAAAGTACATGTAGAACTTTTTAAATACAATGTACCTTGACCTATGAGCTATTTAGGACCTACCCTTGGGATGACTTATATGTATTAAAAAGGAAGTTTTAGGCTTGGCAAAAGGTTTATTTTGCCCGGTCGAATTGGCAGTTTAAAACTGCGCACAGGCTGCAAAAGCAGGCCTGGAACATGTTTTAAAGGGCGACTTAAGAGGGTGACACAATAAGTGCTGCAATTTAATTTTACAGGCCCTGGGTATATAGTATACCACTTTACTAGGGCTTATAATTTATAATTACAAATTAAGTACCCCAACCAGGTGTAAGCAAATTTTAGCATGTTTTAGGGAATGATTTCTAAAGCTGAAAGAATTTAAGTAAACCAGAGGGCAGAAGGCAAAACGTTTGGGTGACCCTGCAGAGAGGGCCAAGTCCAACAACCAGCAAAATATCAGGGCAGATTTATCAAGTCTTTGTGCCAGTGCATAGTCAAGGAGGTGTCCCTGGGTGCTACATGGGTGTTTCCGCCTTATCAGCAATAGAGTTTAATGCAAAGTCCTATACAATAAAATTGGTAAACAGGGCTTGGCACTATTATAAACATCTCCTTGACCAATGTGTGAAAAATGATAAAGTTAGCCTAAGCATAGTATTTAGTACTGCAAGGGTACCCAACACAAGGAATCACACACTAAGCTTTGCACTGTTGTGCAAAGGTGCGCAAGTGGCAGTAGGCAGCCTATTTGTACACTAGCTCATGGGGTCATGTCTTAGTAGATATGGCTTTGATGCTCTCACCCCTTGCACATGTAAGACAGCACCTTTTGTAGCTGTGTGTAGGAAATTGGGTTACTTGTTGAGGGGATGAAACCCTACTGAAGCAACAACCACAATCTCTGTCAGGGTGAAACACAGGCAAACCCCACATTAACATGTGCTTAAACCTCTGGTAGCTTGGTACAAAAATAGTCAGGCTTAAATTAGAGGCAATGTGTAAAGTATTTATGCAGTACTTCAAACAGTAATAAACAATAATAACATGACAACACAACATAGAAAAATCCCACACCAATCACAATTAGAATAACATTGAATAAATTATTTGAGACCAAAACAATAAAAAATCCAATCAGTAGAACCGGAGATATGCAATTTTACAGATTTAAGTGAAAATAGTGCCCAGAGCACAAAACACCAACTACGGTTATCTGGTTGTGCCAGACCGGAACGAAGACACAAGTTCAGGCCGACCGCGATGGAGCGTGGAGCAGATACACAGACCAAGTTAGGCCTGCTGAACAAAGTACCTTAAATCCTGGTGTACCTTAAATCCTGGTTTGCAAAGCATTGTGAGGTCCCGCGTCGAGGATGCACACACAACGGCAGTTCAGAAGAAGCTGGGGGCTACGATGCAGAGTCCTGTGTCTTCGCTGAGGATGCCTTCAATGAGGAGCTTGCAATGCACAGACCTGCATCAAGGCTATGTCGTGCAGAGGTTGTTCTGTAGAAATTGCAATGCTTCAGTGGGAAGGCCTGTGCCATTGTCGAGGATGTGCCGTACTGCAACAGTTCAATGAGGTTGTGGGTTGCGATGCAAGGTCCTGCATCTGGGATGTGTTGTGCAGCAGTGGTTCTGAAGTGAAGCTGTGAGGAAATGCGTTGCAAGGTACTTGGGGGTAGGACTCACAGCAGAGTCCAGGTGCTGGCTTCAAGGTGGTTGGAGCCTTTTCTGTCCCTGAGGCTCTGATCAGGAGGCCAGCCATCTAGCCCTTGGAGTCACTCTGGTGGTCCTGGGTTCCTAATGTTAGTCCAGTCCTTCCTACTCAGGCTGCAGGGCACTATGGCAACAAAGTAGCTGCCCTTCCTTCAGAGTAGCACAGCATTCCTTCTGAGTCTTACACTGGTCTAGAGGTGTACTGAAGAGTTGGATCTGAGGGTCCATTATTTATATCTGGTGCCCACTTTGAAGTAGGAAAGGGTTTTGGAGGTTGCCACCCTCAGAGGTGCTTGGAATTTCCTGCCTCCCTGCCCTGGCACCAGCTTGTTAGGGGTCACAAAAGGCTAGTGTCAAACCCTTTGTGAGTGTGCTCAAGCAATGCCTTTGTGATGTGCAATTGTAGCAGATGAAAACTACTCTCCTTCATCAAGCCAGAGGTGGCCCATCCTGCCAACACCTACTCCCCTGTGTCTTACTGTCTGGGAATAATACACCAAGACCAACTGCCAACTGCACCTAGTCATGTGACGCAAGATACAGGCTACAGACAGCAAATGGTTAGGACAAGAAAATGCCAACTTTCTAAAAGTATCAAAAAAGGGGGGTTACGTCCTTCTAGGGGGCCGGGTGGGACGTGATAAAGTTTACAAAAAACAAGAAGATACCTGGCCACCAATTTTAGAGGCTGCTATTTAGTTAAGCAGACTAAGGAACAGTGCATACAGTCACTGCACCCTACTTCACTATTATGTAAATATTCAAAACCAGTAATGCAACCATTTAATTATTCAACAGGGCATTCAAAGTATACAATCTTCATTTTGCAGCCAAAATACAAGAAAACAATGTGAAATTTGAACAGAATGAAGTGAAAAATACATTCATAATAAAGTGAAACATACATTCATAACCTTATAAACAATTACACCAGTCTAATTAGTTAAACATAAGCTCCCTCAAAGGGCCTTGTACTTGGCTTCTATTTTAGAGACAAGCTGCCTATGGGGAATGAAGCGAGGTTAAAGTCTCTGCGGGGATGTTTTTGTGCTAATGACCCTGTAGTGGGCTGGCCCCACGTTTTCAAGAGGCATAGAAGACTTAGCCGAGTTGAGTTTGATGTAGTTTATTAAGTCCATAAGTAGAAGTTACAGCAAGCCCCACCAGGAGCAGCCTACTAGCTGCTCAGCCCATCTCCCAACTGACAACACTCACACCAGGCACCCAAACAATCCATTCATGTCAATCACACTAACATTCTACACGGAACACTCACACTGGCTGAGCAGCTAGTTGGAAGGTGAAAGGGGACATAACAGCATAACATGAGAATACTACATATCCTCTCCCTTTTATATTGAAAAATAAATAGAACCACAATAAAATGAAAACAACTATACACAGCAATGTACAAACGATGAAAACAGTCCATAAACCCTGGGATGAATGGTAAAACCACATCACGAGAGGGAAAACAGACAAACAAAGGAGGAAAAGAGAATGAAAGGATAAAATACACTAACACCATCCTCCTCCTTTAATATAGAATAAAAAGTGTAAAGGTAAGTAGTGTAAGAACAGCTCACAGATACAAAGTGAGCAACAACCACAATGAAAGTAAAGGGGAGACGTACCCCAAGACTAAAACACTATGGGTGAACTACACCCAAAGAAGTACTCCTCAACTAAGGAGACTGTGGCCAAAACACCACCCCTCATGTAAGGGACCATGCTAAGATGGGACTAACCCATAAGCTAAGCAGTGTAAAGACTGATGTTGCATGGGACTGGCACCCAAAAACATGTGCTGCATGAGAAAACAACACAGGTGCAGCACAGTGTGGCAAACGCATACATTACGTCTACGTGAAGCACATGGTGACTTACACACAACATAACGACGTAAAAGCACAGGGTGAAGCGCAGAGCGACTTATACACAACAAGGCAAAGTGAGGTGCAGGGCGACTTATACACAACAAGAAGAGAACGTGAGGCGCGGGGCGGCTTACACACAGGACATGACGTTAACACGTGTAAGTGGGACTAACACCCAAAACACACATCCAAAAGAAAGGATGTACATCAAACCCAGTGTAAGGGATGACGTAAAACAAGATATGTCCAACAGCATGGAGTGTAACAGCTAGTGTCACATGGGACTAACACCCATACCAAAAGTAACTAGGGTATGCACCCCCTAATCAGTGACAATAACGTGAAGAAGAGACATGGGACTAAGACCCACTCCCATCCCTTAGGCAGGGATACGACATCTGAAAAGTGAACATGCGTGAAGAAGAGACATGGGACTGAGACCCATCCCTTAGGCAGGGATACAACATCTGAAAAGGGAACATGCATAAATAATGAAAATACAGTCGTGAATAGACTACACTTGAGCATATAACATGTCATTCGAAATGCAGAACTCTCTTTTTTTTAATGTTGAATGACCGCAACCAGAGACAAAACTAAAAATAAGCACTGTAAGCTTAAAATGTCACTGGTGTGCCTGTCACCGCAAAGATGAGGGACAGGAGCTTATGGAATCCAAACAGAAAAACGAGGAGATGAACCAGATCCCAGAGACTTGCAAAAAGGTGGAACATTGCAGGAGAGACGACACCCACTGAAGTTGAAGAGCTTGTTATGTAACAAGAACTCACCATACAAACTACAGCAAGGTCCAGTGTCCTCTGAACTCGAAACGAAGTCCAAACCCAGAGATTACCACGAAGACAGCTGAGTCAACCAGGAGGTGAAAAACGACATGCACTCCGTGACGCTGGTGCTGATTTTCAAGAAGCGCGTAACTTTATTGCACAAACAGCACGTGGTTGGCAAAGAACAGAGGAGTACAGTCCAAAACAACTTGCTTAAACTGGCTGCAGCCTCCAAACCTAAGATGGCGGCACGCTTAGCATGCCAGCACATGGTGGCTCACGGCGTTTGTGTGCACCTCAATATGCAGCGCAGCGAGGCATGTACGTCAGGAAGAGAACTATGGCATGCCCGTCATATTTGAAGATTCCTCGACATGGAGAAGGTAGGAGCGCGCACATCGCCTCATGTTTAAACCGCAACTCGGCGGTTGAACTGACAAAAGTCAATGTGTCTCCCCAAAACAAATGTAATTACATATGAACACTCACCAAAAGTTCCGCAACTGTTGATGAAAACGAGCAGGCCCTCATAGACAAGTGTAAAAATTCGGGAATACGCACACCCAGCATCGTGAAGCAAGCACAAGTGGCGTTCCCTCAGATCCAACGTCGACACAGAGGCAGCGTCAAAGGCAATCTCCCACATCCTTGAAAATGTCCTTGTGCACGACAAAAGAACACCCACAAAGCAAGTTGCAATGACATCAGCATTTCTCTTGGACATGAAGTAGCACACGATGATTGAAACCATAAGTCTCTTAAACGCGAAGCTGTAGAGAGACCCACTGAGTAGGAAACACCATCAGACCCATGCAAAGAAAAGTCTTGAACAAGCGCACAGCCACAAATGAAAAACTTGAACCAAAGTGCCTTTCGCCAAACAGAATCATTTAACCCGGCACTGTAGACGTTTGTTGTGGCACTGTAGATGTTTGTTGTGGCATAGGATCTTCTGCAAGGTAGGCAGCTTAGATAACATATTACCAGGTGTTGAAAGTACTGGAACAACATACAGCACGCCTGGGCTGGGGCTGTCTGGTGTGATGGACACTGGTGGGGCTGCGAGGCGTGCTCGACCGGTTTCTTTTCCTTGATTCTTGTTCCAAAATTTGTTAATTCTTAGGTCCATCAGCTTTAGCTTAACTCCTCTTGGTTGGCACGTTGAGCGTAGATAAATCCCATCAAGATCGTCGCCAAAAATACTGTCATTATCCTCCTCCTTTTATAAAAAACACCAAAAGAAAGAGCAGAGAAAAGTTTAGCTCACCGACAACAAGTGAGAAAACATCACATCACTACATGTGAAACAAATGTGCAGAGAAACACAGTAGGAAAAGGACTACAGGAACTCTACACAAAGATGAGACACATGGGAGTGACACACACACCCCATTTACCAGCTCACCACAGACCCTCTCCAGAGTCTTTAGTTAATGACTGTCCCTCATAGGAAAAGATAGGAAAAATGCCGACTGCGTTTCCAATCCCATGTGACTTTAGGGATTTTGTCAGGGCTTGAACCACGGTGTAATCTGTGAAAGTTAAAACAATGCATTTAGCACTAATAATGACCTTCTCTTCTATAAAATTATAGCTTCATAAGGAGGTTTCTAAGTACCTGCCCTTTCAGATGGGTGCGTGAAACCTGTTTCTCTGATCGTTTCTTCAGCGCAAAGAGAAGGTCATTATTAGTGCTAAATGCGTTGTTTTTTTAACTTTCACAGATTACACCATGGTTCAAGCCCTGACGAAAATCCCTAAAGTCACATGGGGATTGGAAACGCGTCAGCATTTTTCCTATCTTTTCCTATGAGGGACAGTCATTAACTAAAGACTCTGGAGAGGGTCATTAGCACAAAAGCATCCCCGCAGAGACTTTAACCTCGCTTCATTCCCCATAGGCAGCTTGTCTCTAAAATAGAAGCCAAGTACAAGGCCCTTTGAGTTAGCTTATTTTTAACTAATTAGACTGGTGTAATTGTTTATAAGGTTATGAATGTATGTTTCACTTTATTATGAATGTATTTTTTACTTCATTCTGTTCCAATTTCACATTGTTTTTTTGTATTTTGGCTGCAAAATGAAGATTGTATACTTTGAATGCCCTGTTAAATAATGAAATGGTTGCATTACTGGTTTTGAATATTTACAAAATAGTGAAGTAGGGTGCAGTGACTGTATGCACTGTTCCTTAGTCTGCTTAAATAAATAGCAGCCTCTAAAATTGGTGGACAGGTATCTTCTTGTTTTTTGTAAACTTTCTAAAAGTGGCACTTTCAGAATTGTGATTTAAAATCTGACTTTCCCATTAAAGAGGGCTTTAAATTATAATTCTTTAGACACCAACCTTGACATTCCCCCTGCTCCCAATTGAAAGTTAGCACTTATTAAATGGAATGAGTTAACCTAATGTTATCCCATGGGAGAAGTAGGCCTCAACGAATTTAGGAGTTTTTCACTACTAGGACACGTAAAACTTGAAAGTACATGTTCAACTTTTTAAATAGATAGCACCCTGTTCTATGGACTGTTTAGGGCCTACCCTAGGGTGACTTATATGTATTAAAAATGGAGGTTTAGATCTGGCAAAAGGTTTATTTTGCCAGGTTGAAATGGCAGTTTAAAACTTCACACACATGCTACAATGGCAGGCCTGAGACACGTTTAAAGGGCAACTGAAGTGGGTAGCACAATCAGTGCTGCAGGCCCATTAGTAGCATTTAATTTAAGAGCCCTGAGTACACGTAGTACCACTTGACTAAGGATTTGCAAGTCAATTAAATGTGCCAATTGGGTGTAAGCCAATTTTGCCATGGTTACAGCACAAGCACTTTAGCACTGGTTAGCAGTGGTAAAGTGCACAGAGTCCTTAAGCCAGCAAAATCGAAGTCAGCAAAAACAGGAGGATGGAAGGCAAAACGTTGGGGAAAAACCACACCAAGGAGGTCTGGTCCAACACTCTACTACCTGTCCTGCACTATTCATTTTTAGTAAATATGCCCCTTCTATTGCCTTAGTCATCTACTAATAATTTTACAAGTCTCTAGCAGAAGACACCCAGAGCCAGAATCCAATTTCAGGATAATCCTGTGGCTTGGCCATATTTGATCTTAATCATGGGAAGACACTTGATGTCAGGACAGACACATTCTCTGCAGCAAGCTCTCCCAAAGAATTATCAACAGCCACCTACAGAGCTTTGGATAGCACCTTATTCCACCTGATCACACAGCACAGAAACAAGATCCAATCAATATGACATCCCACAAAGGGAGATACCATGAACGTGGACAGCACAAAGGACATATCCAAAACATATATACCTTAGGGTGTTTTCTTCAAAAAGTGGTAATTGTGGCAGCCACACAGTGTGACTACAGAATAGGTCACACACTAACTTGCAAGAAACACATTTGTACAAAATAATTGGCAGGGTTCAAACTGAAGAGGTTCACCTTTCATTACATGGAGTTTATAAATCTTGGTAAATACTATTTCGGTACCAATTCCGAATTACCTGGGGCAAGGGAATATCAAGCCTGTAATTACTGTTTCCGAATGGTATTCCCACCACCATAGAGGACAACTGAAACTGTTCAGGCACAAAATGGGGACTTACATGTGTCTGAAAATTACTACGCCTTTACTGCATGTTTATCCCAAATTCCAGACTCATTTCTGTACACAAATTGCAGCTATTTGTTCGTGGAAATGAAAGAGTACCTACCAGGTGCAACTCTTAACCGTGCAAGGTGGCATCTCCTGGAGTTATCACTACACACAACCTGTAATTGGCCAACTAGTGTGCAATCTGCTGCACATACATAGATTTCCTTCATAAAGGATTACTCTATTTTGTAAATGACTGCGATCTGTTTTCTTTTCCAAACAAATGTACCTATAACAAATCCCATTGGACACATTAAAGATTTCCTGAACAGTAAATGTAGGCGACTGCTTCATAATTATGCATCTGTGCATGCTGAAACGTTGTGACCCAGGCCTGAAGGGTGCTTGAGAAACAAACACTAGCAAAACCTTGGAGGGTGTGCATTTTTGCAAATACATTTTTCTTGCAAGCATATGCAACCGAAATCAAAATTTTAAGGGTAAAAAAAGTAACAATACTGTCATCAAAATTTAGAGCGCATGTTTACAAAGAAACACAAGTAAGCAAAGCAAGAGAGACAATGAATAAAGATAAAGTAGGCTGGCCCCATGCTGTGTGCAGTGGTTAGCAGAAGCAAAATGTTACTGACAGATGATCAGGCCAGTGAATGAAGACTGCTGACCAGTAGCCCTACTGTGCATGCATATATGTATGTTATTGTATTAAGACCAGGGCTTTAAGTGGGCCGGTTCTCACCGGTACTGAGCACCAGTAGTTTTTTGAAGAGGCCTCGAAACGGGTCTCTATCAGGCTCTGTTTTGTGCCCTGGCACAGGCGGTCCGTTTTTTTCCGGATTGCAGTGACAGCAGGCACATCGATGTGCGTGTGCTCACACTGCTCACTTCTCACGAGTGGAGAAGTTACGGCATGACGTCATGCCAGGTGAGCGTAATAGGGGAAGGGAAATCCTTTAAAGAGAGTCAATTTCTCTCTGGATTTCCCTTCTCTTTTTGAAACTCAGGAGCAGCAGCATTGTCGTAGTGTCACCAGTGCTGTAAGTGGAAGGTTTTTCAATATTATATACAAGCCATAGTTGCTGCTTATTTATCTTATGCAACTAACAACCATTGACAAAGCCATTAGTCCTGACTTGTTGTAGGTATGACGTTACTTGTTGTATCGTATCTGGATGCAATGACAGAAACAGCAAAATACAAGTCGGGCGGCACACTATGCTAAGCACAGATTTTTAGCTTATGTGTTTTAAGCCACGCTCTTAATTACATTGGCCACGCCCCTTTATGTGACCCCCAAGTTTCTTCATCCCACTTAAAGCCCTGATTAAGACGTTTTTGAAAACTTGACACAGGTGAAACAACTAAAGTTGTCTCAAGACCAGACCTAAAAGCAGGCTACCTGTTGGGCGGACTAGTCTCTAGCGAGTGACAAAAAGAGATTATTAGAACCCAGAACAAATGAGAGCTTTACATTTATTTTTAGATTCGAAATGCCTTTCTTTGTGGAGTATACAGCTAAGAGGGAAGGCTGACAATGGCGCTAAAAGCACACGTATAGCTTAATTCTAGCTCCCAATTGGATTGAGCAAACCAATTAGTCCAGTACATTTCGAGTACAGATTTCAAAATATACTGACTAAAAAGCCACAGGTTGTAGTAGCAGTTCTGAAGAGAAATCCATGAAATATTACAATGTTTCAAGGACCCTAATGTATTTCCTTCTAGTAGCAAATGATGCGTGTGCCTATAAGAAAACAGTTGGTCTCTCCCACAGGGCTACCCTCAGAGCTGGATCAGCTGATGGACCCTCAGGCTTTCCAGCCCTGCTTCTTCTATGTCCTGAGTGGCTAGTTCGACCCTCAAAAAGGACTTTGCCTGGAATATTTTCTGGCTAGGGAAATGGCGAAAGACACTAAGTAGTCTCGATAATTTACTCTGCCCAAACCATCATCCATTGGTTATTAAGGCTTCTAGTGTTTTATCATATTGTAGTGTAAGTGTAAGTGGCACAAGCTGTTGATGGTGGCAATACTAGATCATGTCAATGTAAAGACGCACTCTCTTCTTTGTCATATCCACGGCTCATCATGAGGTATTTTATTCATGGGGTTTACTGTCATAGGCATAGTAGGCACAAAAAAACAGACGTTTGCTTCCTGACATCTGTCAAAAGATTGGCACACCATCCTCAATCTCCATACCCAGCTCGAGTCATTTGCATATCCGCTCCCCTTTGTTTTTGCATGTCGCCGCTACAGCCATCCGCGTTGTTTCCTCACAATTGAGCCTTTTGTCTATCCACCTAGAAACGAGTGTGGAAAGCAAATGAAGCAATCCTGGGCAGAGCTGATACAGCCAGGTACCTGTGCCAACATGCCAATGAAGCCTATAAACACCTTTATAATGTGAATTCCTTCTGTAAACACCTGCTTGGAATGGTGGCCAATTTCTCTGTTGTTGTGTTGCACTGTGTTCCGCTTTAGCTCTCCTGGGCAAGAGTTGGCAGTACACATGCTCCCATCTCTAGTTAGATAATGTCTGAATATTAGCAGTCTATTGGCAATGGTTGTTCAACCGCTGGGTCTGTATCCGTGATATGCAGAGTGACCTCAGTTCTAACTGTACAGAGCAGATTTACCATCACTTTTACCCCGCACAATCTGTCATTTTTGATTTCCTTTCCAGCGCAAATCCTCATTTAATAGATTCATTTTAGTACATTTGATGCTGTTCTGCTCTCTCCCTTTCACACAATGCTGCCCTGCAACTGTTGTTCCTGTGCTGCATTGCGTGAAAACCTGGTAAATCTTCTCCTTCATCTTTAGCACCCAAGTTCGACATTTACATAAGTTTGCAGTGATGCAACTTGTGATTTGTTTGGTAATTTCAGCACTTTCCATCATCATAAATACATTAGATATTTTTGTCAGACTTCAGTAGCTTCCTAAATTGTTTTGTCTATAAATATAGGGCAGTACTACATTTGTTCACACGCACAAAGATGGCACAAGGATCTTCCATTTTACCTATAAAAAAAAGCCACCAGCAAAATGCTAAGGACAGAGTAATACTGAAAGGGCGACGGACTGAAATATATACTCAAGTAATACTAGCTGAATGAAGCTAACACTGTCATTATCATGGGTTCTATCCCGATCTTCTATTCTTAAAATTTCAGAAAGACGATTAGGATGCATGAGCCAAAATAATTAATGAAGTTCAATGCCACAAACAAATTTACTTACTAGATTTTTAAGTTTATTGATCTAAAGTAGCTAACAGTCAATGGGTCAGAAGTATATTATTCTAGATTCACACATAACGCTTGAAAAGCAATGACAGAAATGGCCATATTCACACCATCTGAAGAGGGGTCTCAGATTGTTGAAAACAAGCAGTCAGCTTAATTTTGATGGTTTAACACAGGTATCGGCCAGAGGATTATTTCAGACAGAAGAAGAGGGAGTCATTAGAGCATAAGGGGGTTCGATAGGCAGAGGCTCGGCCAAGCGTAAACATCGCATTGCCTAATGGCCAGAATTCATGCGGATTCTGGCGGCTACTCTATGTTTAATGAATTTGTGTTCCCAGTAGGCACAATTTATCCAACTACAACCAGTACCATAACCACCAGTGACTGGAACTGACACTACTGAAATCTAAAAAAAAAAGACAAAGTAAACATATTGCTTGGTCTCCCATTTAAACGTTCTGGGCAGCAAAGATGACAGCTCGCATGTTATTTGCTGGAATATGTCTCCAATGCTGTCAAATTAATTGAGTTTTATTGCTCTCACTCTGATACTATGCAATACCTTCATGCAAGTGTCTATACGTGACTAATTTCATTATGTTGGTTCTTTAAAATGTATTATTTAACTCGCTGTATAGCGAAAGCATGAAATACCCTTTTTGCTCTGTCGTGCTTATTCTTTTTTCTGAAAGCCAGGAGCCCAAACAATCATACTAGGACATAGAGCTGGCGTAGACTTAATGTGAATCCTTTTTGAGGCTAGAATGGGTCAACTGTGAGCTATCTTAGAGGACCAACATGGATTTCATATCCTTGCCCTACTCCTAGGCAAGGCTTGGAACTGCTTAGTTCTTTCCTACAAGAGTGTACTGAATGCGTGAAGATAGACAATTTGTCTTCACGGGAAAGAAATCTAAAAGGTGACGGACCACAAGATTCAACCTAGTCACCCCTCATTTTTAGGATATAATACTGCCCACTTGTCCAGCAGTTCAAAGATAAAGGGATTAGCTTCCAATTGTATGCAGATGACACACAACTATTGGTTGACCTAAACGAAAATGCCACTGACTACAGTAGACTACATGTCTGCCTCAGTGCCCTAAAAGGGTGCATGAACTCAAATGGTCTCTCTCTAAATAGTACTAAAAACTGCTCCCTGTTTCTGCATTAAAATCTAATAGGCTAGCTGATTTGTAACCTGCTCCTATCGCTGTTTAGGTGTCGTGAAACGCAGGATTCCTGTTCTACTCAGATTTATCTTTTGATCCGCAGTTGCATATGGTGACTAAGTCTGCTAATTATCACCTGTATGTTGTGAACGAGAAACACACATTGTGATGCATTGATTATTTTAAATTACTAATTCAAATGGTGGTCATGCATAGATTACAATATTATGTACCAACATAGATAATGCATTTAGAATTTAAGGAAAGTTCAAAATAAAACTAAGCCGACAATATTCTTCCTAAAGAAAAATTATGGGGCCTATTAGCAATAACCGGCGATAATTATCGCTAAGCGCAGTTAGCGCTAGGATAATTATCGCCGGCTATCGCAGGTTTCTATCGCGGAGATAGCGTGCTATCAGCAACGCTTATCTCCAAAGCGATAGAAACCCTGGAGAAGAGTGTGAATATCGCTTGAAAACAAGCGATATTCACACTGTGACCAGTGTTAGCTTGGCGATAGGGTGTGGGGGATTTAGCCATGTAATCCACCTCCCATTGGATTACATGGCTAAGTCAGGGTGAGACCAGGCGTTAACAAACCAGCGCTAAACGTGTTTAGCGCTGGTTCGTTAATCACCTCCCCTGCCTCGCTAATAGGCGATAGCGACCTTAGCGACTGTTTCCAGTCGCTTTTAGGTTGGGAATGCCTACTTTGCATGCCATTAGCGATAAATATCGCTGGCATGCAAAGCGGCACCCAACCCGGTCGCTATCGCCTAGAAGCTGTCGCTAACAGCAGTTAGCGACAGCTTGCTAATAGGGCGTTTGAATTATCGCCGCTTTAGCAGGAAAAAGTCCCGCTAAAGCGGCGATCGAGCCCTTGATAATATGCCCCTATGTTTAAAGAAAGAGAAAAGAATTACTCTGACTGTCGGTAGACTTGTTTGGAAGGCAGTAAAGGAAGGCACCTTTATGCGTTTAACTGATCAAAGGTGGGAAGAGACAAGCTTTGGATTTAAATTCCCCAAAACTGTAGATCGGTCACTGATTCGCCAACCTCTAAACCGAAATTTAACTAATATCTACTGCTGTAACTTTTTCATGGTGGGATCACAGGGAATGTCAAAGCTGCCATGAAGGTTGGGAGAAATCGGAAGAAGGGTGCTATGGAACTTGTTGAGAATGGTGACTTGGGGAAGGGAGGGATGGGCGGTCGTGTGAACGAAGGTACAGAAAAGCCACCCTGGGTGTTAAATTTGGTAAGGGATCTGCAGTTGCAAATAAGAGAAATTATTAAGGAGGAGTTGAAGATCTTGACCTCCCGGGTAGACAAACTTACAACTCTGTTGGAAACTTTTGTAGGCAAGGTAGATATAAACTTAAGGGTGGATGAACCCCCCCAGCAGTGAGTGCCCCAAACCTGTCCCGTCTACGTTAGAGCAGACCACCCCCCGGAATCTAATCAGAGTCTCCCCCCGCAAATCCAGAGTAACAAGGGGGATGCAATCAAGCATGCGATTTTTCCTAATAAGCCAAGAGATGTTACTACCTACAAAGTTAGGAGCCTAGACGGGGTGGGGAGACTGGTAAGAAGCAAAGCCCCTGCCCAGAAACGCCTTTAGTTGAAGCCAATGTGCAGCATTTGGGGTCAAAGTACAGAGCAAAGGAGGGGCTAGACATACAAACAGAAGTAGTAGAGGGAAGATCAGCCCTACCATGCATCAATCTCCCCCCGGATTCAACACCGTATGTTATGATTTTAACTGGAGTACCATGACTTAATAGGGGTCAAAGGGAATCGCATTATGAATTAAAAAATAAATGCATTTTTTGGCTGTCTAAACAACTCCAATTCTCATACAAGGATGCAGGTGAAATCTTATTTACACGAAGGGTGGGATGGGTGGGCCAGAGGCCGAAAGACATTTCTGGCGACATCATTGTGATTAATTTTAGAAATCCCCAGGTTGTAAGGACCCTTCTAGTGCGAAACTAGCAAAGGCAGGAATTGGGTATTAAGCCTCTCCCGTTGGGGTACTTTTACCCTCCGGGACTAACGCCAGAAAATGGATTGTGGCCAGTCTACGGGGCAGGGACCAGGCAACAGCAAAGTACCATTTTGGGGCAGGAACAACCAAGCCCACTGTTTTTTAATCTCCCACTCGCAAATAGATTTGCGTCCCTAGAAGCAGTAGACTGACTAAAACTAGTACACCCACTGAAAATGGAACTAAACCCACAGAGGGATCACTGGTGGGATCTCCCTGAATGGAGGGAGTTGCGCAAGAGTCCTGTTATATAGAAAGCAGATCAGGTCACCAAGAGGGTTGTCGAAGAGAGAAGAGCCCAAAGTGAGGGAGTAGAAGGGTCTTTTATTAATTGTATTGTAGTAGGCATACCACTGAGGTCCCCACAGACATCCATAGGCCACCAGCGGGTGATTAGAGAAATCACACCCCCTAGAGCCGACTGCCCCACTACTGGGAACTGCCCTAGGCTGTCTGTGGAGGAACCTAGTGGTTCAACACAGCCAGCAAATGACACACCCAAGTTCCATGTATTATCCTGGAACATTGCGGGCCTCTCTTCCAAACTAGATAATCTGGAGTGAGGAGATTTTATCCAAGAGAATGACATTTGCATGTTTCAGGAAACCTGGGCTACGGAGGATACCCACAGACTAGACTATGCAACCTTTTGCCTAGCAGCTACAAGTGGGGGAAGGGGAAGACCCGCAGGGGGACTTTGTACCTGGATTGTCGTGCATCTGGGATGCATGGCAAATCAGGTTGAGACATCTTCTCGAGATATACTTTGCGTTATTTTGAGCTTCCCCGCTAAGACAAGAATAGCTGTAATTAATGTCTATTCACGCTCAGTTAGTTATGGCCAGGAGTCTACAACCCTCGATCAGCTGACAGCTTTTTTGCAAACCATTCCTGATAGCACTCTGGTGATCCTCGCCGGCGACTTCAATTGCCAGTATGAACCTCTGAAAGACCTGATTGCAGGTGACCCCAGTGAGTAGGACCGCCACTGGGCCATTCCAGAGTCGAATGAGCCGGCAACTCGGGCCTGGACCCCATTGGCACTCCAATTGAACACCCTCACATTGAACCACTCCCTCAGGGCATGTAATGGGCGCACAACATCTGATTCCCCGGCGAATCATACTTACAACAGACCGGGAAGTTCTTCCATTTTAGATTATATCTTGGTGGACACTAAATCTTGGCACCGGGTAACTGATTTTAAGATCGTGCCCCGTTATGATAGTGACCACAATGCCTTGATTCTTGAGATGGTACCGCCGTGCCCCAGGGATGCACATAAAGGTCAACCTCCCGGCCCTAGGTTAACTTTAACTAGTTGCAGGAGGAGAGTTAAATGGGGGGCATTTTGCAAATCTCAGGAAAAGCTAGCCTCCCTCTATCACACTGTTATACCATATCTTGAGGTTGCAAATCAACTTAGTGGAACTGTCGATTCCCCCACTGCCTTACTTGAAATTGCGAACAACCATCAAGGTCTAGTATCTGATTTGGCAAATATTTTTTTCCCCAACACAGGATCTAGGGAAAAGGAGTCTCCGGGTCACCCTTGGTACAATAGTGATTGCCATAAGGCTAATCAAGCATTAGTTCTAGCTATTAAATCCAAAGACAGACTTCTAATAAAAGACAAGCGGATAGCCCACAAAAATATAATCAACATGCCAAAGAAAAAATGGGAGAGCCTGAAAAGTGCCTTATGTACCAGGGACATGAGAACCTTTTGGAATTTAGTGAATTTTGGTTGCACAGAGGGTAAATTGGCAATAGAACCAAACTTGGGGGCAGAGGTTTGAAAGGCCCATTTTGAGTCCTTATACGCAAGGGTAGAGGGTGAAGCAGGGCAGGCCACAAATGAGTGCCCCTACCTGCAGTCACCCCTTTTTGATGTTCCAGTAATTTCTCTAAAAGAAATAATGGATGCCCTAAGTAGGGTAATCCCCTCTAAGGTACCGGGCCTAGACAAGATCCCAGGCGACCTCTTCCGTAATGAGCCTAATATTTGGGCCCCTTATTTATGGACCCTGTTTAATGCTATCATGCAGGGAATGCCGATTCCTACGACCTGGCTGGGAGCGGAAATTATTCCAATTTACAAAAAGGGCTCACCACTCCTTCCCGCTAACTATCGCCCAATCAGCCTCATAGATGTCACCCAGAAGATATATGCACGAGTGCTGTTGGGTCGATTAGAGAGCTGGATGGAGGAGTTCACCACACTTAGCCCCTATCAGGCTGGTTTTAGAGCCAGAATGTCCACAATAGATCAAATTCTTAGGCTGCAACTACTGTACTGGAAGACAGTGTTTTTGGAGGGTGGCAGCCTCTATTTGATCTTTGTGGACCTAAAATCGGCACTTGATCTGGTCCCTAGGGACAAATTGTGGGCCATCATACTAGATCTGGGGGCCCCTCCGTATCTTTGCCATCAGATGAAACAGCTCCATGAATGTAATTTTGCCCAAATCAGGCACGGGAAAAACGGTGAGCTCACTGATCCCATATCTATAGATAGAGGGGTACGACAAGGTTGTGTGTTGGCCCGACCCTTTTCTGCTTATTTATTAACGGCCTTGTGGAGGCCCTGATTGCAGGGAGGAACATAGATGCTCCTAGGTTGGCGAACCTCAAGGTACCTGCCTTGATGTTCGCCGACGACACCCTCCTACATCTAAGTCCCCTATGGGAATACAGCGGGCTTTAGACATTTTTTATTCATTTTGTAAAAGCAGGGGTTTAGAGATAAATTCACAGAAAACCAAATATATGGCTTTTAATGCAGGAAATACCACACAACCAAATCCTCAGTTAGATGGGAAATCACTAGAGAAAGTGACCGTCTTCGAATACTTGGGAATAACACTCACTGAGAGAATGGAGTGGGGTGCACAAATTAAGAATACCAGCCTAAAGTTGGCCCAGACAACGGGAGGGTTAGCAAAGATGCTCAGGAAGTGCACTCACAAAATGGTTGGACCAGTGATGGAAATTTACAAAGTTCAAGCTAGGGGGGCGGCCCTGTACGGGGCAGAAATCTGGGGCCATCGGCCATCCGACCCTCTATCCAAGAATGAGAATTCCTTTGCTAGGCAACTCTTAGGTCTTCCCAAAAGTACACCACTTACGCCATTATGAATGGATCTTGGGGTCGGCCCAATTGCAGATGAAGTTGCCCTCAAACCCCTCTTACATTGGCGACGTCTATGGAGTACCCCAGAATTAGCAGTTTTTAGAGAAGAGCTGAAGGTAGTGTTAAAATTACAGGGAGCTAGTAAAATCCCATGGCTGGTTTATATCAAGAATTCTCTGGAAGCAATGGGGTTGGGCGACCTGTGGGCTAATGCTGAAGGTAGTTGTCTGTCAATATCCAGGAAGGCCCTGTCAAAGATCTTTAGGGAATACAGACTCAATCAGATAAAAAGGAACCCCGCGACTGGTATATTGACAGCATCCTTCCTTTAGGTCAAAGAGCAATACAGGTTAGAACCTGCCCTTGATGTCATCCAGCCTGCCCTTGCCAAAAAGCTCTATCTACAATTTAGGCATGGAGCAATGCCATTACGTGCCTTTACAAATAATTGGGGGGGCATTCTGACTCAGGGTTGCCCGGTTTGCAGTAATATATTGGAGACGGACCAACACGTATTATTCTTTTGCCCGGCATACAAGAAGGCGAGACACCGATGGTTACTACAGTTATGTAGAAACCTCGGAACAAATCACTGTGCAGAGGCCTATAGGATACTAAAATATGATAATAGCATGCCTATTGTGTACTCAGTCTCCCGATATTTATTTTCTATGTGGTGTGTACGTCGATCCATTTTAAAGCTAGGCTTTGCCTAATTCGACCATCTTATCCCATTTCTGTGATTACTAACTTCCTCCAACCTCATTTTTTTTTACATTTTAATGTTACAAATGTGGATGTTTATATATTTATTATATTTTAAAAATTTTATTCGGAATTATTGACATTGTAATGCACATGCACTTTACATCTGGAAAATTTAAATTCATGAATTGTGCTGTACTTTTTATTTGTGCTTTTATGGCCTCAAAGGCCGAAATAAAGAATTTTTTGACTTGACTTGAATCCTTTTTGAGGCTAGAATGGGTCAACTGTGAGCTATCTTAGAGGACCAACATGGATTTCATATCCTTGCCCTACTCCTAGGCAAGGCGTGGAACTACTTAGTTCTTTCCTACAAGAGTGTACTGAATGCGTGAAGATAGACAATTTGTCTTCACGGGAAAGAAATCTAAAAGGTGACGGACCACAAGATTCAACCTAGTCACCCCTCATTTTTAGGATATAATACTGCCCACTTGTCCAGCAGTTCAAAGATAAAGGGATTAGCTTCCAATTGTATGCAGATGACACACAACTATTGGTTGACCTAAACGAAAATGCCACTGACTACAGTAGACTACATGTCTGCCTCAGTGCCATAAAAGGGTGCATGAACTCAAATGGTCTCTCTCTAAATAGTACTAAAAACTACTCCCTGTTTCTGCATTAAAATCTAATAGGCTAGCTGATTTGTAACCTGCTCCTATCGCTGTTTAGGTGTCGTGAAACGCAGGATTCCTGTTCTACTCAGATTTATCTTTTGATCCGCAGTTGCATATGGTGACCAAGTCTGCTAATTATCACCTGTATGTTGTGAACGAGAAACACACATTGTGATGCATTGATTATTGTAAATTACTAATTCAAATGGTGGTCATGCATAGATCACAATATTATGTACCAACATAGATAGTGCATTTAGAATTTACAGAAAGTTCAAAATAAAACTAAACCGACAATATTCTTCCTAAAGAAAAATTATGTTTAAAGAAAGAGAAAAGAATTACTCTGACTGTCGGTAGACTTGTTTGGAAGGCAGTAAAGGAAGGCACCTTTATGCGTTTAACTGATCAAATGTGGGAAGAGACAAGCTGTGGATTGAAATTCCCCAAAACTGTAGATCGGTCACTCATTCGCCAACCTCTAAACCGAAATTTAACTAATATCTACTGCTGAAACTTTTTCATGAGTGAACAACAGACGTGGGATCACAGTCCCTTGATTGTCGTATTCTTAGAAAAATTTAAAAAATCTGATGCTCTATTTCCAACTACCATTATTGCTTATTTTTGTTTTTTTACTTTATCATTAGGATTTTTGTTATCTCTCTCCTTCACCTGAAATCTGGATTCTTAGCATTGCTGTACATTATATATGAGTAAACTAAACTAAACTAAACTATATGAACATAAGAAGAATGCTTGCTTGTAAAGTCAGGTAGGAGACACTGCAAGCGTTGTATGCCTGATCAGGTATGAATGAGTATAAATCTGAGAGTGAACGTGAAGTGTAAGGAAGAGGTGTAAAAATTCGGGTCACTCGCTACCTATAAATATGCTTCAGGAGGTGAAGAGTGTAGTCAGTCATTCGGATGAATAGTTTAATTTAGAATCATTGTTGATTTCCTGTTCTTGTTTAGGAAGTTCATTCCAGATATGATTACATTTTTATTGTCTGACAGCACAGAGTAGTAAATCCACGAATTCATGAATTAATATCAGACACAGAAGAACTCTTGATGTGTGCATCGTCCTTTGCTGCCTCACCCACAACATCAAACTCAATTGTGAATACATTGATCTGGAACTTGTTAGGGACACGTCAACACTTGCAGAAGTATATCTTACACTCAAATCAAAAGGTTCAGCCGGTCCTTCCTCCTTGAAGGAAGGGATTTTAGTCCCGTATTTTGTATCAGTCATATTGATGTACCTAATTAGACAGACTGACAATGTGATAATTGCTTCTGACATTTTTGTGAGCTTCTCCTTCATCCATAATTCACACATAGGTTTGATAATACGTTTTCATGGCATGATGTGCTGTGCTAGAAGGTGAAAAAGGTTACTATAGCATTAATGGCTCCGCAGCCCTTCAGAGCTGGACAGGATTCTCCATGAAAACATGGATACACCTCAGAAATGCAAGTAAGAGCACAATCACTGCAACTCAGCCTGGTTCAGTGCTCGGAGGAACCACAGAGACCTTTACTTTGTAGTTATCCTAAATATTAGACTTTGATGGTAATGTGATGGTCATGAACATTTGCAACACATGGATCTGTACTGACCTGTAATGTCTTTAGAACTGCTGTATTTCTTTACAGATATTATGATTACTCAAAACACTTATTGCCTCATTACGATGTTGGTCGGTAAGTCTCTGACCGCTCGTCGGAGGCTTACCGACCGACTTGGTAGGTTTCCAGTCCAACCGCCGAATTTCAATGTTGCCGGTCGGAGTGTAAACTGGCATTTCAATCGGACTCGGTTCAAGGAGCCCTTCGGCCAGTCGGAAACCTATCAAAATCCCTCACGAGTGGCGTTTCCGCCGTCGGTTTCCAACAACCTTTCCATGTCAGCCTTTCCGACATGGAAAGGCTGTCGGAAATTGACTTTGGGGGCCCCTAGCAGGGCCCCCATCCCTCCACGGGCTACATTGTGGGCTGGGGAGCACCTATGGTGCCCCCCCTAAAAAGGCCTGCACCGTGTGGCAGGCACCATGAGGTGCCTGCCACACGGTGCAGGGATTTCCACAATTTCCCATTTCTCAATGGAAGCTTGTGCTGCGGGTGGTTCCCGCCCGCTGCACAAGCTCCCATTTAGAAATGGGATTTTGCAACCCCACCATGTGGGGTCGCATCCTAATCCAGAGTTTAGAACCACCGACCTATGGTTGGGGGGTACCCACATCGGGACGGTCCGACATCGTAATAAGGGCCTTATTTAACTGTCTGTTTGTTGGGGAATACAAGATCAACTAATGAGATCCAGGAATTACAACAAAACGACGGAGGATGGGACCTGATTCTATGTCTTTGTGATGATTTTCTTCATATTAATTGGATTCCCTCTTTAGCTGAAGTCACAATGATAGATTCACTGAGTTCATGTTGTGGAACCAAGAGGGATATAGAAAACAAGTATCCATGGAAAAACTGGGTCCGGCTCATATAGCCTTCAGGGGGGTCTTATATTTAGGGTGAGGCACATCGAAAGAAAGTAGGACATCTAATAAAGAAAAAAATAAAGACTATTCAGAATGAAAATATTATTAAATATCATTCTTCTGGGCAAATGTACATGTTACTTTCTATTTTGTAGAAACTGCCATCTTCTACTCGTGCAGTACACTTCCTCATGACTCTTCCCACGATCTTTGTCATTTCCTAAAGACTTCTGTGTATAGAGAGAGAGCATTGAGTACATGGTAACCTTTAAGGCATGCAGCTGTGACACCAAGCTTGCTGCTGCCAGCCAAAATAAAAGTATCCTTCCCCATTTGTTCGGAAGGTCATTACCTCCGTCTGTGCCCTTACCTGTTTGATTTTTTGTTCCTCTATATTATGGTCATGATATTGTGGTTAGTCGATATTTCAAGTTGGATATTCCTTATTATAATCAACAGTGTGGTAACAGTGGCAGCTCTAAACACCCACTTTGATCTTCAGACACATGTAGAAAATTAAACAAATGGGTTTTGCTTTCCAAGGTTAAAATGCCTAGGACTATCTATAGAACTATGTCACATGGACCAAAGATGGGTGCTGAATATGCGTATCATTACAATTCTAGAAAAAGTGGTATTGTCAAAATCATTAAAATTATAGTTCTTTTTAACGGCAACAGTTCATTCTCTGAGACACAGGGATAACCCTTAGAAACCTACTTGAACTGAAGTGATCAAGCAAGCTTTCACAGACGAGGACATCAAACATGGGTGCAACAGGATCCTGTTGAAAGAGTGAATATAATTTTAGTAAGGTAGACAAGCAAGAAATGGAGTATATGCAAGCATGACAAAATACATCTCTACCTCTTGTTACTGTATGGACAGCCTTCCACAAGAAAAAGGATGTCAAGCCATAGGCAGAATACCTTCTGCCTGCGAAAAGACAAATTAACAGGTGCTGATAAAGCATACAGAGAAGCGAGGGGATAAAATGGATGATCCAATTTAACAATGAAGAAGTGTTCATCATCTCCTTTGTGTACAGTCAAAAGAACTATACCAATATTACACATGAATGATGTATTTTCCTTCAAGACTTTGAAACCATTGTGCTACCCAGCATCAGAGTTTTGGTGCACTGGAGCATCAAAAAGGTTTAAAATATCGAGTAAGATGTATGCAACACACAGTGTTGAAAGAACTGTGGTTTCTAGGCATGATGTCAATTTGCAGGAGGTTTAGCTAGAATCTGGCATCCTTCAATGACAGCTAAGTGACAATCTCTAACATCTTACTAGGTGCTCCTAGAATGGGCACTGAGAAAAAACATTTAAAGTAATAAAATGTATTCTACTAGTCAACATTACTATTGCCTGTTGTGATCCTGGGCTGAAAACAGAACTAGTTGTGGATACCAGCAAAAGTGGCTTGAGAGCTGTAATAAGGATACTAAGTCAATGCTGTGCTATGCCTAGACCACTGCTTTGTATCATGCATCTTGTTCCCCAATGTTATGATGGTGTTAGGAGGGTTCACAAAAGGCATTTCCCCATGAGACAAACCCCGACACACTCTCAATACTGGTGCTTGCCCTGCGGAGATTACCTTTTTTTTACCGGGGTGCCCTTTTGTACCCCCGCTGCCCTACTCATCCTGCCCACGGGCATTTTGCTGTGGGTTTTATTAAGCGCTGCATTGAAGGTGGCTAAATGTCCATTGGCATAATAAAGGCAGCAGAAACTCCACATACTATATTGTGCAATTACATCTGCTGGAATGCCACTGCTTATTTGCAATGGCACTTTTTTTTCCTTCTTTTTTCTCCACAGGGAAATAATTTTTCCCTATGGAGAAATTCCGTCCCATCCCTCCCTACTAATTTTAGGGGGTATTACTTTCCCATAATGCGCTGGATAAGCATTAATCTTCAACATTTGCTTGGCTGGAAAGGAGTTTGAGAATATCACTGTTGACAAACTTTCCCATGAAAACCTGCAAGACAGTGGGAATTACTTGCACATAATATTATAATACTGTTGGGTAATATCATGCATGAGTAAAAGGACTTACAAGTACAATGTATCCTGTTGTGCTATGAGAGGGTGAATGTAATGTGCTTCAATTGCTTCGGTGGGCAGCCAGGGCTGCCAAAAAAGTCCCTTTGTGCACATAGCCCTGTGAAATCAAGGTGCATTAGAGACTTCTTCCTCTGAACTGTAAAGAATTTAAAAAGTAACATCAGCAGAGGTGCTGTCGGGTGAAGTCTGGTATTGTTAGATGTTGGGATGGAAATGTCCTCTGCATGGTAACAGACATGTACCCCTGCCCTAAGTGCCCAACTGTACTGTTGTCTGGGTCCCTAATGTTGATTTTTTGTCATAGATGAACACGATTCATTCATGTGCACAATGACGTAGGGCTGTCTCACGGATTGCGGTCTTTTTGGACCGGGAAGAGTGCCCAAACAGCTACCCTCATAGTGGTGGAAGGCTTGTGCCTTCACCAGGAGTAAAGCAGCACATGTGTGGTGGTGGCAGCATACCGTGTACTAATCAGTAGTTCAGTAGCAGTGGACAGGACCTTTTAACCCTGTATCACTGGAGTGAGGCCTGCAGGCTCACTCTCCTTTTTTTAAAGTTCGGGTGTGTTATAACCCTTTCGATCTGTTGCCTGATTTGGAATTTTCTGGCCCTTCAGGTTCTGTATACAGAAATGTTGTGTTTTGATACTGGAAGTTGATGCTGGATCTGGGGAGCGGAGGAGTTCCTGAGTGTTCTTCCTGGGCAGCTCTTAACTTTATACATAAACTTTCTGTATCACCTATGGCTTCTATAGTTAGTACTACAGTATTGTTGGCAACATCTGGAGCTGCCCAACAAACCCTGCCTTCCAGCTTGTCCGCAATGCTTCCCAGATTGTGCCCTGGTGGTCTGACCATCATGGCAACAGCTTCATGGGGTCCGCTGGTGTCATCTTATCCACTCTGCTCCTCCACTGAAAACATGTTCCGCAGCCGCCATAAGTACAGTTGTTGTTGGTGCTGACGGCCTATCCTTCATTGTGGGGCTGCTGGCTTCTACCCAGTCTTAGTGGGTTGGTGGGCCATGCTGTGCATCAGTGGAGACAGAAAGACTAGAGTGGTAACCTTCCCAAGCATGCGCCCACCCTTTTGAAAAACAAAACAAAGACTAATGCGGCTACCTTCCCCTCTGCCATTTTGGGACAATGCCAGAGCAGCAACCTTACCTGCATTCAGCAGCTATATTTGAGCAGTGGGCTCCGCCAACCATCATCTCAGGAGCGTCAACCTATAAACAATGCCTGCATTCACATGCATTTCTTAGCAGCGGCATCCGCCATTTTATTTTATTTTTTTCTCTACGTGGTGCCTACGGCCTGGGGCATCATTGGTGAGCTGGAGCAAGGAGCTATAACTGGTAGGCTAATTTCACTTTTGTTTGTGCCGATTCTGACTCGTTTAAGGTACTATTTTGGCAAAAGGTCTCCCCTCAAAGCTATTTTTGAATTCCCCAGCCAAGTCTCTCTTCATCTTCTGTCTGAACATTACAAAATAAAGGAGAAAAAAATAAAAACATAGAGATCTGGAATTTAATAACTTTAAACAGCAAGCCATCCTGGGAAAGTTCAGCTATATTTTAGTACAGTCTTCTCAAGTGGAAAGCACACTTGTTTTTTTTGTTTTTTTTGTTTTTTTAACTAGGGCTACTACAGTTGTACTACGTACTTCCTACAGTGACGAGCACACTAGTTGGTATCCACTGCTTGTCTGGCGAGGCTGTAGTTCTTATTTGCGTCTATTTATGTTTTGCCTACTGCCCTAGTCAGCAGTCATAGCTTTTAATTTCATAATGCAGTCAATTACTCCTCCACACTCTTTTCTAGATTCTCCCGGTGAGTCTCCTGTCAGATGATCAGTCTGGTTTGATACATTTGAGACCTATTAAAGAGCAATTGGAGCTTCCTGGTTTAGAGCGGAAAAGAAAAAATGTCTGCTTATACACTGCATGGGATTTGAAGGGAGGTCTACTTTCAAATATTTGCCTGAACTGGTTGTGGATGAGGGTGAAGTACTTGATGATTTTAAAGTGGAGGTTAAAAAACTTCAAATGAAATTTGATAATCAACCCAGTTTAATCCTCCTCAGGCATACGTTTTTAAAACACAAATAGAAAACGGATGAAGATGTGGACACCTACATCACAACTCTTCGCAGACTTATTTCAAAGTGTCATTTTGAAGATTTCTTGGAATAATTGATTAGAGACCAGTTTGTTAATCATTGCAAGTATAAGCAAATTTGTCAAAAATTGTTGTCCATGGGAATCTCCTCCCTGGATGAATCTATCAAGAAAGCAAAGAGTATAGAAATTTCTCAAACCTCTGTCAAAGAATCAGAGGCGAAACCTATATAGTCTGTGAATATATTGTAAAATCTGGCAAATCTTTGCAAAAAGTTTCAGAGTTTCACACAAAAAATAGTGGTAACAGACCTTCCAAAATGGACACGTCTCAATCTAATATGTGTTTCCGTTGTGGGAATTCCTCGCATCACAAGAATGGTCAGCATGTCCAGCAAAAAATGTGACATGGAGTCATAGGAGTTTGTTCCCACCTGCTAGTTCTCCTGTTTCCTATGAGGGGTGAAACATTCAACTTTTAGGGTACATAGAGGATGTATCTGAATTCAAAGAAAGGAGAATCTAGGGGAAAATCTATGTTGCGGTGAAGGATTTGAACATTCTGGGGTAGTTTCATCAGGGTTTGTTTTGGTATGTTCTCAGACCATTGGCTAAAGAACAGGTGCTAGTGGTTGAGTGCGATGAAATGGCAATGGAATAAAGCTGTGCGTTCCCTGAAGTGTTTGCAACATCCCTCAGTAAAATTAAAGGCTTCAAACAGAAAATTAAGGTCAAGGAGGGAGCAATTCCTGTAAAGCACAAACTATATGGGGTGCCATTTAGTGTCAGAGATGACTTACTGTTGCGGGGATTCTGCACATATACAGAACTATGCGCAGGAAAACAGGACCTCGGTGTATAGTGGTGTACCAACCATCCACCTTAGTGCCCAAAATCCCAATCCGACTAGCTATAGTGTTTCATTCGTTCTCCGTACTACAGCGAAGCTACCAATGATTAGACATCCCAGAACACGGACTCTTTCAGGAATCGCGGGAGCAAGAACACTCTTTCATTACTCACTCATACTTGTCCACAACGTGCGTATTAAGAGACACAGTATAGTTTAAAATGTTTATTTCAACTAACGTGCTCTAACACACAGTACACGTGCCAGTACTAGCAGCATAATGCATAAAGACAAAACAGTAAGCATTGTTACAATTCCATAGAATACAAACGGGGACAGCATTTTATAAAGACAGTGGATAAAGGACTATAATGCCTTGCCACCCTCCCCGTGCTAGTAACTAGTTTATTATAAAAATAGAAGACCTTTGGGCTTTGTCAGGGGGACCCCCATACCTCAAGAACTAGATGCAAGGTTTACATCATCGGACAAGCACAGCTCTTCTCCCTGGAAAGGTTTTTCTCCAAGTGTCTCTAACAGGTATCTTGCAATATTAAAAGCACTCGAATTTCAGCAGTGCAGCTGTGCTTCGTGTTATGTCTAAGTGCGTGGGGCTGACCTGAACAGAATAACAAGGGACGTTGTTTTTTGACCTTGTACATCGTGTGCAGACGAAAACCACAGAGAACAGCAGAAAATGTGAAAGGCAGAAATGTAGACAGTTCTCATGAACATAGGCACAAGCAGAGTCTGGAAAAACAAAGTCACGAAGTAATGTGTGCAAAAGAGGCATCATGGCAGCTAGGCCTAAGCTAACTTAGCAATGTCGACAATGAGGCCACAATCCAGACTACACCCTCCCCTGGTCAGTCCATAGGTCAAGACATAGGACGAAAACAGAGTTCAAATAGATGGAGCAGAAATGCAAACGTCTATAGGTGGGAACAATGTTTTGGAAAAAATGGGAAAAAAATTCTAAATAGGGCCAAAAAAAAATGGTCACTCAAAGAGAATGAAAAATCCGGATATGCAGTTTGTTGAGAGCCAACCCAACTAATGCATCAGAGTGTATGCGCAGAAGACTGCAACACCTTCCAAAAAGACATCATTGTCATCGTTTGAAAAAAGAGATGCCATCCAGTTCAACAAATCAAAACTGCATTCATGTTCCTCACAATAGGGAGCAGCGATCAGCATTGCGGGACAACTTGCGTGATATTCAATATAACTTTGTTGTAGGAGATTCTGAGCACCCGCACAGATATTCCATTGTGCCAAGACTCCAAGTGCAGCCGCATGCGCCATTAATCCTTCACCGGAACATTCCCGTTCATGGGCCATTAAGGGGCCCATTAACTGGTCGAAATCCGGGTCCGAACAAGACGTATTGGAGAGGCATACATCCAAGGACCATGAGAACGGACATCGTAAACAGGACAGCACAGGTTGCACGCAAGTGAAATACGCAAAGCAAAAAGATAATCCATAAGCCACGCTGAGTGTTGCCAGTGGCGGTGTACCGAAGCTGTCAATCATGCGGTCACGGAGCATCCGCAGTCGCCCTGGGCTGTGTAGGCCCACAAGAGGTGCAGCCATTGCGCAACAGGCAAAGCAAAAGCAATATTCCAGCAGCTAAGGCTAGGATCAATGGGAAGCCACCAAAGACGCTGGAAAAAATGGAATGAATAAAAGCCGGTATTACACCAAATATTGTCTGAAAGGACGTCAGAAGGCCAGAGCCCACAACTTTAAAAAAGTGTACAAGGCCGTTGGTATTAGATACATTAAATATACGGTGAATCAGTTCACCGAAATGTTGGGGGAGGTTAGTATTTAAAAGGGCCTGTATTTCACTGTGGGCGCTGGCCACCTGGAGGACGAAGGTCTCCCGTGCGGAAGTTAGCATAACCTCCTGGTTTAATAATAGCGCCTTTATTCTGCTCAATTTATTGAAATCTGCCTTCAAAGTCGGTATGTAAGGTCAAATGGAACTATCTAACTTCCCACGTGGGGGTGGAAAAAGCACATTTTTGCAGCCCACTACGCGTTGCGAAACTGTTACAATGTAGGGTATGCCAGCTTGCAACCCACAGCAATCTTGATTATTTAAAAGCAGATAGCTACCGTTAGCAAGCATAGTGAAAGTAGGTGATATAGCTGGAACAGGAATACCCTTCAAAACACATGCAAGATTCGGGGCGGAAACATTACAAGCCCCGTGCAATTTAATGTTTTTACAAACAAGGGAATGACCCACTGTAGAATCGCAAGACTCCCCTGTAAGGTACACCTCTTTGTCATCCCTAAGGCATCTGTATGTGAAAGGCAATGACCATACTTCATGCAGAAAGGTACTGCCCAAGGGCTCAAAACGGCCAATCGGGTAATGTTTCATGCAGGAACTGAATTCAAACAAAGAGAAAGGCAAAGAGATAACCCCGTGTACGAGCCAAACTGCAGAGTCAGTTTCCGCCACAGAGAAAGGTAAAGGATCTATTTTTTCTATATGTAGAAGAGTGTATGTTGCATCTTTCATGGACATGAACTGCTGTTTCTCAGTCAAGTTAAACGGCAAAAACAATGCAGTAGCGTTTAAGTAATCCCATGGTACCGTCCCCATTTTCAGAGTTTGCAAAGTCCAACGCAATTGATCCTGACCATGATATAACACAGACACTTCATCTTGTACAATATCAACAACAGAAGAAACAATGTTATCTAATGTGTAAATACGGGAAGACAGCGTGTTAATACTATTGTCAACAACAGCAAGTACTTTTTCTAAATTTGCTTGGTCTATTTCCCGTAAACGGGAAGCAGCTTCTATTTGAGAAAGCTTCCAGATTTCATTGTAAGTCGCATAAATAAATCTTTTTGGTCTCGGACCTCTAGGTCCCAGAACAAAGTGGCCAGATCAATGTTACTGGATAACAGGGATAAATGTTGATTCACGGACTCTAGTGTAGAGTGCTGCAACCACTGCTTACATAATTTACCAACTGAATATGTTGTAACCGAACGTGAGTGAGAAAAACGTGGATCAGGTTTATCCTGTTTGTAACCAGGAGCAGAGTTATGAAAATGCAGTTGGCAGGCATTAGACGCTATCGGCCACACCAACCATTCTGAGGGATCTAGTGCAGAGACATTAAATTAATTATTTTGAAACAAAGCTTGCAACTCGTCAATGGAATAATTTAAATGCAAGCTCCAGTTAGGCAATGAAGACAGCGCAGGAATGGTAGGTGCATTCAATTGTTTGGAAGTCGCCAAACCAAAACAAGTTGTTTGGTATATAGTATTATTTAAAAATAAAATTTGAGTCGGGATGAGGCAAGCGCGATGTAAGGCCTAGGTATTGTGTACCTGCCAGGACTTAGTGCCCCAAATAGATTTCAAATCAATGGTGGCCTTCCAGTGCTCGTAGCCACCCACAGCTAATGCGTCCATAAAGGAACTGGAATATAATAATTTGGTGTGGGTTAACATCACCTTTGGATTGGAAGAAACGTTTACTTTAAAATAATAGGACCCCGGGTGCGACCTATCAAAGTCTGTAAAATAATTAAACTTATTTATCAGAGTTTGGGAGCTCCCTTGCAGAGGGGTGGGGCAATGTTCCCACTGGGTATAATTAAAACTACTTCGAAGTGTACTAGATTTATGCAGGAAATGGTTACCATAATGTTGATAACAATACAAATCGGTATAATTAGCAGAATTCAAATACAAATCCTCAGCATTAAAAGCAGCATAATATTTCAAATCGGAAAACAAGGATTGAATTGCATGCACATCCCAATCATCTAAACGTATGTTTCTTTTTACCACATCACCCATGGAAACACGAAGTACATTTGGAACATTGATAATTTCTGTTGGTCCATGAATTTGGAAATTCACTGCATCCCATACGGTGCCATCTGCGACTGGAAAGGCGGAAATGTTCACAAATGTCTGGTCACGCTTCATGATGTGTGAAAAAGAGTGCAGAGCTAAAGTTCCAGCAACAGAGTTCACCGCAGAGCGCTCTGGCAAGTAGTGACCATTGAGGAGCAAGAAAAAAACTGTCACAAAGCCAATGGACATGAACAGGAAAATCAGAAATAGCACCAACCAGATGTATGTCCATGGAGGGACCAAAAAATTGTCTCTAAACCAGGATACAAAAACACTGAATTTGGTTGGGACAAATGATGAAGTGGAAGTCGAGTCAAAAGAAAAGCGGGACTGGTTCAGTGGTGTTGTAGGCAAACCAGCCAATGACTCGCTTGTGGGATAAGCATACTCAGTTTCCTCGTTGCAGGAGGAAGCTGGTGGGTCGAGCAGGCGATCTGGTAGAGAGACCATCCCAATGGCAAAATCGTTACATGTGGCGACAGGAGGGCCACCAGCAGGATTCCTTGAACTTGCTGGACATGATACAGCAGGTGTTACACTATTCAGAATCGGCCAGATGTTGTAGCTTGACATTGTCCACTGAGATGTATCTGTTGTCTTTGCGACCAGGAAGCGGTGGTAAGATGACTGTGCGAGTACCCTTCAAGCCAAGGACTGGAACCGGTGCATGATAAGAGGGGCCAAATTCCTTTTTGTTCTCCACCTTCTCTCGGACCATATCTCCAATCTTCCGAAGCCAGCCGGCAACCGGAATCTGCAGCGCAGCGTCAGTGGCTGAGGGTAAGTGTTCACTTGCAAGTCTGTCACGGGTCTCTTGTAAGTCCTGTAACATAGTAGAATGATTATCTACGTCAAAGGTCGCGGCAGCTGCCGCCATGTCTAGACCATCAAGATCTGGCACAAACATCTGTATGCCAAAGAGCATTTCGTATGGGGTCCGCCCACCCAGAGATCTTCTAGGGAGATTATTAAGTGCACGTTGGACACCATACAAGTGGGCCAGCCAGTTCCTGCCAGTACCTAAGACTCAAGGATTGCTTTAAGTCACAGTTCATTCGCTCCACAATTGAGTTGCCCTCAGGCCTGTATGGAGACGAAAATTGCACTAGCACCCCCAAAGACCTCATTGCATCCTTGTACGCCTTAGAGGCGAATGCTGGACCTTGGTCGGAATGGAAGGTGCCACAGGCAAAAATTCCCACAAAGACATGCAAATCCCTGATGACATTTTGAGCGTCAGCACTGCGTTGTGGCCAAACCCAGATGAAACGTGTGCACGAATCAACTGCAACTAAGATGTATTTATATGCAGTATCAGAAGAAAATGGACCGCAGTGATCAAGATATACACAACCAAAAGGTTTGTTAGAAATGCAGAGCTGTGTTTGTGGCGGACGTGTAACCGTAGAGGGCTTAATTTGCTGACAGATGTCACAAGAAAGGACATAATTACGGGTCTGTTTGTATAAATCACGCCACCAATAACGCTGCTGCAAGAGTGAAACAGTTGCAGACATGCCAGCATGGGCTAAAGCCAAGCCTTCGTGTGCGGCTGTTATCAAAGAATTTCTGCGGTCCGCTTTGGGAATCAGCCAATCACCAACGTCTGGAATTCTTACATAAGGAACCTGGTCGGGACTTAAGTGATAAGAGTACTTGGAAGGGAAACCCTGTGGGTAATTAGAACCTTCCGTTGTAGCAGCAATAGCTGCCAAAATCTCATTATCTATTTTTGTCATGGATCTTGTAACTGCTGCTACTGAGCACAAGGCTACTGCTGATTTGGCAGCTTCGTCCGCCAAACTGTTACCGACTGTGTGTTCGCCCACACGCTGGTGGCCAAGAGTGTGAATCACCTGTGTGAGAGGCAGACGTCGTTTAAGATCTGCTACTCGAACCCAAAGCATTTTATGCTTAATTGCGCTGCCTTTAGAATCTCTATAGTCGTTCTGAGACCAAAAGAATAAGTTGTCATTAAAAGACTGAACACAGTAGTAAGAATTGCATACAATAAGTGTAGTCACATCCCGGTCTGCAAACTCAAGTGCGAGCATCAAAGCACGCAGCTCGGCCAATTGGGCGGTACTGTCTCCCAGTGCCTGCGTGTGCACAACACTCGATTTGAACTCACCGTTCACCATAGTACCTGCCACAATAGCACATGCTGCTGAATAAGCATGCTTAGAACCCGTGGCCGGTTGCGCCGAGCAATCGGTGTAAATGATACATTTGTACTCCTCAAGCGGCAGTAAAGACAGAGGAGGAGGATGAACAAATTCATACTGCAAGAACTCCTGTGTCTGAAGAGAGGAATCAAAGATAAAGGTGACATCAGGAGACGTCAAAGAAGTAGTCCATTGTATCCAACGGGGGTGCAAAGCCTTAGAGTTTGGTACACTTGCCTTTGTCACTGCCTCAAGGGCAGGATATGGTGTTACCACCAAAATGCGTTTTCCCTGTGCCAGTGCGCGTTCTTTAAGAATCGCCATTTGCACTGCAGTCAAAACTTTCTCCACAGTTGAAAAGCGCAACTCGGCAGAAGTGTAAAGATGCGAGTTGTAGGCAATAGGTACTGTGTCACCTTCGTTAAACGTCAAGTAAGTGAAACCCACTGCGCCTGGCACGATTCTGATCACCAGGTTCGTGTGGTTATCACGAGTCAACAAGAACTTAGATTCAAGTAGAT
Source organism: Calotriton arnoldi (assembly GCA_963921515.1). Lineage (NCBI taxonomy): Eukaryota > Metazoa > Chordata > Amphibia > Caudata > Salamandridae > Calotriton > Calotriton arnoldi. Next base: position 1,275,474 of record CAWUFW010005490.1, read on the forward strand.
CAGACTGCAAAGATTGTAGAATAGCTGAGTGTTCCGGAAGCCAGCATGACTTCAAAAGGTTGGTTGTATCAAGGCATAAAGAGGCTTGATACGCTGGGCATACTCGGGAATGTAAGAACGCCCGAAGTTCAAAAATCCCAGCAAAGACTGAAGTTTTTTCAGGGTCGTTGGAGGGCGCAGAAGTGCGCACTTCTCCAGGAAGTGGGGAGCTGAGCCCCTACCTTCATTGTTGAGCTCGTAGCCCAAAAACAACACAGCATACTCTGCAATGTGTGATTTGGCAAAATTAAATTTGTAACCGAAGTCCGCAAATTCAAGAATAATGCGGTCTACTCGGGAAAGATGCGGCCATAGTTTGTCGTCTTTCAGATATATATCATCCACGTACGAATACGCATCTGGGTCTATGCTGTCCAACAAAGAGACAACACGGGCAGCGAAGACCCCCGGGCTGTTCTTGTAGCCCATTGGCAAATGCCGGAATTTTATTTGTTTTCCACCGGAAGTGAACGCGGCCCATTGACTGCATTCAGGGGACAAATTGTGTGAGTAAAATCCACTGGAAAGGTCAAGTGTTGTTTTATATTTTTTACGAACAAGACTGTCTACTAGCGCAGAACTATGGGTATTCTGTACCGCAAAGGTTCGACAATGAGAGTTCAAATGCCGGTAATCTAAAACTAAGCGGTACGACCCATCGGGTTTAGAAACCGCAAAAAGGGGGTTATTCCTTGGTGACACGCATGTCTCAATCACTCCTTAATATTCTAACTGTGTCAGAATGTCTGAAACGGGACCTTTAGTTTCCCGCCGGAGGGGATATTGGGATTGAGCCTGTGGCATAGACCGCAACGGTATATCATGGGGGGGAGAATCCTCATCCCAGCCCACGTGATTACGGTACAGTGCCGGGGCCTGGGCCACAGCCCATTCAGCTGCGAAAGCCTCCGCATGCTCCTTGGGGACATGACGAGAAAAACTCGGAAGGATTACTTCCTCCCCTCTCGGAGCAGTGAGAACAAATGGTGGTGGCCAATCCGCCTCCGCCAATAATATGTCGTAAGAAGAGGTCAGATTTTCCCAAAAGATCCCTTTAATAACACACTCAATGTCACCTTCAATTTGAAGGACTATATTAAATAGTCTGTCAGGGGGTGCCACTCGGGTGTCAGCTGTCTCGACAGTAATGAAAGTGTCAGTTGCTGTCGCCTCCACATGAGGACGTAGTGCCTCCCGCACTATGGTAACTTCCGCTGCGCTGTCTAGCAGCGTCACTGCCCATGTCCAATTCAGGAGTCTCGTTCTGACCGTCTGTGGCATATTTCGCTGTTAAAGCTGCAACTTTTTTCTTCTGAAACTGAGGGCGAGAACGTGGAAGTTCTTCTTGCTTCCCCTTGCCTCCAGGCTGACGAGGTTGGTCCCGTCCTTGTGGGGCGTCGCGACCCTTGCCTCGATCCTGGCGATCCCCTCCACCAGCCTGTGAGCTTGATGGTGCCTGTGAAGAACGAGGAGAACGCTGTTCAGGGACCTGAAACCTGTCAGGAGACTTAATTCTCGCTCGGTCGCGCAAATCATAAGTGCGTTCAGAAGACTCGGAAGCCGGTGACGCTGCACGCGACCCCGGTTTCTGTTGTTGCTTCCCCGGCCTCTTTAGTTTCCAGTTCATTTTAGAAAAGAACGGTTTCTTGTCTTTATCAGACTGAGATTTTTGTTGTGGTTGTGTTTGAGTTTGCGTTTTAGCAAAAGGCTTAACTCCCAAACTATTGCGGCCAATGGTTTTTATAAGCCTGTGCAATAATTTTCGGTAATTCGCGAGGCTTGTCCAGTTCTGGGACTAAAGCCAAAGCGTTAGCTACTTGAAAGTTAACTGCATCACCCTTGATATTTGCAAGGATTAGATCAGCCACTACATCGAACAATCCCACTAGTCTCATCCCCAATTCTACAGCCGCTTCAGGGCCATGTTCGTCTTGAACACGCTTAATCACGGCGGGGAGGACCGTCATTGAGGGAGTGCCGAAACACTTTGCATACCCTGCCGCAAATACCTTACCCCAGTTGTTGCATTCTGTCAACTCTGGAATTAAGTCTTTTGGCAAACTTATAGTCAAAATCCTGTGTTTTTCCACAGGAGAGGTATTTGGAAACACCGCCTCCAGCTGGTCAAATTTTTCAGCAAGCCAATAAGGCAAATCATCCTTATTCTGTGGGCGCTTGCCCATCACCGAATTTACCATGACGGGACTTATAGTTACACCGCCAGGCCCAGCTGGGTGCGCTGCAACTCCAGGAGGGGCCATCTGGACGTTACCTGTGACATATTGTACTAAAGCTCTGTGCACACGGACCAAAGACGTATGCAGCACGCGCAGTTCATCTACCGGAACCGCTAAATAACGTGGATGCGGGGTATTCACAGCCAAAACAGGCCAAGCGGCCCCATCTATCGATAAAGGGCCTAAACGAATCGGGGTGACCGGGTGTGGGAGTGCGCCATTAAACCAAATTCGGTGTTGCCATGCCGTGAGCGGAACTTCAAGAGCCTGATAAGGCCGATAAGCATTAGGAAGGGCCGTGGAACAAATTATCAGCTCCATCCACCGCTGGAAAAGTGACCCATGAATAAAACACCTCAAAGTGGTAAGCCGGATCAGCTTGTACCACAAAGATGAGAGCGACACCTGCGTCAGGCACTCCATACGCTGTCAAATGAGCTCAGAGCGCAGCGCGGATATGTGCTGGGATATTTATATTCACAGCCATTAAGACTAAGAATGAAGAACAACCTAGTGCGTGGCAGCGCAATATAGGGTTAACATTAAAGAGAATACCATTTAATAACTTCAAGTTTGAAAGAACCTATAAAAACATCAATATAGGAGGTTACACCCTCACATCCGTTTCCGGAAACAGAAGTGAGGGGAATTGTGGACAAGCACAAGCACTACTCAAGCGTCTCGCAGATAAGAAGCAGACCAAACGTTGATGGCACCATGTTGCGGGGATTCTGCACATATACAGAACTATGCACAGGAAAACAGGACCTCGGTGTATAGTGGTGTACCAACCATCCACCTTAATGCCCAAAATCCCAATCCGACTAGCTATAGTGTCTCATTCGTTCTCCGTACTACAGCGAAGCTACCAATGATTAGACATCCCAGAACATGGACTCTTTCAGGAATCGCGGGAGCAAGAACACTCTTTCATTACTCACTCATACTTGTCCACAACGTGCGTATTAAGAGACACAGTATAGTTTAAAATGTTTATTTCAACTAACGTGCTCTAAGACACAGTACACGTGCCAGTACTAGCAGCATAATGCATAAAGACAAAACAGTAAGCATTGTTACAATTCCATAGAATACAAACGGGGACAGCATTTTATAAAGACAGTGGATAAAGGACTATAATGCCTTGCCACCCTCCCCGTGCTAGTAACTAGTTTATTATAAAAATAGAAGACCTCTGGGCTTTGTCAGGGGGACCCCCATACCTCAAGAACTAGATGCAAGGTTTACATCATCGGACAAGCACAGCTCTTCTCCCTGGAAAGGTTTTTCTCCAAGTGTCTCTAACAGGTATCTTGCAATATTAAAAGCACTCGAATTCCAGCAGTGCAGCTGTGCTTCGTGTTATGTCTAAGTGCGTGGGGCTGACCAGAACAGAATAACAAGGGACGTTGTTTTTCGACCTTGTACATCGTGTGCAGACGAAAACCACAGAGAACAGCAGAAAATGTGAAAGGCAGAAATGTAGACAGTTCTCATGAACATAGGCACAAGCAGAGTCTGGAAAAACAAAGTCACAAAGTAACATGTGCAAAAGAGGCATCATGGCAGCTAGGCCTAAGCTAACTTAGCAATGTCGACAATGAGGCCACAATCCACACTACATTACATAATGGACCTAAAGTTTTGTGTGAACAGAGGATCGTCAAAACCTACTGAATCTTACTTGTGGTTGTCCCCATTGGTCGTTGCGTCAAACGTAGTGGCCAATTGCATGTGTGTGCCGATTTAGGTCTCTGAACAAAGAGTTTTGTGTGGACTCTCATTCTTTACCCAAAATCAGTTACTTGTTTCCTCGCACCACAGGGGCAAGTTTATTTTCCAAGCTTGATCTTGCCTCTGCATACCCTCAGGTGAAACTACATCCTGATTCGAGACATTTTACGGCTTTTGTTCCACCAATAGGCATATTTCACTATCACTGCATGCGATTCTGGCTTGTCACAGTAGCATCAGTCTTCCAAAGAATAATGTACAACCTGTCGAAAGAGGTGGTTGGTGTCTTGGTGTTCCAAGATAATGTGCCGATTTTTGTGGAAGATGTGGTTGTGCACAACATCATTCTGGAAAGGGTTCTCAATATTTTTAGGAACCATCGAGTTTTGCTAAAGAAGTAGAAATGTTACTTTTTGAGCAAAGAAGTTGAGTATTTTGGCATGTGGTCTCAAATGAAGGCATCAAACCCAGACCGGGGTCAATAAATTCCATTGTTGAGGCACCTCCTCGGACTGACAAGTATGGATTTAAGGCTTTTTTAGGGCTGTGTGAGTTCTACTCATGTTTCATTCTTGAGTATGCAACCAAAGTGAAGCCTATAAGTAATTTGCTCAAGAACGGTTCTAAATTCATCAGGGATGAAGGGTGTTCTGAAGCCTTTACTGAGATCAAGTCTCAATTGGGTGAAAGTAAAGCTCTGAAACCTTTTGACCCATCTTTACCTTTTTGTATTATGGTTGATGCAAGCAAGGTAGGATCGGGGGCCTTACTCACACAAAAAAAAGTTGAGATTGAGTTTACCATTACGTTTGCCTCAAGGGTTTTGTGAGATGCTGAGTTGCAATACTCTGTTATCGAGAAGAGGCTGCTTGTGTGTTGGTGGGCAATTGAAGAGTTTTGCTGCTATGTCTAGGGTAAACTTTTCTGTTTACAGACGGACCACAAGCCTCTTGTGTCTATCTTAAGTGGAGGTGGAAGTAAATGCTGTACACCTAGAATTCTTAGGTTGTCTGCAAAACTGTTACAGTTTGACACTGTTCATATTGCTGGAGGTAAGAACGTCAGAGCTGACTTTTTTTCTCATGTTCCAAGTGAAGGCAAAGATGAAGGCGAACTGGTACTATCTGAACTCATGGATGAAGACTTTGAGGATGGCTTGGTCGCGCCCACTGAGGTACCCAAATTAGGGGTGTGTTCAGAAGATGTATGGAGAGTTTCTCTTAGCGAGGACCAGGTTTTACAACAAGGTTTGCGTCTCGTCAAAGATAGATGGCCAAGGGAAAAGGTGTTGTCTCCCATGGTTCAGCCATACTTTAAGGTATGTGCGGAACTTTCTGTGGAAGATGGGATGCTGCTGAGGTCAGACAAATTGGTTCCTCGGCACATTTTGAGGAGGGGAATAATTAACAATGGCCATGAGGGGCACCTTGGTTCCACTGTCACCAAACGGCACATTCATTTTGGTGGCCCATGATGGATACTGACATTGAAGAGGTGGTGGAAGGTTGTAGAGTGTGTGTGTCAGCAGACAAAAGTTTAAAGGTCTCCACTTGATTTCTATTACATTTCTGTCAAGACTTGGTTATAATTGGGGATCGATTTTATGGATCCTCAAGATTCTTTGCTTGGAGGTGCTAAGTTTAATCTGGTCCTGGTGGATTACTGTTCTAAGTGGCCAGAGCTTAAGTTCATGACAGAGCCCAGTTTTAGCTCAGCTGTGGTATTCCTTAGAGAGATTTTTTTGAGGGAGAGTTTCCCCAAAACTCCCATTTCTGATAACAATACCCAATTCATCAGCAAAGAGTTTCAGAATGTCCTAGAATCACGTGGGGTTAAACGTCTCAAGAGCTCTTCATACCATCCCCAAACCAATGGTCTCATTGAGAGAATGAACCGTGTGGTTGGGAAGTGCATTAGATGGGCCAAGAGTGGGAACTACGAGATTGTAAAATCTGTGAGAAGCATGTTGTGGTTTTATAGAACTACACCTCGTTCTTTCACAAAAGTCTCTCCTCCTGTACTGCTAAGAGGTAGAAAAGCTAACACTAGTTTCCATCCAGCTTGGATGTCAAAAAGGCAGAAGACTGAATCTTTTGTGGAGAATCTGATGCCTTCATTCAGGGAGTATGTGGTCTTGCTCAGAACAAACAATGCTGGTATGAAAAAAAAGGGCTGAAATCTGTCTGGGTACCAGTTGAGTATGTATCAATTCTGGTGTTCATGTGCAAAAAGGGAGAAGCAAGTTTTGTGAACCTGTAAAAGGATAGAGAGCATGTGGAAGTGCAGTTGGGGTTGCTGGGGGTCATTGATGGAATCTCCCGAGTTGCGAAAGTGGAGAAAGAGGTGTGTGACCAAGTTCCTGCTGAAATTACTTCCCCGGATCCTTCTGGGGATGACTCTACTGCCGGTGACCTTATGTGTAAAAATGCTGCTCCTTCCCTACATAGGAGTTCATGTAAAGCTGCAAAATCCAGTAGGTTTCTAACTTGAAACTTGAATCCTATTTGTTTGCTTATTTGATGTGGATTGTTTTCGGTTCTCTGTGGTGGTAGTACTTTGACTGTGTATCTATTAAGCATCCTGCTGTGGTAGTCTGTTATGTTTTCCGTGTGGTAGTCTTGGTAGTCTTTTATGTATTGCTGTGCTGTAATTTGTCGCGCTGGGTATGTGTTTCTGTGTTAAATGGTTTTAGTGTTCTTTGTCCTAAGAAGAAAAGATGTGTTATATCCTACTTTTAGATTGGTTGCCTGAACTGGAATGTTCTGGTCCTTCAGGTTCTGTATATTGGAATGTTGTGTTTTTATTCTAGCAGTTGATGCTAGATTTAGGGAGTGGAGGAGTTCCTGCATGTACTTCCTGGGTAGCTCCTTACTTTATAAATAAACATATTCTTCGAACCATCTACCATTTATGTAGTCCTTACTACACGCTTCTGTGTGCTTGACTCATCCCTGGCCTACATCAGGTAGATGCGGAGTGCTGCATAGCGTAGGAGTCTCTGCATTGGTTGTATGTGTGCCTGGGAAGGGTAGAGTACAAGGATGGTGCAGTACTGTGCAGTACATGTGTGGTTAGTACATGTGCAGGGTGTTTGTATGCCTGAGAGGAATACATTACCTGAGAGATGTAGTGCTGTTCAGTGCGTACGCAGAGACCACATGTGCTGGGTGTAGTGTGTGCTTGCATGAAATACAATACATGAAGGGTGAAGAGTTGTGGAGCACTCATATAGTGTGTGTGTGTGTGAGTCTTTGTGTGTGTGTGCGTACACTGGCAGTGCATGTGTTTTAAAATAAGCACACCCGGGTTTAATATAGGAAAGCTTCAGTACTGAACAGTGCACGCAGATTGAGTATGCATACTGAATGTATGTGTACAGGTAAAAGGTACAATGCATAGAGATATTAGTGCTGGACAGTAAGTGTGCTGAGAGTGTACATTAATCAAAGGTGCCTGTGACGCTACATTGTATGGAGGACCCCGGGTTCCATTTGAGAAGTCCAGGCCTTCCTGGTAAAAACATGAGGAGGAGAGGAATCCCCCAGACAGATTTGTGGATTGCTGTATTCCTGTGAAGTGGGTGGGGACACACTGGAGAGAAAAGGACAAGGTTCCTTTTACATTTCTAAATACTGCTCTTTGGTTCAGTGATAGATTACAGTGAAAGGGCCTAGATACATCTTAAAAAGGGAGATGGACTGATAAGAGAGTCATAAAGAGAAGGACAGGGGGTCTATGATTAACCTTTTGATGCACATATCACTGTGGGTGACATCCAGGTGTGAAATCTGGTCACTCAGATGAATTGTGTTGTGGACAATCAGCTTCGGAGTTGTGCCTCTTTTATGACAGCAGATGAAAAGGAAAAGTGCCCACTTCAAAAGAAGCAGAAACCCAACATAAAACTTCTAAGACCCAGACCCTAAATTACATTTAGGGGCATATTCTCAAGGACTTATCGCCGAGTTATCTGCACTTTAGCACAGCAAAAGTGGCGAAAGAATTATCACCCCATTCCCAAGCTGGTGCAAACTGACCACATCGCCAGTTTTCCAGCGATAGCTGCCGCAAAAAACATCGCCACGGATGAGAGAGACAACTAACGCTAATGATATGCAGAGTAGGCGTTCCCGTGCAAAAACACACGAAAACACCACTTCGCGACATTCACAACGACCAGCCAGATCTGCGATGCGATCCAAAAACAGGCGATAAGGCGCGTTAGCAGCAGGGATTTAACACCTGCCTTTTACTGGTGTTAAGCAGGAAAACAAACTGCAGTAGAAAGGGGGCCCAGCCCAGAGCCACATCTGAAGACCAACAGATGCCATGGAGACAATGATCGTGCAGCCTGGTGACCCAAGAGGGCCACAACACCCACCGCAACCACCCCCAGGCCCCCCCGGCCCCTCCCCCTGACTACCACAGAGGCAGCGCCGAACAGGACAGCGGACGTTCCCAAAACCCACCAGCCTCAGAGACTCAACACCAGAGGAAGTCATTGCCCACTACAGCCACAAAAGGACAACCATCCTCCGCATCCTGACCCACATTGCCCACGGGCTGACGGTACCAGCACGGCGGACAACCACCATCCCTCCGCAGACGAAGCTGCTGGCTGTGCTGCACCTGTTGGCCCCTGGTACCTCCCAAACAACAACTGCCAGAGTCGGAGGAGTCTCACGGCCAGCCCTATCATACGTCCTCACCCATGTCATGGATGCATGTCCACAATAGCAACGGCGGGCCCCTGTCACCGCACCACATGACAGTTCGAATTCGTAGTGTTCCTGCGCAACCAACCCCAACGCCAGCCGTTGCCGACGCCACTGTGCCCCAGATCCAAAACTGAAGTAACTGAAATGGGGGTGCGCACGGTCATGAAGTCCAGTAGTCAACAGTAGTGTAAAAACAGTCCTTTATTACAAATACAACAATAAACAATACGAAAAGCACAGCCAACGCCCAACGGGGAACTTCATCAGGGCAACGTGTGGATTCAAGTAACTGCAGATGCTGCGGGAACTCCCCAATACCATTCCATACTCCGGAAGTCAGTATCCAGAAACCTGTTGGACAAATGGTGACAATGGTCAAGCGTTCGTATAGTCACAAACCTAATCTGGTACAGTGTATAGCACTTGGACAAACCGGAATGCTCACAGGAAAGACAAATCCTGCACAAAAAGACCGTAACAGAAGTACGTGTGGTCATAACCTTCGTAGGAAAGAAAAGGAAGGTTATGTTATGGTCACACTAACTTCTGTTACGGTCTCATGATGCAGGATTACTCATACCTGTAAGCATCAAGGTATGTATCAGCTTGATACCCCTGCACCTTCACTCCCCCCACCCAGCCACGAGGGCGCCGCCGTGACCGGTGGTGCCTACGCGATCCTGTGCGCCTGCTGCACCCAAGCCCTGGTCCCCAGACCAGTCCGCCAACCAGCGATGAGTGCCCGCCCCTGCGCACCCAGGCCTCAATGCTCACCTACCGCCACCGGCGTGTCTCCAAGAGGGCCCACCACATGCCGGTGCAACCTCCTCAGCCGATCGCTGGATTCCGCGCCTCAGGCCCCCAGCGCACCCTGCAGCACCGCGCCGCGGAGTCATGTCTGTGCAGCCTGCTGCCCTCGGCATACACTGTGGTCCAGCTGGGATCACAATTCAAATCGACTCTTGATTGGCAGGACGGCGTATCGAGGCCTACGCATCATCGCAGGCTGCACACCCGCTCAGCTCTGGTGCCACTAACTCAGTGCACCTCAAGTCATCGCCACGTGGCGGTAGGCCCGTGCCAGCCTAAGTGCCTCGGATGCCACCAACTCTGTGCACCTCAAGTCACCGTCCCATGGCGGTAGGCCCGTGCCGGCCTAAGTGCCTCGGATGCCACCAACTCTGTGCACCTCAAGTCACCGTCCCGTGGCGGTAGGCCCGTGGCGGCCTAAGTGCCTCGGATGCCACCAACTCTGTGCACCTCAAGTCACCGTCCCGTGGCGGTAGGCCTGTGCCGGCCTAAGTGCCTCGGATGCCACCAACTCTGTGCACCTCAAGTCATGGGCCCTTTATGATTGAGTCTTGTTGTGCGGACGCCATCATGTCACCTCCGGCAGTGGGGAATGTGATGTGGTAGGGCCCTAGGCCCTCATGCATAAATAATGACCACAAGGACACACTCAGATAGATAGTGGAAATGGCCTCGGGCACGTGCGCCTGGCCCCTTTTATTGGCAGGGTCACATGTCCTGTGACGCAGGTGCTGGATGGGTGTGGTGTGGGTGTGAACCAGCCCTCAGGGAGTGGCTGTGGCATGCTGACAACTAGACCTGTGATCAGCAGATCACTACAGGGAAGACCTGGGACATGTAGCGTTGTCGTCCCCCCCTGTAAGCGTAAGCGGAGTGGGCTGGCCTGGCGTATGCCAGTCCAGCGTAGGGGTGTGAACGATGACCCCGGCGCTCTGGGCGTGGTTCCGTTCTGGGCTGGACAAGAAGGTAACTAATGCATGTGTCTCTGATGTGGTGTCGGCGCAACCCAGTCCGCAATCGGTAATGTTGCACCCTGTGACTCAAGTCCCACAACATGTGCAACATGGACGTAAGGGGGAATCACTGACCCTACATTCATCCATACTTCCATACTTGAATGATCATAGACATGACACATCCGTGTGAATTTGATTGTTTAATGCACATTCAGTGGAGTGTTGTGGCTGGAGCAGTACAGGGCCATGCAAACCCCACTTTACATTGTTGGCCCGTGGAGGGCCAGCCTGAGTCCCTCAGGGAATGACAAGTACATCGGAAGAGAAAGAGTTCAGTCCGCAGTCTGATAGCTGTGTCATTGGTGACCAAACAGAATATGGCAGTCCATGTCGAGGTCCAAGGTGAGTGTCGCAGAGTGCATCGGGGGACAGTGGAAGGTGATGATGCAGAGGGCAGAACCAAGCAGAAACAGGCCATATGGCGGAGAAGAATGCTACCGCTTCCTTACTACCAGTAAGGCAGATTCATCCGCATCTTCGTCCTCTGATGTCTCATGTGCCTCACATGTGGGTGGTGGTGTTTTCTCTGCAGCACTGTGTGGCACTGACACATCAGGGGCCGGAGGTGGATTGGCTGCCGCACTGTGTGGCAGTGACACATCAGGTGCCAGAGGTGGATTGTCTGCCGCACTGTGAGGCACTGACACATCAGGGGGCGGAGATGTGGATGTCAAAGCTGCAGCAGCATTCATCTGCGCCAGGCCTTGTGGCAGCAATGCCATGACGATGTGCTGCAGGGCATGGAAGGTCCCAGCCACATCTCGCTGGTGTGCAGCCGTGGCAGCCATTCTTTCCGCCTGCATCCGCTCCCTGTTCTCCATGTGTCCCAACTCCCGGCTGACATCGCTGGAGCCACTCTGACTAGACAGTTGTCCTTGTCTCAGAGTCAGGACTCCAGCAATGTCAGCCATGGATCGTTGGAGAGCATGGAGCGGACAGTGGGTGTCCGTTAGGGACTGTAAGTGGTCCCTGATGGGACTTAGACACCCACGTATGGCATCTAGTTTGGCTGCCATGAGGTCGAACCCCACCCGCAGCTGATCAGCCATCTTCTCCTGGCTTCCTAACACACGGCGTTGGAAGGCCATGTGTTGTTCGTGGGGGTCCTGGGAGACAGCTGTGGTGGTGGGTGCTTCCTGCTGTGTGGTCTGTGCAGGGGGTGGGGTTTCCTCGATGCAGCTGGGCTGCCCTGCTCCTGGAGGTGGGGTGCCGAAGCTGTCCATGAGCCATTGGAGAGCGTCGGTGTCGATGGAGGGGAGGTCCTCTTCATCATCAGTGAAGAGGTGTACCGTCTGCTCGGCAGGAGGTGTTGATTCACCCTCTGCAATGTAAAGGGGAGATGCAGTTTAACATTATTTTCACATGTATGTTGACGCATTGTACAGGTTTACATACAAACTGCATGACAATGTACATTGTGACTGTTTGGGAGGAGCTGCCTATTTGATGCAGGACAGTGGACATTTCGACAACATCACGGATGTGTGTTTGTACTTGTGCATGGGTTTGTTGTGAGATTAGTGATGTGTGGGGAGGGCCCCCTCTGGGCACATAATCGACGGGGGCCTACTTGCAGTTTCTAGGTGTGCTGCAGTGTGCCAAGGGGATCAGGGACATGCTCCAGAGTAATCGTGGGTGTGCACTGTGCTATGCTTAATTGTGCATGTGTGCCATTGTGCCCATCTCCCCATGTCCCCCCAGTGCCTGGTCGTTACTCACCCTCTTGCTGTTGTGTCAGCTCCTGTCGAGCAGTGTCTGGTCCCCCAACTCCTGCCACCGTCTCCACACTGATGACTGTGGAGACCATTTCCTCCATCTCGTCCAGCTCCTCCTGTGGCGCTGGACTCCCACCTCCAGTCTGCATTGCTGCCTTCTGCTTGGTTTTGCGCTTCACATCATTCCAGCACCTCCTCAGCACTCCGATTGCATTCACCTTGTCCACGATGGACTGCCATATTCTATTTTTTGTCGCCAATGACACATTGGAGGTGACAAACAGTTGTTGATGGTATTTCATCACCTCCTTTATCAGGATCCTGTTTTCCTGCGGACTGAACCGCGTCTTCCTCTTCTTCCTGTCCATGCCCTTCCCTGACCCCGAGGTCCCGGCCTGGTCCTCCGGGGGTCTTGTGGGGTTCTGCACGTCCTCTGTTCCTGCTGCGGCTACCTCCATTGTGCTTCGCAGTTGTTTTGTTTTTGTTTGTGTTTTTTTTTCTGCTTTTGTAGTGATTTTTCCCGCCTGACGTGGGAATTGCAAGCATGGCGCTGCCTGTCGCCAATTTTTCTATCGCGGTTGGGCCCATCGCAACTTTTTTCACGTTCGGGTTTCCTTTTTTATCGCCGTCGCGGTAGTTGTATCGCGGATGTTTGACGCGTTATCGGGAGACTAACGCATGTTACCGCCGTGTTGAGAATACGACTTTGACACAGAGTTATTTTCCCGCGATAGACGGCGATATGAAAACGTGCGTTAGCCTTTTTTGGCGATGATTATCGCACGTTCTTGAGAATATCCCCCCTAGTGTCTGGAAAAGTATTATAAGTATGAGAGGGTGAGTCCCCAAAAATTGGTCATCTGTCAAACAGCCAGATGAGCTGTGTGTGGAGGGGAAACTCCACAAGACTTCTGCCTGTGACCAGGACTGGGAGCCAAGGCCTGCTGGTCTCATTGATGGGTGAGTGGACATCACCCAGGGAAATTGAGGCCACCTGTCCTGGAGCACCAGCGCCTCCCTGCTTGCCAAGACTAGTTTGCCCTGTGAAGAAAAAGAGAGCATTGGCGGGAGCGAGGTTCAGTGGGGAACCCAACCGTGAGGACTCCATGTGCGATTACCTTTGTGTACACCGGGTGGGACAAGCTCTAATCACTGGAAACCAACGAGCAGCGCTGCTCAACAAGAAGAGCCCGAGCTGTCACTTCCATCACGAGCAGCCAAACTTCACTGGGCAGGCCCCAGACTTGAAAGCACTCGAAGTAAGGGCATTTGGTGCACCGCTGGACACTGTCACACTGCCAGAGAGCCCCGGGAATTCACTGCTGAAGATGCTGTGCCACCAGGGACACTTTTGACTGGAATCCTGAAGAGTCAGAAAGGAGCTCTTGAGTATAGCCTAATAGTTTGCATTCCCTGAGGTGACCACCAGTGAATGGGGAATAACCCTGAACATGCTACATGAAGTAGTATGGGACAGGGATTTGCCTGACAACTACTAGAGTCCTGACCTCACCGGGGATTGTGTTGTTACATCTGAATGTCTGAATGTCGTATTCCTTTGCATGTGTGGAGTTAAAAGAAATACTACTGTCCTTATAAAATGAAGTATTTGGTTGAACATTGATTTATTGTTATCACTGTTTGCATTTTCAGTAATGAGTCGTGTTCACTCACCTATATCTACATCCCCCTCTGAGGTAGCCTTGATAGTTCGACCACAGCTACCACTGAGAGTCAAGTGCAGATGGGGTACTTGGTCTAGTTGAGTAAGATCCATAGTAGGTCAGCCCCTGGGACATCAGGAGTAAAAGTCCTCAACCAACACAGCTGGGCTCAGTAGCCCCTGCATGCCCTGTGGCCTTCTGGAAGGGGTTCTGACATTAGAAACAACATGCTATAGTGCGCTTAAAGAAAATCAATGCCAATGAAACAAGCATTGACATTGCCTAGATAATTTACTGGTAATCTTCAGGAAACTCTGATGTCGTAGAAGTAGGCCTCCTCCAGATCAATCTGAAGCAGTAAGTTACCCAGATTTAATATTGGTTTGATCTCCTGTACAAATGCCATCCAGAACGAACCATTCCTAACGAACTAGTTCACATCATTCAAATTGATGATGGGGTAGAAATCACCAACTGGCTTGGGCACCAGGAAGAGATTAGAGTACACCTCTGAACACTACTCCTCCTTCGGGTGTAGGTGAAAAAATTAAAACAAAATGACAACAAGTACTCTGGTCTCTACCAGTATCAAGGAATGTTGCTGAACTGAAGGATAAGGAAGTGTCTCAACTGCTACATAAAACAGGAATCTGCTTAGAATGAGAACCCTCACCCACCCTTAGGTGGCATGCTTCATCATAGAGTTCTTCCTCATGCCACACCAATGTGGTGAGCATGGGCTACAACTCCATTGAAGATTAGCTCTTTGGCTGGATACTGCCTATATGAACTACAAGTGTAGGTGAAGGTGCAGAGTCCAAAAAGAAGAGAGCTTCGGGATTAGAACAACGTCTTGGTGGATCTTCACTGCTCTGTTGTGTCCCCAGGGGGTCATTATCATTAATATTATTATTATTATTGAATTTGTATCACTCATGGCTGCCCCTAGGGCTTCTCAGCACTAAAACAGAGAGGCTAGAGGCACCCAAAAAGGATAAAAAAGCCAAGTCATGAGCTTCTTATTAAAAACCTCAAGGGAAGCAGCAGTCTGAACTCCGGGGGAAGCAGATTCCAGAGCTTAGGGCCAAGATATCTAAAAGACCAGCCTCCTTGCCTAACCAGCTTCACCCGAGGAATAACTGCCAGGCTCAGACTATATGATTACACAAGCGTAACGCACGCTAGGGAGCTGTTAGAAATGGGGGTCTCTAGTTGGCAGAGGTAGGTACCTTTGACCACGTAGGGGCCCTTGCTTCTAGTCAGGGTAAGGGGGCTACACTCCTAAAATAACCCCTGCTCACCCCCTTGGTAGCTTGGCACAAGCAGGTAGGCTTATCTCAGAGGCAGTGTGTAAAGCATTTGTGAACACATACAGTAATACAGTGAAAACACTACAAATGGACACCACACCAGTTTAGAAAAATAAGTAATCTTTATCTAGATTTAACACAAGACCAAACGACAAAAATCCACAATACAGTATTCAAAAATATGACTTTCAAATGGTAGAAATAGCTTAGTTCAATGTAGATGGTAAATGCGACACTTTACTCTCAAAGTACCTTGGATGCGTAACGCAATATAAACAAAAGGGCCGCAGGGAAGGTGATGCGTCAGTTTCTTACTGCGTTCCGGTTACGATGCGACAAAATGGCGTCTTTGATGCGATGCGACAACTTGGATACGATGCGTGCACGCCCGACGGCCGTGCGGTGAAATCAGTGGTTTCTTGAGCCGCGACAGGCCCTGCGACGCGCTTCTCCGGCGATGCGACGGCAACCTCTGCGGCGGCGGCACGCTTCTCCGGCGATGCGACACGCTTCTTCGGCGATGCGACGGCAAACAGCTGCGGCGGCACGCTTCTACGGCAATGCGACGGCAACAGCTGCGGCGGCGACACGCTTCTTCCTCGTTGTGTCGCGCTTCCAGCTCCCAGCGACACGCAGTCTCTAGAGGTCCTAAAACAACAGCAGGCCCCTCTCTGCAGATAGAATTCCCAGCAAGGAAATTCAGGGGAAGCTGGTGGTGAAGTCTTTGTGTCCCTGAGACTTCAGAACAGGAGGCAAGTTCAGCTTCAAGCCCTTGGAGATCTTCCTCAAGATGATAAAGTAGTTCCTTTTTCTCCTTTCCTTGGCAATAAGTAACCACTGCAGGCCAACCCCAAACAGTAACCAGCGCAGGGGCAGTCTCCTCCTTCACAGTCGCGGTCCGTGTAGGAGTGCCGGCCGGGCGGTGACGTGGGGCGGGGGGTAGCAAAGTACAGATTACGGACCAATACAGGTAAGTACACATTTAAATCAATGAAACGAATTTCGTTGCGCGCACTGCATCGCATTTGGCGATGCAGCGCTCACAACTAAATTCGTTTTATTGATTTAAATGTTTACTTACCTGTATTGGTCCGTAATCCGTACTTTGCTACCCCCCACCCTGCCCCTCCCCCGCCCAACGTCACCGCCCAGCCGGCACTCCTACACGGACCGCGACTGCTCCTTCAGCTTCCTTGGTTTCTCTCCTTGGCAAAGGTTCGACTTGATTCCCAGAAGTGATCTAAAGTTCTGGGGTCTGGGCCCCTCTTTTTATACACACAATTTATCTGTTCTCTGAAGGCAGAGAGTGTCTGTCCCCAGCCCAAACCAGTTCTGTCCTCCCTGGTGCAGCTTCCTGGCAGGAGGTGGAGACAGCATTGTTGAAAGCAGACCTGGCCCAGGTAGCTGAAAAGAAATCTCCTTCCCCTACTCTCTATTCAATGTAGGCTCAGGCAAGTGAAAGGAAATCTCCTCCCCCTACTCTCTATTCAACCCAGGTCCTATTCAGCACAGCCCTGACTCATCAGACTTCTGGAGCCAAAGCCCTCTCCAGCCCCCTGTCACTCACAAACCAGACATGTAATAGACAACCTATCAGAGGCATACTGGATGGTTAGGCAAGAAAATATCTACTTTCTAAAAGTGGTATTTTCAAACACAGAATGTAAAAATCACCCACACTAAAAGATGTATTTTAACATTCTGAGTTCAGGCATACTAAACTTTATTTCTCTATCTTGTTCCTAGGGTCAGTTATGTTTATAAGCTGTTATAAACTAACTCCCCATTCTGGCCTATGGGAACAGATAGCCTTGCAATAGTGAAAAACGAACTTGGCTGTAATTCACTATCAGGACATGCCACACACACCAGGGCATGTCCTACCTTTCACATACAATGCACCCGGCCCATAGGTGTACCTTGGGCCTACCTTAGGGGTGACTAACAGGTAGAAAAGGGAAGGTTTAGGGACTGGCAAGTGGGTGACCTTGCCAAGTCGACATGGCAGTCCCAGACTGCACACAGGCTCTGCAATGGCAGGCCTGAGCCATATTTTACAAGCTGCTTCTGTGGGTGGCACAATCAGTGCTGCAAGCCCACCAGCAGCATTTGATTTACAGGCCTTGGGCACTCATGGTGCACTGTACTAGGGTCTGAAAAGTAAATCAAATAAGCCAATCAGGGAGTCACTAATCCATTACAACAATTTACAATAGGGAGCACTTGCACTTTGGCACTGAACAGCAGTAACAAAGTGCCCAAAGCATCTAGACCAGCAAAACATAGCAAAAACATAGGAGGCAACAGCGAAAAAAATGGAAGGGAGACCCACGCCAATGGTGCCAGGTCTAACACAGGAGCGTAATGGGAAACTAGCTTGTTGATGAGATCAGGAGCCTTCTGGGCCATTGCTTTATACATAATACACAGTACCTTAAACTGGATCTATTTTTCAATGGGTAACCAGTGAAACTCTCACAGGTGAGCGGAGACAGAAGTATGATGAAGGATGTGACACAGTAGCCTAGCAGCAGTGTTTTGCACTATTTGCAATCTGTTCATGAGAGCCTTAGAGATAACCAAGTACAGTAGGTTGCAGTAGTCCAACCGTGAAGCATTAGGGCCTGCAAAACAGTTCTCTGGGCGACGGCTAAGGGACATATACAAAGGTAACAGTGGTCACTCCAAATGCAAGTGGAAATATGAGAAAATATTAATGTGAAGACAGAGCAGGGTTGGAAGCAACCCATGGGCTCCTTGTGGGTTATACAAATATCATAGTAAGGAGTAATGATCTGCCAAAAACCCAGTTGCCTTATATGAAATGCCAACAATGCCAAATGATATCAAACTATTGTAAGACTTTTAATTATCTGCCAGACGAGTACCCAACTGTGGGCTTTGACCGTCTCATCTCGGCCTTTTCTCTGCTTTTAGGTCAAGCCTAGGCAGCCTGCATGTGCTGTCTCTCGACATGTTGTATCTACTTCTGTGGGCTTTCACCATGACCATCACTTTCATTTGTTCCTTGGCCTGCCTTTCAAAATTCCTCTGGTATCTTTGGTAAATGCTTTACATTTGTCCTTCCTTTTGGCTGTTTTGTTCCCGCCCTGAGACTGACCCTGCTACATGGATCAGTTCACTTCTGGCCATTTAGTTAGATTCGGAGCACTACTTTTTCTTTTGACTAAGCTTGCGTGCCATCCCCCCACCACCTCCCGTCGTTACTGCATTTCCATCGCAATTCAGTTAATCTCCCTGTTCGGTGCAGTCCCCCCACCATCTCCCGCCCGTATTTCCACTTGGTATTTCTAAGTTTGCTCCGTGATTTACGATTTTTTTTTTTACTTTAACTGTTTATATGCTTCTCTCACCCCCGCTCTTGTCTTTTTTTATTTTGTTATCTTTTGAAACATGCTGTTTCAAGGAGAAGCATGACAGGTTCACACTTTCCCTTTCACTCTCAGGGGCATATTCTCAAGGACTTATCGCCGATTAATCGGCACTTCAGCGCCGTAAAAGTGGCAATAGATTTATCGCCCTATTCTCAAGCTGGTGCAAACTGCCGATATCGCCAGTTTTCCAGCGATAGCTGCCGCAAAAAACATCGCTACGGATGAGAACGACAACTAACGCTAATGATATGCAGAGTAGGCGTTCCCGTGCAAAAAACACACGAAAACACCACTTCACGATATTCTCAACGACCAGCCAGATCGGCGAAGTGATCCAAGAACAGGCGATAAGGCGCGTTAGCAGCAGGGATTTAACACCTGCCTCTTACTGGTGTTAAGCAGGACGACAACCTGCAGCATGAAAGGGAGCCCAGGCCAGAGCCACATCTGAAGACCAACAGATGCCATGGAGCCAATGATCATGCAGCTCGGAGACCCAAGAGGGCCACAACACCCACCGCCACCACCCCAAGGCCCCCCACCTCCTGGACCAACCCCCCGGACTACCACCTAGGCAGCGCAGAACAAGACAGCGGACGTTCCTAAAACGCACCAGCCTCAGACACTCAACGCCAGAGGATGCCATTGCCCACTACAGGCTCAAAAGGACAACCATCCTCCGCATCCTGACCCACATTGCCCACAGGCTGACGGTACCAACACAGCGGACAACCAACATCCCTCCGCAGACAAAGCTGCTGGCTGTGCTGCACCTGTTGGCCTCTGGTACCTTCCAACCAACAACTGCCAGAGTCGGAGGAGTCTCACAGCCAGCCCTATCAAACTTCCTCACACATGTCTTGGATGCATGTCCACAAAATCAACGCCGGGCCCCTGTATCCGCACCACACGTTAGTCCCAATTCGTAGTGTTCCTGCGCAACCAACCCCAACGCCAGCCATCACCTGACGCCTCTGTGCTCCAGATCCAAGATTGTAGTCACTGAAATGGGGGTGAGCCAGGTCATGAAGTCCAGTAGTCAACAGTAGTGTAAAACAGTTCTTTATTCCAAATACAAAAATCAACAATACGAAAAGCTCAGCCAACGTGTTCCATTCCCAATGGGGAACTTCATCAGGGAAACGTGTGGATTCAATTAACTGCATATGCTGCGGGAACTCCCCAATACAATTCCACATTCCGAAAGTCAGTATTCAGAAACCTGTTGGATAAATGGTGACAATGGTCAAGCGTCCGTATAGTCACAAACGTAATCTGGTACAGTGTATTGCACTTGGACAAACCGGAATGCTAACAGGTATGATAAATCCTGCATAAAAAGACTGTAACAGAAGTTCGTGTTGGCAGAACCTTCGTAGGAAAGAAAAGGAAGGTTACGACCACACGAACTTCTGTTATGGTCTTATCATGCAGGAGTTATCATACCTGTAAGCATCACGGTTTGTATCAACTTGATACCCCTGCACCTTCACTTCCCCCACACTGCGCAGGAACATCTGGAGACCAAGCAAGGGAACTACGCCATAGCTGGCTTTCCGCATGTGTTGGGGGCAATTGACTGCACACATGTACTACTTGTGCCCCCCGCCGACACTGCACACAATAACCGCAACAGAAACCACACGCATTCCATCAATGTGCAGGCAAAAGTGGACCACCGGGGCCTGTTCACGAATGTCATCGCAAACTTCCCAGGCAGTGTGCATGATTCCTACATCTTCCGCAAGTCCATCACCAACCAGCGCTTTGAGGATGGCACCTATGGAAATGCACTGCTCGCCGGTAAGTACCAACTGAACACACCACACACCTCAACTCCACAATCATACAACTCACAACTGTGGGAATGCACACGTTACTAAATCACATACAACATGCCAAGCAACATGCCCAACTACCAGACATGACAACACAAGTAACTGTGGAAACCGCCAGCCATGTAGACAAACCATCCACGGCATGGCACCTCTGCCACACAATTGCAGGATGTGGGGAGAGGTGGGAACCAAGTATGTGCCAAGGAGGCAAGTGACCCATCAATAAGAATGTACACAATGCCAAGTGTGGCAGTGATGTGCTGGACAGACTTCAGTATGCAGAGCACAGACATGTCCATGTGGACATATACTGCTGGTGTTTGTAGTGTTGTGGACAGTGGACGCAAACAGGTTACCTCAGGCAGTGTGGAAGACCTTGGACATGTAGCTTTGTCGTCCCCCCCTGTAAGCGTGAGTGGAGTGGCCTTGGCCGGCGTATGTCGTGAATAAATAGCCCGGGGTTTCGGGCATGGTTCACTTCCGGGATGGCCACCAAAGTAACCACTGCGTGTGTCTCTGTGTCCGCCACATCCTGTCCATAGGCCCACACACACGTGGCCGACCACCTTCAACGGCCAGATTTACACTGGAGACAAGGTGGCTACACCCCAAGCCAACCCGCGCACATCTCGTCATCGCATGCAGGGTCGTGTCTGCCAGTGCGGCGCCCCCCACCCAGCCACGAGGCCGCCGCCGTGACCGGTGGGCCTGCGCAATCCTGTGCGCCTGCTGCACCCCAGCCCTGGTCCCCAGCCCGGTCCGCCACCCAGCGATGACTGGCCGCCCCTGCGCACCCAGGCCTGGCCTCAATGCTCACCTGCCACCACCGGCGTGTCTCCAAGAGGGCCCACCACGTGCCGGTGCAACCTCCTCAGCCGATCGCTGGATTCCGCGCCACAGGCCCCCAGCGCACCCTGCGGCATCGCACCGCGGAGTCATGTGTGTGCTGACTGCTGCCTTCGGCGTACACTGCGCTCCAGCAGGGCCCACAATTCAAATAGAATCTTGATTTGCAGGAGGGCGTATCGAGGTCAACGCATCATCGCAGGCTGCACACCCGCTCAGCTCCTCAGGTGCCACCAACTCAGTGCACAGCAAGTCATCATCCCGTGGCGGTAGGCCCGTGCCGGCCGCAGTGCATCGGGTGCCACCAACTCAGTGCACCGCAAGTCATCGTCCCGTGGCGGTAGGCCCGTGTCGGCCGCAGTGCATTGGGTGCCACCAACTCAGTGCACCGCAAGTCATCGTCCCGTGGCGGTAGGCCCGTGCCAGCCGCAGTGCATTGGGTGCCACCAACTCAGTGCGCCGCAAGCCATCGTCCCGTGGTGGTAGGCCCGTGCCGGCCGCAGTGCATCGGGTGCCACTAACCCAGTGCGCCGCAAGTCATCGTCCCGTGGAGGTAGGCCCGTGCCAACCGCAGTGCATCAGGTGCCACTAACCCAGTGCGCCACAGGTCATGGCCCCTAATGATTGAGTCTCGTGGTACGTACGCCATCATGTCACCTCCGGCAGTGGGTGATGTGATGTGGTAGGCCCCTTTTATTGGCAGGGTCACATGTCCTGTGATGCCTGTGCTGGATGGGTGTGGTGTGGGTTTACACCAGCCCTCAGGGAGTGGCTGTGGCATGCTGACAACTAGACCAGTGATCAGCAGATCACTACAGGGAAGACCTGGGACATGTAGCTTTGACGTCCCCCCCTGTAAGCGTAAGCGGAGTGGGCTGGGCTGGAGTATGCCAGTCCAGCTTAGGGGTGTGAACAATGAGCCCGGGGCTCTGGGCGTGGTTCAGTTCTGGGCTGGACAAGGAAGTAACTAATGCGTGTGTCTCTGTTGTAGTGTCGGCGCCACCCGGACCGCAATCGGCAATATTGCACCCTGCGACTCAAGTTCCACAACATGGGCAACATGGACGTAAGGGGGAATCACGGACCCTTCATTCATCCATACATTCATACTTGAATGATCATAGACATGACACATCTGTGTGAATCTGAATGTTTTATTCACATTCAGTGGAGTGTTGAAGCTGGAGCAGTACAGGGCCATGCAAACCCCACTTTACATTGTTGCCCCGTGGAGGGCCAGCCAGAGTCCTTTGGGAATGACAAGTTCATCGGAAGAGGAGGAGTTCAGTCCGCAGTCTGATTGCTGTGTCATTGGTAACCAAACAGAATATGGCAGTCCATGTCGAGGTCCAAGGTGAGTGTCACAGAGTGTATCGGGGGACAGTGGAAGGTGATGATGCAGAGGGCAGAACCAAGCAGAAACAGGCCATATGGCGGAGATGAATGCTACCGCTTCCTTCTTACCACTAAGGCAGAATCATCCGCATCTTCGTCCTCTGATGTTTCATGTGCCTCACATGTGGGTGGTGGTGTTTTGTCAGCAACACTGTGTGGCAGTGACACATCAGGGGCCGGAGGTGGAATGTCTGCCACACTGTGAGGCACTGACACATCAGGGGGCGGAGATGTGGATGTAGAAGCAGCAGCAGCATTCATCGGCGCCAGGCCTTGTGGCAGCAATGCCATGATGAGGGTCTGCAGGGCATGGAAGATCCCAGCTACATCTCGCTGGTGTGCAGCCTTGGCAGCCATTCTTTCCGCCTGCATCCGCTCCCTGTTCTCCATGATTCTCTGCATGTGTTCCAACTCCCGGTTGACATCCCTGGAGCCACTCTAACTAGACAGTTGTTCTTGTCTCAGAGTCAGGACTCCAGCGATGTCAGCCATGGACCATTGGAGAGCATGGAGCGGACTGTGGGTGTCCGTTAGGGACTGTAAGTGGTCCCTGATGGGACTTAGACACCTACGTATGGCATCTAGTTTGGCTGCCATGAGGTTGAACCCCACCCGCACCTGGTCAGCCATCTTCTACTGGCACCCAAACACACGGCGTTGGAAGGCCATGTGTTGTTCCTGGGTGTCCTAGGAGTCAGCCGTGGTGGTGGGTGCTTCCTGCTGTGTGGTCTGTGCAGGGGGTGAGGTTTCCTCGATGCAGCTGGGCTGCCCTGCTCCTGGAGGTGAGGTGCCAATGCTGTCCATGAGCTCTTGGAGGGCGTCGGTGTCGAATGTGTGGAGGTCCTCTTCGTCATCAGTGAAGAGCTGTTGGGTCTGCTCTGCAGGAGGTGTTGATTCTCCCTCTGCAATGTGAAGGGGAGATGCAGTTTAACATTGTGTTCACATGTATGTTGACGCTTTGTACAAGTTTACATACAGACTGCATGACAATGTACATTGTGACTGTTTGGGAGGAGCTGCCTATTTGATGCGGGACAGTGGACATTTCGACAACATCAGGGATGTGTGTTCGTACTTGTACATTATCATCTCACATTTCCCTGCTATGCCAAATGTGATTGGCCAGTTTCTACACACAAGCGGCACCAGTTGTGTCCTCTGTTCTGTTGTGAACGTGTTGCAGTTTGTACCACATTGTTGTCAATGTTGATGTGCTCTGAATGTTATGTGTGTGTGCTGCATTTTGGGAGAGTCGCCCCTGCAGCTCTGATTTTGCTGCCCCTTGTCCCTTTCAGGCGGTGTGCCTTTGACTTCTGTGCCTATACAGTGCTGAGATGTTGCATACTTGGGTGAATTGGGCTCTTGGTGGGAGTTGGGACTCTGGGGCATGGTTTGTTCGCAGATGTGTTGTTGACGTCAGGGGTTGTTTGTGCACGTGGATGTGTCAGAGTGTGACCTGCTCCTTTACGGATTTGGTCCACATTCAGCCACCTCAGTGTCGTGGCGTGCAATATGTCATGGTATATTGGCTGCAGCTATGCTATTCGTCATGCAGTGTCACTTGCATTGTCAGTGTGGCTCACAGACACGCCGCTTTGCTGGGTTTGGCACATGTGCATGGGTTGGTTGGGAGATTGGTGATGTGTGGGAAGGGCCCCCTCTGGGCACATAGTCGACGGGGGCCTACTTGCTGTTTCTAGGTGTGCTGCAGTGTGCCAAGGGGATCAGGGACATGATCCAGAGTCATTGTGGGTGTGCACTGTGCTGTACTTAATTGTGCATGTGTGCCCATCTCCCCCCGTCCCCCCAGTCCCTGGTCGTTACTCACCCTGTTGCTGTTGTGTCAGGTCATGTTGAGCAGTGTCCGGTCCCCCAACTCCTGCCACCGTCTCCCCACTGATGACTGTGGACACCATTTCCTCCATCTCATCCAGCTCCTCTTGTGGCGCTGGACACCCACCTCCAGTCTGCATTGCTGCCTTCTGGTTGTTGCCGAGTTTCTGCTTGGTTTTGCGCTTCGCATCATTACAGCGCCTCTTGAGCTCTTCCATTGTTCTCCTCAGCACTCCGACTGCATTCACCCTGTCCAGGATGGACTGTCATATTGTATTTTTAGTTGCCAATGACACAGTTGAGGTGACGGACAGTTGTTGATTGTGTTCTACCACCTCCGTTATCAGGATCCTGTTTTCCTGCGGACTGAACCGCGTCTTCCTCTTCTTCTTCTCCTTGCCCTTCCCTGACCCCGAGGTCCCAGGCTGGTCCTCCGTGGGGGTTGTGGGGTTCTGGTTGTCCTCTGTACTTGCTCCGGCTGCCTCCATTGTGCTTCGCAGTTGTTTTGGTTTTGTTTGTGTTTTTTTTTTTTTGCTTTTATAGTGATTTTTCCCGCCTGACGTGTGTGAATGCAGGCCTGGCGCAGCTTATCGCTGATTTTTTTATCGCGGTTGGGCCCATCGCAACTTTTTTCATGTTAGGCTTTTGATTTTTATCGCCGTCCCGGTAATTTTATCGCGGACATTTGACGCGATATCGGAAAACTATCGCATGTTACCGCCGTGTTGAGAATAAGACGTTCACACGGAGTTATTTTCCCGTGATAGACGGCGATATGACAAATTGCGTTAACCTATTTTGGCGATGATTATCGCACGTTCTTGAGAATATCCCCCTCAGTGTGTATGGGGCTGCTCATTTTTTAAAAAGAGTGGACTAATTTTAAACATTTTCTGGGACACCATGCATACATATTCCACTTCTTCTGCCGGAACAGTGTTTATATTGTGAGCTCTGTCTAAATAGTATAGTTAATCCCGGTGGACTGTGCTATGTAAAAACTGCCCCCTCTATTGTGCACGCTTATCTGTAATGGAAACAGCGTTCTTCTAGGTTTCACGGAGGGTGGTTTGAACATAGCTCTTCCAACATTCTCTGGTAGCTCGAATGAGATCTTTGTGTGGATCGCGGGTTTAGAGTAACGCCAAGGGTGCCCTCACTGCCACCCAAACCTCCAGCCGGTTGTATGTGCGGCTGCATCGTCCTAATTGCTGTTTATCTCCCTGGGACAATCCCTTTAACTCAGTTAAAGAAGGTTTTGTAGTACAAATAAATTGAAGAATGTATCCTTGAGTAATGTAACTCGTGCTCATGTGAAGCGCTCCTATACCTTGAGTCGAATTTGCGCTATATAAAATTGCAAAAAGAATGCTTTTGAAGCCCCTATCACTGAGTTGGGATAGTTAACCCCCAACTCGAACTTTCTATTTTGACGTGGGCATGTCTTGGTCGGGCTGTGGCCGCTTTGCTCCATGCATGTTCTCAGCTCAGTCTCTCCATGCCCTGCTTGTGCTCACCAGGCTTCCCCCTCACCGCCCCCCTCCCCCCCCGCAGGTATGGAGCTACGCATGCCCACGTCCTGCTTCAGGATCCGCAGCAGTGGGCCCCGATCCTCTTTCCTTGAAGTAGCTTCCTTCAATGTAAACTCACTTCCTGTCTCAGGCATTTGTTTACCAAAGGGTAAATGTCCTCTTTTAGTTAAAATGTAACTTTGCTTATGGGGGCGTATACAACATCTTTATTTATTTCATCAAGTGTTGCGATACCTGTAGTTTAAACAAGTTTTGTCCCCTTTGGATTTTTTTGTGACCCACGTTTCAAAGATTTACAAATTTTGTCTGTCCTGCCAAGAAATCGCAGTTAGTGTTTCATTGCAATATTTGCCCTTTGGTAATTTTGAGGTTATTTTCTATACTTAATAACTATTGTCATGGTTGATTGACTTCAGTGCCTCTTTGCTAGTATGGCAGAAATGTCACCATGAATATGTTATTGTTGTTGAAAGACATTGATTTGCTGTGTACGCCTCATTTGGGCAGTCAATATGTCTCTGGTGCGTACTTTTTTTTCAATTTATTCTCGTTTGCATCAGCAATCAGTTTGCTGCCTGCAGTGTCAGAAAGACTCTTAAGATTTGAGTCTGGTGTGCATGTTGATTGTATCATTTTTTATGTAAAAATATATATACATACATATAGTAACCACTTGTGACCCATGATATGACCATTTCTTTCTTAGGTCTGTATTGGAGCGCATGTTTTTAATTGTGCATTGCATGGGAAGCACATCATTGACACATTGTTGTGATTTGTGTTTTGGTGGAGTTGATAGCGTGCACCTAATTAAGTTGGCATACACATGGCTTTGTACGCAGTAACTGCCCTTTTTATTTAATTTATGCCTTGTTTGCATGCCATTGATCGCGCAATGCTTTTTTAATAGTATGGCAGCACTTATACTGTATTATTTTGTTCGCTGTCAAGCAAAAGTTGGTTTATGAGTTTGCCTATTTTTGAGACAGTGAGTTGCAGTTATCAAAAAGTGGTGCCAAGTAACCCTGGGCAAAGCACTACGCTACGCTCGCGTAGTTTGCGAAGTTTGCGCTACTTCGCACAACGCGAATTGCACGTAGCACAGTGCAAACACGCGTAGCGTAGCGTAGCGTAGTGCAGCGGTCATTTTTTGCTTGCTCGCGGTCCTCAACGTCAAGTTGGCGACCGCGAGCAAGCAAAATGACATCCCGGCGAGACTTTTTCCTCGTTCGCGATCAGCAACATCAAGTTGCCGATCGCGAGCGTGGAAAATAAACCTCCCGGCGAGATTCTCAACGCGGGAGGTCAGGTTTCTCATTGCGAGTGGTCGCGTATGCTCGCGACCGCTCGCGATGAGAAACTACCAGTCCGCGTTGAGAAGCTGCCGCTCGAGTAAAAATCTACTCGAGCGGCAGTAAAAGACAGCTCGCACTGTGCAAGATGCCGTTTTCAATGATTGCACAGTGCGGACAAGCATCCGGCACTGTGCAATCATTGCGAACAGTGCACTACGCAGTTCGCGTAGTGCTACGCGTAGCTCGCGTAGTGCGAACTGCACTTTGCGTAACTTCGCGTAGCGCTACTTCGCGAACTACGCCCACTGTCAAACTGCTTTTTTGGGGGTGAGATTTTAACATACTGCCATCAGCGAGGCAACGTACAATGTCATCGTTTAATATTTATCGGTGGTGGCGGATAATGTTGCTTATGATTGGTACGTTTAAAACAAATGTACTGTTATGAAGATGAAACATTGCCACACGTTTAACTCCCAAAACACAGACGTTCATGCCTTCCTCCTAGTAATTCTCTGTTTTATAACCTTGGCGATCTGCGGTTCACTGATGGCATAGTATGTCAACTGCTATTCTATTTGGTCCCACATAACACAATTCAACTCCCGATACCATCCCACATAATTACCTCCATTACACCCACTCTCACTGTACATAATTCCTCTACAGTTAAGACCATTTAATTACTATCCGCATAATTTCACAGCAACCATGCCACATATTTCTACTACACCACACCACATAATCCCACACCACACAATTCCACAACAAACAACTCCATTACAACCCATCTCTACATGGTACTTCCATCAACACTGTCATCTCTCCCCCACACACCCACTGCCCCCTGTCATCTCTCCCCCACACTCCCACTACCCCTCTCATCTCGCAATTTCAGTGTCCCACTCATCTCTACCTCACACTCCCTGTCTCCTCTCTATACTGCCTGCTCTCACATGATACCTTCCTGTATCTCCCCGTGTTGTGCACTTGTCCACCTCTCGCCTCACCCCAGGTGCCCCTCCCACTTGTCCCTCTCTCTCTCTCTCGTACTCTCTCTCACACCTCTCTCTCACTCTCTCATGCTCTCTTCCTGCCTCTCTCATATTGCTTCACTTCAGGTCTTCGAGCACAGTTTCTTTCCCGTGCCTTGTCAAGATTTCTGTCCCTCAAACCTGCACTCTCCTCCTCTTCTTGGGTGTCTTCTGAGTACACAGGTGCACCCTTTTTATGCATCTGTAGCCTTCTCTCCCCTTCTTTCTCTCTTTCTCACACACTCTTTCTGCTCCTCTGTCTGGAGTTCATTCACCACTTTGTGAACAAACTACCTATCCCCCTCTATCTGCCTGTCTATTTGTTCTGTGCAGCTCTCACCTCTATCTATTCACCATGCCACATAATTCCACTACACAAATACACAATTCCACCCCACACAATACTACAACTAACAATTCCAATTCAACTCACATAATTCCACTCCAGACCACATACATCCACTCCACTCCAAACCAAAACACATGGGTAAAAGACATTATTATTTACAATGCCGTTGGGCAGGTTTACCTAAAACACTTATAATAAGGTCACCTCTATCAATCAATCGATCAATCAGGGGCTTGTAAAGCACCGCTACTCACCCGTGAGGGTCTCAAGGCGCTGAGGGGGGTGGGGGGCGGCTCAGTTGGGTGCTGGGATCATCGGAAGAGCCAGGTCTTGAGGTCCTTTCTGAACTGGAGCAGTGTAGGGCTTTGCCGGAGGTGGAGGGGGTGGTCGTTCCAGGTCTTGGCTGTGAGGTAGGAGAAGGACTTTCCACCCATTCTGGTCTTGTAGATGCGTGGGATGGTGGCCAGGGAGAGGTTCGGCTGATTGGAGGTTTCTCTTGGGGGCGTGGAAGGAGAGGCTGTTGTTTAGGTATGCTGGTCCGATGTTGTGGAGGGCCTTGTATGCGTGCATGATGTTTTTGAAGGTTATTCTTCTTTCGATGGGGAGCCAGTGTAGATCGCGTAGGTGATGGGTGATGTGGTTGTGACGGGGGATGTTTAGGATCAGTCTGGCTGCAGCGTTCTGGATGGTCTGGAGCTGACGGAGGAGTTTTTTGTTGATTCCGGCATAGAGGGCGTTTCCATAGGTCAGTCTGCTAGTGACGAGGGCGTGCATGACCATTTTTCTGGATTCGGAGGGGATACATTTGAATGTTTTTCGGAGTATGCAGAGGGTGTTGAAGCAGGATGAGGATACGGTGTTGATCCGGCGGTTCATAGTGAGCGATGAGTCCAGTATGATGCCGAGGTTTTGTGCATGGTCTGACGAGGTGGGGGGGTTTCAGAGGGCGGGGGCCCACCAGGTGTCGTCCCATGCTGAGGGGAAGGAGCCAAGGATGAGGACTTCTGTTTTCTCTGAGTTGAGTTTCAGGCAGCTCTTCTTCATCCAGGTTGCGATGGCTTTCATCCCTTCTTGGAAGTTGTGCCTGGTGATGTTGGGTTCCTTGGTGAGGGAGAGGATGAGCTGGGTGTCATCGGCGTAGGAGAAGATGTTGAGCCCATGGTTTCTGACGATGGTTGCGAGGGGGGCCATGTAGATGTTGAAGAGGGTGGGGCTGAGGGAGGATCCCTGGGGTACTCCACATCTGGCTCTGTTGGTTCGGAGAGGTAGGGAGGGAGTCTGACTTGCTGCGTTCTGCCGGTGAGAGATGAGCGTGTCCAGTCAATGGCCTTTCCTCGGATGCCAGTGTCGTGGATTCTGGTGGCTAGCGTGCTGTGGGAGAAGGTGTCAAAGGCAGCTGAGAGGTCCAGGAGGATGAGGGCTGCCGTTTGGCCCTGGTCGAGGAGGGCGCTGATGTCGTCGGTGGCGGCGAGAAGGGCAGTCTCGGTGCTGTGTTTGCTGCGGAATCTGGATTGGGAGATGTCCAGGACATTGTTAGGTTCGATGAAGTTTGTTGCTGGGTGTTGATGGCCTTTTCGATGATCTTGACCGTAAATGGAAGCAGTCAGATGGGCCTGAAGTTCTTGAGGTCAGTCGGGTCTGCGGAGGGTTGCTTCAGGAGGGTGTTGACTTCGGCGTGTTTCCAGTCGTCGGGGAATGGAGCGGTCTAGAAAGAGCAGTTGATCGTCTGGCGTAGTTCGGGTGCGATGGCGGCCCTGTGGATGCTCCGGAGTGCATACCTCTATATTGCCTTTCAGAGCAACGCCCTGATATTCTGGAGTCCAAGAAACGTTATGGGACTTCAGTTTTCCCTTCCTGCCATCCATTTCAATGAGACAACAGGCAATGCCAGCAATGAAACCGAGTTGCAGTTCAAGCAGATAGACCCACGGCCCTAATCAGTGGAATGCATTTCGCCTTCTTCTGCACCAGAAGTGACGCGGACCCGCAGAAGCATCATCCCAGTGAGTAAAGCTCCTATGCAATTAAGGCAGCAGCAGCTGTCCACATTGCCATGCAGTGCGGGGCGGGGTGGTCCCAGGGAGGTTGAGGAGAAGCACCGTACTGGGAATCACTGAGCACCCTGCTTACAGCCCAGGGCCAGAGACCCAGAACGAGACCCTGAAGTGCAGGGAACACGAATTGAATTTCACAACAGCGCCAATCCAAACAGAACCTACAGTAAAATTAAAATAAACCCTTCAATCGTTCATCAAATGTACCTCCAACACCACCACAGGACACAGGACGTTCTGGGTAATATCCTCTTACCCAGCAGGTTCATTAGAGGTGGAGTAAAGAGGTTTTTAAACTATCTTCTCGCTAGAGGTTTGTGCAGGGGTAGGAATAAATCACTGGTAAGGACTGTGGCAAGAAATATTGAAGGTGCATTTTTTTTAATGAATAATGCACCCCACAAATGAGCACTGCACCGGATTTCACGCATGTTCATACCCGCCTTCCTTCTCTTGGTGCCCTAATGCAGCCTGCAAGTCTCAAAAGTTTACATGATTCTTGGTGAAAGAGATTGACTGCTCTGGTTGCTAAACGAGCCTTTACTTCGGAAGTGGTTTCACTCAGGCTTTTTGTGAATATAAAAAATCAGCCCACAAGCCATGCACACAACTGAACAGACACTTTACATTATTTAGGTGAGCTAATCTGTCATATACCATGGGAATGCCGTCTTGTCACAATGCTAAATAGGAGAGGTGATGCTGTAGAATAACTGAAAGCCCCAGCTAGAGAGAGCAGCGGAAACCAGAGGGAGACCATGCCATTGTAAGAGAGACTTTTCTCGCAGTGCGGCAGACGATACAGCATCGTGGGAAATGAATGTTCTGGTTTAAGGATACCCTGAAGGGGCACAGCACCGAGGGCTGCAGCACGGGAGTGCAGTCGAGGACACTAGGAGCCAGCAAGATCGACTGGCGCAGACAACTGGATATGCTGCAGATGGAAAGAGCCCAAATCCAATTATGTCCTTGTCACCCCGTGCTGTGCCAAAGAACCAGATGATGGACTGTGCATGCTCAGATTGTCATTGCAGCCTCTGCATGCCATAGTCCAGTAGCCAGAGTACATAACTTTGCAAAGGTAAAAAAAAAAAAGAGAAAAGGCAAAACCATCTGCACCATTTTTGTGCTTGTGTGATAGGAAATCAAGCTAATTGTTAGTTACTTGCGATCATCTTTATCAGGGGGATTTTCTTTAAATTCATAGACAATAAAATATCTCCTAATGTGTGCAGGGACACATTTCAAATCTATACAGGTTTCAATAGAAATAAACATGACTATAAGAAGCATTTTTAAAAAGTCAAGAAAAAAGTATAACTGTCCCTGTGTAAAAATATAGAATTAATTCTGTCACTATTGAGGAACCTTTGATTGAACAATTCTGTCACTATTGAGGAACCTTTGATTGAACAATCATCTCCAACTACTCTTATGAAAGCAGAGAAAGATTATCCAATTCGCATCATGAATTCTTACACTACCCATGTAAGGGTTCCAGAAGTTGTGCCGCCCAGGGGTGCACCGCTATTACATCAGCGGCCAAGAATGAAAATCTGAACTCCATGATTAACAAGCAGGAGGGAAGGTGGATCCAGAGAACACTATGAAGGAGACCAGGATCACTCCTTCTCATAAGATTTTCATGATATTCACAAACAGTAGAATAGAATAGCAAGTTCATGACTTCACTCTGGAGCAGCAAAATCAAGAGCATATTAAAGTAATACATAAATGCAGATAAGCAATCTTCAGAGCTGCATAGAGTCTGGACCTGCTAATGTGTCTTTATTGTGATCAGAGTCAACGAAATAATGCTTGGCAAAGGTAAGAAACAATCTCCAGGCATCCTATGCAAATCCCTGGTACTCAGAGGTGGATGCTTTTGTTGTAGAGGAGTGCGCCCTGAATTTGTCCTGGAGATACTTGTTGGTTCTCCTGGACAACAGGAGACCAGAAGAGAGAGAATATTTCTGGTCATTGAATGGGTGATCTTCTGAAAATATAGAGGGTAGTCTTTCTTCAGATGGATAAAATGTTAAGACCCTTGTGTCCACGAAGGCTCCTATGTACTGAATTCTTTGCACTGATTATATCACTGGTTTGTCAGAAATTATTTGTACACTCAGGTGATATAAAGCACTGTAGTTTTTTGTTAGTCATGTAGCACCTTCAGCCATGAGTTGCCATAGCCTAAGTCATCCTCTAGGTACAGCACAGGTATGAAAAGATGTGCCTGATCGATTCTTAGCACGTAACCAGCCTCTCTGATGTAACAGAATTAAATTGCGGCAATGAGCCGATTATCAACTTTTCCTTCTGGATGTATTTGTTTGCAATCATTTGGCCTGACTCAGAGTTAGCTGTAGAGGGCTCCTTTGTTCCTTTGAGGTTTTGGAACATTCTAAATCACATTTTTCTTTAATCAGGTTTGTTCTTTCTGAATCAGCTGGTCTAGGGAAAAGTAATTGGTGCCTTTTGTGGAATGTTGGTCAGCGATCTGTTGAAACCCAATATCTAGCACCCATTTTTCTATTGTTACACCTTCAAAGCTGGATTATGGATGGTAGTGCTTCTC
The DNA here is from genome assembly GCA_963921515.1 of Calotriton arnoldi. Taxonomy (NCBI): domain Eukaryota; kingdom Metazoa; phylum Chordata; class Amphibia; order Caudata; family Salamandridae; genus Calotriton; species Calotriton arnoldi. The sequence goes on from CAWUFW010005490.1 coordinate 1,308,866, forward strand.
ATGACAGAGGCTGCAGATGTTGTTGGCAGATTGACGGACTCATTGATTGAAGTGAAGCGGAGCGTTCTCCAGTGTGACAGAGGGCTGGTGTTTTCATTGCGTTTGCAAGGCTTTGCATGGGTCGAATGGCTGTGTCTATTGCTGCTGGAGTAGCTAATGCTGTTTGTGCCAGGTGAGTGCTTAGATACCATTGTTCTGATAACCTCATCCATAACCCCTAAATCGCACTCTTGGGAAATCCCTGCTTTTTCAGGTTCAACTTAAAATGAACATTTCAGTATCAAGTCCTTTAAAAAAAAATCTCTTTGTTTGAAAACTGAAGAGGGATGTTGCTGAGAAGGCACATCCTGGGTCTCCCGTTGTCCCTGTGGTGTAAAGAAAGTGATCAGATTAACTAACATGAGCCTTTTAGGATTACTCCATAACATTAGCCATGCTCTGCATCCTGAGCCACAGTGGTCGCCTGACTCGAGGTGAGCACGTATTCTTTTAAGATTCTTTGAAATCTCGCCTGCTGTTCTGTGGAAGCAGATGAGGAGCTAAGTTCAGGGATTTCCAGAAAGCACGACTGGATTACCCTAAAGGGCGGTTAAATTCACTGCATGCATGGATGCTACTGATGTTTGACAAACCTTCCTCTCAGGTTGACCCTTGTCTCCTCTCTTTCTCTGCAGGCATCAAGGATGTAGAAGGGAAGGCTTTATTTCTTCTTGTGGGGGCTCCTACCACGAGTGAAACTTATGGACTGTGGTACTTTTTTACACTGTCTCCTTTGAAGGCCTTGTTTACAGCAAGGTATCATTTGTTGGATAGGACAAGTAGAACAGATAGGCTTGTGTGATGTTTGCACAGGAAGATTAAAAAAACTGCTGACATCTGCACAGGTGGGAGTGCTACATCCATGGTGAGATTCCTCGCTCATGTGTTTGTTAACTCATCAAATATGAGGATTCTGATGGAGCAGGATTTCGCGAAAAGAAACCTGCTCAACCGAACCACCCTTTGATATGGACTAACAGTAAGTAGTGTTAAACGACTAATGTGCACATTTACACTACACATGGGAAGACTGCTTTATAAAATGCATGAACTAACTAGAACTAATGCGGAAATAACCGGAAATGTAATAATTTTGTGTTTTGAATGAATTCAAAGAGGTTTGCATGGCAAGGCCGCAGCTGTTTTTCATAAAAAGCATGGTGTGTGTTGCTTTGTACTAATGAATAATGCCGTTTTCCAGCTTAAGCTATGCTAGACTAACAGTTAACATAAAGTAAAATTAAGATGGGGGTAAACCGTGAAAATTACATTATCACATAATTAATAATGTTCGTTTTTCTGTTTTTAGTAATGGACGAGTTCTCCATACTGATTAAGTTAGCTACAGTAAGGGCGGGTGAAGAAGAGAACGAGTGGGAACCACGTGACTACATGACTGAACTGCTGAGCAAAGCTGAAAAAAACCGTGACTTGGTGAAGGACATGGACCTTGTCAGGCAGCCTACGCCAGTGTCATCGTGGGAATAGAACCCGAAGTTGTTGAATTTAATAAATTGTTAAAGAATGTTGATACATGTTCTCATGGGAGAGAAGAGGTATTGATGACTATATAAAAAAATTGTTTAGAACAATGGTGTAGTCAAAAGTAGATGATTTCATAGCGGGGTGACACTCCACCCCTAAAATCCCACCAATCACTTAGCTAGAAAATGTGAAATTAGCAATTATTATGGGACGGACATGTTCTTTTAGGGTATAAGAATAGGTACTTTAGGGGTGTGGTTTAGGCAGCCGATGGTGTGGTGTGCGGGCTTCAATGGTCACGTAGGCTGAGAGAGGGAAGCGTCGCTGTTTTCGTCGGTGAACTGTGAGGCCTAGATGTTCCTGTCCTGTCCCTGTCCTGGTTCTTAAGTTGTTGATTCCTGACTCTTGGTTCAGGGGTCCCTCACTACCGCCTAGGCCTGGGTGGTGGTTTTTTCCCCTTACAGATCCTCTGGGTTTGTATTTAATCTACTTAGCATTGTGGAAATTATATTTTTCCCGGCTGTTTCTTTGATATGTGTGCCTTTTGTCTCTTCATCTATCCCCTCCGAAATTGTTTTGGTTTTTAAGAGATCGATTATTGTGTATCTAATGTCTCTTCATCTATCCACTCTGTGCAACGTATACATTTGATTGATATTTCTGATGTTATTGTGATTAGTTTGTTATTCTCTCCCATGAGGTCTCCAGTATTTGAGTTTATGGATATGAACGTTATAAGTTTTATTATTGCTAGATAAAATTATTAAATCACACCAAGAGTTTGTGGTCATTTAATCAGATTTGTAAAGGTTAATCTATATTTTGGAGACCAGCGCATCAGGGATTTTGGGTGAATGAGTATGGGCCAATGTATGATGTTGTTGAATAATAATCCCTCATCAATTATTTGGGTTCGCGCTGGATCAGTTTTCTTGGTAGCAGAGTGACGGTTGGATTATTGATTAGTTTGGTAAATGGTTATTGAATATTGATTATATGTTTAACAAAAAGAGTTAGCGTCATGTTTTATGTTGTCTAGAAGTACAGGTACGGAGTTGCCTGAGGAATCCCGGGAAGGAATTTGCCTGAAGTAGGCAGAAGAAGAGTGTGGTAAAGAAATCACACTGCAGAAGTACTTTGTCTGTTGGAAATAATACTGAAAAGCTAGGTAGGGCTGTCAGTGTTATAATTAGGGAACATTTTGTAGGTAAGGAGAGTGTCTGAAATAGTGAAGGGTCCCTTTTGAAACTCTGGTAGTATCTCCGGGAAAAGTAACAGGACACCCTTTTTGTATGACAAAAGGTCCTCTTGTGAGACCTCGGTTTTTATCTGTAGAGGAGTAATAGGTCTCCCCGGAGCTTGTTAGAGAAGTGAGATAACGCTGGCCGTTATTGTTACTTGCAGTGTAAGGATCTCTTGGAAAAGTGAAGACTATCTCTTTATTTAGTGGAACAGACAAGGTAGCATTGTCTTTTTATGTTGTTACTAACGGAATTTTGATTAAGAAAATCTCAGAAAAATATTGCCGTACATTTTTGTAAAGGAGGGGTCAGTAGAAGGAGTGATACTGACGTCACAGAGTGCCACGCTGGTATTGGTCGGAGCAGCGGGCGTGTATCGAGTGTAGATTGGAAGGGGAGGGTCAGTCGAAGGAGTAGAAACTGACGTCACAAAAGACCGCGCTAGCATTGGACAAACAGTGGGAGAGAACAGAGCTCTGATTGGTAAATTAAAAGTGAGTCGCGCAGATATTGGTTGAGATTGAAGTTACGTAGGGAGCTCTGATTGGTTGGTTGGTGTGAGTCGCGCTGGTATTGGACAGAATCTAATGAATAGGGAAGAGAGAAATACGGAGAAATTTTGGTTGAATTATTATTGAGAATAGACATTAATAAAGAAGAATTGTGAGAATGGGTTTGTTAAAAACTATAAAGAATTTCTTTAAAAAAGACAAACGAATTGTGACGAGAGAAGGAATCCCCATTCCACCCCCCAAAACGCCTGCCTCTTATATGATGATGGAGCGAGGTTATCATACGTGTGTTTGGTTAGAAAATTGGATGAACTATACGAAGGATGATGGAATGTTAGCTTTTCCGGAATTTGGAACATTTAATGTGAGAATTTTGCAGAATTTGAGAGCTAGGATGAACATGCTAGAGCCAAATCCAAGACTTACTCAGTATGAAGCGTTGGAGGAATGGGAAATAGAAGCTTATGAGCAAGAAAAAGATCGAAGTGGTAGGAGATTCAGAGGTTTCATGCCTAGATATCCATTTGAGAGGCGAGAAGATCAGATGAAAAGATGGAGAACAGCGGTAGTGACCGAGGGTCTATATCCAGTTTTGACGGTAGAGAGTCAGACAGGTACCAAGAGTAAGGAGAAAAAGAAAAATATAGAAACGTTCGGAGAGGGCTTAGATGAGTCTGATGATGAATTATTAGAAGATATTATGACTAAAAGGCCTCCGCCATATGAAGAAAACTCAGGAGAAATTACTCCAAGTGCCCCACAAATGGTAACCCCCTTGACATCCCAAGTTACCGAAATGGCTAGAAGGGTGCGAGAAAATGAAGTGAGTTTGTTAAACAAGGCTAGAATGGAACAAGTACAGAAATTAAATCAGTTAAATTTGAATGCAGAAGCTTTGACGGTATCGGTGACAATTGGTCCCGTGGTTCCATTGTTTGGAGAAAAATCGACTTTGCCTAACGTACACACGTTGTCAGTTCCAAGAAGTAGTGTAAGGAGTGAAATAGTGTCAGCAACGAATGAAAATAGACAAAATGACCAAAATACGACACTGTTAGATTTACCGATTGATGAATTATTAACGGAAACCCCGAGGAGAAGTATTCAACTAGAACCAAGGAAATTAGGGCCAAACATTACTCCAGTAAAAGGAAGTTCAGCAAGTCCCTCTCCAGAAGAATTAACTCAGTGGATAAATGAAATGACTAAAATAAAAGCCCAACCACAGAGTATAAATGTAATTCAATTGAAAGTAGATTTAGAAGAAATGATTATTGGAACAGTAAGTCCAGATAGATTAGGGACTTATAGTGAAGAAGAGTTGTTGTTTTTGTGTAAAAGTATTACATGGAGAGCCAAGAATTTCCATGAGAAATTATCAGAGGTTGCTAATGAGTTTGGTGTGGATATAGAAAAATCGAAGATGTTACAAAGGACATACAGAATGGCTTTTACTGACAAGGATTTAGAGAGTTTGAATATATCAGGAAAAAGATTGCAGATAAAAGAGTTAATGAATTTACTGAAGAAATGGGGAACTTTAGAACGATGGAGGAGTAAGTGGATGAAAAAGAAGGAAGAAACTGCGGGTAGGGGAACTTCCATGTTTCCATTGAAAGAAAACGAGCAAGTTGAAAGGGCATGTCCGATGAGAGAAGTTCCAGGTGGTGGATATGTTCATGTACCTTGGACTAGACAGGACATATTATCATTCACTAATGATTTCCCCAGATTGTGATAGAAGCCAGTTGAATGGCACAAACAAGTGGACAGATTTGTAAAAGTCTCAAAGGTGTTGTTGAAAGACTTAGATGGTCTTTTTCAAATAGTGGTTCCAGGTTACTTGTGGACAGAATGTAAGATTACTGTTGATTGGCCTAAGGATGAATATCTCAGAGATACAAGAATAGGTGCACCATCTGAAGAGGTGATGAAAAGGTACCATCAGGTCATTAGCTTCTTGAAGGGGAAGATTTCCCCTAAAGAAACAGATTGGGTTAAGATTGACAGAACAACCCAAGAGCCCAAAGTGTCGGCGGATGCATATTAAAAGAATTTGTTACAGGTGGAAACTACTGATTGTGCACTCTCCGACAAAGCGTGGGCGAGTATACTGGAGCATCCCAAGCGAGTGTACCGCAACGCCAAATTCAAATTTCTACAAAGTATGGTGCTGCACAGATGCTATTTAACCCCGCGTCGCTTAAACGCATGTTCCCAGACACCCAACACTGCTGCCCTCGCTGCAAGTCTGAGGAGGCGGGCTTTGTCCACATGCTATGAGCATATCCCCATCTTAGTAACTACTAGGAGGGGGTGCGTGATGCCATTGGGGAGGTGAGTCACTTACAGATTGCAGACAACATAACTGAGTGCTTATTGGGGCTCCGCAGGCGCACAAGCGCCCAAAAAGTGCAACTCCGCTTCCTAGATCTCGCCCTTATACTAGCTATATGCGCCATTACCATGCGATGGAAATCCACAAAACCCCCTACACTATCCACATGGTACGACGAGGTAATACGTTGGAGTAGCGCGGAGAGCGCGGCAATCAGGCGTGAAGAGGCGCGAGGATTGCGCAAACACCCAATTTCAATGGAATGGGATACTACTCTGGAGGGGTTTAAAACCTTGGACCTATTCCTGCACCGAGGGCCCGATTAACAGAACCAGTCTGAGACAAAATCCTAAACTTACTACTCATGGTATTCACAGAATGCACTTACGACTGTCCTAAGTTTACGTCCGCACTCAGACCGGAATTTCCGCACCCGGAGCAGAAGCTCCGCACCCGGAGTGGAAGCTCCACACCCGAAGCGGAATTTCCACCATCGGGCTGGAATCTCCGCTTCCGGGCTGGAATACCCACAATGCATCAGATATAGTCAATTAACCCCTTCGCTGCTAGGCCTTTTCCCCTCCTGTGCTAAGCCTTTTTTTGGCTATTTGGGGTAGTGCGCGCTTAGGCCCCTGTAACTTTTTGACCACATAAGGTATCCATGCCAAATTTGCGTCCTTTTTTCTAACATCATGGGGATTGTAAAGGTACCCAGGGTTTGTGGATTCCCCTGGAGGGGACCCAGAAATTAGTCAAAAAACAGCTACATTTTGGTTTTTTTGGGAAAAATGCGAAAAAGGGCTACAGATGAAAGCGTCTTGATTTTTCCCTGCAAATGGCATCAAAAAGGGGTTGTGGTGCTGAAATCACCATCTTCCCAGCTTTCAGGGACAAGCAGACTTTTGTCAGAAAACCAACTTTTTTACACAGTTTTGGCATTTTTCTGGGACATAGCCTATTTTTGCTATTTTTTGTGCTTTCAACCTCCTTCCAGTTAATGGTAGAAATGGGTATGAAGCCAATAATGGATCCTGGAAAGCCATACATTTCTGAAAAGTAGACTAAATTCTGAATTCAGCAAGGGGTCATTTGTGTAGATCCTTAAAGTTTTCCTTATAGAAACTAACAGTTAAAAAAAGGAAAAATTGAAAATTAGTTGAAAAAAAAAGCCATTTGTGTCAACGTTTTCACCTGTAACTTCTTCTAATTATGACAGCTATTTGAAGGCAATATAGCGTTATATCCGCTGGACCTTTCTGGTTGTGGGGATATATAGGACTTGTAGGTTTACCAAGAACCCGACGAACCCAGAGCCAATAATTGAGCAGCATCTTGCAATGGTTTTTTATTATGTACCGGGTATATAGCAATTATTTTGGGAAAATGTATACATGGAAAAATTGTTATGAAAGACACCTATGTATTTCTGAAATGGGAACAAAATGTAGATTTTAGAAACAGTAGATATTTGCACATTTCCGAAATTGGGAGTACCCATACTAGCATGAGAATTATAGGTCATTTTTCAAAATGACTTATTTTTACACATTGTCTTTCATTTGGAAGGCAGAAATGCATCGAAAGTCAATAGGTAATAACAGTTGCTCTACAATTCTGTGTTACCCTAAGTCTCCGATAAAAATGGTACCTCACTTGTGTGGGTAGCCCTTGTGCCCACAACAGGAAATGGCTCAAAATGCAACGTGGACGTACCACATTTTCACAATGAAAAATTACCCTTTTTTGGCAAAGTGCCTAGCTGTAGTTTTTGAACCCTAGCTCTGCCGGCACCTAGGGAAACCTAGCAAACCTATACATTTTTGAAAACTAGACACCCAGGGGAATCCAGGATGGGGTGACTTGACTGCCTCCCACCAGGTTCTGTTACCCAGAATCCCTTGCAAACATAAACAATTGACAAAAAAAACACTTTTTCCCCACATTTCTGTGGTGGAAAGTTCTGGAAGCTGCGTGGTTCCTCAAATTTCCACCCACCCCGCTTTCCCCAAAGTCTTACGAGAAAAATGGTACCTCACTTGTGTGGGTCGGCCTAGTGCCTGCGACAGGAAACTGCGCAAAACGCAACGTGGTCACACCTCAATTTCGCAGAGAAAAATGACCCTTTTTTGGCAAAGTGCCTAGCTGTAGTTTTGAACCCTAGCTCTGCCGGCACCTAGGGAAACCTAGCAAACCTATACATTTTTGAAAACTAGACACCCAGGGGAATCCAGGATGGGGTGACTGGACTGCTCTCCCACCAGGTTCTGTTACCCAGAATCCCTTGCAAACATAACAAATTGTCAAAAAACCACATTTTCCCCACATTTCTGTGGTGGAAAGTTCTGGAATCTGCGTGGATCCACAAATTTCCACCCACCCCGCGTTCCCCAAAGTCTTACGAGAAAAATGGTACCTCACTTGTGTGGGTCGGCCTAGTGCCTGCGACAGGAAACGGCGCAAAACGCAACGTGGTCACACCTCAATTTCGCAGTGAAAAATGACCCTTTTTGGCAAAGTGCCTAGCTGTAGTTTTTGAACCCTAGCTCTGTCGGCACCTAGGGAAACCTAGCAAACCTATACATTTTTGAAAACTAGACACCCAGGAGAATCCAGGATGGGGTGACTGGACTGCCTCCCACCAGGTTCTGTTACCCAGAATCTCTTGCAAACCTAAAAATTGTCAAAAAAACACATTTCCCCACATTTCTGTGGTGGAAAGTTCTGGAATCTGCGTGGATCCACAAATTTCCATGCACCCCGCGTTCCCAAAGTCTTCTGAGAAAAATGGTACCTCACTTGTGTGGGTCGGCCTCGTGCCCGCGACAGGAAACGGCACAAAACGCAACGTGGTCACACCTCAATTTCGCAGTGAAAAATGACCCTTTTTTGGCAAAGTGCCTAGCTGTAGTTTGTGAACCCTAGCTCTGCCGGCACCTAGGGCAACCTACCAAACACACACATTTCTGAAAAGTAGACACCCGGGGGCTTCCAGGGAGGTATGGCTTGCGTGGATCCCCCAGAATCCCCTGCAAACCTCAATTTTAGCTGAAAAAATCACTTTCTTCACACATTTTTGTGTGGGAAAGTGTGGCATCACTGGCCTCACACAAATTTCCTACCACCCAGCGTTCCCCCAGGTCTCCTGATAAAAATGGTGCCTCACTTGTGTGGGAGGCCCAAGTACCCGCGACAGGCAAGGGCCCACAGCGTAGTGAGGCGACCTCAAAATGGCCTTTCACAAAACGACCTGGTTTTGCGAGGGGGTCACCTGGGTTTTGGCCCCGTGCTCGGCGGCCATCTAGGGAAACCTACCAAACCCACACATTTCTGAAACGTAGACACCCGGGGCTTCCAGGGAGGTATGGCTTGCGTGGATCCCCCAACGTTTCCTTACCCAGAATCCCCTGCAAACCTCAATTTTAGCTGAAAAAATAACTTTTTTCACACATTTTTGTGTGGGAAAGTGTGGCATCACTGGCCTCACACAAATTTCCTACCACCCAGCGTTCCCCAGGTCTCCCGATAAAAATGGTGCCTCACTTGTGTGGGAAGCCCAAGTACCCGCGACAGGCAAGGGCCCACAAAGTAGTGAGGCGACCTCAAAATGGCCTTTCACAAAACGACCTGGTTTTGCAAGGCGGGTCACCTGGGTTTTTGGCCCCGTGCTCGGCGGCCATCTAGGAAACCTACCAAACCCACACATTTCTGAAAAGTAGACACCCGGGGCTTCCAGGGAGGTATGGCTTGCGTGGATCCCCCAACGTTTCCTTACCCAGAATCCCCTGCAAACCTCAATTTTAGCTGAAAAAATCACTTTTTCACACATTTTTGTGTGGGAAAGTGTGGCATCACTGGCCTCACACAAATTTCCAACCACCCAGCGTTCCCCCAGGTCTTCCGATAAAAATGGTGCCTCACTTGTGTGGGAGGCCCAAGTACCCGCGACAGGCAAGGGCCCACAACGTAGTGAGGCGACCTCAAAATGGCCTTTCACAAAACGACCTGGTTTTGCAAGGGGTCACCTGGGTTTTTGGCCCCGTGCTCGGCGGCCATCTAGGGAAACCTACCAAACCCACACATTTCTGAAAAGTAGACACCCGGGGGCTTCCAGGGAGGTATGGTTTGCGTGGATCCCCCAACGTTTCCTTACCCAGAATCCCCTACAAAACTCAATTTTAGCTGAAAAAATCACTTTTTTCACACATTTTTGTGTGGGAAAGTGTGGCATCACTGGCCTCACACAAATTTCCTACCACCCAGCGTTCCCCCAGGTCTCCCGATAAAAATGGTGCCTCACTTGTGTGGGAGGCCCAAGTACCCGCGACAGGCAAGGGCCCACGACGTAGTGAGGCGACCTCAAAATGGCCTTTCACAAAACGACCTGGTTTTGCAAGGGGGGTCACCTGGGTTTTGGCCCCGTGCTCGGCGGCCATCTAGGGAAACCTACCAAACCCACACATTTCTGAAAAGTAGACACCCGGGGGCTTCCAGGGAGGTATGGCTTGCATGGATCCCCCAACGTTTCCTTACCCAGAATCCCCTGCAAACCTCAATTTTAGCTGAAAAAATCACTTTTTTCACACATTTTTATGTGGGAAAGTGTGGCATCACTGGCCTCACACAAATTTCCTACCACCCAGCGTTCCCCCAGGTCTCCCGATAAAAATGGTGCCTCACTTGTGTGGGAGGCCCAAGTACCCGCGACAGGCAAGGGCCCACAACGTAGTGAGGCGACCTCAAAATGGCCTTTCACAAAACGACCTGGTTTTGCAAGGGGGTCACCTGGGTTTTTGGCCCCGTGCTCGGCGGCCATCTAGGAAACCTACCAAACCCACACATTTCTGAAAAGTAGACACCCGGGGCTTCCAGGGAGGTATGGCTTGCGTGGATCCCCCAACGTTTCCTTACCCAGAATCCCCTGCAAACCTCAATTTTAGCTGAAAAAATCACTTTTTTCACACATTTTTGTGTGGGAAAGTGTGGCATCACTGGCCTCACACAAATTTCCTACCACCCAGAGTTCCCCAGGTCTCCCGATAAAAATGGTGCCTCACTTGTGTGGGAGGCCCAAGTACCCGCGACAGGCAAGGGCCCACAACGTAGTGAGGCGACCTCAAAATGGCCTTTCACAAAACGACCTGGTTTTGCAGGGGGTGCACCTGGGTTTTGGCCCCGTGCTCGGAGGCCATCTAGGGAAACCTACCAAACCCACACATTTCTGAAAAGTAGACACCCGGGGGCTTCCAGGGAGGTATGGCTTGCGTGGATCCCCCAACGTTTCCTTACCCAGAATCCCCTGCAAACCTCAATTTTAGCTGAAAAAATCACTTTTTTTCACACATTTTTGTGTGGGAAAGTGTGGCATCACTGGCCTCACACAAATTTCCTACCACCCAGCGTTCCCCCAGGTCTCCCGATAAAAATGGTGCCTCACTTGTGTGGGAGGCCCAAGTACCCGCGACAGGCAAGTACCCACAACGTAGTGAGGCGACCTCAAAATGGCCTTTCACAAAACGACCTAGTTTTGCAAGGGGGGTCACCTGGGTTTTTGGCCCCGTGCTCGGCGGCCATCTAGGGAAACCTACCAAACCCACACATTTCTGAAAAGTAGACACCCGGGGGCTTCCAGAGAGGTATGGCTTGCGTGGATCCCCCAACGTTTCCTTACCCAGAATCCCCTACAAAACTCAATTTTAGCTGAAAAAATCACTTTTTTCACACATTTTTGTGTGGGAAAGTGTGGCATCACTGGCCTCACACAAATTTCCTACTACCCAGCGTTCCCCCAGGTCTCCCGATAAAAATGGTGCCTCACTTGTGTGGGAGGCCCAAGTACCCGCGACAGGCAAGGGCCCACAACGTAGTGAGGCGACCTCAAAATGGCCTTTCACAAAACGACCTAATTTTGCAAGGGGGGTCACCTGGGTTTTTGGCCCCGTGCTCGGCGGCCATCTAGGGAAACCGACCAAACCCACACATTTCTGAAAAGTAGACACCCGGGGGCTTCCAGGGAGGTATGGCTTGCGTGGATCCCCCAACGTTTCCTTACCCAGAATCCCCTGCAAACCTCAATTTTAGCTGAAAAAAATCACTTTTTTCACACATTTTTGTGTGGGAAAGTGTGGCATCACTGGCCTCACACAAATTTCCTACCACCCAGCGTTCCCCCAGGTCTCCCGATAAAAATGGTGCCTCACTTGTGTGGGAGGCCCAAGTACCCGCGACAGGCAAGGGCCCACAACGTAGTGAGGCGACCTCAAAATGGCCTTTCACAAAACGACCTGGTTTTGCAAGGGGGTCACCTGGGTTTTGGCCCCGTGCTCGGCGGCCATCTAGGAAACCTACCAAACCCACACATTTCTGAAAAGAAGACACCCGGGGGCTTCCAGGGAGGTATGGCTTGCGTGGATCCCCCAACGTTTCCTTACCCAGAATCCCCTGCAAACCTCAATTTTAGCTGAAAAAATCACTTTTTTCACACATTTTTGTGTGGGAAAGTGTGGCATCACTGGCCTCACACAAATTTCCAACCACCCAGCGTTCCCCCAGGTCTTCCGATAAAAATGGTGCCTCACTTGTGTGGGAGGCCCAAGTACCCGCGACAGGCAAGGGCCCACAACGTAGTGAGGCGACCTCAAAATGGCCTTTCACAAAACGACCTGGTTTTGCAAGGGGGTCACCTGGGTTTTTGGCCCCGTGCTTGGCGGCCATCTAGGGAAACCTACCAAACCCACACATTTCAGGAAAGTAGACACCCGGGGGCTTCCAGGGAGGTATGGCTTGCGTGGATCCCCCAACGTTTCCTTGACCCAGAATCCCCTGCAAACCTCAATTTTAGCTCAAAAAATCACTTTTTTCACACATTTTTGTGTGGGAAAGTGTGGCATCACTGGCCTCACACAAATTTCCTACCACCCAGCGTTCCCCCAGGTCTCCCAATAAAAATGGTGCCTCACTTGTGTGGGAGGCCCAAGTACCCGCGACAGGCAAGGGCCCACAACGTAGTGAGGCGACCTCAAAATGGCCTTTCACAAAACGACCTGGTTTTGCAAGGGGGTCACCTGGGTTTTGGCCCCGTGCTCGGCGGCCATCTAGGGAAACCTACCAAACCCACACATTTCTGAAAAGTAGACACCCGGGGGCTTCCAGGGAGGTATGGCTTGCGTGGATCCCCCAACGTTTCCTGACCCAGAATCCCCTGCAAACCTCAATTTTAGCTGAAAAAATCACTTTTTTCACACATTTTTGTGTGGGAAAGTGTGGCATCACTGGCCTCACACAAATTTCCTACCACCCAGCGTTCCCCCAGGTCACCCGATAAAAATGGTGCCTCACTTGTGTGGGAGGCCCAAGTACCCGCGACAGGTAAGGGCCCACAACGTATTGAGGCGACCTCAAAATGGCCAGTGCACAATACTTGCCCGATTCAAGGCCCCAGGGGGGGCAGAGCACCAAAAGCATATGGCCCCCAAAAAGGGAGCGACCCCAAAACAGTATTTAGACAGGAATGCACATAAGAGGCATCGATGCCTCTTTTGTTTCACACGGGGGGTGGTGTATGCACTGCCATTCTCCCTATTGTGAAGCGCTCTGACACCTTCGGGTAAAGTCTGCGCTATATAAAAACGCATTACATATTACAATGCCCCCAAAGGGGAGTGACCCTTGCCCAAGGGGCCACTCCCCATCCCTGGTGGTCTAGTGGGCTACAACAGGAAAAACTGCCCCCAGGGGGCAGAACACCAAATACATATGGCCCCCAAAGGGGAGCGACCCTTGCCCAGGGGCCGCTCCCGAAACAGTATTTATACATTTAAAAAAAAAAAAAAAAATTCCCTGGTGTCTAGTGGGCATTCCTGCTGCACGGTCGCATGGTCGTGCAGCAGGAATGCACAAAAGTGGCATCGAGGGAAAGGAAAGGGTTTTCCTTTCCCTCAATGCCTCTTTTCTTTCAAACCCCCCCTCCCCGAGCCAAAACTGACCTTATTCCCCGACGCGCTGGAAGCAAATGGCTTCCAGCGCGTCGGGGAAACAAGGGGAAACCCCCAATCACGCCAGCGCTTCCCCCGTGGGTGGGTCTTATGACGAGCTGGACTCGTCATGAGCACACGAGCACTGTGTGCCATGACGAGTCCAGCTCGTCATGAGCACCGAAGGGGTTAACACCAGATTGTGGGTATTCCGGCCCGATGGTGGAAATTCCGCTCCGGGTGTGGAGCTTCCGCTCCGGGTGCGGAAATTCCGGCCCGAGTGCGGACGTAAACTTAGGACAGTCGTAAGTGTATTCTGTGAATACCATGAGTAGTAAATTTAGGATTTTGTCTCAGACTGGTTCTGTGAATCGGGCCCCATATCACCCCTACCCCACAGTAAAGACCATTATGTGATGCCCAAGGTGGAGGAACTGCAGAGTGATAACTAAGCCACATAAACCAGCACAACATTACAAAGAATTGACGAGCGCTATCTACACGTGTAGCTTCCCCAGTTTGTCACACGGAACGGGCGGGCCAGAAGATGGGTGGGGCGAGGGGGGACCAAAGGGGAAATGTTAGAAGTTCTGTTGATAATCTATTCACAGCAAGATCTTTTCTTACACATACACCATGTAAAATGTTTTTGCATCAATGTGATGACTTATGATTGTGCCTGCGTGCACACACCGTTATGCATATATTAGCATGTGCTAGCAGTATGTAAATGAAAACTACCAACACGCAATATATATAACAGCTGAATAATATTATGTGGTAATCAATAAAGTCTGTTTTAAAAAAA